>OW285243.1:98732669-100056003 GCA_935421215.2 Melolontha melolontha
AGTGAAAGTGATCTAATAAATTTGAAAGTGTTTTAGACATAATTGCAGATTTTGACATCTTTACACGTATTTGTGAGGGCACGTCTACAGAAGCGTTAAGTTGCTTAAAAAAGTATTTTGATTATGCGAATATAACATCACTAGATGTAGAACGCTTGTTTTCCGAATATAAACATATTTTTTCCTCACGGCGGACATGTTTCAGAAATAACCTTAGAAACGCACCTGATGTTGAAAATATACAATCGAGTTTCTCCAGTTTGTCAATCCTTGGAAGACGCTTAAAACGGTAAGTGTTTTTTTAAATCCTCTTTCGTGCACACAATCAGAGATTTCATACATTTTCCATTTTATTTATAGGTACATACAACGCTGCTATACTATGTACTATTCTTATTTTTCGTGTGTTTATGCATATTACTTTAATAGCAGAAAACCAAATGTATATTTAATTATTTCTGATAGAATAAATGTCTCTACTTCTATACCTACTTATATCGGTAACAAGCTCATGGTGCGTCCCTATTCTATCGCATATTCTAATATATTACGAATTACATTCCCATACCGGCGCTCATGGCGCGCACGGAAATTGGTCTGCTCTAGTTATGATGTTAATAATAATAGATACCATTAGGCTTTAGAAATCGTATTTAAAATTAAGTTCTGCGAATTTGCGAATATATTAGAGTCGAAAGTTGTTCGTTGTTAGTTAAATATCTCCACTTGAGGTAGCTAGTTTATAGCGATACAGCTGTTGTGGTTTTCTAAATATAGTGTAAATCTAAACAGATTAATTACTTGTTTTATTTCAATATTTTTGCTTTTTTTTTAGTTGTGGGATTTGGAAAATAGGTTCTACGGTAGTCCTATAAAAAGGAAAGTGCATGTTCATCTCAGTCAGTCCTGTTTATTGGAAGTTTTCGCGACTAGGGACGATGCACTAATTAAAGACTAACGAAATTAGTTTTGGCAAATAGGAAATAAATAGTTTTTTTTTAACATGAAAATGCTGGACCACACGTTTTTTAAAAATTCAAAGACTGTTAACAGAACTAGATTGGGAAATATTCTTGCATCTCCAATTATAGTGCTTTTAGAACTTTGCCTATAGACTAGCTGCCTAAAAGGTGGAAAAATATAAAATAATAGGCTATGCCTATATATTTTTAGATAAATATGTTCCAATTTTATATTTGTTTCATTTAAAAGATTTAAAATTAGCTTAAATTACTACCTGGCAGTGTGTGTCGGGATCCCCAAAAAATCCTTTGTATCTTTGCGTTTTGCAACTAAAACTCGTTTGGGGAATATTGGATAGAGCCGGATAATCTATTCCAGGTTTTCCAGGAGTACCGCCTTCAACACTATCTTCTGGGAAGTTTTGTACGACAACGTCAGATATATTTTCTATACGCTGTTTTCCATATTCCACTCCCGCTTCATTACTAAGATCTTCACCCTGATCCGGAACGATTATTGGTTTCCTAGATAATTTCTGATGTTTTTTAAGTATGTTTAGGATTTTAACCAAAGTCTTGATGCTATTATCTATGTTTTCTGGAGTTAGATTTTGAGGAAGAGTGTTACTGGCTTGTAATTTTCTTAAAATTTCTCCTAAATTGTTTGGACTTTCAGTAACTGGATATTGATGTTGATAAATTTGTTGCGTGGGTATTGGAAGTTCTGTAGTTGGTTCCGTGTTTGATTCTCTATCGTATGGAGTGTACGAAGGTTGTACTTCTTCAATTTTTTGTACTGTTTGAACTTCAGGAGGTAGTATATATTTTTGCGCTTGAGTGTAATCTTGAGGGATTATATACTGATGATTTTCGAGGTTCCCTTGCTTTAAATGATGCAAAATATACTTTAAAAATATTGAAAATACTACACCTGGGATACTATACCTGGGGCGCTATGAGATTTTGACCATAGATCAGAGGTTTTTGAATTTGTAGAAAGTATTTTCTTCTTTCCTCTTCTGCAACTTTTCTTTGCTGTTCCTCCAATAACTTCTGCTCATTCCTATATGCATTTTGCTGGTCTTCATAAATTCTTAATTGCTCTTCGAAAATCTTTTGTTTTTCATCACTAGATTGTTGTTGAATGGGTTCCAAGGGAGGTTGTCGAAAAGACTGCTTTTCATTTATATAAATGACAGGATTTTCATTTAAATCCTGCACCAGCTGTTGCTTGTGTATATGGGGATCTACCACTTCGATGATCTGAACCGGCCTTTGCAGCTGGTATACTGGTTTTTCTTGGGGTATGTCTCCTTCATAGTTTTGTTGGTACTGTAAAGGTTGCGGCTGTATATCTACTTGCGTAGGAGTATATGTGTGGATTATAGTTTTTGTCGGCTGTATGAGTTTTTTCTGTGGTGGTTCTTCATAATTTTTAATTGGAATGTAGTTTATTATGGGCCCCTTTGGATACTGCTGATCGTATTGTATCTGTTGCGATTGCTGTTGCTCAGCATACTTTAATTGTATTAATTTATCGTAAATTTCGCTGAAATTCGGCTGCTCAGTGTTTGGGTAGTTTTGGTTGTTCTTCATGGGTATAAACGGGCCTTAAAATTTAAATATCACATGTGATAATTAAGTTATGATATTGTAATAATTTTGAAATGATTTACTATTTGTGATATCTGGAAAATATGAAGAGATGCTGAAATTTAGCGAAGCATGTCAACTTTTGTTTGCATCCATTCTACTTTTGACACGTTATTTTATATAAGGTTATATATAATGTTTTGTTTGTTAATATGTTTCCGAATTTACTTTTTACACTGGGTTGATCTAATATCTCCATACTCAACCGGCGATCCGCCGAGCCTTTGTGAGTGGCTCAGCCATACGCCCGACCTAGCGATGGTAGGTAAAAAAAATGACTAGCCTCGGGTGTTATTCAAAGTTTTCAAAAGTTTGCGGTTAAAAATCTGTCAGTCTGTGAGCCATTTGTGCAACTAACGCGACACCTACAATGCGAATGTGATGAATCCATCGCTTGGTAGCGTCTTCTGCCCTCGCCTAGCCTGCGTCGTTTGTCATTTGAATCTACACTGCAGGTCGCAACGCGTTTGTTGTTATATTAAATTGTGTCGCGTGTGATTTTGATTAGAGACTTATAGCAAATTGCACTTTTTTTTATACTTGTCAGACTGTGATTTTTACCACCATAACAGGAGTACCTTCTACATTCACGATTTCACATTACTTCGCGAAAAATGCGATTAATTTGCAACAAGTGCCGACTACAGGCAAAAATATTAACATCAGTTTCCTTAATATAACTTTAGGCTTCCCGATGTATTCGGAATCATAGTCCTTAGTAGCTTAGTGGCAGAGCAATGGTCCGGAAAACCATGGACGTGGGTTCGCATCTTGCTTAAGGGCGAGATTTTTCAATAGAAAAATTCGAATAATTAGCGTCGTAAAATGTAGAAAGCAATATTAATAATTGTTTACTGATACAGAAATTGCGAAGGAATGTTTAATAAATACCTGCAATGTACGGTTTGATAGATTTGGTAACAAAAATAAAATAATTTCTGAAATAAAGAAAATATAGCTCTCAGATTCTACCTGTGTTAGACGCATAAAAGATATCGCAAAACATATTTTCGATAACGTAATTGAAGACTTAAAAAACCGCGAGTTTTTTTAGCTTGGCTTTGCTCAGTTTGTGTACGATACTGTACTAACTAGAACTCAAGATTTTTTGAAATTTCTCCCAATGAAGGGCCAAACCAGAGGCACATATTATTTCGATATCATTATTAGACTTTGCAATGAGTATTGAAAAGTCCTAACTTCGTATTTACTGAAACATTGTGGAATAACAACTAGAGTAAAGACTTCAAGATTTCTTGAGATTAATTTAGGTAGCAAGTCAGTTTTTAGAAAATACTCGTACAATACCTTAAAATGTTATAGTTCTTGAAAATAAAGACGATATTGCTTAATGATAACTTAGAAGATTGACTCGTTACTTTTTCTATCTTCGAAAATATATTCAATCTTAAAACGTTTAAATAAGTATCTATGACTATTTCTGAAATTCACTTTCAAACTTTACGTGAATAAAAGTTGACGTACTTCAGGTAAATGTCAATAATGTAATTTTAGTATAACCATTCTCTATATTACCTGGTAAGGCGTTATTTTCAGTGAAAGGTGTATATTTTACTTTCCCTTGGCCTCTAATTGGCGAAGGTCGAAAATTCCCGCGGGTCAATTGATTGAGTTTTCTGATCAATGGCTGTAAAGGATTCTGTTTCGGCAATATCCTGTACCGTTGAGCATTATTATTATTGTATGGTACTTGCTGTTGTTGTGGTGGTACTTGTCGATGTGGTTGGTTGAAGTTTTGTCGTTGATAGAAATTCATGTAAGGTAATAAACGTTTGTGCCTCTCGGATGCTGGCAATGTAACGTTTAGAGATTGTTGTTGATGTCGTTTCATACTTGCCGCCATCACTGGTATTGTGGATTCGTATGGTTTGTTGTGATGAATTGTGGTAATTCCGAGACATTTTGTTAGGAGTTCTGTAGGAGAAAAAATTTAAAATGAATTGGTTAATACGTTTAAATAAACTTATTAAATTTAAAATTTTTATCTATTACAAGATAGGTGTGACAAGAACATGAGGCTTGGAATGAAAAAATTTTCTAATTAAACGTCAATGTATCTAAATCAAATATTCCCAAAACGATTGAGAGTTGTTTTGTACTGATTGACATCATTACTCGTATATACAGGGCAATCCAAATTAAGTGTTCACCATTGGTAACTTTGTTATTATTAAAGATACCAGATTGTTTAAATTAGCAAACTAGTAGTACTTTTAACGCTCTTTAAGATGGAAGAATTAAAAAAAACAAATGAGCAGCGCGTTTTCGAGTTTTCCCGAAAAATATGTTTTTTTCAAATGGAAACCCCTGTATATTATATCATTTTCTGTTAGAAATTCAATTTTTAAACAAAAAATCTTATAAGAACTTTTTTACTGGGATTAAAAACACTTGAGTTATAATGTATAAACAAAAACAGCTAAATAATTTTTATAAACTTTATTTTACACATAAACATATCATTAAAAGAAAATAAAAATCACTGATTTTTTCATAGAAGATGTTCAAAAATACCACCTTGTTGTTCAATACATTTTTGAACACGTTTCTGAACTTGTCGAACTGCTTTTAGTATGGTCCTACCATCTATTTGGTTTATCTTTTCACTAACTGCAATTTTTAGGGCGTTTACGTTTTCGTACCTTTGCTTATAAATCTCTGTCTTTAAATAACCCCATAAAAAAAAATCAAGCGGTGTTAAATCTGGCGATCGGGGAGGCCACTGAATAGGACCATTTGTTCCTATCCATGAATTGTTAAAAATAGTATTTAAAATTTGATGAGTACCTCTGTAGTTGTGCGCAGGTGCGCCATCCTGCTGAAAATGCAGATTCTGTCTACTTAAGATCAATATCGTCTAAGAAATTATACAAAATTTCAGTCAAAAATTCTATGTACCTTTCACCAGTTAGAGTGCCCTCATAAAAGAAAGGACCAACAATCCTTGAACCAATTAAACCGCACCAAACATTAAAACTGTAACGGATTTGCGGGCGTCTTGGATGTACTAAAAGAAATTTGAGAAATTTGATTCATCGGTCCATAAAATATAACAAAAGTTAAGATACCAGTGGCAAAAAAACATTCTTCTCTCTGGATCCCCTGGCAAGAAAACTTGAACTGCTTTGTACTTATAAGGAATGAATTTGTGTTTCTTCAGAATCCTATGCACAGTACCGTGACTCAAATCAGATTCCTTGATAATATCTAGTATGGAATTCTCACGGTTGGCCTCAAAATATGCAAGAACTAGAATTTCCGTGGCCTCGCTTATTATAAAAGTCCTTCTTGTTCTTGTTTTGGCAAAAACACTCTCATTGCTTCTAAATTTTCGGTACAGTCTCAGAAAAAAATGCTCATTTGGTTGTGTTCGGAGTGGATATAATTCAGCGTAGTGTTCTTTTGCCCTCCTAGAGGATTTTCTGCACACTAAATAAGATTCTAACATATCACACTTTTCTGCATGGGTAAAAATCATTTTTTTGTCATATTAATAACTAGCAAAATGAAATTTATGAGTGAAAGAATAATAAAACTGTACTAATATTTGACGTTTACTAGAAAGAATTAACGTCGTTATCATAGAAACATAGAAATGCACTTGACTTAGCTGTTTTTGTTTATTCACTTTAACTCAAGTATTTTTAATCCCAGTAAAAAATTTCTTATAAGATTTTTTGTTTAAAAATTGAATTTCTAACAGAAAATAATATAATATACAGGGGTTTCCATTTGAAAAAAACATATTTTTCGAGAAAACTCGAAAACGCGCTGCTCTTTTTTTTTTTAATTCTTCCATCTTAAAGAGCGTTAAAAGTACTACTAGTTTGCTAATTTAAACAATCTTGTATCTTTAATAATAACAAAGTTACCAATGGTGAACACTTAATTTGGATTGCCGTGTATAGACGTCCTTTCTAACGCGTTTTTCCTCAGTAATTGCTTTGACCAAGACTGATAGTAAAATATATCTTTCCATTTATCATGTGTTGTCTCTTTATTTCAAGGACAGCCTGTATATTGTCAATACCATGACAGCTTCGTTTAAAGGATTCGAAGAAGTTTTGAACAGCAAAAATAACCTGCGATCAAATGACCCATCATCACATAACTTAAATCATCAATTTCAGTAATCCAGATCTACCTGCTATTAAAGCCATTTTGAACCCATCTACCAGGTCTAAGCTGGTGAAATATTGTAAACAGGCACAAGACAATACTGTGTCGTTAGTATGGGTGCCAGGAATTAAAGGCAATGGGATAGCCGACGAACTGGGCAAAGAAGGTACTAATAGGAACTTCATAGGACCAGAACCTGTATGTGGAATCGCTAAGGATTCCGCTAAAAGGGAGATCTGGTTATGGCTAGAAAAAGAACGTCAAAATAAATGGAGGTTAATGGAAGGTCAACTCCATACTACTAACACTACTAAGGGAACTGGACGGAAAGTTTTCAGTCAACCTAATTCCTAGTAACAAAAAAGAAATTAAAATAATTACCGGGTTAATAACCGGATATTGTCCTTTAAGGAAGCATCTGTACAGCATGGGATTGGTTAGCGAGCCCTGGTGTAGGAGATATGAAAAACAGGAGGAAACTAGCCTTCATGTAATATGCACGTGTGAGGAACTAAAGGAACTTAGACAGAAATATTTCGGGAGAGATCTATTGGATCCTTCGAGTGTACTCAAACTTCCCATGACGAGGATAGTGGCTTTTATCGAGGACGCAAGGCTAACAGAGTGGAACTGAGAGATCTATTGGGGATAGTACAAAGAGCAATGTGCTCAAGTGTCTGGACTTTCTGGCGTCTAACCCAAAACAGAAGAAGAAGAAGACCTGCTATTACCATATCACTGCATCTGACCTCCATGTTGATGGATTGCTGGAACTATTAACAGATTTAGCCTGAATGATATAATGTCTTTGAAGTCTATTCGGAAGCGTCACAGGGGCCATTAGAACAACTACCATTGTTGTGGTGGAGGTGATAATAAATTTACCTTGAGATATCCATATACAAGAAGAAGCATGGTTACTGGTCAGTCGCCTAGATACTAATGCAAGGCCCAAACAGTTATAAGGCAAGTCCGCGGCACTGACCGTCATAACTTGATAAAAAAACTCAAGGTAGATTCCATTACAGGAAAACCGAGTGATGCCATGATTTAGAAATTCAATTTTTATAAGAAATATAAAATAGTCATACCAGAGAGGGAGAAGTGGAAGAAAGACCTACCCGTCCAGGCGGAATATATCTGGTAGATGGACGGATCTAAAACAGAAAAAGGTGTTGGCACTGGAATATATGGGCTCAAAGAAAGAACAATGATCTAAGTGTGATCTAAACGAACTCAGCGTTCACAGTTTGACAGAAAAGTGAGATTGACCTGGGTCCTAGAACGCGAAGACTATAGGCTTCGTCTGCAGCTTTCATAGGACTGAAGCCTTCCTTTGGTATTCCAAAAACAATTATTGAAGCAGCCATAAAAAGGTAAGCTGAAAATAAATCTAGGGAAAGGTGGAAGAACTCCCTGGGTCAAAGACGGGTAAAATATTTCTTTAAAGGATAGAGACAGAAGGTTTGTTAAGATGATAGTAGGTCCATTAACATAGCATTGTAACCTCAACAAACATTTGAATAATATGAGCTTGGCAGAAGATACGTTTTGTAGATTCTGCCAAGAGGAAGAAAAATCCGCGTTTCATATATTATGCCAATGCGAAGATTTGACAAAAACACGATTCCTACAAATAGGAAGTCAATATATCAGAATAATTGAAACATGCATGAGTAGGTAAACCCCACCAGTTTTGTATAATACAAAGGTATTTTTAATAATATAAAATATTATTAAAATTCTTCACACCAGATTTTTAATAATATTTTATATTATTAAAAATACCTTTGGAAGTCAATATCCTAAAGCGGAACTATATTTTAAAAAAACCGCTCTCGAAGCTGTTAAGCTTTAATTGAAAGACCAGGACTAGTGGAAGTACTCGAACGAGACATGGGGACCGCAATGGATCTAGAATGGTCGCAATGAAATAGGCTTTACGGGCACCTCAAGTAATCTAAGTTAATCTAATGTATGGGAAGAACGATCATCTATAAATTCTTACCAGACCGATATTCTGTTTTATTTAAGTATTGTAATGTGCGTCATGTGACGTTATGTCAACCGGTGAAATAAGCGATAATGTCGCCGACTGTGCACGTCATAGGACTTTTTGGAATACTCGAGACCTGAATTATTCTAGAAACACTCGAAGAGTATATAAACACTCAAGCAAAGGATGATGCATTCGACCAGTAATCGTCGTGAACTTAAGATCGTAATAATAAATGTATATATAAATAAATATAAATACTGTTATTTACTGTTAGTTATTGTTAAGTGTTACTTATTCTCTTATTAATATAGTTAATCTTTCATTATCGTGTGTTTTATTAATCGAACCGGAAGGAAGATTTATCGCAGTATCAAATATGTTTTACTCTCCTAGGGGAATTTTAGAGCATGTATTTCATATTTAATTATAAAATAAACTTTGTCGGCAGTACAAAATATTCCAAATACAAAAAACTATCTCACCTTTAGCATATCTCATGTAGACACAAATTATATAATACAGACAATTGTACGTACGATGCAGTCGGGCGTTATTAATTTATTTCGCAATTGTGATTGCATTAATTAGTAAGTTACGGTGGTTCTAAATCCGTTCTCTTCGCGATGCACCGATTCCAACACTCGAGTATTGAACAATTTAATATAATTTCGTTGTTCGCGAAAATAATTAACTGTACGTTAATTGGATTAAGTTCACCGTGATTTCTAAAGACATGTATGTTTGTGTGTATTCACTACTATTTCATTTTATTTTCGAATGTCTCAATCCCATGTACTTCGAAAATCATGTAAAGAGAATTTGATGTTATGTTCAAGTGTATATTAGGTCATCAAATCTGCGATTTTTTACTAGATGTTATTATTAGATATTGCAGCGCACGGTAGGTACTTTTACAATTCGCTGGCAGTATCTAAATGTAATTGACAGTCTGCATTTATGCTTATGTATAGTGTATTATTGTAACTAGATCGAAATGTTAAAGTGTAATATTAATCAATGAAATAATATGAATTAAAACTCGTGGAATCTCTAATTGAATCCATATTCAAATGAAAGCAGCTCTGTATCAATTATATACCGTGTGAGCGAACAATCGATGGTCATCCATAGCAGTTGGTAATATGCGGAAATAGAGGGGCAGGAAGGAGGTCGCGCTTACGCCTAGCACAAGCTGCTAAACGCATTTGAACAATGCGATCATCCGTACTGGCAGTCGAGTGGAAATAATACTATTTATTATTAACAGTTAATCTAATATTTTCTTTTGTTAACGGTTTTTTGTTTCCCTTTTTGTTATATTTATTATTACATCTGTTATTAATTTGTCATCTATCAGAATAATTGAAACATACATGAGTAGGTAAACCCCACCAGTTTTGTATAATACAAAGGTATTTTTAATAATATAAAATATTACTAAAAATCTGGTGTGAAGAACACAAATGCAGGTTCACTATTAATATTTTCTGTGAACGTGTCCGAATATATCCTATCCCCAGAGACGTAGATACGTATTTCGCTTTTCTACAAGCTCATCGGTACGCCCCTGCTGGAGAAAGGATATTCCCAGACACATTCACAGAAAAGAACCACATCGCCCTATCACCGTAATTATCCAGACCGGACGCAGAAGTAAATTCGGCGCCGCCTGTTGTCAGACAACCGAAGTACCTCGCATACCGTCCACATAATTAATGTGAAGTAACGATGCCCTTCCAAAGGTTGGCACAGCCAATCTCTCTAGAAAACTGCATTTTGTTTGTGCCTTCACTCATACTACGGCTTAACCGCATGTGTAATGTATCAGAATAATTGAAACATACATGAGTAGGTAAACCCCACCAGTTTTGTATAATACAAAGGTATTTTTAATAATATAAAATATTACTAAAAATCTGGTGTGAAGAACACAAATGCAGGTTCACTATTAATATTTTCTGTGAACGTGTCCGAATATATCCTATCCCCAGAGACGTAGATACGTATTTCGCTTTTCTACAAGCTCATCGGTACGCCCCTGCTGGAGAAAGGATATTTCCAGACACATTCACAGAAAAGAACCACCTCGCCGTATCACCGTAATTATCCAGACCGAGCGCAGAAGTAAATTCGGCGCTACCTGTTGTCAGACAGCCGAAGTACCTCGCATACCGTCCACATAATTAATGTGAAGTAACGACGCCCTTCCAGAGCTTAGCACAGCCAATCTCTCTAGAAAACTGCATTTTGTTTGTGCCTTCACTCATACTACGGCTTAACCGCATGTGTAATGTATCAGAATAATTGAAACATACATGAGTAGGTAAACCCCACCAGTTTTGAATAATACAAAGGTATTTTTAATAATATAAAATATTACTAAAAATCTGGTGTGAAGAACACAAATGCAGGTTCACTATTAATATTTTCTGTGAACGTGTCCGAATATATCCTATCCTCAGAGACGTAGATACGTATTTCGCTTTTCTACAAGCTCATCGGTACGCCCCTGCTGGAGAAAGGATATTTCCAGACACATTCACAGAAAAGAACCACCTCGCCGTATCACCGTAATTATCCAGACCGAGCGCAGAAGTAAATTCGGCGCTACCTGTTGTCAGACAGCCGAAGTACCTCGCATACCGTCCACATAATTAATGTGAAGTAACGACGCCCTTCCAGAGCTTAGCACAGCCAATCTCTCTAGAAAACTGCATTTTGTTTGTGCCTTCACATTAGTAATATTTTATATTATTAAAAATACCTTTGTATTATACAAAACTGGTGGGGTTTACCTACTCATGTATGTTTCAATTATTCTGATACATTACACATGCGGTTAAGCCGTAGTATGAGTGAAGGCACAAACAAAATGCAGTTTTCTAGAGAGATTGGCTGTGCTAAGCTCTGGAAGGGCGTCGTTACTTCACATTAATTATGTGGACGGTATGCGAGGTACTTCGGCTGTCTGACAACAGGTAGCGCCGAATTTACTTCTGCGCTCGGTCTGGATAATTACGGTGATACGGCGAGGTGGTTCTTTTCTGTGAATGTGTCTGGAAATATCCTTTCTCCAGCAGGGGCGTACCGATGAGCTTGTAGAAAAGCGAAATACGTATCTACGTCTCTGGGGATAGGATATATTCGGACACGTTCACAGAAAATATTAATAGTGAACCTGCATTTGTGTTCTTCACACCAGATTTTTAGTAATATTTTATATTATTAAAAATACCTTTGAATTTGTCATCTGTTATTAATATATCTACCTATGTAATTTTTTTCGCCTCAAGAAAAGCAATTTGTTATTAAATGTCATCATCTTGGTGAGTTCATCCGACAAATTACAAGTTTGAGCACAGTATGTCGCAGGTTACACAACGCCATTGGTCAGTAGCGTAGCACCTTCGACTAAACTAAACACGCTCACTCCCGAAAACCGATTTATCTCCGAACCTATGCTAGGTCCGTCCCGGATCAGTTGCCACATTCGCTAAAATTACACTTAAACAGATATTAGTCAATAAATTTCAAAAAAATTATGGGCCGACGTGGTGCATTTTCAACTGAGTGGGGGGGTGTTAATACGCACAATTATAGGATTTGGTCGGAAAATCATCCGCATACTGTAATTTTCAGCAAGGGATTCATGATTTGAAAGTAACCGTGTGGATTGAGTTACAGTTACTGGAGAACGATATTTTTACATGCTGCGAAATTATGTTATTCCAAGTTTGCACAATCACGATATTTAAAATATCATCTTCATGCAAGATGCCACCCCCCCCCCCCCATATTTACAGACTACACTAAAAAGAACAAGCGCATGTGCTACCAATACAGGGAAATTTTTAAAATACCGAATAAATTGAAGGCAGATTCTTACAACGTGTTCCGCTTATCGCCGCACAGTGCGAAATTTAGGTAGTTGAGCGGAACTTTATTCAATTTTTGAAATACGTAAAATGCATAAGATTATTTATTATTTTGTTAGGTTAATACCCCGCCTCTAAAACCTCATACTCAGTTTGGGGATTTACCCTGCGAAAGAACCGCAAAATGCACCTGAAAGTCGCATTACTTATTCAATCATACTTTTTGCCTATAGAAAGCTATTCGATTTGTTTAAGTTAATAGAGTGGTACATACAAATGACAAATCAGTAGGCCATGATTTTTTCTTCATGTATTTTATTAGAAAATTGTCAATTATTGGCATTTAAATAATTGCAAAATCTTTCCTTGATCGTGTGTGATTTGTTCGTGGAAAAAGTGATTTTTAAGAAATAAGTTAAATTTACATTTTTCACTTTAGTGGAGGTTTTAAAAAGTGATACCACATAATACCAGCTTGAAACGCACAACATTATAAAGTTTTTTTTCCCTCTGTTGAAAACTCAAAAGATCTGCGATATTTTGCGATCTTCTTTTAAATGAAACATTTTCCAGAATGACTTTGCAAGTTTCATATAACTGTATATTCCAAAAGTGGAAGGAAGAACCGACATCGGATGCCATCATTGGTTTTGTTTTGGAAAAAATAGGCTCACCAATGTTAAGATCTGATGCTCTTTGCAGTTTAAAGGCAACTCTTCGCGCACTGGTTTGTAAAATACGAAAAAGGTGGAATCCAGTCGAAATTTAGCATCATTTCTGAATAAAAATGCTGTCTTGCTTGAAAATAATGTAAAGTTTTCAAATGCTGTAAGGGATGCATTGCCCAGTGGATCTAGGCCAATGCAGGCAGACCTAAAAGAGAATTTAGGTATTGTCATCCTAAAGTGCAAAACAGAAAAGTGAATCATCTTTTGAAGTCCGGTAGTCAAGACGAGTTAGCCAAAGCAACCGTAACAAAGCTATACCAATCTGGAAAACGAAACTCTGCAGCGATTGTCAAGGAACTGGCATCTGCTTCTCCAGAAAGGGGAAGCAAAATCAAAATGGCTCGCATGTCTTCTTCAAACAGCCCACGAAAATTAACTCCGGACCAGGCTCTGGCGCTACTTATTGATGCAAACTTATCGTCAAATCAATACAACATTGTTCGGGATCAAGCAAAACATCACGGTTGCACTTTGTATCCACCTTATTATGTTGTAAAGGAGGCAAAGAGGTTATGCTATCCAAAGGACATAATAATAACTGAAGTTTCAGCTGAAGTATCAGCTCAGTCGCTTATAAATCATACCATAGTAGAACTTTGTACAGGGCTAGAAGAGACTCTTAGAACTTTGTCAAACATTAAAGCACTAAATATGATCGTAAAGTGGGGTTGTGATGGGGCGGAACAAGTTAACTATCGACAAAAGTATATGGACAAACATAGCTCTGATGATAGTATGTTTAGTGTATCAATGGTACCAATCAAATGTGCTCCGTAAATGATAATGGTGATAATCAGTCACTAATTTGGAAAAACCCTGCTTCTTCTTCCACACGGTACTGTCGCCCCATTAAGTTTGTTTTTACCAAAGAAACAGTCAGTGTAATTACCCCAGAAGTAAACAAAGTGAAAGAACAAATATCTCAACTTACTCCAACCACTATACTTGCAGATGGCAAGCAATTTCAGGTTACAGCAAATATGATCTTTTGTATGATTGACGGTAAAGTATGCAATGCTGTATCATCCTGTGCATCATCACAAACATGCTACTTATGTGGGGCTAAACCTAGTGAAATGAAGAACATCTGCGATATACCTCAAAAAAATATAAACGAATCCCTTTTATCCCTTGGACTATCGCCCATCCATGCATGGATAAGGTTTTTGGAATGTATTTTACATATATCGTACAAACTTGATATTAAAGCATGGCAAGCTCGTGGAGCAGAAAATAAAAAAAAGTTGTAGAGAAGAAAAAATACATTCAACAAAAATCAAAGAGGAGCTTGGCTTGCTTATAGATATGCCAAAACAGCAGACCGGAAACAAACGATGATAATACCGCGAGGAGATTCTTTAGAAATGCCGAAAAGTCTGCCGAAATAACTGGCGTTAACTTAGAATTGACCAAACAGTTTCATGTGCTGTTAGAGTGCCTAAATTGTGGTCTCAAAATTTATTCAGAAAAGTTCGGCGAATATGCAAGAGAAACTTTGGAATTGTATTTGAAAGAATATTTCTGGTACTCAATGCCCATAAGTGTGCATAAAGTCCTTTGTCATGGAAAGGATATTATAGCCTCTTGCATTCTTCCGATCGGACAATTTTCTGAAGAAGCTCAGGAGGCAAGAAACAAAGACTGCAGAAAATATCGCGAACTTTTTACTAGAAAAACGTCAAGAATTGACACAAATACGGATTTATTTTATCGACTGCTTATTTCGTCGGATCCGTACACCGCTAGTCTTCGTAAAGCACCCAAAACCAAGCATAGTGAAGTTACGCCAGAAGTTTTAGTGTTGTTAGAAAGATTTGCAGGCCCGTGTAATGATTGCGAGTCTTCAGACGTTTGCAATGAGTCTAGTTCTAAATAGGTGTTCAAAATGTTGTTATAAAATGTATGTTTTTTTAATTGTTCTATAATAAAAAACACAAATAAACTCAAAAACTTTAAATAAAACATTAATTTTTATTAAAAATTTTAAAAATCAACAAATAGAACTGTTTCACTGTTTTGAATAATTAAGTTCCGGTAAACTCAAGAAATTTCGCACTGTGCGCCGCTCCAAATTCACTGCGCATGCAGCAATTGAGTGCGAAATATCAAATCGACTTAAAACAAGCGGCAACTTAAAAAGACATTTCAAAGATAAATGTCTATTTTTTTTTAATTTGTCGCCTGTTTCAAGTTGATTTGATTAGCGATAAGCGGAACGCGTTGTAAGAATTTGCCTTCAAATTTATTCATATTTTAAAAATTTCCCGGTATTACTAGCGCATGCACAGTATGCTCCGAGCCTTGTTTTTTTTAGTGTAATCTTATATTTACACTCCAGTAGAAACTCTGTTAATTAACACTTTTGACAATCGTATCATAAACAGAAACTTTCCCAATCCTTGGCCAGCGCGTTCTCCAGATATTAATCCGGCAGATTATTAGCTAAGGGGCGATCTTAAAGCAAAGGTTTTTTAAGTCATCCTACAACTATCCAGCAGCTCTAAGAATCAATTTCACAACAAGTGACAGCTACTCCAGTTAATTTACTCCACGATGTTGTCCACAGTATAGAAGAAAGGTTGCTTCTTGTTGAAGAACAAGATGGCGGACATATTCAAAATTTACGCTGAAGTGATTTGCTTTGTAACAAACCCCATTGTTTTACCAATAAAAACCTGTTTTTAATTTGTGTATATTTTATAAGGAAATTACAGCAGTTTTAAAATGTAACTTACTTTTGACTAACCCTATATAACAAAACTTATCCGCTGGATTTTTACAACATCGACGACTGGCATTTGCCATTATACATAAAATACGACAAAACCACTTCATTGTATTGTACACGAGACGGAATCAAATTAAACTTTAGTGAAACATAAAAGTGCTCTTAATGGAGACTTCCCGTAGTAATTCTGCCTAGATTGTCTGAAGCCAGGTACAAATAATTTTAATAATCCAATGGTATAAGGGACAAACAGGTGCTCGAAAAGGACGTGGTAGGAGATTTCTGAGAAAAGTTGTTTTAATAACACCCTAAATGAAACAGAAAAAGTGTATTTTCATTAATGTCGACTTGTGTTATAGAATGTTTTATTTTGTAAATAAACTGATAAGAATTATGTTTAATCTAGTTCCTACTGAACATAACGTGTCTTCAAAAACTTTCCTCACTATAGTAGGCTGCCTTTTAACTAATTAAATAATCAAAAATTGGTGAACATGCGAAGCTTTAGAAAACTGACAGTTATCATACATAAATTCAAATTATAAACGCTTATATTTTTTAAAATTATTTTATTATAATGTTAGAGTTACAACTTAAAATATTTATTATTCGCAGATACTATAGAACTGGCCAAAAATTAGAAAATGGAGATTGGGTTTAGTCCACTAATCAGTGCTGACAAATAATGCCGTTTAATAGCAATTACACCATTAACTGGTTTGTAATTATAATCCAATACAATTTCTCCTATTTTTGGCATGAAACTCCACCTATCATACATTTTATCAATAGCAGGCCAGCCGCATATATTTCGTTGATATTTTCCTGTATTTGGTGCTGGCAATTCTCTACTACTATTGCTTACAAGTACAAAATACATATTGACATGTCGAGGAATTCCTAAATTCATGCCTAATTGATTTGCATCAAAATCTCGAGTACCATATAATTTTTTAATAAATAGTTCGCCATTAAAGTCATTTACACCAGTCGGTTTCATGGGAGATGGATCACTATTATATGTTCCATGGCGACTATAAACTAGAAACATGTTCTGATGTAGCTGTTCCAGTTAATGTTGTGCCAAAATCAAAAGCTGTACGTAGCCCTCGTGGAACAACTGTTATATTAGTATTTAGAACTTTGACAGTTCCATTTAAGATTTTAAATTCTGATAAATCAATATAAAAACAGATTTCCGGCAACAGTATCCTAATCATAAATCACACATATATAACGAGCCATCGAAAAAATTCATAATTGGAGTAGACTGTGAAATTGGGTTGATACTTTAACCACTTCCACATAATGACATAATGATTTTGACATTAATTTAGTTTTGTAAGTAAGTCTTTTGTCAATATTAGTAGCCATGAATATAAGGTTATGCATCTGTCATTATTAAGTTAGTATGGTGCAACAAAGTACTGTCACAATAGGTAAAAAAGTGTCCCGTTTTTATGTCGCGAATCGTAAGTCGCTTTGAAAACATGAAGTGTAAAACTCAACTTTGTCTTCAAAATAATGGTCAACATTTCCAACATCTAAGTTAGTATTATTTTCTTTTAATTTTGACTATTATGATAAAAATTTGTTGAAAAATTAAATTACTAATTATTCGACACATTTACATGACATAACCAAACTATCAAAATTACACATTTGTGACAGAATATGTGCACTTGTCACCAACCATTAAAAACAAGCATGGCCGTCACTAATGAGAGTAATGAGGAAAGTGCTTGAATACACATTACTTTTTATTAATATACACTCGGGAGCAAAAAAATCGACTCAGACCGCACTCTCGCAGTAAAATGTCCCTGGCACAAAGAATATAACATAAATTCCAGTTTTGCTTTTCATACCTTTAAGTTCAAGATCTTAACATAAAAATGAGTGCATATTCTTCTAAGTTACATTTCTTTTTCTTTGAAAAAATTAAGTTATGTTCTGAGATGCTAAAACTTCAAAACAGACGCGGAAAACTTAAAACAATAGACTAGGTAATATCAAGTACATTTTTATTTTAATTTTCAAAAAACATTATCAATATTTAGTGTTACCGCCCCTAGACCTAATTATCGCTTGTAAACGGTTCTTCATGGAATGAATAAGTTTAATCGCGCTGTCTTGCGGGATAGCGTCCCATTCTTCGGTAAGTGCTGTTTGAAGTTCAGCTCTCGTAACTGGTGCAGGATTTCTAGCCCGAATTTTCCTTTTGAGTTCGTCCCACAAGTGTTCAATAGGATTCAAGTCCTGGCTGCTCGCCGGCCAGTCCATAACTCGTATTTCAAGTTCTTGCAAGTAATGCCTTACGGAAACTGCACTGTGTGGACAGGCATTATCTTGCATGAGAATGAAGGTTTTCCCGAAAAAAACAACGTAAGGAACGTCATGGGTCTCTAGAATTTCTTGAATGTATCGGTTCGCAGTCAAACCTCCTGCTCGGCCGCCGGTTTCAATAAAAACCAGCTCGGTTTTTGCGTCCATAGAAATGCCAGCCCACACCATACAGGAACCTCCTCCAAAAGCCACCTTTTCTGTTATGCAGCATTGTGCGAATCTTCCTCCCGGCCTTCTGTATACTTTTCCTCTTCTGTCACTGCCGTGCAAACACACTCTGCTTTCATCCGAGAACAGTACAGAGCGCCATTGCTCTTTTGTCCAATCAACATGCTCTCTTGCGAAACGGAGACGAGCTGCTCGATGGGCTGGGGTCAATTTTGGACCCGTAGCTGGCCCTTTTAGACTAAGGTTAGCTGCCTTGAGTCGTCTTCTGACTGTCCACTGACTAACAGCCACTTCCCGAGTTTCTCTGAGCTCTCGTTGAATTTGTACGCCGGTGAGAGCCCGATTTCTTAAAGAGCTCTGGACAATGAAACGGTCATCTCATTACTGTGCACCGATTTCTGCCGGAACCTCTTCTTCGATGAAAGCTACCATTCTCCTGGTATCTTCGGTAAACTCTTGACACGCCAGACTGACTCATGTGCAGCACACGAGCGACTTCCCGTTGATTATGGCCTTGTTGCAATAATGCAACCGCTTGAGCCGCTTCTTCGGTTGTAGTATCCATTAGTAGCTAATATTCCTAAATGTAGCTGACGGAAATGTATACCGGTTGACGTTTGACAGCCAACTAATACGTCTTGATAAGGTAGAAAGCCTTTTAAACGACCTACTGGCCTGCAAAGAACAATGATGTCAACTTAAACAAAATCTTGTGATTATCGATCACATCAAATTATAGGGTAGTCTAAGAGTATAAGAAGCGTAAGTTAAAAGAATATGCACTCATTTTAAAGCTAAGATCCTGAACTTAAAGATTTTGAAATCAAAAGTGGAATTTAAGTGTTAGTTTTTGTGCCAGAGGTAATTTAATGCGAGTGTGCAGTCTGAGTCGATTTTTTTGCTCCCGAGTGTAGTTATTTTTATTTACCGTGTATTTTATTAAACGAACAATGAGATTTGTTGAAGCCTCTTACTTTTACCAATAAAAATATCTTGTTATGTAAGAAATTTTGCATATAAACAAAGACATACTGTAAGTAATTGTTTTATTACATACATTAATTACTTTTCATTTTATTTGATTTAATTACTGCTTGCATTAGGAAATGATTCTCCATTTTCGCCTGCGCAATTTACAATTCACCGTCTGCATTGCTAATCATCCAATAAAATAATTAATCAAACGTATAAATATTTATCCACCGTATACGAATAGAAATTTTCCTTTTTGTTACTTTGCGCAATACCAATGACAGATGGTAAACGGCGGTTTGATGTTCAATTTGATTAAACATAGAATTTGGTTTCACGTTCTTCTCCGCACCTTGCTCCACATTTTTTCGACCGCAGGTAAAATTCGTAAGATTTGCAAGTTCAAGTTCGACCAGTAGACACATTTCATTAGCTAATTTGATACTGCATAATTGTATTTTCTAAACCGCATTTTAGTATGATGAAATAAACATTACGCGTCTTGATATTTAACTTTTAAATTGCGTTAATTGAAATAGAAAGTTTTTAAAGCGATTTTAGTTTAGTGGCTTATGATTGATGTATGTTTTTTTGCTGATGTTGTAAAAGGAAAAGGCATACTTTTTTTTAAATATTAGGTCGATGGATAAGTTCGTAATGTTTTTGATTTCTAGGATGAGAGTGTCATAAAAAAATTCTTGAGCTTACGTCAAGGTTACGAGATGTGGCAATTAAATAACCAGAATTTTTCGCTGTAGACTTTATTAAAAATTACATGGCTTTAAGTATTAATCCCTTCAGAATAATCTGCTTCGAGCGTGATATATTTAATCCAGCGGGTCTCTCTGAAAGTATCGTCGAAAATCATCTGAAGTTAACCCCTTCAGAACCTTCGTTATATCTTCAATCGTATCAACTAGTGTTGGGATAAACCGATTTATTTCCAAAACCGGATAATCATTATACGAATGATTATTCATATGATTTTTCACTTGAATGTTTACAGTCGTATTAATCAATACCTCGTCAAATTTAAATATAATGATGGAGTTCTGCAATCTCCGCATATAGTCCGGATATGAATCCAATGGAAAACATTCGGGGACTTATAGTTAAGAAAATTTATAATCAAAAGTTCCGTCCTCGAAATTCTGGGAAGCCATTCAAAATCCAATCAGAGTATTACTATCTAATTCAGCTAAGCATTTATAACGGTATTTATTTATTCGTCGACGGTTTTGGAAGGGGTTTTGTGCTGTAACGACTAAATGGCATTGAAAAATCCCAGATTGAGAACGTCCATATCAGAACTATTTGATGGCTGACAGAACATTTTAATGTTTAAGTTAGTTCTTTGGCAAGCTTCCCTAAAACTTATATCCTCCTGTTTGGCATCATCTTGCTGAATTCAGATGGTTGAAAGACGATGTAGGCCGTATCTGTTCAATTGCAAGTAGCGAATTTCGATTATCCTTTTTCTGTAATCTTCTCTAGTCACACTCAAAGTAACTTTAGTCCCCATTATACCATTTTTGCTGCGTCTCTTAGCACGTTCTTCAAATAAGAAATACCAAGTTTACTATCAAAATGCTTATTCTGAGATTGATTGTAGCGAGGACGTCCAACAACGGCTAGAAACATTACTTTCGTAAGGATGCGTTTACTTTTACAGGTTCTGTACAGTTCCTGTTCACCCTCTACCAGGTAACATGTATTGGATATTTTCGTGATGTAAAACCACTTTTCGTCTACATGGATTTGATCAGTCTATTGAGTTGATTTCACACAATTAAGTAATTTTAACGCAAACTTTGTGTAACATTCGAAATATATTGAATTGCCTAAAAGACTTCAGCAGGTTATTTTATCCAATGATGATCTATAAAATGTCTTAATATTTTATATATTTTTTTTTTGCATTCGGGATCATTGCCCATATTGACACGTTAAGAAATGTTTACAGAATCTATAATAAGATAAAATTCACGCAAATCGGGAAGGGGAACGTTGGAATAAACATGTTTCACGTCTGGGGCCTATCAGACGACTTTAGACACAAAAAAAAACGGCCATCGGAAAAATAGGTTTCCCCACAAAGGCAAACGAGGATAGGTTTTGATTTTATATCCGAATCCTAGATTTAAAAATGTAATCCATCAATGCATCGTAAACATTCTTAGTATTATACATGCAGTATTAGTAGGCATGACCACTCCCGCATTAACAAATCTGCCAATAAATTCACCTCGACAGTTATTGTGCTTACGGCATTCGAAGATTAAATGGTTCATATCGGCTGTATTGGCTGATTCGATAATTTTAAGTTTGTGTAAATGTGCTGGAAATTGTCTATGGTTAAATTTTAATCTAGCGACGGTAGTGCGATATATCCTTGATACCCTATGTTCCTTATGCCATTCTCGGATAGTTACATTTGGGTGTATTTTTGCGTAGTGTGTCATTCTATTCGTATACGAATGCTTCCAATATGCTTGCCAATCATCTTTTAATATTTTGGTTTTTAGATGGGGAATAAGATCATTAGATGGTACTTTTTCCGTCAGTATGTTATTACTATTTATAGCCTCCTTTGATAAACGATCAACAGCCTCATTAGGCTCTATACCTGAATGTCCTTTGATCCAATAGAAACGGATCTTTACATGTTTTTTCTCCAGATATCTCAAGTGTTCGATGATGTTCAATATTATGGGGTTATTTTTTTTTGATGAGTTCTCTTGTGTAAAGATTCCAGCACGCTTTTGGAGTCGACATAATCGTTGCATTCCCAATATTTATTTATTTATATTTATTTTTTTTTATTTTATAGTTTTTCTTTTCGTTATTTTAATTTTTATATCTTAAAAAAAATCCTGTTAATTTTGAGTAAAATATAATGTGTGACTTTGATGTTTCTTCTTTGGGTATTATACGTCGTTCACGATACGAAGACAATCATGCATATTTATGTTGGTGCCAATGTCCAGTGTTGACACATATCGTTCTGTCATATTTTACGTGTGTTTGTTTACTTTACAATTCACCGTCATCATCGCGGATTCAAATCATAGTTATGAACATACGACAGCTTCCTTTAATTTCTTAGTCAATCGGTTATTAAATTCTCCGTTAACAAAAGAGAGATATGAAATAGAACTGGATTTCATTAAAAACATTGCGACATACAATGGCTTTGACATAGAAATAATCAATAATTTAATTAGAAAAACAAAAATAAAAAATACAATCCGCGAATCCACAAGTTTGATATCTCAAAGTAACCAGGAGAAAAAGTACATGTGTTTACCATACCACCCCATCACGAAAAACATTAATAAAGTTGTGAAAGAAAGAGGTCTCCAAGTTGCCTTTCGGTCCGAAAATACTATCAAAAGTCTCCTAGGGAATACCAAAGATAAAGTTAATTTGAATTCGAAATCAGGTATATACGAAATTAATTGCGATGATTGTAATTTGAAATATATAGGCCAAACAAAATGACCAATAATAACCCGGTTTAAAGAACACATATCACATATTAAATACAATAGACCGGATAAATCTAACGTTGCCAACCATGCTTTAAATACACACACAATATGTCGATTAAAGGGTTAAAACTTGTCAAGGCCATTAATAATACCCGCGATCTTGACGCATACGAAAGTATTCATATCGCTAAAAACAAACAGAGTTCTATGAACGGAGATATGAGACCGATCGCCTACAGCTGTCTCTTTTCATTCTTAGAAAAGGAGGTAAAAAGGTCGTAGACGTTTCAAAAAGAGTAAAAACACATGTGGGTTCCGTTTCCTTAAGAGAGGTAATTTTGTCGATCTTTTCAGTCGATATATTTGTATTTTTAAGTCAGTGTATACGTGGACGCTGTATAAAGTTGTTGCGTGATCAGTTGTGCTAGCTTTACTGTGCCCCATGTGCGACACCTTGATTAGTTGTTTTACCTACTGATGACAACTTAGTTGTCGAAATACGTATTTAGAATACGATTAATAATTAAGGTAAGGGGTTATATACCTTTTTAAGCAGATTTTTTTGTTACATTTGAGTAGTGTTTTTTTATCAGAAGGATATACGGTTGCGATAGTAATTTAAGGGACACTTATTTTTGTACATTGTAAAGTCTACTTCATGATAAAATGATGATTTGCCAATTTATGAAATGTCACCAATGCCAGTTTGTATTTGTCATTTAACGAATAATTTTCATTATAAGAACGCAAATCAGTGTTGAACGCAAATCAATAGCAGTTGCTTTACTGGATAATGGTTGGTCTTTGCGAATGGTGGCCGCTGATTTAAATGTTAGTAAAAGCAGCATTTACCGTAAATGGCAAAATAATAACTTGCTCATTAGAAAACGTGGTTCAGGTCGCCACAAGGCTTCTAAAAAGGAACAGGACCAGAATTTGGTTCAGTATTTACTAGAAAATCCTTTTGATGCCGCCAGTAAAGTTGGCGCACGGCGGCGTATTGGAGACTATAGCTTAAAAAATGATGCAGCGGCTTATAAATTAGAATTAACAGAAGAACATATAAGGCGACGAATGATATTTTCTAATCAATATCTGAACATGCCGCAAAATTTCTGGGATAATGTCATTTTCACTGACGAAAAAGTTTTTCAGTCCCATAAGAACGGCCGTGTTCCTGTATATAGGCCTGAAAATTGTAGGTATGATGATCAATATTTAAATCGTAATTGCTCCAGCGCCCGTTTTTCGTTGAATGTTTGGGGACGGATTAACGCACAAGGCCAAGGTGTATGCTGGAGAGTAGAGAATCGTTTCAACTCCATCATGTATAGGAATATATTAGAAAATATTATATTAATATATAATATTGATGTATTACCATGGCCTGCGCGTAGCCCCGATCTTAATCCCATTGAGTATATTTGGGGATTGTTAGTTAAGCAAATATACCAAAGTGATTTTGGACCAGCAAATAGTGAAGAGTTGTGGGAAACGGTGGAAAACCACTGGGAAAATTTAGATGTCGATTTAGTGCGACGGATAGCATTGTCATTCAGAAAATGGTTAGAATGTGTAATAGATAATAATAGATTTGTAATAAAATATTATTTAATAAATTAATAAATAAAAAAAATATCTATTAATATTTTCCAATACAGTAGTACATATTTATTTGTAAAATCTATGTATTCATTTAGATATTAAGTGAATTTTATTACCTAAACAAATATTCTTTATTCCATGAAGTACGTATTGATTTTTATTTTCATCGCTATAAGCAAAATATAGAAATATGGAAACATTAATGATGTGATAAATAACAAAGCGCTAGATCACAGACTAACGTGTATACTCTATATTGCGTTTGTTTATAGTTCGTTGCGGCTACACCAATAACTGCATATTTTATCTTTATCAGATACATAAAAATATGATCTTCTATACCATTTTATTTGCAGTCACAGTTGGTGATTTTTTATTAAGTTTTTTCCATTCGGTTATTTCAGTAACCGAGTTATTTCGATAATTTTAAAAACCGAATAATCGCTTATTTTTCATTCGAGTGATCCTATCGCTAATTAAAACGGTGGCCTTTCAGCGGAGTTTTCATATTACAAAACATGAAAAAGCCTGCATGAGCCGGATCCGAGCTATAGTGTGATACTACCTTCGCATGCATTATCTAACTGTTTATTCAGGTCACATTCGACCAATGGGAGACATGGTATACGCTTAGCGCTGTGAGCGTACGTATTGGAATTTTTGGTGTGTGGGTACGAGGCGATATGGTCTTTGTGGTTACACGTCAGCTTGAGATATCGAAAAGTCTGTGTGTAAAAGATTTAAGATTCATACTTTGTGGGTATTGTGAATTTCAAGCAAGTTGCGAGTAGAACACCTGCTGAGGTAGATATTTGGTCTGAATCTTCTGATTCTTTTGGCGGCGACTTTTTTTGTTAGTTTCAACGCACACAGTCTTCGATATAGGCCCGCAAACATCTAAGATCGTAAGAGACGCCATTTTCTCGCTACGCTTTGTTCATGTTCAATATGCTAATTCCCGTGTTATATTGTACATTTAGGGTATAGGTTTTACAGACGAAATGCGAATGGTTCGTCGACGATAGGAGCGCAGTAGCAATTGCAAACGTTTATGTTTTGATCTGTGTTCTGCTTCTTGTCTTTCGTCATCTTTCACAGATTCACAACCGGCTTCAAATCGCACGTGCTTGTGACACTCATTTCCGTAAACATTTTTCAATTTAGTTTTACTCCTGATAACAACTCTTTGCTCCATTTTATTATTGCACATTTTGTCGACGTGTAATCTCTATACAGTCATCTTTGAAACTAAAGCACGTCCTATGACTTTGCGCCGTTGCAGATATGTGCACAAACTGGAATTTTAGTACTTAAATATTCAGTCATAACGAAGTCGTCAGCGTTTGTCAATGGCGTTATTCGCAAGAATTCTCGATATTTATTTGCCATACCCGTATTTCAATTTCGTATCGTAAAAGAAAATGAAACGTCAAGTAGAAAGAAATGCGGATATGCGACATATCCAGTTGTTTGAGTTCAACATCGGAGTTAATGCGTCAAAACCCGCTAGAATTATTTGTGCCCTTTTAGAGAGACAACATAATTAGGTAGAGTACACCATAGAAATGGTTCTATTAATTTAGAGAGGGTTATTTTGACTTAAACGATTCGTAACAAATAAGAAGACCATCGGACTTTGATGAAGATCGTGCAAATCAACTGCAAATCGTTGCAAAACGTGCAAATCATCGCGAAGTATTGTGAATGAAGTAAATGCTTTCTACATTTTACGACGCTAATTATTCGAATTTTTTAGGGTGAATTTTTTTCATAAGTAAAAACACAAGAGATTTTTTTTTATCGGATAAATTTCTCTTTGTAACGAAATTATTTTGCCAATCAGTAATTTGACGAGAAAAACTTACATGAAAAAATCGCGAGACCGAAAGGTCGAGCGATTTTTTCTAATGTAAGTTTTTCGAGCGAAATTACTGATTGGAAAAATATTGAGTTAAAAAGAAATTTATCCGATTGAAAGAAAAGCTCGAGTGTTTTTTGGCAAGATAAATTAACGACATGAATAAAACTTTTTAAATTGTCTCCATATTGACGATTTCGTATTTCTTGTGTATTGGGTATTGATCTTTTGATATTTGTTGAAACTTCCCCAAACCGACTCGTACATTTTACGTTCAACGATACTTAATAGTTATTACCTGTCAGCTGCCAAAATAAATTAAGTGATGCAGGGCTACTAGATATGTAACAGGAAGTAGCATTTTTATCGGAGGAGGAAGCATTATTATCGGTGATAAAAAGCTATGTAGGTTTTTATCGCTGTCAAAGTGACAAAAATGGCACCGGCAAATGGACATTTTTATATAGGAGTTAATTTATCGGTAAAACTTCGAATTAATTAGCGTCGTAAAATGTAGAAAGCAAGATGGTATCATAATGTCATATTTTAAACTATTGTCATATTTGAATTTTATAAATATAAGCTTAGTTCATTTAAAATAATTTATTCGAACTAATAAATAAATTATATTTTTTTTAGTAGTATATATGTTGAGCACTTGTGAAATTATTACTATCACTATTAAACTTAAATAAAACACCTTATATTTCACAAACAATAGTATATTGACTATATGTACATTTCATGTGCACTGCACACATCGTCAGTAGTTACTAATTTAAAAGTATTATTTTTTAAGTACATGTATAGTAAAAAATATCTATTTTTTTGGTGAGGGGTGTAAAAATTACAATTATAAATGGTCAACAAATGGTCAAAAACATGCAAATAAAAATATAACAATAAAAATAAAAATAAAAATAAAAAATTATGGTCGTATATTGTAACAGTGCCTGCTAAAATCTATTGAAATTCCAAGAAGGACAATTATGGGAAAGACCGTTACCTATGAAAAACAAGACATCTGACTGTGTTTAGCATGTCGGGTTCTATTAAATAACAATATAGTAGCGTGAAGAGGATCTATTAGTTATTAGATACTGTAGGTATACAATTTAAAAGTTTATTATTAATAGGTGACATGTCATTGTTAAGGAGGTAATTTTTGTATTTTTTCATATGTATGGCTTCCCACATGTCTAAATTTTTGCTATTACATTTTTTAATTAATTTAACATTATCTACGCTGAAATTATGTCCGGTATCTAAATGATGTAGAGCTAATGCTGATTTATCTACATTGTGAAGTTTTACATGAGCTAAATGTTCTTTGAAACGGGTTTGAATATTTCTTCTTGTTTGGCCGATATATAATTTTGGGCAGGAATTATAGTTAATTCTGTAAATACCTGATTCTTTCAGTGGGTCTGTGTTAACTAACTTTGTTTGAAGATATTGTTGTAACTTATGAGTGTTGGAAAAAGCAGGAGTTAGATTATATTTTTTTAACAATTTAGTTACGTTATTCTGCCAACTTTTGTGAAAAGTAATTTTGCAATATTTTTTGGTATTACTCTTTGTATTTGGAGTTAATCTGGTTTTAAAAGTTTTTAGCTTCTTCTTTTCTAGTTTGTTTTTGATTTTATCCACCAATTGTTTATCGTATCCGTTAGATTCTGCTACTTTTGATACCGGACATAATTTCAGCGTAGATAATGTTAAATTAATTAAAAAATGTAATAGCAAAAATTTAGACATGTGGGAAGCCATACATATGAAAAAATACAACAATTACCTCCTAAACAATGACATGTCACCGATTAATAATAAACTTTTAAATTGTATACCTACAGTATCTAATAACTAATAGATCCTCTTCGCGCTACTATATTGTTATTTAATAGAACCCGACATGCCAAACACAGTCAGATGTCTTGTTTTTCATAGGTAACGGTCTTTCCCATAATTGTCCTTCTTGCAATTTCAATAGATTTTAGCAGGCACTGTTACAATATACGACCATAATTTTTTATTTTTATTTTTATTGTTATATTTTTATTTGCATGTTTTTGACCATTTGTTGACCATTTATAATTGTAATTTTTACACCCCTAACCAAAAAAATAGATATTTTTTACTATACATGTACTTAAAAAATAATACTTTTAAATTAGTAACTACTGACGATGTGTGCAGTGCACATGAAATGTACATATAGTCAATATACTATTGTTTGTGAAATATAAGGTGTTTTATTTAAGTTTAATAGTATATTTTTTTTCCTCAATAAGAACATTTCTTTTATATACTAATTAATTTCACAACAGGTAAATATGCAGAATCCAGTTTCTATTTAAACTGACATAATTGATTCATTTACGCATGCACATAACCAATCATATCGACAATTTACAAGTAGCGTTGCCATATCGAATATTTATAATAAAGACTGGTGATATAGTATGATTTTTAGGTTAATCAAATAACTTATAAAATTAAATAAATTTATTATTATTTCAATGATATATCTTGCAATACCGCCTCTACCTGCTATTCAATGAAAATTAAACGGAATAAATATAAATCAAATAATATTCAAATACATATATGAAATTGTCACTGATAGAAGTCACAGAAGGGAGCTATCAAAATTTGGCAACGTTACGGTTAATTTGGTATGTTTGTAGCGGGAAATTCGAATTACCTTCGCAACATTTTATTGAAATAAAAACAATTTTTATTCGCCTGAAAGCATATAAATAATAATATTCTTAAGAATAAAAAGCCGGTCGCTTTTCTTTGATAACAAAGCTGTAAATTTATGATACACCAATTTATATCAGCTTGCGATATATCATAATAAATCAGTTTTATAGGTTATGTCATACTTAAATGCTTAATTTTTATTTATTTTAATTTATATTGAACCTAATGTACGTTAAAATAATGCCTGCCATTTACACACGTAATTCCTACATGTGTTCGCAAATACAGAATCAATTATTAATTTTCTCTGTGATCATTTTGTAAATTTGCAATACGGTTATAAACACATCCTTTTGTAAACGTTCGTGCTCTATGGACGATCGAAGGGATGCCTTGAAACCACGGCTGACTGTGTACATCGCGTTAATAAAGTTGTCGTTGCTTTATTTGTACAAATAACGATTCTGATGTCGGGGAGTTTAAACGTATTGGATATTTTCCGGGAAAAGAGAATTTTTCATTAAATTTAATTTTCCAAAAGATTTTTGCCACAAATTACTTTCTGTTTGAAGAGAAACGACATAGTTTTAAAGCAATTTTACCCGCAACCCAGTTAAACTGTCACTTATGATAAATGGACCTAAAATATTACTATCTAGTATACGAGGGTGGTTTGATGGGAGAGTGACTTTTCATAAGTTGGCACCACTGTCGCAATATTGACTGTATTGCTAACTTCAGCTATCTTTTAGACGTCTACTGTCAAAATTTTATGCAGATCTGTCAGTTAGTTTACATTTGGCAGACGTTTAAAGTAAACAAGTTATTATATTATTTAAAAATGGATAAAAAGGAATTTCGTGTGTTAATAAAACATTACTTTTTACGCGGAAAGAACATTAAAGACACTGAAGAAAAGTTACATAAGTATTATGGTAAATCTGCTCCTTCGCATGGAATGATTTGCAAGTGGTTTGCTGCCTTTAAAACTGGTCATATGACCACGGATGATGCTGAACGTCCCGGGCCTTCAGAAACCGTAACTACTGAAGAAATGATAGCTAAGATCCGTGCTATTGTAAAAAATGATCGCCGGGTGAAAGTGCGCGAGATAGCTAATGCTGTAAGCATTTCAACCGAACGGGTCCACAATATTCTACACGAACATTTACATTTAAAAAAATTAACCGCAAAGTGGGTGCCGCGTTTGCTAACTGCAGAGCAAATGCGCACTCGTGCATCAATTTCCAGTGACTGTTTACTTTTGTTAAAACGTAATCCAACAGAATTTTTTCGTCGGTATGTCACCGTAGATGAAACCTGGATACATCACTACCCGCCAGAGGCCAAAATACAATCAAAACAATGGACTTCTCCCGAAGAGCGTGCTCAAAAAAAGGCAAAAACGGCTTTTTCAGCCAATAAGGTTATGGCTACCATTTTTTGACATTGCCAATGCGTAATTTTTATTGATTACTTACAGAAGGGAAGCACAATAACTGGCCAATATTATGCTAATTTACTGACGCTTTTCGATACGGAACTAAAGAAAAAACGACCTCGTTTATTTAAAAAGAAAATTTTGTTCCATCAAGATAACGCACCCTCTCATTCGTCCGCGATTGCATCCGCTAAATTCAAAGAATTGGGTTACGGATTGCTGCCGCATCCACCATATTCACCAGATCTGGCTCCGTCGGACTTCTTCTGTTCCCAAATTTGAAAAAATGGCTTGGTGGAAAAAGATTCGGCACAAATGAGGTTGTGATAGCCGATACGAATGCATATTTTGACGAGTTTCCAAAAGATTACTTTTTTGGTGGTTTAAAAAAATTGGAAAGCCGCTGGATTAAGTGTGTGAAATTGCAAGGGAACTATGTTGAAAAATAAAATATATTTTTACCCCTAAACAACTTTTTCATTGAAACTCGTATATAAAAATGTTTTAAATATGTCTGTACATTATATGCACGTATAAAGCTTTTGTTTCATTATGAAACAGACATGTAAATAAATTTACATATCTGTAACTGTATACTTGGACAATACCTCGTATTTTCGGCATTTACTTCTGCTTAAGACATATGTTTCTGCCATTTATAGGCGTCGTCAGCTAAGCTAATGAAGCAATGTATACAAATGATACAAATCTTTATAAATCTATATCTGTATATGACATTAAGCCGCATATAACGTATAGACATATTTAAAACATTTTTGTATATCTACCGCCACCTGGCTCGTTTTAGAGGGACTACCCGCATTCCTTTCGGTTCGTATGAGCATAGCTTGTCAATCGAAAGATCGCTTTCTTTGGTATAGTCTCTTTCGTCCGTAAGATGTCACTCGTAAATAAGTGCCACCTTATAGAATGAAACCTGCTACATCTAATGAGCGGTTCGGTTTAATGTCATATACAGATACAGATTTATAAAGATTTGTATCATTTGTATACATTGCTTCATTAGCTTAGCTGACGACGCCTATAAATGGCAGAAACATATGTCTTAAGCAGAAGTAAATGCCGAAAATACGAGGTATTGTCCAAGTATACAGTTACAGATATGTAAATTTATTTACATGTCTGTTTCATAATGAAACAAAAGCTTTATATGTGCATATAACGTATAGACATATTAAAAACATTTTTGTATATCTACCGCCACCTGGCTCGTTTTAGAAGGACTACCCGTATTCCTTTCGGTTCGTATGAGCATAGCTTGTCAATCGAAAGATCGCTTTCTTTGGTATAGTCTCTTTCGTCCGTAAGATGTCACTCGTAAATAAGTGCCACTTTATAGAATGAAACCTGCTATATCTAATGAGCGGTTCGGCTTAATGTCATATACAGATACAGATTTATAAAGATTTGTATCATTTGTATACATTGCTTCATTAGCTTAGCTGACGACGCCTATAAATGGCAGAAACATATGTCTTAAGCAGAAGTAAATGCCGAAAATACGAGGTATTGTCCAAGTATACAGTTACAGATATGTAAATTTATTTACATGTCTGTTTCATAATGAAATATCTAGTATACCTACATTAATTAATCTTCTGAGGATAATGCGTTTGTAAAGTAACGATTTTCTCAAATTCATCCGAGACCAATAGTAAGCAATAGTTGGAATATGTCTACACCATCTAAGTGAAATAGCAATTCGTCTGTAAATGCTATGTTTTTTTTTTAATGTATAGGTCTGTATTAAGCATATTTATCAAGCATAATTTCACAAAACTCCATTCTCCTTTATCTTAAAAAATTTCATGCGAAGTACTATATTTAAATGATAGGTATCTATGTTTCTCTTTCATAAATGGGTAATACGGACAAAACATTTACTATGACTTGTGTGTACGGGCTCCAGTTTTAAAGATGTGCCAAATCAAATGTACCAAATTAAATATCATCCAAAGATTATAATTTAAGGTGCTGAATGAAATAATAAATGCCTCTTGCTACGTGAATAATGAGGCAGTCTGAAAAGACTTGAATACTTAAATAAGAGCTAGTTCATGAAAATAAATTAATATGACTGGTACACGACAATGATCTTAACATGAAAAGACTAAATACGTACAATTTATTTACAAGATCTGTTGCAACAATGAAATAATTATCAACAAGGAGAAACATCATTGAGAATTTCTTTTGCAAGTGGAGAACGTGCGTATCATACTTGATACTATTCAATTGATGCATATTTCAAACAAACAAGTTGCTTACTATGCTTACATAGGTTTATACTAAATGCTTCAGTACTAGTGAAAATACTATCATATGGATACGTACACATGAATATACTCAACGCATACAAATTCGAACTGGAGACTTCAAAGTACGTACACGTGTTTCGGATCACTTCGCCCTTATCGGCGTATGACGGAAGTAACCATGCCTAGACTGGCTCTTCATGAGTCGTTTGGATTTGTCCTGTGGTCGAAGTTACCTCCATTTCCACTCCATTGTTTTATATTTCCCAGGGTTGTGACGTGTTTGTGTCTGATTAATAAATAATCGTGTGTTGTTGTGTGTTTTTGTACGGTCCTGTGTTGCGTGTGTGTGGTCTGTCTGTATGTCGCTTTTTTGCGTTTAAGTCGTGTATGTGTTTACTGTTTGTTGTTGTAAAGTGTGATTATTAGAGTGGACCAGTCCGGAGCGAAAGCAGAGGCGTGACTAACGAATTGGTTCCCGCGTGCCCCATCGCACATATGATTACTTAGTATGTTGTTCACGGTCATCGTGTGTACACGTATAATAGCAGCAGGAAAGTGTATTCTGTATATTTAATAATGTTGAAGGAGCGTACAGTAAAAAAACCGCTATCATCAAAGTTAGTCAATAGGTTTATTGAGAACCATCCTAGTTTATCTTACAATGAGGTAAATGTAAAATGTTTAGTGTGCAATATATATATAAACCATTTAACAAAATCAAATTTGCAACGCCACGTGCATAGCGCAAGACATAAAGATAGAGACACTGGTGCCGATACAAAATACGAAGTGTTCTTATTTGATTTGTGTACAATGATGGTTGTGTGTAATTTGCCGTTTACTTTGTTACGCAATGATTCGTTTATTTCATTTCTTGAAAAATATGGCGATGTAGAATTACCGAGCTGCACCCACTTACGACGTTATTTAAAATCTGTTCGTGTACACTTAGAAAATAAAATTAAGGCTGATCTGAAAAATAAAAAAAGTGTGGTTGAGTGTGGATGAAACAACTGATAGCAAAAAAAGATCTGTACTTAATGTTATGGTGCGTAAAATGGAACCAAATCAATCGCCATCCTCAATTTTATTAGCTAGCAGACAAATAGAAGAATATACTGCGCGGGTAATTTCAAAAGTGGTGTTAAGTACATTGGAAAAATTTGAAATTTCCAGAGATCAAATCCTAATGTTTGTGACAGATGGTGCCGCAACCATGCTTTCTGTAGGTCGGTCTCTTAAGGAACAGTGTGGTAACTTTTTACATATTACATGTAAAATCCATGCCCTACATCTTGTAGCAGAACGGATCCGTAAATGTTACCCAAATGTAGATGCGTTAATATCGAGTACAAGGCAGTATTCCTGAAATCTCCAAAACGTATTCGGAAATTTCACGAATTGTGTCCCCATACCCCTGAGCCACCACAGCCGATTCTGACACGATGGGGAACATGGCTACGAGCGGCATTTTACTATCATAAATATTTTGAGGATGTAAAAAAAGTGGTTTTATTATTAAATCCGAAAGATAGTACCGCTATCGAAGAAAGTCGGAAAAAATTTCAAAATAGTCAGGTTAAAAGTGATTTACAAACTATTCACAACAATTACTTCGGAATAGTGCAAGCATTAGAAAACCTACAAAATTATTCGCTATCGTTACAGGAATCAGTGCTAGTTGTGAAAGATACAAACGCACAGCTATGTTCGATAGAAGACGCAAGAAATGAGTGTATTTTAAGTAAGTTTGAAAGTGTTTTAGATAAAGATTTAGATTTTGCCAGACTTAGACAAATTTGTGAAGGTTTGTCTACAGATGTGTTAAGTTGTTTCAAAGATTATTTTAATTATGCAAACATCACATCACTAGATGTGGAGCCATCGTTTTCTTTATACAAGCACATATTTTCCTCACGGCGGACGCGTTTTCGAGAAATAACTTTGGAGACGCACCTTATGTTAACAATATTTCATCGCGCTTCTCCAGATTTTCAAGTCACGGAAAACGCATAAGACGGTAAGTTTTTTTTTAATCATCTAATTACATACATTTTAGATTTTATTTTTTATTCGAGAACGTTTCATAATCTAGAAAAACCGTCTTACATTTTTTTTGTATCTAACATAATAACAGCACCGTTCGTGATAGTATATCTCTAGATATTAATAATGTTTCGCATGTGGGAACCAATTCGTTAGTCACGCCTCTGCTTTCGCTCCGAATTGGTCCACTCTAGTGATTATTGTAATGATATGCAAGTTATAGGGGATTGTATAAGAAATTTTCAAGAAAATGGTCAAAAACCTTCTTAATTGTCAAATTGTGAAACTTTAATGAAATGAACAAAAAAAAACATTGTTAGAATGTTATTGTTATTAATGTACATGTGTAATTAATGTACAAACAAAAACGGTGAGTTAATTAAAAAACCAGAAGAAAAAGGAACTGAGAAAATTAATTGTTTTAGTGGTCAAAATGGGCACCATTTATTGCCAGTTGGTCTCTAAACCACTGCAAAACATTCTGGAGTGCAATTGGTGAAAGCCTATTGACTTCAGTCTGAATTCTAAGCTGTAAATCCTCGAGGTTATTGGATCGAGTTCGGTAGAGTCTGCACGTTTTCCACTAACTCTGTTTGTGTTACGAAGTCTTGTATCTGTTGTGTTGTTGCATTTGTAGAGTGTAGTGTTATTAGCATTTTGCCTAAGGCAAGTGCTAGTTCGTCATTTGTGTTTGGCGTTGTGTTGTTTCGTTTTTGTGTCCAGGGGTTTGTTGTTGTTGTTGGGGGTGGTGCTGGGATGTATTTGGGTGTGGCTTTGTTTTCAGGGTTGTTTGGGTTTTAGGACAGTTAAGGAATGCTGATAGGTGAGGACCACCACAGTTTGCACACTTTGGTGGCGTTGTTTTTGGTTTTGTGCATAAGTGTGTTGAGTGTGAGTCTCCGCATTTCATGCATTTGTAGTGTACGTTGCAGTGTCTTTGTTGGTGTCCAAAAGTCCGACATTTGTGGCATTGTATTATGTCTGTCCGTGTGTTAAGTGGTTCGATTTTAATCGTAAGTCCGCAGCAGTCGTGTATGTTATAAATTGATTTATATTGTCTCGTCAGTTCAATTAGTACAAATGGTGCAGGTTTGCCGTGTTTTCCGTTCATTCGTTTTATTTTTAGTGTTGGGCAGCCTTGGTCACTCAGGTCGTATGTTATGTCTGTGTCAGTGATAAATAAAGACGGCAGACTATGTGCCCGGTGCATGGTGACAAGAATCATTTCACCATTAGTACAAAATATTATTTTTCATTCCTCTCGCTTTGTTTACATATCGGAGCAGAAAAACATATATTTAGTAGTTTCGTAAATATTTCCATACATGCATTTATCAAAGAGATAACAGAATTTGAACATATATTTTACAGTTCTAAATCAAAATAAAAAAAAACATTATTTCGTTTTTCTAACAATGAACAAAACATTTATTCTAAAGAAAAAGTGGTATTATTGGCAATAACAGATGCACCTTCAAAACATATTTATATTATAGTATCCAAAATAATATTTAGTACACATGGTGAAATGATTCTTGTCTGTCTGGCACATAGTCTGCCGTCTTTAGTGATAAAGGTAGAATCCTCACATAACTACCTTTAGTGTATTTTCGCTTCGTAATTGAAACTTGTAAAATTGTATGTATTCTGTGTTAAGTATGTGTTTAAGTGTGCGATAGTCGTCGTCAGTTTTAGGTTCGATGTGTATACCAGGTTTCACAAGTTTGTTTTGTACGGTCTTAATGTTGTGTGTCTTAAGTATTTGTCGTATTTGTGCCCATTTATCTTTCTCTGTGATTATGATCGGTGCTATTTTAGGTGTTTTGTGTGTTATAGTGTTTGTGTTTTGTGCGGTTTTTGGTTTGTCACTTACCCTGGGGGTGCTGTCTGAAGTTGACGGTTGTGAAGTGAATTCAGTTGCCTCGTGTTCCATTTTTTCCTCGGTGTTGCTTTCGAGGGCACTGTAGGAATTTTTTGTTTCGATTGGTGTGCTTGTATGGTCGGTTTTCTGTTTTTTTGTTGTTTTTTTTTCGGGTTTACGAATGAGATGGTGAATATGCTTTCATTTTTCTGTTCCGGTTGGCTCTTGATCGGTTTTACCTGGCTTGTTTCTTCTTTGGGCGGTTCTAAAATTTCTATTTCTGCCGTCGGTTCGTTGGGATCTACCATGAATATTTGCGGTGATTTGTGTAAAAGTTTTTGTATATCTTCTTCCTGTATGGTTTGATCAATTATGGTTTCCGCGTCCGCACGTTGCTGTGGAGTACATTTTCTTGTGAAGCTGGGTCTCAGCGTCAGGTTAGTAATAGTAATATATCGTCCGCCCATTGCTTCCGGCTTCGTTTGACGATGTATCGTCGTCGGTTGTCTCAAATAGGCTGCTGCTCGAACAGAAGTTGCAGTGAGAATGTGGCTGGATCGCGCATGTGTCAAATTTATACGGAAAATATCCATGAGAAAAACATCTCACGACATCTGTCGGTCAAGAGAGGAAACTGTAGTCAGGCGTGCTTTTGTTGGCGGTCCCATGTCGTGAGATGTTTCTCTCATGGGCATTTGTCGTATTTATGTATTTATTTATTTCGTATAAGAAGTTTTAAAAAAATTGAAAGTAGATATTAGTGTATAAATCACTTTTATGACAAAAAGAAGGTTATAAACCTAATTTATACACTAATATTTAAATTTTTCATCCAGTTCAGTGTTGCAGGAGTTGCCGTGCTCAGCTGCCGTGGATGCTACTAGGGAAATTTCTTCCGGGGCAGTCGTTTACTATGTGGGCCATGGTTTGTTCCACATTTTCGCAGTCTCATTTATGTAATATTGAGTCGCACCTTCCATGCTCTGTGCGAAACCTATTGAATTGAGACCTTTGCCTAAGTGGTAGGGTTACGCCCGGCACAGGTTCCAAGAATTAATAAATTAAATCTATTCTTTAATTCAAGGTGTTGTTCGAGGGGGACTGTCCAGTAATAACTCGAATTGATAGGGCGTTGAACTTTGCTAGCCAGTCAAATCAGTCTCTAAGATTTTAGTCAGGTTGCTACGATCACTAGGTGTCGTGCTTAAAATAACAAAAAAAAAGAAAAGAAGACCAGAAAACGCTCCCCGGAGCAGACCCGGCCTCGGTCCACTAAAACTGCCCCTGCCCGTTCTTGCCAACGTCCAACGGCCCACCCGGCTTCTGAGGCTGCCACAGCCCAGGGGTGGGGAGACCCAGAGGTAAGAAAGGTAACTAAACTAGGTGGAAAAGGGGCGCCACCGAATTTATGCCGTGGACGTCGCAAACTCGGAAACTTGATTAAAAAGTATATATAAAAAAAAAAGAAGGCAAGCAGCGTGGGGCAGAAGGCCGGTTGCGAGACCGAGACTCGTTCCTCTCTCGAGGATCGAGAGACGAGGGAAAGAAAAGAAAATTCGTCGTTACCAATCAAACAACTTATTTATTAAACACACCGTGTATAGTTAAAGTCACCAAAAAAGAATTAAATTTTAAATAGAAGTTTATTTATGGGCTGAAGGCCAGTCAAAAGCAAGTAAGAATTCTAAATTAAGAACGATGTTGTCTAGTTTCAAATAAATTAAAAAAAATAAAAATTACAAAGTGGCTGAGTAGTGGCCTTAGTACGCCCTAAAAAAAACAATACGTATTATTTCTTATTGGTTCACAATAGATTACAAGTTCCACAATTCGTGGTAATAAAGCGGTCTTTAGCTAGAACGTTCTTTATTATACAAATAAGGTTACGCAAAATATGTAATTTGCGTATAATTAAAGAATTCACTTTAAATGGTAAAAATATGAAATCCACACAATTAAAGTGGAAAAAAAAACAAAGTAATCTAATTACTTGGCAAAATATGTAATACAAACAATTCAAGTGTAAAAAAGTATTCTAATTAGCAAATTATCAAAAATTTGAAATACCAACACTTAAGGTGTTGAAATAAATTTTATGTTTAAACGCAAGGTTAAAATTGAAACAACAGAAAAAAGTTCGTGAGGCGAACGCAAAGGTATAAAAAAGTGATCTACAAAAGTAAGGTCAGACGACACAGATTTTTCATTAGAAAACACCTGGGACTATTTCACTAATGAATAATGACTATAACTTTTAAATGTAACGAAATGGGAAATTGACGAATGATACTTAATAATTAACAAATAGAATTAGTGTAACAAGCTTATCTGATGGATCCAACGGCGTTCGGCGATCCTTTTCCCTTCAGGAAAGAAAATCGTCACTAGCGGAACAGATGATGTACGTGGTTTTTTTGGCTTTGTTTAGCCCGTCGGAAACACCATCGGCTATACGTTCGATAGCGATTAAATAAAACAATGATTGTTTGACGAGTTACCAGGTTAATTCTTCCTAACACTTGAAATCCTCCCAGGGAGAAATATCGCATTTAGCGAATAATATTTTTGGATAGATTTGATCGATAAATATCCCTACGGGGCCGTAATCACAAGGATAACAATACGGCTACATCGATCGATATCCGTGTTAGATAAAACGACGTAACTTCGTTCAAAGATGATAGCGAACAAGACCAAGTCTCAAGAGCGAGTCGGACTTTTCTTAACAACGAAAAAACAAAGCGAGCACTAAAGGTCAAGGAAAAAAGAAAAAAAAGCTTAAAGAAATTGAATATAAATTTAAATAACGAATAACGATACCTATACAGGTAGGTTCGTTTAAAAATGGAACGAAATATATTGAAGATATAATTAATTATAATACGAATTAAAGTAATAAAACGTTGCGCGTTACGGACACGTAACAAGGTCCTGGGATGCTCTCCGGATCATCGTGTATAACAAGATCAATGTTGTTGGCAATCTTAGCCCATTAACTCTATGCTGCAGCGAGACGTCTGATATCCGACAGGGCAATGTTAGAAAGAATCGGTAACCAGAAACAGAGACTAGGAGTGGATCTAATAGTACCGGTCACGATCCTCATTATATCGTTAACTTGAATATCTACTAGGTGTGAGAGCTTTGATACCATACAGCAGCACAGTATTCGGCAGCCAGTGCAATGGTTGCCGTTCGCAACATCTCCCTATTTGCTCCCCATGAATTACTGGCAAGTTTATGTAATATATTATTGCCGGTCCTTACTTTTTGATTAGTTTTAAAGAGGTGCTGTTTGAGTTTGAATGTCAGAGCCCGGTGTAACCAGATATTTAGGGCGATTAGTTTTGTTGTACGCTGATGAGGACAAGGAAAGTCCGAAACACTTGCCCCTGCGTTAAAATCTTCAATACAAATTTGTATGTCTTGTGTATCTATGTATATGTTTCCTTAAAATGAAAAGACAACGTATAAAAAATGGAAATATTAAATTATGTAGAATACATAACCAAAATATTTTCCCAAAGTTCCCTCTCATAAGCGAGAAAAAAAATGACAGATATTTAAATAAATTTTGTTACGCCACTGTGCTACTGAATATATCATAAATACTATCGGAGTCCCACAATATAGTTTTGTTATTGTCCATCTCGTTTTAAGTATCGTTCTGTTGTCGATCGTTACGAACGGACGGGACAATTTTTCTATTAAAGATAAAAACAATTAAGTAACCTTTCATTTTGGATACGTTCAACACAAGCGCAACTAACCAAATTTTAGAAGTTCGTGTTATTTATATGAACTAATGGGTTGTGTTGGGTTGGTTGGGTAGTAGGGTGGAGCGAAATTTTTTTTTTTAAATTTAGTTTTTCCTGTATTAAACATCGATGCTCTAAGTACTTAAAAGTGCAGAGAAAAAATCTTATCTTCCTAGGTCATCGTCTTGAGGTGGCACACAAGACTTTAATTTGTGGAACTTTATCATTTATAAAAAAGTAAACAGTGTGGTTTAAATTTGTTTTTATTCAATAAATTCAAACAGTTACAGTCTTTTATTTACTCACATAAAGCATATTTAATACAAAAACAAAAATCATTCGTTAGCTAATTGTAAAGGATCTCGTTGTTGAAAAAATTGAGATTTCGACTCAAACAGTGGTATGTCTTGCCTTGCTTTAATTCTAGAGCGAATGAAACCGTCTCTTGCTTCTGATCCACAAGCAGATATTGAAGCTTCAGTGACGAGCTTGACACACCTCTCTACTGCTTGGGTATGACAAGGAAACATCCCAAATTGACTGAAATTATTTCCCGAACGAATCATGTTTGAAATTTCTGTATTAGAATATTTCATAGTCATTGGTGGTTCAGTTATTCTCACATTCGACCAATTTATTAACTCATAGTAATTCGTCGCATTTACTTGAAGTTGTGGAAGGCGGAACTCGCGAACTTTCTTGCTTTTAATACACACATTTTCTTTTCTTGCTTCTAATACTCTTCGGAGAGCCAATTCTCTAATTTTTGAAGTATCATCTTGAAGCATGGCCAACAGCATATTTTCTGGGTATGCGAAGAATGAATTTCTGTTTATAGTTTTTAAAACAATACTCTTAAGGTCATCTATTAAATATAAACATCTCTTGACCATGTTGAAAACATGAACTGGACCATGGGTACAAGATGGCTTTGACTTTATGTCAAACCATGTTGGCGCGTATACTTTCATAATGAAAAGTGCTAGTTGCTTAAGGTTTTCTGGTGGTGTAGCCATTCCAATGTATAAGCGAAGAATCCTATTGGCGCAAGTTAGCCAGCGAGAGTGTGCTAATTTCCCAGGGTCTCTTTCAGCTAAACCTGATGAAACTAAACCAGACGAAATGGAAAAACAAATCTCGTAAAGATATTTTTGATCAGTGCTTAGCAACTTTATATCAATATCCGGCAATTCTGCAGGAATCGCTTCAAAAGCTTGTAACTTAAAATCAAGGCACTTGAGGAGGTTTTTACCTATAGCTCCAGAAAAGCTATTAGGGCCTGCTGTGTTTCCATCAAGACTTAAAAACAAATGGCGCAGTGGCAATTCATTTGCGTGTAATAAGCACACAAACCATTGCAATGGTCTTTTTAAATGTGTTTCCAATAAAGCAATGACTCCATTTTTATACCCTGTGTTGACAGCCGTTCCATCACATCCGATTGCCACCAAAGATGAATTACATTTATACTTTTTATCTAATAAGGCGACAATATTCCTCATAATATTAGCTGCTTTTCCTGAATCTATTGTGAAATGTCCAATATATTCAGAATTTGGCTCAGATACCATTGAAATATGTTCTTCGGTAATAGTCTTACGCTGTGACTTATTTTCTTTTGAAGTTATAATTAAAGTTTTGTCTTTACGACCATCAAAATAAATAGAAGTCAGAGGTTTTTCATTGCTAATAGAGCTCAACTGCTTTCGAACTTTTTTCCTTTCTCGACGTATTTTACTACGATCTATTACGCTTCATGAGTTTTCCGCATCTATAATGTTTAAATCAACCATTACTGCGTTTACAACAAATGCTGCAGATCGATCTGAAACTCCAGTCCTGTCACAAGCTGTAGCAAGGGTTTGCAACTTTTGTCTCATCTGCTTATTTCCCTTTTGATTTTCTCTTTTGTGAACTTTTCTTTTTCCTTCATTAAAGCAAAAATCATCTTGCTCTGATTCTGATGTTTCATTTGAAGTGCTACTGCATGACCGATGTAATTCTGACACAGAGGAAGAAGTACTTGAAGTCATGTTTTTTTGAACGAATTGATCATATTTTCTCTTTCGAACTTCATTGCGTCGTATAGATTTTGTTGTCAACCTGTCCACACAGCCAATATACATTCTACGCTCATTTCGTTGGTCCTTTAAAAACTTTTCCTCTGCTGGAGGTATTTGTGTCACACATTTACATATATTTCTGGACGCGCACTTACAGGTTGCGATGTCAAATAATTGTTTTTGAGATTCCTTTAAGAAATTTTGTTTTTTCACTTCACTGCGCAGTTTCTTCATATTTTTGTATTTGTTGTAATAGGAAATCAATCTTGCTAAGATTTGTTGATGACTTATTATAGGAATCGATGCCTTTTTCCATATTTGTTCAATATCAGTAGCAACTATTTCACATATGCACTTAATTGAAGGATCTTTTCGGTTGTTCAATTCAAGCATATCATTTTTTAGCCACAGGTAATATTTAATAATATCACAATGCGTAGGCAACACATTAGCACTTAATGTAATTGGTTTTCCAAATACAGAGCAACACAAATCTTTCCTAGTTTTAGGCATTTTAAATCTTTCCTCAGCAATCACGTTTTAACTTTTGGTAACGAAAATTTTACGTTTGATTAAGTTTTATAAACTTTTTTAACACGTTGCACTTCTAAATACTATGAAGAAACTGAAAGACACTGTTTAAAATGATACTTTATTTTATACATGGGAATCCCCTAGCTTTGTTTTTGAGCAATAAACTTAAGTGTTGCCAACAGTTTTATTAAATGGTAGATAGAAAAGATTTCTAAATTGTACTTTTCTGCCTTTATGTAAATTAGGTTATTTTTCAAACTTCACCCTTCATGCACCACCTCGAAATAAAGTCGCAGAGTCTTGTTATTTTGCATAAATAGTGCTTTCTAATAGGGTCATCAATTAACAATACAGGAGTTTTCAAAATTAAAAAAAAAATTTTTTGTTCATTTTCACTCCACCCTATTGGGTAGACTGGGTTAGTTTGGGTGAAAATGCGTCCATATAAATAACAAGAACTTCCGAAATTTGGCTAGTTGTGCTTGTGTTGAACGTATATAAGAAGTTAGGCTATTAATTTTTTTTTACTTTTTTGTAACTTTATAGTCGTTTACCCTCATAAGTTTATAAAGCAACGTTGTTCCTTTTTAGGTTCTCTAAAGGTTCCAATAATTCTTTCCAAATAAAAATCTCAAGCAAACACTTGACAAATTCCGAAATATTATTGAAACGTGTTATTTATTACGATAAAATGTCCTTTTTGTTCACTCCATGTATTTGAGTTTCGACTTATTTTGTATATTTTGACCAAAAGATATTACGAAACTAAAATTTAGATCTTTTACTTTCCCTTAAATAATTTTTATAACAACGTTATAATTATAAAGATCTATTTTTGGAATACTAGCAAATGTACATATGTGTAAAACTATGTTAAACCGGTTTCAAACACCCTTCACTTGTAGCCTCTTTACGATCAATCCACATCTAGAATGCGTATTGTATACTGTTTTTAATGAACGACACATATTTACATGTTTTAACTATCAATTGATTTGGAGTGATGTAAGCGTTCAAGTTGCTCATTAAATTCTGCATGTATTTGGCTTGTAGAATTGTAGACAATTACAAATTCTTATATAAGAGCCTGTTGACATTTTTATTGGACGGGTATTGATTTTTAAAATAGAACTTGTGAACCAGGTGCGTAAAAGGCAAAAAAGAAAATAAGATTGATGAAATCTCTTTTACTTTAAAATGTTAATGCCATTAACTTGTGAACTTAATTCATATGGCGCTATACCTTTTTTAAGGTTAAATATGTTAAAATCTTTTGAAATTAACTTGGAAATGGTGGGGAGAATTTTAAATAAAGGTTAAATTTAAGTTGAACTGATCCCTTCATTTATTCGTGAGAAAATTGATTATTATGCGGTGTTCGACTCAAAAATGCACAGAAGTTTCTGATATTGCAAATTTCTTATGAAAAATAGATAGTATTTTGATCAAAATAATGTATGGTCCCAAAGTTTTCGGAAAAATTTTAGATGTTGATAATTTTTTCCGCTATAAACTATACCGGGTGGCTAGAAAAAAACGAATTCTGTTGTAAGTCCTTACATCTCCGGAAGGCTATGAGATAGCAATTTCTGTTTTTACTTTATAAGAGACAATGCACTGAAAATTGTTCCTGCTAAATTACAAACGAATATTTTAAAAAACAAATGAATTCTGAATTTTTTAATATCAACTACAAAGAATCAATTACACATTAAGGATATTCTTAAATAGACTACAATTCTATCTACATTTTCTATGTTGAACTCCACTTATAAACATGTTGTAAATTCACAGTTCTTAATCTATGTTTGAACTGTAAAATAGCTCGCCTGATCAAATTTTCAGACACTTCTGGCCACACCTCTTCTAACTGTCGGCGCAGATCTTCTAAGTTTGCAAATTTTTCCCGTCTTTGCTAATACACTTTTTCTTGCGTTCCTTTTTTTTCTTAATAAATAAAAACAGGTCTGAGGAAGGTCTAAATACAAGACCGAAACGTCACGAAACCAAAATAGTGTTTTTCTACAAAAGGACACCCTAATTCTACACAAGTGTAGTAAGAAATTAATAAATAGTGCTATTCACCATCAACATACACGTTGAATTCCACCATACATATATATATATATATATATATATATATATATATATATAATTATTTCGTGACCTTTGTATGTTATGGTAAATTCAATTTGTTGGCGATTTAAGGTCTGGTTTTACTTTAAAATATATCTACCAAAAACAACCCCACATGTTTCGGCAAATGATGCCTTTATCAAGGAATATAAAATATAAATGACAGTTGAGGTCGAATTAAGGAGGATGGGAAAAGTAAGCGAAGATTATTGAAGCTAAGCTGTGTTATGCAGTCGACATAATCTAGGGTTAAAATTAAGACGGCACAATACATTAAAACCGTCTGGGACAAACACTAGGTGTAATCATCTACCTAGTGTTGGTCCAAATTATAAAAATAATGCAGAAATAAGGTTTGAAACATTATTCTTATCCTTTAAAATTCACGAGTTTTGTTTAATTTATAAATTTTCTTTATTAATTATCCGAAACATATATAGATTAAAAATCAAATAATAAAATCAACCCTTAGCTGAGTAATATTTATTACTGTTTCAAGTAATGAAGTTTTATAGCTGATTGTAATGAAAATGCATGTGCCGACAAATATATTGAGAAAAGTTTTATTTACACTTCCTATTCAGTTTCCAGCTCTACAGGTTTATATGTGCAAGAACTAATGAAATTAAAACCGCAAGCTTTAACGAGTGACGGGCAATTTTGTCCTGACCATGTCGTGGAATCGTTTCCTCTCAAACATATGCCGATGACAGTTAGTAATCCGCCAATGTAAATGTTTCGTTGCCAGCGTCGTTTAGACTTTACGCAAACTATTATGCAAGCATTAATACCGCAATTTATCGAATGCAAATGTAATGAACTTTTGTGACTTTATAGGTGGGTACGATTTTCTTTTATTTGGGAAATACATATGAACTCTATTTATGAACACATCAACGATTTTATAGAAATATTAAATCACATAAAAATATAAAAGGAAAAAAAATTCTATTTTTATTGTTTCATACACATTATAATTGAACTTTTTAAAATTTAAAAAGTCTTAAAATTTACATGATGATGTGACGTAGATTATGATGAATTTGTATGTAGTACATGTATATACAAAAAGGTTTTAAGTATATCAATACGTTATGCACGTATAACGCATTTGTTACAAATGAAACAGACATGCAATATACATATCGTGATGACGTATTTGGGAGTGCAAGTACAATGATGCGAGTGCCTCGTGTGTTTTCGGTGTTTACTAAGAAAACGTTACAGTTAGTACACGAGAATACACGAAGCACTCGCATCATTGTACTTGCACTCCCAAATAGGTCATCACGAGCCGCGCCTGATATCTGTAACTCTATTGTCCATGTGTACAGTTACAGATATGTATATTGCATGTCTGTTTCATTTGTAGTACATGTATAGTTCCTTTCAACTTATTTTAATTTGACTAAATAGTGGGTAAACACTTTTATAGCATCCCATGAGGCGAGGGCTTAATTAAAGTTAAACCCATCTAAGATTTGAACTGTTCCTTACTTTAATAGCCAGAGTGGTATTAAATAAAGTGTGCTCAAGTAAACGAACTTGATTTATATTAGTGTTGGAAATTCAATTTAATAGTCATTACCAGAGAGCGGACTGAATCGATTGAATGACTAATTGCCTCGATAAAATGTTGTGGCGGTCTCAGGTATTGTAAGCATGTTATAAAAACCCCACTATTTGCTTCCTTGATTGCATTCGTCGAGCAGGTGTTTTTATTTCCATTGTTATGAATAGTACATTGTGTGTATTCCTTCATAAATTAAATTCAACAGTGGCGTGTAAGACGGAATATACATTTATATATTATTTCGTTAGACTTCTTGAAATAATCGCTTAAAAAATTATATCCGCTAATTTCCAAAGTGTATTTTCGTATTTGCATGCTGTTATACATGCATATACATATAAGTATTTATTGTTCTTGAGATAGTTTATTTTCTATTCTCTTCTATAAGGGATTGTTTCTGGTTTCGTTTCTTTCAGTGTTATTTGGTTACAACGTTTAGTATTTTAAAAAATTCGTTTTATATTGTTATATTGTATATTTATCCTATAATTTTTTATAAATATTAAGTTTAATTTACTACCTTATTTTTGGAGTAGTTTTCGTTTCTTGTTTTTAGTCCATTTCTTTCTGTTCTTAGTATTCCTCTTTATTTTCATTACCTATGGAGAATTCTCGTAAGGCAACCATGGTAGGATGGATTAGAGGCCATACAGATTGGTTGCATATTCGTAATGATACCGAGATATATTGCAGTGCCTGTTCATTAAGTTTAAGGCGTCCATAAAAGTGTAATGTGCAGAGACATGTTTCTGCGAAAACTCATCTAGGTAACATACAATGAATTTCACTTAAGATGCAATATACAAACATGTATAGGTTTTCTATTTCCATAGAAACTAGGTAATACATTCTTACATTGTCCCACGTAAAATGCAACATATCAATATAATTTGACATTAGTTAAGTCAAAAGTAGCAGTATTTCTATTTCGGTATTAGCTTAGTATCAATCTTAAATGATATACACAAAGGAAGGGAGAACTCAGTTAGTGACATGGTATCTTTCGGGATTCAGTTTGCAAAGAACGGCTGACGTGTTTCACGGAAATGTAGTTTTAATCCTAAAACACTACATTGAATTAAATAGGCTTTACTGTCAATAATTTGACAAAACAACCATGAAAGATATCATATCGATCATAACTATTACATATTGCATTTTATGTGGGACAGTGCAAGTGCATAGTATTTTCGTATCTATGGTTAATACATTCATATATTGCAAGTTACGAGGGTATATCAGATATAAACGAGACTGATTTTTTTAAACTATTAATGCTTTATTGAACAAGGTTAATACAAATGTACTATTTTTCTACATAATCTCCCGCCCGCGCAATACATTTTTCCCAACGGATTGGAAGCTTTTTAATCCCGTTATCGTAAAAACTTTTAGGCCGGTCACACAGCCACTGGAGCACAAATGTCTCTACCGCTTGGTCGCTGTCGAAACGCTGGCCCCCAAGAGCTTCTTTTAGAGGTCCAAACAAATGGTAGTCACAGGGTGACAAGTCTGGACTATAAGCAGGATGTTCCAAGATTTCCCAGCCGAATTGTTCCACTTTTTACCTCGTAATGTTTGCGAATGTGGTCTGGCGTTGTCGTGAAGGAGAATGACATTTTTAACGGATTGCGTCTTTCTTTTTCGTCGTAAAGACAATTTTGCGGCATCCAAAACGTCGCAATAATATTGGGCATTAATTGTGCGGTGATCATGAAGAAAATCGACGTGAAATGCACCTTGTCGATCAAAAAACACAGTTGCCATGATCTTCCCGGCAGACAATCGCGTCTTCGCGGCCTCCAGAAAATTGTTTATGCCATGCAAACACGCGAGGTCGTGAAAAGGTGTTCTCCCTGAACTGTGCGTGCAATCTGCGTAAAATGTCTGTTGGATTCACCCCCTCATTGGTCAAAAACTTAATAATTATCCGCTGCTCCACGGAAACGTGCACTGCTTGCTCACTCATGGTCACTGCACTACTGAACGGTCTCGACGGAATTTCAGACGTTGCTCTCCCCACCCTAAGTGCTTTGTCTACATAGCCACCTTCTTCGCCGATTCAAAAAACTTTTGTACGAGTCATTAAAAAATCAGTCTCGTTTATATCTGATATACCCTCGTACATGAAATTCTCTGTATGTCTATCTGCACCTGACACTTTTAACGAAGAACTGCGTGAAGCTTTCACTGCGGCCAATATCCCATTCAAAAAGTTTAACAATCCAGTCCTCAAGAGGTTTCTTACAAAATATACTGATCGTCATATACCAGATGAATTTACTTTACGTAAATACCAATTACCAAAATGTTATTTGAGAATCATCGAAAAAATACGAATCAACCTATCTGGTCATTATCTTTGGGTAAGTGCAGACGAAACGCCGGATGTAATGGGACGATATGTGTTAAATGCAGTTGTTGGTTTTCTTCATCCGACAACTTCATACCAACGATACTAATTGCAACTAAAATATTACCAGTCGTAAATGGTGAAATAGTTGCAGAAGTAATTGACCAATGTATTCATAATATTCTGTCATCGGATAACAACCATAAAGACAAGATGCTATTATTTTTGACTGATGCGGTAGCTTATATGTTAAAAACAGGGAAGTTATTAAAGCAATATTATTCCAATATGCTACACGTTACCTGTGCAGCACATGCACTACACAGAGTATGTGAATACATCAGGAGTCATTTTCCAAATGTTGATAAGTTAATTTTATCATTTAGAAAGATATGCATTATATAGGGAAATACTTCCAAATTTGCCTTTACTCCCAGTTCCTGTATTAACTAGGTGAAGAACATAGCTAAAATCAGCATTTTTCTATTCACAACACTTGGATGAATTAAAAAACTTTGTTTTTCATCTTCAAGATGATGATACGCAAAGCATTTTATAATTGTAAACACCTGATACAAATTGAAAATTTACAAATCCAGCTAAAATTTATTAAAGCTAATTTCCAGTGTTTTACAGATACGATACCAGTTGTGATGTGGAACGGACATTTTCTATTTTTAAAGACGTCTTAACATCTAAAAGAACTAATTTAAGACAGCAACACCTTTTTGTTTGTTCCTTATTTTATGCGTTTCAGTTTGTAAGGTAAATTTTTAAGGTTGTTATGGTGTTCTGTTTTAAATTTTCTTAATTCTTATTGGGTACATATATAACACAGAATGCATTTTATGGGAGTAGTAAACAAGACAGATATCTGGTAATTAAATCATTTAAATCGATAAGTAATAAAACCACACGTCGTAACACGTATCTTTAAAGTTTTCCATTTAGTAATGCAAGCCGGTAAATACTTCCCGCGGAAACCAATCTTTTAGAGGCACAAGATTAATCACTACTAACATAAATACGAATGTAGCCATTTCTAAGTTAATGGTTTCGGTAACGTGAGCTGACTGATGCGACATTAAACATGTACGTGTCCAAAATACAAACTAAATTTGACGCGCATTAATAAAATTATATGTAGACATTGAATAGACGAAAGAAGATTTACGACATTTATTAAAAGATTTTGTAAACGTCATCTGTTTTCGATCTGCATGAAACAAATCAGTACTTCAGTAAATGGAAGCAAATAAATGCTGCTATTATTATTATTGCGCGAAAGCAAAACAAGCAATTAAAATAAAAATGTGAACATTCCAGGTACATACATAGAGCAACACACATACTACTAAATAGTAAGGATTTTAAAGAAGAAATAAACACTATTAAAAAGATAGAAAATAATAGATATAATCCCAAAATTATTGATAATTGAAGTATTTGTTTGACTTACTCGGACACCTGGGCTCCCAGCGATAACAATGGACAACCCAGCTATTGTATTCGAGAACGGATGCAATTTCCATAAAACGCAATCGGCAATTGGAATTGTGTATAACGTCCCTCAGTACATCCCGGCGCAATTCAATGAAGTATTTGTTTGACTTACTCGGACACCTGGGCTCCCAGCGGTAACAATGGACAACCCAGCTATTGTATTCGGAGAATATAGTGTTTGTGAGTGGTGTCGTGTACGTAGATAAAATAAATTAGTTTATTGTATTTCGTAAGAGAAATAACACGTACATTCCTTTTCTTTTCATTTAAGCAACAACTTCCAATTATTTCCAGTATTTCCAGTTATTTCCAGTATGCACCTATAACCAGTTGCGATGTAGAAAGGACGTTTTCTATTTATAAGGATGTACTTAATTGAAAGAGAACAAAATTGACAGAAGAAAACCTTGAGAAACTATTGCTAGTCAATATTAATACTCCTTTACTCAACTTGAACGACAAAATGAACAAATAAAAATGTTCCAATTATAGAAATAAAATTAAAAACTTTAAAAATACAACTTTTCAACAAATACATATGTATTTCGTAATTTTATAGATCACCACCCGTTTGTTTTCCAATTATATAAATAAAATTAATTAATAAATATGTATTTCGTAATTTTAGATAGATAGATCACCACCCGTATGTTTTCCAATTATATAAATAAAATTAAAAACTTTATAAATACAACTTTTCAATAAATAAATATGTATTTCGTAATTTTATAGATCACCACCCATTCGTTTTCCAATTATATAAATAAAATTAAATATTTTAGAAATACAGCCTTTCGCCAGTACTGCACTGGGCTTTGCGTCATGTGGTAAGCGTGTCCGTTCTCTAATAATATGTTAAAAGACAAATTTTATACCCAGAAATAAAATAAATAGACAAAAGTATATGGCATTCGATTACATATATGCCCCCCTCTTAGATAAATTAAATAAAATATTAAGAAAATTAAACATGGGTTATTAAAATAAAATAAGGTACAATATTAAACAACAACAAAGATAAAGTTGATAAATTAGATAAGTAAGGCAGAACAAGTGTTCATTTGAAAAGTCAATCTAGGCTACTTTGAATTTTGATAGAATAAGACGCAAATATATTAGTATGTGTTTGTTGTTCCGTAAACGTAAATCCAAATGACATTTGATAATGTCAATCACAAATATCAGTTAGTGCATAAAATAATCGTGCGTCGATTCTGGTTTAAATAAATTGCTTCTCAGTTTTAAAATAGCTTTCACTTTAGAACATAAAATTTTTTTAGTCCAGGCTTATTTTCGAAGTGGTAATAAAATTGATGGTTTATGGGTTTATTCAGTTCAAGATTGCATGGTAGAATTTCAAGTTGAGTTTCCACATTTTGTAATAGATTATATACAATTTAAGAATACTTTGGATAGAACTTTAAAACTTTTCTGTGAAACTGGTAGTCTCTTAAGAAAATCAGGCAGCGGAGTAGTTAAGAAATGTACACCTCAAGCTGTCAATCGTGTTGAAGAAATAATGGAAAATGAACCACAAACATCTGTTCGACATTTGAGTCAACAAATAAACCTTTCTGTTGGTACAACTCACAAGTTATTAAAAAAAGATATGCAACTTTATCCATACCGTGTCACAGCAGTACAAGAATTGTTAGAAATTGATTACTCACGTAGACTACAGTTTTGTAATTGGTTTGTAAATATGAACAATAATGGAGAACTTTCGCAAAGAGTCATCTTTACTGATGAAGCATGGTTTTATAAAACGGGATACCTAAATTCACAAAATACAAGAATTTGGAGTAGTGAAAATCCACATGTAATTAATGAAGAATCGCTACATCTAGAGAAAATTGGTGTTTGGGCAGCGATAAGCCAAAGGCGAAATTGGACCAATATTTTTTCAGGGAACGTTAACTGCTCAAAGGTACCGTACGGAAATTTTACAACCACTTGTCAATCAGTTGCATGATGATGAACTTCAAAATGTGCATTGATCTTGAAGGACAACATTTTCAACATTTGTTATAGTTTTCAATAAATACCTATTATTTGTTATTTATTTGTATGTTTGAAACTGTCAAAATATACGACTTCGTAGGTTAAGTACTAAATTTTAATTTACGACATACTTCAAAATGTTCTCAGTAAATCACATGCTACTAGATTGACTTTTCAAATGAACACTTGTTATATACCATTAAATGGTGTGTGAAGCTGCTATACAGGCTGTCCTAAAAATAAAGAGGAACATATGATAAATGGAAAGATGTAATTATGTAGAATATAAATCCAAAATATTGTGAGTCGATTACGATGCGAACTCTGAAATTAAAAACACCCCGAAAATTGTATTACGTGACGCCCATGAATTCAAAATATTAAGAATGTATATAAATAATAAATATCTCACATACTCCATAGCTTATGTTTACGTTGGTAAGAGCTAGATTAGATGGACAATAACAAAACTATTACTTTTGTTGTTATTGATCAACTTGAAGATATCGTATCTGATACTTTTTATAATCGCACAGTGAGGTGACAAAAATTTTTGTTATTTTTTTTCTCGCTTAGAGGGAATTTTGGAAAAATATTTTGGGTTTATACTCTATATAATTACATTTTCTTATTTTTCATACTTTGTCTTTTTATTTCAAAGACAGTCTGTATATACAGTGTTAGTAAAAAGTATGGAACCCTCTAAGTATCTTTGCGAAGGTTAATTCATTTTAAATAAAATTGGGTATACCTTTGTAAGAAGATTCAAGGGTTCTAAAAACAATTACATCAAATTTGCTGTGTCACTTCCGGTTATAGCAGAAATAGACGTCCAATTTGTTATTTTAAATGGAATAGCCTGTATATTTTTACATTTTTTAATGCCTTGTTAAATTCTGGATACAGTAAACCACCACATTGTTAATTGCTATTGCGATCACAAACACTTGCTGGAAATGAGTTGTAATTAGTAATTAGTAACAGCATCAGCCATGAATGAATTGGTAAAATAGCTAATTTCTAAAAATAAGTCCTTTAAACTCGAAATTTTAAGAATTTATTTATTTTAACAAAAAAAAAACAATAATTTGCTGACTACTCTGACTAGATTAAATGTTCAAACCCTGAACATTAAATGCACTCATGAATAATCTTATGTTTTGAACTAAGTTAGCCATGGACGAATTATCAAACAACAATGACATTTTGTAACGTCACGCATTTCTTTCAATTAGTTTTCCCACCTACATTAGATGGCGCTCTACTGTATCTAATTTATTTCATTATTTAGGGTGACTGCGCCGGTTAGCCGACCAATGCTGGTTTTCGACTAGTTTTTAAAAATCTAATAGAAATAAGAAACTAACAGCCAATATCAGTTATCCAACATCTTAATAGTTTTCGACAATCTTTCCCTCACCACTTGTTAATATTTTTGAGTCGCCTACGTAAAAAGTTCGTTACAAAACACTCAAGTGTGCGTAGACAGTCGGTGACCAAGCAAGTAAGACAAGCAATGTGTTCAAATTCATAGTGAACTGTGACTTCAGAAATAGCAAGTAAGTGACAAATTATCATCCAATTATTTCGATTTTTGTGAGGTCCGTCAAGTATAATGCATTTGGCTTTAGAAAAATAACATTCAAACCTTGTTTACAAGATTTCTTTATATAAAATGAATTGGTCGCATATTTGGTATGTGAAATACATGCTTTTCCCTTTCTCGACCGCTTGGTCGAGAACCGGAAAAACGGCAGTTAGATTTGCCTCTCTCTTTCCATTTTACTGAATCTAGATACGGCTGAACTCTCTTAACATATTATTAGCGAATTATACTCCTGAATTAGAGTCCAGTTTTCGACCAACTTTTTTTAATCGTATTACTTATTTTCCTACCTACTTTTTGCAGTGGTCGAAAAGTGTCCTATTTTTCGACCACTTGATTTTATATGGTTTTTCATTGACAATACCTAAATGATCCAAATAGATTATTCTCTTTTAGTTTCAGAAATGCCCTCCAAAAAATCTAAACAGATTCACGAAAATAAAAGTAGAAAACTGCCATTGAAAAGTAAAGAAAAAAGGCAATTTTTTCGCTATAGTGAAAATGTTCTACAAACAGCTCTTATAGAAATTAGAGAGGGTGGAATGAGTATAAATAGGGCGAGTCAACAATTTAACGTCCCTAAAACAACTATTATTGACAGAATGAAGGGTAGATCAAGCGAAAATAGACGAAAAACTGGACCTGAAGCTTTACTAGGTCGAGAGGTTGAAGAAAAAATCAAAGAATGGATTATAAACATAGGCAAATGTGGTTTTCCATTAAAAAAAAGCGATCTTATTCAAACTGTTGAGAAAATCGCTAAGGATCTGGGGAAAAGTAATTTATTCAAGGACGGAAAACCAGGACAGAAGTGGTACATGAACTTCTTGAAACGACATCCGGAAATCAGCGTAAGGGAAGCCGAAACTGTGAATAGAGCTCGCGCAATAATTACTGAAGAATATATTCGAGCATGGTTTCGCGATCTAAGGCAGTATCTGGAAATCAATCAACTAAATGATATTATGAAAAATCCAGCAAGAATTTTCAACGGAGATGAATCCGGATTCTCACTCTGTCCGAAATCAGGAAAGGTGTTAGCACCTAAAGGATGGAGAAATTTATATAATGTAAGTTTAGGTCAGGAAAAAGACAATATCACTACCCTGATAGTGTTTTCCGCTGATGGTAAAGTAGCACCTCCTTTAGTTGTATTTCCTTATGTTCGGCCACCAAAAACTGTGGTCGAAAACATGCCTTCAAAATGGGTTTTAGGTAAATCAGAAACAGGCTGGATGAAGGGCGATGTTTTTTTTGAATATATTGCTAATGATTTCAATAGATGGTTGGAAGAAACTCACGTTGAAAAACCAGTAATTCTGTTTCTGGATGGCCACAAGTCTCATATGACGCAACCCTTAAGTGAATTTTGCCAAAACAACGGAATAATACTTTACGCTTTACCCCCAAATACCACTCACATTCTGCAGCCAGCAGATGTGAGTGTATTCAAACCATTGAAACATGAATGGAAGAAAACTATAAGAAAATGGCAAAAGCTTCCAGAGAACGTCAACAGTTGTGTGACAAAAGCGAATTTTTGTAAAGTGTTTCAATCCACTCTAGATGGTTATGAAATGGAGAATCACATCATTAGTGGGTTCAAAAAATGTGGGCTTTATCCTTTGAACCCTGATAATGTAGATTTTACAAAATGCATACAGAACATAATTGAGCAACAGAATGAGTTGAACGCCGAAACAAAAAACTCGATATCTTCCAAAGAATTCAGAGCTGCAGAAAAAATCATTCATAGATTAAGAAATAAGCTAATATCTAGGGGAGTTGACGTAGATGTGATATTCAATGAAATAAAAGTTCTTGAAAATGAAGTCTCAAGACAAATATTAAAGATCGGAGATATGATTCCATTAGACAATGTGACAATCATTCCGTATGATAATATCTATGTTCAAAATGATAATGTTGACCTATCGGAATCAATCCCCAGTACATCATTGATTCCTATGAATTTTCCAGAACAAACAATTGTCCTTAATCAAGAAGTTCATTATGAAGATAATGGAACACAATCAACTGAGCCGACTTTCCTTAATTTTGAAACACTTCCATGTGATTCTCCCATATGTCACAAAAATCACGATGATTGCGATACCGTGGAAAACTCGGATGTCACAAAATCCCAAAGATCTAGTGCTGCAAACGAAAATGAGGTGACAGAAGATTGTGATAGCCATCATTTGGACTCAGGAACTCTGGACAGAGTTCAGACCGAGAACAGAAAAATGAAGCCTCCGATCGATAATGAATTACAGCCCAATCCTTGTATAGAATCTCTAAAATCATGCGATGCGGTATTGAATTCCCCAATCTCCCAGGTATGCGATCAGACTGAGCTAACTGCAAGGGAAACTTCTCTTACCATTCCTCATCATACAGACTTACAAATAACGTCAAATAGTGGAGTTCAGATTGAAAACATACAAGTAAAATCTCTAGCTGAAAACCAATCAAAACAATTTTCTTTTGAAAGACACCTTCTTTATCCAGAACCAATAAAAAAATCAAATCGAAATTCAAAGGAAAAATTGCCAAGTGCGATTTCATCGCAAGAATGGAGATCGTATTATGCTAAGAAGGAAAATGAAAAAAAAAGAAAACTCGAAGAAGCCAAAAGAAGAAGAGAAGAAAGACTAAAAATCAAAGAAAAACAAGAAATGATGAAAAATAATAAGAAAAAGAAAAACACACATCAAAAAGAAAAAGGCACTGAACATGTATTGTCACCAAAGTCTAATGAAAAAATCAAATGTGCTGCTTGCCAAGAGGAACTAATCAGTGATGTTGAAGATGATGATGAGAAAAATATAGGGTGCGACAACTGTCCCCAATGGTTTCATATGAGGTGTACGGAATTTTATGGAGTTTCTTATGAAGAAGCTTCATTGAAAAATTATATTTGCTTCATATGTTCCTAAAATGTTTACCTAATGACATCTCATAGATGGAAACTAATTAAATTTGTAATTTCTTTTATTTGAAAGTTTTGATAAAAATACATTGTTTTTATTCATATTTTTTATAATTAAAGTTTCTGTTTATCAATTATTGGCTTAATTAGTAAAGTGGTTTTCCTATATTCCCAATGATGGTCAAAAGGAGAGCTGCTGTTGACTCTCCAATAAAAAGCATGGTCGTCAAACGGATCTGTTCTCGACCGCGTGGTCGAAAATTGGAATACTTATGGTCGAGTGGAAGTAGCAAGTGGTCGAAAACCGGTAAAAACTGACTTTTCATCTTGTTTTTATTTTACAAAATTTGCAAGTAATTAAAATACATATATTTTTTTATAATGTCATTAAAGAATACCTCATGACTTGTTTTGTAACAAACTAACTTAGAAAAAGAAAGAATCCTGTAATTTGTTGATTTTTAAATTTCGATTATCACTTAATTGGTCGAAAACCGGCGCAATCACCCTAGCATTCGAAATAATGTTATTTTAAAAACTTTCTGTTCAATAAATTGCACTACATAACCTCCACATATATTTCCATTAAATAAATTAAACTTAGATCATTTTAAACCGAATATAATGCTTTGAACTTCAGCAACTTAAGACATTATTTACACTGATGGAATGAACAAAATGAGTTAATTTCAAAAAATACTTTTTTGTTGCATTTTACCTATAATTTATACTCTAGGCGCAAATATGTTTGTTTTAGGAAAACGAAAAAAACAATTGAACAACGTTGTTTTTCATTCCGATGACGGTAAACAAGATAAATCTCGCATTTGCCACGAGTGCCACGACCTTCGATAAAAATGATGAACACTAAAACGACCAGTTTAATCGATGGATCACAGATATCGCGTGTACGTGACTATAAGTTTCCAATTTCCAATATCGCTATTGCCAAATAGCTTCGTTGAAAACGTGCCGCTGCTATGTGTTTGCGTTCAAAGCGAGCACACCACTCGTGCGGGTGATCTCTGCCATTCGAGCGTCTAGCGTGGTGAAATTATTGAAATATAACGCGTTCAAGGTCGTATTACCGACATTGTATGTGGTAACAATCGCAATACGGTCAGAGAAACCCCAAAAAAATCCTCAATTTATATTACCCAATATTTTTTAAAGATTTTTTTGTATGGTAATTATGAAAGGAAAAAAAACCTTTATTAATTTATCTGGCGGGCGGTTCTTGGTGAAACATTTTATTTATATACGGGGTTGGGCAGAAGTAACGCATCAGTCTAATAATTCCGTAAATATAAACTTTAGAACAAAATGTTGTCAACAAAAGTTTTTTGACAAGTTATTTTGTATTGGCTTCAATCATTTGCGTGTTTCTTTCGTGATGATTACATATAACAGCAAAAAAAATTTTTTTTTTTTAATGGAATAATATTTTCTTTTAGAAAATTCGGAATCTTTATTAATTTCTGAATATGAATATGTACTTTTTTCATGGGGTTAGATAATAAAAATATTGAGAAAAAAAAATTTAATAAACGTACATTTGGACTAGTGCAGTTGTTTTGTAGATTGCTTTGGAAATTGTATGTTTTTTGACTGTCATTGAATTATTGACGTTTCACAATAAAATAGTTTCCATCGTAAAACTTGCTTTTTTTAATACGTGTTTTGTGTGAATATGGTCAAATTAACTACTAAAGAAAGAATATAAATTCTTATGATGGTCGGATATGGTGATAGGCAACGTTCACATCACGAAGTTTGCACTTTATTCAATAATGTTTATTTGGATCGAGATCCTATGGCTCAATCAACAGTTTCGAGATTGGTTACTAAATTTAGAGAAGCGGGCGATGTTAGAGATATACCTAAAACTGGCCGACCAAAAGAAATCACTAATGAAGACCGATCTCTTCATGTTTTACTTGCTGTAACGGAAAATCCCACTACGTCAACCACTCAACTAGGATTAGAAAAATGATGTGAGTAGCAGATCTATTAGACGAATATTGAAGGCGAACAAATACAAGCCCTATAAGATACACTTACTGCACGAACTTAACGAAGATGACCCGGACAGAAGATTACAGTTTTGTGAAACAATAATGGAATTGTCCAATAACGATCCAAATTTTTTAAACAACATCTTATTTTCTGACGAAACTACATTTTGTCTAAATGGATTTGTAAATAGGCATAACTGCCGTTATTGGGTGACTGAGAATCCACATTGGATGCGAGAAAATCATACACAGCATCGCCACAAACTTAATGTGTGGGCTTGTATTGTTGGGCAACGAATCATAGGTCCGTACTTCTTGGAACACAACCTAAATGGTCATGGTAACTTACATTTATTGCGTAACCATATTGTACCAGATCTGTTGATTTTATTTCCTAACGACAATCAACCAAGCATGCCAAACCGTAATCTATGGTTTCAACAAGATGAAGCACCACGACATTATGCTATTAATGTTCGACAGTATTTAGACACAATTTTTCCCGGTCGTTGGAATGGACGTCGGGGTTTTATTGATTGGCCCGCTAGGTCTCCCGATTTAAATCCATTGGATTTCTTTCTTTGGGGACACTTGAAGTCGCAAGTATACAAGGAGAAACCTAGAAATCTAGAGGATTTGAGAGCAAAAATTACTCATGAGATACAAGCCATACCACCTAATAGTTTACAAAATTCAATTCGTCATTTTTGGGAACGTTTAGGACACTGTCAGGTCGTAGAAGGACGTCACTTTGAGCATTTAATTTAATTTTGCAGTTTGTTTACTTTTATTAAATTTTATTTTTTTCTCAATATTTTATTATCTAAGCCCGTGAAAATAGTACGCATTCATATTCAGAACTTAATAAAGATTCCGAATTGTCTAAAAAATAAACTTATTTCTATTAAAAAAAAAAAAAATTCTTGGCTGTCATATGTAATCATCATGAAAAAAAAAACAAATGATTGAAGCCAATACAAAATAACTTGTCAAAAAACTTTTGTTAGCAACATTTTGTTCTAAAGTTTATATTTACGGAATTATTCGACTGATGCGCTACTTTTGCCCAACCCTGTATAATAACAGTATATTTTACAACAAGAGATGAAAATACTGTTTTTTTTTCGTGAGGTGACAATTTGTCAACTTACAAACAAAAAAAAACAGTATTTCATCACGAGTAGTAAACACTGTTGCCAACCCACTACAGATGATTCCACCTGAATGCTCTGAATAAATAATCTTTCTTTGAAGACCGTGGTTAAGTAAAAACTCAAAAAAGGTATAAACACCCTTACCACAATTAATAATCGTATCCTAAATACGTATATCAACTAAGTTGTCATTATCAGCAGGCAAAACCACTAATCAAATATAATTAAATAATAAGTAGAGCTGAGGATGTTTGCGGTATAACCATGGTTATATCATGTAACCATAGTAATTTACTATGGTTACATGATATAACCATGGTTATACCGCAAACATCCTCAGCTCTAATAATAAGTATATTATTTTCAGCATATTATTATGTTAGCATTAGCAACCTTTAATAACATTCAAATATATTAAGTTCTTATCTAATGTTATTTCAGTAGTTTTATAAGTAGTTGACAGTAGGCAATAACTTATGTCAAGGGAATAACTGCGAAACAAAATATTGCTCACTCAAATTGTTTGTATGAATTTACAGTTTACTAGCTGCCAGTAGTTCTGCCTTGCTCGACAACATTCTATAGAAAAATTAAAACTTTGTGTTAATTGCCATTAACCTATATAAAATTTTTGTTTATTCTCTAGCTAAACAAAAATTGGAAACTCAGAACAGACCATGTTAACTGCTGTTACGGCCAAAATTTGAAAGAAATAATCTTTAAAAAATAAATGTAAAGAATAGTTATTTTATATGATAATAAATATTATCCGATAAAATTGAACTTTTTGATTTTTTAAATTTTTGAAAAAAGTACTTCTAAAGGAATCACCCAATAGAAATATGCAACAAAACATCGAACAAGTGACGTCCTTTATGTACTTGGAGGTATAAACATCGAGTGAACGGAACCACTATAGAGAAGCCAGGCAGATGAGATCAGACTGATAAAATTAGCAAGCGACCGAAGACCAGCAGGAAAAAAGATCCTGGTAGATCGTTAAAAAGATGAACGGAAAGCTAGGTCTAGACTTCAACTGGAACGCCATGACGAATGCGTGTAGAAAAATAGGTTACCACTTAAATAAAAGAAGAAGAAGAAGAAAATCATTTTACGCTAGATATCAACAGCGTGCGGTTTATACAGGATGGCCCAAAATGACCGAAGGGGTTTTAATTCCTTATAACTTTTTTATTACAATTTTTTTTTTTTAGTATTTTGTAAAGAAAACTTGGGGAATTTAAAATGGAACAGTACACAATTGAACAACGTGCCAAAATCGTTGAACTTTATTTCTCAAATCAACGATCCATTGTTTTGACTCAGCGTGCATATCGTTGTTATTTTAATGTGCGAGTTGGACCCTCAGAGTCAACAATAAACCGTCTGGTTGCAAATTTTCGAGAACAAGGGGCAGTAAGGAACCTTCCTGGTGCCGGAAGACGACGAACGGTGCACACGGATGACAATATTGAACGGGTACAGGAGAGTATTCGGGAAGATGGAGAAACATCAACCAGGAGACGTTCGACACAACTTGGCCTCTCAAGAGGGTCGCTGCAGAGAATTTTGCATACAATAAGAATGTTTCCATACAAAATTCAGCTTGTCCAACAATTGAAACCGACAGATTACCAGCAACGACTTGATTATGCAATTTATTTTCGTCAAAATGCAGAAGAAAATCATGATTTTATTCATAATTTAATTATGAGCGACGAAGCCCATTTCCAATTAAATGGGTTCGTTAATAGGCAAAACTGCAGGATATGGGCTACGGAAAATCCAAGAGTAGTTCAACAGCGAGAATTACACCCACTTAAGTGTACCGTTTGGTGCGGTGTTTCGTCGGAAAGGATAATTGGCCCATATTTTTTTGAAAATGAACACGGTGTCGCCGTTTCCATCACTGGTGTTAGATATCGGACAATGTTGGAAAATTTTTTAAGGCCAGCCGTGGAAAACCATCCGCAAGTATGGTTTCAACAGGATGGAGCCACAGCACACACTGCGAGGGACACAATGGCTCTTTTAGGCGACATCTTTGGCGAACGAATTATTTCCCGTACAAGCGATTTTAATTGGCCTCCGCGTTCACCGGATTTAACAGCTTCAGACTGTTTCCTTTGGGGTTATTTGAAAGGAAAAGTCTATATTAATAAGCCTCGAACCATACAGCAATTAAAAAATAATATACGCGACGAAATCAACAACATAACACCTGAAGTTTTGCGAAAGGTTATGGAAAATTATATATAAATTATATAATATGCGAAGCAGAAAATGGCCACCACTTGCGAGATATAATTTTTCATAATTAAATTAAAAATATTCTCCATTAATATATTGTATTTAAAATTTAAAAAAATTAATAAATATGTCTTAAATAAGAAGTTATAATGAACTCAAACCCCTTCGGTCATTTTGGGCCACCCTGTATAGGCAGTTTCTTAAGCATTGCGTTTGAATGGGTGCGTCTAGGAATATTTGCAAATAAAATAAATACCCTTTTTATTAAGTTTTATTGTGAAATTATGTACATGAAATTAGTTAGTTATTAATTTATAATATTTATAGACAATATAAATACTGTGTTAACGCAGGCATCTTTCATTTGAAAATCGAATTAAAATAGTCCATTGGGTAACACTAAAATCCACGCATGCATTCATGTGAGAAATAAAGTTTTCGTGTTTCTTTACCCTTTTTGCGATATGCTTTAAATCATATTCAACCCTTGTTTATTCCACGCACTAATTTCTTAAAAATTCTTAAAAATTAACCCGATAAAACAAAATAGTTTATTTGTTTAGTGAACATCCGAATCCACTCATATTTTTCATATATATTTTTATTGAATAATCTATTGTAAGTTCGAGTTTTACTTGTTGAAGTGTAGTTTATTTGAAGCCTTTCTTCTTAATTAAAAGTGTTTCCTGAAATGTTAGCGCGGTTTTTTAAAGATTTTGCATACTATTAACTTCCATCATTAATAATAAACACGTGCAGTACGCGACGAAAACAATGCAATCACAATAAACGCATGACATTAAGTGGAGTCGAGCGAGTTTGTGCCACCAAAACGACGTTATGAACACATATGGCGAAATAAGCGGAACCGGCCGATCCATATTCAGAATAGGTACATCTGAAATCGTGCCCCGGAACATAGTTTTGAGCGTTTATGCGTTAGTGTCTGTGGTGCGGAAAGAAACTTTGATACCATCGAATTTCTTTCTGTGTTTATCTTGGTGGTTGGGTCGGTACGTGCCCTTGTGCCCTTTAGTACCAGCCGCCACTGAAGAACATTGCAAATCACACTTCATAAGACTGAAAATATTAACAATTCCATCTCTACTTATATACAACTGTTAGCTTTTTGCTAAAACAAACATAAGCAAGGTCGAATCACAATCTGATATCCATTGCTACGCAACTAGGAACAAGTCATCCTTCCAAATTCCATATCACAAGCTAACTTTAACTCAACAATCTGCTAAATACCAAATTTTATTATCATTTACAACAAAAAACCAAGGAATTACCATTACATAAATTTAAAATACAAATAAAACAGGATCTAATACAAAGAGCCTTATATAAAATACAAGATTTCTTTACCTGTAATATGTAAAAACCATTTAATATAAATAATAGTATTTAAGCTATATTCATTAATATATATATATAATTTTCTTAAAAGAATAAAAATTTTGTTAAGAATTCTACAGAACACGAAAGACTTCCTGCTTTGGGATTAATATCAATTGAAAAGGAATTACTGCAAGAATATTCTCGCCAAAACTGTTTTTATGATGACGTCGCAGATGAGTTTGCAAAAGAAAATAGACGTATGACACTTCATTTTAAAAAAGGGAGGATTCTATTGTAGTTTCCAGGGACTGAAACCATGAAAAAAATGGGTTCAGGTTCGGGTTCGGGTTAATCAAAATAAAAAGTTCAGGTTCGGGTTCGGTTCAGGGTTCGGGTTCAAAGTTTAAAAAGACTACATGTGTTTTATTAGTAGAAAATTTATTTTTCAAAGAAATTTTCGTTTAATTTTACAATTAATATATTTTTCAAGTTACTTGCGTAGCAGGTACTGCGAATATAATCTGAGCCGCTTGATACAATAATGGCGTTTCCGTTTTATGTTGCTCCCAAAATAGTAAAATGTTTTTTTCTTTTCCCAGTCTTGGATATTTTTCATATATGTATATCAAATTCATTTTTAACTAAAGTATCAATCGAAGCGGTGACATTTACATTTGAAGAATTTGATTTATAAAACCTTTCCTTCTTTTTTAGAACTTGTTCGAGCATATCTTCATCATCATCTGAAGAAAAAGATATTGATTCTCTCACAAAATTCTCTTTTTTCATTTGTAAATTTTTCAAAATTTTTATTGTTTTCAAAATATGTTTTTTAGCATTTTAAACATCTTCGGGACTTAGAATGACCTTAAATCTGCTATCTAGATATACTGCTGCACTCAAAAGTGGATTGTTAATAAAGTTGTTTTCTCTTTTTATAATATTTAAATATAATTCTTTTGAAAATGATCTTGTTTTGTCATCTTTTGTTAGCTCCAATTTAAAAGTAAGCCAGATTCTATAAAAATCGCCTAAATTCATCTGTTCTTCTTGTAGTTTCAGCGTTATTTTTTTAACAGGTGCAAAATCTTCTACGAATTCTTCACAAATATTCCAAGTACTATCAGTCATAGTTAATTCAGCATCCAGCAATTCCGAACAAAAACTTCTGTATTCCAATAAGTCTTGAACCATGTCATAACTGGAATTCCATCTAGTTTGACAGTCTAGTACGGCTTTTTTCAAGTTTAGCTTCTTAGCTAAAGAAGAAATATTTGGTGTTCGCAATTTTTTGCAAATGGCTCTGCATTGATCAAGAATTTTCTTAAAAGGAGGACTAGATATTGTGTCGAGCACTGCCAACTGTAAACTATGAGCAACACAGCTGAAATATAATATTTGGGTGTGAATGTGCTAATATTTCTGCCCCTTCCAGTTCAATATAAGAAAGCGCATTTGCTTCAGCTGCATCAAATTCATCTTCCATGTCAAAGTTTTCATACTCGTCTTTTAATAATTCAGCAGGTTTGATCATATTTTTTCCGTTATCTGATGTAATTGAATATACTTGCTGCTGTTTTATGTCGTAACAATCAAGAACGCTGATGATAAGATTTTTTATGAAGGCTCCTGTCTGACGATTTTCAGCCTCATGCATGTCCAAAGTTCGTAGTTTTATTTTTCTGTCAAAAATGTATTGAATATTTATCCCTACAATACATCTACCAAGACGAGAAGCAGAATCAATTTTAATTGAAATAATTTTGTTTGATATTTCCAATTTAATTTTGTTTTTTATTTCCGTTGCTTTGTTGTTAACAAGATCACTTATATTATGACTATTTACTGATACTTTTAGTGCATTCATAATCGGATCGATTATTTCTTTCATGCCAGAATCTTCGAAGATTGTGAAAGGACGGCCATTAAAGGTTACTCATTTTATGCATGAATCAATGAAGCTTTGTTTGCAGGTTTTTATCTTGATAATATTTAAATACTGTTCAAGGGTATTTTCCTCCGCTCTTGCTCTTTTATTGGTGATCTGACTCAATTTAGATGTTGACGATTTATTTTTGAGTTTTCTTGAATAGTTCAGGATGCTTCCGTTGTATATGCCGCCCAAGATTTGCCGTATGTTTACCTTTCATTTCACATTTGCATTCTGAGTATATAGATACATCTTTTCCTGCATCATAAACAAATAAATTTTTCGTAAATTTCGTAGACATCTCTGGGTTAGAAAAATCCAAAAATTTATATAAATTTTTAAATTTGAATGTGAGCACTCACTTTACTAAAAACAATTTAAGAGTTGATTTTAACAACCCACGTTTACTTTAAGAAAGTTAAAATATACTAATACACGGTTTGCGTCGCTACTATTTGCATTGGTTACAAGAAAATGTTTGCCTACTGATTTGTTTAACACAAATATTATGTTTGTACATAGCTCAAACAGAAAAAGGGGATTTCCCATTTTAGTCTAGTTTGTGTGAAGGTTACTGGTTACTTGTTCGCTACAAATAGTCGTTATTTTATTTTGATTTTGTTTTTAATTTTTTTTTGCATGCAAGAAATGTAATGTTTTTTATTTTTCTTCTATTAAATATATTTCTCAATTTTTTTATATTTTTGAACCCGAACCTTGCTGAATTTTTGGGTTCAACGGGTGCGGGTTTAAAGTCTTTATAAACAGCGAACCTGAACCCGTTCGGGTTCAGGTTCGGGTTCGGTTTCAGTTCCTGGTAGTTTCTAACAATTTTTTATCTTTCTCGCACCTCCACCAAAATAATTTTTGCTTAGGAGTTATTTTACTTTATAGCTTCCCCTTTTCTGAGGTTCTGAAGACGCCACTGATATGCCGCGTTACAAGGGGAGGCCATATTGAACATTTATAAAGTTTTTCTGAATTGTTTGCTTTATTTTCAGTTCAATAAAATTTATACTTTCTTCACAATTAAATATTATTTCTGTACAGCTAATTTAGGAAGACTCTGAACAGTACCTAGTAAGTTGTGCCTCTACATTTTGTTGAATAATATCTTCCTTGGTAGAAATTACTGAAACAAAATTGTCCAGAGGTTTTTATAATTTCTATTAAGTATATACGGTTATTAAAAAAAATTCCCGACTAACTAGTTTGTCAATAAGTTCAATTTTATTATGAAACTAGATGTTGTATACAACAAAGGAAAAAAAAGCGATTTTACGAGTTCATTATTTCTGGAGTAATATTATTAAGGTATCCGTGAATAGTTGCTTACAACAAAGGATGCCGTTAATTAAAATTTTAATTAGAAGAGTTTTTGAATGTATGCAATTGCGTTCACGAGTTCTTGTTTGTTGCTTCTAGGAATTATAATAAAAGTGTACTCTCGTTATATATTTTTTTTATTATTACACATTCACTTGCAGTTGTTCCTGTATGTCCAATTTAAATACAATTCCAGGTCACCTAATATAAAGCCTCAATGATAAGGTACAATTAGTTACATCCCAAGTATTTGAGTATAATATACGAATAATTGTAATCGATGTAGAATATAACCCGTGTCTCAAAAATAACTGGAATAGCTTGAAGCTCACGAGGGGAGAGTGACTATTTGAAAAACAGTTTCGCCATTATGAATATATTACTGATTTCACTCAAGTTTTAAAACATTTTTAATAATATAGAAATATGATTAAAAATCGGGTGTGGAGAACACAATATGAGTTAATATTTGTGTGAAAGTATCTTTCCAGACATTCAGACACACGTATTTCATCCTGCTATAGAATCATCAGTACATGGTGTTGAGAGATACTTTCACTATAAATAACATATTAAAAATCCGGTGTAAGAACACAGTACAAGTTGTAAATGTATCTTCTCCAGAGAGGTAGGTACCTATTTCACCTTTCTACAGGATCATCGGTACGCCCCTTCTGTCTGAAGAGACACATTCACAAAAACTTCACTATCTCACAGAAATTATTAAGACAGAGCATAGAAGAATATTCAGCGCTATTTACATAACAACTGCGGAACTAGATCCGGAAATATGATCCGCCAAGGTCAGCTTTTCATCAAAAGTAACTTCAAGATCGTTGACATGCGTTTTTCGTCTGAATGCGATGTTATCAACAGAATAACTGGAAAAAAAATCTATTAGGTTTTCTGGTGAAAGATATAAAACAGCATTTCTCGATGTTTATTAAATTTAATTTGTTTGAAGAGCACCAATTTGTGACACGATCCAGGTTCTCTTGAAGAGAGCCAGTATCTTGAGCACTACCAATCCGATGAAAAATTTTAAATCGTCCGCATAAGCCAAAACATGGCAATTAATGGTAGATATTAAATCATTAACAAATATGTTAAATAATAAGGGTCCAAGATTGGAACCTGCGAGCACTCCAGAAGTAGAAAGATACTGGATTGGTAGCCATTCTAATATAGAAAATTCCTTCTATCAGTAAGGTAAGAAGTAAGAAGCATTAATAGTGAGTTGCTGAAATCAAATAAACCTGTTTTTTTTCCCAGGAGAGCAGTATGGTAAATGGTATCAAAGGCATGAGAAAAGTCAGTATAAATAACATTCATCTGCTCTCCACTGTTAAGTGTTTCACATAAAGCCTGAGATAAAATGGTGACATTCGAAGTTTTGGGCCTCTTAGACATAAAACCATGTTGATTCGACGACAGGAATGATTTGATGTTAGTGTTGTTACGTTCCGCATATATAAGAATGTTTAATTCTATATTTAAATTATATTTATTTCTTTAAATATCTCACATTTTAAAATATTATAATATTAAACTTAACTTAGACATTTTTCTGTATATTCGTTTGCAAGGAGAAAGCATTTCATTTCTTATATCCCTAACCGGTAGACCCCCGAAATATACCTGTTTTGAACCGGCAACAAGCCTTTAACGGTCCCTGAAATTCTATATACATTTCATTTTAAATTAAGTTGTATTAATTTAATTTGTACATCTTCTTTTATATGTTGTGTTTCATATCATTTGAAAGCTTGTTTCACAAGGGATATTTTAATAATATTTATGTCATTAATAGAACACCTCTTCAGGTTGCGCTTTTGATTAATTATTATTCAAGATATCGACAATATCGAACCCTCTCTTCGACTTAGGGGTAATAAACAGACCTTTTTCTAGACCAGTGTTACTTCGAGACAAATTCTCAGTCTTCTCTTTAGAACCTTCGTAAGTTAATCATCTTACACGCCGTATTGGTCAAGTACCGGCCAAGATGCAGGTGCCCTTGCATCACCGCAACTAGAAGGTAATCTGTATTGTTCAATATACAGGTTCGGTCTACAATCATCTTGCATGCGGCTTCCCATACATAAGGCGTGAGAAGTTGCCAAACCGTACCTATCTAACAAATATACATACGAGAGCCGGCAAGTAGACCTTTAGATAAATAAAAATGTTCTTCTAGATTAGTGGTTTGCCGAAGCAGATGTGATAGACAACGTACTTTAATTTTACCAGTACTTTTGTTGGAGAATTGACAAATGAATATGAATGTATTCCGTAATAGTGATATACCATACAGCTATGCACATGTATAGCAAACGCCAATTAAGTTGGCGCGAGGAGGGGTAAGTTCGCGCAGGATTAAAAGTAGTGGGGAGATTTGTATTTGGTTTTACATCAAATGTCAGATAATTATAACCTCTGGGCGTGTATCACTTTATGGTGCCCTAGTAAAGACATTATGTTCCGTCAAACGTCAATGGCAAATGTATTCTGACAATTACTTGAGTAGTGGGGGTGGACGTTTTTAAACACGACTTCTGCGCACCCCCTCTTCGCGCCAACTTAATTGGCGTTTGCTATACAATATTGTTAACAACGAGCGCAAAAAACATAATTTGAGAATCTTTTAGGTAAATAGTCATTAAATACAAGCTGTACAAAATAGTAAATGTATAACACTACCAAAGTAGACGTATTGAAGTAAGAGAAAAAAAAATGCTCTTCTAAAGGCAATAAATTTTAAAATAAAATAGATAAAAAAAATAAAGAAAATTCTTGGAAAACAAAATGAAAAAATTCAATAAATATAATTTCTGAGGAAACAGGAAGAGTACGATAAACTAAAAGAATAATTCTAAATAATGGAAATTAAAATATACTTCTAAAATAAACGGAATTCTTGAAAAACCAAATTAAAACTTCTCAATTAATCAAATGTTCGAATAATCCACCTCTTTGCTCCTGACAGTACGCAAGTCTATGATAAAAATTATTTCGTACATTCGAAAACATTTCCGGGGTTATCGTATTTGCACAATCAACAATTTTTTGTTGTAGTTCCCCAAGATTACGCGCTCGATTGTGCTGATGACTATACAGGGTTTGTTTTACATACCCCCAAAAAAAGAAATCCAGGGGCGTTAGGTCGGGGGATCGTGGCGGCCAAACAATTGTACCAACGGAACTTATAAGACGTTCATGAAATGTTTCCCTTAAAAATGCTTGAACCAGACGAGCAGTATGGGCAGGACAGTTATCCTGCTGGAGCCAGATATCGTCAAAATTAACCTCAAGGGCACGAAGAGCTGGTATAATTTCATTTTGCAGCATTTGCAAATATTTAGCTGCTGTTAAGGTGCCGTCAATAATAAAAGGACCAATGATGTGATCCCCCAAAATGCCGGTCCACACGTTCAATTTTTGGGGATACTGGGTACGCAGAGGTAGATAGATATGACAATTTGCTTTAGACCAATAACTTGTAGCCATTGTATTATGACGCCCATGTAAATAAAAGGATTCGTCCGTAAACAAAATATTTGCAATAAAATTGTTATTGGCAATGACCTTCTCCATAACCTGTTCGCAAAATGCAACGCGTTTTGATTCATCGTGAGGAAATATTTCTTGACGTTTTTGAATTTTAAAGCTACGGTATCCTTGCCTATTCAAGATTTTTCTTACAGTTCTCGCTGGTATATTGACTTGTTCGGCAATTTGGCGCGATGAGCATGGTTCATTATGTTCAACCGCGCTACATACTAAAACTTCCCGTTCTTCTCTTCCTTCATTCAATACGCGTATTCTAGGTACCTTATTTATAAATTTTCGACAATTTTGCACACACCCAGTAGCTTCAAACTTATGAACAATACTCATTATAGTCATTATTGTTGGTATTGTAGGCACAGGTCTATTTTGGAAAGAAAAAATAAATCGCCCTACTACCTCTTGAGCAGTACTACCAAAGTAGTGCCACTTAATAATTTGTATCCTTTCCTCGTTTGTATAAACCAACATATTGAATAAAAACTATAAAAACAGGCCAAAATCAAATAATATAAAATATAACTGCCAATTAGAAACAAATTAAATTCAAGAATAAAATTAATAAATGTGAAGTAGGTAATTCTAATAATATTAACTTCAGATACTTATTAAGAATATCACGAACGTGAATAATAATATAAAAATTAAGAAAACAACCACCAACATGCACAATATTGGTCTCTTATGATCGAAATGATTGTATCGACCTGTCTTTAAGGGTTCCCACTACTTTTCTCGAACAGTACTTGCGCACTTGTGTATTTAACTTGGCAACTACGTTCGTTTATATACATGGACTTGTAGCTCGCATTTAAGGTAAAAACGGGCCAAACGTGTATATTATTCTTTTAAGAATTTAATTGATTTCTTCGTCTGCCAAGCATCACTCTCCATACTCGTCCAAGTATATAACGCACCACGTGGCCGACCATCTTCGCAACTCATAGGTAACTCTGTATTTTTCGATACAGAGGATATTTTATATTAATCATAATTAATTAACAGTTAATTTACTGCCAATTTAACGTTCGTTTCAGTTTATTTTTTGTGTTAATGTTTTAATTACTTATTTACCGCTCCTTGTGCATATTACTCTTATTTAATTGCTTTGAAATATATCAGGTTCAATTTCTTTTATGTAAATCAGAGATGCACAGACTTATTGGGAACAGAGGCCACTCGGGAAAATTATAAGCGAAGGACGGGCCACTACAAAGAATACTTATTAACACAAATATTTTTATTTTTAAATAGTATGAATTACTACAAATGATAAAAATAAAGGAACATTCAAAAATGTTTGTTGTAATTATGTAATCGTAATGTAATCTAATCATTACAATGTAATATTTCATGTTTTATTATTTTGAAGCATGACATTGCATTGACCTAACAATTTTGTTTATGTTTGACTCGACATTATTTGTCGCCACACGTAAAATTGCTTCCAGATTTTCATTTGCCAGACGGTTTCGATTTTTTGTTTTGTTAAGTTTCATCACTGAAAACGTTTGCTCACAAATATACGTCGATCCTAATAAGCTTGCGCATTTCAATGCATTTATTCGCAACTCTTTATAAGCGGTTTTGTCAACGCAACGGCTAAAGTTGAGTAAATTACCTTCATTAAACTTGTTTCGTAAATTATCATCATTTTGCATGTCTATCAATTCCAGCTGTATTGATTCCGTTGCATTTTCGGGTGAAATGTAGAAAGGATTACTGAAAATGTCTAATAGGGGTTTAACTTTTTTGAAGTCTAGAAAACGATCATGAAAAGCTTGTATTAAAATATCAATTTTTTCAACATAAGCGAAATTGACATCAGTTTTATTGAATTTCTCCATAATTTTTTTGTAGTTCGGAAAATGACTGTAATTGGCTGAATTGATTTGTGTTCTGAAAAGACTCAATTTGCATTGAAAGGACGAAACATGAGAGTATAACTGCGAAATCAATTGATCAATTGATACCGACGTGTTTCGCGAATCTTCGAGTAATCTAGTTGGTTTGACAGATTTCTAGTCTCGTAACAATATACATACTTGGAACGACGAGGAGGTATGTGCATCGCTGATGTAAATAATAAATACAAATTTTAAGAACAATGCTCCTTTGTTTTATTTAGTTAGTAAGTTGTAATATATTTAAGCATTATCACACACATCCTGGATCTTTGATGAAACTTCACCAGCACCACAATTGTTTATTATAGAATAATTTGATTATTATTATTATCACACACAGCAGCCGGCCAACCAGAACGCTTGTTAGTAATAAATGTCGCCCAGACATACGGCTTATTAGTAATAAGTAACCCATATCCAAAACGAAAAGCTCGTGTTTGTAATAGTGTATGTTCATATAGTATAACCCCATACACCTTTGAAAGTTATGTAGGATTGATACGGACCTGTAATTATTAACATCGGGGTTATCTCCCTTTCTGTGCATAGGACAGATACTAGAGATTTTCCAGGTAACAGGAAAAACAGATGTTTGCAGAGGTAAATTAAATATCTTACAACGAGGCACAGCACATATTGATGTACAATCACGAAGAAGGAAGCTGGGAATACTATCATGCTCGGAGGTGAAAGTGTTCTTTGATTTTTGTAGTCGTTTCAGTACATCATCATGTACAACTCTCCTAATACACAGTGATGGCAAATTTACATGCAGGTATTAAATGTCACCACTGCCAGCACCTGGCAAAAATACACCAGAGAAAGCAGATTCAAAAGCATCAACAATCCTTCAACAGTTCTTCTACGCTCTTTCTTAATAACTTTTGTAATGTTGTAAGGGTGTTATTTATAGTGAAAGTATCTTCCCAGCCGCATGTATTGATTCTATAGTGAGATTAAACACGTGTCTGCATGTCTGGAAAGATGTTTTCACACAAATATAAACTTGTATTGTGTTTTCCACATCTGATTGTTAATTTTACAACTCCTATAAGCTTAGTGGTAGTGGTTTTTCTAACAAACAACTGACAGTGTTATGAACAATGGCAGTCTTGAAATTTGTTTCGGTTCGTTTACTCGTTTATTACTTTATAATTAATTTTTTTCTCGGTTCTATTTTGCATATCTTAATTTTTTTTTTATGTACGCTTAGGAAATACATTGATGGTATATTGCGTGATAATAATTTCATTCTTTGTAGTCATGTTTATTACATTTTTTATGCTTCTTTTCTTAAAATATATTTCCACACGTTTAAGTATTCCTTATTTCTTAATTTCATATTCAAAAGGCGAAAACATTGTTACAAAGTCAGACACGACACGGTACTTAACAGAGCGAGACGTTGAATTTGCAGCAGTCCCATTAACGCTAGGCATACGAAAAATTCCACATGGTATGACTTAACATGCGGAATCTGTTCGACGCTTATGCGGATAAAATCGAAGAAAGTGGAATTTTCGATTTCGTTCGATGCAAACTGTTAATTGTAGATTCTGTCGGCGATCGTCCGATTAACATAAACAGAGAAAAAAATGCGTTGTGGTAAATGACATGTGGTAAATGTAGAACACCGTTTTTCATCTTTTTTTTTGGTTTTATTTTAAATCTCTTTTAGAAATCAGGATTTCGATGTAATTTTAATTTTCAATAACTAGAATAAATGATAGCAATTTAGAAACTTGAATTAAATAAAAACGTAACCTTGTATTTTTAAATAAAATACGTCAATCAGATAATAAACAACAGACAATTTGGAAGATAACACAGGCCTGCATAAAATTTGTGATGACGTGATTTTTGTTTGTTAAGCTCAGTTTTTATATAGCAATAACTAATTAAAATACAGTTGGTCTCTACCACCCACAGATTTTTTTTTTGCACAAAAGAAAAAGAAAAAAATATAAAAAAATCTTATAATAGGCGTTTTAATACATTTTAAAATGAATATACTACTTCAAATTCTAGGTATTAACCCAAAAATGATTTTCTGTTGTGGTTTTAAAGAAATTTTAAATAGGCTCTCATTACCTGATGTAAATCTTTTATTACATATATATTAATTTTGGACAAGATTTCCGGGAATTTTTACCTGCTAAATCCTATTTATTATGCTTTCAATATATTAGTACTGCGAAGAAGGATTTCAAGTTTATCACTCCAAACAAAATGTATATTTTAATGTCATTTACTTCATTATAGCTCTGAGTGTCGATCAGTAAACAAGTAAAATTAATTTGTCTTTAGTGTTGTGCGTCGTATTTGATAAATAAACATTGCTTAAAAATATGTCTAGCCGGTGTTGCAAAAACAAACCAGATGATTTCTGTTATATTTGTGGATATTTCGTCTTGAAAAAGTTTAAGAGACCAATTGGTGAATTTGTGAAAAATGCATATTATGCTTATTTCAAAATCAAATTAGGAGATCAAGATAAAGATTGGGCACCGCACGTTGTTTGTAAGGTATGTGAAGAAGGTTTAAGACATTGGACCAAAGGGAATAGAAAAAGCCTTCCTTTTCGAATACCGATGGTTTGGAGAGAACCGCAAAATCATCATGAAGATTGCTACTTTTGTCTTTGTGATATTAAGGGGCATAATAGAAAAACTTTGAAACATATTTTGTACCCAAACAATATTAAATTAGCTATCAGACCAGTTCCTCACAGTGATCATGTACCTATACCCCCCAAAGTACTACAAGAAGATATTGAAACCTCTTCAACTTCCGGCTCCGTACAGATGGATAGTGATTTTGAACCATCAACCTCAGGTCAAAACCAACCTCAGCTATTTTCACAAGCCGAACTGAATGATTTAGTAAGAGATTTGGGACTTTCAAAAGATCTTTCTGAAGTACTGGGGTCTAGGTTGAAACAAAAAAATTTGGTTGCCCCAGAAACTACCTTCAGATCTTCCTTTAGCTGAATATGACAGAAAAACAACCAAACGAAGCTTTTCTGAAAAACGAAAACGTTTTTTTAAGAAGCATAAAGAATAAATAACTATTTCTAATAGTTTCTATGTGTATATCTTTGTATTTTTTTATATAATATAAGACTAGCTTATAAATGAAATAAATAGTGTTTTTTTTATATTTTTTGATTTTACTGTTTGAAAAATAACCTTACGTGATACAAAAAAAATAAAAGCAGATTTGAAATCAGCGCTACCAAATTACTAGAAAACAGTTAAAATTTTTAAATCAGCATTCAAAGAGTTGAAAAATGCAGGCCTGTGTAATTAATGAACACTCCAATATAAATAAGAAAAGTAAACCTTCTTCTCAATCAAATGCCGCCGACCTGAACAATGTATTTGTAGCGGACGGAGTGCGCAATATGAGCAGGAATAATTGTAAAATATTAAAAACTACCTAACAAAAATTAATATACAGACCGACAGATCGTGCTACCTGACACCGGTGAATGAACATAATCTCTATAATATTGTCTGTAAAATTAAAGCAAAACCGACACAAGATCACTACGAAATCACTACTAAATTACTAAAGAATATCTCTGACAACATAATGCTGCCACTAACAGTCATGATTAACAAATGCTTGATGGAAGGTGAATTTTCTGCGGAGTTAAAAATTTCTAGGGTAATTCCCATTCATAAAAAGGGTGACGTAAATTGTCCACAAAACTATAGAGCCATATCCATTGTGCCTGCGATATCAAAAATATTTGAACATGTTGCTGTGGTTTTTTCCCCGCAAATATTTTGAAAAACATTATTTTTTATTATACATTTATTTTGGATGCCTGTGAATAATTGTTGAAATTTATTATCTATGAATGAAAATTTTATTTTGATATATTTTTGACTAGCGTTGTTGTAGTACGTCGGTTTTGCAGTATCCATTTCAGACACTAAATGTTATCTGAGTTGTGAAGACGTGTGTGATAATATATAAATCTTTATATTTTATTTTAGATTAGTAGCTTCGTGATTTTTAGTAATTGGTTGTTGTGCTTTATTTCAATACCGTTATTTATACGAGCTTGTTTATCTCGTTGTGATTTTTAGACAGTTTTCCAACTCAGGTGTCTCGTGAAAGAAATTTTTTTCATAGATGTAAGTAATTAAATTATTACTAATTATCATTATTATCATTATTGGAATGATTTGAACTGTGTATTTTCATTGTATTAATTTTGTTATATTGATATTTTATCTTAATAGTTGAATTAGATGACAAAGAACGTTTTTTAAAATTTCTAAGTAAAAGAATTTTTCTATAACGATAAAATTTTGCACGTTGGAGTCAAGGCCATATTTTTTCATGTGGTTTGCACATGCGTTTAGAGTTTGTCCGTTCTGTCAGATATTTTGTTTACGTTAAATATTGTGGGAGAAATTAAAACACTTCCTTGTAATTTATTAGTTGTAACTTTGATCGGCAGTCAATTAAGGAAGTTTAATTATATGGTCCAGTCATTTTCATATAATAATTTTACCTTAAGAATATTGTTTAATGACGGAATATTGAACTTTATACTTCATAAAGTTTTTTTTTTCTTTTTTTTTATTATTGTATTAAAATTTCATTTAAAATTCATTGTGTTTTTGAATTTAAACCTTTATTCTTTTGTGCTCTTAAGTAACTCTAAGACATTATTAATATTTTTCTCAAACGAGTTTTGAGTGGCGTCCAATATAAAACTAGAAAGCTAATACATTTGTGTTTTCCACTTTTCCGATTGGAACCCTGAGGGAACAGCAGTCTCATCCTGGAAATTGAACCGACTGAATATCAAAGCTGGACACATTGGTTGTGAATTGTGAATAAGCAAAGTACAACATCACAATTCATCGTAGCAATGTGATAGCTGCAAAACTTTTAGAATATTTTGAAAAAAACAATCTTTTATGCGAAGCCCAACACGGCTTCAGGAAAAATAGAAGTTCGAATACAGGAATCGTAGAGATTTTGAAGTCTCTGTTAGAAGCTATAGATAACCACCAGTATGGGGAGATCACATGCTTTGACTTGACACGAGCTTTCGACGCAGTCGATCATTCCATTTTATTGGAGAAATTATACTATTATGGAATCCATGGGGTTGCTCATGATCTGATGTCTTCTTATCTGAGTGTCCGAAAGCAGTATGTTGAATATGCGGGTGAGAGGTCAGACGTGGTAGATGTGCGGCAGGGTGTGCCACAGGGATCTGTTCTCGGCCCCCTCTTATTTATCATATATATTAATGACCTTCCAATTAATTAATAAAGTTGAAAGCTGCCTTCACCATGTATGGTGCAGCATCCGTCAAAAACAATAGAATTTTCTCTGTTGGAATCGATTCCGGTAAGAAGAAAGTTGTCCCTCTATAAACCTTGTTACTGTCAAATTATTTGCCTTTTCCAACTGTTTGGATGAAATTATAAAAGATTTTGCTTTAAGGATATCAATCATTAAATGAACTATGTATCGGCCCACACTATCAGTAGTTTCATCTACGCATATATAAAGATAATTGTTTGCAACAACCTTCTAAATGCTATTCAATGTTTCTGCATAGATACAGCGAATATATTTTTTTCTTAACATGCTCTCGTCGGGAATGTTATATTTGCTGATGTACCTTTGCAAAAATAACTTGACATTTAAATTGTTTAATTTATGTAGTAGAATATCTGCTGACACAAACATTTGACACAAATCTTCATTAAATTGTTCTTGTTCCGATTTTTTGGAAGTTGATGGCAAACATTGCGGTAATGTTTGCAGACTCTTCTTCGCGAATTTCATCTTTGTTTATTTTGCAGCATGAGATGGAGTTTTCATATGTTGGTCAACTTGGAATTTTCTCTAACTTGTAATATGCAAAAAATATCACATCGTCGGTTTTCTTATAAAATAAATATTAGTAAAAAATAAAGGAATAATCAAAAACTTAATTAATTAATAAGAGGAAATAAATTTAAAATTTTACTCACAATCTTGCAGCATGCTACTCAAAATACTTTTTCTCCATCCATACGCAATTCTGAATAAGATGCAATCCATCCAGGCACAGACGCTATTTTCGGCATTTTTGCTATTTTATATCACAACTCACAAGTTTACACTTCGAAAAGCCAACGTAAAATGACATTTAAAATAAAATTACTTTCGAATATGGGAATAAATTTCTCCGAATAGCAAAGAAACACATATACTCCTAATTTTCTGGTAAAATGTATTTTTGTATTTATTTAGAAGTTTTAAGATATTAGCTTTTCCTGGAATTTTGTCTCGGCTTGGATGTATGGGAAAAGCATTAATAAATTTTTGTAGACGCTCATCGGAAAAGTCACGGGAAGGGGCTTAATAAAATGGAATTTTTAATTTAAAGAGGGCTGTTTAATTTTTGTTTGTTTGTTACATCCACGACATATTTTTAGTAATGCCTATAATAAATTTGATTTAGTAAATAAATAAAACTCGAAAAGTTAAATATACAAAAATGCTGAATTATTACAACATATGCAAATAATATACAATGTTATGCATATATGCAAATTTATGCAAACTGTATATAATCCGAGCCTTTAGTTATTATTAATAACTATTCACTTTCGCAATGAGATCTACTTAACTTATTATTGTACCAATTAGTAATTAAGTGCTTTCCTAGATTTTGTCTTTTATCGCTTAAAATATGTTTATATTGAAAACGTTCTTTCGACTTCAACTGAAGTGATATGTGTATATTTTAATGACGCCAAATGTTCGGGGTCTAATTGTAAAACTATTATGTTTAACAGTCGAACTTAATGATAATGAAATCTTTGATATTTCTGTTAACTTTTGAAAATCATCATTCTTTGCTGTAACACTATAACATTTATTTAGTACCTATAACTTTACCAGTTCGACCTGGAACATTTTTCAATAAATTCTCACAATGTTCTAGTTGTTGTCAGTTGAACTTTGTTCAGTTGATTCTTGTCATACGATTTTAGAAGAAAATTTAAAAAAGTAATCCTCGATATCAATTATCCTTGATGAGTTATATTCTACGAATGAGTTTCAAATAATTTTAGTATTGAACTCCTAGATAAAAATTTCTTTCCGAACGAGACAAGGATTTATATCAGTGAATACATTACTTACAAAAGATGAGACTGTGGAACGATAATTTTTAATTTCATATAGTTTTTAATTTCATATAACTTCATAGTCATGTATTTGTTGGGCGTCAGTTTTTGTTTTAAAATGCAAAAAATGGCGCCCAACAATCTCACGGAAATAAGAATGATATTCAAAACGTTTTTAAAAATTTAGAACGGCTTTTCATTGTTATACACAATAAATATTCACTTTAATAACATTCTCTACGTCATTTCGGATTGTAACTTTGCCATTTATTAATCCTGGCCATGGTACCTTTCGTCACCATAAAGTTTCGTTTTAGTAATTCACAACGAAAACAATTGCATTCAGAAACAGGATTTGCTTGCAATACTTTATCTGAAAAAATCGTGACAACATTTACCTCTTTATTTGACCTTTGAAAAGAGATCGATAAACGTTGAATTAAAGCATTAATCTATTTTTATTTAAATCGCACACGTTTCGAGCATACATTACCGCAACGATTCTGTTGCTTTCGCTTTGTCATTCTAATCTTTTAACGTTACGATTGTTATGGATATAATATATTAAGCACTTTTACAGTATCATAATTGTGTAATAAAAATGAATTCATAATGGCACCTCCACTTATGGTTATTACGTGAAATTGTAAAACCCGTATCCGACGCTATTTCAATAATCCCGTTTTCGCATTGGAAAGTACGTGTTTATGTCGGTACAGACGATGCTATAAAAACCCATTTAATAACTCGTTTATGTTTTCTCTACTATCTATTTTATTTCCTTCATATTTGAATTGTGTTTTTTTCTCGTAATCTGCACAATATATTAAGCTGTCGTGTCGGTTTGAAATTGATTTGAAAGTAATTAAGTTTCCATAGTTAAACACATTAATTTCTATTTTTTTATTTCAAATATACGTTAATTGTGTTCCTATGAAAAAAACAATTATGTAAACGTTAGAAATTTAGGTTAGTTATCGAAATTGAGATGTTTCACAAGGGTTTATACTAGGGGATTTCGTAAAATAAGTACCGTTTCCGCCTAGTGAGCAGAGGTGTGGGAATATTGCCGCGATCGCTGCACTGCGGTGTAGTCTGATTTAGTGTGAGTCTGGCAGTGCTTGTTATCGTTCGGACACTTTTTGGTGCTATTTTAATCGTCTGCAATTAAAAATCCCGCTGTTATCCGATTTTTGTGTTCAAAGAACATGTAGGATCATGAGATCCATCGTGAACTTTGTTCTGTTTATGGTGAAAATGTCATGAGTGTTGGTATGGCTAGAAGATGGTACCATATCTTTCGAGAAGGACAAACTAATGTCCATTATGAAGAACGAAGTGGAAGATCAATTGTTGTGATGGGGTAATGTGGAAGAAAATCGGCGATTTACAATCACAAAAATAAGTGCCTTTTTCCCTCAAATTTCACATACAGTTTTGAACGAGGTTGTTACTGAACATTTAGACTACCACAAATTTTGTTGACGATGGGTGCCAAATCTTCCTACCGACGACTATAAAACAAAAAGATTGGGATTGACACTAACTTTTCGAACACGTTACGATGTTAAAACTAAAGATTTCTTCAGGCATATCCTAACAAGTGATAAGACTTGGGTCGCTTGTGACAATGTTGGGACGAAAAGACAGTCAGTACAATGTGGAAGCGCTCTAACTCGCCTACGAGAACATTTTTAAAGTGCCATCAAACTTTTTCTGCAAGAAAGACCAAAGTCACTGTCTTTTGGGACGGGAAAGGCATCCTTCTTTTAGACATTATGGAACAAAGGACCACAATAATAAAACCTCTTGATGTATTGGTGTATTTTTTAATTACCAAATGGCACTTACTTTTCGAATAGCCCTCGTATAACCACTATTTCACTTAAAAGAAACGTATGAAACATATGACTTTTCTTCTAGATAGAATTAATTACAAAATGCACAAATGGTATATCAGCACAGACTTCAAAAATTGTAGCAATTCTACTCGTTTTACAACTAGGGTATACAAAGAATTGCAGTTTTCTTTATGAGTAGGACAGTCGATCAAGAAATTCCTATTACATTGTTAAAGACTGGCCAGTCAGAGCTCAGTATATTCCTGAACAAAAGAATATACTTACTTCATAAGTCACTAGTTCAACCTGATAAAATACTTCTACAGCCATTACACATAAAATTAAGTTTGATGAAAAATTTCGTTAAAGCAATTGATAAAGATGGCTGAGGATTCCAATACCTTAAATAAAAATTTCTCAAAATCTCAGATACAAAACTGAAAGAGAGAACTTTGTAGGACCCCCAAAATAAACTTCTACAACAAGATAAAAAGTTTGAAGAAAGCTTAAGTGACTTGGAGCGTTTTGCTTGGAATGCTTTTAAAGATGTGACCCACATTTTTCTAGGAAACAGAAAATCTGATAATTATATAGCACATGTTAATGAACTTCTTAGAAGTTACCATAAATTGGGCTATAACATGAGCCTTAAAATACATTTTTTTTGCCCTCGCATCTGAATTTCTTTCTCTTGAATCTCGGCGACGAAAGTGATGAAGACGCTGAAATGTTTCATCAAGATATTTCTGTTATTGAAAAACGTTATCAAGGCAAGTGGAACAGTGAAATGCTTCCTGATTATTATTGGACATTGATATCAGAAAATTCCAAAGAACAGTATAAAAGAAAATTAAAAAGAAAAACATTTTAAACAGGACGATACAAAACAGCACCCTATAATGTAACGGGTGTAATGAATGTTTTCGGACTATTTCGAATGAAAAGTTTTACAATTTCGGAAAACTTTACTATTTCGAATTTTTACAAGATTTTACAAGATTTGTACTTTGTAAACTTAATATTATAAAGCACTTAACAGTCCTAATTGTTCAATGCGACGCAGTTTCGCTCGAACGTCTTACATAAGTCCTTGGCAGTACTCTATAGGAATATCACAAAGTTTAGTTCGGATCCTGTTCCTTAATTTCCTCATTTTGTGCTTCCCCAAAATGAAGATTAGTTAAGGAACAGGATTCGAACTAAACTTCGTGATATTCCTATAGAGTACTGCCAACAACTACATTCTCGTAGATCTTCTGAGATAATAAAGCCCATAAGGTTTCAATACGTCTAATTTGAGGCAGATTTGGCGGGTTATGCGCACGAGGCACGAAAGGTATGTTTTGCGCTTCCAACCATTGCCTTGTCTCTCTGGCGTATTGACTTGAAGCCAAGTCAGGCCAAAACATGATATCATCATTTGGATGATGTTGATTGATGAAATCAACAAATTTTGGCAAGCAACGTTGAATGTAAAAATTAGCGGTTACCGCTTCTTCTCTCACATGCCTTATGTAAGGTCGAGAAATACCTCAGAAACAGCGCACCAGACAAGGATTTTTTCTGGGAATTTTGCCTTTGTTTTATACTTTACTTCATTAGTCGTTTCATCCACTTTCTTGTGTAAAACCCAACACTACTCAGAGTTTCCGCATTGCTAAGCGGAAAGTACTTTTTATCATCCATAATGATTATTTTGTTTCCAGGAAAATGCTCTTGTCACAAATTTCGACAACAGCTAGGAATTCTTACAAGTTGAGCTGCCGTGTATTTTGGACACGTCTTTTTCTTTATTTTAAGTTATTTTTTTTTATTTCTCTTGCAATGGTGGTGTTAGAAACATGAAAACGGCGAGGTAATTAACGGGTAGACGCTTCGATATGGTTTTCAATAAAGCGAAGAAGTCTTTTTTTATTTCTGTCTGACACTTTTCGGTAGGTTCTGACAGGGATTACGCTTCTCGCATTCACGGATTGTCTGATATATGATACTTCGAGAAATATTTTCGTTCTCAAAAAGATGTACAATTTGGGCATTACGTTCAGGAATTTTGCCAAATTATAAATATCCTTTCGTAGTTCTAATTTGTAAGCCATATTGCTACAACTGAGAAGAACAATGTGAAATAAATATACGCTGTAACCATGGTAACACATGGCCATAGTTTACTCTTCAAAACTGTTTATCTATTCGTTTTAAAATAGTCCGAAACCTTTCGTTACCCCCGTTACAAATCTAATTAATATTATTTCATTTACTTTTCAATATTTTCTTTTTACAAAACCTGACGTGCCAGAGTAAATTTGTTGTTATTACTATTGTTGTATAAAAGAAACGAAAATTGTACATAATTTCTAACGAAACATTTAAAAAATGAAAATTTGTAAATCCAGTGTTATTAATAAAAGCCAAGTTTTAAAAAAATAACAAATATAATTAGAACTTGCGATTTTAAGTTCAGTACTAACTATGTTAAGAAAGCCTAAAACAAAGGTGAATATTTGTTTGTCACCGTATTTGCATATATTCAATGCAAAACAATAATATTCATAATTGTTGTGTTTTTTTTTACATAGATTTAGTTTATATATATTCAGCTAATTACTTTCTTTAAATTCATACTTATGTATATAGTATAGTTAAAAGATCTTGCATTTGGATCATATATTCAACATTCATTACAATTGTAATCTGTGCGAATTGCTAGATTACCGGAATTTCCTAATCACTTCAAATTTCCTAATTGTTTTCATATAATAGATGTAATTCTTTGGCCCGTTACGTGCCTGTTATTTCTGTTAAATATGCAAAGGCGTAATTGAATGTAATGGTCTATTATGGATTTTACGTTTACAGTTTATAGATCCCTTTTTTCCTATTCATTCAGTGTTTTCCGTATGTCTATTGATTAATATTCCACATTCCTTACAATCAGTTTTAGTTTAATTTTATTACCTTGTCGAAATAATTGTGGATACGAGCCCATAATTATTTACTTGGCGCAAAAGACCAGTCAAGACCAGTATCAACGAAGAATTCACCGCGAAAATATCTAGCAAGAACTCATAAAGCTTCGAGCTAGACAAAAACTCGGTATTTGCTCAGATATTCAAAATATACTTGAATAATTAATACAAGGTGGCCCAAAATGACCGAAGGGGTTTTAATTCCTTATAAATTTTTTATTATAATTTTTTTTTTGTTTTCAGTATTTTGTAAAGAAGACTTGGGGAATTTAAAATGGAACAGTACACAATTGAACAACGTGCCAAAATCGTTGAACTTTATTTCTCAAATCAACGATCCATTGTTTTGACTCAGCGCATATCGTCGTTATTTTAATGTGCGGGTTGGACCCTCAGAGTCAACAATAAACCGTCTGGTTGCAAATTTTCGAGAACAAGGGGCAGTAAGGAACCTTCCTGGTGTCGGCAGACGACGAACGGTGCACACGGATGACAATATTGAACGGGTACAGGAGAGTATTCGGAAAGATGGAGAAACATCAACCAGGAGACGTTCGACACAACTTGGCCTCTCAAGAGGGTCGCTGCAGAGAATTTTGCATACAATAAGAATGTTTCCATACAAAATTCAGCTTCTAACAATTGAAACCGACAGATTACCAGCAACGACTTGATTATGCAATTTATTTTCGTCAAAAACCAGAAAAAAATCATGATTTTATTCATAATTTAATTATGAGCGACGAAGCCCATTTCCAATTAAATGGGTTCGTTAATAGGCAAAACTGCAGGATATGGGCTACGGGAAATCCAAGAGTAGTTCAGCAGCGAGAATTACACCCACTTAAGTGTACCGTTTGGTGCGGTGTTTCGTCGGAAAGGATAATTGGCCCATATTTTTTTGAAAATGAACACGGTGTCGCCGTTTCCATCACTGGTGTTAGATAACGGACAATGTTGGAAAATTTTTTAAGGCCAGCCGTGGAAAACCATCCGCAAGTATGGTTCCAACAGGATGGAGCCACAGCGCACACTGCCAGGGACACAATGGCTCTTTTACGCGACATCTTTGGTGAACGAATTATATCCCGTACAAGCGATTTTAATTGGCCTCCGCGTTCACCGGATTTAACCGCTTCAGACTGTTTCCTTTGGGGTTATTTGAAAGGAAAAGTCTATATTAATAAGCCTCGAACTATACAGCAATTAAAAAATAATATACGCGACGAAATCAACAACATAACACCTGAAGTTTTGCGAAAGGTTATGGAAAATGTTTTGGAAAGAGCACGAATATGCGAAGCATAAAATGGCCACCACTTGCGAGATATAATTTTTCATAATTAAATTAAAAATATTCTCCATTAATATACTGTATTTAAAATAAAAAATATTTAATAATTATGTCTTAAATAAGAAGTTATAATGAACTCAAACCCCTTCGGTCATTTTGGGCCACCCTGCAGTTGTGTACATAGAATAATAAAATATTTTAGTTCACAAACGGAGTGTTTTATTCGGAAAACTGTGCATAGCGAAAAGCTTCTCAAAGGGAGGCTTTAACAAACTCCAATCCAAATTTATGCTTAAATTTTTATTTGAAGATAATATAGGTATTTGGACTATATGTCATTTTCAGCATGTTAAGTTATATTTGGTTTTGAAGCAAATGCATGGTCTTTTAGACTTAACATTGAAGTTATTGTTTGAGAGAAGAATATAGGTCTTAAAATATGTCCCTGTGGCATTCTATTATGATTTTTGAAAGTATTTTAAATAATAAATTACATTTGTTAAGTTTACACAAAATTTACAATTACCTTACCTATAAAGACAAAACCTATGAGAAGCGGTCCGTAAGTAGAATCGAGGACCTTCATTTTCTTCTTATAACTGGCGCAACCGGTCTATATCTAGTCAAACGTCGAAGAAGTAGAAAATAGCACAATTTCACCTTAACTTTGCCTATCCTATCTAAGATAGTACATCGTCAATTCGCAAGGAAGATGCACCTATACTTAACTGTATCTCTGCATGGGAGCATGGAGTTAATTCTTCGCCGTTATCTAGCGACTTACGATCTCTTGTCGACCGCGCGACGGTTTACCTTACAACTGGAGGCCGTGGCGTAAAAACGGGGCAATTGTCCGGAAGAAATGGATGTTGAAGAGTTTGGAAAGTGTTGTGTGTAGTGGCGACTCCCACTTCTTCATCACCACCCGTTTGCAATGTCAGAAACGGCAATAACAAAGGAAAAAAAAACGCCCGATTTGTTGTTGTTTTTGTTGTAGTTAGCTTCTGGTAGCGGTTAGAAGATGCTTGCTTAATTTTACTTTTCGAAGCGACGCGCATCCTTGACAAGGTCGTTTGTATAATAGTTATTCTTCGAAATGAAGAATGTGGAATGTTGAACATTCGATGCGGTAAAAATTAAAGCTTTTTATTGTCATTTTGATAATTACCAAGTATTTTGTAACATTATGTTACCTGCAGATTAATATAATATATACAGGATGTTTGGCTATTTATTATTATGAAAGTAATTAAATCGGGACTGAATTTCATTATTTAAAATAGAAATAAAACTAGGGTTCAAATCTTCACTTTTTAATATTTAATCGTAACAGGACAATTGTTTTGCCAGCACAGTGTCTTCCTCAGGTACTTACCGCCAAAGAGTATGTTACTTTTATTTAATTTTCATTATTACCTAATACTTATGTACTTTAAAAGGTTTTTAATATTTCTAATCTTTTTCCAATAACAAAAAAACAATTTTTAGTGTTTTATTCACTTCATGTGTCAAATCTTTTTTTCAAGTCTAGTTTCTGTGATATACAGGGTGGCCAAAAATGACCGAAGGGGTTTGAGTTCATTATAACTTCTTATTTAAATAATTAAAAATAATTATTAATTTTTTTTTATTTTAAATACAGTATTTTAATGGAGAATATTTTTAATTTAATTATGAAAAATTATATCTCGCAAGTGGTGGCCATTTTCTGCTTCGCATATTCGTGCTCTTTCCAAAACATTTTCCATAACCTTTCGCAAAACTTCAGGTGTTATGTTGTTGATTTCGTCGCGTATATTATTTTTTAATTGCTGTATGGTTCGAGGCTTATTAATATAGACTTTTCCTTTCAAATAACCCCAAAGGAAACAGTCTGAAGCGGTTAAATCCGGTGAACGCGGAGGCCAATTAAAATCGCTTGTACGGGAAATAATTCGTTCACCAAAGATGTAGCGTAAATGAGCCATTGTGTCCCTCGCAGTGTGCGCTGTGGCTCCATCCTGTTGGAACCATACTTGCGGATGGTTTTCCACGGCTGGCCTTAAAAAATTTTCCAACATTGTCCGATATCTAACACCAGTGATGGAAACGGCGACACCGTGTTCATTTTCAAAAAAATATGGGCCAATTATCCTTTCCGACGAAACAAACGGTACACTTAAGTGGGTGTAATTCTCGCTGCTGAACTACTCTTGGATTTTCCGTAGCCCATATCCTGCAGTTTTGCCTATTAACGAACCCATTTAATTGGAAATGGGCTTCGTCGCTCATAATTAAATTATGAATAAAATCATGATTTTTTTCTGCTTTTTGACGAAAATAAATTGCATAATCAAGTCGTTGCTGGTAATCTGTCGGTTTCAATTGTTATAAGCTGAATTTTGTATGGAAACATTCTTATTGTATGCAAAATTCTCTGCAGCGACCCTCTTGAGAGGCCAAGTTGTGTCGAACGTCTCCTGGTTGATGTTTCTCCATCTTTCCGAATACTCTCCTGTACCCGTTCAATATTGTCATCCGTGTGCACCGTTCGTCGTCTTCCGGCACCAGGAAGGTTCCTTACTGCCCCTTGTTCTCGAAAATTTGAAACCAGACGGTTTATTGTTGACTCTGAGGGTCCAATCTGCACATTAAAATAACGACGATATGCACGCTGAGTCAAAACAATGGATCCTTGATTTGAGAAATAAAGTTCAACGATTTTGGCACGTTGTTCAATTGTGTACTGTTCCATTTTAAATTCCCCAAGTTTTCTTTACAAAATACTGAAAACAAACAAAAAAAAAATTATAATAAAAAAGTTATAAGGGATTAAAACCCCTTCGGTCATTTTGGGCCACCCTGTACAATGGGTGGAAGAATTTTTTATTTTAATGGATTAAGAATTTTAATTACAAATGCCAACAACATTGAAAGTCTATTTGAATTTTTTAACAGTTACAATCTAAGAGTTCAAAATTGATGGAGGAATACCTAGCAGGTGATTGGATCTGAAAATAATCATGTGGTGGCTTCGTAAGATTGTTGTTTTTTGGCTTGCCTCGTGTAAGTGAGTTCCTGAACATCCCTACACACAGACCAGCAATAATACGCAAGAATTGCTTCATTCCAACGGTCCTGATATCTTTGTTTCATTACAGAAATAACCTGATGGAATCTTTCACTGACAGCTCCACAACTAGGAGTGAAAAAGTCTAGGTGGGGTGGATAATGAATGAATTTTAAGGGACACATTGCATCCGCGTTGATGGCATTTGTGCAGAAGTACTGTCACCAGTGTAGTTATCAGCTTCAAGCACAAAATATAACTGGAAAACCAAGGCGTCTACGAAATACCGTGTCTTGAATGCGATCAAACATACATAAGGAACATCAACCGAAAAACCAGCGTACAGAGCGAAGAGTACAGAAATGCTGTAGTTAGAAAAGAAACATAATCTGTAGCTAAACATGTACTACATACAGGACACATCATCGACTTCGGCGGTACAAGGACAATAGCCCGCAGTACGAATTTAACGTACAGGTTAATAAGAGAGGCTATGGAAATAAACAAACGACAAAATTGTATGAACAAACGTGACGGCGAACAATGTTTGCCTTACACATGGAAACCAACCTTATCTAATAGAGAGATTACATACAAGCGGTGAAATGATAATAACTTACGACAGACCAATTTCATTAACACGGACCGAACACAAACCGACCGACCTATAGTCGAAAGCGACAGAACAAACGACGGACCAATCACAAGCGTCCCCTCTACTACGAAATCACATAAAACGACCGAAACATAACGAGAAGATCCTCGAGAGAAAGGTCAAAGTGATGTCACCGAAACATCAGGACGAAAGTTGTCCCTTCTTTTAATAAAAATATGAATTAATATGATGCATTATATTTATAAATACATATACTATTTTAAACATAACTTTTTAATAACTAATAAACTTGTTGATTTCATTAGGTTCCTGTCACCAAAATTAAACTCCTGTCATTAACTTCTGTCACTTTTATGAATAATTTTTTTTACATCGGCAATTGAACAATTCTGTCGTCTTCTTATGAACTGTAGCTCTTGTTTTCCGTTCCAATTTTTTATCCTTAATTTGATTTCCAATTATGTATATTATATCTTTATCAATCATTTATTTTTTTATTTAATCCTTGTTTTAAATCAGTTAATTAGTATGCTTCATTTTTCGAATTTTCTTTTTGCTTCTTATAAATCTGCTTCAATCATTCGCTTATTGTTGAATATGATATGGATGATATTTACCTTGTGCTAACATGAGGATTAACAGCCACTGCAGCTAATAGAGCGACTTTACTATTTTCTCCGGTGACTGTTCTTTTTTTTTTAAGTTGAACACTTCAGTAGTGAATTGTTTGATAGTACGGTAACATGAAGCACGTGACCGAATCCTATCTGGAAAACGCTGAGCCTAGAGATTGACAGCGTTATCAAGGCTTCTGCCAGCTTCTCCATATAAAAGAACCATTTCAATTTTCTCTTTTACAGTTAAATATTCCATTCTGTAGTAGGTACTATTAACAGCGTAACGGAAACAGGTCTTTTACTTTTTGAAATATTCTTCGGACTGAGTAAAATAAGTTGTTTCTTGAAGTTATTTCTTTCTTTTGTACGTTTATTTTGTATTTTTGGAATTAGAAAAAATACAAATGGAAGAAATAAAACACAAATGTTAAATACATACACTGTACATACAAAAACATTTTTATAAAAATTATTTTTAACATTAGAAATGGTATTAAAAGAAAAATACAATTTTTTTTTATTCGAAAGCGCTCCGATAAGTCATGACTGTCATGAGCGAAGGAAATCGCGTTGACCAAGTATGTGAAGAGGGACGCCCCTTGCTGGGTTATGATAATAATACTTTTGTTGATATGTCATTTTTCATTGTATTCTTTTTATTGAAAACGAATTGCAGAATCGTATGCGTAGGTTCCCAGCGCGAGAAATTGAAAAAAATTAAATTTAACCGATTACAGCGCCATCTACCGTGAATTAAAAAAATGTTTCAGACTTGGATTAATCAGAAGCATCGCTGCATACAATCTTTTCGATACGAAAATAATAACCAACCTAATTAAGAAACATAGGCTTAGGAAACTTATTTATGATACCACTAGCTTACTACCTCAAAAAGACCTAGGTGAGAAATTTGTTTGTTTACCATACCATTCAGCCTCTAGAAATCTGAACGCTATCTTCAAAAACCATTCTCTTCGAATAGCGTTTAAATCATGTAACTCATTAAAATCATTTTTAGGTAACACCAAGGACAAAATTGAGGTAAAACATAAATCTGGTATATATGAAATTAATTGTAACGATTGTAGCCAAAAATATATCGACCAAACTAGACGTTCAATTTCAACTCGTTACAAGGAACATATTTCCCACTTTAGATTCAACAGACCCGAAAAGTCTAGCGTTGCCTGACATATTTGGGACACAGGTCATTCTGTGCCGGCACATAACCTTAAGTTGATTAAAAATGTTAATAATTATAGGGAATTAGATAGTTATGAAAGTATTTATATATATAGAAATAAGAATAAATTAATGAATTCTGACAATGGACCAATCCCTCAGTCCAGTTTGTATGCCTTATTGTGACAATAGCATTATTTTTACGCTTCATGTATTCACGGTTCCCTAAACTTCACGCTAGGTTTAAGTAGTATATAAGTGTTTATTTCGATGTTAGGAATTTAGTGTTATCCCACTGGTGATTTGGTGAAGAGCATATCTTCTAAGGTTTACCTTAGCCAAAAACGCTACGTTTAACATTTTTTTTCAGTTTTTAAGGGTATTCTACTGAAGATGGCAACTTAGTTGCCGAAATACGTATATAGTATTTATTGTTATATATTGTGGTTAGGGTGTTTTTCTTATTTCTGTTTCAGATCCTACGTACTTTTTCCAGTAGAATTGGAATCTGTAATAAAATATACGGGTTCATATTTAAGATTTCAAAGTTACCCCCGCCCTACCTACATGGAGGGAGATAGAGTGACTAATTATAGCAATTTATGTATTTCTTCCATTGAATTATTAAATTTTAAACCTACACATTTTTTCGCAAACGGCTCATTTTTCGAGATATTTGAACGTTTCATTTAAAAAATAATCCCGGTATATTACGATGTTTGAAATCTTTTTTAAGATTATTTGAAACTGTATTATCTTTCGTTTATTATGCTTGATTGCCCTATCAGGGTTAATTCTATTGTAATTAATAAATATTATTATCATTGTTAAAATAGCTAGTATTTATAGTCTAATGAGCGGCAGTGTATATAATTTGTTCTATTATTTCAGGGTTAGATTTAAAGAAAGAATAAACAATTTCGCTGCATTATAATCTAGATACCCTTGAAACACTATAGAAACGTCGATTAAAAAAATTTATATAAAAACTGGAAATTTACAATTTAAAGCTGTATAATAGATGATTCTAGAATGTAGTAACTCTAGTTTCATTCAGAAATATGTATCTGGTGTGAACATAATTCGCACGGCACTTATAGTATATTTTTCTTGTCATTTTTATGTAAATTCTAGTTTAAAAAGTAGCTCAAGTTCGCATGACTGGGAACAAAAAAGAAACCAAGGCAAACACAGTAACAATTTCAAATAATTTCTTATACAAATAAATTCTTTCGTAATTTCCTTTATTGTTGGTAAGAATGGAAGTTGTTTATTAACATAATATATATATATATATATATATATATATATATATATATATATAGAAAAATTGAAAAATTTTTCAAAAAATTTCGTTAATTAGCGTTGTAATTTGTAGAAAGCAATATCTACATTTGCACATTACTTCGCGAAATAACATACTAATTAAATATTTAATATATCCTGATACATATATATATATATATATATATATATATAAGGTAAACTTAGTAAGTCGGCGATTAAAGGTCGGCAATACGCCTTTGTCAAGGGCCGAAACATGTAGGGTTGTCTAAATATATATACTTTAAAGTAAACCAGACCTTTAATCGCCGACTTATTAAGTTTACCTTATCATACCAAGGTCACGAAGATATTATATTTATATATATATATATATATATATATATATATATATACGAGATAAAAGTAATATTTTTTGGGAGTAGCGGTCTGGTAATTAAAACAATATTTAATTTGACGTTTCGATACTATACATAGTATCTTTTTCAAAAATTGTAAAATTTATTTAAATGTAAAAAACAGTAAGAGACGATATTATAATAAATCTACTTACATTCAATTTTTGTGGTGTTAATATGTCGCGACTTATTTGTTTCGCATTTATAAATAAAACTAAACTCTTATTAGCAGGTAGAGCCGAAAACGGGCTCTGTGTATATTTTGACGGGTGGAAAGAATGTCAACACATTGCGGCGGGGGCTTAACAGTTCCCAGACATGTTTTTTTAATTTTATTTGTGTTTATATAATGGGTAGGTATATTGCTGAGAAGTTATTTGAATCTGTTCGGTCATTCATTGAATTTGTATTTTTTTGTATATGGATTTTTTAAGGGCGGTACTATTGTTTGAAAATTTATGTCTATTTAAATGTTCTTGTAGATATTGTGTTGTTTGGCCGATGTATACGTCTTCGCAGTCATTGCATGGAATTTAATAAATAACGTGTTTTTTTAATGTAGGTATTTCGTCTTTTAATTTTGAGTGTAGGTTGTTGAGATTATTGGTATTTTTGTGCGCTATTTTTATGTTATATGGTGTTAAAATTTTGTTTATTTTTTCCTACAGGTTGTTTATAATAAGGTATTGGGACATATTTATAAGTAGTTTGGGGGTTGTTTTCTTTGGTTTTTGTGGTATTTATTTTATTTGTGTTATAGTGTTGATATAATTTTTATTTTATGATTTTGTTAATGAATCGAAGTGGATAATTATATTTTTAACTAGAGAATCTTTTGTTTGTAATCAAATTTCCGATCTGAAGTCTGTGTTTGTTAGTTTAATCGCTCTATTAATTACACTTCAGATAAGAAATTTTATCACAAACTAAAAAATTCTCTACAAAAAAATTATTATCCCCTCTCATTCATTAGCAAATTCATAAAACAAAAATTATATAAATATTGTAGTTTTATGTAAAAACATAATTTTCACAATTATGAAGTTTTAAGAAATCACCCCTAATACCTCTGCACTCTAAATCACCTAGACCCCTGGCACTTTTTGTTTACGCGGCTTTGTGATGACGTATGTAGTATTCTCTAAATGTTTTCACTATACATATTTGCCATCTTAACATGTATTTCATGACTGTCACATAATATATTAATGTACACTTTTTGTTTATTTATGTCTATCTGTAAATTAACTTTTACCATATTTTTCTTTTTTTCTGTTTTGTCATATGTATGTATGTATTACACAGTTTTAGCTCTATTACTGGGTATGAACCTGTTGGGCAAATATACAATTATTATTATTATTATGTAGACACGTGTTTAGTTAAAATAGGGCCTTACCAGTAAAGGGGGGCTATTTAGACATAAGCGACGAGCTATATTTTTTAATAATAGCAATAATAGCAAAATATAATGCTTATTACTATTTATTAATACTCTATTGCGGTATATATTATACGCCGTTCGTATGTCTCACGATGTATGCGTTTTTGACATCGCAATGTCTGATATAGGTCGGTGACGGCGTAGACTGGCGTAGACCAGTACCAGCTTCGCTCGCCGCCCATGCAACCTGTCTAAATATATCCTCTTTACTCTAAATAAAAATGACACGCCTTTAATATTCCCTACTTGCTAAAACTAGAGCCTCGGTAAAGAACTGGTCACACGTGCTCTTTCGCGTATCTAAACAATCTACTAAAAATATGGAACTATAGGAAACCCCGATCATGTATTGTATTATACGTAATGTGTGTATTAAAAATTGCGTATCAAATTTCACCTTTACTTCAACCAATCATAAATGTTTATTTTAAGCACTATTTTTCCAAACGGTCCTTTCTTGGAGTAACTGATATACAGTATTCTAATCCGTTTTGTTTTGTTTTTAATGGTTGTTTTTATTAGACTTTCGAGAAATATTGGGTAATAATTACAGATGGTATTTATTACGATTTTACTTTTTATTTGCAAATTTAAAAATTAATTTCGTAAATTTCAAGTTTTTCACTTAACCAAATTATTTAATATTTCACATAAGAGTTTTAAGTGAATTTCGAAAAGGAAATTCGAATTTTGTTCAATATTTTATCGTTCAATTAAACATATTGAACTAAAATTAACGTATTCAAACTTTACCTACTAGCTTAACACCCAGTTGAATAATGGCATATCAAAAGCTGATTAACCCACTCGATATGTGAATCGGTAATTCTCTCATAGGTCAAATTACCTTTTTTACAGACTGTAATATAACCTCTGGAAATATTAGTACAGTTTCCGATATACACAAACGTATTATACATGAGTTGTATGTTCTCTATTCAATTACTATCACACCGGATTTTTGTTACTAAATAAATGGAGCACATCATTTCCCACTTGTTTAAATATCAGGTGGTTGCTCGGGCAAGCATAGCAATAAAATCATTGATATTTCGTGATTATGTAACACTATACCTTTCCAGTATAAACAGAAAAGTAAAAAATTTCTCTTTTCTTCCTTTCTTCGAAAGGTTTGTAATTTTAGAGCGTAATAAGGAAGTCACTATACTTACACAAATTATAGTTAATAATTTGATTCGTTTTAATAAGATATTTTGATTACTTCAGCAAAATTTCGTTAAATGTTGTTTAATGAAATAAAATCAGGTGTACCTGCTGATTTTGTCATTCACGTTATTGTAATTCCTTTTGCGCAATCTTTGTATTTGTTAAAAGTGCGCTGAAGTAAATCAGTTTATATAATGTATCAATATTTATAATAATAATAATCATCCATAAATAATAATAATTAAGGAAAACTAGCCTCTGGTATTAAAACAGAGTTTGGCATAATACAACGCTTTTCAAAAAGAATTACATCTAGTTGTCCATGAATTTCTCCTATAAATTACAATGTTCTGCATTCTTGAAACGCGGATATAGATTAAATTGTATGAAGGTTATCTACCTGTCACTGTCAAAATTTATCATCGAGAGATATGGTGATGAAATTAATAACAAGTACAATTCGATTATTAATTTATTTAATAAGATACCTTTAAAAATGGGTTATTAATCAAACAACCAAGGTAAATAACTAATTTGTAGATTATTTTAATTATTATAATTTATAACAAGTGTTCAAAATGGTCACCATTCCGTTGAATGCATAATGCAATACGATGTTTCATGTTGTCAAAAATATTCTGCAATATATTTGGTGTGATATCATTACATTTAATTGTAATTGTATTCATCAAGTCATTTATTTAAGTTATTCATTCGTGTCTTATATACTTATATACATTTTTTAGCAATCCGAAAATATAAAAATTTATGACGAATGACAAACGTCAAAATGACATTGGATAAATAGTTAGTTATAAATAAAAGGCAAGTGGCTTATAATAATTTGCAAGTACTAGATACTCAGTGCCTACTGAGATGAAGTTCTTTTTGAAACACGTTGTATAATCTCATAGTATTTAAAATATTAGACCAATGCTATGAAAAATAAATAACAATAGACGGATAGCGGCGGTATAAAAATTTTAGAAGCATCATTAGAAATTATCTTTATAAAATTTAATAAATTAGAGAAAAAGATGTATTACCTTAAAATTATATCAAAGTGTTGTGTCCAATAAATTAGATAAAATATTTCTTACCTGTACATTAATGGTTGAAATAGTTGCCAACAAACGTTTATTTAAGGCTTCAGCATTAAAAAAGAAACTCATATTTTATAACTGAAAACCGTTGATATCTGTGAGATTATATGAAACGCCTAACAGTCCTAATTAATAATAAATTCATATTTTTAGGCAAGGAACTCATTATTTTTTTAAATTTATTTAGTAAAGTATTATTTTAATATTTGTTTATAACATCAATAGCAACAATATTTGTACAGAACCGACCTTAAACTGAATGTCTCAACACATAATTAATCACTAAGTTAGCCCATATAAGCACAAATAAATACATAGTAAGTACACTTTTATTTTATTTTTAAAATTACGAACGGTGGAAATTAAGCTTCTACTACCCCGTAGATATATATATATATATATATATATATATATATATATATATATGTGTGTATATGTCTTTACATTTTACATGAATTAACAAGATATTCCGATGAATTTTATATTTGATCTGTTTTTATTTCATCCCTAATCCATTAAATTGTCTCTTGAATAAATTACAAAATAAAAATATCGATAACAAATGCTACGAACCCCCATTGTTTTTTCAATTTTTCTGTTGTATGGTTGCATGATTATATTGAATTGTGTTTACCAGAAGTTTAAATTTTAAATTCAAATTAGACCACACGGGTGAATAATTAGATTATTAAGTGCACTATCGGTAATCGAATTATAAATTTTACAGGGTATTTGCTGTGTGTTTTTTAAACAAAAACCTTCAGGGCATTTCGCTTTAATTCAGTAGAAATTGAAATGTACATACATACATTCTGGTAGAATGAACAACTAAAGTTAAAAGCCGAATGTATTCATCAAAATACATTGCAATTTTTCCAATTAATTTCTATTATTCTAACTATATTTTGGTTATTTTAAATCATCGTGATGCAACCGATATATACAGTCAAGTAAAAAAGTATTGGTACCGTAAAACTGAGGATTTGCTATTCTATTTTTAATGATTGATTTATTTATATATATATAATGAAATAATTGGCATAAACAAAAAGGTTGTGTTTATGTATAACAATACGTTATGCACGTATAAAGCATTTGTTACGATTGAAACAGACATGTAAATAATTTACATATCTGTAACTGTACACATGGACAATACACCTCGTATTTTCAGCATTTACTTCTGCTTAAGACATATGTTTCTGCCATCTAGGCGTCTTCAGTCAAGCTAGTGAAGCAATGTTATACACATTGATACAAATATTTTTAAAAATAGATTTGTATCTGTATATTCATTTTACTGAAACCGCCTAAAAGGTATAGCAACTTTTGTCCTATAAGGTGGCACTATTTAATAAGTGACATCTGACGGACGAAAGTTACTATGCCGAAAAAGGCAGACATGTAAATAATTTACATATCTATAACTGTACACATGGACAATGTAACATGGCACAGTAACTTTCGTCCGTCAGATGTCACTCATTAAATAGTGCCACCTTATAGGACAAAAGTTGCTATACCTTTTAGGCGGTTTCAGTAAAATGTATATACAGATACAAATCTATTTTTAAAAAGATTTGTATCAATGTGTATAACATTGCTTCACTAGCTTGACTGAAGACGCCTAGATGGCAGAAACATATGTCTTAAGCAGAAGTAAATGCTGAAAATACGAGGTATATTGTCCATGTGTACAGTTACAGATATGTAAATTATTTACATGTCTGTTTCAATCGTAATAATTGGCGTATGTTTATCTTGGTTTTGAGATAGAAGTCGATGACTTTAAATGTGATGTTTTTGTACCTGTACTGACAAAAAAGCGTAGATGGGATAGCTCTTGAGGAATCAAAGATGCTAGAATCGTTTCTGCAACGAGAAAAGTTCAGGTTATCGGATGTATCTGGTATTTGAAAGGTTTTGATGTTTCTAACCTCAATTCGTGTTAGCGGCGGTTAATTTTATGTTTATCTTGGTTCTGAGATAGAAGTTAATGACTTTAAATATGATGTTTTTGTATTTGTACTCACAAAAAAATCGTAAATGGGATAATTCTTGAGAAATCAAGGATGCTAGATGCGTTTCAGCAACGGGAAAAGTTCAGGTTTTCGGCTGGATCTGGTATTTGAAAGGTTTTGATGTTTCTAACCTCAATTCGTGTTAGCGGCGGTTAATTTTTAGTTCCACACGTGCGAGATATTGTAGTTTCTCCGATGAAAAAGTTTCCAGGTATTTATTATTAGTTTATCCGGCGATTTTTAATTTTAAACTCGGAGATTAAAGAAATGCGGCGCGTCCTTTTAGCAAATCGTGTTCTGTCGATCGTGGTTATCGTATTATTATTGGTAAAATTTAATATTAAATAATTTAACATTTGGAATTTACTGCAAGTGAGAATTAATGAATATTAAATCACATTCTTACATGTAAATGTCGACTTATTTGATGCGTTCGTAACTACAATCCGACAAACTAAGTTTGTACCAGTATGCAGAACACACCCTTTCGCGACAACGAAGTTCCTGGTGATTAGGTTAATTAAGAATTAAGAAATAATTGAAAAAACAAGTCAATCAACGGGAGGAAACGTACAGACGCGCGTTTCGTTCTGGTTGGAACTTTTCAATGTACGGTATTCCCTCGTTACCGTACATTGAAAAGTTTCAACCAGAACGAAACGCGCGTCTGTACGTTTCCTCCCGTTGATTGACTTGTTTTTTCAATTATTTCTTAATTCTTAATTAACCTAATCACCAGGAAGTTCGTTGTCGCGAAAGGGTGTGTTCTGCATACTGGTACAAACTTAGTTTGTCGGATTGTAGTTACGAACGCATCAAATAAGTCGACATTTACATGTAAGAATGTGATTTAATATTCATTAATTCTCACTTGCAGTAAATTCCAAATGTTAACTATATATACAGAAAGTATAGAAATGAAAAAGCAATGTCCGTCATCGAGGAAATACCGTACATTGAAAAGTTCCAACCAGAACGAAACGCGCGTCTGTACGTTTCCTCCCGTTGATTGACTTGTTTTTTCAATTATTTCTTAATTATTAAATAATTTATTTAATATTAATAATTTAGATGTTAAATAAACTACTGTGCGGTTTCGCTTTTGAATTGGATTATATATGAAATGAATGATTGTGTGTGTAGTTGCTCAAGCATATTTTCGTTGAGACTCTGTATAATATTTGGGTATCTCAAGGCAATCTTTCTGAGTTCTACGTAACTAGGCTTAGCGTCCAAAGTAAATGTAATGAAAATAATACAACAAGAAATAACAGGTTAATATAGTTATTTATGCACAAAAGGCGTTATGGGTATTATATTCCTACGAGGTCGACGTCAATTCAGCCCGAGGGCCTCTGATCCGAGGGATGAATGTCGATCGATGGCAATATAATTGCCATAACGCCAGTGGTTCATACTAGATTTTATTTTTCACGAAGAATTAATTTCTTAAGCGGAAAATTAAAATTACATTGGAAAAGTTCCGAGATTTCTGTCAATTGTCATGTTGTCACGCATCTAACATGACTCTTTGAATCAACGATTTAACCTTAATTTGATTTTAAATGACAGTTGTTGACACTTTGATGTTTTCAAGTTGTCAATGTTTAGATACTCTTAATTTTAATAAAGAATGCTAAAGTGTTTGCTTCTTTCTTTGACTTTCTTAAAAATTCAAATTATTAGTTCTGTATAATGTATATCCTCTCTTCTCGAGCCTTATTTATAATCACACAACATTAAAAACTGTGAATAAATTACCAGTTATAACACCCATGGGCGATATGACCGTGTTTATGGTAAGCGTATCCAAGGTGAAATGAACAAATAATACTTAATTGAAAAATAAATTCTTTTATTGTCTGTTTGTATGTTCACATTTCATTCTGTTTCAACTTAAGATACTTCATTCTTAACTTAGAACATGACTAAGCAATGAAAATTTTATACAAATATTATTTTATGAATCACATACGTATATTCTTGGAGTTTTGATTTCGAATTCAATTGAATCTCTCAAACAATGACATTAGAGGATTTCACTCACAGAAGGGGCTATTTACCCTCCTCATGTTAAGCTTAGTACTTTTTTGAAAAAATTACTGAAATTACTGAAAAATTACTTGAATTAGCGTTGTAATTTGTAGATAGCAATATTTACATTTTCACACATATATATATATATATATATATATATATATATATAAATTGTACGGCTAAGAAATAGATTATATATATATATACAGACTGTCCCGTAAAAAACGCCAACATTCATAATTCCGTTAATTATTGTCCGGTTTTATTTAAACAAAAAGTAAATTTAATAGCATCAAAAACACTATAAGATAGCAGTGTTTTATTTGTTTTCAATTGTTTTCATTAATGTCAAACGACAGTCAAGCTTTTTATTTTAAATGGCAACATATATATTTTTGGCTATATTCGGATTGTATTTTTTTTTCTGAATTCAACGATGTATAACATGTTTATTTTTGATAAACGTTTATTGCAAAAAAAAAAACTTTATAAATTTCATCTTTGTCTTCCATTATTTATAAATATTCGAATGTGTCATGAAACATTTGAAATGTAAGTATTATAAATATTATTATAAGAAACAAAACACTTTACAATAAATGTTGAAATTGCCCGCCACCTTGTTTAACACATATCGCACATCTCCTAATAATAAAAAATTTAAAAAAAACTTTATAAATTTCATCTTTCATTATAGTAGACTTGGCCCAGTACACTAGCTTTATGTCAATGTGCCTTAAGTGTCAGTTTGACTTTATTAAGTTTTCTGTATTATCCTGTTTGAACGTTTTGCCGCAACAAAAAGCGTATTTTCGTTAAAAATGAATAACAATGAATTAACGGACATGTTACAAGTGTTCTTTGAATGTAATAAAAATCGCCTTCAAGCAGTTCGTCGGTACAGTGCTCGTTTTCCGGACAGAGAAGTTCCAGGTTCGAAAATATTTCAGAGAATTGAAAAGAATTTAAGAAATTATGGATCATTTACCAAACCAAAAACACAAAAACGGAAATTCTCCGAAGATAAGGAATTAGATGTTCTTCTTGCAGTACAGCAAAATTCACGAACTTCGATTCGCGAAATTGCACATAATATTGGGTTATCAAAAACTACAGTTCATGGTATTTTAAGAAAACACAAACTTAAACCGTACATAGCTCGAAAAGTTCATGCATTAGAACAAAATGATCCTGGCCGAAGAATCCAGTTTTGTCGTTTTTATTTAAATGCATTAGAACAAGACCCGAATTTTTACAGAAGGATAATTTGGTCTGATGAATGCACTTTTAGCAACAACGGTATTTTTAATAGAAACGTACATCGACAGTGGAGTGCAGATAATCCGAGATTTGTAATTGAAAATAATTTTCAAAGACGTTTCAACGTAAATGTTTGGTGTGGCATTTTTGGTGATCAATTAATTGGGCCATTTTTCATAGATGGTTGCTTAAATCAAGAAAAATACTACACTTTATTACACGAAAATCTCCAAAACTTTTTAGATGAATTACCTTTGGCAAATTTAAATAGAATATTTTTTCAACAAGATGGGGCTCCCGCGCACAACGCCAGAGTAAATACTGATTTGTTGAACGCCCAATTTGGAAATAGGTGGATAGGACCATCCGGTCCTATCGAGTGGCCTGCGCGTTCACCGGATCTTACGCCCCTCGATTTTTGGTTGTGGGCTTATCTACAAGATCGAGTTTATTTAACAACTCCAGAAAATGTTGACATTTTAAGACAAAGAATTATTGACACTTGTCAAGAAGTACCTGCCGCTTGTCTTTTAAATGCGACCTTTGGAGTAATTAGGAGATGTGCGATATGTGTTGAACAAGGTGGCGGGCAATTTCAACATTTATTGTAAAGTGTTTTGTTTCTTATAATAATATTTATAATACTTACATTTCCAATGTTTCATGACACATTCGAATATTTATAAATAATGGAAGACAAAGATGAAATTTATAAAGTTTTTTTTTTTGCAATAAACGTTTATCAAAAATAAACATGTTATACATCGTTGAATTCAGAAAAAAAAATACAATCCGAATATAGCCAAAAATATATATGTTGCCATTTAAAATAAAAAACTTGACTGTCGTTTGACATTAATGAAAACAATTGAAAACAAATAAAACACTACTATCTTATAGTGTTTTTGATGCTATTAAATATACTTTTTGTTTAAATAAAACCGGACAATAAATAACGGAATTATAAATGTTGGCGTTTTTTACGGGACAGTCTGTATATATATATATATTATAATGATACGCCGCAGAATGCTGTAGAGAATTTCACCTCGTTCGGCGATCAAAAAAAAAAAAGGTTAAGTTTCACAATAACTAGACAATTTTATAGATAAAAGAGTCTTTAATGACAGATAAACTATTTATTCACTATATATAAATAAATCTGATATATCTACAAATGTGGCCATTTCTAATACTATAAAATTAACAAATTTAAACGTTAATATCTCAAATACATATAAACCATTTTTTGAAAAAAAAAACTTATGCAAGGAATCTGAATTTGGAGAATCAACAATTAATAATTATATTAAATAAGCTGGGTAAAACAGTATCTTTGAATATATAAAAGAGAATTTCTTGGTATAAGTATTTTAAAACTTGTTACTTACACGAATATATTTTATAATGAACTACGCTTGGAGATAAAAAAAAAACTGCTAGACTCGGACCCACTACTGTTGTATTTCCAATCTACTATTGATATATTTCCAATCCACGATAATATTTACTACGACCAACTATGGAGAAGGGTTGCCAGACTCGGACCTCACTATTGTTATACTTCCAATCCACTATTGTTATATTCCAATCTCACTACTGTTGTATTTCAAATCCACTAATGATATATTTCCAATCCACGATAATATTTACTACGACCAACTATGGAGAAGGGTTGCCAGACTCGGACCTCACTATTGTTATACTTCCAATCCACTATTGTTATATTCCAATCTCACTACTGTTGTATTTCAAATCCACTAATGATATATTTCCAGTCCACGATAATATTTACTACGACTAACTATGGAGAAGGGTTGCCAGACTCGGACCTCACTACTGTTATAACAAAAATAGCCTGTTCTGTTAAATTAACAGTTATCCAGTCTTCTGAAATCTTCTCGGTGTATTCAAATTAGTTAACTCCTATTTATTCAGTCAAGAATTCAGCTTTTATCAAATTTTATGTCTCTTATTTTTCACGTCAAAAAAAATAATAATAATCTTTTTTTTAAAATCGCCATCGTTACTTTCTATAATTTCACATACATCCAAGTCAGTCAGTCTCTTTTTAAAACTTCAATTTGGAAATGACATATTAATTACGAATATCTAAATCTATTCTCTTGCAAAAGTTTAATACTAAATTGAACAATAATTTATACAAATTAACTAACTACAATTTACACGATTTACAATTTTAACAGATATAACAAACTAAAAATATACATACCAAGATTGAACTCAATTGTTATTTATAATATTAACATATTAATAATAAGATATCCAACCTTTTTAACAAATATAATAACTATCACAAATCCACATAAATCAAAACATCTCTTGCATATGTTATAAGTTACAATACTTATAATATGAAATAGAAAATCTTATAGACTTAATATTAGAAATGACTCATCAATATAATGGAGGTTTATCCCATTATAATATATATATATATAGTAAACCTAATCAGTAGGCGATTAAAGGTCTGTATATTACTTCAAAATATATGTATTTAAAAAACTCTACATGTTTCGGCTGTATACGCCTTTTTCAAAATATGAATATTCATATTTTGTATTCTCTTGAAAAAGGCGTATACAGCCGAAACATGTAGAGTTTTTTAAATACATATATTTTGAAGTAATATACAGACCTTTAATCGCCTACTGATTAGGTTTACCATATCATACCAAGGTCACGAAGTTATTATATATATATATATATATATATATATATATATATATATATAATATATTTATAATATATCACGGTCGATAATTTCTTTTCAATTATATATATATATATATATATATATATATATATATATATATATATTATTTTCGTTCCTAAGCAGCACACCTACGGCGCGTGACGTTGCTTATTCTTAGAACTTTACGAATACGGTATACCTAGGTATGTATATACACTAAATATTTTATTTATAGACATGTGTATATATATCTAAATTACATAATTATTAAGGATATTGAATATCCGTTACATTTTTTTTTATTTTGAAAATCATGTACTTAGATCATTTCCTTATAAAACTATAATTGCTAGCAGTTACTTTTTTATTTTTTGTGATCTGAAGGTCATTAAAAAGCTGAATTAGATAGCCCCGGATTTTAGTCGAAATATATATTGCGGATTGTACATGATCTAACGTACTTTCAAAATCAAAATTGCTTCTACTCGATTAACCTAATCGTACGCAATTTACATTTATTATTCGATATGAATTTCCGCGAATGTTAACATCCTGTAATAAATCAATTGGAAATGTCGAAAGTTATGCTCAAATAAATCCGGTACAAAGATATAATGAAACAGTATAAACAGTAGTTTTGATGTAGGACATATTTTGATTGTCAATTTGACTATGTCACTATTTGTCACTTTAATTATTTAAAATACTTAAAATGGTAAGAAGACTTAAACATAAACAGCCTTATGCATAGTCGTTTTAGTGGCTACTAACACGCTACTAAGACCATTTTAACATCCTACTAAGAATTCCCGTAATCATAGTCGCGTTTGATGCGTACTAACTAGAGATGATATAACCTACTCCTTGAGCGGAGTAGGTGCACCTACCCGGATCCCAGTTCCGAACTAGGTGCGGCAAACTAGGTGCACAAATCAGTTCCGACACCGACCTATTATGAGTCATATTTTGCGTCCGATCAGTCAGGGTAATCTTTATGTTTACTTAGGCACACAGCTTGGATATACAAATAGCAGTTAACTTATTACATTTTAAATGAGGTGTCAGATTGCAATTTATAATTTTTTTTTAAATTAAAGTGCATACGATATACACAAAAAAATAATCACAAAAATAATACCACAAATATAGTATTATCGCCTATTTCAAAATACAAAAAATATAATGTCTAGTCGAGAGACATAATGTTACTGTTAAAAAAAGTGACTATAAATGTATGATGTATTAAAATAAACACATCACTTGGTTTATTTGTATTTTTGTGTGTAGCTAAAAATTTAGTTTTTCTTATGACTAGAAATCATACTAATTATTAAAAAATAAATATATTTGGTTGCACAATTGCTATATACGAGTACAATTATTCGGAATCGCAGCAGCTACAATTGCCAGTTGTGTTTATTTATACAAATAGGAGTAGTTGCGTCGTTTATTTCTCATATTTCGCTTCGCTTAGTCGGACTCGTTCCAGGCGGACCTATCTTTTACATAATACGATGCGAATATGTAGATTGTAGGTGCAACTGCGAGATCAACTCTCGGACGCTCCGACTTGAACGATCGGAATCAGAATTGTACGACTCGGAATCGTTTCAATCGGATCTACTCTTTTGGAAAATGCGAACTAGGTGCACCTGCTCCGGCACGCGAACTAGGTTCAAAAGAACAGGTTCGGTTCAGAGCAACCATCTCTAGTACTAACAACGTTTTAACGTTTGTAGGCTACTAAATCCCTAATAGCGTTTGAGACCGTGTTTAATGTGTCTATTAAAGCTAACCTACAAAAAGAAGAAGCGCAAACTGCCAAAACATAACGAAATTATTCAAAATTGAGAGTAAAAATCATAACAATGAATTCGTTAACTGTAAGTATACGGATAATCGGCATACAGCAATTTTAATAATAATGGAAGTGCATGCTGTCTCATTATAATTTCATTATCAACAAAATTTTAATCATTTTTTGAATGCTGTTTCTAAATACCCATGAGATGCAATGAAGCAAATTGATGAGAAAAAGTCTGTTGAATATGTATTTATGGTATGATGTGGGTTTTATTTGCAAATATTACTTCTGTAGCAGGTAGATGGTGTGCTATAAATGTTAGTTTGTATAATTAATAAATATATATATATATATATATATATATATATATATATATATATATATAATAACTTCGTGACCTTGGTATCATATGGTAAACCTAATCAGTAGGCGACTAAAGGTCTGTATATTACTTCAAAATATATGTATTTAAAAAACTCTACATGTTTCGGCTATATACGCCTTTTTCAAGAGAATACAAAATATGAATGACAGGATATAAATGTCAAGTCATGACTTGACATTTATATCCTGTCATTCATATTTTGTATTCTCTTGAAAAAGGCGTATATAGCCGAAACATGTAGAGTTTTTTAAATACATATATTTTGAAGTAATATACAGACCTTTAGTCGCCTACTGATTAGGTTTACCATATATATATATATATATATATAAATATATCTCCATTTCTTCCGTCGCTTTGCTGGTTATAAATGAATCATTTAACTTAAGTAATATGATATATTTATTACAGGATTTGTTAGAGATGCAAAGCACCTTCGAGAACATTGGCAACAGATAAGATGCAAGCAAAGAAAAATATCAGTCAGTATTGAAAAAAGTTTACTTGAAACTGGAGCTGAAGCTATTCAGAGAAAATGATAATTGAATATGTTTTTTATATGATATTAGATAAGTATGACAATAGGATGATGTAATTTAAAATATAGGATAAAGTAGGTATAATTATATCTAAGTTACGTGTAAATACTGCATCATGTATAAAGTAGGTATGAATATTTGTTACATGTGGATACTTATAAATGTATATATTATATTTAATACTAATAAAAATTATATCAAAATATCCCTAAAGTATTTCAATAAATAAATTATGTATTAACATTGTTAAAGTCTACTAATTAAAATATCTTCATATATAATTGTTGACGGAATAAATTGCTGTGGATATTGTCATGTGAATCCGTGTTGTTCTGCTAAAATAAATTCAGTAATAAATATGTTACAAAGCCAGTTAAATATATATATATATATACCTATATCATCACCATAAGCTCCTTTCGCTAAATATCTGATTGTTGCAAGAAATTGTATCTGAGGAGTTACTGGTAATCCACGGTTATTGTTTGTTAAAAGTTGCTCTAGTATTAAATTGAGAATTCTTTGAACTACTTCTTTTCTCATGTGATATTTTGTATGAAATTGACCATTATCATATACTTCAAATGGATTCAATCGTTCCAGATATACTTTTGGATTTTGTATAATATCTACCTGTGCTTTCAACTCCGCTTGTACATCAACTAAATCTTCCATACTTTCAAAATTATATAATTTCAGTAATACAACTTTAAAGTAAGATTATATATTTTACTTACATTTTTCTTATATCAAATTTAAAAGCAAAAAATCAAAAAATTTTTTAAAACAAATTAGATTATTCAAAACGTATTTAAAATAACCAACAATTCCAATAGAGAGACTATTTTAAATGTCTCCTTCATGCAAAATGCGCATGCCTGCGAACTTCGTTTTCACGGTTGCCATATATTTTTTTCTACTAAGATCCTAGGCCACCAAGTATGATGAAATTCGCGACTATGAATACGAAAAGATAAAAGCATCTTAGTACGCTCTTAGTAGCTACTAACTAATAGCGTACTAACACCCTATTAACTTCACGACTATGCATAAGGCGGAAAACATTTTATTATTTTTTACGTGGAGCTTAAAGAAATGTTAGCGTATAGCTTTTACTTTTAATAAAAGAATATTCACCATTGCTTTATTATTTTTATAAAGCTTCATTGTCTGCTTTAACTTACACAACAATAAAAACTATAAAAACCATATTTTGTGCTTTCTAAAATCCCTATACGACGTAATATGACCTCTCTGAGCGGCACAGAGTATATCGTCCAATTCATAAATTAGCAGCTGGTAGAGAGTAAAAGTGAATATATTGTTCGCACGCTAATAAATATCGTCCAACACGCCACGCCGTTACACATACAACATAGTGTGTAAGTTAAGAACGTGTTTGCCTCGTTGTTCAACGTAGCCGACATAGTGAGAGGTCGATTTGGCCGTGTTCTTCGACACGGTTATTTCCGTTTCTGCTTTTCAAAACAAAGACGATATGCTTTCTTACGTAACGGCTGCCTGTTAGCGCTAAATGGCGTCTATAAGAACTTACCCGAATTTGAGCGAATGCGCCGTCTTTTAAATCGAGATTTAAGTTGCGCAAAAAGACGGTTACGTTAATTAATTGGATCAAATTGGTTCGATCCGATTATTAGATAATTAGCGATAGATTTTGGATTGTTTAAACAGAGTAAAATTGCTAAATTGGAAATCATTATTACGAGGCTAGTCTTTCATATTTTGCATATAGAGTTGGAATAAAACAATAGATAATTTTTAAAGATTTTATTGTTAATCGAAGTTTTCTCCACGGAGATTAATGCACTTTTACATGCGCTAGAACCAACTCTGGAAGTACAACGTGTTTCAAAAAGAATTACATATAGTTGTCAAATAATTTCTTGTATAAATTATGATGTTCTGCATGCTTGAAATCTACCTATCACCACACTGTCACTGTCAAAATTTATCATCGAAAGATATGGTGATGAAATTAATAACAAGTACAATTAGTTTATTAATTTATTTAATAAGAAAACTTTGAAGTTTGGATATTAATCAAACAACCAAGGTAAATCACTATTTTGTAGAAATTTTAATTATTATAATTTATAACAAGTGTTCAAATATTCAAATATTTTGCTGTGTACGTGATCTATCAGAACTTTTGCCTTTTAACACAGATCCGGTAGCCCAAAACTTCTCCACGACTAGACGAATGTGATGATTAGAGAACGGCTGCAATTTCCATAAAACGCAATAGGCAATTGGAATTGTGTATAACGTCGCACAGTACATCCCGGCGTAATTCAATGAAGTATTTGTTTGACTTACTCGGCCACCTGGTCTCGCACGATAACAATGGACAACTCAGCTATTGTATTCGGAGAATATAGTGTTTTTTAAAGTGTTTTCATGAGCGTAGATAGAGGCGGGGTTTTTATAATCTATTTTATTTATTAGTTTATATTTCGTAAGATAAATAAAGTGCTGTGAATAAGTTTCTTGTTTTCATAGTTTTAACTGTTAATTACATCGTAATTTTTGTGATAGATCCTGTTTAATATCGTTTGATTGAATCTATTTCTACCAATTATTTCGACGTAAGACATTTTCAGACATGATATAGAAGAATGTCGAGAACGGCATTGTAAACCAATGGCGAGTTGGATTGACGGTCATACTGATTGTATGTCCATTGTCAGTGATTCCGAAATTTATTACAAAATCCGTAAAATATCGTCAAAAATTCGTCACTTAGGATCGCAAACACATCTGAACTCTGTAAAACTTTTATGACGGCTAATATTCCATTAAATAAACTTAGCAATCCCACTTTAAAAATATTTCTTCAAAAATATACTGGTCGAAATGTTCCTGATGAATCAACTTTACGCAAATATTATGTTTCTAGGTGCTATACGAGAACAGTAGAACGCATTAGAAGCCATCTTTTAAATCAATACATATGGATAAGCGCCGACGAAACGGTGGATATGTTAGGACGCTGTGTGGTAAATGTTGTAGCTGGTGTACTACATCCAACTATTCCCTATAACTCATATGTAATAGCAACAAGTGTTATAAATAGAGTTGATGCGGAAACAGTTGCTGAAACCATTAAGGAGAATATGCAAAAAATGCTTCATTCGGACGCCACGTACAAAGAAAAAATACTTTTATTTGTCAGTGATAGTGCTGCGTATATGTTAAAAACAGGCAGACTATTGAAGAAAACATATCCTAATATGCTGCATAGTACGTGTGTAGCACATGCTCTCCACAGAATCTGTGAATATATCAGAGACACTTTTCCGGAAGTTAATATACTTGTATCAGCTTTTAAAAAAGTTTTCAGAAAAGCACCATTGAGAGTAGCTCTTTTCAGGGAAAAATTTCCATCTCTGTCACTGCCTCCCACTCCAGTAATAACTAGATGGGTGGGGAACATGGCTGGAAGCTACTAGTTATTCTACTGAGAATTTCGATAGTCTAAAACATTTCGTAACACTGTTAAAGGAGCATGCTAGAAATATTGGTGAGTGCAAGGAGCTCACACAAATCCCAAATTTAAAAAATCAGTTGTACTTTCTTCACGAACACTTTGGAAAATTGCCAAAACTAATCACTTATTTTGAAAATCAACAACATTAGATGTGACTGTTAATAATTTGAAAAGTATTCCAAGTGACTTCGGATGTGGCCTTCGGCAAAAGTTTGAAGCAATTCTTAATAGAAATCCAGATTTAATTACATTGCAGCAATTATGTATGGAGACAATTCCACAAAATCTAACGGCTAAATATGAAGAAATGAAAGAATATTTCCAGTATGCACCTATAACCAGTTGCGATGTAGAAATGACGTTTTCTATTTATAAGGATGTACTTAATTCAAAGAGAACAAAATTGACAGAAGAAAACCTTGGGAAGCTATTGCTAGTCAATATTAATACTCCTTTACTCAACTTGAACGACAAAATGAACAAATAAAAATGTTCCAATTATAGAAATAAAATTAAAAACTTTAAAAATACAACTTTTCAACAAATACATATGAATTTCGTAATTTTAAAGATCACCACCCGTTTGTTTTCCAATTATATAAATAAAATTAATTAATAAATATGTATTTCGTAATTTTAGATAGATAGATCACCACCCGTATGTTTTCCAATTATATAAATAAAATTAAAACTTTATAAATACAACTTTTCAACAAATAAGTATGTATTTCGTAATTTTATAGATCACCACCCGTTCGTTTTCCAATTATATAAATAAAATTAAATATTTTAGAAATACAACCTTTCGCCAGTACTGCACTGGGCTTTGCGTCATGTGGTAAGCGTGTCCGTTCTCTAGTGATGATGTAAAGCTGTTTTATCCACAACTCTATTAGTAAACGGCAAGTGAAACTGTCGCTTACATTCCGCGTAGGAATATTGCCATTCTCCGTTAAGAAATTGTGCACTTCGGAAATATGCTTCAACAACAAAAAAAATATGTCCCGTTTATGGGAGGTGTCCGCTTAAGAGAGGTGTCCGTAAGGAGAGACTACACTGTATTGTTATTTGTGACTGATTGGGGCCGCGGTAATGCATTCGGCTGGCCATTCTCTTTTACAACATAATTGTAGATTGTTACATAGGTATTACGTGTAAAGTCCATGCTTTACATCTTGTGGCAGAAATTATTCGACAATGTTTTCCCAAGGTAGATGCTTTAATAGCGAGTAGAAAAATACTTTTCTAAAATCTAGAGTTTCACAAGAAATGTTCTAGAATTCCTGAACCACCACAGTCGACCCTTACACGTTGGAAAACATGGTTGAAGACAGCTTTTTATTTTGCTGAATATTTCCCGCAAATAAAACCTATTATAAACTACAGCCGAAGCTGCAGCTACTAAGAAAAGCCAGACACAATTTCGAGGGATTACCATAGAAACTTATTTAAAAATTAGTTGCTGACGCAAGAGAGAAATTTTAAATAGTGAGATGTCTTTAGCGGAGTCCCTATACACTATATTTTTTGTTCGTTTTGAGCAAAAATGAATAATATTCTAGATTGTCCTACTCGCGAGCATTCAACATACAATTGACGATGTAAAAAGCATGGATTTTCCAGATTCAAATCGCGAACTTCAAGCAATTGGCCTTGAGGCTTGCTCGTCGTCATTGAGAAAACAAGACAAACGGTATGCGTAATAGTTAATTGCTAATACTTTTTTGTTAAGTATTTCGCCTATAGGTACGAAATAAATAAACAATGTAAGTGATAAGAAAGAAATTGAAATTAATGTTTAGAAATATGAAAATCAATTTCAATTAAATTATTATCGAATGGTGATTACACTTGCCTATAATTGGGTTCGTTTGCATTATATTGACATGGTATATGTCCTGCCCTTCCCAAAGGATACTGTAAGGCATCGTAGGATCAACGATTTCAGCTACACATTGAATCGTATCTCATCTTCTACCATAAAAACGGCTACTTCATCAGTAGTTGTTGGGTTATAGCGTCTGGTATGGTACTTGGTCAGTTAATGAAAATTTCACGAATGTCAACATTTAGCCCTTTTTTTCATAACTGTTTAGTTCATACTTCGAGAACTTCACCCCATCGAACTGGCATCTCCGGAGAGTCCCTCGAAATTTGCACCGCAGGCTCGTAGTCAGCTTAACCTTTTCGATAAGTATAAGAATATTCAGTAGCTTGTCCTGTCTCTTCGTGGCAACTTCAAAACGCTTTTATTAAATTGAAAGTCCGCTATGTCACAACGTGACAAAGGTGTCCCCGTGACAACGTCAAAGTGAATTTATTAAATTGATGACAGTTACTTCTCTGTTGTTACTTCGCGACAACGACAAAACATATTTACTGCACACTACAAGCAATTGACCTTGACTTAAGAAAATAATTTTTTTAGTTGCCAGCACGAAATCAACAATTTAAATTGATGACAGTTACTTCTCTGTTGTTACTTCGCCACAACGACAAAACATATTTACTGCACACTACAAGCGATTGACCTTGACTTAAGAAAATTATTTTATTAGTTGCCGGTACGAAAACAACAATTTACCAAAGTTTCATCGAAATCAGATGAACGCTATAGGAGTCTATACGGAACGAACAGACGCACATTCATTTTTATATACAAGGGCGATTCGTATTATTAGAAAACCATATATTTTGTATTTATTTTAGGAAATATTAATACGGAGATATATCGTGAAGACATTTTGAAGCTGTTTATGCGCTGAATGATGACAAACTCCAATTAGGATATTTCCAAGATGTAAACGCAATATCATGCAACTTAATACCCGATTTCTTTTTGTGGCCTCACATTAAGAATGGTATTTTTAAAACACACTTTACGAGTATGTGAATTCAGGCAAAGAATTATTGAACAATTTAATGAAATTAACAATACTCCACATCGCTTAGGAAATGTATTTAATAATAATCGATGTAAAGTCAGAATATGTCTTGATAAGCAAGGTATTCCTTTTCAACCTCTTTTAGAAATAAGAAGTAAGGATATCGCCGTGATCGCAGCGCTGCGGTGTAGTCTGGTTTAATGTGAGTCTGGCAGTGCATTCACGTACAGTTTTCTACGAGGTTATTGCTGAACATTTAGGTTGCCACAAATTTTGTTCATGATAGATGCAAAAACTTTTTACCGAAGACTATAAAATAAAGAGAATGGAATTGGAAATTTTCTGACATGTTACGATTTTGAAGGTGAAGACTTTCTCAGGCATGTCGTATCAGGTGATGAGACTTGGGTCAACTATATCTATGTTGAGATTAAAAGACAGTCAATGCCTAACTCGCCTACGAGGAAACTTTTAAAGTGCCGTCAAACTTTATCTGCATTGTCTGCAGGACAATGTTAAAGCATTGCTTAATTCACAGGCGGCAGAATTCTATGAAAAGGGCCTTAAAAAGTTTGTTCATTACTATGACAAATGTCTCAATCTTAATAGCAACTATGTAGAAAAATAGCTCAAAAAAACCTCTTAATCTATTGGTGTTCTTTAAATAACCAAACGGAACTAACTTTACGAATCATCCTCCTATTAAAATGGACACTTGTCAACACAATTTATCATTCATTTGTGTACTTTTGTATAAATTACTAGAAAAAACTTAAAAAAGGTATATAACCCCTTATCACAATTATTAATCGTATCCTAAATACATATTTCGACAACTAAGTTGTCATCATCAGTAGGTAAAACCACTAATCAATGTGTCGCACATGGGGTACAGTAAAGCTAGAACACCGCTTACGCAACAACTACTTTACACGGCGTCCACGTATAGACTAATTTAAACATGCAAATATATCTAACGAAAAGATCGAAACTTACCTCTCTTAGGGAACCGGCATTCACATATGTTTATACATATTGCCATGGATTTTTCCCCGAAACATTTAGTGAACATTTTTGAAAATATATTATTTTTGTAGTGTACTATTTTTGGTAACAGTGTATGATTTTATTGTATGAACTCTAATTGTATTTTGATTTATTTATGAATTCTTAGGTTTTGATTAGCGCAGTTCCTGGAAGCCGTTCGGACTTGCTGGGCAAAATATATTTGCTTTTTCATTTCTATACTTTCTGTATATATAGTTAACATTTGGAATTTACTGCAAGTGAGAATTAATGAATATTAAATCACATTCTTACATGTAAATGTCGACTTATTTAATGTGTTCGAAACTACAGTCCGACAAATTTGTCGGACTGTAGTTTCGAACACATTAAATAAGTCGACATTTACTTGTAAGAATGTGATTTAATATTCATTAATTCTCACTTGCAGTAAATTCCAAATGTTAACTATATATACAGAAAGTATAGAAATGAAAAAGCAATGTCCGTCATCGAGGGAATGCCGTACATTGAAAAGTTCCAACTAGAACAAAACGTCGTCTGTGCGTTTCCTCCCGGTGATAGACTTTGTTTTTTTCAGTATTTCTTAATTCTTAATTAAAATATATTTGATTAATATTTTTTTTTTATGTTTGGATGCGTGCGGCATGTTTCCGTTTGCGCCAGACACGTTTTAGTAGGCAAATAAGAGAGTTGTATATTTTTGGAGATATAACTTTTTTATCTCTTAGTTCATTTAATTACGGTTTTTGTGTTGATTTTTAGTGGTTGTGTTTATTGAATTAATTACCGTACTTTACGAGTTTGTATACTCGTAATTTTTTATATTTTTAACTCTTATTTGCGCGTGCTCTCATTGTTACATGATATAAAAACTACGTAAGTTTTATATTCCATTTATAATATTATTTCTTGATTTGAATGCATTTATTGTATATCGATTGTATTAATTCTTCTATATTTTTATATTAAGATATCTGAATGATAAAGATATTTTTTTTGTATCAAGTAAATTTTTTTAACGTTTAATTTTAGAACGATATTATTTTCAAGGTTGGTTTTTATACCTGTGATATTTGCGCAGGTCTTATTCATATTTTTCGGTTTGACAGATTTTATTCTGTTTACATTTTGACTTTGTTATTCTGGGGTGTTAATTAAAAATATCTTTGTGATTTTTTAGTTATTATTTTTGCTCGCAAGTCATAAGAGGATGTTTAAATTTGCTTAGCGGTTATTATCAGCAAATTAAGTTTACCTCTATGTGTTTATGTACAACACAGTTCTTTAAATTTCTTAAAGAATTATTTTTTTAATTTTTTTTTAATAAAATATTAGTTGGATATTGTGATTTTTATTATAATTAACATTTTGAGTGAACAATTCATTCTGGCGCCCATATTATATTTTAGAAGAGAAGTACCACGTTTTCCATTGGAAACCCTGAGAGGAAAACTGTTTCATATAAGAAAAGTTTCCGATTGAGCATTAAAGTTGGACAGTGTTGTGGTGAATAGTGATTCATTCAAGCACGAACTCACTATTCATAGCAATATGTATAAACATAAGCGGTGTTCTAGCTTTACTGATGATGACAACTTAGTTGTCGAAATACGTATTTAGGATACGATTAATAATTGTGGTAAGGGGTTATATACCTTTTTTAAGTTTTTACTTAACCACAGTCTCCAAAGAAAGACTTTTAAATTACTAGAGTCAAATTTTTCTCCATTTTTTTTTATAAATTGGTTTTATAACAAATAATTTTATGGCAATGATATCAAATTCTTCTAACGCGAAGATCTAATAGTATTTAAACTTTAATTTTTCCATGATTACAACCCATCCTTTATAGGTACAAATAACAAGTTTTATTTTTCATATGTAAACTTGCCGACATCTACACCACCATATGTGTGTGTAACGGCCAACGGAACTACTTGTGGATGTGCTCTCAGCACGGTAATATGAAACCTGACGGCTCCAGGGAAATTAATGGAAACTCTGAAATCAAATTCGTCGTTGCCGGATGAACTGTGCTCTGCGAGTTTGTTATATTGTTCGTTCATTTGAATTCAACGAATCTATGCCTTCGTGATGTAATACTGGTAATGAGGATAGATATGATGGCGAATAATAAAACTATAGCCTGTGATCGAAATGGAAATTACTCTGGGAAAACTAATAATCTCATTCGAACCAACTTTAAAAACAAGATAATAGTATAATATACCCTGAATCCAGAGGTATATGGAAAATTTTGATTGCTGTGCGATTGGGGAGTATTTGTATCTATGAAAAAAATTTAATTGTTGCTTTAACAATTCATAAAAAATGCATCCCATTTTTACACATAACATGGAAAATAATATAAGAATATGTGAAAAAATAATAAACAGCTTTTTTCTATTTTGCGTTTGTAATGAACTCATTATGAAAACATTTTTCAATGTTGGCAATGTTCAAACACAGAAATAAATATCTTATTGCTGTCATTTAGTTTTAAGAATGTGACTACGTTTGACAGAAATGATATATGTAGAGTAGGGGCGCCATATATGGACCACCATAAGGATTTCCTAAAATAAAACTCAGATTTTTAAATTATAAACAACCTTATTTATTTTAAACTATTCGATAATTATTTGGTTTTGAAAAGAATTTAAATTAAAATAAAAAACATCAACATCTTAGAAATAATCTACATTTTTTATAATCTGTCATTTTTGCGATCTTACTAAAAGTGAGCATAACATGGACCACATGGTTTCAAATATGGACCAAGGTGAACTAAGCTTAAATTAATAGAAAAAAAAATTGCCCACTCTATTATCAGGGCTTAGATGAATCATTGGTACAAAATTCGCAAACATAGAAGTCGACCACATCTTCTATGCCAGCACAATCTTCATGAGCCCATCGCCTACAAGAAGCACATTGGATCCATTTCTCTCCATGAACATCTTCAGAAAAAAGCCCATGACAATACAAGCATTTGGCGTTTTCATTTTGAGAGCGGTCGGGACTCTCATCTGTGCTATCATCAACTAAATAGTCACTCTGATTAGAAGTTTCAGAAGATGATTCTTTATATTTTGAGATGATGCTTTTTTTCTTTGGTGCTTTCTTTGATTTATTTTTAATGTTCAACGGTCTCTTTTTCTTTAATTTATCTGATTCCTCCTTCCTTTTTATCGATGTTTCTAAATCTCGCTTATAAGGTGAAGATGTCAAAATCACTGATTGTGTGGTCTTTCTTCCTCTATTACTGACAGTTTTCTTCAAACGTGGTATGGGTTGCAGCACTTTTGGTGACAAATATATTCTAGCTGATGTGGAGGAACCAGCCACTGAATCATTCAAGGTGGTTGTCGGTTCCTTGGATTGTAGATTTGGAAGGTGACTTTCGTCAAATGTCAGAGTAGAAATAGGTGTGGAGTGGGCTTCCAGAGCTTCGACAGCATCTGCCTCAGGAAAATTGTTATCACCATTTTCAATAACTGGTGTTATCCTATCACGTGGTGGATCATTAACAGATTCTTCTACTACTGGACAGTCGTCGTCAATAAAGTCATAATCTTCGAAGACATTTCTGTTAATTGGATATATACCAGTCGCACGAAAACCATTTATAGCCAGTTCTGCACGCTGAGCTCTTATGTAGGCTTGACCAAATAATTCAGCTATGTCATAATGTGTCACTGCTTGTGGTTGCATTCGTACCCGCTTACGAATTTCTTCTGTCAAGTACTTTTTTAATGGACCCATAAATGTTTTATCAAGCGGCTGTATTTTATGACTAGAGTGTGGGGGCAGCGACAATAAGCTAACGTGATTTTTTCTTGCTAAATCCACCACCTTGATGTTACGAGTGTGACTAGCATGGCCATCTAAAACAAGGAGAACCGGCGATGTAGCAGTTGGTTTCACGTGCTGTAAAAAGTGCTCGAACCACTGAGTAAATAGTTCTAATTGTATCCATCCTGATGGATGACAGGCATGAATAGAACCAGGTGGAGCACCTTTCATCAGTAATGGATTATCCCGTTTTCTTGGAAATATCAACATTGGTGGGATAAATGTGCCACCTGCACTCATACATATGACACAAGTAATTGTTGATCCACGTTCTGCTGAAGTTGCAGTTCCAATTTGTTTTTTGCCCTTAAGTGCCAATATCTCCGGCATTTTTGATGGCACGACTGAAATAACAGTTTCGTCCACGTTATAAACATTAGTCGCAGGATACTGGAATTCATACGTACAACTCTCTAATAAGTCAAAAAATGCATTTACATTTTCTTTGTTGAAACCTTTCATTCTTGATATTGATGTACCCGTTGGACGGCGAAATGATAGGTTAGGATGGCGCTTGAGGAATAATGTTCTGCCTGCAGATTCTTTAGCTTCTGACAACGAGTGCTCTATGTTGTTTTTCTTCGCTAACTGGTAAGCCAAAGATCTTATGTCCCTGCGTGTTAGACCAAATCCTGATTTTTCCATTTCTATTAGATAGCTCATCCTCCAATTCAGTAGGTAACGTCGATTTTCTGCCAAGTTTGAGGTTAGTTATATCACAAAGTGATTCATTTTCTGTTTTTGTTAATCGTAAAAGTGTAGTTTTGGGTACTCCGTATGTTTTCGATGCTTTTAAAAAGCCCATTGTCTTTTCTCGTACAGCTTTAATTGCATCTGCCATTGCACTTTTATCCCACGCCTGTCTGGCCTTCCCTTTTACTTTAGATGCCATTCTGCAACATAAAAAAAACACAAGTGATGGTTTGTAATATGGACCACGGCTACCAACACAACTTTCAAAATTTTCCGTAGTCAATATTTAAAACATGCCGGTGGTCTATATTTGAACACTCGTACATTTTAAGGTTAACATTGTTGTTAATAAAATTATAAAAACTATAGGAGATGCGACTTTATATGAATAATTGTACAATAACTCACCTTTCTCCTGGTCTAAGTGATGAGCTTACGAAGTTAGCTAAAAAAATGTATCGTGAGTTGACGAAAACGAAAAATGGCTCCCAAGAAAACGTGCGTCTACGTTACGTTACTGTAAACGACTAGTGGTCCGCGGGAGGGGTGCGGGTTAGTACGCACCGACTGTCGGCTTGATACATCCAACGTTATTTAAGATATGTCGGTGGTCCATATTATAGACCTAGTCCATATATGGCGCCTTTACTCTACTTAGAAAGAAAAAATGCTGTACAAACAACGTATTTTGTGGTGGAGTACATTTTTATTATACTGCAATGGAACACTTAGGTACCATCTCCAAAAGTAACTAAAGAACAAATTAAATGCACATACAATGAATCGAGAAATGCACATGAGTATTTTTGTTTGAGAATAACACTAATTATTGTATTTATTAATTTAACCTTTTTATTATTCCTAGTTCATATTGATATGTATTTATTTAAGAAATAAAAGTACAAGTTTGCAATCGTTTGTAATTATTTATTTATTTATGTAGAAAACTGTCACTGTATATTAAAAATGTAACCTAAAATTAGCCATAATGATGTTGTATGATATATGTAAAAATGCATCAACATGAATACGTATTTGCAAATAACATATATTATTTTAAATTTAAAAAATTTCTCTAACATAATTTCTAAATTAACTTTTCTATATTTTAATTATCAATTTTATTAAAAAACTATTTCAAATATTTATAACCGTTCGCAACTATGTTCAGGACGTACAGGCAGATATCAAAGAAAAAAAGACGATCGCGATGAAAATCCTTGCATCGGGGGTTACACGAAAATCGCCAGGGCGAGAAGACGCGTTCGTGGACTCTACGAAAAGTAAAATTAAAATTGTGTGGAAGTATTCATTGTGTGATTATCAAATTTGTGTTGAAGGATAGCCATAGTATCTCTACGCATTTTAAAAGTTAACGTGCGGCTGTATCTCATATTGGTACCGAGATATTTCAATTAAATCAAATCTTCTACCGACGCCGAACAAAAATACAAAAAAAAACATATATTACTGCATAAAATTAACGAAATCGGAGAAAAGTGCCGATATATTGAAGAAATATTGTTCCGAGGTTAAATTCGTCCAAGGAGATTCATCCCAGTGAAAAGGTCCATCCAAGGGAAAAGGTCGCCAAGTTCCCGGCAATTTCTAGCTGTTTCCCGTGCGTTTTGCAAACAATAAACCAGGCGACTGCTATCAAGACCAATAGAATTACAGCGTGGGAAGAAAAAGCGCCAATCAATTACTCCCTAATTCACGGTCAGGTATTTGCAAAAGAAATATAAAATTGAATTTAAAATTGCTCTTAAAGTATTTATAAAATAATTTAGAAATAAAGTATCTTTTAATTTAAAAAAATAGAGAATACTAAAGTTATCATTGCGAAATTATTATATTGTTATGCAAGAATTGCTTTCTTACTATTGCTATAACCACCAAACGTCTGCAGGTCGACGATTTTGACACTTATTTTATAACATGACTTATTTACGCTTGCGTTAATGCATTTATAGCAAACGCCAATTAAGTTGGCGCGAGGAGGGGTAAGTTCGCGCAGGATTAAAAGTAGTGGGGAGATTTGTATTTGGTTTTACATCAAATGTCAGATAATGCTAACCTCTGAGCGTGTATCACTTTATGATCCCCTAGCAAAGACATTATGTTGAGTCAAACGTCAATGACGAATGTATTATGACAATTACTTGAGTAGTGGGGGTGAACGTTTTTAAAAACGGCTTCTGCGCACCTCCTCCCCGCGCCAACTTAATTGGCGCTTGCTATACCTCGATAAATCCCTAAAAAGATATTGTATAATATTTCTTCATATTTGAAGGCAATCATTTACGTATTACTTGTGATTATATTTGATTTGTTTCTGTTTACTTTGCATATGTGTGTGCATTTAGTTGTTTGTTGTTGATACTGACAGCTACTTTTATTAAAGCTTAATTTAATGTTTACCAGCGTTTTGTTTGATTTTTATCTGAACAACACTCTGTTTGAAACCAACTAAGCAAAAGAAATACATTGTGCAGTATTCAGTACACCTGAGACGTCATTAAATATCTGGTAAGTACAAGGGATGAATAATACTGTATTTGACATACGACGCTAGAACACCCTGTAGAAGACGGAGCACTCTCATCTTAGTCCGGAGCACTAAATTAAAATTTTAGTTTATACACGAACCCTGCTTTATGTTTATTTAAAGAAGCCTAGAATGTTTATTTATCAACCAATTATATTGATAGCGCTGTTTGTTTAGAATTTAGAACACCCAATATACGCCTCGTATATTTTTTTATTTTATTTTTATTATTATCTAATTATTTTTATTATCATCTGCAATTCGGGGGAAGTGGTTTCTTAATAATATATTAAAATAGAACAATTTTTTCTATATGGAACTTGACAAAGACCGAAAATTAATAAAGGTCGAAACGTCGTTTTTTCACAAATAAACTTGTTTTATTTCATGAAAGGTTGCTAAAACCAAAAAATAGCTTTTCATTTAATATAATTATACGGCCAATAAAATAAATAGTTTCTTGTAAACATCGAAAATATATATATAGTAGATTCAATTAGTTGGCGATTTAAGGTCTGGTTTTACTTCAAAATGTATATATTTAAAACAATCTTACATGTTGCGGCATATGATGCCTTTTTCAAAGGAACTTAAAATTATATTAATTAATTAATGCACTGTCATTTATATTTTAAATTTCTTTGAAAAAGGCATTATGTGCCGAAACATGTAAGATGATTTTAAATATATACATCTTAAAGTAAAACAGACCTTAAATCGCCGACTAATTGAATCTACTATAACATACAAAGGTCAAGAAATAATTATCTTTGTGTATATATATATATATATATATATATATAGTAAATTCAATTTGTTGGCGATTTAAGGTCTGGTTTTACTTCAAAATGTATATATTTAAAACAATCCTACATGTTTCGGCAAACATGTAGGATTGTTTTAAATATATACATTTTGAAGTAAAACCAGACCTTAAATCGCCAACAAATTGAATTTACCATAACATACAAAGGTCACGAAATAATTATCTTCATATATACATATATATATATATATATATATATATATATATATATATATATATATATAGATATATATATATATATTAAAATAATAGACTTTTTCTTGGTTTAGCGACCTTTAATGAATTTCAGTTTTTTACTACGACGTTTCGACTTTTTTTTATAATTAAGTCTTGTTCAAGTGATTAGAACTAAAAAAATAATACAACGAAAGGTAAGAAATGAATTTACATTTGTAAGAAAAAGTCTATTATTTTAATATTATGACACGGCCAATAAAATAAATAAGAAATAAATTTTAATTCTTATTAACACTAAATATATATATATATATATATATATATATATATATATATATATGTTTAGTGTTTAATAAGAATTTTCTTTTTCTTTTTTATTTTATTGGCCGTGTCTTAATATTAAAAATAATAGATTTTTTATTGGTTTTTGCGACCTTTTATTGAATTTTGATGATTTTACGACGTTTCGACTTTTATTAATTCAGTCTTTTTCAAGTAACTGGAAACAAGAATTATTACAATGACAACATGAGAAACTGTGTTGGTTTCGTGTGATAGATATAACGATTAAATTAACAATTTTAAATTTAAAATTAGATTAAAAAATGAATTACAAATTAAGTTAACATTTAACGTTGAAAATTCAATAAATTAAAAATAGCTTAAATGAATAGGTAGGGAGACATTAAAGTGATTAACATCTGTAAGAATGAATTGGAGACTTAACAATTAAATTTAAAATTGTTAATTTAATTGTTAAGTCTCCAATTCATTCATTCAGATGTTAATCACTTTAATGTCTCCCTACCTATTCATTTAAGCTATTTTTAATTTATTTAATTTTCAACGTTAAATGTTAACTTAATTTGTAATTCATTTTTTAATCTAATTTTAAATTTAAAATTGTTAATTTAATCGTTATATCTATCACACGAAACCAACACAGTTTCTCATGTTGTCATTGTAATAATTCTTGTTTCCAGTTACTTGAAAAAGACTGAATTAATAAAAGTCGAAACGTCGTAAAAACATCAAAATTCAATAAAAGGTCGTAAAAACCAATAAAAAATCTATTATTTTTAATATATATATATAAATATATATATATATATATATATATATATATATATATATATATATGTATATATTTCAATCGGATTTTAATCTTCGAGCCACTTAAATACATAAATAAAATAAACGCAGTCATAAATTTGGCAAACAGTTTGTCGGAAGATGAGATATATGACAATGACAATCTATTTTATTTATGGTTATCTCGAGTTTAATGTCAGTTAGTGCGTACCCTAATTTGGAAGGTAAAGTTCACAACAATGAAGAATCCTGATTATTTTAAATAAATGGCTGAAGATTTGTCAAAGCAATATACATTATGTGCAGTTTTTTTTTCCGTTATTAAAAATTTTTAGAAGCTGAGCTATTAACGATTTTTGGGAACTACCACTCGAAAAATGTTCAAATTGTGCACCGTCTAGTAGTTACCACGTTTGGCTGTGAACTACATGATCATTTGAGGCCAAAATTATTTCTATTTTTTGTTTTCATGTTTTTTTTTTTTGTAAAATGAATCAGATTTCGAATTTTAACTTTCATCCTTTTTTAGCATTGTTTATAAGCACTTGAGCACAGTGCACTTTGTATCATCCCCGACAGATCTCTCAGTTCCACTCAGTTAGTCTTATATCCTCGACAAAAGCCACTATCCTCTTCAGGAGAAATTTGAATACCCTCGCAGGATTCAATAGATCTCTTCCGAAGTGTTTCTGTCTGAGTGCGTTCAGTTCCTTACATGCGCATATTACACGAAGGCTAGTTTCCTCCTGTTTTTCACATCTCCTACACCAGGGCTCGGTAACCAAGCCCAAATGTTGTACAGATGTTTCCTTAAAGTACAATGCCCGGTTATCAAGCCGGTAATAGTTTCAATGTTCTTTTTAATACTACGGCTTAGGTTGGCTGAAAGCCTAACGTTCAGCTCCTCTAGTAGTGTCTTAGTATGCGATTGACCTTGTGTTAGCCTCCACTTCTTTTTATGTTATCTTCTTAACCATAACCAGGTCTCCCTTGAGCGGAATCATTTGCGATTCCACATACAAGTTCTGGTTCAATGAAGTTCCTCTTAGAACCTTCCTTGGCCAGTTCGTCGGCTCATTGCCTTTAATCTCCTCGATTTATGTACTTAGACATGCTTAGACGTGCTTTTTTATGTTTTGTTTTTTTTCATTTAATTAATAACTATTTTAACTTTTGTATAACCCTGTATACATGTGTTCTTAATTACTGGTCTATCAGTTAATATTAAATAAACACATTATTATTTATTTTGAAATATATACATATTCGAAAAAGTTTCCGTAGACACCACACCAGATAGGGTGTCCTTCATTGCTCTAACTTGACTCCAATATAATAAAGTGTTTTCTATTTTGTATCTATACCGCCTCATTCTGAGGAATCGCAACGATCCGAATGTATGAATATTTCTCCCGCTCCGAATAAAAATCCCCTGAACGCTTTTAGCCAATCACAAAACAGTCTGTCGCGCAACCATTTGACAATTAATGTCACAAATTAGTGTCACCACTGTCACCCTATACGGAGTCTCTTAAGCGTTTGAATAGTGATCATGCCTCGTTATACACTAGAAGAGAAAGCCGAAATGATGAAATGGTATCACGCAGGCGCGGCTCGTGATGACGTATTTTGGTTTGCAGTACAATGATCCGAGTGCTTCGTGTATTCTCGTGTACTAACTGTAACGTTTGCTTAGTAAACACCGAAAACACACGAGGCACTCGTATCATTGTACTGCAAACTAAAATACGTCATCACGAGCCGCGCCTGGTATCACGCTGATAATTCTTATGAAAGCGTATGTGACTTATTTGCCGGAAGGTATGCCGACAGGCCCATCCCGAACAAAGCTACAATTTGTAGACTTAAAAAGAAAATAGACATTACTGGTTCTGTACAAAATTTAAAACCATTATTCCCAAATCGCAGAGTTCCTAATGATACGTCCATTTTAGTATGCGCTGCAATAGAACTAAATTGAAATTTGACACTTAGCGATATTTCCAATGATTTAGGCATATGCTGCTCTTCCGTTAACCGCATACTAAAATTAAATGGTTTTCGTAATTATAAATATTCCAAACATCATCAATTATTTTACGGCGATGAGTTTAAACGAATGAATTTCCGTTATTATATAATTAATTTCTCATTATGAACAATTTATTTTATTATTTGTAAGAGTAAATTTTTCTTTACATTACTAGAATTTAATTTAGTTTTTATTAGTTCTGAAATTTATTTAGTATACTATGAATAGTTTTTGTGACCTTTATTATTAAAATTTAATTTATTAAATCTCTTGATGCCTTATTTGCAATTTTCTTGATCGCTTATTAATAATATCATTACGCTTTGTGTAACCATCGTCAGTATAACGTATTGAAATATACTCATTACCATAACACAGGACTAAACAATTTATAGTCCTTTAATAGTAATTTGGTAATCAGATAATTTTTCTTACGCGGCTCCATAATATGTAAGTATGTATGACATATGACATCGATTGCACATTCGGATCGTTGCGTTTGCTCGGAATGAGACAGACTGAGTTGTGATGGGCTAAACGCGTTCAGGGGATTTGTATTTGGAGCGGGAGAAATATTCATACATTCGGATCGTTGCGTTTGCTCAGAATGAGGCGGTATATCTTGAAGTATGTGTTAAATCTGTTCAAGCAGTTACTGTTGTTATTGACCTGATTCAAACGAACGAACATCATGATCACCTGTCAATAAAAAAGGATAAGAATCACAGAAACGTAACAATATTATCGCAATCTCGTATCGTTTAACATACCTTATTCGCCAGATAATCATAAAATAAAACGATTCATGCTAGTTTTGCAGTTTTGCAACAAGCGAAATGCAATTCTACTTGAGTTTTTTCCTTACTAGCGAGATATATATTTTATAATAGATATCTCGCAACCCATGCAATACTTGCATTTGCTGGTTTAATAAGAAATGTTTCTTATATACATTTAGTTGTACTTAACCCTGTAGCATTGCAAGGCGTCCGTTTTGAAAGGAACGTCGTCAAGTTATTTATGTACGTATTACATCTGCTGCACAAGATCTCAATGTCCAAAGAGTTGATTACAAAATCTCCTTCGTGTTCAGCAGGATGTCGTCCTTGAGTTAATGCGAATGTTAGGAGTACTGTAATTTGTCTAGTTTTATATATATAGTTATGTGTGGACATGAAAAGAATGGATTTTTGGTACCCACGCTTATTCTAAGAATGGAATATACTCGTAATTAGCAGACGAGGTCATTAATACACTTATAGTTATTTTTCTGGCGTCTTATGAATAAAAAAAAAGAATTTGCCTTTTAAGTGACACTAAATGTAATGTCCATTTTTAATAGAAATTTTTCAAGAATCTATATGGGTGTATTTCTAAAGTTGGATACTAATAATAGATACAGTGAATTGCAAAAGTATATACAGTGCATTCGTAAAGTAGCGGATAAATTCAATAAAAATTAAAAGGGAAGTTTTTTTACGTTAATCTGAAATATACAGGCTACATCCAAATATCGATATGACGTCATAATTTTTTTTTTAATATGAACACCCATTTTTGATTGCAGAATTAGAAAGGGCAGATTTTTATACATACGACAAGGTAATTTTGGATGATATTTAGATTATGAAATTTTGAAGTAATATTATCGTAAACATTAAAAATGAGCAAATGCAACAATTATGTAATGGTAACACAAATTTTGTAAAGAAAATAATTTTTTCTGGTGAAGCAACATTTTCTTTAAATGGCCATGCGAATCGACAAACTTTCCCGTTATTGGGTAATCAAAAATCCTCATTGGTTCACAGAATTTCATTCTCAATATATAACATAAATATAAAACATAACCAAAACCTAGAAATAAATAAATTGTAATTTCTGTTAAATTCATATCTCTTCTTGATACCATTTTTCTAATGCTTAGGTAATATACTGTGTAAGGTTCTCCTACAGATCTGAGGTAAAACTAGATTTTTGGTCCTTGATAGAAGTTTTTTTTATGACTTCAATATTTCATTTGTCTTATTTTAGGTGCATTCTACAGTTCAGTGGCCGCTGGCGCATAAGCGCTGCAGTGCTGCAGAGCTCCCAAAGAATTGGGCGGGCGAACCTGTATTAGTTATAACTAGTTTTCTTTTACATAATTTTTCCGACATTTCTGATGTTTATAAAAGCGTAACATATTGTTGTGAAAATTCTCCCTCTGTATATCAAAAAATTTACATATTTTTCTACATCATCCTGTAGAGGACATCAAACCCTACAATTTGACACCTCAATCATCAAAATCCGATCAGTAGAAGCCGAGATATTCGCTTCCGAAATTCCGACACTAACGCCGGTTATTATCTAATAATATACAATAGGCTACCAGTGGAATAACCAACCTAATTCGCGCGATCGCTCACTTGTTCCTTATCTGGTCCACACGAACGTGCTCTCAGAGCTCTTTCAAACACCCGCGCGCACCCCGCTACCCCCGCGGCTGTCTAAAACCAATGCGTGATTTTACCAGGCATGTTCGCTGCATTTAGTCCAGCACGGAGGTCGATATGATTCGGTATATGTATTTAATATTTTCGCGTGTTTTTTACGGTGCGGCCGCGGCGAGTTTAACGTAAAAACAATAATATTAGAGTGCGCGTGCTTCTGTTTTTGTGTATTGTTGACAATTTATATAAACTCTGTGTATTATGGAGGTGGTCTTTAATTTAATTAATCGATTTCATTTTAAAGAGCATCTAGTAGTGGCATCACTTTTTTTTTTCGGAATGCTTTGGAGAGTATTGCAGTAAATTTCCTGAGGACAAACTCACTTCCGCATGCTCCTATTATCCCACCCTTGATAAAGAAAGATTACGGACTGAATTATGAATCTGTTATTTACTCAAGAACTGATTGTAGATCTTTAAAAGGCGCACCACCTCTTCTAAAATTTTTAATAAAAAACAATCTGGGAGATACGTTGAAGGGGACTAGACAATTATTAGAAATTGTAATAACAACTCCCATGACAACATCAGAGGCCGAACGATGCTTTTCAACACTAAATCGAATTAAGACGGTTCTCAGAAATTCAATGACCGAAGATCGTTTAACATCTCTTTCCATGCTATCTTTCGAAAAAAAGTTTATTTCCGAAATAGACAATTTTAATGACAAAGTGATAACAAAATTTGCAAATCGAAAAGAACGTAGAATAGATTTAATTTATAAGAAATAATTTGTTAGTAAAGTAGTGCTTAGTGACTCTTATTTTTTTGTGTGACAATTGACAATCGTTCCAGAAATCCATTACTTCAGTGCGGAAGGCGAAGAAAGCACGATAAGATCGATGGGAGACAACCTCTTACTGCCCGTGCAAGGTAAATTTTTTTGTAAAACTTGCAGAACACCTTAAAATTTTTAGCACGAGCCGCCACTGCTACAGTTTAATTCAATTAATTTTAATTTATTTTATTCTTGCAACAATTTGCTGACTCGATACAATTTTATGTAAAACTTCTGAATTACATTGTTATTTTATTGTTATTATATACCGAGTGTTAATTTTCAGTTGTCATTCTATTACTACGTGAATTCGTTTGGGACTTGAAAGCCGCTTTGTTGTTACTTGTTTTTTTCTTATTGTCAATATACGAGTTAACTATTTTTCGATTTCTTATTTTGTCATTAGGTATCCTTTCTCCTTTTGTTTAGCTTGTCGTTTGGTTTCATTTTTAGTAGCCTGTAAGCGCATGCGCCTACGAACGCGCAACACTTTCCTTAGTTTTCAGTCTCGAGCCTCCGTACGTGAAACTAAGTAGCGATACCTATCATCTGTTTTAGTCAATTCACGACCATCTCCACTGACTAAGGGCGTACACAATAAATAGAAGCTGCTTTTTAAATAGTGCGTTACGACTACCGATCTTAACTTTTCCGAATTCCGTCTTTATTACGCCAAGACTGCGCCTGCGCGCGCACGGTAGCAAGATTAAGTATTCTTAATTGTTGTAATATATTATTATGTATGCATGTGGTGGCGATTCTTTTTAATTTCTATATTTTACTATATTACTTATACTATGTACTATGTTTTATATAATAAAATGCTTTTATTTTTCTACAAATGTCTTTATTCTACAGAAATATTAAATACTATATCATATATATTTGAAAATAATAATAGGTGAACATAATCTTCGTTAATTTGCTTCCGTCCTCAGCCAGCTCTTATTATCGTGGGCACATGGATTCGTATCTTCTTATCTCAGGTGTATATTTATTAATTATAAAAGTTTTATTTTTTAAACTGTTATTTTTTTTTTAATTGGGTTCGTGGATTCTCGAGAAACAAGAACAAGGAACAGCAATGTATTTAAAATTCTATGAACTCTTTGTAATAGAATTTCTTAATTTTTAATTCGTTTTTTTTTTTAATTATATTCTTTATTTTAATATTTATGATTTGACATTTATAAAAAGGTGTTTTTAAAATGTCATTTATCCTGAACTTAAGTTATTGGATGACAGATGGCTCTTTCTCTTCTGAAATTTTTTTTTCTTTCTAGAATTCATGTTTATTTTTTTTAGGCAGTGCTACGATCACTGCGTGTCGAGCTTAAAATATAAATTTAAAAAAAACAACAAAGAAAAAGAAGAGCAGACCCAGTCTCGGTCCACTAAAACTGCCCCTGCCCGTTCTTGCCAACGTCCAACGGCCCACCCGGCTACTGAGGCTGCCTCAGCTCAGGGGGTGGGGAGACCCAGAAGTAAGTAACAAAAAGGTGGATATAGGACGCCACCGAATTTCTGCCGCTGGACGTCGCAAACTCGGAAACTAGATAACAATATATGATTTAAAAAAACAAGGCAAGTAGCGTGGGGCAGAAGGCCGGCTTCGCGACCGAGACTCGTTCCACTCTCGAGGATCGAGAGACGAGGAAAAAGAAAGAAAATACGGTGTTTCCAACCAAACAACCTATTTATTATTCACACAGTATATATTTAAAGACACCAAAAAAAAACAAATAATAAAAAATTGAAATTCGGGATTAGCTCTTGCGGCTGAAGGCCAGACAAAAGTAACGAAAAAGATTAATTAATTAGGAATAAAATTATATGATTTGAATAAAACGTTAGGTATAATAATTTACAGAGCGGCTGAGGGCCTTAGTACGCCCTAAAAAAAAGCAATACATATTCTTTCTTATTGGTTCACAATATATTACAAGTTCAACAATTCGTTGTAATAAAACGATCTTTAGCTAGAACGTTTTTAAATTCAAATAAGATTCCGCAAAATGTATAATTGCGTATAATGAAAGTATACTAATTAAATGGCCAAAAATATGAAATACAAACAATTAAAGTGTTAAAAAAAAAGTAATCTAATTAATTGGCAAAAATATGAAATTCAAACAATTAAAGTGTTAAGAAAAGTAATCTAATTAATTGGCAAAAATATGAAATACCAACAATTAAAATGTTAAAAAAGTAATCTAATTAATTGGCAAGAATATGAAATACAAACAATTAAACTGTTGAAATAAATTTATGTTTAAAACGCAAGGTCATATAGAAACGGCAACAAAAAAAAAATTCGTGAAGCGAACGTAAAAGATATAAAGAAAATGACCTACAAAAAAGGAAGATCAGACGACACAAGTTTTTCCGTTTGGAAAACACCTGGACGTAATTGACGACGATCTATTAAATTAATAATGACAAATAATTTATATGAATAATAAACCAAGAAATTTACAAATGACAAGAGGAAAAAAAAAGTACGAATTAAGTTGTTATCTGGTGGTTAGATCGGCGTTCGTGTCCCTTCTCCCTCCAGACACAAAAACGTCACTTGCGGGAATATTCGGGTGGTGTTAAGTTATTTCCCGCCCGTCGGATACACCATCTAAATAAAGGAATACAACGAAAATAAGAGAAAAGAAAGTTACAGAGATAGCTCAATACATACCAAATATTGCGTTCGATGGTTAAAAAAAGCGATGATTGTTTAACGTGTTACAAGTGTATTTCTTCCTTTCCCAACACTTTAAATCCTCCCAGGGAGATATCGCATATAGCGAATAATTTTTAGATATGTTTGATCGATTAAAAACCCTCACGGGGCCGTAATTACAACAAGTACCATACGGCTACATCGATCGATATCCGTGTTAGGTAAAAGAACGTAACGTCGTTCAGAGATCGATAGCTAACAACCAAGTGTCGAGAGCCAGTCTCGGACTTTTCTTAACAACGAAAAACAAAGCGAGCACTAATGGTCAAGGAAAAAGAAGGAAAAAAACTTAAAGAAATTGAATATAAATTTAAATAACGAATAACGATACCTATACAGGTAGGTTCGCTGGAAATGAAACGAAATATATTGAAGATATTAATTAATTATAATTCGAAATAAAGTAATAAAACGTTGAGCGTTACGGACACGTAACAGTACGTTAAATCATTATATGAAATGTGTGTGTGTAGTTTTTTAATGCTTTTTATTATTAATATTATTATTTCCTTTTTTTTAAACTTTCACTTCTGATTGAATATTTTTAACAAACAATCTATCGTAATTCACTTTTTCAACAAAACGCGATTATCCATTTTACGCAATTAAAATTATAGTATCTAGGACGTGTCGAATACCGCAAAACAATAGACCGTTTCGTTTTTTCGCGAAATTTCGCTCCATTAACCGCGTTCATCGTAAATAAAGGCGAATTAATTTTCGAAAGGATCCGACACTACCCGTTACTTCCCTCTTCTAAAATATGTTCTCGCTACAATTACACTCACACACAATAGAATTAACGAGTGTTTTTGTGTAATTGTATCTTCCACTTTTGAAGCATCCGCATATTTTTCTCAATATTCTTCAACGTTAAGAAGTGAATCTCATTTGCATATTATCGTGAAAGTGTTTTGCATCCAATTGACTAAACTACATTCTTCTCGAAACTGTATGTTTTCACTTACATAGAGTTTAATAAATGAAAAAACGGAATTCTGGGAATAATTGTTACAATCTTAATCGATATGTGTTATTTCGAAATCGCAGCTGTTCTAATTAGGAAGGAAAAGACATTGTCAAATCGTTTCATAACGTGCTGTACCAGTTTAAATTGCCTTTTTATGGTTTTGGTTGAAGTAATTTTATTTAAATAATGTGATATTGCGACAGGAATGTACGTTTCTTTGCGAAATTGCATTTTTTAAATAATTGTAATACTTCTTTAGATTTATATCAGAATATGTAGTAATTGTTGTAATGGTTATTATGTAAAAGAACATTTAGATAATGATATGATAGTTTTCTAAAAAATTCATTAGGAGTCCAGTTATTACGCTAACAAATAAGTAATTAAACTTCTAGTTTCAAAAATTCTTTTATTGTAAATACCACTACAATATTGTTTCGCCATACAATGGCTTCATCAGGTGGATGAAATACTGAATATGTACAATACAAGTTTGAATATTTATGTGAAAATTATTGGTGAAATGGTGGTGGAAAAATTTTTACAATCTTAAATTTAGTAGAGGGGAGTTGTTTAAATCTAGTTGGTCATTTAAAGCTAATCCTAAGCTATTGTATTTATTAATTTCTAAGTTTTCTAACAGGTTAAGTTTTTTACTTTTTTCTTGAATGTGTAAAATTTTGAAATCTATATTAAATCTTTGATTGATATCTATACAATGACTTGCGAAAGTTGAATCTGTTTTCTTTTCTTTATGGCTTCTCTCGTGTTCTTTCATCTTAATTTTGAATGTCCACCCCGTTTGTCCTATGTATACCTTATTACAATCTTCGCATGTTAACTTATATACACCAGAGTTTGATTCTTTGTCTATTTTATCTTTGTTGTTTTTAATAATGTTCTGTATAGTATTGTCTGTTTTAAATGATATATGTTCGTTATAAAGTTTTTTAATGAAAGTACCAATTTTTTCCGAAATTTTTCCTAAGTAAGTGATTGAATTATAGGAATTAATTATCTTGTATTTTAATTTTGGATAAACTAAGGAAAGGGTTTTAGATTTTTGTTGGCTATTTAGGATGTTATTGACAATATTTATATTTCCTGTTATTTATGGAGATTTTATTTTATTTTTTGGACTCTAGTACAATAATAAATTTGGATTTCTACAAAGTATGATTATTTAAAAGAGTATTATTCTCTAAAATAATCAAAAAATAAAAACTACCCAGAAATACCCACGAAAGAATCAAGTTGAATCGGAGTCAATTATCTCTTTTGGTCTCTAGATATACAGGGAGTTTTATCACTCGTATGCATAATTTGGAGGGTATAAAGTTCCCAAATTGTATAATGTATTACCAAATAATCTCGTAGAAAAAGTTTTCAAATAAGCGCGGAAAAAAAAGAAGAAAATATAGGAAAATGTTTTCATGCATAGTGTAAATGTGTATATTTGTGCCTTCTACGTAAGTTTTATGCTATCGACTGTTATTTAAAGGAAAAATACTGACCTGTGAACAATAGACCTACTTGTCGAACATATGGCGCTATTGTGTTTACTGTATCATATTAAGACATTTACCGACGAAATTTTGATGTTCCTGTTTGTACCGACCACTGAAGTTGTGCCTGGCAAATATTGTATAATTTGTTTGACATTAATATACTGTCATTTATATTTTAAATTCTTTGAAAAAGGCATCATATGCCGAAACATGTAAGATTGTTTTTAAATATATACATTTTGAAGTAAAACCAGACCTTAAATCGCCAACTAATTGAATCTACCATAACATACAAAGATCACGAAATAATTATCTATATATATTCTATATATATATATATATATATATATATATATAATAAAATTAATTAAAAGGGGGCAAGCGGTCTGTCAATTAAAAAACTCATTTATTAAGTATCCCTATATTTCGCAACTACTTTGTTGCTTCTTCCGGAGATACTACAAGATATATATTTTTTTAAATATTTTTTATTTTTCATGTTTTAACTTTTACATATACATGTTTTTTAAAGATTTTAAAGGCTTGTATCTATAGTTACTTTAAGTTTTAAATCTAATCAATTTTATTGTCCTTGTACGTCAATTTTATTATTTTTTTCAACTCTACATTTTGTAAGTATTTTACTACTGCTTTATACTCTTATTTGTTTAATGTTATTTCTCATTAATCTTGTAGTATCTCCGAAAGAAGCAACAAAGTAGTTGCGCAATATTGGAATACTTAATAAATGAGTTTTTTATTTGACAGACCGCTTGCCCGCTTTTAATTTATTTTATTCAATATACTATGGTCGATAATTTCGTTTAAATTATATATATATATATATATATATATATATATATATATATATATATATATAAGTAGACAGCGAGTCTTTGCCGTTAAAACAAGTATGTAAAATAAAAAATTGTTGGGGAATCCGGCAATAAAAACCTTTAATTAGTCAATTAGAGTCCTTTATTTTATACCTTATATTTCGCTCTGTAGATTTAGAGCTTCATCAGAGGTCAAAAAGCGGACTAGTTGTTGTGAGAGATATATACATTTTCAAAAAACAAAACCGGTGGACAACAAGAAATCCACGTAATACAAACAAAACGTCATATTAATTAAAAATTGTGTCTTTAAAAGCTTATTGTTATTACATATTAAAAACCATTTAAAAAATTCCTTTTTTCAGCAAACACATTAAAAAAAAAAAGAAACACGTAGTAAAGAAAGTACTGTCTTGATGTAAATTACATTTCAACAACTTAAGTGTTGACACGGTAGTGTCAACACTTAAGTTACGTCCATGGTTTGCCGGATCACCGCTCAACCACTTAAGCTATCAAGGACCGTTATTTCGAATACATTTGGGGAGCTCTAATCAATTTTTTTCAATTCGAATGATTAGCGGCAGAAAATATAGAAAATAATATTTGCATTCACTTTACTTCGCGAAAAAGCAATTAATTTGCAACGAGTTGCCGACTACAGCCAAAATATTAAACATCTGCTTCCCTAAAAATTAGGGCTCCCCAAATGTATTTGAAATCACAGTCATTGATAGCTCAAGTGGTAGAGCGATGGTCCGGCAAAATATGGACGTAGGTTCGAATCCTGCTTAAGGGGAATTTTTTCCAATTAGAAATTCGAATGATTAGCATCGTAAATTGTAGAAAATAATATTTACATTCACATTACGAAAAATCAATTCATTTGCAACATTTATATATATAGCTTTTAGAACAGACCATTTAAGCATATAGAATCTCGACTATTTTCTTTTTTATTTGTATTTCACGGTTTGTTCCTGCATTTTCTTTCAAGTATAATATAACTTCTCTGCATGGTCTTCATTTATTTATTTTTTTTTAAGATAGTAACTTTTAATACCTCAAAGTTACTCTCACATACTTTTTTATATTCATATTCATCGTCTAATTTTTAATAGCGTAATTACGTTTCCTCAAAATACAATTAAATGATGATTAATCTTTTTTCCACATGGAACTGCCATTATTGTGTTTACTTCCTGTTATTCGACGTCCTTGTTTGTCCATTGTAATTAAGTTTTTAATTGATTTGAAAGCAAGACTTTGCACGCGTATTTTACTTCTCGTACATTTATAAAATTGAAAGTAAATTTAGATTGTGTACCGCGTTTTTACTTGCCTCTTATTTAAAAATGCTTTGAACACACTCCTAATTATTTTTTGTCTGTCAAATTTCACACCATATATTGTAATAATAATTATCTGTCAGAGACATCAGAGTACAACCTTCAGTTTAGTGTCCTTTTTATTTGCTTGGGAACACATTGTTCGAGAAGTTAAAATATGAACTGTTAATGTTATTGTATCAGCTGTTGTGAAAAGGTGGTACCTACGTGTATTTAAAACAACATGTAATCGAAGCTTTCTTTGGTGAAATATACAGGCTGATTCATTTTCGGCCCTCACCATGGGGATCTCTCTTATTATTGGAGATAGAGTATAGGTTTAAATTTGGCAAAGTTGCTAAATTTTGTGTTTGTTATAAATCCGTAAAGAAAATAGACCTGTGACAAATGACCTTCGTTATTTAAAAAAAAAACGCGAAAACCCCATTTTCTTCTTTTACCTGTAGCACCGACATTTGGCCTTGTAGAGAAAAAATAAAAACACATCCTTGTGGCCATTTCTAAACCTCTATCCAGTGGTGTACTCTAAATTTTTATACGACGTTTCGTTTCTTTCTGGCCATCATCAACTATCTAACTTCTTATAGGCGCCATATTGGATTTAGACATCTTCAGAAAGAATTTTTTTTTCTGATTCCAACCATGTACCACATGCTGACTAATGTTTTTGACATTAGGTTTTATTTGAAAGAATAAATTATAAGATTAAATTAGGTAGCCTTTGGAATTTCAATCTGTCAAACATTTCATTTATTGTTCATTAATAATACAAAACTGTCATACACTAACGAAGAGAAACGAGATATGATAAGTATTTTTTATTCTTCGAAACTAAATTCAACAATAGCGAGTACAAGATAACAAAAACATTAATAAAAATACATAGAAAAGTAAACAATTTACAGTAAATGTTCAATTATCTGGCCATCTTCGGTAATGCACAATTGGGCACGCCTTCTGGAATTTTGTACTGCCCTTTGCATAGTCCTTCTAGGAACTGCATCGAAGGCATTCTGAAGTCTGTCTCGTAATTCTTCAATGTTTTGTGGCGCATCTACTTTATAAATATTATTTTTAACATATCCCCATAAAAAAAAATCTAGCGGACTTAAATCAGGTGATCTCGCAGGCCATTCAACAACTCCCCTATTTCCAGTCCAACGGTTTGCAAACTCTTGATTTAAGAAATTTCTAACAACAGCTGCATTGTGTGCTGGTGCGCCATCTTGTTGCCACCATAAATATTGTAATTGATGTAATGGGATATTGTCGTCAAGATAGTCAGATACGTATGTACGTAAAATGTTTAAATATCTTTCTCTATTTAAATGTTCTTTCATTCATAACTGGTCCTAAGAGACGATTTGCCAAAATACCCATCCAAACGTTTATTCCAAAACGATGTTGTGGTCTTCTATAGTGCTCCGTATTTCTGTTGAACATTCCAGAATTTGTAAATTTTGTTTCATCTGACCAGATGATTTTGCTTAAAAAATTCTCGTCATTTTCTATCCTTCCCATTAACCAATTACAATATTCTAGCCTTCTCAAATTATCTCCAGGCAGTAAAGAGTGACTAACATGGATCCTGTATGGTTTAAACCTACTTTTATGTAAAGTTCTTCAAACTCTGGACTGGCACAAATTTAATTCTGACGCTACTTCGCGTGTAGAAATTGATGGAATATTACTTATCTATAAAAATACAAGATTAACATGAAATTTGAAAACACGCTTTTAATTTACCATTTGTAAAATATCTTGTCGATTTTCATTTAAATTCCTGTTGTCTTGACCATTACGCGGCTTAGTAATCGATCCATTCTCGACCAAATTTCTGTCGAGATCTAGAAAAATGGTACGATGAGGCTGTTGTCGTTCTGGATATAATTGTAGATATCTTGTACTCGCTACTGTTGAATTTCGGTTCGAAGAATAAAAAATACTTATCATATCTCGTTTCTCTTCGTTAGTGTATGACATTTTTGTATTATTAATGAACAATAAATGAAATGTTTGACAGATTGAAATTCCATGGCTACCTTATTTAATCTTATAATTTATTCTTTCAAATAAAACCTAATGTCAAAAACTTTAGTCAGCATGTGGTACATGGTTGAAATCAGAAAAAAAAACTCTTTCCGAAGATGTCTAAATCCAATATGGCGCCTATAAGAAATTAGATAGTTGATGATGGCCAGAAAGAAACGAAACGTCGTATAAAAATTTAGAGTACACCACTGGATAGAGGTTTAGAAATGGCCATTAGGATGTGTCTTTATTTTTTCTCTACAAGGCCAAATGTCGGTGCTACAGGTAAAAGAAGAAAATGGGGTTTTCGCGTTTTTTTTTTTAAATAACGAAGGTCATTTGTCACAGGTCTATTTTCTTTACGGATTTATAACAAACACAAAATTTAACAACTTTGCCAAATTTCAACCTATACTCTATCTCCAATAATAGGCGAGATCCCCATGGTGACGGCCGAAAATGAATCACCTGTATAGTTTCAGTACTAAGGAGAAGTAATGTAGTATATATGAATGGGTTTACCTCATTAATTCAATTAAAATACAATTTAAAAAATATATTCAAAACGAATTATTATTATTATCAGTTTTGAATAAATAATAGCAAATATTTAGAGTGAAAATAGGAACTGTTATGGCAATATCACAAATTTAAGATTCCGCTAAGATGATAATTGTCACCAAATGTGTAGTATCCAATAAAAGAAAGATTCATACTACGATAACAAATAAGTGCTATCGATCAACAACTTAAAAAATATATACATAGCGCTCTACTTTATACAGAAACTACACGAACTTATTTGGTTATTTGACGGTTGTTAAACGTTTAATTCATGAATCCTTGTGGAAATTGAGATATAAATTTTTTTACGGAGTTATAAATATGATTATTAGAGAACGGACGCAATTTCCATAAAACGCAATCGGCAATTGGAATTGTGTATAACGTCGCTCAGTACATCCCGGCGTAATTCAATGAAGTATTTGTTTGACTTACTCGGACACCTGGTCTCGCCGCGATAACAATGGACAAGCCAGCTATTGTATTCGAAGAATAATGTGTTTTTTAAAGTGTTTTCATGAGCGTAGATAGAAGCGGGGTTTTTATAATGTATTTTATTTATTAGTTTATATTTCGTAAGATAAATAAAGTGCTGTGAGTAAATTTCTTGTTTTCATAGTTTTAACTGTTAATTACATCGTAATTTTTGTGATAGATCCTGTTTAATATCGTTTGATTGAATCTATTTCTACCAATTATTTCGACGTAAGAGTGTGCATTGAATTTCGTTCAGTTTCAATAACTTACGCACACATTTTTAGTTTTCATTTATTTAGATCTAGAGCATTGTTTAAGTTACTTTTTCAGACATGAAATGGAAGAATGTCGAGAACGGCATTGTAAAACAATGGCGGTCATACTGATTGTATGTCCATTGTCAGTGATTCCGAAATTTATTACAAAATCCGTAAAATATCGTCAAAAATTCGTCACTTAGGATCGCAAACACATCTGAACTCTGTAAAACTTTTATGGCGGCTAATATTCCATTAAATAAACTTAGCAATCCCACTTTAAAAATATTTCTGAAAAAATATACTGGTCGAAATGTTCCTGATGAATCAACTTTACGCAAATATTATGTTTCTAGGTGCTATACGAGAACAGTAGAACGCATTAGAAGCCATCTTTTAAATCAATGCATATGGATAAGCGCCGACGAAACGGTGGATATGTTAGGACGCTGTGTGGTAAATGTTGTAGCTGGTGTACTTCATCCAACTATTCCCTATAACTCATATGTAATAGCAACAAGTGTTATAAATAGAGTTGTTGCGGAAACAGTTGCTGAAACCATTAAGGAGAATATGCAAAAAATGCTTCATTCGGACGCCACGTACAAAGAAAAAATACTTTTATTTGTCAGTGATAGTGCTGCGTATATTGTTAAAAACAGGCAGACTATTGAAGAAAACATATCCTAATATGCTGCATATTACTTGTGTAGCACATGCTCTCCACAGAATCTGTGAATATATCAGAGACACTTTTCCGGAAGTTGATAGACTTGTATCAGCTTTTAAAAAAGTTTTCAGAAAAGCACCATTGAGAGTAGCTCTTTTCAGGGAAAAATTTCCATCTCTGTCACTGCCTCCCACTCCAGTAATAACTAGATGGGGAACATGGCTGGAAGTTACTAGTTATTATGCTGAGAATTTCGATAGTCTAAAACAGTTCGTAACACTGCTGAAGGAGGATGCTAGAAGTATTGGTGAGTGCAAGGAGCTCACACAAATCCCAAATTTAAAAAATCAGTTGTACTTTCTTCACGAACACTTTGGAAAATTGCCAAAACTAATCACTTATTTTGAAAATCGAAATCTCAAATTAAATGACGGATTAACCACATTAGATGTGGTTGTTAATAATTTGAAAAGCATTCCAAGTGACTTCGGATGTGGCCTTCGGCAAAAGTTTGAAGCAATTCTTAATAGAAATCCAGATTTAATTACATTGCAGCAATTATGTATGGAGACAATTCCACAAAATCTAACGGCTAAATATGAAGAAATAAAAGAATATTTCCAGTATGCACCTATAACCAGTTGCGATGTAGAAAGGACGTTTTCTATTTATAAGGATGTACTTAATTCAAAGAGAACAAAATTGACAGAAGAAAACCTTGAGAAACTATTGCTAGTCAATATTAATACTCCTTTACTCAACTTGAACGATAAAATGAACAAATAAAAATGTTCCAATTATAGAAATAAAATTAAAAACTTTAAAAATACAACTTTTCAACAATTACATATTGCCATGGATTTTTCCCCGAAGGAAGAAAGAATTTAAAGATACTATAAAAGACTATATATATTTATATACATTTTATTACAGGAAGATAATTATAAAGATTTCATATTTTGTGTAAAAATTTATTATAATTTGTATTTTTGATTGTACATCGTTCCTTGACGGTCGGATGTTTGCAGTTCCCGCTATTTTGGAAGTATTTGCATATTGTAGCTGTTTCGATTTGTTTTATGTTAGGTGGGGCTATCATGCTGTTTCCGGGATACTGATATTTTTAGAGATTTATTAGTTCTTGAGCAGATAGGTCGTGCTTTTGTTACTATTGAATAGAACTTAATTTTATTCAATTAAAACTTTGGATAAATTCGGCTTGTATTTTGTGTGGTGATTTTGTTGTGATTTAAAGTTAATTCTCGAGTTATTACGAGTCTTTTAAACTTGTAATTTTTAATTTAATAGACCTATCTGAAATATATCTCTCATTTTAGTGAAGTGTTAATTACATTAATTAATGTATGTATATTTCTCTCAATATATTTATGTCTTTAGAAATAATTCAATTATATAGAAGAGCTCAGTAATTCAGTATTTTAAGATTTGTAAGATTGTTGTAATCATATGGATATTAAGAAAATTATCAGATATTTTTTTTTGAAGTATTTTTTTTACAAATAAAATATATTTTAGAAGGTTAGATGGCGGGAAAACTTATTTGTTTCATGTTATTTGTGCGCATGAATTAATTTTTGGTTGCGTGCGAAAATAGATAATTTTCTATTTTGACGTTTGATCCAGGGGTTAACGTAATTGTTGATATCTGATGGTTGTTCTAAATATTTAATTTGAATTTTGTTCGCGGTCATTTAGGTGAGTTTTTTTTCATTTCTACTGTCATTTAGTATCAAAGTTTTGTATTATATATTGTATATGTTTCAGTTCGACGATACTTTATAAAGTCGATTTTTTTTCTTTCTTTTTTTTTTGAGTAAATAATTTTCGGGAAAAAATTTTGTTTTTGTTCCTAATTCCTGTTGTTTTAATATTCTATTACATGTATCCATGAGGATAAATTCTGAAGATTAAGGAGCTCCAGGAAGGCGTACCCGACTGAGTATAGCAGGGAATCTACTGTGCATAGTGAATAAAAAAATTAAATAAGCAATCAACATCACAAACCATTGCATATTTATTTCGTAATTTTATAGATCACCACCCGTTCGTTTTCCAATTATATAAATAAAATTAAATATTTTAGAAATACAGCCTTTCGCCAGTACTGCACTGGGTGGTAAGCGTGTCAGTTCTCTAATGATTATATATGATCAGATGATGACATTCTACATTAAAGCATAAAATATACCACATAATATACTCATAAACAAAATGTTCATTTCAGATTAACTTAATTCATTACAACTTCTATTTTCCTATTAACCTTTTAATCAACAACAGGTCAACGTAACGCTATATTTTAATTAAACGTTCTCGAAACCCTTCCGCCGCACACCAACTTGGTGGATTCCTTAATCGAATCCGTGTAATTGTTTAAATTCGCACCCATTTCCCCCCGGCCCGATCTCCGTTAACTCGATCAGCATCGGCTAACCGCAAAATCCGATCCGTTTGTTTACTGTTTAATGACCTATCAACTGCAAGAATCCAATTTATCGTTTAGTTTCTAGCTAGTACTGATACCGCATGGTATTATAAGCAATAATACAAATAAATAAAAGATATATGATTGTGTTTAAACATACAGGGATGCATATGATAAATTTTAGAATTTAGCAAATGTATCTTAAAACAATATAGGCAATCAGAAGAGTTTGAAACAAGGGAAGGATTGCGGCAAGGAGGAGTACTTAGTCCTATACTATTTAATATAATACTAGATGACGTACTGAAAGATATTAAAAACAGCGGAGAACGCGTTTGCTGATGATTTGGTGGATTACGCAAATACCGAAAAGGACCTGCAAACAAACTTGGTAATTTGGGAAACAGCACTGAAAAAGAGAAACATGAAAATTAACTCAGACAAAACTAAAGTGATGGCGATAGGGAAAAACCATAAAAAGTTAACAATTAAAGTAGGAGGAAAGGACATCTAACAAGTGGAAACATTTAAATACTTAGGAGTGAACATTCATAGAGAAGGGAAAGAAAACGCAGAGATTAATGTCAGAATTGAAAGCACGACAAAGTTGTACTATACAATCAACAAGACTTTTATCAGAAATAGGGAAATTTCAACGAAGACAAAAATGACTGTGTTTAAAACCGTATATAGACCAATACTAACATATGGGTGTGAAAGCTGGGTACTAAATAACAAAACAAAATCCAAATTACAAGCGATGGAGATTAGATATTTAAGAGCAGTCAAAGGAGTAACACGCAAAGACAGAATAAGAAATGAAGTGATAAGGCAAGAACTAAGTATAGAACCGATCCTCGAAAGTATAGAGAGACAGAAATTGAAATGGTTCGGACATGTCGTTCGTATGGAAGAAACAAGGCAGACAAAGAGAGTATGGAAAGCTAAGACAATACAGAAAAGGAAGAGAGGCAGACCAAAGAATACATGGGACAATACAGTAGCGGAAAACCTGCAACAACGTGGAATGACATGGAGAGAAGCAGAAGTTGCGGCAAAAAATAAGAAAGAATGGGAAAAATTCATTTATAATAGAAAATAGAATTAAGTTTCATATTGAAAATTAAGTGTATACCTTGACACGCGTAGGGTAATTTTAAGGTTTATTGATTATAATAATAATAATAAATCTTAAAACAATATTAAAGTCTTTGTTTGGAAACTGTGGCTAAATAAAAACTAGATAGAATATCGATAGAAACCAATATCAATAGGTTTATTACCGCGAATTCGAACCGTAGTTTCCAACAAGAAACAGTTTAGTTTAATTTTCTAGTGAATCGGATGCTAAACTTTCCGTTAGCAAAAGAGAAATACGATAAAGAATTATATTTCATTAAAAATATTATGAGATACAATGACTTTGACGCAGAAATAATTAACAAATTAATTATAAAAAGTAATTTAAAAAAAACAATTCGCGATTCCACGTGTTACCTCAATAAAATTACGACAAAATGTCTATGTGTTTACCATATCATCAAATTTCGAAAAACGTAAATAGAATTGTTAACGAACGGGGTCACCTAGTTGCTTTTCGGTGTTGAAACTCAATTAAATCTATTCTGGGATACACAAAATATAAATTAGATACGAATCGAAAATCGAGTACATATATATGAAATGAATTAATAAAATAAACCAAAGTAGTTTCAAAGTATTGTTCACTACAATACTGTTTCTTTTACAGACGTATGAGTATATTGTAAGTGGAGGTGTGTTACATATTTTATATAAGTAGTAGAGGAGAGTAATTGAATTCTGTTTATTCATTTAGAGTTAAACCTAATTTTCTATTGTTACGCATCGCATATATAACAAGTGTTCATTTGAAAAGCCAATCTAGTAGCATGTGATTTACTGAAAACATTTTGAAGTATGTCGTAAATTAAAATTTACTACTTAACCTACGAAGTCGTATATTTTGACAGTTTCATACATACAAATAAATAATAAATAATAGGTATTTATTGAAAACTATAACAAATGTTGAAAATGTTGTCCTTCAAGATCAATGCTCTTTAAAATCCTCCGTTCAAAATTTCTGAAGATATTATGCAACATTACTGGATTGTTATTAATTTCCATGCATTTCGGTTCGATTCTCTGTAGCATATCATTCAAATTCAATATAGGTGTTCGAAATATGTTATTTTTTAGATAAGCCCACAAAAAGAAGTCGCAAGGTGTTAAATCGCATGAACGTGCAGGCCAGGCAATTTCAGTATTTCGACTAATTATACGCTCATCAAAAAATTCTCTTAAATAATCCAAAGATTCTGCAGTACAGTGACAAGGTGCTCCGTCTTGTTGGAAATATGCATTTTGAAGTTCATCATCATGCAACTGATTGACAAATGGTTGTAAAATTTCCGTACGGTACCTTTGAGCAGTTAACGTTCCCTGAAAAAATATTGGTCCAATGATTCGCCTTTGGCTTATCGCTGCCAAACACCAATTTTCTCTGGATGTAGCGATTCTTCATTAATTACATGTGGATTTTCACTACTCCAAATTCTTGTATTTTGAGAATTTAGGTATCCCGTTTTATAAAACCATGCTTCATCAGTAAAGATGACTCATTGCGAAAGTTCTCCATTATTGTTCATATTTACAAACCAATTGCAAAACTGTAGTCTACGTGGGTAATCAATTTCTAACAATTCTTGTACTGCTGTGACACGGTATGGATAAAGTTGCATATCTTTTTTTAATAACTTGTGAGTTGTACCAACAGAAAGGTTTATTTATTGACTCAAATGTCGAACAGATGTTTGTGGTTCATTTTCCATTATTTCTTCAACACGATTGACAACTTCAGGTGTACCATTTCTTAACTGCCCCGCTGCCTGATTTTCTTAAGAGACTACCAGTATCAGAAAAAAGTTTTAAAGTTCTATCCAAAGTATTCTTAAATTGTATATAATCAAATACAAAATGTGGAAACTCAACTTAAAATTTTACCATGCAATTTTGAACTGAATAAACCCATAAACCATCAATTTTATTACCACTTCGAAAATAAGCCTGGACTAAAAAAATTTTATGTTCTAAAGTGAAAGCCGTTTTAAAACTGAGAAGCAATTAATTTAAACCAGAATCGACGCACGATTATTTTATACACTAACTGATATTTGTGATTGAAATTATCAAATGTCATTTGGATTTACGTTTACGGAACAACAAACACATATTAATATATTTGCGCCTTATTCTATCAAAATTTCAAAGTAACCTAGATTGACTTTTCAAATGAACACCTGTTAGAATATTTTAATTTATTTTTAAATAATATTTCTTCTGCAAATATCTCATATTTTAAAATATTAAAATACAAATTCTTATCCATTTTTCTGTATACATTTTGTGTGCAAGTAGAAAGCCTTTCTTTTGTTATCGCGCTACGATAGACCCTTAGCCTTCTACCTACTTTGAACCGTCAAACCTTTAACGGTCGCTTTGAAAAATCTTTATACATTTCATTTTAAATTAAGCAGTTTTAAATTAATTACGTACTCATCTCTTACTAATATATGGTGTCGCATATCACTAGATAGCTTGACTCACAAAGGATATTTTAATGATATCTGCGTCATCGATATCACAACCTTTCAGCTAGCGCTTTTGATTCATTCATTATTCAAGACATCGACAACCTCGATTTACCCTCTCCAGCGTAGGGGTAATAAACACAAACCTTTTCTAGACCATCTTACTCGTCGTGCTGTTCAAGTAACGATGCCACACACCACGCCGTCCGATTCACATTATGTCTAGCTATGGAAATTTTTTCTCTTCAAGAAAACTAATTCGTTATTAAATGTCATCATCTCCATCAATCAATCAAACAAATTACACGTCCATTTCAAACAGAATTTGGAAACAAGCATAGCATATGAACCAGTGTGTCACATTAATAATAATTTTGAAATCGAATTTTCTATGAAAATTTAATCATTATTTCCAAGACAGTAAACATTTGTACAAAATTTGGTTTAAAAATATACACTTTTACTGGATGATTCATTGGTTTTGTTCCTGTCACACAGTATATAATGATCTAATCAGTTTATAGGCGTAAACATATCCGTGCATATTAAGTATCAATTTATATACATTTAATGTAAGGTAATATCATCAAAGTTGTGCAATGACTTCTTAAGTTTATGTAATAATTAGATTCGATTAGATTGGTCCCTATGACATCATATCGATTTGACCTTAATGCTAATTTACGTTTTTCTCATATCGTTGTATTTCTTCTAATATATGTGGCGTCGTTCATTCGGTTCAAATATATATTTGTCGGAATTATTTAAGGTTTGTCTACATTTACATTTTACAGAACTTTTATCTTCTATAATAAATTAATTTCTACTTGATTTACAGTTATTTTTTATTACTAACAAAAACACATTTTCTCTGTCGTTGTTTTAAGAAATCTCATCCTCATTTTCAACTTATACCACGTTTTCCTTGGAATTTATGCTTTTAGTTTAAGTTATGCAAAATTTTATTTCGAAAGTTGTATTATTTTGATTCCGACGTTCCTAAACACATACCTACATTACTAAATAGTAAATTTCCTTACTGTGATTTTCCAATCAAATGATAAGGAACATTAAAATCAAAGAATATGATCGTAAAAAGAGTTTACGTACAAAAAACCAAGTTTATGATTATAAGTTCAGGAAACTCTTTCTTTGGAGACTGTGGTTAAGTAAAAACTTAAAAAAAGGTATATAACCCCTTACCACAATTATTAATCGTATCCTAAATACGTATTTTGACAACTAAGTTGTCATCATCAGTAGGTAAAAACCACTAATTAAAAAGTCGCACATGGGGCACAGTAAAGCTAGAAAACCGCTTACGCAAGAACTACTTTACACCGCGTCCACGTATAGACTAATTTTAACATGCGAATATAAACTATGAAAAGAACGAAAAGGACTTACCTCTTAGGGAAAAAGGCATCCACATATGTTTATTCTCCTAGTTGAAAAATATCGAACGAAAGAACGACAAACATTCCTTTCTTAAGGGCAGCACTCAACATGTCCTAATAACTTCCATTTTAAAACGACGATGACACAATTATGGTTATAAAAATGAAAAGAGACAACTGAAAGGAATCGGTGATATATCGCTATTCATGGAATATTGTTTATTTTTCGCGATATGTATACTTTCATAAGCATCAAGTTCGCGGGGTTTATTAATTCCTTTGACCAGCTTCAACCCTGTGATCGACACATTGTGTAGTGTGCTTAAAGCGTGGTTGGCAACGTTAGATTTCTCCGGTCTATTGTATTTAATATGTGATATATGTTCTTTAAAACGGGTTATTATTGGTCGTTTTGTTTGGCCTATATATTTCAAATTACAATCCTCGGAACTAATTTCGTATATCCCTGATTTCGAATTCAAATTAACTCTATCTTTAGTATTCCCTAGGAGACTTTTGATAGTATTTTCGGACCGAAAGGCAACCTGGAGACCTCTTTCTTTCACAACTTTATTAATTTTTTTCGTGACGGGGTGGTATGGTAAACACATGTACTTATTCTCCTGGTTACTTTGAGATGTCAAACTTGTGGATTCGCGGATTGAATTTTTTATTTTTGTTTTTCTAATTAATTTATTGATTATTTCTATGTCAAAGCCATTGTATGTCGCGATATTTTTAATGAAATCCAGTTCTATTTCATATCTCTCTTTTGTTAACGGAAAATTTAGTAACCGATTGACTAAGAAATTAAAGGAAGCTGTCTTATCTTGATAACTATGATTAGAATCCGCGGTGATGAATCTATTAACATTGGTTTCTTTCCGGAAAACATCGATTTCTATTTTATGTTTATTCCTAATCAGTAAAGTATCTAAAAATGGTATCTTGCCATTGTGTTCCTTTTCCACTGTAAATTTAATCGTCGGAAATTTCAAATTTAATTGAGTAACGAACATGTCTAATTCGCATTTCCGTGTATCAAAAATCGCGAGAATGTCATCTACATATCTAATCCAGACTCTCGGGAAATATTTAGCGTTATTTTTAAATTCTACTTCAAATTGACTCATGAATAAATTGGCTATGAAAGGAGATAGGCAGTTACCCATTGTTGTGCCTTGTTTCTGTTCATAAAATTTTTCTCCTACTTGGAAACAATTTTGCGTCATGCACAGAGTTGTCAACCTCATGTATTAGTTTATTTTTGAAGGTTCAATGTTATTCTTGTGGAGCAAGCTTTCTAAATATTTCATAGTCTCTGGAATAGGTACCGAGAGGAATAAAGACGTTACATCGAATGAAACTAAAATTTCACCGGTTTCCAGTTCACAATCTTTAATTAATTTAACAAATTCTAAGGAATTACTGACTGACAAATTTTCTGGTTTTACGGGTAAATTTTTTTAAATTCATTCACTAACCATTCGGAAATCAAGTAAGTCGATGAGTTGATACCTGAAACTATAGGTCCCATCGAGTTACCTGGTTTATGTATCTTCGGTAAACAATACATTCTTGGTACTACAGGATTACTAACATTCAATTTATACTTTTGGGTAGAAGTTATTAAAATTGGACATTTCTTAATCGCGTCCTTTGTGTCACTAATCATTTTAGGATACTAACAAAAGCAAGTATCCGGTTAATTATGCACCTCAATTTACATCCATCAAAAACATGGTAAAACAAAAATACTTGGTCTTGAGTCTTGGTCTATGTAATATTAAAAGCAGCCTACGTTATTTAGCTCAAATAAATTGTACTTAATTGTACTATTATTTTCTTTAAGTAAAAGTGATACATCTCGGGCGGCGTTGGTTTCCAAGCATAGTTTATTACGCGTTTCTTAATAATTTTGAAGGGTAGAAATAGACCCCAAATGTTGAGACATATGTTAGCAGACACCCGGTATATATATACACATATACAGGGTGTGTATGAATTGTTGGATAATCTGCACGTGGAGTGTTTCCTTATACTATTCTAAGCCATTTTTATATATTCTTTTTAATTAGAAAATTTTTTTTTTAAATTTTTTGTAGAAAAGTTATGCAAAAAATTAACATATTTCTTCAGTTATTTAATTTATTAGAAAGATAATTTTGAATAAACGTTTAAAATTATAATAATTTACTCTTTATAGCAGAATAATAACGAAAAATTGCATGTTTGGTACTAAAAATTCCGTTGAAACCGTTGAAAGTTTATTTATAAGAAATATTTCGAAGGAAAGACGTCACTTGTAGATTATCCGCTAATTTCTACACACCCTATATATATACATATATATATAGTAGATTCAATTAATTGGCTGTACTACATATTAAAGTAAAATAGAGCTTAAATCGCCAACGAATTGACTATAACATACAAAGGTCAAGAAATAATTATATATATATATATATATATATATATATATATATATATATATATATAGAATAAAATAAATTAAAAGCGGGCAAGCGGTCTGTCAATTAAAAAACTCATTTATTAAGTATCCCTATATTTTGCAACAACTTTGTTGCTTCTTCCGGAGATAAAAATGTAGAGTTGAAAAAAATAATAAAATATTATTTTTTTCAACTCTACATTTTTATCTCCGGAAGAAACAACAAAGTTGTTGCGATTTTAATTTATTTTATTCAATATATTACGGTCGATAATTTCGTTTTAATTATATATATATATATATATATAAATAAATTATATTATATATATATATATATATATATATATATATATATATATATATATATTATATTATATATATAATGTGTGTTCATTTGAAAAGTCGATCTAGGTTACTTTGAAATTTTGATAGAATAAGACGCAAATATATTAGTATGTGTTTGTTGTTCCGTAAACGTAAATCCAAATGACATTTGATAAAGTCAATCACAAATATCAGTTAGTGCATAAAATAATCGTGCGTCGATTCTGGTTTAAATAAATTGCTTCTCAGTTTTAAAATGGATTTCACTTTAGAACATAAAATTTTTTTAGTCCAGGCCTATTTTCGAAGTGGTAATAAAATTGATGGTTCATGGGTTTATTCAGTTCAAGATTGCATGGTAGAATTTCAAGTTGAGTTTCCACATTTTGTAATAGATTATATACAATTTAAGAATACTTTGGATAGAACTTTAAAACTTTTTTCTGAAACTGGTAGTCACTTAAGAAAATCAGGCAGCGGAGCAGTTAAGAAACGTACACCTCAAGTTGTCAATCGTGTTGAAGAAATAATGGAAAATAAACCACAAACATCTGTTCGACATTTGAGTCAATAAATAAACCTTTCTGTTGGTACAACTCACAAGTTATTAAAAAAAGATATGCAACTTTATCCATACCGTGTCACAGCAGTACAAGAATTGTTAGAAATTGATTACCCACGTAGACTACAGTTTTGTAATTGGTTTGTAAATATGAACAATAATGGAGAACTTTTGCAAAAAGTCATCTTTACTGATGAAGCATGGTTTTATAAAACGGGATACCTAAATTCACAAAATACAAGAATTTGGAGTAGTGAAAATCCACATGTAATTAATGAAGAATCGCTACATCCAGAGAAAATTGGTGTTTGGGCAGCGATAAGCCAAAGGCGAATCATTGGACCAATATTTTTTCAGGGAACGTTAACTGCTCAAAGGTACCGTACGGAAATTTTACAACCATTTGTCAATCAGTTGCATGATGATGAACTTCAAAATGCATATTTCCAACAAGACGGAGCACCTTGTCACTGTACTGCAGAATCTTTGGATTATTTAAGAGAATTTTTTGACGAGCGTATAATTAGTCGAAATATTGAAATTGCCTGGCCTGCACGTTCATGCGATTTAACACCTTGCGACTTCTTTTTTGTGCCCTTATCTAAAAAATAACATATTTCGAACACCTATATTGAATTTGAATGATATGCTACACAGAATCGAACAGAAATGCATGGAAATTAATAACAATCCAGTAATGTTGCAGAATATCATCAGAAATTTTGAACGGAGGGTTTTAAAGTGCATTGATCTTGAAAGACAACATTTTCAACATTTGTTATAGTTTTCAATAAATACCTATTATTTGTTATTTATTTGTATATATGAAACTGTCAAAATATACGACTTCGTAGGTTAAGTAGTAAATTTTAATTTACAACATACTTCAAAATGTTCTCAGTAAATCACATGCTACTAGATTGTCTTTTCAAATGAACACTTGTTATATATACGTATATGGTAGATTCAATTAGTTGGCGATTTAAGATCTGGTTTTACTTCAAAATGTATACTTAAAACAATCTTATATGTTTCGGCATATGATGCCTTTTTCAAAGATTTTAAAATATGAATGACAGTATATTAATGTCATACTTATACATTTGTAGTTGTCATGGATCAAATTATTCAAAGATACATCCAGTTTAATAATAATAAATTATGCCTTAGTATTCAAAGAATAGTTAGACAACAAAGACGGGGAAAGGCAAGGCATGAGTTATTATTATGTATGCGCCCGTGGAGCGGCTTAAGATGTTAAGCTGTCGGCATTCGCCTTTAAGGAGAAGGAAAACCACGAAAACCTACTCGGACAGCCAGTCAGGGATCCAAACACGGAACTGTCAGCATGATAAGCAAATGTACAGATATTTAAATAGCATAAGATATATATTTATATAACATGAACATATATTATGATGGTAAATTGCAGATCGTTACATAATTAGGTTGTAGTATATACTGCTTAAATTTTTTATATCGCTTCTGTTGTTAATTGAATTTTTTCATGTTTGATACCAATCATTTCATTAATTTCCCTTTTCAATGTGTGTTGTTCTTTATCAATTGTCTGCGTGTTTTCAAAATCGAAATGGTTATCGCGTTGTAGTTTGTGTGTAAATAAGGCAGTTTTGTCTGTTTTAGAGTATTTGTGGGCTTGTATTCTTTTGTGTAAATATTGTTTAGTTTGGCCTATGTAGTAACTATCGCAATCGCGACATGGTATTTTATAGATGATATGTGTTTCTCGATTTTTTCTATTTTAGGTTTTTTTTTTAGGTTTTAGTTTTGAAAATAGATGTTTATTAGTATTACTAAGTTATATGTTGTAGCTATATCATATTTTTTTAAAGTGTATTTAATTTTTTCTGATAATTATGGAACATATGAAATCGTGATATGTATATGTTGTTTCATTGTTTAAATTGTTATTGGTGTCTGCAGTGTTGTATATTTGGTGGATTATTTTTTAATTGTTTGGTCTATAAGTTGTGGTGGATAGTTGTTATCTGTTAATATCATTTTAATTTTCTTGTTATCTTTTATGTGCAGAGTATGTGATAGTTTTACGGATATTTTCTTCTTCTCTTTAAAATTTGGATTTAATTTTTAAATTTTGCTTTATAAACTAGCTCATTCACAGTTCTTAGAAGTTTGCATTAAAAGGATATTTCCAAATCGAAACTTTTATTTAATTGAGGTGAGGTATACTGCAAAAGTACGACAGTCTTGATCGATATTCAGTGGCTTTTTGAACTACGTGCATGTAAAAATTGCAAATATAATAGGCGTGTTGAAAATGTTTTGAATATAAAATCGTAAATACCATAGCTATGCCCTTCCCTGCCCTTAACATCTAAATTCTATATCAGTAGGATAAATTTCGAATAAGATTTAAACTATAGAATTGAGTAATTTTCAGCAAATCTGTATATTTCCATTTTAATAAATTTATTTACGTGGCTAGCATACAAGATAATGTAGGTTTATATTACTGCGACATCTCCCTGTGAATGCCTTAAACAAATTGGTATTACCAGTAAGTTGTCTCTTATGCAATAGATATCGTTCATAGCTGTAGAACATAGAATATAAAAGCAAATGCATTTATAAAAATAACTTATTTGTATTTTTTTTGTTTCAGAAAAGGCATAATTCATCAATAAAAAATAATTTGAATTGGTAAGGCATCCCAACTTTATTTTTTTTTATAAAATAGCGAAATTTTTAGCTTTTTCTTTATCTTTTTTTATTGTAGAGGCATATAATTGTTAAACCTATATAAAGGCATCATTGCCGAAACATGTAGGGTTGTTTTAAATATATATACTTTGAAGTAAACCAGACCTTTAATCGCTGACTGATTGAATTTACCATATCATACCAAGGTCACGAAAATATTATATATATATATATATATATATATATATATATATATATATATATATATATATATATATATATATATTAATTGATAAATTATTGGAGTTTTTCGGCTTTTATGAAATATTTACCAATATCGCTCCGGATTGGTCCACTCTAGTTATAACTGTTATAAGTAACGGAGCCGTATTTACCTAGCATTTCTAACTACATTATTTAAAAAACAAGAAGAAAAGGAAGAGGAACACTGGACAATTAAAATAAGTTAAATTAAAATATAAATTGTAAAAGGAAATTAAAAATGAATACAATTCAAATAATCCAAGAAAATAGTTATTTACTTGCTATTTTTAAATTTTTGTTACTAAATTAAAATAGGAGTCGAATTAGTGGGAATTATATTTTTTTTGTTTAGAAGAAATGTTCGTGTAATCAAAAAAATTGTCCAAGGATCTGGTTGTTTATTGGAAATTCAAATAAACACTCAAATTGACAAAAATAGTAATGACAGTTATTTAATAGATAACCGGTCAAAATAGTATATGTCTCAATCCTATCTGACAATGTATGTCGGGTCACGTGACAGCAGGCAGTCATCCGCGTTCCAAATATGTTGCGTCCTGTGGTATTACATTGTGATTTGCAGTTGTTTAATAACCGTTTATTTGAAATTTTGCCTTATATTATTCGCTGAATATTCTTTTATGCTCTGTCTTAATAATTTCTGTGAGAGAGCGAAGTTATTTTTTGTGAATCTGTCTCTTCTCCAGCAGTGGCGTACCGATGATCCTGTAGAAAGGTGAAATGCGAATCTACGTCTCTAGAGAGGATACATTTACAAATATATGAACTTTTATTGTGTTCTTCACACCCCTTATAGGTTTTACCTACTCAACTATGTTTCAAATTATTTTGTAATCTATTTCTTCGTGTTTTATGGTATGATACCGTTTATTTTTCTAATTAAAGTCATTGTGAATATCTTTTATTTATGAAAACAAATATTATATTTAAGTAAATTATGCAAATATTATACGTCTAAACATACTGATGTTAAGCACTCAATGCACTCAACTGCTTAAGGTTGTCTAGGGAAATCGAATGCAGAGTCCATAGAAAGTAGACGCATGTCATAGGTCCGCATAGATCACGTATTACATGCGGAAACGGTGTCACTGGAAAGTATGGAAAGACCGATCATCCACAAATTCTGACTAGGCCGGCATTTATAGGATCTTTCTCAGGCTTAGAAAGTGGCTCAAATTACTTTTTGTACGTTTCTTAGGGACCTCCGTATTTTTCACTTATTTTTCGGATAAGATCAAACCTTTCAACTTTCTTTCCGTTGATTTATTTGTAAATAATTGTCTTAACTTCTGCAGTTGTAATTCATTGTTATAGGATTTTCATGATAAGAATACGTTAACGTCATTGATAGAAACTTCAATCTAACAAATATACAATTATCAAAATATCCACTTGACAGAAAGATACTAATCGGGTTATACTAGGGTTATATGGCCTTCGTGTTGTCTGCTTGCAAACAACAATTATTTTGACATTTAGGTTATATCGCATTTATCGTTTAATGGAAAAATGACATTTGTTGAACATAACCCGTAAAAGACAAATACAATTGTCAACAAAGCAGAAACGACATCAATGACTTGAACGCGAAAATCCTATCTTAGAGTTATCATTAATTGATGTTGCTGACACTTCTTGGTGAAACATGTTAGTAACTGACTTAGAGTAAATATTGAGAATGAAATACTTAGCTATATTCCACTAATTTTATTAGAATAACTCTTAACATATGTTTCGAATGTTATGCCATTAGCAAAGAGATATCTTTAAATCTTGTTTATAAGCACAAAGAAAGAAATAAGGTGAAAAATTTTTTATACCCAGAAATAAAAGAAATAGACAAAACCATATGGCATTCGATTACATATATTGTCCCCATCTCAGATAAATTAAATAAAATTTTAAGAAAATTAGATATTAAAATAATATGGGTAAACAAAACTTAATTAGGTACTATATTAAACAACAACAAAGATAAAATATATAACTTCTTTTTCTACTTTTCTTAGTTGTTCTCTTAATTATAAATCGTTAATTATTTCTTGGAATTCGCCTTGATAACTATTCATTAGATATATAAAAATGCTCATTTTAATGTTTCAACTTTTTAATTTGTCTTTATCAGAAAATAAATTTAATTACATAATAGGTGTTTTCCTGCAAAGTTTAATTTAAACTAGTTATAATATAATAACTATTGGTTTTTATAACATGTAAATTTATATATTTATTCTTGGTACTTAGGCACAATTTGAAAGTGTGGTTATTTTTCAATTACAAAGAAGTTAAAATACTACAAACCGAAATAAATTACAAAACAGGATTAGTATTAGAGTTAATTCATATAAAAAAATATGAAGAAAACCATCATTTACCACGGTGAAATTTTGGGCAGCTAAGTTTAAACGTGGCCGTACCAGCTTGGGAAACAGTTGAGCGCTCGGGACATCCAAAAACTGTAACCACTGACGATAACATCGCTAAAGTTCACCAAATGGTGCTTTTCATTAGAGATTGTGCACGGGTTCTGAGCAAAGCTCTAGCTTCAATTTTTAATTTAAGCATCACTACGTCTACTTTTCCGGACTGGGACTTGGAAACTAAGGTGTTATTATACCAATTTTTAAACATGGGGATAAAGCTTTATGAACAATTGTCGAACCATAAGTATTTTATCTACCTGCTCCACAGTTTTCGAACAACTTACTGTACAACTATACTTGAAAATATATGCTTATATTTCCCCAAACCAGCATGGCTTCAAACTGGGAAGATCGACAGTAACAAACTTGGTTGAAATTACGCAGTATATTAGTCAATGCTTGGACAAAAGAGAACAGGTAGATGTGATATTAATAGATTTCGCTAAAGCGTTCGATACGATTGACCACAATATACTCATCACTAAAATATCCTCCTTCGACCTTTATCCTAAAACCGTAAAGCTAATTAATTCCTATTTGGACAATAGATCGGCCTACGTTTGCTACAATGGATATAATTCCAGGATACTGACTCTGACTGCGTTTTCTGGTGTACCGGAAGGGTCCAATCTAGGGCCTCTACAATTTATAATGTATATAAATGATCTTTTAACCTCAATCGACTGCCAAGTTTTTGCGTATGCTGACGATCTAATTTTAATTTAAAAAATCGATACCATCTCCGACTGTGAAACATTGCAAAGGAGTATCAGTATTATTACCGCCTGGTGCCATGCAAACAAGTTTAAATTAAGTATTAGCAAATGTGCCATTGTCACTTATTCCAGGAACGAGCAACTTATTTCTTACGATTACGATGCTGAACGTACACCTATTCCAAGGAAGCTAGAAGTAAAAGATCTAGGTGTTTTATTTGATATAGAAGTAATGTGAAACTCTGCTTCTCGAGCTTTAGGCTTCCTTATAAGAACGCGCAGAAGATTCCCTAACGTGTTTACACTAAAAACGTTATATTTTACTATGGTCAGGTCTAAACTGGAATATGCCTCTGTCGTATGGTATTTGCCCAACAATTGGTTTGGAAAAATTCAAAGGAGGTTTTTGAAATATGTTTCGGTCTAGATCAATAGAATATATCCACCGAGTGGTGTAGACTACAATAGCCTTTTAAGCGAGTACGGCATGGAGTCGTCGGAAGGGAGGAATTCTTCTAGTGCAAACTTTTTAATCAAAGGTGTTACAAACAAAATTAATTCTCCGGCATTACTCGGTGAAGTACAGTTTCTTGTACCGAATTACGGCACGCCTTCATCGGCAACATTTTCAGTTCCTCGTGCTAGAACTAATGTTTTTGGCTAAGGCTCCATTGGTTCACATGGCGAAGAACGCAAATAGATATTGTGAGAATCCTTTTACTAAATAAATAAATTAGTGTCATTTTGTTTATGTTTGTGTAAATGAATTTACACTGCAACATATTGCAGTGGATTTTTCCCCGAAATTTTAGTGAACATTTTTTGAAAATAATATTTTTGTAGTGTACTATTTTCCATTTCAGTGTATGATTGTATTTATGAACATTGATGTTATTTTGAATTGTTTTTTGATTTATGTGGAGGGATATCGGTTCCGATTTCCGCCTTGCCACGATTTAGACACGTTTTAATATCAAAATAGGAGAGTTGTGTATCGGGAGATAAAATTTTTTTTTATCTTTCAGTTCAATTAAATTTCGGTTTTTGTTTTTTGAATTCAGTGTTTTGTGATTGCTTTTCTCATTAACGAATTTATACGAGTGTGTATACTTCGTATTTTGAATTAATTACTCTCTTATTTTCACGTGGTCTCTTTGTTATATGTGATAAAAACCTAAGTAAGTTTTATTTCACAGTTATAATATTATTTCTTGATTGTATGCATTTATTATTGTGGAATCAATTGTATGAATTTCTATATATTGATATAAATTAAGATATATGAATGATAAAGATATTTTTCTATATCAAGTAAATTTTTTAATGTAAAATTCTAGTACGATTTTATTTTTCAAGGTTGGTTTTTATATCTGTGGTATCTGCGCAGGTCTTTCTTAGTAATATTTTCGGTTTGACAGATTGTATTCTGTTTACATTTTGACTTTGTTATTCTTGAGTGTTAATTAAAAATATCTTTGTGATTTATTAGTTATTATTCTTGCTCGCGAGTCATAAGAGGATGTTTAAATTTGCTTAGCGGTTATTATCAGCAAATTAAGTTTACCTCTATGTGTAAATGTAATACACAGGTCTTTATATTTCATAAAGATTAAATTTTTTTTAATAAATCTTAACTTGGAATCTGTGACTTTATTATTCCTTTTGTGTGAATTTTTGATTTTGCCGCCGAGTATTTTTGTAGAAGAGAAATACCACTTTTTCCATTGGAAACCCTGAGAGGAATGCTGTTTCATAAAAGAAAAGTTCCCGATTGAGCATTAAAGTTGGACAGTGTTGTGGTGAATAGTGATTTATTCAAGCTCGAACTCACTATTCATAGCAATATGTTTTTTGTTTTTGTAATTTTATATTATACTTTAACTGGATTTTTGTGCTTGTTGGATAATAAAGACTATTATTATTATTAGACGACCGCCGAATTAAAGTGAGACAGATAGCGGAGGCTATAAGTATGTCCAAAGAACGTATTTGTCACATATTGAGTCAAGATTTAGGCATGAGAAAGCTGTTCGCGCGCTTGGTGCCGCGCTTGCTAACGTTAGACCAAAAACGTGTTCGAATGAACATTTCCAACGCTCTGTTGGTGCAGTTTAGGCGCAATAAATCAGAGTTTGGGGGCCGATTAATTACTGTAGATGAAACTTGAATACACTATAATACGCTCGAAACAAAAATACAGTCAAAACAATGGACTGCGAAGGGGGAATCGGCTCCAAAAAAAGAAAAACTGTTTCTTCGGCTGGGAAAGTGATGGCGACTGTTTTTTTTTTTTGGGATAGTAATGGAGTTATCTTAATCGACATCTTCAAACAGAAAAAACCATTACAGGAGCATACCACCCATCATTACTTGACAAGCTGAAAGCAGAATTTGCAGAAATGCGGCCATATTTGCAGAAAAAAAATTGTTTCACCAAGACAATGCACCGTCTCACACCTCAGCAGTTGCCATGGCGAAAATCCACGAATTACGGTTTGAGCTGCTTAACCACCCCTCTTACTCACCAGATCTAGCCCCAAGCGATTTCTTTTTGTTCCCTAATCTCAAAACTGCGCTCGGAGGACAGATTTTCGTAAAATGAGGAGGCCATCACTTTTGTAAACAATTATTTTGCAGAGAAAGACGCCGAATACTATTTGGACTGGTAGAACGTAAGCACTGGCCAGATATTAATAGCTCTAATTTAATACATAATGTAGTAAAACGCAAAAGATTAGATCTGTTAGAAACTTTAGAAATCAAAAAAGCAAAGAAACATAATTTATTAGTTACTAATACACAGGTAGATTTCTCGAATTTCTCTTCATAGACACTATTGTAAATATTAATTATCCACCCACCAAGTACCACCAACCCATAGAACGTTAGGTATATAAGTCTTACACTTACAACCATTAAGTTAGATTTAAAGATATCTCTTTGATAATGGCATAACAGCCAAAACATATGTTGTTCTTCTCACTATTTTAAACTTTAGTTAAGATACATTTATATACTTAATACTTATTTATATTTATTATTTTATATACATATTACATTTTTACGTATGTTTAATGATATACCGCAGAAGAATTATTCACATAATTATTCGATAAAACTTAACTTAAATAACAAAACATATATGAAAATATATAAATTTAAAAACACTAACAAAAAATATATGTACAACTACCCTAAAACGACAATATTAAAATCTAACAATACTTTATTTTCCTGTAAAAAAAAAAGATTAGAATATTCAGAAATAGAAATAGAAGATATTGTACAGTCCTGGACGAAAATAATACCCCAAAAAGTGAACATTTCAAGAACAAATTATTAATTTCATTTTCAAAATTTTCTAAACTTAAAAATATAAATTAGGATCGATCGTTTCCCCTATTGCACTTAATTTTTTAATTTTTTTTAAGGAACATTTCATTCGCTCAAATTCGTGATATATTTTACAATAAGTTTATTTTTTTCGATGTAGATATATTAGCTTCTTAATCCCTATTCATCATTGAATATGTCTTCTAATAGCTGTCTAGTTATTGTTCGGTGCGGCCGCGTCGGATCCAGTTTAGGTCTGCCGTACAACCTGCTGTTTATAACATACAACCTGAAAACAAAATAATTTTTTTAATTACGTCACGTTCCAATTTATTATAAAATAAGTCGGCAATCTTGTAAGCAATATGAATTACTTATTTTTATATTATACTGGCTGAACCAGGCAATTCTTTGTTAATGCTAGATCCGACTATATACAGGGTGTTTCGAAAGTAATCTGAAATTTTGTTGCGGGCGATTCGTCATTCAATTTTAAGACGAAAAGTTCCTGTAAACATGTGTGATAAGTTTTGTCGTTAATGAGATACAACGTGCTCAATGTTTTATTATTATAATAGAAGCAATAACATTGTGACAAATAAAACATAAAAGTAGTACATTTCAGAGATGTTCCAAATGTGCACCTCTAGCTAAAATACAAGCTTCCAATCGACGTTTAGTAGATTGCCAAATCCTTTCGAAAATGCTATGAGTGTTGCGAATAACATTGCAGCCTTCTATATTGCAATTTTGAAGATCTTCTAAATTTAGAATCGGTGTTGTATAAACGAGTTATTTAAAATATCGCCACACACAAAAATACAGAGGATTGTGGTCAGGTGACCTTGGGGGCATGGGTATGGAGATCCTCGCCCTATCCAACGGTTTGAATAAACCTTATTTAAAAACTCCCATACGATTAATGCAAAATGTGGAGGTGCACCATCATGCATGGACCACATACGTCTTCTAATTATGAGAAGTGCATCTTCCAAAAAAACGGGAAGCTAATTTTCTAGAAAATGAAGATATGTATCACCGTCAATCGTTAAGGAAGGGAAAAGTCCTATTAAACAAGGTCGATAATACCAATCCAAAGGTTGACCTAAAAAGTTTGTTGGAGTCGTGCTGCAACTGTGGCATGTGGATTTTCATCAGCTCGCTTGTAAGAAAATATTACTCAAAAATTTGCAAAAAACTACTATTTTACGCATGAGTATGAAATTTATTCTAAAAGTGTATTTTCGATCAAGCAAAAACTTTAATAAAGAATTTTTTTTCATAAATCCACAATAAAAATGTTTTTCTATTGGGACACCTATCCGGAAACACACTGTATATATATATATATATATATATATATATATATATATATATATATAGACTTGTATTATCGACCGTACTGTAATGGTGAATAATTAATTAAGTCGGGTAAGCGGTCTGTCAATTAAAAACTCATTTAGTTCAACCTCTATATTTCGTAACCATTAGTTACTTCTTCCGGAGAAGAAAAACAGAGTTCAAAATTAGCAGTGAACTTAACTAAACATGTTAATATCGAATATTTTACATTAAATTGACCAGCTCTTGGTTTCACGTCAACCTTTTAAAAACATATATATATATATATATATATATATATATATATATATATATATATATGAAGCGTTGTTCTTCGGGATATTTCGGCGCGTATTTCATCCTGAGGACAACTTTCTTCCTGACGTTTCGGTGACATCACTTTTACCGTTTTCTTGAGGATGTTCTCGTTGCGATGGTAACTTCAAGAGTTCAACTTTTGAAGTTATTTTTTATTTTGGTTCATGCTATTACCTCTTTTAATATTTGACAATCTTTTTAACACCCGGTACTCTTATCTTCACATTTTCGTTAGTATTTTTAATTATTTTTACTCATACTATGATTTTATGAGGGGCCTAAATACTTTCGAGCCGTAGTGTAAGAATTTAGGGAAAGGGAAGTAAAAATATAACATAATTTATTCAAAGTTTTAAAAATTAAATATCGAATTTGTACAAGTCTTGTTTAACTTTAAAAAAAAACTAAATAAAAGTGAATTAAAAGATTAAAAACTAAAAATTAAAACAAAAAAATAAAGATTAAACAAATACAGAGAAATTAAAGAGTAAACAATTATTAAATTTACTTTTCAGATCCATTGACCTCTTGCTCCTTTTTCGAACAAATAAAAACAAAATAAAAATACAAGTAAACAATCATTACTAGAGCTGAGGATGTTTGCGGTATAACCATGGTTATATCATGTAACCATAGTAAATTACTATGGTTACATGATATAACCATGGTTATACCGCAAACATCCTCAGCTCTAATCATTACATATACGTTTTCGATCCATTGACCCCGTGCTCCCTTTTTAATATTATATATATATTTGGCATTTCCACAGTCCGTATTTGCACAACTTTATTGCTCATAATTAACATTTTATTATACATATTTTTTAGAATACAATTTCATTTCATAATACTTTTCTTGGTTTCTTTTTCAACTGCGTGTTATTTTGACATTGGCAACACTAACGCGCCAAAAAATATTGACAGACTTTTAGTGTCGAACCTCCGCGATACGAAAAGAAATAATAAAAACTTGTTTCTGAAATGTGTGGTGTCTTGCCGAAACAGTGCGAATTTTCGATCGAAATAATACACCAGACGCGGCTGTTGTTAGCAAGTTTGTGAGATTGGCATGCCAATTGATAACAAGTTATTCTCGTGTTCGTCCAGTGCATGCAGTTGAGAATATTGTTGCTGTTGCCATAAAAGTCCAGAACCTCAATTCGCCACAGATCTTACTAACAAAACATTTGTTGCACTAACTCTTGCACTTTAATTCTGCATAGAGACCTCGGAATATTCGCTTATAAGGTTCATTGAAACAAAATATCACCAGTTTAGTTATAGCTTCGCTGTTTGGGGTATAAAACAATTGGAAATTCACTTGGATTTTGCTTAAAAAAAAAATGTTTGCGGATGAGACGCATTTTCATCTCTGCGACTATGTAAACAAGTATAACTGAGGTATTTGTGGCTTGGAAAACTCATACGTAATCATACAGAAGGCAATGCATCCTTAGTGTGTGATTCTTTGGTGTGGTTTTTGGAATGCCAGGGTTATTGGCTCATTTTTCTTCGAACATGAAGATGACAACAGTACTAAAAAATACTTTAAGTTTGTGCTTATTATATATGCGGGAGCAAATCTTAAGATGACACTTCGAAACTGCACTGACGAGATCATGAGAACGAAACAGATGTGTCTGTAGTTAAAGTCACCATTGGTTAAACACATTGTGTACAGATACCGATATATTTTTAACATATTTGTATTAATTTATAATGACAAACAGCATTACGGTCGACGAAGAGCGACTTTTTTGGGGTAGGAATTGATGGGTTGGACTTGGGCGATCTCTGGTTCCAACAGGATGACACAAACTGCGAAACAATCAATTGTTAGCGCAATAAATTCAATAATCGTGTAATAAGCCGTTTTGGTGATGTAGCTTAGCCTGCGTGGAGCCGGAATTTGACGTCGTTAGTCTCTTTTATAGGGTGCTACTAAAGATTAGATGTTACGTTAACAATCCTGAAATGTTTATAGCATCTAAAGACAATATTGACGGTGCTCTTCGTGAAATAGGGCCTCAAATCATCTGAAAACTATAACCTACTATTTAAAAAACTAGCATCACCATCCTAATATTCAAAAAATGCATCAAAAACAACTTTGAAAACTACAGAGCGATCACGCTGTTAAACACGGCACAGAAGTTATTGCTAACAAAAGTGATATTAGAACAAAGCCAATCCCAATTAACCATTAATGAAGAACAACAGAAATTTCACCCAAATAGATCTACTACTGACGCCATATTCGTTATCCGTCAACTAGTCGAAAAAGCGATTGAATTTAACGCGCTAGCCTTTATGTGCTTTGTCGACTTACAAAAGGCATATGATCGGGTGAAACTACACGACGTGATAACAATACTACAGGAGAATAACATAAAAAAACAGTTGATAAATATAATAGAAGACTGTTATCCGACAAGGTAATTCCCTTAGCCCAATACCATTTATTATAAATAAACTACAGACAGCCTGAAAAACATGAATGGCTACAAAATGGGGGAAAAAAATCTGACTATTTTTTGTTATGCTGACGATGCGGTGGTAATCGCAGATACTGAGGACAACCTACAGAGAATTCTCCATCGATTCACAACGACTGAAAGATACAATATGCAAATATCAACAGAAAAGACAAAATCGTTAGTGGTCGCGAAAGAACCTATACGATGTAAATTAGAAATATGCAACAAAACCATCGAAGAAGATTGTGATTTGTGCACTTGGAGGTAGAAATATCGAGTGAACGAAACAACTACAGAGAAGTCAGGTAACAGACCATGAAAGCAGGACGAAAAATAAATACCTCACCACAAAGAGCATAGTAAAAATATAGAAAACCGTGGTAAGACCAATAATAACGTATGCAGCTGAAACATATACCTATATAAGCAAAATTAAACAATTGATGCGAACAACCGAAATGAACACTTTAAGAACAATAGTGGAAAAAACAAGACGAGATGAAGTTAGGAACGAAACTATAAGAGAAGAATGTTAAATCGGAAATGCCGTTAGATTCGCCAGAGGAAAGAGCAAAGCATGGGCAGAGAACGTCCAAAGAGCAGTTGAGACCAGGTTGATAAAAATAGCAAGAGACCAAACACCAGCAAGAAAAAGAAATCTTAGGAGGTCGCTAAAAAGATGGAGGGAAAGCTGGATTTCCACTTCCACTGAAACGCCATTGCTGGATGCGTGAAAAAAAAACAGGTTTCGACCTAAATAAAAGAAGACAAAGAGGAATGTTTCTCTTCAGATTGTTTGAAGGAAGCGGTGAAGAAGTTTTTTGAAGACTTACCAAAAGAATCTTTTTGGAAGGTAACCTAATTCTAAAAACGCCGGAATACATGTATAAACGTTAGTGGATCATATGTTGAAAAATAAAATATAGCTTTTCTTATAACTCCTTTCATTCATAGCTAGGTCTATAAAACAAAAATCTCCCCTTGTACGTAACTAATATGGTACCATTTTATCAAACCAGGACGCCCTAATTTTAACAATTAATACTGCTACGAATTCATACATGCATTGTATGAATATATACACATTAATATGTTAATTCATTCAACCAACATTATTAGCGCAAGTCACCATTTGAAAAGGAGACTTTAATGATTAATATACTGAGATCTGTCAGTTGCACCGAATTAATTCATCCAGATGTGTGTCATTTCGTAATAATTTTCCTTGGTCCGCTATAATTTTTTACTTTATAGGGTTGTTAGACTGTTCGAAAATGTATTGAGGCAATGCGAGAATTATCTACGTCGCGTATCTTTTGATCTCCTTCAGATTTTTTTCGCAAACAATCATAAATCTGGGTCAAAGTTGTTCGGTCGTTTTTTTTCAAGGTCCCAAGCCAGTTAGCATTCATTATAGATTGCTGTATTATTGTTATTAAATGTTTATGATTATTTAAAAAATGAATCGGGTGCATTGATGCATGTATATCGGACGTACGTATTGATTGTAATTCTATAATATATACAGGGGCAATCAAAATTTATTAAATCTTGAATGCAGATACCTAAGTTACATAGATGGTTCCGAAAAAAGAAATTATTGAATCAGAAATTTAAACAGACAGAAACAAGGAAAATCTCTAACCACAATATAAATAAATAAACTCTAATCGGCAACTAAGTAGCCATCTTCAGTAGAAGAATCTGAAAAATACTGTTAAACGTAGCGTCTTTCTAAGGTACAACTTTCGAAGATATGCTATTCACCGAATCATCAGTAGGATAACAACACTAGGTTGTACCTTAGCCACAGATGCGACCGTTTAACATTATTTTTCAGATTTTTTTCTACTGAAGATGCCTACTTAGTTGCCCAAATACTTAGAGTATATTGATTTATATTATGATTGGGGATTTTTCTTGTTACTGTCTATTTCAGATTTCAAGTCACGATCTTCACCTATTCGAAAATATCAAGTTATATCAAGATAAAAATATATCCATAGTACAGGCAATGTTCTTAAAAATATATGTAAAATTAAATGGAATTTCGTTATACAGGGTTCGGCAGCTGGTATAACACATTTTCATAAAGCTGTAAACTTGTTGAAAAATTACGAAATTAAACCAACTTGCAATATACAGTGTGTTTAAAAAAGATGCGGCAATATTAAAGGGGGTGATTGCCCAGGTCATTTTATACAAAAAGTTCCTATAAACATAGGTCCGCATACGCTTCGTTACCGATCTACAGCGTGTTGAAGTTTAATTTTAAGAAACAGTAAAAACTTGATTTTTCCAAAGCGGCTTGAGATATCATAATGAAATTTTAGGCGTGTTAATAGCTGTCGGAGACACATACTTTGCAATACAACACAATGTTTCAGTCGTACCTGTGGCGCGCGTATTGGCACGTCACATGCTATTTTTCAAGAAAAAATAGGACGCCTCTGATTTCTCTAAAAATACAAATATGCTTTTATTTATTGTTCAATTATGAAGAAAAAAACTCTCTTAACTTTTTATCGTTTACCGTTTTTTATTAAAAAAAACATTTTAGTGCATGTCCATTTATTACAGAAAAAAATATTAAAGAACAAGGTTTTATTCAAGGGCAAAAACAAATATTTTACCATACCAACAATTTTATCAACCAAAAATTACAAAAACTGTGTAAAGTGACCACCTCTAGCTCGGATGCAAGAATCCAATCTTCTCCTCGTTGACTGGCGAACTCTCTGAAAAACACCAGGATCGGTTTTAATTGAGTTGCACCCAGAAATGATTCGGTTTCTTAAGTCTTCTACGTTTTCCAATGGAGTAGCGTACACCAAGAACTTCAAATGGCCCCACATTAAAAAATCCAGGAGATTTAAGTCCGGGGATCGTGCAGGCCATGAGTGAGGTCCACCTCGGCCTAACCAGCGATTTCCGTATGCTTGTATTAAGAAATCACGAGCTACTTGACTAAAGTGGGCTGGTGAGCCATCGTGCATATACCACATTGCATCTCTAATTGCTAATGGTACGTCCTCCAGAAATCCAGGGAGCGTATTTTCCAAAAAGTTGCGATACACCTCTCCGGTAAGTCTCCTTGGTAAAAATACTGGTCCAATTTGCAGTCACCCACAATCCCAAGCCAAACGCTCAAAGAAAACTGATGTTGAAAACGATCTTCAACAATTTCATGTAGATTTTCGTCACACCATACATGGTTATTATGGAAATTCCGTATTGCATTTCTTGAAAAATTCGCTTCATCCGTGAACAGAATCAACATCAGGAGTTGAGGGATTTGAACCATTTTGTGCAAAAGCCATTGACAGAATGCAATGCGAGGCGGAAAATCAGCAGGAAGAAGTGCTTGAACGCGTTGTATATGGAATGGATACAACAAATTTTCCTTCAGAATATGCCAAATAGTCCCATTACTTACATCCAAAGCGTCAGCAATTTTTCGAGTAGAAGTACCTCGATCTTCTTCAATCATGTCTAGCACATCCTCTTCCAGCTCTACCGTTCTTGCTGTCCTTGGCCTTCCTGCTCCTCCATTTCGTCTTAATGTGCCTGTTTCATAAAGACGCCGATGAATACTTTCGAAAGTTTTTCTATCAGGAACAATACGGTCAGGAAATCTTTCAGTATACAACCGCCTAGCTTCTAATGCATTGCCATCAGCACGCCCATAAATGTAGTGCATGTCGGTCATCTCGGCATTCGGATAGCGATTCATGATAAGGAACTTCAACAAATTCGACACATACAAAATTATTAATCACGAGACTCATTCAATATATCATTCAATATGTCAGTGAATAAAACAGGACTGTGGTTTGGTAAAATATTTGTTTTTGCCCTTGAATAAAACCTTGTTTTTTTATTTTTTTTTCTGTAATAAATGGACATGCACTAAAATGTTTTTTTTTACTAAAAAACGGTAAGTCGTACGATAAAAGTTAAGAGAGCTTTATTCTTCATAATTGAACAATAAATAAAGCATATTTGTACTTTTAGAGAAATCAGAGGCGTCCTATTTTTTCTTGAAAAATAGCCTGTGACGTGCCAATACGCGCGCCACAGGTACGACTGAAACATCGTGTTGTATTGCAAAGTATGTGTCTCCCACAGCTATTAACACGCCTAAAATTTCATTATGATATCTCAAGCCGCTTTGGAAAAATCAAGCTTTTACTGTTTTTTAAAATTAAACTTCAACACGCTGTAGATCGGTAACGAAGCGTATGCGGACCTATGTTTATAGGAACTTTTTGTATAAAATGACCTGGGCAATCACCCCCTTTAATATTGCCGCATCTTTTCTAAACACACTGTATAACAACTTCAATATGTGCAATTTTCTTTTTGGAAAGAATATCTTTTAAGTTGTCTTCTAAACAAAACATTAACCTATTTTGAACATTTTCCATAACTCTACGCAGAAGTTGACCATTAATACCTTGACATTCTTCAAAAATGTATTTCAGTGCCTGAATAGTTCATGGTCGGTTCTTATATACCCTATCCTTTAAGAAATCGGAAATCGAAAAATTCGGAGATCTTGGCGGGGTATTTTTTGGTTTAACTTTATTAGGAACAATTTCCCTTAAAGTAAGAAGGGTCTGCCTCGCTGTATGGGCTGTCGCACCATCCTGCTGGAGCCATACGTTGTTTTGCCCTGATCTTCATAGGTCTCCTACCAAAAAAATATGTAGCATGTGCATATAACGATGGAAGTTAACGGTGACTGTTTGATTATTTTTCTGGAAACTGTAAGGTGCATAGATTCCAAAAATTGATACTCCACACCATACTGTCACTTTCTGGTCATGTAGCGGTTTTTGATGTAACTATTGAGGATATTCCGATTACCAGTGCCAACAATTCTGTTCATTTATGAAACCGCTTAAATGAAAGTGAGCTTTATCCGTCATTAACAAACAACGCAACACATCTTAATCTTCATTCAAGATTTCTAAGAATTCTCTCTCTCTAAGAATGTTTTCTAAGTTCTTAAAGTGCTGTATCGCCTTCCTTTAGACACTGCACAATCTGAATTTTATACGGGTGAAAACGTAAATCACTTTTAAAAATCCTATAAAGACTTCTTTCATAGATTTGCAGGGCTAATTAATGTTTTTTCGCAGATCGCATCGGACTTATGTTAACTGGTATCCGAATAGTTGTAACACCATCTTTAAATTTTGATGCAACACTGCTTCTTTCATTAAAATCATTCACGCGATGGAATTCTCTCATATCTTTGAACATTAAATTCTCGCCGGCAACTTCTTTGAGTTTGGATAACGGAACCATTTATAATAAACTCACTCATGTATGTTTCAAATTATTTTGTTATATACGCATTCGGTTCGCCCACTCATGTATGATTCAAATTATTTTGTTATATACGCATTCGGTTCGCCCGACAAGTAGTGAAGACACGATAATACAGTTTTTTATAGATATGGTTGTTACCGTCTATAGAAACACGTTGCTTAGTTCGGCAGTTATTATGTAGACAGCGCTGAATATTCTTTCACGCTCTGTCTTAATAATTTCTGTTTGATAGCAAGGTAGTTATGTTTGGTTGAATGTATCTCTTCTCCAGCAGGGGCGTACCGACGATCCTGTAGAAAGGTGGAATACGTATCTGCGTCTCTGGAGAGGAGATGCATTCACAAATATATAACTGGTATTGTGTTCTTCACACCCCATTTTTAATAATATTTTATATTATTAAAAATACTTTTGTATAATAAACTCATTCACTGCATAAATACGTTGGTTTAGTGGAAATTTCTCTATTCTAATCAAAATTGCATGTATCGACAAAGTTAAGAAGTTAAATGTCAAACTAACTGACATCACATTATTTGGTTTTTCATAGCAACTTATTCAAAATGTGTCATACCGGTTGCCGAACCTTGTATAAAGGTATTTGACAGAGAAATTTACCGTTTTTTTTTTTCAAAATATTTACAAACCTTGTACTTAGATCGCAGCGTACATTAAACCACCAATCGCAGACAAAAACAGCTTGACTGAATTGGGTCCCGTTGGGGCACAGGAACGTGGTCTGTCTGCCGTCTATGTCACAGTAATGCCATGTTTGACATCTGGATTCTGTATCGGCGTAAAAACCTGGATAGGGTTGCTCGTCGCAGTAGAAATTTGTATAAGGTACCGTACCCAGTACTGGATAATCAGTGCCAGGGCGACCTAAATAATAAAACATTGTAAATTGAAAAATGATTGTTTCTACTAAATGCAAACTTATTTTAAAAATTAATGAACAGATTTATTATAATAATATATGTATACAGGGTCACTATTATTCAGATATCTCGAGAACGGTTCGAGATACTTAAATGAAATTTAGTATATGGATATAAGGAAATGTTTGGATCTTTTTGGCTATATTTTCATTTTTTTTCTTATCGCATATTTGAAATCCAAGGCTTACTTGATTTTTTTAAATAGCAACAGTGCATAAATTTGGCATCGTTGGAAAGCTCATTTTTTTCTGAATTCAGTGATGTAAATATAGTATGCCTTTTTCTAAAACAGTTTAAACAAAAATGGATAAAAATTGTTGTGATTTCTTTTGGGGTAAATGCATTTTTCGTTTAGTTGACTATGAAACTAAAGAATATTTAATTCCACTTGATAACTTGGAATTCATTTTGCCGCTACCTTTCGGTACCCTAAATCTTCATAAATAATTTTTTGAGTGTAATCATAAGGCAAATTAACAATGTCAGAAATTAGATGATGCAAATCCGACGATCATTTTGGATCTGGTCGTTAATTTCTGCAATTTTTGAATCAATCCGTGCAGTTGGTGGTCGTCCGCGTCGAAGTTCATCTTCCACTGATCCACAACCGAATTGAATTTCTTATGCCACTCAAACACTCTACATCGTGATAAATTATCATCTGAGTATGCAGTTTTAATCCACTCCACTCTTATTTTTTCGATGGGGGCGTCGAATACTGACAATTCAGTAATTAATTTGTAATAAACGTCCAAAGTTTAATCAAAGCCTATTTGAGGATAAGTACGTTAGACATGTTCTAAAATTCTAGTTGTGAAAGAAGTTATAGTAGCAGTCTGGTTATATTTTGATATACCCTCGTAGTTTGGCAAACATTGCAAACATATTCACTTTAAGCGATGTGTGCAGCAAACAATGAAGTTAAGTAAAAATTATAACATAAAAAATACGTTTAGAGTGGTAAAATTATACTGGAAATTTTATTTCAGAAACAGATGCACTCATGTTTAAAGTGAGCAGAGAGTGAAAAATGTGAGCATTTCAGAAGCAGTTTTGAAATTCACCATTGCTTTTACAGAGAAGTAAGAGATTTGCATAAATGTTTAAATCGTTTTAGCGAAATCCCTTTCTACTTAATTGTGCATTCACTTCGCACTTCATACTATATTCGTTAAATGTAACGTAAAAATGCATTTATAAAGTTTTGACGAATAAGGGATTCGAGGTCTTAAACATTGACCGCCTTTATTTTTCCCTTGATACAGTTATTAATTTATTCTTTATAAATCTAATTATGTAAACTAGGAAACACTAAAAAACCTTAAATGTATCCTTACTTTACTTTTACTCAATTAAGCTATAAAATTTCAAGGTATGATTCATTCGAAATGTATTAATCACATACTACCAAAATTACCATTTTTTAACGTACGGCTAGGTAGTAGCGTATACCTAGCCTAGATGGTAATGTACCAACGATAAATCATTCCTAACTCGTTGTTCATTTAGTATCTCTTTTTTAATGTATGTAATATATTCTTACGTTACTTTTTTATAATATATACAGTAGATATGTGTACATTATCCGTGTGTATGTGTATGGCTTGTAAACATGACCTTGGTCTTAATTTTTTTAGCAATTATTCGCGTGTTGTATTAAAATTTTAAATCAGACTGCTTGATCTTATTTAATTTAATAAAATAACTTGTAATACATGCAGTAGAGACGGTCAAATATATTTTATTAGAATATTATGAATACGTGTTTTTGTAGAGCGTGAAATATACCGTATGAGCGAGCGTCCTACCGTCATCCGATGATACATGAAATTAGTTTTTCCAAGAGTGGTCTGATATATCGCGCACTATATATCTCGAACTGCAGAGAAGCGATGGACGCAATAAGTACATTGCATTACTTATCGATAAGGAACCGTATCAAATTTTCTAATCGCAGAGAAAAATTAAATATATGGATTTCACTATTATCTCTTGCCTCAATTAAATAAGAGTGTGATTTGGGCAATATCATTTTAATGAAAACATCTAAGATCTGTGAATGAGAGCTTACAAAGCAAGATTTAAAAACTAAAACAAAATTTTAAAGGGAAGAAGAAGAAAGTATTCCTATACAGGGTGGCCCAAAATGACCGAAGGGGTTTTAACTCCTTATAACTTTTTTATTATAATTTTTTTGTTTTCAGTATTTTGTAAAGAAGACTTGGGGAATTTAAAATGGAACAGTACACAATTGAACAACGTACCAAAATCGTTGAACTTTATTTCTCAAATCAACGATCCATTGTTTTGACACAGCGTGCATATCGTCGTTATTTTAATGTGCTGGTTAGACCCTCAGAGTCAACAATAAACCGTCTGGTTGCAAATTTTCGAGAACAAGGGGCGGTAAGGAACCTTCCTGGTGCCGGCAGACGACGAACGGTGCACACGGATGACAATATTGAACGGGTACAGGAAAGTATTCGGGAAGATGGAGAAACATCAACCAGGAGACATTCGACACAACTTGGCCTCTCAAGAGGGTCGCTGCAGAGAATTTTGCATACAATAAGAATGTTTCCATACAAAATTCAGCTTGTCCAACAATTGAAACCGACAGATTACCAGCAACGACTTGATTATGCAATTTATTTTCGTCAAAAAGCAGAAGAAAATAATGATTTTATTCATAATTTAATTATGAGCGACGAAGCCCATTTCCAATTAAATGGGTTCGTTATTAGGCAAAACTGCAGGATATGGGCTACGGAAAATCCAAGAGTAGTTCAACAGCGAGAATTACACCCACTTAAGTGTACTGTTTGGTGCGGTGTTTCGTCGGAAAGGATAATTGGCCCATATTTTTTTGAAAATGAACACGGTGTCGCCGTTTCCATCACTGGTGATAGATATCGGACAATGTTGAAAAATTTTTTAAGGTCAGCCGTGGAAAACCATCCGCAAGTATGGTTCCAACAGGATGGAGCCATAGCGCAAACTGCGAAGGACACAATGGCTCTTTTACGCGACATCTTTGGTGAACGAATTATTTCCCGTACAAGCGATTTTAATTGGCCTCCGCGTTCACCGGATTTAACCACTTCAGACTGTTTCCTTTGGGGTTATTTGAAAGGAAAAGTCTATATTAATAAGTCTCGAACCATACAGCAATTAAAAAATAATATACGCGACGAAATCAACAACATAACACCTGAAGTTTTGCGAAAGGTTATGGAAAATGTTTTGGAAAGAGCACGAATATGCGAAGCAGAAAATGCCCACCACTTGCGAAATAAAATTTTTCATAATTAAATTAAAAATATTCTCCATTAATATACTGTATCTAAAATGTAAAAAATTTAATAATTATGTCTTAAATAAGAAGTTATAATGAACTCAAACCCCTTCGGTCATTTTTGGCCACCCTGCCACAATGCTAGTTGTGTATGTGCCAAAGAAAAAAGAGGTGAAATGTGAATAATGCTTTCGTACAAAAAATCCCGATCTAATGTTCACGTACTAACGAGAAAATTATTTTTCTTTATTCAAGTCCTGCCCTGTCGCAGTTAAATATACGGGCGGTAATACAAGCTTCCACCTTTAATTCATCAGTAATTCCCTTTATCGACTAATTATATTGTTCTATCGGTATTTGTCAGTACCACACAGAAATTTAAAGATAAAAAATTGTATGTAAATAATTCCATACAAATAATTAAAAATCAAGTATGTATTCCATTGAACACGCGATCGACAGATAATGAGGTCGATCGCGTCGACAGAAAATGAGGTGATCACCGATAATTCTAACCCAGATATTAAAAGAAAACTGTTGTGATTGTTGTAAAAATTAATAATTCAATTTCGCGAAAAACAAGCTTCATCTGTAAATAGTATCTGACTTAGGAATCCTGGATTTCTTATGATTTTACTATGTAATCAATGACAAAAAGCAAGTCTTAGAGGCAAATCCTTGGGCAATAAAGCTTGCACGCGTTGCATGTGGCAGGGATATAGCTGCTGATTTCTTAAAATCTGTCACTGTTACATGGGTTTAAATGTTTAATTCTTGAGCTATTTTCCGGGTACTGTTATTAGGATTTACTTCAATTTCGTTTAATACAGTTTCTTCAATTTGTACTGTTCTTACCGTTACAAGCCTTCCGATAACAACCGTCGATCATTTAAAACTGCCGGTTTCAGAAAGTCGTGAATAAAGACTTAAAAAGTTCTTTCGTCAGGCATTACACGTTGAGGAAACCTTTGATGATAAATACGTCTTGTAGCACTAGAGTTTCCTTGAGCCATTCCATAACAGAATGCATATCTGCCATTTCACTATTAGTATATTGAACCATATTAAACAAAAAATACTTTTTAATAAATTCAAATTAATATCTCGTACTAAGCAGTTTACTAAATACTGTAATTATTTTCCAATGCCAACCTTGCATTTGCTGACCCATGTTTATATGCACATTTTGTCTTAAAATCATTCAAGGAATCGAACCTTAAAGTGATTGCATGTACTTAATTAACACCCTGTATACACACACACGCACAGATAGTTACTGCTGAATAGCGCCCAAGCTATGCGAATCTGAAGAATAGATATAAATGTCTAACTAAAAATCAAAGAAGAAATTTCTTTATAATTCAATTTTTAGGTCCAAAATGTAGCTAAAGTCGGTCCATATCTTTGTTTATTCTATATTTATCGAAATGCAGCTGTAATTCAAGTTCAATTAACCCGCAAAAGAATCGATGAAGTTCCTAGATATTCTTAGACGATAATAGTTCCTATTTATAAAAACAGGAAATGTTAATATTGTCACATAAAAACATTATGCAAACACATTTGGAGCTCTAATTACGATGTTTTTTTTTGTGGATATCAATAAGAGCCTTTACGTCGAATATGTCGACAAACCTATGCCGCATTTAATTAATGTGATTAAAATTAAATGAACGTTAAGCTTCATTTAAAATAAAATTATTATATTTATAATAAAACAAAAATTATCATAAAACAAAAAGCTTTGTTTAACGTGTGTCCATGGCGTGTTCAATGGTATAAATACTTGATTTTTAATTATTTGTATGAAATTATTTATACACAAATTTAAAGAAAAAAAATTGTTTGAGGCGGCTAGATGCTTGTATTGAAGCTCACTAGTGCCATTTCCAACACTTAATTTAGTAAAATTGGTTAGTTGAGTTGTTAGAAATATTAAATTTATAATTTATTTGTTGTAGTTACTATTATTATTAATTAACAATTGTAAATTTTCATAAGAAATTTTTTTAAATCGATTAAAAAAACATTGTATGAACATTTCGTCTTAAAATCACTCAAAGAATCGACCCTTAAAGTTATTGCAAGTACTTAATCAACACAGTGTATATACCGATAGGTCCAACCCGCTACGGGCCATACGCAACAATATACGTATGGAACGCAATGCGATGTGGCAACGTATGTACAATGCCACTCCGCTTGTGCATACATAAGTCCGATGATCGAGAGCAATATATTGCCCGTCATTCGTATCTAGCTGTGCAAACGTAAAGGTTGCAACAGTTGCAAGTTAAACTGTTTAGAATTTTCGAGACAATAACCCCTAGAAATCTCGAGGGAGTGAGGCGGGAGGCAATAGGCTCAGCTATTGTTTGGGGAGAGAGGGCGGTATTTTCGAATCCTATATTTAGTGACTTTCTTAGAATTAAAATTTATTTTGCAGAATTATTGATTTTTTTACTTTTATCTTTTAGAAAACGTTATTGCTTTTTTATTACTTAAAATTACTTTTCCGTAGCAGCTAAGAATACAATAATAATAACTTGGAGATATAACGACCTTATTATATCTGAAACAAATGGGCAAATTACGTATACAGAACGAATATGCAAACGACTATATCCTTGCGCGGTTTAAGTCTTACTAAATTCATTACTCTGCAATGTATGGTAATGTAAGCTACTGCGCGTAGAGGGGGATTCGCTGTTGCCACTTATTGCCGGGTATGGCCCGTTGAGAGCTGGTCCTATGTATATATATATATATATATATATATAAATATAATATTTTCGTGACCTTGGTATGATAAGGTAAACTTAATAAGTCGGCGATTAAAGGTCTGGTTCATTACTTCAAAATATATATATTTAAAACAACCCTACATGTTTCGGCAATGATGCCTTTGTCAAGGGAATAAACATTGACATTTATATTCTGTCATTTATATTTTTTATTCCCTTGACAAAGGCATCATTGCCGAAACATGTAGGGTTGTTTTAAATATATATACTTTGAAGTAATGAACCAGACCTTTAATCGCCGACTTATTAAGTTTACCTTATATATATATATATATATATATATATATATATATATATATTTAGTGTTAATAAGAATTAAATTTTTTTTCTTATTTATTTTATTGGCTGTGTGCATAATATTAAAATAATAAGCTTTTTTTGGCTTAGCGACCTTTATTGAATTTCAATTTATTTAACTAACGACGTTTCGACTTTTTTGTATATAATTAAGTCTTTTTCAAGTGATTAAAACTAAAAAAAATTACAACGAAAGGTAAGAATTATACTTACATTATATGAATGAATTAAAATTAAAATAATGATTAGAGTAAAGAAAATTAAAATTTAACATTTAAAATTTATAGGATACAAACTCACCAATTTATGTCGTGTTAAAGCACATGCCCAGTGCACTATGCATGGTCGGAAACATGTCGACCCTTCACTACATTGTCCGACCGCGTATCTCGGAATCTTAAGTGTAACTAAATGTCTTGTTTTAGAAATGAAATTTTTTTATTGTTTCGTTTTAAAATTGGTTTGGGCAGGCCATGTGTTTGGGAAAATACAGTATGTTTACAATGGGGGAAAAAAAAAAAAAAAAATTTGTTTTTTTTGTGTGGGTGAGATTGTCCATCAATCTCGTTACGGTCGTTGATTGTTTTGTTATTTTTGAAAATATGAATCATTTCTAATACCTCCCTAGCCTATGTATTTTTTTGCTTGGTTATTATTTTTGTATTTTCAAAATCAAAATTATGTTTTAATGTTATCTGGTGTTTTTTTTAAAAAAACGTCGTTAGTTAAATAAATTGAAATTCAATAAAGGTCGCTAAACCAAAAAAAAAGCTTATTATTTTAATATATATATATATATATACATATATATATACATATATATATATATATATATATATATATATATATATATATATGTATATATATGAAATTATATTTTTATTTTTCTTAGCTGTTCTCTTACGTATAAATGGTTAATTTGTCTTAGTATTATGTTTAATGTTGGAAATGAACTGAATTTTAAACGCATATGCATGCATTTATTTTCAAAATTTTTGTATTTACCCTGCCTGTAGTTTGATACTTTCAATCCCATACGGATGGTTTTAAATTAATCTTTTTACATTTATCTTAAAATTAATTTTATTTATAATATGTTTATACAGGGTGATAAAAAAATGGGGCTTTATTTTTAACTGAAAATACTATACACAAAATAATGGCAAATGAAAAAAAATTGTTATAAAAGTTGTAAAGTAATAAAGATATTCACACTTACAGTTTAAGAGACTCAAGGACACTTGCGAATTCTGCGAAATAATCTTAGCCCACATGCTTATAAGATTGCTTTAACTTCAGAACTCAAAGCGAACAATCATTTTTGCATCGCAGATTCAGTAATTCGGCTTTAGAGAAACTTGAAAATTATTCCGAATTTCATAAGAAATTTGATCTTCTTAGTGGGTACAGTCGCAACCTGCCCTGAGGAAATTCGGGGGACCAGCTGTATAAATAATAAAGTCAACATAATTACTGAAAATTAAGCGACTATTAAGCCCATATCAACCCAATTACCAGATCCAGAACTAAAACTATATTTTTTTGCGTCGCAGATTGAGTAATTGGAACTTAAAGAAATTTGAAAATGATGTCGAATTTCATAAGAAAACTTCAACGAAACTTCAACGATAAAGCTAACTCCTGACGTAATGGTCATGTGGATAAGCAAAATTTCCGCAATTGGCTTGAAAATCAGCTTTTCATACTGTGGGAGTCATTGGACCTTACACGGTTTCTTACTGCAAAGACTGTGAATAGAATGCTATCTCTCAATATCGATTTGATTTTTTGGGCAGATTTGGATACTCACGATTTAGACGAAACGTGGTTTCAACAAGATGATGCCACTTGTCACATTGCCAATTAAATAATTCAGTTACTGGAGGAGAAGTTTGGCGAATCGATTATTTCTAGAAATGGACCAGTGAATTATTTTCCACGCTTATACGATTTGAAACTCCTAGACTTCTGTCAGTGGGATTATGTTAAGTTATTAGTTTACGCCAACAAACTAGCAAAACACAACTTACAGATCGATATTGAACATGCCATTTGCTGATATTCCGCCCAATTTAAATGAAGTCATGGAAAATTGGGTAAAATGGATTGATTCATGTCCTCGTTTTCATGTAGGACATTTGAATAATGTTGTGTGCCATTAATAAACTGAAAATTATCTGAAAATTGCTCACGACATCTGTGTCTAATTTTAGAAACAAAATGCGTCACTCTTAACGAAAAACCCTTTAATTAAATACATGCATATTACGTATTTCTCGGTTATATGTAGAAAGTTTTAAGTGATTCTAATTTAATGACCAAAGACTGTATGTTAAGTGAAATCAAGAAACTGAAATTCTACAGACTTCGAATATATCAAGTTATAAACATGTAAACGACTTAACGGTCTAAATATATAAGTCGTCCTTTCCATAAAATGCACGCTGTTCATCTTCTCCCATATTCGCATCAAATCACCTTTGAAAACTAGTTCTATACACCTGATAAAATAATGAAAGTGATCTCGAGGCATACCCTACATACGATTCAATGTAATTCGCAATTGTAAAATTAACGATGCCGCTTTAGAAATGAAGAGGAGATCGCTGACACTGTTCAGATTTCGCAACGAAGTAGGAGTGTACAGATGCGGTATAATAGTTCCACGAAAAGTGTTCTTCATATGATGTAAATGCAAAATCGGCTAAGTAGAAAAATTAATTATTTTTTGATTCAAAATTCAGCGCTACTTAACGGAAGTAATACTAAATTAAAAGTAGATTGAGGTTATCTTATTACATAATGTATAACAGAATATGTACAGGAATTCGTTATTTAATTATTTCGAAATAAAGTTAGCGCTCAATAGTTAGAATGTTTTAGATTAACGCCTAGGAATTATATGTTATGTCATATTTAATCGAGAAAAAATAATTTATGTGCTTGTAAAACATGTAAATAAATGTGTAGAGAGAATTCATTTAAAAAGTACGTTTAAATAACAATAAGTAACGATATGTCTATGTATTTTTATCCTAACCTAACGTGGCTTCAAAAACTTTCCTTATTATAAAGAGCGTTCAAATAAATTTTACCTCGAAGTTGCCCATGAAAATTATATGTATGTCAGCTTTTTACTTAAGTTCTTAATACGAATTTTGTTGGTTATAAATTATTTTAATGACATGAGAAATGTCAAAATAATAAAATTAAAATTTTTAACTGAATGAGATACGTCTATTTGCAACAAACAAGTAACATTTTTCAAAAATTGTTGAAAGTGCCACCGAGCGCAGAAGTAAATTTGGCGCTACCTGTTGTCAGACAGCCGAAGTACCTCGCATACCGTCCACATAATTCTGGATAATTACGGTGATAGGGCGAGGTGGTTCTTTTCTGTGAATGTGTATGGAAATATCCTTTCTCCAGCACGGGCGTACCGATGAGCTTGTAGAAAAGCGAAATACGTATCTACGTCTCTGGGGATAGGATATATTCGGACACGTTCACAGAAAATATTAATAGTGAACCTGCATTTGTGTTCTTCACACCAGATTTTTAGTAATATTTTATATTATTAAAAATACCTTTGTATTATACAAAACTGGTGGGGTTTATCTACTCATGTATGTTTCAATTATTCTGATACATTACACATGCGGTTAAGCCGTAGTATGAGTGAAGGCACAAACAAAATGCAGTTTTCTAGAGAGATTGGCTGGGCTAACCTTTGGAAGGGCGTCGTTACTTCACATTAATTATGTGGACGGTATGTGAGGTACTTCGGCTGTCTGACAACAGGTAGCGCCGAATTTACTTCTGCGCTCGGTCTGGATAATTACGGTGATAGGGCGAGGTGGTTCTTTTCTGTGAATGTGACTGGAAATATCCTTTCTCCAGCAGGGACGTACCGATGAGCTTGTAGAAAAGCGAAATACGTATCTACGTCTCTGGGGATAGGATATATTCGGACACGTTCACAGAAAATATTAATAGTGAACCTGCATTTGTGTTCTTCACACCAGATTTTTAGTAATATTTTATATTATTAAAAATACCTTAGTTTCCTATTTGTTATTTTATGATTAGTAGGTTGGCACGTCTGTTACTTTGCACACGGTTCTGCGACGATTCTAATTGGCCCTCTTGAACTTTTCAGCACAGTTTTAGTTACAAGATAACTTTTCAACACAGTTTTGGGGATACAATGCAATTTGCAATTTTCAGTGCTAGTAAATCATGCGAATTTGTTCTTTTTACATTGTGGTCGTCGGAAAACATAATTTATCTCACTAGTGAGATAAAACAAGGTGAAATTTAGATTGCATAGAGACATTCAAACTGCTATAGTATTAACACATTTATATTAATTCTAAAGGCTAAACAATAGCAACTAATTAACATTTACATTAATATTAAAGTTGAAGGAAATCCTCTTTGTATCTGACTCTGCATTCAGGTTATTCGAATTTAGAGTTATACTAGAAGACGTATTTGAAGTATCCTGAACAGAAATTTGATGACCAGAAGTCGAGGACGTTAGAATGTCTGGACCTTGTATCTTTCTGGCTATATCAATCTTGTTGGATACTGAATCTTGTATATAACCTTCTGCCACAGTGGACGATTTCCACCCACCATGTCGTTTAACTGTTGTAATACCAGCTCCTGCGTTTGCCAGAAGAGATGCTGACGAACGTCTCAGACTATGTCCTGTATATAATTGAGCTTCTGGTAGGTTCAGGAAAGATGCAACTTTCTGAGGTATCTGAGTTGAGGTGTTAATTCCAACTGGCTGGATAGTGCATTTTTCTTTCTTGTAATTTAGGAAGAATCTGCCATGTGGAATACCTTTTGGTCTCATACAGACATATTTTCTGTAGAAGTCAAGAATATCTGTTGTAAATCCTTCTGCCATAACAGTGAAACTTCTAGATACGTTTGTCTTTGTGTCAGGTATCGAAACATACAAGTATCCTCCTTTATCTTCTATATCGTCAACTTTCAGCTTAGTTATTTCATCACAACGACACGCACCTGATATACCCATTATTAAGGCAACCTGCATAGAATACACGAACGAATAATGAATAAATACTTTGAATTAAATATAAGAAAATAAATAATACCTTCATCATCAAATATTTATTGTTAGGAGCCTCATTCAGAAACTTCTCTATATGTAGCCTCTCCAAGATTTTCGCCTTTTTGGACTTGTGGGTTCTTGCCTCACTCTTCAAATAGGAAATCAGTTTTCCGTATTTCGATATGTCACTATTCATATACACTTTCAAAGTACTTCTTAACATGGAATACTTCATCCACAATGAAGAAGGTGCTATTTTCCTTCTATAAATATGGAAATACGCCAGCATAACTTCTTCGTTAATTCCAGTGATACTTTGCTGTTTTCTCCATTCTTCAAAATGACGAAATTCTTTGTCGTAATTATCCTTCGATTTTTTTGGCAGTAATTTATAACATGCTGCTTGAGCTTCTTTCTTAACTTCTAGCGGAATGAAAACAGCCTCTTGCAACTCTTCCATTACCATCAACTTTTAACTGCAGTAATTAATCAATCACTAATTTTGTTTGCTTGTTGATTTGCATTATTTATTTTCCATAGTAACTGTATTACTGTATATGAACTTTTTGCATTAGTCGTTTATAATTTAAATTTGACATGGAACGTCAAATTTATAAAACATTAAAAGCCATTTTGAACGGATCTTAAGAGGTGTTGGATAAAGTTTTGTATTGCACACGTGTGTTAATTACAAATAAGTCACTTGAGAAAAGTAGCTCAGTCGTCCTAGCGGACTCGTGAGCTAAAGATTTTCTCGCGTGACTTATTTGTAACATAACACACTTGTACAATAAATAGCTATTAAATTATTTTATTATAATAGAGTTACAACATAATATTTATTTATGCATTTATGGGTATTATATCGCTCTGAGGTCGACGTTAATATCGACTGAGGCCAATATAATTGTCATAACGGCAACGGTTCATACAAGATTTTATTTTTAACGAAAAAGAGGCAAATTCAAGTTACATTGGAAAAGTTCCGAGATTTGAGATTTCGGCAAACTATTATGTCATTGACAGTCGTTACGCATGTAATATGCTGAGGCCGGTGCATCGTTCGAGACCCTAAAAATGTATGGGAAATCTAAAAGGGCACCTGTATTAGAAGAATACATAGAGGAAAGCATTTCTTCTAAGAGTAGAGTACCCAGCATGATATTAAATTGTTACAGCATCAGATAAATCCTCGTTGGCTTGTCAAAGTAACTAGTGGAGATGTTTTCCAACTAAGAACTTTCACAAACTTGGAGAGCTTCAGATCACATAATTTTTCAGAACATTTCGAAAACTGTATTTTGAATTTTGCTAAATAAAAAATGTGATTATTTCTTTAGAAATTGTTGAAAATAAACAACTATTAAGTTTCGGTCGACATTCATCCCTCGGGCCAGAGGCCTTTGAGCTGAATTAACGTCGACCTCAGAGCAATATAATACCCATAACGTCCTTGGTGCATAAATAACTATATTACTCAAAGTTACTATAGAACTGGCAAAAAATCAAACTAGTAACAAAGGTAGATTTTGTTACGAGAACACAGTATTGTCTATGCTTTTTGAATAACATAAATAATAATAACATTCTCGACAAATGCTTCTTTTCGGATGAGGCTTGGTTCCATCTTTTAGGATATTTAACCAAGCAAAATATGAGAATTTGGTCTGCAGAAAACCTACATGAATTTGTGGAAACTATGCTACATCCACGAAAAATAGGCGTCTGGCTAGCAGTTTCGAGAAGACGAATTATTTGGCCTATATTTTTTAATCAAACCATAACTGCTTAAAGATATCGAAACGAATTATTAGAGCCGTTTATTAATGAACGTCATAAAGATGAACTTACGGAAGGATATTTCCAGCAAGATAATGCAACAGCGCACAAATCTTGAGAAACAATAGTTTTTTTGCAAGAATTTTTCGATACAAGAATTATTAATTTTCCTCCTAGATCTCTAGAGTTGACAATTTTAGACTATTTTATTTTTCCATATTTAAATAGTGCCATTTTCAAGACCAGACATCACACAATCGAAGAGACTATTGAAATAAATATCTTTTCAAAAACTAAATTAGCAATTATTGCACACATTTACATGACATAACCAAACTATCAAAATTATACATTTGACGAAGACAACAATTAAGTTGTCATCTTCAGTACTTACTTAGTTGTCGGAATATATATTTAGGATATGAATATTAATGTGGTAATGAGATGTATACCTTTTTTCAATTTTTTCTTACCCAATGTCTCCAATGAAAGACTTTTTAGCAAAGATATTACTTATGATTAATCTAAACTTATAAACAATCTAATTTTAACGAAATTTCTTTTGTTACCTGGAATGGATTTGCCTAATTCCAAATATTCTATAACTGATGGACTCAAAAATCCAGGTGGTACGAAATTAGTGTTCAATGGGTTATTTCTTTCGTCAAAATCGTCTTGTTCTACATCATTTTCAGGTGGTGGTTCTGGGGCTCTCGGTCTCTTTGTGCGCCTTTTAGGTTCGTATCCATCTGGAACATAATATGTTATCAGAAAATAGATATTTAATAAAAACGAATGAGGAAAAACATTTTGAGTTCAATTTGATGACAATTCGATTCGTTTAATAAAAATACACGGTAATTGAAAATAACTATATTAATAAGAAGATATACTAAATTCACATAACAATATTTATAATTGTTGATATACACATTTATGTTTACGATGATAACTTGGCCGCGATTGACTAAGTCATCTCTCCTTTGACTGCTTTTATAAGGCTCAGAGATTTTCTCGACGCTTCTGTGTCTGGTCTATGCGGGAAAATTCTAGGACGTGCTGGCGTGCACCGCCGTTGACGTCATCGATTAAGTCACCGTCGCATGGTGTGCATTACACAATTTTGAAAATAAAAATTATGTAATTATAATATCTGTTTAAAACAGTTTATCACTAGTCATCCACAGAAAACAACTTATGGAGACTAGTAGGATTCCTAGTCCTCCTCGACCCTTACATGGATCGTAATTGCATAAAGTTGATTCGAGTAATTTCGAAGACAAATGGGTATCAGATCATGACTTGTGTAACATATATAATTTTTGTGAATTTTAACATCTTACAAGAAGTATAATTCCTTTAATTTACAAGATGAATATACAATCTGTTTTAGAAAAAAGAGGTTAGGTTGTAAATGGTTAGATGATCAAAAAGCCCGAAATCCCAAAAGCAAACAAAAAGCATTTTGCCTTAATGTTTGTTTTTGGCATTTTGAAGTTTTATAAAGTTTCCGAACAATGATTCATTTAACCCATAAATGTCCTTTGAATCGTAAATCTACCAAAGCCCGATCAAATATTACTGATATATTCGCGAATATAAACACTTTATAGACTGGATTTTTAATAAATTACTGTTGTGTATTGTTACACTTTGCATATATCGAGAATGTTTTTGATTTTATTTTTTAAATTATATTTAACCATATATCGACTTTAAAATATTAAAAACGTCTAGTCATTTTGTGAAAAATTCCTCATATTTGCAAGAGAAAGCATTTCTTTTGTATCGTACTGGTCATAAAGACAGCCTTCCGAAAACAATCTACCTGCGACTGAACGGTCAACTAAAGTATTCAACGTTCGTTTCTTCGAACACAAGAGAAGAGTTGTTGGATCGTATTCACCTGGCTGCCGAGCAAATCCGATAAATAGTAGTATGTTATTTCTAATTAGAAAAGACATTAATTTTTTCTTCATCAAATATTCATACACTTTGGAAAATATAGGCAGAATATTTATTGGTCTATAGTTATCAACAGAATTTATGTCACCTTATAAAGAGGATGTACAATAGACTTTTTTTGTTTTGAAGGAAATATTCCTTTCTGGAAAGATAAATTGATAATATGGCACAAAGGTACTGCAACATGTTCTATACAACATTTCAACAAAAATGAAGATATATTGTTCTCATCGGGTGTATTTGATGAATTTAAGCCTCTAACATCTAAGCTTGTCACCGGAGTTACAAAAAAAGTTCATGAGAAATTATTTAAATATTTACTAATATTTGATAATATAAATAGCAACATTTTTAAAAGTGTCCCTTATTTAGATTAAATTTTTAGATATCTTGTTCCGCTTGTCGTAACTTCATAGATGAAAGTATTCAATTTGAAAATAATACTTTTATTATATAACCACAATTATAACATTGTATATTTTTATAACAGGATCTCACCTTTTTTAAAATTATACCTTTTTTTATATAACTCTAATATTTAAGTTTTTACTATAGATATTTATGCTTGTGTGACTAGCGGAACCTTGAACTTTTTAAAATTTCGAAATCAGATCATCTACTCAAAATTTATATTATATCAAGAGAATTTAATATATTAATGAATTCAGTATTACATCAAAACTTTTATGTTCTCAAGTGTTAATAAACGTATATAAAAAAAACTTTTAAAATATATTTAGTGAACATCAGGATACTTCCCGGAGATAGTGGTAATTTATTTTGTAAATTGAATCTTTGGGTTAGATTTCGACATATACCAATAGTTAATAGCATATAGATGCACCAGCTGGCTTGCGTCATGTTAAATCTGGCCTAGAATGGAACAAGTATTACATTGGTCCCGGGGTATTTCATAGAACCCATAATAAGGATCTTTTTTTGTCGATTTTAAGTTTAATTTTTGCCTATACAGATACCGTCTAATTACAGTATAACGAACTTTAATCTAATAAAATTCTTGATTTGACAAATTTTTTAGATTTTTTTATTGGAAATAAAAATGAAAAAACAATATCTCTTAAAATAGAAATAAAACTACGGTTCAAGTCTTCACCTTTTAATATTTATTCGTAAAACCACAATTGTTTCGCCAACACAGTGGCTGCCTCAGGTACTTACAGCTACAGAGTACGTTACAAACTAAATTAAAAAAAAAAAAATATATATATATATATATATATATATATATATATATATATTAAAAATAATAGATTTTTTTATTGGTTTTAGCGACCTTTTATTGAATTTTGATGTTTTTACGACGTTTCGACTTTTATTAATTCAGTCTTTTTCAAGTATAGTTGTTGTTCGTTTGGTTTTACAAGGGTACGTATTCTGTGTAACACATGTGTTTTTTTTAAATAGACATCCGAGACCAATTTTCTTAAGGAGCGACCGTGCTTGTGCGGATATTGTAAGTGAACTGTAAGTGAACTCAGTTGACTTACAATATCCGCACAAGCACGGTCGCTCCTTAAGAAAATTGGTCTCGGATGTCTATTTAAAAAAAACACATGTGTTACACAGAATACGTACCCTTGTAAAACCAAACGAACAACAACTATACTTGAAAAAGACTGAATTAATAAAAGTCGAAACGTCGTAAACACATCAAAATTCAATAAAAGGTCGCTAAAACCAATAAAAAAATCTATTATTTTTAATATTAAGACACGGCCAATAAAATAAAAAAGAAAAAGAAAATTCTTATAAACACTAAATATATATATATATATATATATATATATATATATATATATATATAAATATAATTATTTCGTGACCTTGGTATGATATGGTAAATTCAATAAGTTGGCGATTTAAGGTCTGGCTTTACTTCAAAGTATATATATTCAAAACAACAAGGGTTGTTTTGAATATATATACTGTGAAGTAAAGCCAGACCTTAAATCGCCAACTGATTGAATTTACTATATATATATATATATATATATATATATATAATCAAAAATTTATGTAAATTCGGGTAAGCGGTCAATTAAAAAACTCCTTTATTAAATTACCCTATATTTCGCAACACTTTGTCGCTTCTTCTGGGGTAAAAAATGTAGAGTTAAAAAATAATAAAATTTAATTTTTAACTCTACATTTTTTACCCCAGAAGAAGCGACAAAGTGTTGCGAAATATAGGGTAATTTAATAAAGGAGTTTTTTAATTGACCGCTTACCCGAATTTACATAAATTTTTGATAATATATCACGGTCGATAATTTCTTTTCAATTATATATATATATATATATATATATATATATATATATATATATATACAGGGTGTCCAGAAACTCTCCTGACAAACAAAGACCGGAGTTTCCTCAGATAATTTTAAAACAATTAAACCCAAATTCACCTAGTCCGAAAATGCTTCCTAAGGGAGCTAGAGTTCTTTGAAGATGGCGCCTTGTATTTATTTTTTTTAAATTCCTCCAGAACGCTTCTATTTAGAAAAACAAAAACTGGTATGCTTATTTATCCTCCAGACATGAATCGATTCCATCAATTGCGAATTTCTAGTACCGGTCATAGGCGTCCGTTTTGGGTAGGTCAACGGTTATTTTAAGGCATAACTTTTTTGTCTTTAACTTTTAAGCATTTGTGACACTAGATTATTAAATTTTCAGGTATTCCAGTACTAAAAGGTACTCTTACTTTAAGTCGGTAGGATACACCGTTTTCTAGAAAAATCGATTTGTAAATTTTTCGTTTTTTCTTCATTAAAGTTCAATTTTTTATTTTTTGCAATAGTTAGCTCTGAACTGCCAACAGAAGTAAAACCTACGTTTTTCATTGTCAAATTGTTGTCAGTTCGCGAAGTTTATCTTTTCATTTTTTACTTTGTGTTATTCAAACACCACGATTTCAATTTTTAAAAAAATGGTTTTTACTAATGAGGAGTACGCCGATATGCATTTAGTTTATGGCGAAATGAGGTGTAACGCTCGAGCGGCGCAACGTAGATACGCTGAAAAATTTCTCAATCGTCAGGATCCCACTCACTCAACATTTACAGCTCTTCATCAACGATTAAGAGAAACAGGTTCAGTGGTCCCAAAAAATAATGAAACAGGGAGACATAATGATGTAACAGCAGAACATGAAGATGTTATTTTAATGGAAGTTGAGGAAAATCCAGAAGTTAGCGCTCGAAGACTATCTGCCATGTACCCCACAATTTCAAAATCTTCCGTAGGAAATATCTTACAGAAAGAAAATTTATATCCTTTTCATTTTGCAAAGGTGCAAGCACTGCTAGAAGGAGATTTTCCTGCTCGCGTAGATTTCGCTAGATGGTTACAAAATCAGAAAAATCAAGATGAAGATTTCTTCAGGAACATTTTGTTTGGTGACGAAGCTACATTCTCAAAAAATGGAATTTTTAATGTACATAATGCACATTATTATTCGTACGTTGGTGACAATCCCCACGTTGTTCAAGAATTTAAGCATCAGCTTAGGTTTAGCATAAACGTCTGGATAGGAGTAGTTGACGATTATCTACTTGGACCTGTGGAATTACCTGCTCGTTTAAATGGTGCTGATTACTTACATTTCCTGCAAAATATTTTACCTGATTTGTTAGATGAGGTGCGTTTAAATATTCGGCAAAACTTATGGTTTCTACAGGACGGCTGTCCGGCCCACTTTAGCAGGAATGTACGAGACTTTCTAGATAATAACTACGAAGACCATTAGATTAGGCGGTCCAGTTGCTTGGCCAGCAAGGTCGCCGGATTTGAATCCTTGCGATTATTGTGTTTGGGGATACATAAAAGCATTTGTTTATTCCGTTCCGATACAAAATCGCGCACAACTCTGGCTAAGGATACAAGATGCTTGCAACGAATTTAGAAATAACTTTGGAATTTTTGCAAGAATTCGGCGTTCTCTAAGCAAAAGGGTAAACTTATGCATAGAGACTAATGGTCATCACATCGAGCAACTTTTGTAACAATCTACCTTTGATACTTTGATCCATTGTAATAAATAATTTGTTTTTAATTTATTAAATTAATTTTCATCCATGCCTTGATAGTCCAAGCCAACTTCGTCGCTAAAAATAAGTAGGTACATAATAAATTGAACTTTAATGAAGAAAAAACGAAAAATTTACAAATCGATTTTTCTAGAAAACGGTGTATCCTACCGACTTAAAGTAAGAGTACATTTTAGTACTGGAATACCTGAAAATTTAATAATCTAGTGTCACAAATGCTTAAAAGTTAAAGCCAAAAAAAGTTTAATTAAAATAACCGTTGACCTACCCAAAACGGACGCCTATGACCGGTACTAGAAATTCGCAATTAATGGAATCGATTCATCTCTGGAGGATAAATAAGCATACCAGTTTTTGTTTTTCTAAATAGAAGCGTTCTGGAGGAATTTAAAAAAAAATAAATGCAAGGGGCCATCTTCAAAGAACTCTAGCTCCCTTAGGAAGCATTTTCGGACTAGGTGAATTTGGGTTTAATTGTCTTAAAATTATCAGAGGAATCTCCGGTCTTCGTTTGTCAGGAGAGTTTCTGGACACCCTGTATATATAGACTATTAAGTATTATCGACCGTACTGTATAAGTAAAAATTAATTAACGGGTGAGCGGTCTGTCAAGTAAAAATAAAACTCCTTTATTCCACTTTATATTTCATAACGGATTTGTTACTTCATCAGGAGTGTAATTGAGAGTTAAAATTTAGCAAACAACGGCACTAAACATGTTAAAATTCGTCAAATTTAAAACATCAAATCAATATGCTGCTAGTTTGTCGCCAACCTCTGAAAAACTAAGACTTTTAAAGACTTTTAAAACTTTTAAGACTGTTGTAGTTTGTAATACAACTGATTTTCAATTTGCAGCGGTACAAAATATCTGCATTTTTAACTTGATATTGCTTCAGTAACACATCCTTAAGCTGTGGCAGTCATATCATGGAACACCCGTTCTACTGTATTCATATGTATCATTTGAATTTAACAATATCTATCGCTTTTAATAGTTTTTCATATCTAACATGAAATCATGTATCTTCATTATATTTTAAGCGATGACTTTGAAACTTAATTAGCAACATCTTTAGATTTTATTTAAAAAAAGTCATATAAAAAAGCAATAGTAATTATTGCATAAATACATTAAATGTGAATATTATAAAAGAACAACGGTCCAAGGACATTATCCTGGGGGCTATAAAAATTTTATAGATTTATGAAAGAGGTTTTAGTATAATTTATTTAATTATCTACATTTCAATTGCTCTTACATAATCACCTGTCTGCAGGGAGAGAGAGATATATAACAAAAAGTTCACTTTTACATTTTGTCTTTAGAGAGGTCCAAATTCATTCAAGAAACCTTGTCTAGCTCTGTAGAGTTAAAGCAATACATGCATACATAATATACTTATACACATATTTACTGGACGTCTTTCTCAATACGTTTACCTTCTTTTTTTTTTTTTCTTCAGTCTTCAGACGATATTAAGGAATAAAGTCAAACAGTTCGACTTTCTCTCTTAATACCTTAAACACACACAAACCCGTTTTCGTAGCAGGAAATCGTTTGTTTAACATTATCAGGTGCGTACATGCACTTGACTAAGTGCTGTTTCAGTATGTGTCTGTATATCAATATATGCACGTAATATACAGGGTTAGGCAAATATATGGATCCATTCGAACACAGCATGGATCAAAACACTTTCTCTTTCAAGAATAACTTCTATAAACAAACACATGGCACAGCTATGGGCAATCCTCTATCACCTTTCTTAGCAAACCTATTTTTTAATAACCTTGAAAACAAAGTCAAAGCTAATTGTGGCATTTTACCTAAGTTTTGGGCAAGATATGTAGATGATGTGTTTGCAGTGATACTCGAATCTTTCAATACTGAGGCTTTCTTAAATATTTTAAATAAACAATATCCTTCAATACGTTTCACGCGCGAATTAGGGAAAGATAAAACTTTATCCTTTTTAGATTTAAAAATTTCATTATCAGACAATACTTTTCAATTTGACATCCACAGAAAAGAAACACATACAGACAATTACATTCATAAACACTCGTACACTTTTCACAAATATAAAGAGAGCAGTTTTTATTTTTTAATCAACAGATTACCGTCAATCTCTCTATCTCCTATGAATTTTAAGAAAGAATTAATCTACATAGTTAAAGTTGCAGAATCGATTGGTTACGAGAAACAATTAGTATTGAAAATTAAAAATAAATTAGAAAAGAAAAGGTTCAAAAAACTTCAAAAATCACTCTAACACCCGACACTTTGAACAGCAATAAAAAATACTGTAAGATATCATTTCATAAAAATTGGCATAACAGCGTAAAAAATACAATTTAATTGCAGCTTTCTCCAACAATAATAAGTTACCACAGTGTCTAAAAACAAAAATGGTTAACACAGATCCGTTGAAAGAGTCTGGCATTTATAATAGTATATTAAAAAACGAGTTTCATAAGGCACCATTTTGCCGCACGAGATCAGTTTAGAAAACTAGCCGCTTGCGGCGAGTTTTCTAAAGAGCGAGTGCGGCAAAAGGCCTTATGAAACGAGTTTTTTATACTATTTTTTCTATTTTGCGTTTTTTACATTAATAAATTGCTTAAATTGGAATTATTTAATTTGAAAGTTCAGAGTTTAATTTTTATATAAAGCATGCAGTTGGTCACATTGATACTTGACATTTTCAAATTTAAATCTTGCTATCCGCGAAGTATATTATATTACATATTATTTATTAATTTTCGTTAACATTACTTGATATTTCATTTAAAAATATAAACATGAGTGACATAGAAACATATATATGTTGTTGTAAATTGTATACAACATACGTTGTTTGTGTAAAATACGGACATATATCATATCTGTCAAATGTACATAAATTCTTAAAATCAAATGACAGCAATGATATTTATTTCTGTATTCGAACAACGCCAACATTGAAAAATGAAAAAAAGCGTATCAAAATGAAGCTCATTTCGATACTGTTTTGGGTTTCATAATGAGTTCATTTCGAACGCAAAATAGAAAAAATAAGTTGTAATTCTTGTCCAAAAGTATACATCGGGCAAACCAGACGAAATGTTCAAACACTATACAAAAAACACATGGCTCATGTTAAATTACACAACATAGAAAAGTCAACATTATCTCTACATCATACAGATACAGGTCACAACTTCAATTTATAAAATATTAGTTTAGCTAAAAAAAGCAGTAATAGAAATTTAGACATGTGAGAAGCCATATACATGAAAAACACAAAAATGATCTTCTAAATAATGATATTTCACCCCTCAATAATAAACTGTTAGCATATATACCGACATCATTAAATACTTAAGACATCTTGTAAACAGGTACTAAATTCTACATTCACATTAATATTTTATATTGTAATCCCTTTTGCCGTTAGTCCAACCCGATGCCCCCTTTGTTTCATAGATATTTGGTATTTCCCCATGAACTAATTCTCAGAAATTATATTAGTTTTAAGATTCATTGAAATTTTTCATTAATTTGTTTTCACCCTACCTCTAATTTTTCTGTATATGATGTATTTTTATATTATATATTGTCTCGTAGATATTATGTTTAAACAGTATTACTGATTATGTGTGCAGAGCACACGAAATGTACATTTAGTTTACTAAAACTATTTTTGTGAAAAAAGTGTTTCGTTTTATTTCGTTAAGAAAAATGAACACAAAAAATATAAACAAAATCGATATCAGTTAAGAAAGTTTTCGAAATGAAGACCGGTGACTTTTCGACAATATGCAAGTCTGTGAACAAATTCTTGATTGACATTTGCCAAAGCCTCCTCACGAATTAATTGCACTTCCTCAATTATTCTCTGCCGTAACTGGTCCAAATTATTCAGTCGTCTAGTATAAACCACAGATTTTAAATGACCCCAAAGGAAGAAATCTAGGGGATTTAAATCTGGAGATCGTGCAGGCTATTCAGTGAATCCTCTACAACTAATCCACCGATTTGGGAATGTTCCATTTAAAAAACTTTCCCAACAAACTGGTGCCAAACATTATTATTGCGGAACTCCCAGAGCAGAGCTCTATTGAAATTCGTAAAAATATACAAGGTGTTTCATTTAAAATAAAAAAGTTCGCGTAAAGACTTCAGTCTTTACGGGGATGCAGTGTATAGTAGTTGTGCGGAAGCGTTTGTCTTACTTTACTGTGCCCCATATGCGACTTTTAATTAGTAGTTTTTACCTACTGATGATGACAACTTAGTTGTCGAAATACGTATTTAGGATACGACTAATAATTGTGGTAAGGGGTTATATACCTTTTTTAAATTTGTATTTAACCATAGTCTCCATTGAAAGAATTTAGTTCAAGGTCGAAATGACTTTTACTCATAGGTACATGAATTAGTCTATATACCATTGATTGGTATGCTGATAATTTGTGTGTTATAGGATGAAAAGAATTAGCGTGTATTGTGGTATCTGTATGTGTTGGTTTATGGTATATAGCGAACTCGTGTTTATTAGTTTTGTGTGATATGGTTAAATCTAGAAAATTAATGCTTTTATTTATTTCTGTTTCTATAGTAAAATTTATTTTGGGGTGAATAGTGTTGATATAACTATGTAAAGTTTTTAATTGTCTATCTGAACCGTTAAAGCAAATTAATATGTCATCAACATACCTAAACCAATATACACAATTACCAAACAAGGGATGTGTACTAATTATACTTTCTAAATTATTCATGAAAATTTCCGCTAATAAGGGGCTTAGTGGGGTTCCCATTGCTAGACCCTCTGTTTGTTTATAAAATTTCTTTTTAAATTGAAAATAATTTTGTTCCAGGCACGTTTCTAAGAGCTGTAAAATTTCGGTCTTTGGGACAATGTTCGTGTTTCTACGTTCTAGTTGTAAAGTAATTAAATCTATTACCTCCTGGGGTGGGATACTAGTGAACAAATTCGAGACATCAAAAGAAAAAAATTGGTACTTTCATTAAAAAACTTAATAACGAACATATATCATTTAAAACAGACAATACTATACAGAACATTATTAAAAACAACAAAGATAAAATAGACAAAGAATCAAACTCTGGTGTATATAAGTTAACATGCGAAGATTGTAATAGGACAAACGGGGAGGACATTCAAAATTAGGATGAAAGAACACGAGAGAAGCCATAAACAAAAGAAAACAGATTCAACTTTCGCAAGTCATTGTATAGATATCAATCATAGATTTAATATAGATTTCAAAATTTTACACATTCAAGGAAAAAGTAAAAACTTAACCTGTTAGAAAACTTAGAAATTAATAGATACAATAGTTTAGGATTAGCTTTAAATGACCAACTAGATTTAAACAACTCCCCTCTACTAAATTTAAGATTGTAAAAATTTTTCCACCACCATTTCCCCAATAATTTTCACAAAAATATTCAAACTTGTATTGTACATATTCAGTATTTCATCCACCTGATGAAGCCATTGTATGGCGAAACAATATTGTAGTGGTATTTACAATAAAAGAATTTTTGAAACTAGAAGTTTAATTACTTATTTCTTAGCGTTATAATGAAGTTTCAACAAGTATCTCCTTCGTCAATTAACTGTCTAGAAGATATTTTCACAGAAATATGAACTTATATTGTGTTCCCCACGCACGATTTTTTAATAATATTTGTATTTTATTAAAAATGTTTTTATTTTATACTAAATAACATCTTGTCAAAGTATGGCCTACTCGAAAATAATACCGATTTTTTTCATTAACGAACACTGACAGCTGACATCGCCTTCCGTCCAATCATCCTCATATATTTCATTACGTTGAAAAAGTTTTATCAAGAAGATTATTATATCACCTAATTACACGAACAGTTTTGGCATTTTGCTATTGTCTAAGACAGTATAAGATTGATGTTGAAAATTGTGAAAATATTTACATACCTTAACCATCTTACAGTTGGCATTTACACCTTTGATCTTTATAAATATTCAATCATCGACTTATTCTTATTTAATACTTTTATTCTTTATTATATTTCCACCAAACAGGAGAAATATTTGCGTTCAATATTTCTTATACCTTTAAAATATAATAAAATACCACTAATGGAAATAAAAAAATTCCTGGCGTAACTCTAAAAATGCCAAACATGTTACATCCTAATATATTCTTTAATTTGTATTTAACGAGGTCATTATTATTCAGAAGTGATAGGAAGGAATTGTTAATTTCTTAAACTAAAACTAAGTTGAATCTATTAACATAATTTGAATGTGGTTATTCATGGTCTCTAAAAATATATTTATAGTATACTCACGAAAGAGAATTTAAAATTTCATCTTAGTAGTGTAACATAAATTATGTTTTTTATTTGTTTTTCTAATTTTAAAATTTTGTATTTCTCAACAAAGATGACAAAGTATGTAAATTGGTAGCACGTTTTTTTTTAGTATAAAATACGATTATTAGCATTAAATCTTAAATTTCTGTGTTATTTTTAAACTATTTTACTTCTCTGCTTTTTGAACACGTGTTATACATATACACGTGTTCAAAACGTTTTCGTCTCGGTTGGTTACGGACTGGAAAATGCATGTCTGTAATTGATAATATATTCTTACTATAATAGAATTCGTTTGCATTATATTGAAATGGTATCCACCCTGCTTTTTCTAAAAAAATATTGGATACTATAAGGCATCGTAGGATCGATGTGTTTCAGCGACACGTTGATTGTATCATCCCGTCGATGAATAATAATGTCACGGGTATTAAACTCATCTTCTACCATAACAGTTCATCATTCATGTAATCATATGTCGGCATGTTTTCAATAGCTGCTTTGAATAATTGAATCAAAGTATTGTGTAAAAAGCTTGCAAAGATGAAGCAATATGATGTCTGGTGCCTGGAATTAAATCACACTGATAGTCAACTAAATTTGAAAAAACTTATGCTCAGCATCAAGGACGATTAAAAGTGATTCTAGGCGATGATATATTTGGCCTTGGATTTTAAAAGTTGGCATAAAATTATCTTGCACGACTTTAGTAGCTCTAAAGGATGTCAGTTGAAAAGAGTGCCTGGAATCAGATGTTTTTCCTGAAATTAATGATAACAGTGACTCAATGGATAGGCACAATGATGATAGTTTTACTTTGCCATTCGCGCAACACATTCCTGAAGTTTCATTTTTAAATGAAATCTATACATAACTTATTTATTTTTCCAATTACCAACTTGGATGTAAACTGTAAAGTGTTCGTCTTAATTAGCAGTGCGTACACAATCAGTTTCCTGTCTTGCTTCTCGTTGCTCGTCCGTATCAGACGAACAAGATTGAGCAATGCGTAGACGATCGGTTTCCTTTCGAACAGCTTGTTCCTAGTCTGCTTTTAATGCTCGTAATGTCTTCATCTTTTATGCTTTTTTGTAGATCGACCAATTTTTGTCGTTTGGGAGGCATAATTCATTCGATAGTTAATGAAACCTGCACGAATGTTGACACTTATTAAATTGACAGCTCGTTCTGTCACTTCGTGACAAGGCCAAGACATATCTACCGCACATTTCAAAAGTTTAATTTTGACTCGATGAACCAATTTTTTTGTTTAGTTAATACTTTTATTTTACAGAAACCATCGCCGACGCATAAAAAATAATTTTCCAAAGTTTCATCATAATCGGGTGGACAATATAGGAGCCTATACCGAACGAACAGACACACATTTAATGGGTGTTTCAATAAGAGCGCAAGATTTGAATTGCGCGCCATGTTTGATAGTCATAATGTCACATGATTATGACGTGGCAGATCGAAAGTTGACAGATGGGAGTTAGTAAACATGGAGCATTACACGGTAGAACAACGCGTCCTGATTGTCAAAAATTATTATGAAAATGGTGAAAGTTTAATTGCCACTATTCGTAAAGTGCGTCCAATGTTCGGTCGAAATAATGTGCCTAATTCATCTACGGTTAAACGAATAATCGAAAAATTCGAAAGTACCGGTTCGGTTAGTGATGTGAAACACACGATAAGAGCTCGTAGAGGTCGTTCAGAACAAAACATCACGGCATTTCGCGAGAGTGTGGCAGAAAGGCCAGAGACGTCAATTCGCCATCGGGCACAAGAATTGGACATTTCGACAGGCACTCTTCAGCGAATTCTCACTAAAGATTTACAGCTGCATGCCTACAAAATCCAACTGACTCAACAACTTCTGCCAGTAGACCATGAACAGCGAAGAGAATTCACCAATTGGATCCTTGAGCTACCTGCTGATTTTGCAAACAAAATCATTTTCAGTGATGAGGCCCATTTTCACCTCGATGGCTTCGTTAATAGGCAAAACTGTCGCATTTGGGGCTTAGAAAATCCACGAATGATTCATCAGCAAGCAATGCATCCACAACGGGTCACTGTATGGTGTGCATTATGGTCTGGAGGAATAATTGGACCGTTTTTCTTCGAAAACGAAGAAGGTAATGCAGTAACGGTGAATGGCGAACGTTATCGTGCTATGATAACACAGTTTCTTGTGCCTCATTTGGAAGCTATTGATCTTGACGACATGTGGTTTCAGCAGGACGGTGCCACATGTCATACCGCCCGTGAAACATTGACGATCTTGCACGAGTTTGCTCCTGGTCGTGTCCCGATTCCCCGTTTCCCGATTTGGTGTCCAGAATTGGCCTCCACGCTCTGGCGATTTAACGCCTTTAGACTTCTGGCTGTGGGGTTATCTGAAGTCACAGGTTTATGCCAATAAGCCTGCAACCATCGAAGCATTGAAAGCCGAAATTAGACGCTTTATCAATGAAATACCACCACATGTATTCAATAACGTTATTGAAAATTTCGTCAAAAGGGTACGCATATGCCAGCAAAGCCGTGGCGGCCATTTACAAGATATTTTGTTTCATACATAATTCCCAAATGTATATTTTCTAAATCAATAAATATTTCAATACTTTGTTATTACTTTGCTACAGAAAACCATGTTTTATTGAACACTGAAATCTTGCGCTCTTATTGAAACACCTTTATATTAGATTAATATAACGGAGAAAGCTATCGCAACAATATCCTTGAACCGTTTATAAACGAATTAGATGAAAAATTTCAAACTGGCTGTTTCCTTACAAAAACTTAAAAAAAAAAATAAAAAAAACTTAAAAAGAAGGTATATAACCTCTAAGGGGTTATATACCTTTTTTTAAGTTTTTACTTAACCACAGTCTCCAAAGAAAGACTTTTCAGAATGGCTGTTTCCAACAAGATTCTGTTGGACCACATTTTGCACAAACTGGAATATCTGCGGGAATCTTTTGATACCAAGACTTATTAGTAACAACCTATTTCCTCTAAGATCGTGCGATTTAGCATCTTTTGTGTTACTGACATACGCAGATTCTATTTAAACGCGCTCATATACTTCCTTTGTTATTATTAGAGCTGAGGATGTTTGCGGTATAACCATGGTTATACCGCAAACATCCTCAGCTCTAGTTATTATCATACTAAAAAGGGCTTTATATATACAGTGTGGTCATAAAGTTTGGAACCAAGCTTATAACCGCATTATTTTACATTTTTAGGAAAAACGCTCGGACAGGTAAATTTTCTTTTTTAAAACGCCATCTTTTGACATACAATTTTTTTCTATGACGTCATTGGTTTTCGAGTGATGACGTTATCAACACTTTCTTTAAATGGCAACCATATTATTTTTTTCTCGTTTTTGGTAGATCTTTATATCCACCAAATAGTGATATAAAACAATTGGTATGTTGCATCACAATTTTTTTGAAAAAATTATATAAATTTAGAAAAAAATACGAAAATTTTATTTTTGTACAAAATTAAAATTAAATAAAAAAAAATACATCTGAACTTAAATTTATTGTAACAGTTAACGTAAATTTTCAAAATGGACCCCACCAACCAACTGACACTGTCCCAGCCGAGTGTAAACACTTCGTATACTCGCCTCAATTATGTCTGGGGATATTTGTGTAAGTTCTACGCGAATTCGTTCTTTTAAATCTTCTAAATTGTTCGGTTTGTTAAAATACACTTTCGATTTCAAATAACCCCACAAAAAAAAGTCTAACGGAGTCAGGTCAGGAGAGCGAGGTGGCCATTCTATGGCGCCTCTCCGTCCAATCCATTTATTGGGAAATATTTCGTCAAGATAGTGGCGAACCTCTACACCATACTGGGGAGGCGCCCCATCTTGTTGAAACCAAATATTTGGATGGGGTACATCACCATCCTCGTGATTTGGGAAAATAACAGCGAGCGCTGGAACCAGTTCAAATCTTAAAAATTCTAAATATTGCACAGCAGTCAAATTTCCTTCAAAAAAATATGGTCCTAAAATGCGTCGTCCAATAATTCCAACACATACGTTAACTTTTCCTCTGCGCTGAGTATGACACGCTTGAGTCCAATGCGGATTGTTCTGCGAACAATATCTGCAATTATGGCGGTGAACAGATCCATTTAGGCAGAACGTAGCTTCATCTGAGAAGACGATGTTTTCCAAGAAATTTGGATTTTGGTCACAACGTAACATTACGTCTTCACAGAACTGCAGTCGACGATCTTCGTCATCCTCATGTAATTCCTGTACAAGTTGAACTTTGTAAGGACGATAGTGTTCTTTTTTAAATAAGTTGACGATAAATGAGTGAGCCACCTGATTGGCTAACGCAAGTTGTCTGGTGGAAACATGATGCCTTTCTTCTGCTTCTAGAAGCACATTTAATTTCACATCTTCTCCTACTTGAGGTCTACCTTGCCGTGGTCGATCTTTTACGGATCCAGTTTCGGTAAACTTTCCAACTAGTTTTGTCACCGTAGACCTGGTAATTGGAGGTCTATCAGGGTGTTCATGGTTAAACAAATCGCATGCTTCTGCATGCGTTCTTTGTCTGTCCCCATACCCAACCATAATTAAAATTTCGATTCTTTCTCGCTCAGATAAATGTGCCATTTTTTATATTAGCGAAAATGAACAATTTTTACGCAATATCTCAAAAATTTAACGTCAAAAATATAAGTAAATAATTCAACAATGTTGTCGCCATAGAAACAATTTCAAACTAAAATTTTTGTACATAAATTGTATAAAAAGAAGCAAGAATGTCATAAAGAAATATCTTGCAAAAAAGTGCGTATTTTTGTTTTTGTAAATTTTTTGCATAGTAACATGAGTACATGTGCTTTTGACGATCCGGTTTGTTCAAGAAGAATATTTAAGTCCTCACACAAGACAGAAGTGTGAAAAAAACTTACTTACATATTTCAGTAAATTTTGTAAGCTTAATTAGTTTTTGAAATCTTCAATTTTTGGGCGATAATTTTAATTAAGAAATGGTCTGCCACATCATGTCAATTTTTTAAATAAATTAAACTTCTTTGGCCCTTTTTTGTGAAACTATTTAATGTTAAATAAGATTTTTTAATAAGTAATTGGCCGATTGGGAAGACGAATTTCTTTTGACCTGGAGCGAATAACGCAGATTACTATTGATCGCAAAGCATTTACACTCGGCTGGGACAGTGTCAGTTGGTTGGTGGGGTCCATTTTGAAAATTTACGTTAACTGTTACAATAAATTTAAGTTCAGATTTTTTTTTTATTTAATTTTAATTTTGTACAAAAATAAAATTTTCGTATTTTTTTCTAAATTTATATCATTTTTTCAAAAAAATCGTGATGCAACATACCAATTGTTTTATATCACTGTTTGGTGGATATAAAGATCTACCAAAAACGAGAAAAAAATAATATGGTTGCCTTTTAAAGAAAGTGTTGATAACGTCATCACTCGAAAACCAATGACGTCATAGAAAAAAATTGTATGTCAAAAGATGGCGTTTTAAAAAAGAAAATTTACCTGTCCGAGCGTTTTTCCAAAAAATATAAAACAATGCGGTTATAAGCTTGGTTCCAAACTTTATGACCATACTGTATATATTATATCTATCAAGAATTTAATCGGCCTGAGAAGTTAATTAATCAAAGATAACCAAGAGCAAGATCTCTGTAAAGTAAGTTAGTATTTCATTTATTTCTTTTATACCTTTTAAATGTAGTGAAATGTTTATTCCATTCATTATTGCTAGAGGGAGCATTCTAAGTAAATAGATTGTTACATCACCCCACTATTTGTTTTTATCAATATATTAATTCTAATTATGTTTTAAGGCGCCCTAGGCGAAACTAGTCAAATTATAACTAACTACTAAATGTTGACATGGATTATTTTAATTCAATAAATAATTTTTCTTAAACTCTATTTTCTTGCGAGGCCAGTATCATTAGGAGAAATTAAACTTTTCGCTGACGGCCTACAAATCGACAACAATAGAAATTATTATTTTAGTGCAATCGCAAACGATTACTTAATATTATAAGTATTTGGTAATCATTACAGTTACGTTTTATAAAAATATCACGTTCAACAACAAAATTATCATACAATTGCTGTTTATAATTAATAGCACTGTAATTGCGTCAACAAGTCTCCGGTATAACAACCAGACAAACGCTTGTCCACTTATTTAATGTTTAAGATTAACAACACGCTTCCATGAACGCGTGTAATGTGTGTTAGTGTGTGTATTCGAACGTTTGTGTATATAACAATATAACCGACTGCAGCAGGCTATGAGTAATGCTTTTCCGGTGAAGTTTTCGATTTCGTGATTTCCCTCAAGGTGGATTATACATTTCTAACGTGTCCCTTGTAATAGCCTCATTTCGTCTTTATACAAGTGTCCCGTATCGTTATGTTCAAATTTTAGGAGTGTAAAGTAGACTTCATTTCAAGTAACAAAAACACAGAACTTGTATATCCATTTTTATTGGTTTCAAAGTTACAGATCTATGAATGTGATTGTCAGATCATGAAAAAAAAAATGTAATCCTAAAGTCAATAAAAACTGATTTTATTTAAAAAAGTTAATTAATAATATTTTCGAAATGTCCACCTCCTTGTTGAATGCAGGCTTGTGCCCGTAAGCCAACAGAAGAAGTACTTATCCGAATTTCATACTTGTTTTGTCGGATTTGGGTGAATACGATCTAACAACTCTTCTCTTGTGTTCGAAACTTGCGCGTAGACTAAATTTTTCATGTACCCCCATAAATAAAAGTCTAGGGGATTAAGATCGGGTAATCTGGGTGGCCATGCAACAGGACCACCTCGATCAATCCATCTTGGATAATTGACGTTAACCTAATTTCGGACAGCAATTCCGACATGTGGTGGTGCCCCATCCATGTGAAACCACATGTCTCGTCGAACATTCAATGGGACATCCTCTAAAAGACCTGGCAGTTCGACAATAAGAAATTGAAGGTATTTGTCCGCATTTAACTTCCCAGGAAAAACGACAGGACCAATCAACAAGTCATCGATTAGGGCCACCCAAACGTTAATAGAAAATTCATGTTAAAATTTAGATGGGCGTATAGCTTTGGGATTTTCTGATGACCACCTGTGCAGGTTTCTCAGATTTGTAACACCACTTCTCGTGAACGTAGATTCATCTGTCCAGAGGACTGTTCTGCAGAAATTAAAATGAAGCCGTGAGTGTCTTAATATCCAGGTAGAATAAACTAGACGAGCATAGTAGTCTGCCTCAAGCAAACTGTGTCCCCTGCGATAGTGATATGGATATAAGCCCTAACGCTTTAAAATTCGTCAAACTGTCGTTCGTGGCACTCCTAGTTGTCTAGCGATTCGACGCACACTGAAAGTTGGATCCCTTGTAACAATAGCTACTGCTTCTTGCTCTAAGTCTGCTGGCAAATTTACTCCTCGGTTGAAAAGATTAATCACGCAGTCCGCATACCCGAAATTGTCTGTTTACTTCCAGAAACGTTCTGTAACGTGGAATGCGCCTATCGGGGAACCGATGTCGGTATTCAATAACTGCTTGACGTGCACTGCCGTTACAGTAGCCATACACAAAATGCATGTCCGCATACTCTTAAAAAGAAAATCGGTAAGGCATTTTGAATAAAGAAAACGTGTCCACTCACTAATAAGCTGTTGTATGAACTGAAACGTAATGTAATCCTTTATTAAAAAATGAAACGTTAACAGTCATCTGAACATTTGTTTAATGTATGATATTCATGGTTCAGCACTTACGAAATAAGTAAGAACCTTCTTTATCATGAATCAATTACCAGTACTCTTTTTTGTAGATCTCCAAGAAATTACTGTATGCACTACGACACGTGTTTATTTATTTTAGGATAACATTTTATTATGCGACGTTAACAATCACAGGCCTGTTATTGAATCGTACAACTTTTTTTAAATAAAATCTGTTTATTTTGACTTTAGCATTACATTTTTTTTCATGATCTGACAATCACATTCATAGATCTGTAACTTTGAAACAAATAAAAATGGATAGACAAGTCTTGCGTTTTTGTTACTTGAAATGAAGTCTACTTTACACTCCTAAAATTTGAACATAATGATACGGGACACTTCTATACAGGGTGGGCAAAAAGTACTGTATATCGCTTGTAACTTTTGAATGAGCAATTTAATTAAAAAAATTCCTATACAAAAGATTGTTCATATTATATTTGCCATCAATTGGTAGCATTAGTTTTTTTTTAATTTACTATTTTAATGCAAGGCCAGCTAATTTTTTTTTCTTAAATGGCGTCATGTATTTTTTTTACATATTTAAAAGACATTTTTCCGGTGAATATAATGGTATGCAATTTATAAGGGTTTGTATAAGAAAATTTTCAAGATAGTGGTCAAAAACCTTTATGATTCCTAGTGACAGCTCAGTTGTCTTGATTTAATAAATTATTCTGTTTTTAAATGTCAAAATGACATAATATTAAAAAAAACTTGACAATTTCATATCAATTAAATAAAATTAAAAGACCGTTACCACAATAGAATTTAATGATTCTAAATACGTATTTCTACAACCACGTTGTCATCTTCAGTAGAAAAAACAATGTAACACTTGAACGCACAAAAACACTCACAGGAGGATTGTTCTGAACGTCTTCTAGTTTAACACTAAATTCTTCAATCTTAAATGCTACAAAAATTACCTACATTTTGGTAAACCCCACCTATTCATGCAAGAGCAATTAACCCATTATTTGTAAATTCTATAGAAAAACCGTTCAAAAATATTATAAAAACCGTAATTTAACATACATTAAGGATCCAATTATGAAACTAATCCTTAAATTATGTTGAAATATAAATTTGGAAATTAATGTTGAGTCAGAAAGTTAAAGATTGTCGACTGGAAGATGGTGACATTTTGGTTTCATTCGATGTAACGTCCTTGTTTCCTTCAGTACCTATCCCAGAAACGTTAAAATATTTGTCTGAATTACTTCATAGCAATCACGTTGAAAAGGAAAAAATAAATGAGTATTTGCAGTTAACAAGCCTTTGTATGGCCCAAAATTGCTTCCAATTCGAAGGCAAGTTCTTTGAACAGCAACAGGGTACAGCCATGGGTAATTGCTTATCTCCATTTATCGCGAATTTATTTATGAGTCACTTTGTGTTTGAGTTTAAAAAGTCAGTCAAATATTTTCCAAACATATGGGTCAGGTATGTAGACGATGTGTTTGCAGTTTTTAATACCAATAAGTGCGACTTAGATTATTTTGTAACAGAATTAAACTCAAAATCTCCTAGTATTAAATTCACGGTTGAAAAGGAAAACAACGGAGGTTTGCCATTTTTAGATACCTTAGTAATTAGGAATGACAAAAACTTAGAGTTTGATATTTACCGAAAAGAAACCAACGTCAACAGATTTATAACTGCAGATTCAAACCATACTTTTCAGCACAAGAGTGCCTCTTTCAATTTTCTTATCAATCGTTTGTTAAGCATGCCATTGACAAAGGATAGATATGAAAAGGAATTAACTTTAATTAAGAAAATCGCGAGTTACAACGGTTTCGATTCAGAAATAATAAACAAGCTAGTTAGAAAACATAAAGTAAGAAAAACAATTCAGGATTCCACATGTTTGCTACCTCAAATTGATTCGAGCAAAAAATTGTTAGTTTACCGTTTCACGAAACTACGAAAAATTTAAGTAAAACCTTTAAACAGTATAATGTTCAAGTAGCATTTCGGTCGAATAACTCCCTAAAATCTCTCTTAGGCAACGCGAAAGACAAAGTTGAGGTCAACAACAAATCTGGAATCTATGAAATAAATTGTAAGGATTGTGATAAAAAATATGTCGGCCAAACAAAACGTTCGATTCTAACTCGTTATAAAGAACATGTTTCGCATATTAGATTCAATAGACCGGAAAAGTCAAGTGTTGCCCGACATATTCTTGAATCAGATCACAACGTAACATCTGACTGTCTGAGATTAATAAAAAAACGTCACACGCCCCCGCGAATTAGATAGTTTTGAGAGCATTTTTATCTTTAAAAATAGGAATAACGTAATTAACGCAGATTTGGGTCCTATACCAGGTTCTTCTTTATTTGAGTTAATTGACAGTTAGATGTTATTAAAGCAAGAAAAATAGGAAAACCATTAAAAAATATTCGAATTCATGGAATTTATTTTTAAATTCGCTTCATTACAATATTTACCATTAAAATATTCTGACTCAACATTAATTTCCAAATTTATATTTCCACATAATTTAAGGATTAGTTTCATAATTGGATTCTTAATGTATGTTAAATTACGGCTTTTATAATATTTTTAAACGGTTTTTCTATAATTTACAAATAATGGGTTAATTGCTCTTGCATGAATAGGTGGGGTTTACCAAAATGTAGGTAATTTTTGTAGCATTTAAGATTGAAGAATTTAGTGTTAAACTAGAAGACGTTCAGAACAATCCTCCTGTGAGTGTTTTTGTGCGTTCAAGTGTTACATTGTTTTTTCTACTGAAGATGACAACGTGGTTGTAGAAATACGTATTAAGAATCATTAAATTCTATTGTGGTAAGGGTTTTTTAATTTTATTTTATTCACTTATAAGCCACAGTCTCCGATTTGTTAGTTAATTTCATATAAATACGTTCACGAAAAAAAATATGCAAAAAAAATATATGATGCTATTTAAGAAAAAAAAAGTTAGTTGGCCTTACATTAAAATAGTGAACTCAAAAAAAAAACGAATGCTACCAAGTAATGCCAAAGATTATATGAACCACCTTTTGTATAAGTCATTTTTAAATTAAATTGCTCATTCAAAAGTTCCGAGCGATATACAGTACTTTTTCCCCACCCTGTATGTATATTTCGACTTAAGAATTGAATTTAAAACGTATTGTAAATCGACTCGGTTTAGAGATGGCGGTTAAAGAGCCGGTTTGTTAATGTTTAATACAGAATTATACCGGTTTGAACAAAAAAGAAAAGATGGTCAGTATGTTATGTCATTATTTAATCAATGCGCTGAATGAAATTCGAAACATCCGTGTTAAAATGGACATCTATAAATAGACCGTATATTATGGCTTTTTATTTACAATTTTATTATGTGGTTTCTCGAGGAGTTCCGGCAATATACAGCAACAATCATTAAATTAAAATTACACCATATACGATGCGATAATGAATCAAAAAAATAAATGTATTTTGAAAGGATAGCAGATGAGATATTGCAAAATAGATTATAAACAGAACTAGCTGATGAAATAAATTTTTTGATAACTTGGAAATATACTGTGTGCCACAAATAAATGAACGTCCACAGTAAACATTGATGAATTTTAATGAAATTTTCAGGAAAGATATATTTTCTTCGTAGGTGGGGAGATTTTTATATTATCTACATAGCCATGAAAAAAATTAAGTAAAAATATTTTGCAGTCAAATAGCTGTCATATTTGGAATTATAATGACCAAGTTTAGTCGAAATCCAGAAAATCTGTTGTTTTTACAGAGCTTTATTTAACCAAAATATGATTTAAATTCAATTAGCATAGAGACGTCATAAAATTCTTGACGAAAGAAGGAAATGGACCCTAAAATGTTCATCAGAGGATGACTAACGTGTACAAGGAGAATCTGCACTCATATTTTACAGTAAAACATCAAGAAAATCTACGAGCAGATCTTAGCAGATCGAGGAAAGAAGATCTCAATTATCGCTGTTGAAGTGGCGATATCAGAAGTCACAGTATTAAACATTTTACATGGTGATTTAGGAGTGAACAAAACAGTGGGTAAAACTTAAGGGTTTTAGTTAACTATAAAAATATTTTTTCGAAAAGTATAACAGGCGATGAGATGAGTGTATCACTGGGACCCACCGACAAAATAAGAATCCATGTAGTTGGTCCACAAAGAATTGCCACCACCAAAAAGGCAAGGACGCAAAATTCTTCTGGAAAACTGATAGAGACCGTGTTTTAGGATATAGAAGGAATTTCCTTAATTGAATACATGAAGAAAGGCTTTACAATTACAGGAGAAGTATATATAGGGAAATAATCTGAAGTTCTAAAACTGCCATACAGCAAAAAGCCCCAAAACTTTGCTCAAAAGATTATGCTTCTCCATGACAATTGCAAAAGTTCACAAGGCTCTCAAAGTACGAGAAATAATCAACGACTGTAGCTTTATAGAGATGGATCTACCCTATAACACAAACTTGACACTTTTAGTTTATTTAAAAAAAAAATAAACCAAAATTTATGTATCAAATCGGAGACTGTGGCTTATAAGTGAATAAAATAAAATTAAAAAACCCTTACCACAATAGAATTTAATGATTCTAAATACGTATTTCTACAACCACGTTGTCATCTTCACTTATTCGACTTATTTGATTTCAAAATGGTTAGTAAATGAATTCAGAAAATTACCAGAAAAACCAGTTAGTTTATCGGTCAATAATTCTTTAGAATTTATTCAGAAAGTTAAAGATTGTCGACTGGAAGATGGTGACATTTTGGTTTCATTCGATGTAACGTCCTTGTTTCCTTCAGTACCTATCCCAGAAACGTTAAAATATTTGTCTGAATTACTTCATAGCAATCACGTTGAAAAGGAAAAAATAAATGAATATTTGCAGTTAACAAGCCTTTGTATCACCCAAAATTGCTTCCAATTCGAAGGCAAGTTCTTTGAACAGCAACAGGGTACAGCCATGGGTAATTGCTTATCTCCATTTATCGCGAATTTATTTATGAGTCACTTTGAGATTGAGTTTAAAAAGTCAGCTAAATATTTTCCAAACATATGGGTCAGGTATGTAGACGATGTGTTTGCAATTTTTGATACCAATAAGTGCGACTTAGATTATTTTGTAACAGAATTAAATTCAAAATTTCCTAGTATTAAATTCACGCTTGAAAAGGAAAACAACGGAGGTTTGCCATTTTTAGATACCTTAGTAATTAGGAATGACAAAAACTTAGTTTTTGATATTTACCGAAAAGAAACCAACGTTAACAGATTTATAATCGCAGATTCAAACCATACTTTTCAGCACAAGAGTGCCGCTTTCAATTTTCTTATCAATCGTTTGTTAAGCATGCCATTGACAAAGGATAGATATGAAAAGGATATGAAAAGGAATTAACTTTAATTAAGAAAATCGCGAGTTAAACGGTTTCGATTCAGAAATAATAAACAAGCTAGTTAGAAAACATAAAGTAAGAAAAACAATTCAGGATTCCACATGTTTGCTACCTCAAATTGATTCGAGCAAAAAAATTATTAGTTTACCGTTTCACGAAACTACGAAAAATTTAAGTAAAACCTTTAAACAGTATAATGTTCAAGTAGCATTTCGGTCGAATAACTCCCTAAAATATTTCTTAGGCAACGCGAAAGACAAAGTTGAGGTAAACAACAAATCTGGAATCTATGAAATAAATTGTAAGGATTGTGATAAAATATATGTCGGCCAAACAAAACGTTCGATTCTAACTCGTTATAAAGAACATGTTTCGCATATTAGATTCAATAGACCGGAAAAATCAAGTGTTGCCCGACATATTCTTGAATCAGATCACAACGTAACATCTGACTGTCTGAGATTAATAAAAAACGTCACACGCCCCCGCGAATTAGATAGTTTTGAGAGCATTTTTATCTTTAAAAATAGGAATAACGTAATTAACGCAGATTTGGGTCCTATACCAGGTTCTTCTTTATTTGAGTTAATTGACAGTTAGATGTTATTAAAGCAAGAAAAATAGGAAAATCATTAAAAATATTCGAATTCATGGAATTTATTTTTAAATTCGTTTCATTACAATATTTGCCATTAAAATATTCTGACTCAACATTAATTTCCAAATTTATATTTCAACATAATTTAAGGATTAGTTTCATAATTGGATTCTTAATGTATGTTAAATTACGGCTTTTATAATATTTTTAAACGGTTTGTCTATAGAATTTACAAATAATGGGTTAATGCTCTTGCATGAATAGGTGGGGTTTACCAAAATGTAGGTAATTTTTGTAGCATTTAAGATTGAAGATTTTAGTGTTAAACTAGAAGACGTTCAGAACAATCCTTCTGTGAGTGTTTTTGTGCGTTAAAGTGTTACACTGTTTTTTTCTACAGAAGATGACAACGTGGTTGTAGAAATACGTATTTAGAATCATTAAATTCTATTGTGGTAAGGGTTTTTTAATTTTATTTTATTCAAAATTTATGTATAAATACACGAATTTTTACATGGGGTTAGTTTACAAAAAATGCAAATATATTATAAGAACGTAGTTTCCGAAATTTTTTTTTTCACATTCGTAATCGGCGACCTCAAAACTTCCATTGAGGTGAGTTCTATCGAAATCAGAGCTATTACCGTATTCCCAAGTTTTTCCCTAAGTTGTCCTCTTTAATAGGAAATAATAACAATGCTGAATATTATACAGTGTATGTGTGTATGTCTAGTAACATGTTTCGCTGTTTCAAGATCTTTGTGTGTACCCAATGTTCAACACTGTTATTACTTCCTACTTAAGATGACAACATTTTTGTCGAAATACGTACATAGAATACGGATAGTAATGTTGCAAAGAGCCTTATATATTTTTTAAATGTTGTCTCAGAAGTCTACTCTTTGTTAAAACTTCGAACATATCTTTCAGGTAGATAAGTTTTTACAATCGCTTAAATTACATTATTTGTTGTGTTTCTGATAATATGAAAAAAAGATTTCGTGTTTTAATTAAACATCACCTTTTATATGGAAAAACTTTTAAAGAAACTGAAAAAAATTTACATAAATATTAGGATGAATCTACTCCGTCCCATGGAATAATTTCATCACTGGTTTCAAAAAGTGGTCATATAAAAATTTAAGATACTGAATGTCCAGGGCCCTCATTTACAGTGACTTCTTCACAAATTATTAATAAAGTCCACACTATTGTAAACAGTTACCGCCGAATAAAACTGTGTGAGATAGCTAATTCTACAAACATTTCAACCGAACGAGTACACAAAAATGGGTGTCGCGATTCTTTAGTTTTAAGCAAATTCGAATTCGTGTTACAATTTCAAATGACTAGGGTATGTTCAAACGAAATTCAAGAGAATTTTTTCGTCGACATGTCACCGTAGATGAAACCTGGGTACATGACAATACTCCAAAAACATAAACACAGTTAAACTAAGGGATTTCTTCTGATAATCGTGCTTTGAAGCAGGGAAAAACTGTTTTTTTATTCATCCAATAAGGTTATGGCTACAAATTCATTGGGATTACTTTGGATTGGGATTGTCATTGTAGAACTACAAAGATAAATGGGATTCACGATTTATAACACCCAAAGACAAGAAATTTGTTCAAGCACTGCCCACTAATAGTCCCGATCTTATACTGTGTGCCACAAATAAATGAACGTCCACAGTAAACATTGATGAATTTTAATGAAATTTTCAGGAAAGATATATTTTCTTCGTAGGTGGGGAGATTTTTATATTATCTACATAGCCATGAAAAAAATTAAGTAAAAATATTTTGCAGTCAAATAGCTGTCATATTTGGAATTATAATGACCAAGTTTAGTCGAAATCCAGAAAATCTGTTGTTTTTACAGAGCTTTATTTAACCAAAATATGATTTAAATTCAATTAGCATAGAGACGTCATAAAATTCTTGACGAAAGAAGGAAATGGACCCTAAAATGTTCATCAGAGGATGACTAACGTGTACAAGGAGAATCTGCACTCATATTTTACAGTAAAACATCAAGAAAATCTACGAGCAGATCTTAGCAGATCGAGGAAAGAAGATCTCAATTATCGCTGTTGAAGTGGCGATATCAGAAGTCACAGTATTAAACATTTTACATGGTGATTTAGGAGTGAACAAAACAGTGGGTAAAACTTAAGGGTTTTAGTTAACTATAAAAATATTTTTTCGAAAAGTATAACAGGCGATGAGATGAGTGTATCACTGGGACCCACCGACAAAATAAGAATCCATGTAGTTGGTCCACAAAGAATTGCCACCACCAAAAAGGCAAGGACGCAAAATTCTTCTGGAAAACTGATAGAGACCGTGTTTTAGGATATAGAAGGAATTTCCTTAATTGAATACATGAAGAAAGGCTTTACAATTACAGGAGAAGTATATATAGGGAAATAATCTGAAGTTCTAAAACTGCCATACAGCAAAAAGCCCCAAAACTTTGCTCAAAAGATTATGCTTCTCCATGACAATTGCAAAAGTTCACAAGGCTCTCAAAGTACGAGAAATAATCAACGACTGTAGCTTTATAGAGATGGATCTACCCTATAACACAAACTTGACACTTTTAGTTTATTTAAAAAAAAAATAAACCAAAATTTATGTATCAAATCGGAGACTGTGGCTTATAAGTGAATAAAATAAAATTAAAACACCCTTACCACAATAGAATTTAATGATTCTAAATACGTATTTCTACAACCACGTTGTCATCTTCACTTATTCGACTTATTTGATTTCAAAATGGTTAGTAAATGAATTCAGAAAATTACCAGAAAAACCAGTTAGTTTATCGGTCAATAATTCTTTAGAATTTATTCAGAAAGTTAAAGATTGTCGACTGGAAGATGGTGACATTTTGGTTTCATTCGATGTAACGTCCTTGTTTCCTTCAGTACCTATCCCAGAAACGTTAAAATATTTGTCTGAATTACTTCATAGCAATCACGTTGAAAAGGAAAAAATAAATGAATATTTGCAGTTAACAAGCCTTTGTATCACCCAAAATTGCTTCCAATTCGAAGGCAAGTTCTTTGAACAGCAACAGGGTACAGCCATGGGTAATTGCTTATCTCCATTTATCGCGAATTTATTTATGAGTCACTTTGAGATTGAGTTTAAAAAGTCAGCTAAATATTTTCCAAACATATGGGTCAGGTATGTAGACGATGTGTTTGCAATTTTTGATACCAATAAGTGCGACTTAGATTATTTTGTAACAGAATTAAATTCAAAATTTCCTAGTATTAAATTCACGCTTGAAAAGGAAAACAACGGAGGTTTGCCATTTTTAGATACCTTAGTAATTAGGAATGACAAAAACTTAGTTTTTGATATTTACCGAAAAGAAACCAACGTTAACAGATTTATAATCGCAGATTCAAACCATACTTTTCAGCACAAGAGTGCCGCTTTCAATTTTCTTATCAATCGTTTGTTAAGCATGCCATTGACAAAGGATAGATATGAAAAGGATATGAAAAGGAATTAACTTTAATTAAGAAAATCGCGAGTTAAACGGTTTCGATTCAGAAATAATAAACAAGCTAGTTAGAAAACATAAAGTAAGAAAAACAATTCAGGATTCCACATGTTTGCTACCTCAAATTGATTCGAGCAAAAAAATTATTAGTTTACCGTTTCACGAAACTACGAAAAATTTAAGTAAAACCTTTAAACAGTATAATGTTCAAGTAGCATTTCGGTCGAATAACTCCCAAAAATATTTCTTAGGCAACGCGAAAGACAAAGTTGAGGTAAACAACAAATCTGGAATCTATGAAATAAATTGTAAGGATTGTGATAAAATATATGTCGGCCAAACAAAACGTTCGATTCTAACTCGTTATAAAGAACATGTTTCGCATATTAGATTCAATAGACCGGAAAAATCAAGTGTTGCCCGACATATTCTTGAATCAGATCACAACGTAACATCTGACTGTCTGAGATTAATAAAAAACGTCACACGCCCCCGCGAATTAGATAGTTTTGAGAGCATTTTTATCTTTAAAAATAGGAATAACGTAATTAACGCAGATTTGGGTCCTATACCAGGTTCTTCTTTATTTGAGTTAATTGACAGTTAGATGTTATTAAAGCAAGAAAAATAGGAAAATCATTAAAAATATTCGAATTCATGGAATTTATTTTTAAATTCGTTTCATTACAATATTTGCCATTAAAATATTCTGACTCAACATTAATTTCCAAATTTATATTTCAACATAATTTAAGGATTAGTTTCATAATTGGATTCTTAATGTATGTTAAATTACGGCTTTTATAATATTTTTAAACGGTTTGTCTATAGAATTTACAAATAATGGGTTAATGCTCTTGCATGAATAGGTGGGGTTTACCAAAATGTAGGTAATTTTTGTAGCATTTAAGATTGAAGATTTTAGTGTTAAACTAGAAGACGTTCAGAACAATCCTTCTGTGAGTGTTTTTGTGCGTTAAAGTGTTACACTGTTTTTTCTACAGAAGATGACAACGTGGTTGTAGAAATACGTATTTAGAATCATTAAATTCTATTGTGGTAAGGGTTTTTTAATTTTATTTTATTCAAAATTTATGTATAAATACACGAATTTTTACATGGGGTTAGTTTACAAAAAATGCAAATATATTATAAGAACGTAGTTTCCGAAATTTTTTTTTTCACATTCGTAATCGGCGACCTCAAAACTTCCATTGAGGTGAGTTCTATCGAAATCAGAGCTATTACCGTATTCCCAAGTTTTTCCCTAAGTTGTCCTCTTTAATAGGAAATAATAACAATGCTGAATATTATACAGTGTATGTGTGTATGTCTAGTAACGTGTTTCGCTGTTTCAAGATCTTTGTGTGTACCCAATGTTCAACACTGTTATTACTTCCTACTTAAGATGACAACATTTTTGTCGAAATACGTACATAGAATACGGATAGTAATGTTGCAAAGAGCCTTATATATTTTTTAAATGTTGTCTCAGAAGTCTACTCTTTGTTAAAACTTCGAACATATCTTTCAGGTAGATAAGTTTTTACAATCGCTTAAATTACATTATTTGTTGTGTTTCTGATAATATGAAAAAAAGATTTCGTGTTTTAATTAAACATCACCTTTTATATGGAAAAACTTTTAAAGAAACTGAAAAAAATTTACATAAATATTAGGATGAATCTACTCCGTCCCATGGAATAATTTCATCACTGGTTTCAAAAAGTGGTCATATAAAAATTTAAGATACTGAATGTCCAGGGCCCTCATTTACAGTGACTTCTTCACAAATTATTAATAAAGTCCACACTATTGTAAACAGTTACCGCCGAATAAAACTGTGTGAGATAGCTAATTCTACAAACATTTCAACCGAACGAGTACACAAAAATGGGTGTCGCGATTCTTTAGTTTTAAGCAAATTCGAATTCGTGTTACAATTTCAAATGACTAGGGTATGTTCAAACGAAATTCAAGAGAATTTTTTCGTCGACATGTCACCGTAGATGAAACCTGGGTACATGACAATACTCCAAAAACATAAACACAGTTAAACTAAGGGATTTCTTCTGATAATCGTGCTTTGAAGCAGGGAAAAACTGTTTTTTTATTCATCCAATAAGGTTATGGCTACAAATTCATTGGGATTACTTTGGATTGGGATTGTCATTGTAGAACTACAAAGATAAATGGGATTCACGATTTATAACACCCAAAGACAAGAAATTTGTTCAAGCACTGCCCACTAATAGTCCCGATCTTATCGATTTCTGTGTAACTAACAAATATCTTCAAGCTGAATCTAATTTTGAACTATCATCAGACCATTCCCCTGTGGTTGTTATTATAAGTTCAGAGCTTACATATAAAGATCCATTCCTCTGCTCAAGGAAACCAGTTTAGGATAGCAATGGAATTCTTCAGACGATCGTACTCTGAAAAAGGTAAAAGCTGTTTTTTCTTCGGCCTATAGGATTATGGCTACAATTTTTTGGGATTCCGAAGGCGTAATCTTTATTGACTATTTACAGAAGAAAAGTACAATAACTGGCCAATATAATGCTGATATACTGACACGTTTAGATGCCGAACTGAAGAAAAAACGAACGCATTTTATTCAGAAAATAGTGTTCCATCAGGATAACGCGCACTCTTATTCATCCGCTACGGTAGCCACTAAATATGTCAAATTAGGATACGAATTGCTGCCTCGTCCTCTATATTTACCAGATCTGGGTCCGAGTGATTTTTCTTGTTCAGAAACTAGAAAAAATGGCTCGGTGGTAAGAGATTCGGGACAAATGAGAAGGTGTTAGCCGCAACGAATGCCTATATTAACGAGCCTTCAAAACGCTAGTCTTTAGGCGACTTAAAGAAATTAAAAAGTCGCTGAGCGACTATATCTTTTAGCTTAAAATAAGAATTTCATTGAAAAGTTATTTTTTCGTCAAATCATCCTCATATAATTGTACACTACCGCTGACGTTTAAATACATGATTTGTCTTATTTTAGAATTCATAATAAATTACGATTTTAATTTTCGCATTTTTCTGCTTAAAAGTTACCACTATCGCAGCATACGTTCACCCACATACGCATTTCTTTCCTTTTTGGTAGGCAACAATACAATTAAGAAAAACCTTCATATTTAATTGCAATTACATATCTCGGCGGTAATTATAGAAACAATCACCTATATAGGCAAAATTTATCTTTATAATTTTACATTTTTTAAGCCTGGCCTACACTGAAAAATTTTTTTTTATTGTTTTTTGCAATAAATAAGATACATGTATATCATGAGTACGCCCTAATTCAGCCGCAGCAAACAGGATCACTTAAATATATTACACCCAAGCATCATTGCCTATTGTATGTTGTAGATTTCAGGTCGTCGGTGTTTATAAAATCTTATTTTGCAAAATAAATAAAAGATATGTCCGGTCATTGGAGCTAAAGTTATATGCAATAAGCGGAACTGCCCGAAAATTTCTATATTATTGTAAAATACTTGTCTTCCTGCGGGTTCTAAATAAAACTAACGGTAACTTAGACACACACTATATTAATAATAAGAACGTATAACAATTTAAAACTAATTACTAACAATAAGCACATTTATATAAGTTAACTCGGCGATGATTTTGTATGGAATGAATATATCCCTTCCTCGACGGCTTATATATTGGCCGTTGAACATCTTTCAAGTTTTCTATTACAGTGTTGTTCCGTCTACCGATTCTTCGGTAGATCTACCGATTTTTCTACACTTCTACCGATCTACCGATGAAGCCATCATATCTACCGATTTTTAAACGAATGAGAAAAAAAAAATAAAATTGTGCTAAAACTGTTTATATTCATGTAAATATCACGTGTTAATGTAAATATTTATAGGGGTATTTTTTTTAATGTATAATAAAGAATAAAAATACAATATAATAAACTACTACTATAATGGCATTCATCTTTAATCTTCAAAGGCAACAATTATGTATGTCGGTTGATATTTATTTGCACGCTTCTCAAGCGCTCTTTATTCTAAATAAAGGGACTATTCTGGTTAAAAATTATCTTAAAAAAACATTGTTTTTCAAATAAAAATACTTATTCCCTAGCTCCGCCAATCTTTTTTATTAAAATCAAAGGAATCCTCAGCTTCATTGAAAACTAAGTATATTAATCCTACAATAGTCCTACAATTCAACACGAATAAAAATTTCTGATTTCCTTACCGTGTAATTTTAACACGGTAAGGAAATCAAAAATTTTTATTCGTGTTGAATTGTAGGACTATTGTAGGATTAATAGGGAATAGCCACTCGAGCCCTACGGGCTCTCGTGTCTATTCCCTAGCAACAAGTTTTCGAAAATCTGTCGAATTATTTTCAATATATTCTCACTCTCTTGTGATATTATTACTATTGAAAATAAATAAACGTCCAAACAGCGTCAATGTCAAAAGTATTTCTAACATTTCGATCATTAAGCGGAACATGTCTTATATTCAAATGCTCTGTTATTTTGGTATTGTAAGTTGAATTTACTTTTAAATTACAACTACATATAACTAAATACACATTTTTACACGTTTTTTTTTACGTTCATTAGTAATTATGGTCTTTTTCAGAGTTTCTTTTTTAATATGAACATTCAATTACATATACATAGTTATAAAAAATGACAGTATATTATATTTTGTACTGTCATATTTTATATGTCACGTTGTCATGGTTTTTATATAATGATTTAAAATTACATTATAATTTTTTCCTATAGAATTTCATGTCGTTTCACATATTGTTAATTCTTTTTCCGACGACCACAATGTAAAAAGAACAAATTCGCATGATTTACTAGCACTGAAAATTGCAAATTGCATTGTATCCCCAAAACTGTGTTGAAAAGTTATCTTGTAATTAAAACTGTGCTGAAAAGTTCAAGAGGGCCAATTAGAATCGTCGCAGAACCGTGTGCAAAGTAACAGACGTGCCAACCTACTAATCATAAAATAACAAATAGGAAACTGTCAAATGAATGACTCTCAAATGTCAAATTGTTGTTGATACGCGGTGTTGGTAAATTGGCTAGTGTTTTCGTTTTGTCTAAATTAGATTATTCAATTAGTTATTGTTAATTGGTAAGTTTACATAAAAATAATAAAGATTAAGTTGTATGGTTCAAATGTAAAATTTATGAAATACATCATATATCATTATTTTGTGAATCATTCTTTTATTTTCATTGAAATTAATTCTTGTCACTAAGCGGTCGTCGGAAAAGTATAGTGTACAACACGTGCTGAAAATATTTCACTCTCGCATAATTAAACCACTCGCCTACGGCTCGAGGCTCAAACTTCACGCTCGTGTGAAATATCCTATTTTCAGCACTAGTTGTACAATATACTATTATCGTATCATCAACTATTCTGCCATCTTTACGTGAAACATTTATTGATAATTATTAGGAACATAATATTACAATAACTTAATAATACTTTAGTTACTCATAATACGTTAGTAACGAACTAATAACACGTTAGATACAGCACCATAATACGTTAGATACAAAACCTTAATACGTCAAATTGTACATTATTTGTGAACATGAATTTCTATATTTTGACAGTTCTCAATTTTGAAAGATGTGTCTTTCATATCTGTCTTAAATCCGCGATCTTCTGCAGCTTCACAACCTTTTTTTCGGATGATTCAACACACATGATGTTCAAGCCGCTTACGTCCTCCAAATTTTCATTTTTACGTGAAAACTCAATTGATTGTTCAGAGTTTGACACACTGTTTATTAAAACCTTTCCCATTTGAATCTTCTGCGCAATTGCAGTTTTCTTCGTTACGTTGTCTTCTAAATACCCCCTAGCAACCTTGCTCGACTCCCACCCACCCAGCTCTTGCAGATCTAAGATGTCTCCGGCGGCGTTAACCAGAAAAGTTGCTGAAGATCTTCTAATACAATGACCAGTATGCAAAGTTGGATTTTCTAGTTTGAGGTATGTAGCGATTTTGTCAGGTATTTTAGAAAAGAAATGAATACCACAAGGCTGAATTGTACACCTTCCATTTCTGTACGATATAAACAGTCTCTTATGCGTAACATGACGCGGTCGCAATGCTACATATTTTTTAAATAAAAGTACGGAATTAATGTCACCGTCAGGTACAAGGACAAAAAATCTTTTTTGTGAGTTTTTGTGTCAGGAATGGTAACAACTACCTTAGCCTCTAAAACCTCAACATCGTCCGTAGACATTCTCGCTAATTCAATGGTTCTACAAGCCCCTCCTAGACCAATCAAAAAAGCTACTTTATCATCAAAAATACCTCGTCTGGAGCTGTACGCATAAATTCATCAACTTGCTCTCTAGTGAGTATTTTGGATTTTTTAACTCGATATCCAACATTCTTTTTCTTGATAAATCTTATCAAAGCACCATACTTATGAATTTCTACTCTTTCTCTTTCTTTTAATTCCAAGCAAGCTCGCAACATGGAATATTTTGGCCACAAACATGAAGGAGCGTAGTAATTTAACAGTCTCACGAAATAAGCGAGCAAGACTGTTTCCCCAGCACCTTGAACATGTTCTTCATCTCGCCATTTACAAAACAGACGATATTTGTTTTCGTAATGCAGTTTTGACTTCGCTGGCAACAAATCTAATTTTGCAGCACTATTTGCAGCCTCTACAATATTTGCGGGAACATCAAATTCTTGCATGATTTATTAATTTATTTCAAAAACGTGCAAGCTTTGACGTAAGTATTTTGTATGACAGACAAATTGTTGATTTTGTTTTAATCTTGATATCGTTGATGATACGATAAAGCTTTGAATATAAACTCGAACATCAGCGATTTAAACCCTCTCGGACGTTACGAGGTGACTCGGCTAGCGCCTCGTCACCTGGCAACGTCCTCGAGTATTATAAATCGCTTAATGTTCTCGTTATATTAATAGCTATAATATCTGTCGATAAAATTTTGAAAAAAAAATATGATAACAGCCTTCCACGGGGGAACATCCTTCCATAGGGAACAAACACACAAAATTTTTTCAAAATCGATTTTGTAGTTTGTGAGTGTATAAATAACAAACAAAATGTTTTTGATTTTTATATATCAATAATAAGTGATCAAGATAATTTGTTATCGAGTCATTCATGAATTCGAAATTGTATGTCTTTACTTCGACTGCAATTATATTACGTTAAGTAAAATGTAAATCGAATATATAACATTGCAACAGTTACAATCGGAAAAGACATACGGACTCAAATGCATGAATGACCCGATTACAAATTATATTGATCGCTCATTAATAATAAGTGCATAACAGTACAACCAAATATAGGCACAAAAAAAATTTATCGTGCATGAATATCAAATCAATAAAAATTAACAAAGAAATTAACAAAACAAGAAAATTAACATGAATATATCTTCTACAAGAATTATGAAAATTAAAATAAATAAAAAAGAAATACAAAAAATAATGGTTTAATCCTTGAATCAAAGAAAATGTCATCAAAGTATTAACTAGCGCTTTTTTTTCATCTAAAAAACTGGACTCACAGAGTTTCGAGATGCAAATCTTAAACCGTTTTCCAGTTATTAAATGTCGAATATCGTAGTTACTGTAATTATGGAAAAGTTAACATGATTAAAGTACGCTATGAAAATGACAACTATTATGTTTGATGAGTGGCATTTCCTTAATAAAATAACCAAAGGAGCCTCAGCCTAGGAGCTGAGGTATATTGTAGTGAATCCAGCAGAACATACTCTTAGAAACTCAAATTCTATGACAATCCTCAAGAAATAGACTTGTACGTTTTTATGATATTCGAATTCTAAAGTACTTTGTACCGAATCTACTTCAATATACTCTTAGAAAAAGAGGATGATTGGAATCCAATTCGCTTCGATTCCAATCCTCAAGAAATAAACTTGAATTTCTTTATGATATTCTAATGTTAGAATGGCTTCTACTTAAACGAGCCCTATATACTTTTAGAAAAACAAATTCGATTCCAGTTTTCTCAAAAAATCAACTTCAATGTTTTTACAATTTTTCTATTCCAAAGTGTCTTGTTTCAAAAGTACACCAACATACTTTTAGAAAAACTAATTCGATTCCAATTCTCAAGAAAATAACTTCAATATTTTTATGATATTCCAAGTCTAAACCGCCTTGTATCAAAAGTAGTCCGATATACTCTTAGAAAAAGAGGATGATTGGAATCGAATTCGCTTCGATTCCAATCCTCAAGAAATAAAATTGAATTTCTTTATGATATTCTAATGTTAGAATGGCTTCTACTTAAACGAGCCCTATATACTTTTAGAAAAACTAATTCGATTCCAGTTTTCTCAAAAAATCAACTTCAATGTTTTTACGATTTTTCTATTCCAAAGTGTCTTGTTTCAAAAGTACACCAACATACTTTTATAAAAACTAATTCGATTCCAATTCTCAAGAAAATAACTTCAATATTTTTATGATATTCCAATTCTAAACCGCCTTGTATCAAAAGTAGTCCGATATACTCTTAGAAAAAGAGGATGATTGGAATCGAATTCGCTTCGATTCCAATCCTCAAGAAATAAACTTGAATTTCTTTATGATATTCTAATGTTAGAATGGCTTCTACTTAAACGAGCCCTATATACTTTTAGAAAAACAAATTCGATTCCAGTTTTCTCAAAAAATCAACTTCAATGTTTTTACGATTTTTCTATTCCAAAGTGTCTTGTTTCAAAAGTACACCAACATACTTTTAGAAAAACTAATTCGATTCCAATTCTCAAGAAAATAACTTCAATATTTTTATGATATTCCAATTCTAAACTGCCTTGTTTCAAAAGTAGTCCGATATACTCTTAGAAAAACGAATTCGTTTCCAACCCTCAAGAAATCAACTTTGATATTTTCATGGCATTCGAATTCTTAAGTGTATTGTACCGAACCCACTCCAATATACTCTTAGAGCAATTCTATTCAAATCCCATAAAATTTTATAGCTTTTAATGGCCGATGTCAGCAACAATACAATCTACGACCATCCTTTCATTTGTCCATAGCGGACTTGAATAATAGAACTTTGTTCTGGAGATTAAAAATGTAACGTTGACACTTGAAGTTTCTTTTAACGAGAATTACTTATGAATACAGCGTAAAATCAATAGGTTTGGACTGCAATTATAAAACTTTACTTACTACATTTTTCACTTAGGCATTGTTTTGAAACAATTAGTTTAAAGTAATGCGTATTTTTACAAGTAATATTTATGAAATTAAAGAAAGTCGTTTAATAACAATAATGACTATAGCTAATGTATAATGACTATTATCTAATCAACATTTACAAATTTATGGGTCATAAAATTTGTCATTGCAGAATACCAAATATAATTCCGTAATGAAGTGCTTTTGTGTTAAAATGAAAAATTCTATTTATTAGTAATAAAAATCTGAAATCACATACACTGACGCCATACAAAACCCTAATTTAATCACATTACACAAATTAGAAATTATAATATTGGAATGGAATTATGTTGCAAGAAGAATATATTAATATTCCACTTACCAGACCGGTATTATATAATCTTCTAATTCTAAATAATAATTTTCATTTTTATTATATGGTGTACTACAATTACCTTTGCAGAATATATAATCAGCTTTCTTGTGTTTTGCTTGTTAGATGAGACGTGTTCAATTCAAACCTTCTTTACATGTGCATCGCTGCTTCTCCATAAAATCTGTGTTTACCAATTCTAATAAGGATGCTATAAAAAGACGAAAAGTCGAGGTCACTGTTGGCGGTTGATGATCACGTTTCAGAATTCTTACTTTGTTTTCTTTACTATGAAGAAAGTGTAGGGGTTTAATGTAATTCTTACATATTACAGTAATTTTCTTTTGGTTTTCCCCTTTTGTCAATTGTGTTTTACAATTTGTCAAATGACTTTCCCATTTATTATAATATGGCGGCGATGTGTCATATAATTTCCTTATTTGTCAAATATGTTTCACTATATGTCAATTGACTTTCACGAAGTGTGTTAATCATTTTATATTCATCTATTATGGAGAATCGTCGAATTAATAGTAAAATAAGTAAGGATTTAAGAGCTTTAATAATTCGTTCTATGAACAATGGGCTCACGGCAAATAATATTGGAGAGCAATTTGGAATTTTACCCAATACTGTAAGAAAGATTTATTCTACATACCGGAGAACCGCTAATATTCATAAAAGAAGTGCTGGTCACCGACCAAAAAAATTATCTGTGTTACAGATAAATGAAATTTGCAATTGGATTGATGAAGATTGCAGTTTATCACTTCGTCAGTTAAAAGAAAGATGTTTGACGCAGTGGCCACTTCATCAAATATCGCTATCGACGATAAACAGAGCACTAAAAACTTTCCATTATTGGTTGAAGAGAATCTCTTTCGTTCCCGAAAGAAGAAATACACCACAAATCATACAGACTCGCTTTGAATATGCTATCCGGTACAATAGAATCATGTTCGAAAGGGAATGAAAAAAATCTTTTTTTTCATTGATGAATATGGAATTCAAGTTAATTCTCGAACTTCATATGGAAGATCAGTTAAAAATACTCGAGCAACGAAAATAAAAGCTCAACTAAGAGCGCGTAATTATTCTGTGGCTGCAGCAATGAATGTAAATTCAATATATTTGTTCCAAATCCAAGATAGACCATTCAATACAGTTCATTTCTGTGAATTTATTACAACTCTAATTAATCATTTACATAATGATAACATACAAGGCGCCTTTTTTGTTATGGATAATGTTAGATTTCATACAAATGAAGAAGTTGTCAATCTCATTAGAAGTCATGAGCATTTTGAAGTTTTTTTACCTGCTTACAGTCCATTTTTAAATCCGATAGAGGAATTATTTAATCAATGGAAACACATAATAAAGAGAACTCAGCCGACAAATGAGGATGAATTATATGCAGCAATACACAATGCTTCTGAACAAATAACTGCAGATAATTGTCTTCATTATGTTCAGCTTATGGAAACATATCTGGGTGATTGTTTAGAACAAAATGAAATATTAAATTAATTGTTTCTTCATTTATATATTTCGATAGTTTGTACTGTGCATATTTGTGATATTTGAAAATGTTTTGCATACATGTATGTATCAATTTCTATGTACATTACACAAGAATAAATTAGATAACTTAAAATTTCAAATGTATACTTTATTTTCAAGGGTACGTCAATAACTAAATGAAAATGATGCACAGCTTGGTAAGTAGTTATTAAGCAAAACATATAATTTACATACATGGGAAAAATAATTGATATAAAGTGAAAGAGATTTGACAAAAAAAGAATTTAATTTGACATATATGTCAATATGACAGGAATTGGGAAAGTCATTTGACAAATTGTGAAACACAATTGACAAAAGTGGAAAACCAAAAGAAAAAGACTGTAATACCTTACAGAATGCAAAATCATTTTCTACCTTTTTCGTAAAACTACACTAATGGACAAAATTAGGGCAGCGCTTAATAAATTTTGAATTAATTCTGTCAATCGTAGTATACCTCAAATAAATAAAACACACATAAGATGTTTTAGATTTACACTTTATTAATAAGATAATGACAGCTGTTTCGCTAACACAGTAGCTTCTTCAAATTCAACTTAAGACTAAAGATACATACAATATACAGCGTTAAATCAGGTAGATGACCCAAGTTTAAATTCTAGGAACTATTACATTTATATTTATTGCATTTTGAAAACTATACTATGTCCTACTTGTGTGAGGTTTAAGTTTAATAATATAACATAAGCAACTAAGAAACAATATTTCAATGGGTGAACAGATTTAACAGTGGGGATGAATTCAAGTCTAATTTATCGTTTAGTAACATTTCTGAGTTTTTGAGTTTATCAATTTCTAAAGACAAAGACTCTAAACAATTTAGTTGTCTACCTTTATTTTCTACATGTATCATTTCGAATTGTAAATAGAATTCGTGTTCATTCTCTATTAAATGATTAGAGTAGGTTGAATCAGTTTTCTTATTGATATAAGAATGATAGTGATCTTGGATTCGTTTTTTAAACGTTCTACCTGTCTGTCCAATATATGTTTTGGTACATGATCCGCATGATAACTTATAGACTCCTGATTTATTGTCTTTGGTAGTTTTTTCTTTATTATTTTTAATATATTTGGCTAGATTATTATTTTTTATGCTAGCATGTGAACCTGTTGCCCTAAACCGCCGAAGAGATCGACCAATAGTCATATGATAAACCTCAAGCGTCCGTGCAGCCTCACGTTGGCTATACCCTTCTTCAGTCAAGGTGACAATTTTCACAACGTCATGTTCACTTAAATTTCTCACTCGAGGCATTTCATATATGTACATAATTCGAACACAATGAAAATCTGACCACGAGTTGAGAAAACAGAAAAATCAAACCTACAGCGCTATTACACTTGCTGACAATAACAACGCAATATTGCAAATAAGCGCAGAACAAGTCTTACCTTGCATAGAAATGACTGAAGAGAGAATTAATTTAAGTGACTGTCTTTTTCAGAAAATGTATGATTCATAACCCTCTTTGATAAACAAATTTATATATTCATAAATTGATAGATGGTACACTAATTTTATCCATCGGTGTATATTTTTACATTTATATTCTTATCGATAAAAATTTGATAAGAAATTATTCAAGATTCTGTATCGTGAATCTTTTTCATTAACGATGCTTGTATTTTTTTGAAAATCGGAATCAATCATTGTTATACAGAGTGTTATAAAACAACGTTTAAAAATCTTCAGGGCATCTAGTACGGACGAAAATATGGTTAAAAGCCTTAATAAACATTAGTTCACAAATCACCTGTTTACGAGATAATAACGATTTTATTGGAATTGCAGAAAAAGTTTTCTCCCGTGGTTTTTTGTTTTTTAAAATAAAAATTATTGCAACTAAATATGTTCAAAATGCCGTCCTTCCATATCGAAACAGGATTTACATCTTCGTTCATAGGAAGCCCGCACTCTTTCAAAAAACCTGGGTTTTTTCTTGAATTATCTGGCAACATTGTTCTATTCATTGACGCAAATCTTGAAGATCGTTTCCCGGTGTTGCTTACACTAAACTTTTCATACAACTCCAGATATATCTAAGAAATTGAGGTATGTTGTTCTTGATAAGCGTTGTGGTGACACTACTGGTCCTATCAAGTGGTTCCCTATTGTGCGTAAGCTCAAACGCTGCTGATGTCTGGAATCAACTATGGCTTGAAGATTCTCGTCAGACCAAGCAGGCGTACGTAAGACAATTAAAAAAGAACTTGACTACTATTGTTTCTGTATTGAAAGCAGTTTCAATGCTGCAACAGTAGTAACAGACCTGAAGATGTCCCTTGCAGCAGTGGACGAAATGTGGACCAAGAAGGAAGCAGTACTAAGAACGCGATTCCAGTCTCGAATCCCAGAAGTAATAATGGGCAAGTACCGGTTTTTGCTCACCAAATTTAATTTCATCAAAAGCAATTTAAATATTTCCACAACACTCTTGACCACTGTTTTATAACCATTACGGACCATTACTGACCAATAAACAACATCCAAAGAGTCACGACGCAGACTCTAAATAACCTACAGCAACAAGACTTTTAGAATTGTTACCAGGAATGGCAAAATCGCTCGTGCGCTGTGTATATTCCCAAGGAGCATACTTTAAAGGGGGCAATGTTAAATTGTAGATACGTTCAATAAAAGACTTTAGAATAGATCATCCTCATTATTTCTGAGACATACCTCGTAACTGTACCTACGGGCAACAATACTAGGATTTACGATAGAATCTTAAAAATTTAATCATTCTAATAAATATAAATAAAATATCATTACTAATTGAATATTAGTTTGTGTTACAAATCTAAGTATATAGTTCCGGATAAATGCCATTGTTTGGTAATGGGCCTTATTATGCATATTTAGGAAGCGCGATCTTAACAAAAGATGATGCGATTAAACATTTTTGTTCATATCATAATGTAATAAATGAATTTGCAAATATAATCGATGCCGCTTCTTAGAATTTTACAATTTGAATGTGATAATAAATTTCTGTTAATAAAGCGGTTTAAATTAGAAAATGAACGTTAAATATTTATAAAATTGGAAATGTTATATTTGAATTCTATATCCTAGATTTACTTATATTTAACAATCAAAAATATTTGAAATTAAAATATTACAAAATGATATTAAATTTGTCCTTTATTTTCAGTAGCGTTGATACTAACAAGGATACGAACAAGCTCTATATAATAGTGTTATGCAATATTTGTATGTTGTACTTTTCAATTATAATATATCAATGATATTAGAGTAGTATACATGTTATAATAATGTTACTTTCCCTAAACACCTTCGCTGTTAAAAATTTCAATGAATTTCTCTCTTTGCCAAATCAGGAAACAATTCAAACATAACTTAAAGTCTCTGCAATAAGGTTTATTTCAATTACTTTTTTGTAAAAAAGAGAAAGTCCTGTTCAGTAAAACTTCCGATAAAAGGTTTTAAATTTATCAATTCAAACGTAATCACTAATCAATTTGTAGTATTCTAGCGAATAATAAACGTAACTACCTCGTTTTATCTTAGGAGATTTCAAAGTAAATGTTATAATCGGTGCTGTTCTAACTGGTGATGCCTATCATTATACATTTTAATGATACTTTCCATGTCTAATTTCTTCCATTCTTCGATTGGCACAAGATAACAACAACAAAAGAACTTATTGTTTACATAAAATTAAAAACATTAGTTGCGGAACCAACGTGTCTATTTATAATTGGCAATTTTTTACGGCAAAGATGTTACTTGATACATGAATCGTAAATATTTAAGTGAAAATTGTGGGAACCGTAGACACGTTAGAAGAAAAGGAATTACTCACAGAACGTATTGTTTTCGCGAATTGAATGACGATGTAGCAACAAATAAGCCACGATTAATGCAATTTCACTTTTCGAGATGTTTTTTTTTTGTTGTTGTATACAAGAATACAATATTGTATTTGATTTGTGCATTCAAGGTGATATTAAATTTAAAAAAAAACAAGGTATGTATACTGTCTGAATGATATAAATTTGCTATTATTAATCGCTGGTTTTCCCTTTAGATTGACAAATTTAATTTTCAAGTTTTTAATATTGTATTAAAAAATAAATAATATTAAAAGTTATAATAAAAACAAATAAAATAGAAATAAAACTAATGATTAAAATCTTCACTTTTTAAATACGTAATCGTAAAGCGACGACAATTGTTTCACCAGCACAGTGGTTTTATCAGGTATTTACAGCTAAAGAGCACGTTACAAACTCAGTTTGTAAGGTGCTCTGTGCGCTAACACAGTATTTATATTGTCCATAAATATTATAAATTAATAACTCACTAATTTCATGTGCATAATTCCACAATAAAACTTATTAAAAGCGTATTTATTTTATTTGCTAATATTCCTAGACACGCCCATTCACACGCGATGCTTAAGAAACTGTCTATATAAGTCGTACGCTGTAGATATCTAGCCTATCAGGTTGTTTATTGGGGTGGCCAAATTGCATGGTTCATCGCCCTTCGTTAACGTCGGCAATTGAAGTCGATATTAGGTAATAATTCAATATACAGAGTCAGGCAAATGTGTGGGAACACCAGATTTCTGGCAAAATTATGTATATTTTTTTAAATAACCTTCATAAAAGTTTTTGTAGTATTTTTATTCTACTCTATCACATACTTTGATTTTACACAACCTTCACTTGTTTCAAAATATGGCGTCGTCGGTAGTTTTTTTTAAATAGATCAGCCTGTATATTTTAACATTTTTGGATAGACACATTTTCAAGAATTGCAGTGATATACGGTTTGGTTGGTGTGTGACTTGAAATATTAAAAGAAAATGTTGGCTATAAACATTTTTTTGTCAGATACATCTGATAAAAAATATTCGTAATTTTTATGTTGTCATGCAAACCTTTTAAGCAAAAATAAAAGTTACTTAGTATTATTGACAGTCATACATAGTGACAGATAGTTTCTATTCAACAAAAATAGACGTTCATTATGGGCGAAGTGAATGAGTATAGAGGTAATTTTTAACTATATATTGATAATAAATTTAAAAAAAATACTTCTGAATTACTTATGCAACCATTCCGGGACTTTATACTAACCCTGTATATTTATAAATGATTGCACGAATACTACAAAATACACCCCTTCGTATCTACGGTCCAGGGTACCTGAATCTCATTTACATTATCGTTAGCTTATCGCACTCTTACACCAGGGGATGCTATAAAGATATCTACTTTGTATTTAGTCAAATTAAGAGTTGGAACGAACTGTACATTCTAAATATCTTACATATTTAAATCTAGTTAGGTCATCGAGTTTTTGTACGCAAAATCGAGCGTTAAAATATTTTAAAAGCACATGTTCTCCTACGCAAAACAAACATATTGCGATCAATAATAATAAAAAGATGACACTTATAAATTCTATAAAGATGTCTTCAACTTATACGTAAATATGCAAATATAATGGATATAACATTCCTAATTTGATTTGATGAACAAAAAAGTATAGCAAAAACGAAGCATTACCCAAAAATAAATTCCCGTTCCAAAGATTTCCACATCTAATTCTTCGAATACTTTTACTTTTTTTTTTACTTTGAATAACACGATAATGCCGTCCCTCACCTGTGAACATTTTACACCTTTTTGTCAATGATTTTAAAAGTTACGTAATGATTTAATTAATTCCTTTATTATTGTTAAAAAGTATTAAGTGGCATTTTCAACTATCGAGTCGAAATTTGAATAAAAACTTGGAACCTTTACTAAAATATACTATACAGGTGTTTCTACAATCACTTCCTAATTTACTCAGGTAGTTATTTCAGAAATTTCATTATATTTAGCTGGTTATTTTTATAAAAGATTAAAATTATAAACAGATACATCATCTTCACAGTTAGAATAAATAGACTTGAAATGAAATTACTCAAGATTTCAAAGAAGCCATGGAAGCTTTATATTGTGAATTAATATCTCTCACTCCATGACTTTTGATCAATGAGAAAAAAAATTCTAAACTATCTGGGCTTAGATTTCTTGAGCTAAGGTATTGCTACAAAAATATGTTAAAGACACCCCCCTCACCAAGAACAATAAATAAAGACAAACACACCAGTTTTGTAAATGTATTCTTCAAAATTTGAAAGAAAATTTGCCATAGTTAGATATAGAATACATATTACAACAGCACGACAGTTTTACAATTCAAATTCTGAAGAATGTAATAATTAGAGGGCGACTTGAGCTATTGATGATTCATAGCCCACAGGGGTCTACCTTGTATTCGCAATAGGTTTGTTTCTGTAAGCAATCCGTGAGTTTCGAACAATTTGATACGTGTGACTAACTGCATAAGTGGTACATACCTACATATGCAGTTAATATGTATCTGTTAATGCACAACAGAGCGACTGTATAAACGGTTTGGTAACCAGCAGCAACTACTGCTGAAACAAAAGTAATGCTGACGAGCGAATTGCATATCGAATTTTTAATAAAAATAATTTACAAAGAACAAAACTCAAAACTATGTATTTTCTGTGAAACATTGAAAGTGTAAAACATTACTACGAACAACTAAAATTTGTTTAAGGTGTTCCTGTGTTAAATTAGTTCTTTTAGGTGTTAAAACGTCTTTAAAAATAGAAAATGTCCATTCCACATCACAACTAGTGATGGGTGCGTGATTAAAATGTTCCAAAAGTCCACCATACTTCGAATATATAGATTTTTCAATCGGCTCTGTGCAGAATTGATATAATATATTCAATTCTGGATTTCTTAATATGGCATCAACTTTTTCTCTCAGCTTTAAGAAATATCTTTTTAAATGATGGAATTAACTTGTCAACATTTGGAAAATGACCCCTGATGTATTCACATACTCTGTGTAGTGCATGAGCTGCACAGGTAATTTGTAGCATATTGGGATAAGATTGCTTTTCAAAAATTTTGTAAAAGTGCTTTCTGTGGATGGACCAGCTTTTACTACTTTAAGATCTACATTTCCACGACTCAGTGCTAGCAAAGTAAGAGAAGGTATTGTATATAAATAAAATAAATAATTCAAAAAAATGTATTTACAATATTTTTTTTCTAATTTTACAGGTATGTTTAAAGGTCCAGACATTAGAAGATTGATGAAAAGTAATGAATTTGATAATTCTTTGGATCAAAATGAATTAGTTGCATGGAATGCAATCAAAGACGTAATTGGGAACGTTCTTGGTAAAAAACGAGAAGCAGATAGTAAACAGAGAGTTAAACGTCTCTTGCAAGCCTTTGATGAACTTGGTGCGAAAATGTCTTTAAAAATTCATTTTCTCCATCACCATATGGATTGGTTTGAAAACCAACTCTCCACCGAGTCTGATGAGCAAGGTGAACGTTTTCACCAAATAGCTCTAACCATGGAAACTAGATATAGAGGAAAGAAGATAGATTCTATGTTAGGAGATTTATGCTGGTGGTTAAAGAGAACCACCGATGAAGAGTATACTGACGATGAATAACAACCATACACAGATCCACAATCTACTGCTTTTGGAGCGTTTGGTACTTTAAACATGGAAATTCACATCATCATCATCACTATGATTTAGCGGATCCAAAATGACAAAAATATTATTAAGATAAACAACCATTTTTTTAATAATAACGTACTGATAATAATAAAAGTACTTTGTAATATTATTATAAATATATTTTACAATACAGCCAACATCAAAAATTGATTTTTTAGCCTCAAAAAAAGTAAGAAAATCGTTTTTTCTATGAAAATCTAGAAAAAATAGCAAAATTTGCGTGACAGCGACATCTAGCGTTAGTTTCATGTAAAAATAAATATAAAAAAAGGATTCCTCGACCCCAAAAACAGTAAAATACCACAACTTTCTAGGATAATAAAAATAAATAAGCATTATTTTATGAATTTTTTTATGATTTTCACTTGCTACACAGCTCTCCAAAATCACAAACTTCAAATGCGTGTAAAAAGAAACGATCACTGAACTAGAAAAAACCCATGAGGGTTTTGTTATGGAGAGCGTCAACTTTCATTTTCTTTTGGTTTCATCCCATTCCGATTTTGGTTGTTACACAGTGTTATTATTATTATTACTAAATTATTGCTAAATTCTTCTATTTGCCGAAAAATATAAATCTAGAATCTATAAAATAAATTACAAATAATTCTCGAAATTATTGCAAAAAATTATATAGGTCAAACGAAACGTTCAATACTAACTCGGTATTAGACTTAAAACGTCAAAAAGACTAAGTGTCGCCCCTAATATTTCGAGAACCGAAGTTAAGGTAAGAAAAATCAAAGACGTCTTACTTCACAGTCCAGCGTTTACATATACAAAACTGTTTGCGAATATTTCCCCATTGTTACTATAACGATGATAATGATAAACATGATGATGATACTCTCCCGGTGGGTTCAGCAAGGCCGACTAGTTGTGTTCATCGAAACAATGCTATACACCTAAACGTAAGATTTTTTCAAATCTTGAAGACACAGACGTGATTTAATGCCTTGGTAATTTAAAATAATCGTCTTTTGTCTTATTGTCGACAATATTTACAGATCGTGCGAGAAAGATGATTTATATTAACCGAAATGTTACTAATATTTCGTAGGATTGCCAAAATTGATAGTTCCGATATATCATGCAATCGTAATTGAATGAATGTCCTTCTCTTTTTTACTATCTCTATTCATTACTTCGTTCCTTGTTTGTAGATAAGTCGTGATTAGTAGATCCGTTATAATCCCATTTGAAGTTCTTTAATGCTAAATAATTAGTTTTAATCTTATGAATTATGGACATTCGGAATGTTAACGTAAATTTCTTTATATTTCTATTAAAATTCCTATTTGTTTAATGTCTGATTTGCATAAAAATTGTATTTTTACGTATAATAACACTGATTAATATGTTGAAACTTTTCTTCTGGTTCCTAGTTAGAAATAGGTAATCTTGAATCATTTTTTCATGCTGGGTCCAAATTTTGATAACGCTGTTTTTTAATCACTTTATTATAACAGACAAAGTTATTGCAGTTTCGACATTAAAACCATGTGATTATGAAACAAAATTAACAATACATATGAGAAATATAGGAACATATATAAGCGGCAACCAAACATAATTCTAGGCTTAAGATATAATTAAAAGGTAATTAAGTGACAATGGGGAATATCCGAAGTAATAACTAAAATTGGCTAATAGCGCCAATAGACATTGGTGTAGGTTTCACAATAAGTGATGTGTCGATGGTGGTGATGCAACCTTCAGTATTACTTTCGACTCTGTACGAGATCTGTTGTAATACGAGGGTGGCTCAAGTCCTTAGAAAATCCAAGAGATGGCGCTAGTAATATGACAAAAATGTGCTATTATTAAGAGTCATTTGTTACTAAACTGCTGTCAATGCTTCAGCTAAATCCATGACATGGGTTAATTTTTATACTCAATTGAAGCAACAAACTTTGGTTTATTTAGAAAAATGAAAAAAAAACATGAGTACCATGCGGTGATTAAGCACTTTTATTTAAAAGGTTTTAACACCGAAAGAGATCGAAGCCAAATTGGATGAAGTTCATGGCACATCTGCTCATGTGTTTGCGACTGTTGACAATTGAGTAAATGAGTTTAAACGTGGCCATACATTCATAAAAGATGAACATCGTTCGGGACGTCTAGTGGAAATGACTTCCTCCGAAATGATTGACAAAATCCGCGATATTGTTTTGAGCGATCGACGAATCAAAGTGCGCGAAATAGTTGAGGCCACGGACATATCACAATCTTAGATAGAAAATTGAGTTTGAAAAAATCTCGGGAAGATGGTTGCCGAGTTTGGTCTCAGTGGAGAATAAACGGAATCGTGTGATCGAATCGGAGGCTGATTTGGCACTTTGCACCATCGCAATTTTGACGAGTTTCTCCGTCGTTACATAACTGTGGACGAAACATTGGCTCCAGAAACAAAGCAATATTCGAAACAGTGGGTTTTTAAAGGCGATCCAGCTCCGAAGACGGTGAAATCGACCTGGAAGGTGCAAGTTGACCAGTGTGTGTTGAGATGCCCATGGAATCATCTACATCGATTACTTAGAAAATGGGTAAACGATAAATGGGGAGTATTATACAATGTTATCGCACCGGTTGAGCGAAGAAATCAAGGAGAAACGTCCTCATTAGACAACGAAAAAAATTCTCCTCCACTAAGACAATGCACAGGTGCACACTTGCGCAGTTTCGATGGCGAAAATCATCGAATTATAGTTCAAATTTTTACAACATCCACCGTATTCGCCAGATTTGGCCTCCAGAGACATTTTTTTTTAATTTCCAAACTTTAAAAAATACCTCGGCGGAAAACGATTCATGTTAAATGAGGAGGTCATCGCCCAAGCAGATGCCTATTTTGAGGACCTTCCGAAATCCTACTTTTTGGACGACTTAAAAAAGTTGAAGAAATGTTGGGAAAAGTATATACAGCTGAAAGGAGACTATCTTGAAAAATAAAAAAAAATTTCTAAAATAATTTGTTTTTCTATCTTTTTCTAAGGAATTATTGAACCATACATACAGGGTTAGTTAAAAGTATGGAGACGGCGATTTATTGTCGTTAATATTCATTTTAGGGAATTATGTTCAATTTAAAAGTTTGTTAAGATATTTTGATCTACATTTGTGATTATTTGTTTTTTTTTCTTCAATTGCTTTTTTAGATACGCCTGTTCGCGCATTTTTTTTTAAATGGGAACTGGTAAATTTAGCTCTTCCATTCGATAGACGTTTCTTTTCTCTTTACAATAATATTTTTTTTTTAATTCATTTTTACAAGAAAAATTAAACAAATTAATAACAAAGTAAATTAAAGTAAGTGTTCAAATTGTCGTCCATTAGTAATTTGACAATGATCCAATCGATTTACATAACCCCGAACAGAGTTCTGTAAAAAATCTCGGGGAATTTCTTGTATCGTTCTGGTAATTCGGATTTGTAAATCTTCGACGTTATCAAGCTTATCTTTGTAAACTTTGATTTTTAACAAACCCCCAAAGAAAAAAATCTAAAGGACTTAAATCTGGCGAACGGGCTGGCCATTCAATGGTTCCTCGTCTTCCAATCCATATGTGGGGAAAAACGTTGTCCGGATATTGACGAACATTTACACCATAATGTGGTGGTGTGCCATCTTGCTGGAACCAGATACTGTCATTGGGCAGGTGTTCATTGTTTTCATGAGGATAGAGCGTAGCACAAGCAGGTATTATTTCATTTTGCAATAACTGCAAATACAGAGCCGAAGTTAAATTGCCATTGATGAAAAAGGGACCGATAATATGACCGCCTAGAATGCCAACCCAAACATTAACCTTATGGGGGTACTGCGTATGGTGCTCCAAAAACCAAGAGGGATTTTCCGATGACCAGTATCTGCAGTTATGTCTGTTTACTTCACCGGTAACGCAAAAAGTAGCTTCGTCAGAGAAAATAATATTGTTGGCAAAATTTTCATTATTATTGCAAATATTTAACATTTCTTCAGAAAATTGTAATCTCCTATCAAAATCATCTTCCGTTAACTCGTGTACAAGGTGTACCTTACAAGGTTTATACTTTTCACTTTTTAAAAATGACACGATCGATGACTGTGAAATATTGAAATTGGCCGCTAATTGATTGGTTGATAAATGGAGATATTCAGATACAGCCAATAAAAAGCTTTTTGCTGTTCTAGGTCTACCACTCCTTGGCAAATCTTTAACGCTACCCGTTTGTTCAAAGCGTCTTAAAGTTTTACCAACAACGGTTTTAGAAATTGGATTTCTATTTGGATGCGTATCATTAAATAAATTACAAACGTCTTGTAAACTTCTGCGTCTATCTCCATAACCCAACATCATAAGTATTTCAATTCGTTCATGTTCAGTTAAACTCGCCATTGTTAATATTAACAGCAACAAATTGCACAAATGAATTATTTCTGTCAAAGATTTGACGTACACAATAACCACTGATAAAATTATGTCGCTCAAGTTTGTTTATCGCTACGCTTCTGTCTATCTGCGATGTACCGAACATCTGTTAAACACATGAACCGGCCTTTTCTTATAAAAAAGTTATTAAAATGAATTTAAAAAAAACAAAAATATTATTGTAAAGAGATAAAAATTCTCCATCGAATGGTAGAGTAAAATTTACTAGTTCCTATTTAAAAAAACTGCGCGGACAGGCGTAACTAAAAAAACAATTGAAGAATAAAAAAATTCAAATATTCTCAAATGTAGATCAAAATATCCTAACAAACTTTTATATTGAACATAATTCCCTAAAATGAATATTAACGACAATAAATCGCCGTCTCTATACTTTTAACTAAGCCTGTATATGCTACCGTAAATACTATTTCGTAGTTCTACGTTTGTTTTAAAAATGTCGAACACTGTTAAAAACTTTATAGCAGAAATGTCGGACTTATATTATGATGGCTCGAAAATTCAGTCTACTTTGTAATATCCAGGTAATATTTCAAGATGCTCAGGTTAAAAGTGATTTACAAACTATTCGCGATAATTGCTTCGGATTAGCCAAGGGAATAAAAAAATTACATAATGTTTCGATGTGGTTAGAGGATTCTCGTCAAATTGTGTATGGTGTTCACACACAGCTATGCGCTGTAAAAGGCGACAAAAATTAGTGTGTAATAGAAAAATTTGAAAGTGTTTTAGACAAAGATTCCAATTTTCTCATATCAAAACAAATCTGTGTAAGTGAGTCTAAAGATCCATTAAATTGTTTTAAAGATTATTTTAAATATGGCAAATATAACATCGTTATAAGTAGAACGGTCGTTTTCTGCATTAAAAAACATTTATTCGGAACGTGGTACTAGCTTGATTGAAAGAGCTGTGGAAACATATCTAATGATTGAAATATTTAACAGATGTTATCCACTTTGTGATTTAACGGAAGACTCTTAATGCGGTAAATGTTTGACACGTTTTATAATTGATTTCTTACCATTTATTTTATGTGTAAACTTTTATGCCGCCACCACTGGGTGTTGGCGCAAATTCGCCGGCCCTAGTAATAACTACAGGAGTGTGTATAGGACTAAGACAAATACATTAAAATTGTTGTAGATTAATAAAACTATTGAAAAGATTAGTTTTAAATAAGTCTACCTGGTCGCTAATAATAACGTCTTTTGAATTTTTGATATTATATAGATATTAAATTTGTAACCTTTTTTCTATCTGTATAGAATTAAGGTATTATTCAAATCAGGAAAAATATGTCCTGTTTATAAAATATGATTTGCGAAAATAGAATTCGGCAGGCGCGGCTCGTAATGACGTATTTTGGTTTGCAGTACAATGATACGAGTGCCTCGTGTGTTTTCGGTGTTTACTAAGCAAACGTTACAGTTAGTACACGAGAATACACGAAGCACTCGGATCATTGTACTGCAAACCAAAATACGTCATCACGAGCCGCGCCTGGAATTCGGTTTATTTTTAAATGAACGTAAATGTTCTTTATATCTAATTTCAATAGAGTGACCAGTTTGGCCTATGTAGAAGCTATCATACTCTGGGCAAGTCGAGTTATCTTTGTTATTGAAATGTGAATGAGGTTTTTTAGTTTATATCTTTAACATACTCTGGACTCATTAGTGATAAGTGATAAATATGGGTAACATTTTATCATTCTTTTAATATTAGTTTCGAATCCCAAACAAAGTTGTCTAATTTACTTTTCAATAACAAAGGTAAAATTTAAAAATATAAAGAAAGCCGGAACTTATAAGTCAGTGTCGAACGCACCGAGCCGCAGATTCATTTTTTTTACTGATCACCAATCCAGCAACTGACTATGTCAATGTAATACTGTTACTGTAACCACACTATCGTACTGTCAGCATCTCAAAAAAATTAATTTTTATTTTTTAATATCTTTTGAAGGTGGGAACAGAAACATTTTACGACCACAATGAACAAATAACTTATTAGATGACAGAGATGTAATGCAAGAAATGTTTAAAAAAGCCCCAAGTACAATAAATAAAGGCAAACATGCCAGTTTTCTAAATGGATCAGGAGGGTTATCAAACTCTTCATGATTTGAAATTAAATTTACCAGAGTTAGATATAAAATACATATTACAACAGGACAACAGCCGGAAAGTAAAATTTATTATACTATACTATACTATTATCTGTTCGCTGAAACTAACTTCAGAACTGGGTCCTGTTTGTCCTATGTACTATTACAATCCAAATGAAATATTAGGATAGATATTGTTCAACGACAACCTTCACAATAAAATATATAAACTATATTATCATAAAATCAATAGAAATATTCTAAGGCTACACAGCAAATAGTGTTGTGCACAAATTTTTTTATTATTATTATTAGTGAATAAATAGCCTGAGTATAAATCGGAAAACAATAATTTAATTGTATTAAAATTATCTCGACAAATGACGTTTCAAGATCAGAATATTATCTACCTGATCTATTTGTAAACCAGTAACTATTCGAAAGTTGCTAATTAAGTACATCTTGGCCCTGAAAAAATAAACCTGGCCATTTTGGCAATGTAAACAATATATTTATAGAGATTAAAATACAGAATAACAATTTCTATTTCAAGAACGATTCAACAATTATAAAACGAAAAGAAACGCAATAAACTAAAAATTCCTCAAGCATTTATCATTGAAATTAGATCAGCATTTGTGAAACAAGAAAGAAGACGTCATATATACTGACTGCTATAAATAAATAAACAGATATTATATTAGTAACAAGTCAAATTTACAATGCGAATGAATCGGGTTTGTTTTGGGAAAGGCTACCTAAACGAACACTGGTTCATTCTACCGAAGTTAGGTAGGAAAACGAGTAAAAAACGGTTAACCTCCTTAGTTTGTGGCAATTGAAATGGTACATATAAACTACAACTTCTAATAAATCAAAACATCTAAATTCAATTAGGAACAAAACTATTCCGGTGAATTATACATAAAGTAAAAACATATAAATGACTTCTTCTTTATTTAAAGAGTGGTTTCATAATTCTTTATGTGTAAAAGTTAAAAATTAAATTTTGATAAATCAAAAAGCGTTGCTTCTCATTAACAATGCACTAAGTCGCAGTCATTAAGAAGAACTAGTATCAGTAAATGAAGGTGCCTCTGTATTGTTTCTAACACCCAACTTTACTGCACTGTCACAACCAATGGACCAAATTGCAATTACATTGACTAAATTATTTTGTAGAAAAAAGTTTTCTAGCGTACCTGCTGTCCACAATGCATACAGTTGCCAATAATATAAGTTAATTTAAAAAAAATGTAAATCTGTTTGATTCATTATGTTTGTTGTATAACGCATGAATGAAGGTTTAAACAATATCTTTACAAAAATGGACGCCCTTGATGGAGAGATTTAATGATAATTGTAAACCTGAAGATCTCATTTCTTTAATTGTTTTGCGCAAGAAGTTACAAGAATCAACAAAGGCGTACGACAATGTTTCTAATGAAGATTCACTTGCGGAGGAATATATACGTCATATATACGTCAATGGATAGAAGAAGCGGAAAATAAATATCTTTTGGATGAAAATGTATTAATTGAAGTTGTTTGCGATGAAGACGAGGAATATGCCCAATACATAAACAAACATTCCGAAACAATAAACTACTTAACAACCACAGTACAATGGGCAGACGAAAGTAATGACAATTGACTATATCAGCAGCTTAACATTGAAAAAAATCAGGGAAGAAGCGACTGTGAAATTACATACAAAAGAAAATCGCCAACCAAAAATAAAGGAGCATATAACAGTCGGTCTAAATTATTTGTTTTGTTGCTATACAATGTAGATATTAGTTATCTAATCAAATTATTTTTAATGCTTGGAGAGGTCAATTTTTAAACTGAATTTTCCGTCTTTTAAATTAAAATTTGAATGTACGAGGTGATCCGAGTATTTACAGTAATTCATTAGTGAGTTTTGTTAAATGGATCACCTCGTATATTTTTATATTTTTGAATGCTATATTAAACGACCTACAACCTACTTATAAATATAATATTTTCTAAGAGATTTATTGTAAACGCAAAAATAGGGAAAATTAACAGTATTCAAACAAAAAATATTTTTTTATTGGACATCGGCAACGTTATTTAATGAAAACCGCCCTAATAGAAACGTATCTGTTGTTTATGTGAGAACGCTAACAGAAAAATTTTTGCAAACTGACTCTGTAAATAATAAAAAACGGAATACGAATAATCGTGGTGTATTAGATTAAACTGCACAACTAGCAGTTGTTGGGCATATTAATTTAAATCCAGAGCTTTCGTTGAGAAAATTATCCGAAATTTCGGGAGTGCCAAAATCAACCTGCCATAAGATATTAAATTAAACAAACGAAAGCTCTGGATCTAAATTAATATTATGCCCACCATTATAAAATTAAACTTTATCAAGTGTTGGCTGACGGTGCTATACCTGCTATAAGATATTAAATTAAACAAATTTTTTTTAATTTATTATCTTATGGCAGGTTGATTTTGGCACTCCCGAAATTTCGAATAATTTTCTCAACGAAAGCTCTGGATCTAAATTAATATTATGCCCACCACTATAAAATTAAAACTTTATCAAGTGTTGGGTGGCGGTGATTTCTACAGAAAAGTCGAATTTTTTAAATAATGGCAGATATGATTCGGCAAAATAGAAATGTTTTGCGAACTATTTGCTTCAGTAATGAAAGTTGCTTTTACTGAAATGGTCTTGTGAATAGATACAACTGTCGATATTGGAGCAACGTAAATCCCCACATTTTCCGAGAAGGTGACACACAATATCCCCAAAAAATTAATGTATGGGCAAGAATTCTTAATAACCAAGTAATTTCCCCAATATTCTTCCTGGAAAATTAAACTGGACCTAAGTACCTACAGTTTTTGAGCTAATACATCCTCTTGTCATACAGTCTAGAAGAAGAAAACTTGAATGAAATAGACGAGGAGCAATTATACTTCCAACAAGATGGAGCTAGGCCACATTACAGTTTAGAAGTTAGGAATTATTTGGATAATGTTTTTCCAGGACATTGGATAGGGGGGGGGGGGGGGCTCTATTGAATGGCCAACTCGCTCCCCCGATTTAACTCCCCAAGATTTCTTTTTGTGAGGACATTTGAAGTCTGTTGTTTATAAGACACCGCCACAATCAATATCTGATTTACATAATAGAATAACAGAGGAATGTCGAAATTTAACGCCACGAGTGTTCGAAAATGTTAGAAATACTTTTGAAAATAGACTTTATTTTTGTTTGAATGTAAACGGTGAAGAATTTGAGCATTTAATTTAACTGAAATATTGTAAATAAATCTTGTTTTAAATATTTCCATGACTAACTTATGACTTTTCGAAGTTAATAATTTCTGATATCTGAAACTTTTAACTTTAAATATCTCATAAATTTTACGATGTAAGTAACAAGTTTTTTCACATAGGAATATCAAGAAAATTCTGTTCTTTCAAAACCAACCAAAAAGAATACAGTGTGTTATTTCAAATCTTGGAATGGGGGTGGCTGGGGGCGGCAGTTGATCCGATGGGACGGTATGAAATACACTGTTCATTGTCCCCCTATATCCTGAACAACCACCTAAAATTTCAAGTTTTTGTCTTCAAAAACACCAGAAATAATTCAATATTAAATTTTCGCATGGACACCCGGTATATTTTGAATTTCACCAAATTTATTTGTTGCAAAACTTTAGAATATTAGTGTATATAAAGGTTTTAAACTACTGTTTAAATGGGAAGTATAAGTATTAGAAAGTAGTTGATATACATTTCACTTAAATAACGACCAAAATTTTGAATACATATTCGATTCTATTCAATTCTAATTTTACATTTAATTAAACAGATTAAATTCAATATTTAATTTTCTTTCCATACATAAATAAATTATACAACATAAAATTCATATTATGATTTAGTATTCGTAATTGTAATAAGTAAACATTTCAAAAATAAACTTTAAAAATATATAAATGCGATATATACTAAATTTACTAATTACAAATTTTTCTATTAATTGTTGTATTATTTATTTTTATTTTTTTGAACTTGAACTTACCAATTATAATTAAATATCCTAAAATAAATATCACAGTATACACAAAACAAGAATAGCTATACATCGTTAGTTAATGCTTGATTATTGACATCTCGCATGCGACTGGATTTACTTAAGTGGGGCCGCAGTTATGGTCAGCCCCTCCTGTCTTAATATGCAGGATCCGATGTGATAGTAATTATCCATTCGCTTAGTAATAACTCGTCTACATCTATTTACATTACGTCATTAACAAGGGGGATGTAAACATTATACATTCATCATACTCGATCTCTGCTATACCTCGCAATTCCTCGTATTGTACGAAGAATATTTTTTAAATAAGGTCCGTTTTTTTAATAAGAAAAATACTGTAAATACAGTGTACTCTCTCTTAAGGGGACAGCCATGGGACTGAAAAATTTGTCCGCTTATGAGAAGTGTCCGCTTATGAGAAAAGTACAAAAAGAGTAAATAATAATTTATAATATATGTATTTATCTTTAAACAATTTTATTTCCAAAACAAGAACATATAAATATTAGATAAAGTAAACAGAATTTTCATTAACATTTTTGCGAGAAGTAAAACAAAAAAATTTGTTATGCAAGGTATTCAAATAGATTTAAAAAAGTCAGAAATTTTAGCTTGGCGCGTTTTTCCTTTAATTTTATTATCTTGGAGATGTATTTGAAGATCAGTAAGCAATTGAACACCTTTAAGGTCGCTGTGATACAAAGAAAAAGCCTTTAGTTTTCTTATAGCTAAATAAGCCTCTTTATAGGAAGTTAACTTGTCTTCAATTTGACTTTCTAGCTCATCTTCAGACGAGTTGGCGAGCGTTTCTTGGGAAGCAATTAACATTTCAGTATTAATGTTTTCCACATCTTCATCATTAATGAAGACTTCATTATCTAAATTAATATAGTCTTCGACGTCAATTTGGATTTGGCTCTGAACTTGATTAATAATATTGGAGAACTGAGCAAGTGCTGATAGTGGAAGCTCATCTTCTGCGGTCCAACCGCTATCGTCATTTAGGATATCTGTTTTCTCAAAACCAGCTTTCCTGAAACAATGTTTTATTGTCTGGGGACCCACTTGCTCCCACGCTTTGTGTATGAAATAAACGCCATCTAACAAATTTATTGATTTTGATAAATCCAAAGCAGAATTTGGGGTCTTCCATCTGCAGCAAAATATTTTTTAAAAATAACGATTTGTACAAAAACTTAAAGTTTTTTATAACGCCTTGATCCAGGGGCTGACAAAATGTTGTTGTGTTTGCTGGAAGAAAAATTACTTTAACATTTTTCAATTTAAGATCGCGAGGATGAGAGGCCGCATTGTCTAAAAATAGCAGGACGTTCCGTTCTTGAAGTTGCATTTTTCTATCGAACTGCGCTAGAAAATCAGTCATCAAATCAGACGTCATCCAAGCCTTTTTGTTTTATCGCCACGTAACTGGTAAATTGTTCAAATTAATATTGCGAAACGCCCGAGGTTTTGCAGCTTTCCCAATAACAAAAAGGGGTTCCTTTTCTCCAGCCATATTGACGCAGTGCAAAATCGTTAGCCTATCCTTAGCCATTTTTCCACCAGTGCATTTTTCACCTTTTAATGCAAGTGTTTTATCGGGTAATGCCCGAAAAGCAATCCAGTCTCATCCGCATTATAAATATCTCGTGAATCATATCCTTGAATCAAAGATGGCACTTTTTCAGTAAAACTTTTGACATCACCTTGGTTTACACTAGCGGCTTCTCCAGAAATGGCACGGAAGGTTATGTTATGCCGTTTTTTGAACCTTTCCAGCCAGCCAGATGATGCACTAAAATCTGCATAATTCAATTTATCTGCAATTTCTTTACCCTGCTCCTGATAAGTGTGCCCGAGAGAGGAATACATTTATTTCGAGCCTTCACAAACCATTCGTAGCACAATTTATCAATGTTAACGCCTTTGACGTTCAGCATACTCATTTTTCTATCCGGATTGACATCAGTGTCCCACAATCTTAAAATTTGGTCTATGTTTTTGATGATACAGGCAGCTTGAGTTTTACTGATCTTACATTTCTTTGCTAACTCGCGTATACTAAGTTTCTCATTTTTTGGAATTTCAATGAGATTAACTTTGTCTTTAATAGTCAACACTGCTTTAGGCATAGCGATTCAAGTATGTATACAATAAGAATCTATAAATGTACTATGTATTTACGTACTACATTCAAAACAACAAGCTGTGCGTATTTAGGGAATTCCCCCTTGTACATACACGTATTATTCAATAAGCAACATCTGCACGAATATGAAGAAGAGTAAACGGAAAAACAGTGTTAGAGTGTTGTAAGCTGTCCGGTTATGGGGAACTAAAGTAACTCTAAAATCACTTTGGTGTGGGAAAAGTGTCCGCGTCCGGTTATGGGAGGGTTGTCCGCTCAAGAGAGAAAAATTTTAAAAATCCCTAAGTAATCTTTTGGTACTGCAAAAAGTGTCCGTTTATGGGAGGTGTCCGCTTAAGAGAGGTGTCCGTAAGGAGAGAGTACACTGTATAATTAAAATATATTTATTTCCACATTCTACATACTTTCATCTACTTTTTTACATAATTTTTTATTTCCGATGTCAAAGAAATCTGTCACCTGCGAAGAAGCCCAATCCATGACTGCAGTTTTCATTTCGTCATCGTTGTCAAACCATTGACCATTAAAAAATTCCTTTAAATACCGAAATAGGTGAAAATCACTGGATGTAAGGTGGATGTTCCAATTGTTCCCATTCAAAATACCTGATTAAACCTCGTGTTCGTGCAGTAACATGTGACCTTGCATTGTCATGGAGCAAGATCACACCGGAAGATAGTGGCTACGCTGCTTGTTTTGTACGGCACTTCGGAATTTTCTCAACGTCTCACAATACGCATGAGAATCGATTGTTCTATCTATCGGCATAAAATCCACTAAGAGAATCCCTTTCCTTTCCCAAAATACACTTGCCATAATTTTCCGTGTTGAAAATGTTTGCTTGGCTTTTAACTCTGGTTGGCGAGGATATATGTCACCATTCCATTGACTGTTGTTTGGACTCAGGACTCATGTAAAGCACCCAAGTCTCATCTCCTGTAACAACGTGGTCCAAAAATTCATCCCCTTCCTGATCGTATCTAGTCAAAAACGATTAAGCACAGGCCAATCTTTTTGTTTTGCTATCGTCAGAAAGCAGTCTTGGAACCCACTGACAACACAATTTTCGATATTTCAGTTCCTCTCAAACAGTTGTGAATAAAACTGATCTTGAAAAGTGTGATTCATATTCTTCGTAATTATTTAAATAATTATTTTAATGGTAGATGGATAGAACGGGGGAGTCCAAATGCTTGGCCACCTAGTTCACCTGAATTTAATCCGCTACACTTTTTTGCTTGGGGTTACTTAAAGTCGTTATTTTATTCCACACCTGTAAATGACATAGAAGATCTCCAGCGACGAATACAAAACGCATCTGAGACAATTCGCCACTCTCCAGTAATCTTCAAAAGAGTGAGTGATTCTTTTGTGCGTAGATAACTAACATGTTTGCACATGGGAGGAGGTCATGTCGAACATTTAATTTAAGCATCGCTTGTTTGTTTGAGTTGTTAATTTTTGTATGTATGTTTTCAACTAAACCGCTTTATTCAACAACAATATTGGAATTGTTTATATCTCCGAAACGACTGATTTTAGGACGTAGGTTTACTAAGACTTTTTTCCTTATCTAAATGAGAATCATTAGTGGGTAAAATTTTCGAACAAATTTTTTTTAACACCCTGTATATTGAGCCTATCTACCTAAGTTATTACATTGTGATTTGCAGTTTTCTGAAGGCCATTTATTTAAGATTTTCTTGTGTTATGATATTATTTTGTATATTTGGCAGTCCATTGTTCTTTATATTATTTATTATAAGTAGAGTGGACCAATTCGGAGCGAAAGCAGAGGCGTGACTAACGAATTGGTTCCCGCATGCGAAACATTATTAATATCTAGAGATATACTATCACGAACGGTGCTGTTATTATGTTAGATACAAAAAAATGTAAGACGGTTTTTCTAGATTATGAAACGTTCTCGATGATACGTATAAAAAATAAAATCTAAAATATATGTAATTAGATGATTTAAAAAAAACTTACCGTCTTATGCGTTTTCCGTGACTTGAAAATCTGGAGAAGCGCGATGAAATATTGTTAACATAAGGTGCGTCTCAAAAGTTATTTCTCGAAAAGGCGTCCGCCGCGCCGTGAGGAAAATATGTGCTTGTATAAAGAAAACGATCGCTCCACATCTAGTGATGTGATGTTTGCATAATTAAAATAATCTTTGAAACAACTTAACACATCTGTAGACGAACTTTCACAAATTTGTCTAAGTCTGGCAAAATCTAAATCTTTATCTAAAACACTTTCAAACTTACTTAAAATACACTCATTTCTTGCGTCTTCTATCGAACATAGCTGTGCGTGTGTATCTTTCACAACTAGCACTGATTCCTGTAACGATAGCGAAGAATTTTGTAGGTTTTCTAATGCTTGCACTATTCCGAAGTAATTGTTGTGAATAGTTTGTAAATCACTTTTAACCTGACTATTTTGAAATTTTTTCCGACTTTCTTCGATAGCGGCACTATCTTTCGGATTTAATAATAAAACCACTTTTTTTACATCCTCAAAATATTTATGATAGTAAAATGCCGCTCGTAGCCATGTTCCCCATCGTGTCAGAATCGGGTGTGGTGGCTCAGGGGTATGGAGACACAATTCGTGAAATTTCCGAATACGTTTTGGAGATTTCAGGAATACTGCCTTTGTACTCGATATTAACGCATCTACATTTGGGTAACATTTACGGATCCGTTCTGCTACAAGATGTAGGGCATGGATTTTACATGTAATATGTAAAAAGTTACCACACTGTTCCTTAAGAGACCGACCTACAGAAAGCATGGTTGCGGCACCATCTGTCACAAACATTAGGATTTGATCTCTGGAAATTTCAAATTTTTCCAATGTACTTAACACCACTTTTGAAATTACCCGCGCAGTACATTCTTCTATTTGTCTGCTAGCTAATAAAATTGAGGATGGCGATTGATTTGGTTCCATTTTACGCACCATAACGTTAAGTACAGATCTTTTTTGCTATCAGTTGTTTCATCCACACTCAACCACACATTTTTATTTTTCAGATCAGCCTTAATTTTATTTTGGAAATGTACACGAACAGATTTTAAATAACGTCGTAAGTGGGTGCAGCTCGGTAATTCTACATTGCCATATTTTTCAAGAAATGAAAGGAACGAATCATTGCGTAACAAAGTAAACGGCAAATTACACACAACCATCATTGTACACAAATCAAATAAGAACACTTCGTATTTTGTATCGGCACCAGTGTCTCTATCTTTATGCGCTATGCACGTGGCGTTGCAAATTTGATTTTGTTAAATGGTTTATATATATATATATATATATATATATATATATATATATATAATAACTTCGTGACCTTGGTATGATATGGTAAACCTAATCAGTAGGCGATTAAAGGTCTGTATATTACTTCAAAATATATGTATTTAAAAAACTCTACATGTTTCGGCTGTGTACGCCTTTATCAAGAGAATACAAAATATGAATGACAGGATATATATCCTGTCATTCATATTTTGTATTCTCTTGATAAAGGCGTACACAGCCGAAACATGTAGAGTTTTTTTAATCGCCTACTGATTAGGTTTACCATATATATATATATATATATATATATATATATATATATATATATATATATATATATATATATATATATATATTGCACACTAAACATTTTACATTTACCCCATTGTAAGATAAACTAGGATGGTTCTCAATAAACCTATTGACTAACTTTGATGATAGCGGTTTTTTTACTGTACGCTCCTTCAACATTATTAAATGCACAAAATACACTTTCCTGCTGCTATTATATGTGTACACACGATGACCGTGAACAACACACTAAGTAATCGTATGTGCGATGGGGCACGCGGGAATCAATTCGTTAGTCACGCCTCTGCTTTCGCTCCGGATTGGTCCACTCTAATTATAAGTATTAGTTACAAGTAAGAAGTTAAATTAAATAATAAATAGCGAAAATACCGGGATATCATTCTGCAGTTATTATATGTAAAAATGTATTTTATCGTTTTCTCAAAGGCAAGGATATAATTTCAATGACTATAAATGAAGAATGGATTAGACGTTGTCGAAAGTCACATAAATTCAATGAGAATATTAATTCAACATTCAGTTCATTTTTGGAAGCAGACTATGAACGAGATTTACGTAAATTAGTAAGTAAATATTTTACATTAAATCAATGTTTTTACATAGTTTTAGAGTATAAACTAATACCAATATATACATATTATACAACATACGTTTACATAAAAATATAAACTTTATTCGAGTAAACAGTTTCCGATTGTTTTGACCAATCAAGATTCAATTTTAATTTAGGCGAGTCGAAATCTTAAATCGCGATTGGTCAAAACAATGACAAACCGTTTGAACTAGCTTCAATAAAGTTTATACGATCTATAGATTTAACTTTATATCTAACTTTATATATATATATATAAACTTTTAACTATGTAAAAACATTGATTAGTTATAAAATATTCACTTAGTAATTCATGTAAGTCTCGTTCCTAGGCGTTTGCTATCCTTGTGTGCAAAGTATGTGTTAGGGGTCCGAGTGTAAAATACTTTTTCTACTGCTAATGATGACAACTTTGCTATCAAAGTACGTATCTAAGAATTAAAGCTATATTGTGGCAAGGGTTTTTTAAATTAGCTTTTACAAAATAAGGCACAGTCTGTAATTTGATATCTTTGACTACTCAAATATTTTTTTCTACAAATGGCTTCCTATTTATGTATGACGCAGATAAGTAAATAAAATCTTTACGAAAACAAATATTGTAAATAAATAATCACTACCTTTTCGTTTCTTTCATGCATTTTCGTACGCTATATCTTCTTCGGTATACGATTTCTTGTTCAATATGTGCATATCTACTTGTTGAGTTGTGTTAAACAATAAAACACCGAACTCTGCTTATTGTACCGCATCATTTCTTTTCGGTTCTAGAACCATCAAACGTATACAATCAAAAATAATTCTATTTGAACGAAAATTTTCAATAACCATTTTATAAAAAAATACACAATATACACAAAATCACAAAATGTGTTTTCAAGCGAATTACATACTTGAGTCTGTAAATCATACCTATTATAGTAAGTATATTAAAACGCAAATTTCATAAAGCACAATTTTTGGGTTATGAAACGAGTTTTTTTTTTACTATATTACACTTTTTACAATAATAAATTGAAATTATTTAATTTGAAAACTTTATTTAAGATTTAAGATAAATTTGAAAGAGTTTTATTTTTATATAAATTATGCAGTTGGTCACATTGATACTTGACATTTTCAAATTTACATATATTGCTATCCGAAATAACGAGCCATCGAAAAAATTCATAATTGGAGTAGACTGTAAAATTGGGTTGATACTTTAACCACTTTCACATAATGATTCATAATGACATTTACTATTTGACATTGAAACTATAAGTTTGTGTCAAATTTTTCAAAACTCTTATTAAGAAAATTGTTTGTGTTTAGATGTAAATAGACAACATTTTCAACAACTTCTGTAGCTATATGTAAATTTTGATTATGAGTTCGATATTAAATAAATTATTTGTTTTCTTTTTTGTTGTAGTATCATTTCAATGCCATAACCTTTTTTTGCAATGAAACCAAATGAAACTGTCAAGCATCAAGTAATGTGTCATTATGTGGAAGTGGTTAAAGTACCAACACAATTTCACAGTCTACTCCAATTATGAATTTTTTCGATGGCTCGTTAGTATTTATTAATTTCCATTAACATTAGGTACTTGATATTTTTTTAGAAATATAAACATGAGTGATATATCTTATACTTCACCCCTATTTACGTTGTTTGTGTAGCATTTTTCTCTTCTACGTATATCATTTCTGTCAAATAGATTAATTGCCAGCAATAAGATTGAATAAGATATTTATTTCTGCTGTGTTCAAACAATGTCAACATTGAAAAATGAAAAAAAAAGCGTATCAAAATAGTATATTAAAAAACAAGTTTCATAAGGCACCATTTTGCCGCAAGAGATCAGTTTAGAAAACGAGCCGCGATAGAGGCGAGTTTTCTAAAGAGCGAGTGCGGGAAAAGGCCTTATGAAACGAGTTTTTTATACTATTTTTTCTATTTTGCATTTTTTACATTAATAAATTGGAATTATTTAATTTGGAAGTTAGAGCTTATGGTTTATATAAATCATGCAGTTGGTCACATTGATACTTGACATTGTCAAATTTAAATCTTGCTATCCGCGAAGTATATTATATTACATATTATTTATTAATTTTCGTTGACATTACTTGATATTTTATTTAAAAATATAAACATGAGTGACATAGAAACTAATATATCTTGTTGTCAATTGTATACATATACGTTGTTTGTGTAGAGTACGAACATATATCATATCTGTCAAATGTACTTAAATTCTTAAAATCTAATGACAGCAATTATATGTATTTCTCTGTTCGAACAACGCCGGCATTGAAAAATGAAAAAAAGCGTTCCGAAATGAAGCTCATTTCGATACTGTTTTGGGTTTCATAATGAGTTCATTTCGAACGCAAAATAGAAAAAGCTCATTTCGATACTGTTTTGGGTTTTGTAATGACTTCATTGCGAACGCAAAATAGAAAAACAACATTAATGAATAGATTTAGCAAAAACTATCATATTCTCAGTGCATTATTTAAGCTTTACATCAGTTTTTATATTTTGAAACTAGCAGGCACGGGAACGACGATTGATATAGTTTTTTGTTTTATTATGTAATTGGAAATAACTCGGAAATATTTTGATTAAACTGGATTCGAATTTCTAAATGGTCATATAGCTTTATGATATAAATTTATCACAAAATAACCCTACTTTTTGTGTCAATCTTCATATAGTTTTGTGCACTAATAAGTGAAATTCAATTCTAAAAAGACGTTGATTTACTTGTTCTAATTATACAAATTTAACGATTTAATACAAATTTTCGAAAATACTGCATGCTTTTTATGTATTACCAAAAAATGGGAATATGCTTACCAATAATTTTTTCAAATAGTTTAATAATTATTATGTAGTTCCGTTGTAGGTATGTACCATAATGTATTTGTAGTTATATTATAATTTGAAATTTAAAACCATACACGTTTTTACATTTTTTGTGCCATCTAGTAGATCTAGTAGAAAAGAAGGTAACTTCGTTGTTGTAATTGGCTATAATTCTTTCTAGGTCCCCTTTTAATCTAAATTATTCTTTTGATCGTATTTATTTTTACACCTACTTTTTAATTTAAATACCTTGAATTGAAAGCTACATTATAAAATTTATTCACCTTTATTTCACCTTTATTTCACCTAAAACTATGGAATTATTTTCGATATATTTTAAACATTTATTAAAAATAGATTATAGGTATTTACCCTTTCTTCCTCTTCAGAAAAGTAATTAATATCTACATATTATTTTCTAAATTAACACAGACACAGGACAAAAATATATCCAAAAGGAAATATTTAAGTGAAAATCAGAGCCAAAAATATTAAATTTGAAGATTATGTAAATACAATTTTGCCTTTAAAATTCAAATTTTATAGATTTTCATTTTAGCCAATTGGATGTTATTTTATTGTGCGCAGTACTGAAAACGGAAATATGTTGTGTATACTTAGGTAGGTAGTTTTTGTATACAATTTAGGAATATGGACGTTCTTTTGAACGTGTTTGTTACTTTTTTTGTTGAAGTGTGCTATTACAGAACTTATTCCATTCAAAAGTAAATTTCGATCAAGAAGATAATACAATCGTATATTAATAAGGGGATTTACGTGTAAAATGAGTAGCTTTAGTTCAATGATGTCTTCAACTAGCACAGTATGCAGTTCTCAGCCAGATCAGTCACTTATTACTACAAAAAATTACATTTGCCCCAAGTGCAATCGTTCTTATGATTTTCAAGGTAGGTTCGTACATAATTCTAGGTTAGAAATTATCTTTACTATGTTTATTAATTAAAGAATCACCTAATTTGTACGATAATTTTCAGTCACCGGCAATAATTTAGTCGGTAGAATACCGCTCATATTGAACTGCAAACATTGTATATGTCAAGAATGTGCATATAAAATGTATCCATCGAAAGATATAATATGTGGAGAATGTCATGCCAGTAATTTTATTACTGATATCGAAGCAAAAAAGAAAGCCGATCAAGTATTTTCTGTTAATTATTACATTATTGGAGTACTCGTTTATCAAAAACCATTCAAACATGAACATTTTAATTTCAAACCAGCAGGTTCCCAATTTTTACCACCAAATCGCAGACAAGAACAACGACCGAATAGTTTCCTCCATTTTAATGTAAATTCTAGTGGACCGAAAAATATGAATCAATTGAATTTAAATTTACGAGTATCTCACCATGGTAAGCGAAAGTGATATTATTCATTTATTAATTTACCTTTTCATTTAAATTGCCAAACGCATTGAATTTATTTTTTTGTAATTCAAATATAATTTGATGAAATTGATGGAAGTTGTGTCAATTTACATATTTTTATACATCATTTCCCAATATACAAGGTGTAATATTTTATTTATACTGTTAATAATTCTTATTCTTCTGAGATCGTAGAGATTTTAATGATGAAATAATATTTTCTTCTTTGTTTATGAAGAAAATCTCCAGTATGGCTTCACATTTATCGTATTTCTTATTAGAACGTTTGTCAAAATATGAGTTATTTTCCCATAAATATTTCTATAATTTTATCACTAATTTGTATCTGGAAACGGTTCAGTAAAAACCTTCTTACAAAAAAATAAATTAGGGAAATGCCAGGCAGGAATCTTACTGTATAATTACAATTTTAATGTACAGAAATTGGTAAAATATTTAAATTGTTAACACAAATCTACACATTAGCCAAATGAAACAGTTTTTAATTATATTTTAACAGTCTGTTGCCAAGAACGTTGTAAGAAAGACGCCGAACTTACTTGTTCAGATTGTGATGAAATGTACTGCAAACAATGTTCTGATATCCTACATAACTCTGCAAAAGGTTTAAAGAAACATAAAGTAACCTCCTTGGCAGAAGGAGATTGTCTCGAATTAAAGAACACTTGCTCGGAGCACTCCGATTCTTTAATAGAATTCTGTTGTGACACCTGCACACAATATCTATGTTGCTATTGTATATTAACGAATCACAGTGGACATACCTACTATCAAATGACGATATTGGTAAGTTTTCCCTTTTGGAAGTAATGCATATGTTTAAGATAATTGCTCGTTTCAATTGTAAACAATGTTGTAGACTGATGAAAGTGCAAAAGAATTTAAAACTCTGGTTGACAATGCTGAACAGGTATTGAAGAAATTGCAAATATGTGAAAAGGTAAGTTGTTTTAAAAAATGATCTTTGTTTATCAATAATATGGGGATAGTTATTTATGTATCTGGAACTATACTGTGTTTTAAAAAGAGAGAGACAAATTTCTGAACAGACTCTAAGCCCAAATTACAACCTATAAAATTCGTGAAATAAATTCTACGCGTAAAATTTAATTTTAAAATTTTATGTGTCAAATATGAAACTGGTGCTTCCTGCTTAAAACAGAAACATAAATGCAGGAATACAACGCGTGAGTAAAGTAGAATAGAAAAGTAAATAAATGAATAATATTGTTACATCCACACATTAAAATTCTTGTTTTTATCTGTGTAGATAAGATATTTAAAAAAAGTTATATAACCCCTTACCACAATTATTAGTCGTATCCTAAATACGTATTTCGACAACTAAGTTGTCATCATCAGTAGGTAAAAACTACTAATTAAAAGTCGCACAAGGGGCACAGTAAAGTAAGAGAAAAACGCTTCCGCACAACTACTATACACTGCAACCCTGTAAAGACTAAATTTAACATGCCAATCTCAAAACTACGAGACAAACACTTGCCTCTTAAGGAAAAGGTTTAAACATGTGTTAAAAAGTCGAACAAAGGAACGGCAGAAATTCCTCTCTAAAAGAGGCGCCAACTAAAAACGATTTTTAAAAACTACGATGACCTACTATTAAACTAAATGAAACACCTTATATTTTCACAAAACACTAGTATATTTAACTATATGTATATTTCTTGTGCATTGGACACATCAGTAGTTATAACTACTAATGTCATGCGTGCGTACGTTAAAAACAATTCAATAAAAATTGTATGTCAAGATACTGAAGAAATTTAATGTTTAAATAAATATACAATTGTATCAGTATTTTATTGAAGCACCATTATAATATAATACCAATTGTAGTCGCCTCCTCATTGTTTGAATTAAGCTTCTTGTGTCATAATTTTCAGTAGCATCTTGTCAAGCACCTAGAACAGTTTGCCATAACTCGTTTCATTTCATCAGTCTAAAATTATTTCTATATAGCTTTTTGAGGATAATCCCCAAACATTCTCAATTGCGTTTAAGTCTGAACTCTTCGCAGACCACTGCGAAACTTGAATATTTTAGGTAGTCAACCATTCCCTAACGGTTGTGGCGGTATGACATGGGCAATTATCTTGTTGAAATGTAAAGTTACCACCTGGAAAACTTTCCAAGACCGAAGGTAGCACTTCATTTTCCAATAAATTTCTATACAAGTGTCCCGTATCGTTATGTTCAAATTTTAGGAGTGTAAAGTAGACTTCATTTCAAGTAACAAAAACGCAAAACTTGTATATCCATTTTTATTTATTTCAAAGTTGCAGATCTATGAATGTAGTTGTCAGATCATGAAAAAAAATGTAATCCTAAAGTCAATACAAACTGATTTTATTTAAAAAAAAGTTATATGATTCAATAACAGGCCTGTGATTGTTAACGTCGCATAATAAATTGTTATCCTAAAATAAATAAACACGTGTCGTAGTGCATACAGTAATTTCTTGGAGATCTACAAAAATGAGTACTGGATATTGATTTATGATAAAGAAGGTTCTTACTTATTTCGTAAGTGCTGAACCATGAATATCATACAATAAACAAATGTTAAGATGACTGTTAACGTTGCATTTTTTAATAAAGGATTACATTACGTTTCAGTTCATACAACAGCTTATTAGTGAGTGGACACGTTTTCTTTATTCAAAATGCCTTACCGATTTTCTTCTCAAGAGTATGCGGACATGCATTTTGTGTATGGCTACTGTAACGGCAGTGCACGTCAAGCAGTTATTGAATACCGACATCGGTTTCCCGATAGGCGCATTCCTCATTACAGAACGTTTCTGGAAGTCCACAGACAATTTCGGGAATGCGGACTGCGTCATTATCTTTTCGACCGAGGAGTAAATTTGCCAGCAGACTTAGAGGAAGAAGCAGTAGCTATTGTTACAAGTGATCCAACTCTCAGTGTACGTCGAATCGCTAGACAACTAGGAGTGCCACAGATGAATCTACGTTCGCGGGAAGTGGTGTTACAAATCTGAGAAACCTACACAGATGGTCATCAGAAAATCCCAAAGCTATACGCCCATCTAAATTTCAACATGAATTAACGTTTGGGCGGCCCTAATCGATGACTTGTTTGTTGATTGGTCCTGTCGTTCTTCCTGGGAGGTTTAATGCGGACAATTACCTTCAATTTCTTATTGACGAACTGCCAGATCTTTTAGAGGCTGTCCCACTGAATGTTCGACGAGACATGTGGTTTCACATAGATGGGGCACCACCACATTTCGGAATTGCTGTCCGAAATTGGGTTAACGTCAATTATCCAAGATGGATTGGTCGAGGTGGTCATGTTGCATGGCCACCCAGATCGCCCGATCTTAATCCCCTTGACTTTTATTTATTGGGGTAATATTATTAATTGAATTTTTTTTTTAAATAAAATTTTTTTCATGATCTGACAATCACATTCATAGATCTGTAACTTTGAAACAATTAAAAATTGATATACAAGTTTTGCGTTTTTGTTACTTGAAATGAAGTCTACTTTACACTCACAAATTTGAACATAATGATACGGGAGACTTGTGTATAAGTCACGTTAATCGTTCTTCAATTTGATGGCAAATCCCTAATCTTTCAGAAATTATCTGCCAGTCGATCGATCTTGCTGAACATATCTTTCTTGATACCGAGAATTTGGTGGTTTGTGAACACGTAATTTCCCATTATAACTGGAGTTAAAAACCTTTTCATAGCTGAAAACAACAGTACTCCAAAAATCTTCGTTACGATTTAATTAGAAATTAGCGAACTCTAAACGGGCCGCTTTATTTATGCCACTCAAAAATGGTTTCTTGGCGGTAATTTTACATCTTAATTCCATGCTCCTTTATTCTTCTCCGAGCAGTCCACTTAGATCGAAGAAATTGTGGTGGGGATTTCGCTTAAACAACTGTCTTGAAAAGGATGTTATCTGATAAGGTTAATTAAATCAAGGTCTTCGCCTATATTAGTAAAACGTTGACCACCAGAACCTGGAGCTCTTTGAACCGTGTGGTAATGCACCCAGCGTTTTCTTATGCGTTCTATACAAGTCTTACTCACATTAAGGTGCGCGGCAACACATCTTAAAGACCATCGTTCCTCAAGTTTTGCTATAGCTCTTGATTTTTGCGCTTCATTAAGAAAAACTCTAGGCATATTTTTAAATGTCAATAAAACACTAATAAATGACAATAATGTCAATAAAACTATATGAAAGACAAATTTACAGTAGCCAATTATTTGTGTCTGGAAATCCATGCTCCTAGCTGTATGTAACTGGTGTTTTTTTTTAATTCATACTCTAGTCATAAAATGTACATTGTGAACAGGTACCATACTACAAATTCAAATTTTGCAGCATAGTAGGATGCATATTGATTTCATTTATTTTTCTTCCGATATTCTGTGGCGTTGTTCATCAAGGTTGTGTATTGGCTGTTGAAAAATTGAGTTCCTTATATACGGCTATAAAAAGAAGTCGGTCGCATGGAGTAAGGTCATAAGATCTCGGTGGATATATGGAATGAATGTATTGAGACTAATTCGATTGTCAAAAAATTTCTTCATCGTGTTTAAGGTTTCATGTGAAGAGTGGGCTGTGGCTCCATCTTGTTGAAAATACCCAAATTGTAATTCATTGTCGTGAATTTCATAAAAAAGAAACGCCTTAAAATCTCTTCTCAATATCGTTCTTTTGTGGGGATGAAGCGGAACCTCTTCGATGAAATTGGGTTTCTCAATACTCCACATTCTCATGTTTTGTGAATTAATGTAGCCTTCTAAATGACACCACATCTCGGTTGTAAAAAAAAGTTCTTTCCAAAAAGTCAATGTTAACAGCGTTTAGAAACCATCGGTAATACGTGACACGTTGCGCATAATCAGTTTTATGTAATTGTCGGACGGCTAACAGACGGTAGGGATACAATTGCAAATCCTTTTTTACAGGCTGTTCATCGCACGGCATCATTAACCTGCATCAAATCCATTTTATTATTTTCAGAAAGGCAGATATCTCTATGGCAAAACTTCGAACTTGACAACTAACAACACTTCCATCGAATTTACGGTTAGCAAAAAGATCAGTAATGCCATAACAAAGTTACAAATCCTCGAGAAAGAACTCTTGCAAGAAGCCCAACAATATAGAAATCAAGATGCCAGTGCGTTGACAAATATCCTGGAAAGTGTGATGACTAGTATTAGTAGTGTTTCAAACTTGATATTGGTCGGTAAGCAAGTTTTAGAAAAGAAGACGACGCCGAAAAAATTCAATATACATTTAATTAAGAAACAGCTGAAAGGAGTCTGCGAAGAAACACCTTGTTATTTACTGCAGAACGCAAGCAAAGCAGATAAAGATATAGAGTAAGTTTTAATTTTAGTTTTTTTTTTTGCATAAGATAAGGTACAGCTCTACCAAATCATCGTGATAGTTGCGCGGTAGCAAAACGTATAGAGCTGCTCGCATCGTATTGGCGCGCTGATAAAAGGGGCGGGCGTAAAGCTAGATAAGCCTAATTGCCGGTCTGATATTGGTTGCTCACTAATGTATATAAGTACGTGTACTCCACCCACTCTAATACAATATGCGCAGACCGGCCCATCGCTATCACGAGGTTTTGGTCGAACTGTAATAGTTTCTGGTAATAAAACAAGAAACTTTTATATTATTTTTCTCATAAATTCTAATAACTGGGATCTTACAGGATTCCACACTGATGTACAAAATTAGCGCACCACTTTATAAATTTATGATTATATAAATTTGTTTATCCAGAAGGCTTATAATAAATCACACATTTTCTGAAAAAATAAGTAAATCTGAACTGTCACTTGAATTAGTTCTCTCTCTTAAGTCATTTCTATACAAGTTTGCAATATTGCATTGAGATCAGCAACATAGTTCCCACGGCCGTAGTTAATATTCAGTTATCGAAGTGTACGCATATTAGTCTCTCTGCTGTGTTAGTTGAAACGGTTTAATTTAATGATAAGGAATGTGGTACGTACATAAGCTCAGAAAACCTTTAAATGCGTACCAAGTAAAAACTTTATTGGTGAATTTAGTGATTTATTCTACGATGGATTGAAAGTAATGTGTAAAGTAACCGTTAATGTACTGGAGCAAATCCGATTGTACACGTCACATGAATTCTGTGTAACATTAACCAGGCCAGGGCGTCCCCTTGCAAATTTAATTTGGGTGTGATTTATTGTTGACGTTTATAGGCTGTAATATTCCGCTTCACATATTATATAAACAACCATTTGGAAAGTTTTGAAACAAATACAATCCACATGGCTACTTCGATTTTATCTATAACATTGAGATGTCATCAACAATATTGTTTTTCCTTTTAGTTAATTTTGATACGTACTCTTTCTAGGTTAGTATTAATAGCATTATATCTCGAAGGTAATATTTATTATATTAGTTTTTCTTTGCTTAGTTTCTAATTACGATTTAATTCCACAGCATTAATGTCTGGTGGTGTTATTACATTTTATTTTCCTCGCTATTTATCACAAGATCCTCTGAAATAGTATTGTAATTAGAGGATTGGCTGGATATTGTTTCATAAGTTACCTAAGATTCATTTGTGAACATTGTAAGCCTCATTAGTTTATTTAAATCATTTTGATTGTCATCGACTAGGTTAGATACATGACTTGACAGCTGAATTTTTCATGTACACGTGTATGTGTGTGTGTATCTGATATGCTGAAAAAATGGCGGCCTAATATTTTATCGCAAATATATTTATTTAAATTAAAATGCTATATTTTGAAGCAGTTTCAAAATCAAATCTTGTGTTTTTTGAACATTTAAAATTTTCAGGTAGTAATTTCTTTTCGTTCATTTTAAAATTTTTCCTTTATCGTCTAACACCGACATCTTTGAGTAAATTGTCCTGGACCATTTTCTTTTAATTAAAATTCTTTATGCCATGTATCTAATTACAATTTCTATCAATTGAGCTTTGTTTTGGTTTTTTTATTCTCTATCTTAATTAAGTTGTAGCGAAATACTTCTCTATTATGACGAACTGGTTTATGTAAATTAAGTAGATTATCGTAGATTAGATTCATTAATTTTATATATATATATATATATATCTATATATATATATATATATATATATATATATATATATATATATATATATAGTTCTTTAGTAAATTTAAGAAGACGGTACACATACTTTTGCATATATAGAGTTATCCAAATAGTCCATGTCATATTAGGGTGATGCCCGATTTTGTAATTGTTAATTGTTAGTCTTTCTTGTAAGTCATTTAACAATTTTTTTTATATAAATAAAGTATCATTTTGCAGAAAGGTATAGACCAACGCATATCATAGAACTATAGTATATTTTCATTGTCTAATTTTCTTATTACAATTGAAACTGTTGATCATTTAATTTTTGTATTATATTTAACGATTTTATGAATACATTGTGTGTACAAGAATCTCGATGTGAGGTTTATCCAAGATCTTAGATAAATTACCTATCAAATTATTTAGGTTAAGCCTGCTATTTAAATATCTATGACAATCATTTAAATATTAAAATCTTATTATTATTATTTAAATCTTATTAAGTAATTTATTTGTGTAAAATCCAGGTATATTCTTTGCTTATTACTCCATTTAACGTCAGTAGTCAATTATTGCTGTTAAGGCACATTTTATTAGTGCACGATTTAGTAGTTTTATTTTTATACAACTTACTATACTGGGTGAGTCTTTAATTAACTCATGTCCAGTTATTACTTTTGAGTAAATTTTAAGATTACATGTACATTAAAAAATAGACAATTGTGAACAATCGATATTTCCATTACCGTTAGCTAGCAAAAGAGTCACTGAGTGTACTGGCAATACAATTCGACAGATGGCGCTGCCGACGAAAAATTTAGTGTCAACAAGTCATATATTGTTTGTGCCGCGATAATGCGTTCGGTTGACTCTTCTCTTTCACAGCATGATTGTGATTGTTACATATTATGTGTGAACTGTATGCTTGCATCGTGTGGCAGCAACTATTCGACAATGTTTTCCCAAGGTATAGCAAGCGCCAAATAAGATGGCGAGCGGTGGGAGTAAGTTCGCGCAGTATTAGTAGAAATAGTGAGAAACTTTGTACATATTTGGTTTTACATAAAGTTGCAAGTGGGCGTGCGCGTTTTAAAAAATGACTACGGCGCATCCCCACCGCTCGCCATCTTATTTGGCGCTTGCTATACACGTTTTAATAGCAAGTGCAAAAAAAGTTGTTCTAAATTCTCCTAAACGCGAGTTCCACAAAAAATGTTCTGGAATTCCCGAAACACCACAACCGATCCTTGCACGGTTGAAGGCAGCTTTTTATTATGCTGAATATTACCAGCAAATAAAAATTGTTATACTACAGTATAATCCAGCCGAAGCTGCAACTATTGAGGAAAGCCAGACACAACTTCAAGATCTTTGCTTTGAAACTGATTTAAAAACTATTTCTACCAGCTATAAAGGAATGGCTAACGCAATACAGTAATTACAAAATAGTGCAATGGATTTAGCGGAGTGCCTGGAAATAGTGGACGAAGTAAATTCACTGATACATGGTATAGATGATGCAAAAAAATGAACGCGTCAAACAAAAGTTTGAAAGTATGTTAAAGAAAGAGACCGATTTTAACAGATTAAGGGTCGGTATTATAAACGATAAAAATCTGCAGATTTTATTTAGTAAACAAATAAATTTAATTTATTCTATAAATTAGGTATTATAAGTAGCGAATAAGGTAACTAAGCGAGAAAATCTACCAATTAATTTAAACCCTAGAAAATCATGGTATTAAATGTTATTCATTGGTTAAATGCGATCAGTTGTTTGCTCTACTGTGCTTCAAATAAACATAACCTTATTTTTAACAGTTTATATTTTGTGTGTTTGATAACTTGAATTACGATGTCAGATTTATCGGTTTCATCAGTGTCTTCGTTATCATCAGTTTCAGGGGTATCTGAATTATCACACGATGAAAATCAACCGTATAAATGTCGTCAACGTCTACGATGTTGCCGTCTGCCGAGGGTGTTTCGCGAAAGGACCAATCCATTCGAAATATATTCAAATGATGACTTTAAAGCAAAATTTCGTTTAACAAAATAGATATTGCAATATGTCTTAAATACGAGGGCGACCTGAAATGTTTCCGGAATCGGCAAGAGATGGCGCATGAAGGTTCAAGTGGATTCATTGGTCGGCAACTTATGGCAACTTTCAAAATTTCAGACGTCTACTGTCAATAGTTGTTGTTTAAGAGTGTGTTTTGTGTAGCAAGTGGATAAAATAGAATTTCGTGCAGTGATAAAACACTTCTGGATGGTTGGGAAAACGGCCACGGAAATTCGAAATATTTTGCTAGAGGTTCATGGCGGATCTACTCCATCATTTTCGACCATCAGCTTCTGGGTGAGCGAGTTCAAACGTGGCCGCACAACCACGCAATGGACGCCCAAAAACCGCTACCAACGATGAAATGGTCGACAAGATTCATGATGTGTTAGCCGATCGCTGATTGAAACTGAAAGAGATAGCAGAGATAACAGGCATCTCAGAAGAACGCGTTGGTCATATCCTACGCGAAGTTTTGGGTATGAAAAAACTTTCGGCGCGATGTGTACCGCTCACACCGGAGCAAAAACGAAATCGGGTGACCGTTTCGGAGGAGTGTCTGGCCAGGATTCAACGCAATCCAAGGGATTTATTTATGCGTTTCGTAACCGTGGATGAGACTTGGATCCACCACTACATACCGGAGGCCAAGAAACAGTCGAAGCAGTGGACTTTTCCTGGCGAATCGGCTCTGAAGAAAGCAATGACCGTTCCATCGGCCGGAAAGATCATGGGGACCATTTTTTGGGATTCCCAAGATGTGATCCTCATCGACTATCTGCAGAATGGAAGGACGATCACGGGGAAATACTACAGCGATTTATTGACCCGATTCGATGCAGTATTGAAGGAGAAGCGGCCTCGTTTGCAGCGGAAAAAAGTGCTTTTCCACCACGACAATGCACCGGCTTGTTCATCCCGCATTGTCGTGGCCAAATTGAATGAGTTGCGCTACGAATTAGTCTCTCATCCTCCATATTCACCGGACCTAGCCTCCAGCGAGTTTTTCCTGTTCCCAAACCTGAAAAAATCGCTGGGAGGACAGAGATTTGCCTCAAATGAGCAGATCATCGCCGCTACAGATGGCTATTTTGCAAACCTCGAAACATCCTACTTTTCCGACGGCTTGAAGAGACTGGAGCATCGTTTGAAAAAGTGTATTGATCTTCGAGGAGACTACATCGAAAAATAATAAAAAACCACACCAATACCGTGTTTTTCTTGTCGATTCCGGAAATATTTCAGGTCGCCCTCGTATTACTGAAAATAATTTGAAATTTTATACAAATAGGTATACTTTTCGGAACGTTCCCTTTTTAATCTTCAGCCATTTTATAAATAAAATAAAATATAATATATGCAATAGCAAAATTAGTCTAATATCACAGGCAAGTGCCAAACTACGGAGGAAACTTAAAATACAACCTACTAGTCTACAAATAGTCAAATACAAATTTTAAAAAATCAGAAAGAATTAGGTTTTTTTTTTGTATTTTTTCATTTTATTCAGTGGCTCCATCGTTTATCGAAACGCTAAACTACAAATACATAGCTATTCAGAGTTATTCTACAAACACTTATTTTACTTGCGTGAATTTTTTATAATACCAGATTTCAGTTTATTCGTTCAATAAGTTTATTCGTCAAATTGTTATTCAGTGATTTATTCACTGTTTATAGTACCAGCCCTAAGTTTGTGAGACTATTGCAAATAGTGATAGTGCATTTACGGATTAGTTAAGTGAGTACATAGAGAATTTTACCTTTTACCTACGTTACATCAGTGGATGTCGAACGATTGTTCTCCAAATAACGGGTGCGGCAAAACAAACAATGCAGTTTTGATGGGCTATTAAAAAAAATGGCACAACTTACGAAAAAGTGGTTTATTCTGCTGGAGTCAGTACTACGCCCCATTGTTTCACTTAAGTTTTAAAGATCACATCAGCAAGATGATGTCCTCCAGAAGCGATGCACTGATGTAGGCGATTTCTGAAGTTTTCAACTGCGTTCTGGCACATATCGATCAGAATGGCGGCGATTTCCTCTGTAATACGGATCTTCAGTTCTTCCAAATTGTGAGGACGATGCTGAAAAACCTTTTCCTTGAGGTAGCCCCGCAGGCCACCCCAGGTCGCCCCTCAGAGAGACGAGGCGCGCAGAGAACATCTGCCGCAGTTTTGTCATTGAAATCTGCGCTTTGTGGCCGTAGCCCCCCCCCCCCCCCCCCCCCCCCCGTCTTGGAACCAAATATCCCCAAGGTCTTGTTCTTCAGCCAACCGTGCCAATTGTGGATCAAAAAAATTTTCGAGCATCGAAACATAACGCCGAGCGGTGACGGTTGTTGCACGCTCATCCTCCTCAAAAAAGTATGGTCCAATAACCCCAAATTTGGAAATGGCACACCATACAGTGACTTTCGGGGAGTGGAGAGGTCTCTTGTGAACTTGTCGTGGGTTATTGTCCGACCAATAACGGAAATTCTGTTTGTTTACGGCTCCAGAGAGATGGAAGTGGGCTTCATCACTACTGAAGAACGTTGACCTTGGTGGGATACGGTCTAACATTTCTTGGGCGCGATTCACACGGTTTTGAAAATCTGGAGGCATCAACTCCTGAACCAACATAATCTTATAGGGATGGAAGAATAAATCTTTGTGCAAAATCCTCCTTACAGGGCGGTCGGACATGTTTAATGCAGTTGCATGTCTCCGGGCAGAGCGTGTTGGTGATTGTTCAACAGCTGCTCTCACTAGAGCTACATTTTCGGGAGTTCTCACTGTTTTGGGTCTTCCCATACCCCTAGGCCTTTTTGTTGAACCAGTTTCTTCCAGCGCACGAACCCAACTCGCGATAACATTGCGGTGCGGAACGGGATCACGAAGTGGAATGTTAAAGTGCCATCGGAAGGTCCGCTGAGTGATGATGAAAGAACGACCGCTTTCAAAAAACGTGCGAACGGCGAAGCCGCGATGCTCTCCGTTCCAAACCATTGCTACGACTGAAAACGGGGTGAGTTACCGGACACAATGAATCCCCTCCCAGGTTCCCATCCTCACTACAGCGGATGTAGTCGCCCATCGCAACTGCATTGTTTGTTTTACCGTACCCTGTATAAGAACATATTTCCACCACTGCGAACATCACTCTCTGAAACAACTATGAAAACATAGTTGCATAGTTTTTACGGATTGTCTTCAGTTCATGAGGTTGATGGCCATGATGTTAGGCCAGTTTAAAAAGGTAGGGCTGAGCATATACTGAGACACAGATGACGCAGTACAGCTCAGGACTGATTTTTGTAGCATATGTAATTCCTAATTTCCTCGTATACTGGCGAGATAGACGCGTCCAGTCGCATCGGTTTGTTTGTCCTGTGCTGAACTGCTCTGTACTGTCCTGAACTGCCCTGTGTGCCAGTATACGCCTAGCCAAAGTGTTGCACACAATGTTATAATTACTTGTAAAAAGCGTTCAAATAAATTTTACCTCTAGTAGTCCATGACAATAAAAATGTTTGTCGTAACTTGTACTATTTACATTTGCATCAGTTGTCAATTTGACAGACTATTTATTCTGATGTATACTTAGCTGGAGCTTTTTGAAATTGCTTTGTAATTTAAAATTGATTTAAAATGGTTTTCACTGTTCAACACAAATCATTCATGGTTGAATCTTATTTTTGGAACGGACGTAATATTAACGGACAATGGCACTATTTTCTTGAAGAATGCTTAGAGGAATTTAGAAATATGTTTCCAAACTTCGTCTTTGATTTTGATAGTTTTTGGTACACAGTTAAATATTGCACTAAGGTTTTCAGAGAAACAGAGAGTGTTATACGGAAAGAAGACAGTGGCCGTCCGAAAAAATGTACGGAAGAGCTAGTTGACGATGTAACGCAAATTATGAATGATACACCAGGAACATCCATACGAGTATTCTCTCCACGAGTGGGTGTTTCAATTGGCACTTGTCATACAATTTTGAAAAAAGACTTACATTTATTTCCATATCGCATGGCCTATTATCAAGAAATCAAAGAAATTGACTATCCTAGAAGAACAACATTTTGTCAGTGGTTCTTAAATAATTTTGATAATGACATTCTTGACAAAATTTTTCTCAGATGAGTCATGGTTTTATTTGAATGGATATGTTAACTCACAAAATATAAGGATGTGGAATACTAAGAAACCGCACGACTGCTATGTTGTTCATCCACAGAAAATTGGTGTATGGTGTGCGATTAGTCGAAGGAAAATCATTGGCCGTATTTGCTTTAAAGGAGAAAGGTATCGACAAGAAATTATTATGACATTTATTGAACAGCTTAATGAAGAAGAAATAAATCAGGGTTACTTTCAACAATACGGAGCTAGAGTGCACACAGCTTGTGAAACAATTAATATGCTACGGAAATTTATCAAAATCGGTTGATAAGTTTAAACATCGAACATGAATTTCCAACAAGATCTTGTGATGTTAACCCCTGTGATTTTTTTCTGTGGCCTTTTTAAAGAACTCAATTTTTTGGGTACAGATACCTGATCTTGCAGACCTTCAGATCAGAATTGCTGAAATAATTAACGAAATCGACGATATGCTACTACAAAACGTTTTCTCCTTCATTAGAAGAAGATGTTAGAAATGTCTCGAACAAGGTGGTGGCCACTTTCAACAATTTTTATAAAATGTTACTTGTTTGTTGCAAATAAACGTATCTTATTTAGTTAAATATTTTAATTTTATTATTTTGATATTTATCATGTCATTCAAATAGTTCATAACCAACAAAATTCATATTAAGAACTTAAGTAAAAAGCTAAGATATACGTATAATTTCCATGGGCAACTTCGAGGTAAAATTTAGTTGAACGCTCGTTAGTATTATAGTGCATTTCTTACTAGTTACTTTGTATTACTATTTTTATTACGCTTCTTATGATGCGTACGTCTTTGGTGCGCAGTTTTCTGACAGACTTACTTATGTGTTCCTCTTTTAATTATCTGGAGGATAACTTTATCCGGTAGATATCTAGAGGTTAAAAAACGGCCATAAGACAAACAACGTAATATTATTTTAACTCGACAATTTTCCAATTTAGTTACCTATGCTATATGCTATTCTAAAGACGGCAGACTGTGTGCCCGGTGCATGGTGACATGAATCATGTCACCATGTGTACTAAATATTATTTTTAATACCACTTTAGAATAAATGTTTCGTTCATTGTTAGAAATACAAAATAATGTTTTTTTTTTATTTTGATTTAGAACTGTAAAATATATGTTCAAATTCTGTTATCTCTTTGATAAATGCATGTATGGAAATATTTAGGAAACTACTAAATATGTAAATGTTTTTCTGCTCCGATATGTAAACAAAGCGAGAGGAATGAATGAGCCATAAATTTTTTCCTGAAAGAGAAATACTTTCTTTGTATTATAATTATTGGCAATAACAGATGCACCTGCAAAACATATTTATATTATAGTATCCAAAATAATATTTAGTACACATGCTGACATGATTCATGTCACCATGCACCGGGCACACAGTCTGCCGTCTTTAGCTATTACACTAGAAATATTTTTGGCGTCGAGATAAAGATTTTCGTGATTTTAGCAAAATTACGTGATCTTACAGCCCCACAAAATAAATAGTTTTTTTTTATTAAGAACTTACAAAAGAAGTAAACGTATTTTTCAGTTTCGTTTTTGAAGATTCACTTATAGACGACCTCCAGCATTCAGCTTCTATAAAATTTGCAAAAAATGACGCATATGCGTTAGTTACGCAGAAAGATGTTCCGGAAAATTACGAGGAAGAGGACATAGATTACTTGGCGAATTCGCCAAAATCGAATTCGTCGAGTTCATTTTTAGGTAAAGTTCTTAATTGCTCCCATAGCGTTTGGTAAATATGCGTTTCAATTATTTTTTTTAAGATTTCGTTGATAAATCGAGGGAAAATACAAGATCTAAAAGACCGCCAAAAGGGGATAATGTTGAGAAATGGATTAAGTCGAATAATGAAGTCCCCAATAAAAAATTTCGGGCGCAGAAAGAACAAGAACCGACGCCAGTGCCAGTTTTAGTGCAAGGTAGTATATCATACAAATAGAACATGGCAAATAAAATTGATTTGGTAGATGTGTGTCTAAGGGAGAAAAAGAATATGGCAACAATCTGAATACGTTTTACATGGTAAGTGGCACTATGCTTTGTCAAACGGAAGTGATGTAAAACTACGTTTTCAATTTATGACTTGTTGGAAGAATACTTCTATTTAGTAAGTGCTTGTTAGTGTTACGAATAAAGTTTTATCATACTTACAAAGAAATTTTGGTTGTGTGGAATAATACCGGCGCGCGTCTATAGAGTGTGTATGACAAATTTCAATGTGATCGACGCAGTTTTCGCTAGGCTAGGCGTGCGATTGCGTAAAGTGGTAATGGTGTCCTTCCGCGATCGTTATGATGGATGAAAAACATAAGCAAAGCGCATCTATAGGTATTTTACGTTAACAGACGAGTTTACACATTTAAATTATAATAATACCTAATAATACTAGTAATTCTAGTAATTCTCTCGATTCAGTGAATATATTATGTTACCAGAACTGGGCATGTTTGCCAGCTTGAATTCTGCCAAATTCGAATTAGTTTACGAGTTCATATTTATATTTATAAGTTCCGATTTCATTGTATTTATGCATCGATATTATACAGGCTGACCCAAAATGACCGAAGGGGTTTTAATTCCTTATAACTTTTATATTATAATTTTTTTTTTGTGTGTTTTCAGTATTTTGTAAAGAAGACTTGGGGAATTTAAAATGGAACAGTACACAATTGAACAACGTGCCAATCGTTGAACTTTATTTCTCAAATCAACGATCCATTGTTTTGACTCAGCGTGCATATCGTCGTTATTTTAATGTGCGGGTTGGACCCCAGAGTCAACAATAAACCGTCTGGTTGCAAATTTTCGAGAACAAGGGGCAGTAAGGAACCTTCCTGGTGCCGGCAGACGACGAACGGTGCACACGGATGACAAGATGGAGAAACATCAACCAGGAGACGTTCGACACAACTTGGCCTCTCAAGAGAGTCGCTGCAGAGAATTTTGCATACAATAAGAATGTTTCCATACAAAAGTCAGCTTGTCCAACAATTGAAACCGACAGATTTCGACTTGATTATGCAATTTATTTTCGTCAAAAAGCAGAATAAATCATGATTTTATTAATAATTTAATTATGAGCGACGAAGCCCATTTCAAATTAAATGGGTTCGTTAATAGGCAAAACTGCAGGATATGGGCTACGGAAAATCCAAGAGCGAGAATTACACCCACTTAAGTGTACCGTTTGGTGCGGTGTTTCGTCGGAAAGGATAATTGGCCCATATTTTTTTGAAAATGAACACGGTGTCGCCGTTTCCATCACTGGTGATAGATATCGGACAATGTTGGAAAATTTTTTAAGGCCAGCCGTGGAAAACCATCCGCAAGTATGGTTCCAACAGGATGGAGCCACAGCGCACACTGCGAGGGACACAATGGCTCTTTTACGCGACATCTTTGGTGAACGAATTATTTCCCGTACAAGCAGTTTTAATTGGCCTCCGCGTTCACCGGATTTAACCGCTTCAGACTGCTTCCTTTGGAGTTATTTGAAAGGAAAAGTCTATATTAATAAGCCTCGAACCATACAGCAATTAAAAAATAATATACGCGACGAAATCAACAACATAACACCTGAAGTTTTGCGAAAGGTTATGGAAAATTATATATAAATTATATAATATGCGAAGCAGAAAACGGCCACCACTTGCGAGATATAATTTTTCATAATTAAATTAAAAATATTCTCCATTAATATACTGTATTTAAAATATAAAAAAATTAATAATTATGTCTTAAATAAGAAGTTATAATGAACTCAAACCCCTTCAGTCATTTTGGGCCATCCTGTATATAGGATCAGTTGTTTTCACAACTAAATCATGCCTAAACCGTTAGGTAAACAAGGAGTTGTTAATATTTTAAAATGATTACTTAAACCTAAAGTGGACGAAACGTTGGCAATTACGCCTAACTCAATGCGGTTCCAACCCGGAAATCGAGATCTACATCTAGAGAACGACCGCGGAAACCTACACCTACGTTTATAAATCTAACCTCAGAGATTATTTATTAAGAATAGCTAACTCAAAGCAATGTAGATTTGTCAACTCTATTATGTAACTGTTTATGACGTGACTCGTCTGTTAACGCGAAAGACCTGTATGAAATTCTGCGGTTACTGAAACATATGGAATGATTCAGCAACCATTCGGTAAACTTTCAATCAGCCGAACACAACATTTTGAGTGGTTTGGGCGTTTTAAGACTGGTAGAATGTTTATTAATGACAACGAACGAACAGAGAATTTTGACGTCTACCACGCCCTAAAACATCGCAACAGTTCAACGGTTTATTCAGTCATCAAATTATTCTTGATATCTGCCATAAATTATGGCAATTATTAAGGAATGCACTGCATTGCCGCGAAATTTGTTCCAAGTCTTGTGACTTACGATCGACACTGAGCTTAAACAACTTAGTGCGGACGATAAAAACTTTTTGCCAAGAGTGATTACTGGTGACGAGAGCTAGATTTATGTTATGAGCCAGCAACTAAACAAGTTAGTAGAAGAGTCCGAACCCGCCAAAACCCAAGAAATGCCGACAAGTAAAGAGCAATGTGAAGAGCTATGCTCTTTTTTTGACAGGAAAAGTTTAGTGCACAGAAAATTCGTTCCAGTTAGTCAGATGGTCAATTTTGAGCTCTCTTGCAAAGTTTTGAGACGGCTCCGTGAGGATATTAGACGCAAACGGCCCAAACTTTGTCGAGTAGGAAATTAGTCGCCGCATCACGGTAATGCGCAGGCTCACCGTTCGCTTTTTGACTCTTTGTGAGGAAAACATTCTGTCCACCCGCCCGAATCGCCAGATCTGACTCCCTGCGACTTTGATCTCTTCAAGAGGAATCGCAAGCAGTTCTCCACTCATTCACAGAAAACGACTTCCTTAATATCTTCCAGAACTGGGAAAAATGCATAGCTGCTCAAGGAGACTCCAAAGGTGACAGTAATCGCCAAGAATAAAAGTTGAGTTAACATGCGCTATACTCTTCTCTTGTGAGATTAAAACTTATGCATTCAAGAATAAATGTTTTTTTTTTAAGGAGAGTGACACTTCCTATGGAATGATGTATATTTCCCTCGTAAGACATACAACCATGAAATTAATTATGTTTGTCAGCACGTATACGATCTTGGTCGTAAGTATTAACCACAATTCACAGTGTTATTCTGAATAAGTATCAGAGAATTTAATTTTAGATTGAACATATTTAATAAAAAAATTTTTCTAAAAAGTCCGCTGTGTAATTGTATTTTTAATTTTAAAGTATTTAATAAAACCGGTTTGGTACCGCACGAAGTAGCCAGCTGTTGTATCGCAGTCCAATGAACGTTACTAACATCGGTGATATCGCGTGTATTTGCTAATGAATCATTTTTTTTTGAATAAATAAACCTTTCCTTATTCATTCAAAGAAATGTGCAGATGTGCATCATGTATTCGGTCAATGTCATACAAACTACAGTGAATCCGCTATTCGCGAAGATTGCGTTCCATGAACCCCCCCCCCCCCCCAACATTGAATTCACGAATATCGTGGTACAAAAATAATAGGTATGTAACGGGTTGGCCATTTAATGTTGCGGTTTTAAAAATTGCGCTATTCCCTTGTATATATAGAAGTTAATATAATATATTTTTTTTACACTAGAGGGCCAAGCGCGGTTTACAATAAATATATGAAAAATTTGCCTTGTCAGTTTTCAAGATGGCGTCGTATCCAACGGAAGTGCGTGTGGAATTAATAAAATATTATTATAGAAATGGGGAATCTTGCAGCTACGGCAAGACACTTGCGTACTCTATTCGGGAGAAATAACGCACCAACGGAAAACACTATAAAAAGGTAAGGAAAAAAAGATAAATTTAGAAAAGTAACAAAGTCTTCGTTATCGTGTTTCCATGTCTACTAATCCGACAATATCTTAGGATTGTAGTGAAATTTGTAGTGAAATCAACTGTTAGAGAACGTCAAAAGACCATCCGGGTACCGGAAACCATAGAACGAGTACGGGAGCACTTTACAGCTCAACCTTCAACATCGACCTCAAGAGCACCTCAAGAACTTGAAATACCCCGTACAACACTAAGGCGGATCCTAAAGCAAGATCTAAAGATGAAAGCATACAAAATCCAGATCGATCAGCCGTTGAGACCGTTTGATATGGAGCGACGCTACAATTTTGCGAACGAAATCATCGAACGCATTGAAAATGGCAGCATGTCATTGGAACGAGTGTGGTGGTCGGATGAGTCACATTTCGATGTATCCGGTTATGTGAATAAGCAAAATTGGAGACATTGGGGTACAGAAAATCCACATCTAGCAATTGTTCGTCCTCTTCACCCTCGACGGTTGACTGTATGGTGTGCTATCTCGTCGGCAGGAATTATCGGTCCCGTGATTGTCAACGGAACTGTTACTTCGCAAAAATATTGTGAAATGCTTTATGAGTCTTTTATTCCCGTGGCGCATGGATTAAATATGGTGGAGAATGCATGGTTTATGCAAGACGGGGCTCGTCCGCATCGCACGGAAGAAGTTTGCAACATTCTTGAAGAACATTTCGGTAACAATCATTGGTTTTGACGCTCAACGGTTTATAGGCGGAGGGATACCATGGCCACCATATAGTCCAGGCATCAATCCTTGCGATTTCTACCTGTAGGGATCATTAAAAGATACGGTATATCGCGATGGTATAGACACCTTGGTTGACCTTGAAATGGCAATACGGCAGCGAATAGAAGCGATACCGTACGCCACACTTCAGGCAGTTTGTGGAGACTTTGAGAAGAGGCTGCGAAATGTTATCGTTGCTCGAGGCTCTCACTTCTCACTGATTTATTAAACCGCAGATCTTGTTGTTTAATTGCACAAATAAATCATTTTTTTAAATTAATGTTTTGTATGTTTAATATGACTTCAAAAACCGCAACCTTAAATGGCCAACCCTGTATCTACATATAAACTACAGGTAAAAATATCAATTGTCATATATTTTAGTAGTATAATCTAATAATTAAATTAATTACACTTATTCTAAATAACCTTGTACATTTACAGGTGACTAGCTAATACTTATGATCGAGGTTACATGTACATATTAAATATTAAAAAAATCTTGTTTTAAATGTAATTATTTAAATTTTAGGAGACCGTGAAACTGTTAAAGTATCTCATCTGACCTCACCGGATTGCTTTTACGTACAACTGTCAAAATTGAACGGAGTGCTTAACAAATTAAACAGGAACATAGACAAGCACATTAGAAATCAGCCTATGGCGGTTCAAGCCGCAGAAATAAGTTAGTTCCGTCGAATTTCAATTAATTAATTGCCAGATCTGAAAATGACATCATTATAAATGAAATTTTGTCATATTTTTAGTTACAGCGTGAAAAATACATTTTAACTAATTTAATTTCTTATAGATTCTTTGTATTTAGTCAAATACGTTTATAATGGACAGATTCATTGGTGCAGAGGTCGTCTTGTAGAGGAAATTAAAGAACAGAAAGTGTATGTGGTGTTTTTTATAGATTACGGCAACACTGGACACGTGAGAAAAGAAGAGTAAGTGGTTATTTCTTTTTGAAATTCATTGTAACGGGTGGGGCAAAAGTCCCGCTACCATTTTGATTGCGCGCCATCTTGGTTATGTGACGTTTAGTTCAGGTTAGCTTTAACCATTGTGTTGTGTAGACGTCCAAATTTTATTATGGATAAATATACGCCACAAGAACGAGCAGAAATAGTGACAATATTTATTGAAAATAATCGTTCCATTATTGCCACTCAGCGGAAATTGCGTCAAAAATATCCTAATCGTCCAGTGCCTCACAAGACCACAATTTATCGTTTACATGCGAATTTTCGACAGTACGGTACGACAGCAGACAGGCCTCGTTCTGGAAGACAACGGACGTCTCGTAACGCTGAAAATATGGCTCTGGTGCGCGATAGTTTTGCAGAGTCTCCAGAAACATCAATTCGGAGACGTGGTTCCCAGTTACACATGTCTGCACGCAGTTTAAGGCGCATTTTGAAAACTGATTTGAAAATGTTCCCGTACAAAATTCAATTAGTCCATAAATTGCTACGGAGAGATCATGATCAACGAGTTGAGTACAGTAATGCAATCCTAAGGCTGTCTGCTGAAATTGAAGATTTTTCGTCTAAATTGATAATGAGCGATGAAGCCCATTTTCTTCTCAGTGGCCACGTCAATAAACAGAACAGTCGGTTTTGGGGGACACAGAATCCTCAATTAATTCATGAAACGTCATTGCATCCACAAAAAACAACTATATGGTGTGGTATTCATGCTGGAAACATCATTGGTCCCTATTTTTTTGAAACTGACGAAGGTGTTGGAGTTACTGTTACTGCTGAACGGTACCAAGACATGATTCGAAATTTTCTTGTGCCTGAAATGGAAGAGCAAGGACTAGAGGAAATGTGGTTTCAGCAGGATGGGGCCACAGCACACACAGCTCGTTCAACAATTCAATTATTGAATGACGTTTTTCCACGAAGACTAATTTCGCGAAATGGCGATTTAGCATGGCCAGCCAGATCTCCGGATTTAGCTGCACCTGACTTTTTCTTATGGGGTTTTTTTAAAATCAAAAGTTTATGTGAATAAGCCCCAAACGATTCAACATCTTAAAGAGAATATTCGTCAAGAAATTGAAGAAATTCAGCCTGAGATGTTGCAGGATGTCATGAAAAATGCCTTAAAAGAGCCGAAAGTTGCATAGCGAATCGCGGTCACCATTTAGCCGATATAATTTTCCAATCATAACGAAAAAAAATGTAAAGAGCAAATAAACTTTTTATGAAAACCAAACTTACTTATCTTTTCTTTCAACAAAGTTATAAGCAATCAAAATGGTAGCGGGACTTTTGCCCCACCTTGTATATAGACAATATAGTCTTTATTCGTTAACTAGAATCATAAAATGTCTTATTAAAATATTAAGACAATAGTATTTTGGTTGGATCAATTTAGGGTCATTTTCTAGCTTATCAAAGGGTATTGATATATAGTTGGCCTTGAAAGTTTATAATAAACAAAATTGAATATTGTTGCTATAATTACAACTATGATGTTGTTAAAGTTGGACATGCACGAGTTGAACGATTATAAAATAGTGAATTTTTGTCTGACAAAAAGCTAGATTTTGAAAAAAAAACGAGTTTCGGTCAATTATTCCGTATTTATTTTTGAAACTATTATCAGGCAAAGATGAGCACCGCTTTGGGAGGCCAATTTCTGTGACGACTCCGAAAAATGATTCTCACAATGATGTGATTGTAGATCAACGAATTGAGTCAAGTGTATTACAGAAGCATTGCACATTTGCTATGAACTTGTTCTCCACATCATTCATCACGACTTACGTATGAGAAAGGCTTGGGCGAGCTTGAACGCTGATCAATCGTGTTTGATTGACAACTTCGACGAAACCTCTTTGCATGCTTGTTAGTATATATAAGTTTCTTACAGATAACCGATGCCATCAAAAACGTAAAATAAACCATGTTGCACGCATTCTAGGCGTTTTATTACAAATTTCAAGATATATAGAGCTCTGCGGGAACAAGTGGAGAAAGGGAACACATCGTTATGCCACATGATGGGCGGGCACACTCTGTGCGCGTCGTAGAGTTCCATCAGGGTTCCATTTCGACTAAAATGCCGTGCCAAGTTTCGTATCCTCTTTAGCTATTTGTTATAACTTATCTGTGGTATAGGCGAAACGTGGTTCCATCACATCAAAGAGTGGAAGCATTCTGGTTCTTCACGACCTAAAATCCGTGTTAAAAAATGAGATGCTCACTAAATTACGTAAGAAAATTGTGGAAAAACGCCGCGGATAACTTGCCAAAAGTGTGGTCTTTTTGCAAGACAACACTCCTGCTCACAAGTTGTTGATTGAACTGCAATAATTGATGAATTGGTTGACCACCCGCTCTATTCTCCGTATTTAGCACGGTCAGATTGTAATTGATTCCCAAAACTCAAAAAAAATATTGAAAAGTTGCTGCCGGTAAGTAGCAAAAATAGACTTCGCAAAACTGGCTGCTAATGCCTGACGATATACTGCGGAAATACGGTAGGGTTAATCCTCAAACTCAAGTGTCCTCAGTGTGGGAGGGTTGATGGTAAATACACAATTAGCCAGGTCCGGACTACGGTCAGTGAAGACGGCGTGAGGTTCTTATCGAAACGTTAATGAGTCTGACTATAATAAAAGAGAATAAGGGCGCCATCGCAAATTAAGGTTAAATCGTAACTAGAGCTCATACGTCACACGGGGGACATGTATAACGTACCCACAAGGTGTGAAGTCTATAACAAGGGATTTTAAATACATACAACATATAAGTCAATAACAACCGCACAACGAGTTAATCAACTAACAGCATTTATTACATATGTTTTCTAAAATATCCCAAAAGTATATAGATATATAAGTAGAAGTTATGACACAAACTTGTAGTAAGTAGAAGTTATGACACAAACTTGTGTTTTTTTAAATGGAAACCATAATTGGTTTTGACATCATTAAAAAGCTTATTTTTTGCTGATTACAATGATATAAGGTTTGATATGGTTATTTTAAAAAATAAAGAGGATATAGACATATAGACTATGATTGTTCACTTTATAAGATAAAAACTTAAAAAAAAAAAATGTTTGGTGTTTTGTAATTCAAAAAACGAAAAATCTGAGTTACAATAGTGTTCGTTGGAGCAGTCGATATAAATATACTAACATTGCTTTCACGTTGAGTCACAGAAGTGAGAGCTGTTAATTTTTACTTTTAAGTCAAGTTAATTGTCAAACATTGACAATTAACTATTAATTAATTTAATTGTAACTTAACTATAAGTGGTGCAAACGGCCGTTAATCATAAGTTTGCATTGGCTATGGAATTTTCTAACGTAGAAAAGCGTGATATGGTTGAATGTTACATTCAGTGCCAGAAAAATTCTACTAGAGCTGCTGAAGTTTATTTTGAAAATTATTTTGATCGACGTCAGCCGTCGCTACCTACTTTTGAGAGATTATGGGATAATTTAGCAGATTATGGTTCGTTCGTTAAACCAAAATCAAAAAAAGGGATGGATGAAGATAGAGAAATAAACATATTAGCAAGTGTCGCTCAGAATCCATCTACATCGACCCGACAAATTTCAACAGAAATGGGCTCCTCTCAACGCACTATTGTCAGAGTGTTGAAGAAGCATAAATTTCGTCCCTACAAATTATCAGTATCACAAACTTTACATGAAGGTGATAACATCAGACGAATAGCTTTTTGTAGATGGTTTAAAGATCAGTGTCAAAACGATCCACACTTTTCGATGAAAATATTATGGACTGATGAATCTCGTTTCACAAATTGTGGAATGTTTAATAGGCACAATGAGCACATATGGTCTCAAACAAATCCACTTTACGTTGAACATAGGAGACCACAAATTAAATTTGGGTTTAATGTTTGGTGTGGTGTTATAGGATCAACTGTTCTTCCTCCTTTTATTTTTGATGGATCACTAACTGGCAATCGTTATCTTAATTTTTTACAACAAGATTTCGAGGAAATGTTAGATAATTTAAATTTAAGAACCCGAGCAATGCTGCAATGGTTTCAACATGACGGAGCGCCTCCGCACAATCAACTGAATGTTAGAAATTATTTGAATTTTAACTTCCCTAATCAATGGATAGGACGAAATGCACCCATTGAATGGCCGGCTAGATCCCCTGATTTATCAGTTTTGGATTTTTTCTTGTGGGGTGTACTGTATGGGGACACAGTATACAAAAGAACATATGAAACAATCGACGATTTAAGAGAAGCTGTCTTAGTTGCTTTTAATAACGTCGATAGGCGTAAAGTCCGCAATGCTACAAATTCTGTTGTGAAGAGATGCAAATTGTGTATTAATAATAATGGAGGTATCTTTGAACATTAATAATGTTGTGTGCCCTTAATAAAAGTTCTTATAGTTTTCATTTTATCACTACATAAGATTTCAAAATAAGTTTTCGTTTGGTTTGTATTTTATCCATTCGAAATTCAATTGTTTTCCATAAAAATGTCTATATCATCTTTATTTTTTAAAATAACCATATCAAACCTTATATCATTGTAATCAGCAAAAAATAAGCTTTTTAATGATGTCAAAACCAACTATGGTTTCCATTTAAAGAAAACACAAGTTTGTGTCATAACTCGATAATGGTGAACGAAAAAAAAAATATTAGCTACATAGTTTTATTTGGCGTAAAATGATCTAAAACTTTTCTCTGAACACTTTTTCTCTAAAATTACTATTAACGATGCTTAGCATGTTTAAAGAAAATCGTAAAATTTAGTTTTCTTTGAATATCTAATAAGCCATGAAAGTTATCGGAGAAACAAAAGCAGTTTTAAATCAAACTCGTAAAATTGCGCATCTTTCCCCATTTAAGCGTTTTTCTATCTCCAGTAGTTTCTGAGATCCCAATGCTAAACATTCAAAAAAACTCACCCTGTATATATATAAGCCTTACTAAAAATTTGACACTCCTGAGGGGAGAATACTTACTAAAGGGGATCTCCATTAACGTACATAAGGTGTTAACAAATTTACAAAAACAAATGTGAACATAAACTGATTAAAACTTACGAGAAAACTTATAAATAAACTATTAAATGCACTGGATATACGCTCTGCCACAGTAGGTAAACTCAGATATACGAAAACACGCTCGAATAGAATGGGGCGACAAAAGATCGTAACAAAATGAAAGATTTTCGACAAGCAATGAAGTGGTTTGCAAACCTAGACATATTTTTTTTTTGATGCCATAATACTTTAAATTTAACATTTAAATTTAAATAAAATGATATAATATAGTTGAAAGTATCATAAAATACAATCCGCCGTAAAGTGCAGAGTTTTTGTTTACTGCATAATAATAATTCTTACCGGCGAAGCATCAGATATTTCCATCGCTAAATATTCAATGATAAGTTTCATCATAGCTTTGTGGCTTGAACTTAAAAAATTCTTATTCAAATGAAAACATAAATAATATAAAATTATGAAACAAAACCGTAACTCTTATTGAAAAAAAATAAAATAAAAAGTATTCTGTAATAGCATAAAATTTCAAAACAATAACGATTCTTGCAAGAATATAAATAAAGTGTTTACCAGTATAAATAAATGGTTTCCTTAAATAAACTACCTATAAAATATTAAATTTAACTAAAATACCTTTATTGGTAATAAATATTAATTATTAAATAAAAGAACATTCTAAAAAGAAAAACTAATTATTTAGTAAATGCTCAAATAAACCACCCTCTTGAGCCGAGCAGTAACCCAATCGGTTATAAAAATTACGACGTACATTTGTTAGCATTTCTATACGTACTCTACCTACGGATGACAAGGAGCAATTGAATGACCAGTCGCAAGCTTGTTTTCCGATTCAATATATTCCGCCTTGCTTGAACACTTTGAGCGACTGATAGGAATATTCAATGTGTTAGAGAGAGATTATTTGATTCGTACTTAGATCGTATGTAGAATGTGTTGGATAAAGAAAGGGAACGCCCGTACAGTTAGACAGTAGAACAGACTGAATATACTCTCTCAACCCTAACCACATAAACTCGCTATTCGTCTTCGTCTCACTACATTGTGGTAGATCAATCACTCCCGGGCGTTCATACGGTATACAGCGAAGCGAGTAGGTGCAACCGAAATTGTTCGAATTTGTTCGAAGCAGTCGCATCCGTGCATGTGCCCACGTTTTACGCCGTCACGAGCCGCGACTGATTTTGAAAACGGAATTTTGACTTTTCTTTCTGTGAAACATTTGAGTAACTGTTAGGAAGACTATCTGAAAATTACATAAAAATAATTAAACACTGAACTATCTTTGACATACTACAAAAAAGTTATTTTTCATTCCTCGTCTATAGCATAATAATGATGCCACCAGATTTACAAAAGCAAGCCCCTCTAGCTGTCCAGTGTAAATTTTTCGATCTCTATCCGGTCAAGGGCGAATGGGATCCTAAGTCTTTACTCCTGATGACGCGCATAATCGCAAACAACGAATTACTGATGATAGTGACCAACAGAATGACGAACACATTGGAAGTCGATTTGATCACCATGGATTGTGACACTTCGGTGAGAGATGCGTTGACATTTTTAGGTTACGGGATACCTTATTGCAGAAACACCACGGAATTAGATCGCATTAAAAAGGTAATCTATATGGTTGAGTGAAAAAAAGCTAAAGAAAAGAAGTATTCCACCTACACCGGAATTAAAAATTAATTCTATTTATTCTTGTGTTTTTCTTACAGGATTTAAAAAACACGGAAACTGTTAAATTATACAATAAAACCGAACATTATAAAAAGGAAGATACTATGGAGGTTATAATAAGCTACGCTATTGATCCACATAATATATACGTTAATATGGTGAGTTTTTATTTTTTATATTGTAAATGTAATACAAAAAAAAACATACTGAAAGGTATACACTATCATCTGAAAGTTTATAACTACCATAATTAGGAAAATACATTTGCTTTATTATGGTCTGAGACAGTTTTTCTTTTAACATTTGAATTTAGCCGATCTTAAAGGTGTTCTATGAAGGAAAGATTTGTATTCTACACTGGGTGTTTTATAGCTTTTGTTTTCAGCGGCTTCTTTCTCAGCTATTGTGTTCTGAAGCAGTTTTTCTTTAACATTTAAATCTAGCCGATCTCAAAAGTATACTGCGAGAGATAGATTTAAATTTTACACTGTCCATTTCATAGTTTTTGCTCTCACCGGCTTCTTTCTCATCTATTGTGAGTTCTCAAGCAGTTTTTCTTTAACATTTAAATCTAGCCGATCTCAAAGGTGTTCTATGAAAGAAAAATTTGCAATCTACGCTGGCCATTCTGGTCAGTGTAGGTTCTAATAAAAACACATACGTCCTTCACATTTTGCCGCTTACTTTTTTAATAATATATCCAGCAGCTGTTTTAGTGTAACATCTCTAAACCATTATGTAACATCCCCCACGTTTCACAATACACATTTATCCCAGACTTTCTTCTAGTCGTCAGCGTACGAAAATTGTTCGCTTTTTACTAGAGAACGGACACGCTTACCAAATGACGCAAAGCCCAGTGCAGTACTGGCGAAAGGCTGTATTTCTAAAATATTTAATTTTATTTATATAATTGGAAAACGAACGGGTGGTGATCTATAAAATTACGAAATACATATTTATTTGTTAAAAAGTTGTATTTATAAAGTTTTTAATTTTATTTATATAATTGGAAAACATACGGGTGGTGATCTATCTATCTAAAATTACGAAATACATATTTATTAATTAATTTTATTTATATAATTGGAAAACAAACGGGTGGTGATCTATAAAATTACGAAATACATATGTATTTGTTGAAAAGTTGTATTTTTAAAGTTTTTAATTTTATTTCTATAATTGGAACATTTTTATTTGTTCATTTTGTCGTTCAAGTTGAGTAAAGGAGTATTAATATTGACTAGCAATAGTTTCTCAAGGTTTTCTTCTATCAATTTTGTTCTCTTTGAATTAAGTATAGCAAACGCCAATTAAGTTGGCGCGGGGAGGGGGTGCGCAGAAGACGTTTTTAAAAACGTCCTCCCCCACTACTCAAGTAATTGTCACAATACATTTGTCATTGACGTTTGACGGAACATAATATCTTTGCTAGGAGATCATAAAGTGTTACACGCTGAGAGGTTAGAATTATCTGACATTTGATGTAAAACCAAATACAAATCTCCCCACTACTTCTAATCCTGCGCGAACTTACCCCTCCTCGCGCCAACTTAATTGGCGTTTGCTATACATCCTTATAAATAGAAAACGTCCTTTCTACATCGCAACTGGTTATGGGTGCATTCTGGAAATATTCTTTTATTTCTTCATATTTAGCCGTTAGATTTTGTGGAATTGTTTCCATACATAATTGCTGCAATGTAATTAAATCTGGATATCTATTAAGAATTGCTTCAAACTTTTGCCGAAGGCCACATCCGAAGTCACTTGGAATACTTTTCAAATTATTAACAGCCACATCTAATGTGGTTAATCCGTCATTTAATTTGAGATTTCGATTTTTAAAATAAGTGATTAGTTTTGGCAATTTTCCAAAGTGTTCGTGAAGAAAGTACAACTGATTTTTTAAATTTGGGATTTGTGTGAGCTCCTTGCGCTCACCAATACTTCTAGCATCCTCCTTTAGCAGTGTTACGAAATGTTTTAGACTATCGAAATTTTCAGCATAATAACTAGTAGCTTCCAGCCAAGTTCCCCATCTAGTTATTACTGGAGTGTGAGGCAGTGACAGATGGAAATTTTTCCCTGAAAAGAGCTACTCTCAATGGTGCTTTTCTGAAAACTTTTTTAAAAGCTGATACAAGTCTATCAACTTCCGGAAAAGTGTCTCTGATATATTCACAGATTCTGTGGAGAGCATGTGCTACACAAGTAATATGCAGCATATTAGGATATGTTTTCTTCAATAGTCTGCCTGTTTTTAACATATACGCAGCACTATCACTGACAAATAAAAGTATTCTTTCTTTGTACGTGGCGTCCGAATGAAGCATTTTTAGCATATTCTCCTTAATGGTTTCAGCAACTGTTTCCGCATCAACTCTATTTATAACACTTGTTGCTATTACGTATGAGTTATAGGGAATAGTTGGATGTAGTACACCAGCTACAACATTTACCACATAGCGTCCTAACATATCCACCGTTTCGTCGGCGCTTATCCATATGTATTGATTTAAAAGATGGCTTCTAATGCGTTCTACTGTTCTCGTATAGCACCTAGAAACATAATATTTGCGTAAAGTTGATTCATCAGGAACATTTCGACCAGTATATTTTTTCAGAAATGTCTTCAAAATTGGATTGTTCAATTTAAATAATGGAATATTAGCTGCTATAAAAGTTTCACAGAGTTCTTCGTTAAAATTGTCAGATTCCAACGGGTTCAATTTTTTTTCATGCTGCTTTAACGATCCTACGTGACGTTTTACGGTTGATTTATTGCAATTTTTCAATAACGTTTCACACACTTCACAATAAATTTCGGAATCACTGGCAATGTATATGCAATCAGTATGGCCCTCAATCCAACTCGCCATTGTTTCACGATGCCATTCTCGACGCTCTTCCATTGTCTGAAAAAGTAAGAATATTCTAGATCCAAATAAACGAAATTTTATGCACACTTACGTGAAAATAATTGGAAGATGTTGCTTAAATGAAGAGAAAAGGAATGTACGTGTTATTTCTCTTACGAAATACGATAAACTTATTTATTTTATCTACGTACACGACACCACTGAAAACACTATATTCTCCGAATACAATAGCTGGGTTCTCCATTGTTATCGCTGCGAGACCAGGTGGCCGAGTAAGTCAAACAAATACTTCATTGAATTATTACGCCGGGATGTACTGAGCGACGTTATACACAATTCCAATTGCCGATTGCGTGTTATGGAAATTGCATCCGTTCTCTACTTATTACCAAAAGTAAAAAGAAGTCTATTCGTCGGTTCATAAACCTTATTTCCATTCGTCAATGAACCAATTTTCACGATTACTTGTCCAAACAATTCTTTGTAAATTGTTTTCAAAATCAATTATTGAAACGCCACAAGTTGCAACACTTCACAGATGGCTTTTTAGAGTCTTTAAATAAATTTTCTTTCTTGAGAACTAGTTTACCGGACTTACGTAAAACTTAAATGAAGAAATGCGTGAAAACCACATCTACCTTGGGGGCGATTCTAATTCATTTCGACCAATTTCAGTTGAGAAATGATGACGTAAAAGGGAGTCGAAATGTGGTTATTCTAATAATTTCGATATTTGGTGATATATAGGGGAACCGGTGGGTGTACTGCTAAATGTTTGTTGGTAGTCCGTAAAATATACCGGTGACATATATATCATTACCACGTGTTTCGTAATCTTGATCGCCACGTGTTTTCAATCGTCCAAGATTATTTTTATTTATATTTATGCATTATGGATACCATTGGTTGACTACAGCAGACAAAACACTATTACCTAACCCTCTTTGATAGCTTCCTACCGCAATAAAAATTAGTGCTACCAATAGCTGCAACATATTTCACATTATTTATTGAATAATGAATATTAGCATGGTAAATTGTTACCCTTAAACATTTTAGGAAGTGTATTTGGGTATCCTCCATTGTGCATATTGCTGTGAACTTTGCTTTCGAATTTATTTTTAAATCAATTATTTGCGTGGGCAGTTACACAAGCATAAATTTTGTTGAGACTCTGTATATTATTTGTGTATCTCAGGGCTATCTTTTGGTCTACACTTATCTATCACTATATCTTAAACTATCAATGCAACTTTAGTATACAAATATCCTTTTGTGAATCACACACGGAGTTTTGATTCTAAATGAATCCCCCAAATAAAGACTCTTTGAGGATTACAATCGCAAAAGGCGGTATTTGCCCTCCAAATGCTGAGATTAGTACTCAAAATCTATCTCTGACTGAAATTTGGATCTCTGGTCTCTACTGATAACTTTTTACCAAGCGACTGTGCTATTCAGCACCTATTTAAGTGGAAACTAGTCCCTACAGAATAGGATGCTTATCATCACACTGAATAATGGTTTTTTTATATTCACACCTATTGCTGAATGTTTTGACTTTCAAGATTTAAAACAGCACAGATATTTCGAGAATATTCAGGAAAAACTACTTCCTCTTCGTCAAACTCGGATATCTGGCCTAAGATAGACTTTAATTGTGTATGTACGACTAATTGATTATTTAAAATAATGATCCACATGCACCTTTTACCAATATAATTAACTCTATTTACATTTATTTATTCTTAACTTAAATAGCATGCCAACAGGCTGAAATTTTTAGATATTATCGACTATATCAAAATAAAAAAATTTGAAATTAATGTAGCGTAATAAATATCAGTGAGCTTCGAAGTTAAGTCGATGAATTTTCTCGTTTTGGGTGATTTTCGATTTTATACGCAGCGTTCCTTTCTTCTAAGAATTCTGTTCCTACTGCAAATAATTTATTTCTGTTTTTTCTAATTTTCATAGTTATTTAATATTTTCGCTATGTCTATTTTTATTTATCATGTGTAATTTTAAATTTTCCATTTCTATGTGTTGATTCCCGGTCTATATATTTTTCCTCTTTGTTGTAATTTTGCTATTTGTAAATGTTATTCTGGATTACTAAACTTTTAGACTCGTCTTCCTAGAATAGCTTCTCCTGCTCGTTTGTACAAGCAAATCTTACACGGCAAATCGTCTACGTATTACTTAGCGTATTCCTTCTCTTTCTTCCTTTAGTCGTTCGTATGGTGTCGTCTTGTTCTTTGCTTTCACTCGCATGTCCTTCCGATGCATCTCACGATATACTTTGTCACATGGCTTTGTTTACATCGTGATATTACCGCATTAATTGTTTTATCTGTATTTTACAATGTTTGTTTTATTAATTTACTGTTTATTAATCTAATTAATCTAAAATTAATTGACATAACGTTACTTATTTACCTATTAATTCTTGGAAATATACAGTGAAATCTCCCTTGACCGGACACCTACCGGACTATTCCAATCTGTCCGCTCAAGAGAGGTGTCCTGTCAAGGGAATAGTTGGTGAATTTTTTGGGAATATTAAAATAAGTAAGCCCATAATGAACCAATGTGATTTTATTAAATATATAAAACATAAATGTAACCTCTGTAAACCAGCACAAAATTTAAAGTAATTGGATTGTACATAATTCCTTGTTACTTATATCTAATGCAACATTGTAAATAATTCAACAGAGTTGCCTGGCGAGTAGTTTTCTTAATGTTTTGGTCGTGATAGTGTAATTCTAGTGTGATGAGTAACTCTAGTACGGCTGCATCTCCTCGATCTTGACTAAATTTTTTTAATTGTTTTACCATATCTATGGCTTGTTGATAAGTCGTTAGTTTCATGTTGCTCACTTCTTTCACATCTTCATCCGATCCATCCAGTTCCACAATATCCGACGACTAATTTGTGACAGAGGGCATGTCATTCGTATCTTCTGTTACTAGATTTTCGTCGAAGCTCAAAAAAGCCTCTACGTTGCATTCTTCAGTCCCTAATGCTGGTGGTACTTTCCACAATTCAGCTAATAGTGATAGAGGAACATTATCATCTGCCGTAATCAAAAAACCATGTCCACAGAAGATGAATTTCTGTGGACATGGTTTTTTGATTTCCAACAATAAGCCCAGCCAGTTGAAAACAGTTTTGAATCGTTTGTTTTGATACTTTGTCCCAAGCGTTCTTTATAAAGTAAATAGCATCTAAAATGTTAATTGATTTGCAAAGTTCATGAGCTGAATTTGAACACTCAATTTTTGCTAAAATAGTCTTAACGACAATGGTCCTATAGTGCATATTAAAATTTTTTATTATACCCTGGTCAAGGGGTTGACATACAGATGTGCAATTAGGTGGAAAAAACACCAATTTAATGTTATGCAGTTCTATGTCCCTTGGATGCGAACAGGCATTATCAACAAATAGCAAAATGTGTCTCTTTTGTCTTTGCATTTTGCTGTCTAGTTCCTTCAACCATTCCGTCATTATAGTACCAGTCATCCATGCCTTGCTGTTGGCCTTCCAAGTAACAGGCAATTCAGTTACTTTTATATTTTTGAAAGCTCTAGGTTTAGCCGCATGACCTATAACCAATAACTTTTCTTTGTCACCAAGCATGTTAACACAGTTCATGATGGTGACTCTTTCTTTTGAACATTTACCGCCAACGCATTTTTCCTGTTTTAAATGTAAAGTCTTGTCAGGAAGAGCATGAAAAAACAGCCCGGTTTCGTCGGCATTGAATACATCCCTCGGTGAATAATTTTTCAAAATTGACGGTAATTTATTTAAAAATGTTGCTACATCTTCCACCTTAACACTAGCTGCCTTACCAGCACTAGCTTTGAAGCTTATATTATGGCGCTTTCGAAACTTATCTAACCATCCATAATATGCGTTAAATCTAGTATAGTCTATACTCTCAGCAATTTCTTTCGCTTTACTCTGCACTATGGGCCCTTTAAATTTGAGAACATTAAAATAAAACTTACCTTAGTATCCCAAATTTTTACCTGACAGAGGAATTCCTTTACTTCTTGCTTTGATAAACCACTCGTAGCACATTCTGTCTACATCTGCACCTGCTTTGTTAATAAAGCATCGTTTCTTATTAACATTAACATTGGAGTGCCACACTTTCAATAGATCGTCTCTATTTTTTATGATATTAGCCGTCTGTGTTTTACCAATACCAAAACGTTTAGCTAACTCACGAACATTAAGTTTCTCACTTTTGTATACTTCCACTATTTCAATATTTTCCTTGAGTGTTAAATAATTTCGTTTAGATGCCATTTTTATTGCTACGTATATGCAGAAACACACGACTGTATGAATTCGGAGTCTCGGGGAAATCCCTATCTACTAATTAGCGTGCGTGCGAATGCCGTTGCGCATACCGATTTAGCAGCCCGTTTCATATACCGTATGAACGCCGGGGAGTGATTGATCTACCACAATGTAGTAAGACGAAGACGAATAGCGAGTTTATGTGGTTAGGGTTGAGACAGTATATTCAATCTGTTCTACTGTCTAACTGTACGGGCGTTCCATTTCTTTATCCAACACATTCTACATACGATCTAAGTACGAATCAAATAATCTCTCTCTAACACATTGAATATTCCTATCAGTCGCTCATTGTGTTCAAGCAAGGCGAATATACTTGCAGTTGGCCAGTCATTACTTATATATCCATCGATCGCACGACGTTGTGCACACGATATGTACATACTTTGATGTGCGCTGTCCGCACAAGAGAGATTTTTTAAAGGAAACGGACTGAATTCTTCTGTCCGTGTCCGTCCAAGAGAGTGTCCGTTCAAAAGAATGTGATTTACTTGTAAATTAAATTGTGTCCGTATAAAGGAGATGTCCGCTTAAGGGCGGTGTCCGTTAGGGGAGATTTCACTGTACATCTAAAATTTTTATACTACATTAATATATGATATACGAGGTGCATTTAAAATACACAACCTCGCTTGATTTCTTTTTCATTTGTTTTTGCTTATCCAGTTATGTTTTTAATTTAATTTATACGTTATTAATTCTATTTTTAATTTTCACCCTAAGTTAATTTCATAGCAATATGTACTATTGAATTGAAAAAAAGTGGTACACTGCGCGACATATAAAACTCGTACAACTCGTATGAGCATCAAACCAGAGTTTTTAATAGATATAATAAAACACAGTTGTATAGTTTCAAAATAATATATATGCACTACATATGTTTCACCACACTGCGGCTTCATCAGGTGGATGAATATACTAATTCAAAATATCAATTAGATCTTATATATATCAGTACAAAGTACAGAACTAATCTTATTCTAAGAGGGGGTGGACATGTATGAGTTTTAAGTTTAGTAGGGGGGAGTTATTTATGTCTAGTTGGTCATTTAAAATTATACCTAATTTATATTTGTTAATTTCTAAACTTTCTAACATATTAAGTTTTTTACTTTTATCTATAACATGCAAAGTTTTAAAATTAGTGTTGAATTTGTGATTATGTTCTAGGCAATGATTGGCAAAAGTTGAGTCTGTCTTCTTGTCTCTGTGGCTTCTTTCATGTTCTTTCATTCTAATATCAAATGTCCGTCCTGTTTGTCCGACATACACTTTTTTACAATCTTCGCATGTCAGCTTGTAAACCCCTGAGTTTAATCTATTGTCCGTTTTATCTTTGTTGTTTTTTATAGCGTTTTGTAAGGAATTGTTGGTTTTGAATGAAATGGTCTCTTCTTTACTTGTTTTTATTAAGTTTCCTACTTTGTTTGAAATTGTACCGATGTATGTGATAGAATTATAACTGAATGTTTTATTGTTTTTTACTGTGGGGTAAATTGAAGATATCGTTCTAGATTTCTGTAGTTTTTTTAGAATATTATTAATTAAATTTATGGTGAAACCGTTATTTAGCGCTATAACGTGTATTCTATTTAATTCTATATCGAAGTTTTCTTTACTCAACGGGGCGTTAATTATTCTGTGAAGCATTGATTGATAAGCAGATAATTTGTGTGTAATGGGGTGAAACGAATTTGCGTGTATAGTTGTGTCTGTATGTGTAGGCTTGTGGTAGATAGAAAATTCATGTTTTTTAGTTGTGTGTGTTATAGTGAGATCTAGAAAGTTTATGGATTTATTTTCTTCTATTTCAATGGTAAATTTGATGTTTGGGTGAATAGTGTTAATGTAATTATGTAGAGATTTTAATTGTCTGTCTGTACCGTTAAAAGAAACTAATATGTCATCCACATATCTTATCCAGTAAATACAATGTTTGAACAACGGGTGTTGGCTTATTATGTTTTCTAAATGATTTAAGAATATGTCAGAGAGTAACGAACTTAGGGGATATCCCATAGCTAGTCCCTCTGTTTGTTTATAAAATTCATGTTGAAATTGACAATAGTTTTGGTTTAAACACATTTCTAGTAAATTTAAAAGTTCTATTGTAACAGTGGGATTGGTCTTGTTTTTGTTCAAATTTAAGGAGATTATGTTTATTACGTCCTGGGGTTAATTAATAATATTCTAAAAAAACTACAGAAATCTAAAACGATAACTTCAATTTACCCCACAGTAAAAAACAATAAAACATTCAGTTATAATTCTATCACATACATCGGTACAATTTCAAACAAAGTAGGAAACTTAATAAAAACAAGTAAAGAAGAGACCATTTCATTCAAAACCAACAATTCCTTACAAAACGCTATAAAAAACAACAAAGATAAAACGGACAATAGATTAAACTCAGGGGTTTACAAGTTGACATGCGAAGATTGTAAAAAAGTGTATGTCGGACAAACAGGACGGACATTTGATATTAGAATGAAAGAACATGAAAGAAGCCACAGAGACAAGAAGACAGACTCAACTTTTGCCAATCATTGCCTAGAACATAATCACAAATTCAACACTAATTTTAAAACTTTGCATGTTCTAGATAAAAGTAAAAAACTTAATATGTTAGAAAGTTTAGAAATTAACAAATATAATAAATTAGGTATAATTTTAAATGACCAACTAGACATAAATAACTCCCCCCTACTAAACTTAAAACCCATACATGTCCACCCCCTCTTAGAATAAGATTAGTTCTGTACTTTGTACTGATATATATAAGATCTAATTGATATTTTGAATTAGTATATTCATCCACCTGATGAAGCCACAGTGTGGTGAAACATATGTAGTGCATATACTGCATATATATTATTTTGAAACTATACAACTGTGTTTTATTATATCTATATAATGAAGTTTCAACAAGTATCTCCTTCGTCGATTATTAATTCAGAGTTTTTAAGTTGCGTAAACGCAACAAATATATTCATACTGTCACTTATAGACTTTATAAGTTATACATACATTGCTAATACATGTAAAGTTAAGTCAAATATGACATGGCAAATAAGACATGTCAAATTTGATAAGCCTGACTTACATTGATAATATGTTAGTGTACGGTTTTTATATGTGGCGCAGTGTACAGTAGTGAAGTTATATATAAAGTCAATTTTTAAACATTTTAGTTTTGTGGCGTTGCTAACGTATTTAAGATCGTAGTAACGTGCTTGCCAATGTTGTTAATTTTACGTGATGCTATAGTTTATAAAAGCTGTTAGGTGACAAATCTCAAAAACATTTAGCGATAATCGATTAAGAACAAACTTCTCTATTTTCGTTTCAGAGAAACTCCAAAAACGATCTCACAAAGTTACACGAAGCCATGCACAATTTCTACAAACAAAACGAAAAAGGTTATGTCTATTCTCCGAAGAAGGATATGGTTGTAGCTGTACTTTATTCGGACGGAGTGTTAAGCAGCTGGCGGCGCGGTATTATAACGGAAAGTACAGAAGGGAAAGGTATGATTACGGCTCGCTTGGTGGATATAGGCATGGTGTATTCGGTGCCCTGGGATCAAGTTAGGAAACTAGACGGTCGTTTTATAGCGCAAGACTGCCAAGTGAGACTTTAATATATATAATATGTAATGGCTTTACTGTATTGACTGTCACGCTCAATAGAAACACCTTATATTAATACTTTTTTTTTTACAGGCAAAATTAGTGAAGATGGCGGACATTGCGCCACAAAATAATGCCGCGTTATGGCCACAAAATGCCATCGACTACTTTACAAAGTACATTAAAACAGAAACTATTCTAAAAATGGTTATCAGTGAAATAACGAATCCACCGGAAGTAATTTTATTTGAATGTAGTCCAACGGTACATTATTGCATAAATGCTACTTTGGTTAAGGAAGGCCTTGCGGAATCAACTGGTGATTTGTAAGTTAATCAACTTACAAATCGAATGAAAATAAATTTCTCTCCCAATTTCCTTTCAAGGTCCAGCACTGTGGAATGGCCCCAAATTAATTACGCAGCACAACCGAAATCCGAAGATTTCTTCACGCTCGCCATGATGAAGACCATTCAGGCTTCAACGAATGAAGCCAAAACTTCGAAGGATATGGCTTCCGATGATGATGACGACAACGACGAAGATTACACTAACGTTTGGAGGAAACCCATTGAATTAATATCCGCCGAGAATCCGGACCTGATTTACGTTCGGTTCTTAGATGACAAGACGAAATTCCACGATTTTCAATTGGAATTGAAGCACTTCTATTTGAAAGACAAGTTGACCCCCACAAATTTGGAAGTCGGAAGCGTTTGCGTCGTCCATCACAAGAAAAACTACTATCGTGGACTGATCCGGGAAATTTTGGACGAAAATAGATATATGGTGTCTTTGAGAGATATCGCTGTTACGGTCGAGGTGGGAAAGAAACAGTTAGGCGCGTTAAATGCGAGATTTACGAAAGTACCCGAATTCGCGCTACGCTGTCATCTTGCAGATATAACACCAGCTGGTGATCCAAAAAAATGGTCAGCTATGGCTTGCGAGTTCCTACAAGATGTGTTCAAAAAGAACGATCAATTATACTTGGGGAAAAAAGGTGTTGTCGATAAGTCAAGGAAGTCCATGCCGGCTATTATTTGGTTTACGGAATTTCTACCAGGTAGCGCTTTAGAGAGTTCCAAAACAGTCTTACATTCCATTAATAAACTTTTATTAAAAAATGGCTTAGCTTTGAAAGCTAACCCAACTGTCAGTAGAATAAGCAAAATTGAAATCGAAAAAAGTACTAAGGAAGAAGAAAATGAAGAAAAACAAGAAGTTGAAATACCCCCAGATATAACTGTTAACGAAACGAAAAGCAACAGTGAGGAACAGGGCGACGAAGAAGTTTTTACTTCTCAAAGTACGGAAATGGAAGATCACGAAGTTTCATCATCGGATTCGGCTTCTTCTGTGGCCGGTGCATTAAAAGCCTCTACGCATGATACTGTTGACTGGAATGACCTGATCGAGATGCAGAAACAATTTTCCGAACAAAAACAAAACGATTGGTTGTCTCCGGTACCGTTTAGATCTGATATATTCGAAGCTGTACCGACTTTTGTCAATGATGCCGGTGAGATTTTCCTGCACGACGTCATATTAGAACCTCTGCTCAAGAACATGGAAGAAAAAATGTTCGAATATTTCGAATCTAAGAATTTCGACGATGGTGATGAATGTTGGTCACCAGGAGAGATGTGCAGCGTGCGATATTTCGTCAATAAGAAATGGTACCGAGGAAAGATAACCAGCGCAAATGAAGATGAAATCAAGGTCATAATGGTTGATTACGGTAACGAAGATGAGTGTAACAGTAAAGATTTGAGCAAGGAAATTTTATATTTCGACATGCCTGTTTTCGCGAACAAAGTCGTTTTACACGATGTCTACCCAAAACACGATAAATGGTTAACTTCAGATTTGGATAAATTGCACGCCCAAATCGTGGACAAACACGTAATGGTTTATTTGAAGTCGCAACAAATCGTGGGACTACCGACACCTGCCGTTCTAAAAATCGACAGCATAATCATAAACGACATTATAATGACGCAAACGACGAATCTATCAAGACTTAATCGACCTAGAAGTATCACAAACGCAACTTCCTCAGTAGAAGTCGTAAACGATTCGTTAATCGACGACACTAACGCCCAATCAGATAACGACGTTATAATTGAAGAGACGGGATCATCTAACGATGATATCGACACTGAAGATATCGTAAATTTGGACGACATTATCTTAAGTTATAAACAGTCTTCTCTGCCCAAATTACTACCGGACGAGAAACTCAAGGTTGCTGTCATAAACGTATTGGATTACAACAAAGTAATATTAGAAACTCCGTCGTCAAATAGCCCCGAAAAAGGAAAGAAAGAATTCGAGCATATGTCGAAAGCCATAAACTTTTTCGCTCCGGAACAAGAACCGCTTAAAACCTACGAAGTGGGAAAAGTATGCATCGCACGATATAGCGAGGATGGTCAATGGTATCGAGGACAGATTATCAAGGAGGCCGATGAGGAGCAAGTGTACGTGTGGTTTGTGGATTTCGGAAATTTCGAAAATACGAACAAGGACACCATCAAAGAATTACAGGATGATTGGATGTTTATTCCCGTCGAGCAACGTCTAGCCACTATCGACGGTATCACGTTAGCTGATCCGAATAATCGCCGACGAGTTTTGAATAGTATTTTATCTTATTGTGAAACTGTACATATGGCGGTCATTGTTTCTGAAGATCCTTTGCGCGTGAAATTATACAAAGAGGGCACAGATAAGTTAAGTTATCAAGATCTGATAGATTCAGGATTGTTGAAAATTACCGAAGAAATTGAAATGGAAAGTGAAAAAGTATCTATGGCCAAGGAAGAGATTGAAGAAGAAGAAATAAAGGTCGAAGAAAAAGATTCAAAAGATGTTGAGACTACAGATTAAAGTTAAGATGATATATTCATAATAATAAATAATGATTTAAATTTTTTAATGTATTCTTTTTGTATAAAAAATATATTCCTGTAATACAAATACTGGATTTGTAATAACAATATATAATTTCTGTTTCTTTATGTAAAAGAAATAAATGTAAGATTAGGGTTCCGTTTATTTTTCTTGCTTATATTCCCGTATATTAACTATTACAATGGCCTATCAAAAAGATTTATCCGACTTTAGCCCGAATCATTAATATACCATGCCTTCAAAATCATTTCTGATTAGAGTTAGCCATGCTTTTTAATAACGATTGGTACAGTGCATGCACGCATTAATTACTTTTGTACTTTTTACGCATTGACAGTTTGTATGTGTGCAAAAATTAACATGGATTCATTATTATCAGGGACCGGACATGAGAGGCACTTGACTCGTCGCTCACGGGCGTACTATTAAAATTTTATAGTTTTTAATTTTATTTATATAATTGGAAAACAAACGGGTGGTGATCTTCTGTTTTGAGTTGGACGCCAGCACGTCCAGGCACTTGAGCACACTGCTCTTTATACTATCCCCAATAGATCTCCCAGTTCCACTCTGTTAGTCTTGAGTCCTCGATAAAAGCCATTATCCTCAGGGGAAGTTTGAGTACACTCGAAGGATCCAATAGATCTCTCCCGAAATATTTCTGTCTAAATTCCTTCAGTTCCTCACACGTGCATATTACATGAAGGCTAGTTTCCTCCTGTTTTTCACATCTACACCAGGGCTCGCTAACCAAGCCCATACTGTACAAATGCTTCCTTAAAGGACAATGTCCGGTTATCCCGGTAATTATTTTAATTTTTTTTGTTACTACGAATTAGATTGGCTGAAAACTTTCCGTCCAGCTCCCTTAGTAGTGTTTTGGTATGGATGGTAACTTCCATTTATTTTTGTGTTCTTTTTCTAGCCATAACCAGATCTCCCTTTTAGCGGAATCCTTAGTGATTCCACATACAGGTTCTGGTCCTATGAAGTTCCTATTAGTACCTTCTTTGGCCAGTTCGTCGGCTATCTCATTGCCTTTAATTCCCTCATGTCCTGGCACCTATATTAGCGACACTATTGTTTTGTGCCAGTTTATTGAGAACCTGTTTACAATATTTCACCAGCTTAGACCTGGTAGATGGGTTTATAATGGCTTTAATAGTCGCCTAACTATCAGTCATGTTATTTTTTTTTTGTTTGCGCTGCCGCCCTCCAGAATTTTCTCGGCGCAGGCTGCGACTCCAAACAATTCGGCCTGGAAAACCGTAGTATGTTTCCCCAGACATATCGATATCTTCCTTCTAGGGCACATTCCGCATATGCCTGCACCTGCCGGCACCATAATCGATCGAGCGACTTTTTGCCTGTTCCCTAGTCGGTATAAATGTGTTCAGCTTAGCTGTAAACATAAACTCAGATGCCATACTGTCCGCCGGCATTTGAAATATCGGCCCTTCCAGTATTGTTCCTGTGATATCTGTATGGCCCCCTACAACCTTATTAGGACACCATACGTCATTGGCCTTGGTGGTGATCTATAAAATACGAAATACATTTTTATTTACTCATTTTGTAGTTCAAGTTGAATAAAGGAGTATTAATATTGACTAGCATTTGCAAATTTACCAAAACTAATAACTCATTTTGAAAATCAAAATCTCAAATTAAATGTGGCTATTAATAATTTGAAAAATATTCTAAGTGACATCAGATGTGGCCTTCGGCAAAAGTTTGACTCAGTTTTTAATAGAAATCCAGATTTAATAACATTGCGGCAATTGTGTATGGGAACAATGCCTTATAATTTTACTGCTAATACGCTGAAATAAAATAATATTTCCAGTATGTACCTATAACCAGTTCCGATGTAGAAAGGACGTTTTCTTCTGCAAGGATGTATTTCATTCAAAGAGAACAAATTTTACAGAAGAGAACCTTGAGAATGTAATGCTAGTTAATTACTTTCTCAAGGTTCTCTTCTGAAATTCACCCGACCCTTACGTCAAAATAACTGGGAGAAGTAGATTCGATGAAACGATATTAAACAGGGTCTATTACAAAAATTACGTAGTATATAATTAACAGTTAAAACAATGAAAAAAAGAAACTAACTCACCGTACTTTATTTATCTTACGAAATATAAACTAATATATAAAACAAATTATAAAAACTCCTCCCGCTTCTATCTACGCCCATGAAGAAAGGAATTTTACTGTAAAATTTAAGTAATTGCTTTACAATTTAACGACAAAAACAGATGTGCGGTTAACCGAATGAGTTGTGCTATTCAATAACTGCGTGTTGTACTTAGCGTTGTTATAGGCTATTTATATGGTCCATCGTAACTTCGTCCTCTTGTGTCCGGTCACTAATTATTAGAGACCGGACACATCGGGCTGAAATGGACCTCATTACGACGGACGATATAAATAGTCTACAACATCAGCAGTGGCGGTAGCTGTATAAGGCCGCGCGCCCCTCCTAAAATTTTTAATATAACACAATTTAAATATTTATTATTACTATTCATTTTATTATTATTATTCATATAAGTAGTTAAAATTTCAAAAAAACTGAACTCCGTTTTCGTTGTCTAACGTTGTCAGAACCCACAGATTTATATTAAGGCGCAAATACGTCGCTGTCTGCATAAATCATTATAGATTCCTGGTGAATGTGACCAGATATTGGCCGATAGTACACGATTCCATAAAAACATTTAGGATATTTTACGGCGCAGTTATCTAGCGGCCAGTGTTTCAGTGCCGTCTACGGGACTATCGTAACGGATCGTATACATATCGTAAAACATTTTTGCGAAATACCATGCTTAATGACGGACTAAATACTTTAGCTATGATGTCCATAAATCGAAATTTAGTGCACGAAATAAACAATTTTGATAATAAAGTCATGGAAAAATTCATTTCCATGAAGGACCGCAGAGCGGATTTCATTTTTAAAAAATGACTTACCCACCCATTTTGTTTAGTTTAATCTGTGTAAATATGTTGTTCTTTCTTTTTCCTACTTATAAACCGTGGTTAGCTACTTTATGAAGTGATTTTTTATGACATAAAAACTATTCCGCTGTTCCAGCTCTTCGTTTTTGCAAACTTGAGTTTTAAGGTAGGTGGATTTTTGTTTAAAATGAGCCCCTTATTTTAGATTTTTTCCGTTTTAATTTGTTTTTGTCGTTATTGTAGTTATTATTATTTTTTAATTCCTATGTATTTATTCAAATTAAATAAATGTTATAAATGGATATTTTTTCGCGCAATTTGCCTATACACTCCAAATCACGAAAGATGATCCCTGCGTCATTGATATATAATTCTATCAACGACATTCAAAGAATAATCTCCACATCCGTATAACAAACAGTACCTACTTGTATGACAAGGATAGCTTGAACGAAAGTATGTGTTTTCTAGCAAAGACATACGGCTCAAGCAATTTATTTGAGTAAGACAAAGACGGGATTATTACCTACTCCGTGATAAATACACACATTTCCGCTTAGTAGTTCTGATTTCTGTCGTTAGTCGTTGACATTTGACAACATACATTCGTTGATATTTGATTGAATTTATTTTCTTTTTATAAATACATCAATCAACAAACCAGAATTCGGTGTGATTCGATACATACGTGTTCGATTGCAACTTTCCCCTTCTGTTTAAATAAAACATGATTATAAATCCGCTGTAATCCCCTTGCCCCTCCGAATCCTTAATAAATGATGTTTTGTATGTTTACAATCATAAAAACTTAACCTCTTAACGTAAATACAAGGCTGTCAAGAACAATTTTCCGACCTGCTGTTAATGAATATAAAAATGAAAAAGGTAATTATCCAACATGAAAGTGGCAATAAATATCAAGTTTTTTTATCGCCTTACGAAATAGAAGAAGCTGAAACGGGTAAGTTAACTTTTAAACATTTGTCAATAACAATTTATTTTTTGATGTCGATTTTTCAGATTCCAACTTCTATAATGAACTAACAAAGTATCATAAATTATACGAACAAAATATAATACATAGGATTGAAGATCACAATGATGAAGTTGCAGGGAATAAAGATCAGCAAACTACAATGTTTTCTGAAGACCTGAATGAAAATTATCATGTTGAAAAAGAATTGGATGAACGGCAAGAAAATAGAAATAGCTTTGATGAATTTTGGACCGAACAAGAAACTTTATTTCTCATTAGTTTGTATGCAGAATACCAAGATGAATTGAAGCATGCAAAAAAGAAGAAATATGTGTGGCAGATAGTATCTGAACGAACTGTCAGTATCACTAGATGAGCTAGAAGATGATAAATCATCAAATGATTTTAAAGCCATTTCCTGAAATATTTCAATTAAAATATTATTATAAAATATACATAGTCTCCATTTCTCCATTTTATTTATATACATATGTCAATCGGCACTATTATAGAATCAAAGCTCTGAATAAGACGTTCTTTTGCAATGTCGGATTAGTTACAAATGATTACTAAACACGGATTATGTTTACGTTAATCATAATCAAAATAAGTGCACAAACGAAAGCAGCTATATTCTTTGAAATTTATTTTTTCAAAACTATAAAGGCAGCAATCACGACAACTTGTTTTAAATTCGTTGCAATATTTTGAACGAGAGAAAAACCATGGTGGTGTTAATACCTATTACATGAGCACATAATATATTTAGATTTTAATAAACCTTTTGTTTAGCGAGTGGCAGATGCATTGTGCTTGGGATTAGTTACAGTAAAATGCATTAAAGCTGTGTAGCAGCAGTTTAAATCGTGTACTTCACAATATTGGATTTAAATATAAAAAGGATAATAATCATAGAGCATTAGTGGAACTATCCAACATTGCAGAGATAAGATTGACATTTCTTAGGAATTACATAAAGAATTTGAGTTCTGTTCAGAGAGAAGTGGTATTGCTTGATGAGACCCGGCAAGATAATAATCTGCAGAGTGAGGGCAAGCGATATGTTGTATTACATTGTGGTTCAAAATTATGTTTTATGTCAAATGCTTCTTTATTGTTTTCAAGCAAATCACAAATAGAAGATTATCGTGGTGAAATGAATGGAGAAATGTTTAAGCAAAGTATCACTGGAATTAACGAAGAAGTTATGCTGGTGTATTTCCATATTTATAGAAGGAAAATAGCACCTTCTTCATTGTGGACGAAGTATTCCATGTTAAGAAGTACTTTGAAAGTGTATATGAATAGTGACATATCAAAATACGGAAAACTGATTTCCTATTTGAAGAGTGAGGCAAGAACCCACAAGTCCAAAAAGGCGAAAATCTTGGAGAGGCTACATATAGAGAAGTTTCTGAATGAGGCTCCTAACAATAAATATTTGATGATGAAGGTATTATTTATTTTCTTATATTTAATTCAAAGTATTTATTCATTATTCGTTTGTGTATTCTATGCAGGTTGCCTTAATAATGGGTGCATCAGGTGCGTGTCGTTGTGATGAAATAACTAAGCTGAAAGTTGACGATATAGAAGATAAAGGATACTTGTATGTTTCGATAGCTGACAAAGACAAACGTATCTAGAAGTTTCACTGTTATGGCAGAAGGATTTACAACAGATATTCTTGACCTCTACAGAAAATATGTCAGTATGAGACCAAAAGGTATTCCACATGGCAGATTCTTCCTAAATTACAAGAAAGAAAAATGCACTATCCAGCCAGTTGGAATTAACACCATTTCTAAGATACCTCAGAAAGTTGCATCTTTCCTGAACCTACCAGAAGCTCAATTATATACAGGACATAGTCTGAGATGTTCGTCAGCATCTCTTCTGGCAAACGCAGGAGCTGATATTACAACAGTTAAACGACATGGTGGGTAGAAATCGTTAACTGTGGCAGAAGGTTATATACAAGATTCAGTATCCAACAAAATTCAGTATCCAACAAGATTGATATAGCCAGAAAGATTCAAGGTTCAGGCAGTCTAACATCCTCGACTTCTGGTCATCAAATTTCTCTTCAGGATACTTCAAATACGTCTTCTAGTATAACTCTAAATTCGAATAACCTGAATGCAGAGTCAGATATAAAGAGGATACAAAAGAGGATTTCCTTCAACTTTAATATTAATGTAAATGTTAATTAGTTGCTATTGTTTACCCTTTAGAATTAATATAAATGTGTTAAAACTATAGCAGTTTGAATGTCTCTATGCAATCTAAATTTCACCTTGTTTTATCTCACTAGTGAGATAAATTATGTTTTTAACTCACTAGTGAGTTATAAGAAGCTACATAATTGATTTAAAATCGCCATAGTTATAGGTCTATTATTAGGAGGTGTTGGATAAAATACATTTACATTGTGAAATCAATGGCTTTATAATTAACATTGATGATTCAAGCAGCAGTGAAGATAGTGATTAACAATACTTCCTATATGACCGCAGATAAAAAAAAAACTGTTAGCTATCCCATGTTTTTACTTAATCTATATTATAACCCAAGATTTAAGCCAACGTACGTGCTACACGTCGTTTTTAGTTCACGCCAAATATATCAAATTTTCTTGTGTTGGCAGTAAAAGTATCAAGTATTAGTATACAGCTGATTAGTTGTTTATGTAATGTTAGTTTATACTTTTAGTAACTGATTTTTTATGCAACAAATACAATGATATTAATACAAATAATCATACAAAATGTTACACATGCAATTGCCAGACAGTGGCCACAATTTTTATCTAAATATGTCTAGAAAGGCAGAAAAATTACAGAAACAGAATTTAACAAGTAGCTAGATTTCCTAATGTACTAAGTAGAATTGATTGTACCGAAGCAGAAAGGATATTTATCATGGAATATTCAGGTAATAGGACATTCTCAATTAAGAATTTGTGACATCGTAGCCAGATGGCCAGGATCTACACATGACCAAACAATTTTGAATGGATCGGCAATAAAAAGAAGCTAAGAAAATGAACATTTCAATAACCCAGTTATACTTTGTGATAGTTGTTACAATATTATAAAATATTTTTTATATTTCCTTTTTTTTGTATATATACTCATGATAATTTTATTATTAAACAAATAATAAGGCAATTTTGTTAAATGATTATATATGTATATTAACTTATTAAACAATTATAATTCCCAGTTACATTGACAATTTAATATATTAAGTTTTTTTTTAACTGGCTCCTTTTTCTTACTGCGTATTCTTTTTCATTGCAATTTTAATATTTGGAGTTAAAAATACAATGCATATAAAAAAAAATGTATGTCCAATTAAATACATTTGAATGTGTTTTCATCTTTTTGTAGCAAGTTTTTGCAAGGTACACTAGTGAAATGTGTTTCGACTGCCTTATTTGATTTGGTGTCCATCAGCTCTAATCTTGTGGTGTTAACTTAAAAATTTTTAATATACACAAAACAAATTCATACAATTTGATGAAAACAATAAATAAAATAACTTTTGTTTGTATATATTATATAAATCTATAACTTATTGCAAGTAAAATTTTTTGAAAGTTCAATTACTAAACTTTTTCTTTCTTGCTCCATTTCATGTTCCTTTTTCAAAATTTCTTTCTGCAATCGTACAAGTTCTATTTTACTAGCAGTCAACAAATAATTTCAAAGCAAAAAAAAACATTTCACAGCAAATAAATTTATATGAATATGTTTTGTTTATAATGCATACTGCAATTTCAAATATTTATACTGACCTTTGTGCAAAACTCAACTTATCTATTATGGCAGTGTTAAGTTATACTGCAATATATTCCAAAATTTATTTAAAATAAGGCACTGTAGAACGTTTAACTAATATCTAGGGTTATTCTATGATATAATTGGGAAGATAATGTTTATAAAACTGTCATAACAGTGAATATGTAATTACAGTTATACAAAGTAGATACTCTGGTCTATTGTATAATTTCAATTCCAGTAATAATGCTGTTACAACTAACTTGAAACTGTTTGGTTTTGCCATTCATTAAAATGATTAAAGAATTACATAATCTTATATGTTGACTTAAATGTTGTAAATTCTTGATAGTTCATTTTATTTTTCAAGTGGTGTTATAGTTTAATTTGATTTGCTGTTTACGCAGCTTTGTTCAATTTATAGTAATTTTAATATAACTTAAGATGTAATTCGATTATATTTGTTCATATAACCTACAAATTAGACCGACTGTGTCAAATATATTTGGCCCGGAAACGAAGTTAAGTTCCATATTCATTTTTCAATTTACAGTATTTAATATGACGCCGAAGTACTGATTTGAATCATACAATGATTATTGATGACGCAGGGATCATCTTTCGTGATTTGGAGTGTATGTCATTTGGTATTTGATTTCTGGTGCGCCCTTCCAAACTAAGACCCCACAACACGTCACTGAACATCTGTAAGTACATCACGCAATTGTTGAATAACACTATTCATTCGGTTAACTGCACATTTATTTTTTGTGTGCGTTTAACCGAATGAATAGTGCTATTCAATAACTGCGTGATGTACTTATAGATGTTGTAGACTATTTATATCGTCCGTCGTAATGACGCCCATTTCAGCCCGATGTGTCCGGTCTCTACTAATTATTATACACTCGAATCTCAACAACAGTTGAAAATGCGGATCAAACGTGGAGAACCAACTTCGAAGGACAAGATAGTTTTATCGGCGAGAAAGATACATTTCAAACAAAATTGGAAGGTATACATAACCTCATTATATTTTGATTAAGCTTTTAAATACAAAGCTGATTCCGCATAGAACATCGGTATTTTGGGATGCAAAAGGAATATTGTTAGTCTATCAACAATATTCCTTTGTTTGTTGATAGACTATCTTCAAAAGGGCAAGACTATAAACGGCAAATATTACACAAATGTTCTAGATCATTTAAAGACAGCTATCGCTTAAAAGTGCCCAAGTATGACAAAAAGAAAGTACATACTCTTCTACCGTAATAATTATGCAATGCACCTATTGCCTATGCATTCTATTAAGGTTCGAATTTATACCTCCCCCCTATTCACCAGACATATACAAAAAAAAGCATATCATTGTGAAAACATATCAAGTGTTAGGTATGCGCCGATTCAATTAAAAAGATCGATATTTGAGTCGATTGAAGATCGAACTGAAAAATATCGATGCATAAAAAAATCGATTCTTGGAAAATCGAAGATCGATTCAGTTTAGAATAAGAAAGTGTTTAAAAATTGAGCGCTTTGATGCATAAGTTGTGATATAAAAATCGAATGCCAAGCATGTTAGCAATCAAATCGTAATATTTTGTTTATAAATATTTTGCTTGATATAACATGTTTTATATTCTAACAAAAACAAAACTTATACTTTTTAACTTAAAAGAGGTACTTTTATTAGCAACAAAAAAAATGTTACCTATATATAGTGCATTATTTAAACATGAAACAAAATTTTGCCACTGCATTTTATAAATATTGCAATATGTTATTGAACACGTCAATGAAAATGTCGCTCATTTCACGAAACGATCTACGCAAAGATCGTAAAGCTGTTTTCATTTCGATCTTCTAGTCAAAAGAATTGAATCGAAAAAAATCGATTCAGATCGCGCATCCCTATCAAGTGTACTGTGTATACAAATATATATAAAACATATCGTTTATGTTGCCTGAAAGAAGTACTCAAAAATCATTTATGAAACAAAGGGAAGACCAAGAAAAACGTGGAATGGGGAAATAAAGTACGAGACAAGATGAGAAGGTATAAAAAATTGACAAAATAATAACTTCGCCAGCCTTATATCTAAAAATATTGTTTTTTGTACTTGATTATATAAATTTTTTTATGAACATGGAAAAGCTAAATTCTTAAATATTGACGGTTAATATTCAGAAGGCTGAATAGAAAATTAACTCTAGCATTTCTTCAATATTTTACACATTTTTTTTTATTGGAATATACCTAAACAACAGAGTTCAGTCAACCAATACGTATAACTTGGAACTGCATTTCAAAATTATTTTATCCTGCTTTTGCAGAACCATTATATCTAAACACGGCCAGCAAAACATTTATAGAAAACAAGTATTAGAAAAAACAATACATACATGAACGTAAATTATGTACCTATACAATATTGGAAGTATTCAAATAGATTGGGGTGACTTCATTGAGAAAGAAAAATTATAAATTATTTTTGGGCTGATTTAATTCTAAATTCATCTAAATTACTTTAGATTTGTCATCTTTCTACTAAACAATTTGTTTATTTTAAAAAGATGAAAGTAAGGGTGTACACTACTCTTAATTATAATAATTAATATAAAAAAATCCAATTAATGAATTTGCAGCGCGAGATTTTTACTATTTTCTTATGGAATAAATAACTGTAATTTATTTGAAATGTAGTAACGCCATCATTTTAGAAATTTATGATTTTGAATAGTAAAATATGTTTTTTATAAATAAAAGTTTACTCGAGATAGTTTTTAATACCTACTTACATTACAAGATATAGATTAATCACTCATTATTCATTATAAAAGTATTTTTAGAAAATAAACCTTAAAAACAATCCAATCTTTAGCAGTAAAAGTTATTAATTTTCTAATATGGTTTCTTTCCTCAAATAGTGATCCATGAATTAATTAAAACTAGAAAATTCTCATTTATTTGATCAAAAAATGTTTGCTTGATTTCATTAAAAAGTATTAAACATATCTAAATAAATATCTAATCCAATTTATTATTATAAAAAATATTTCGCATTTCTCCGAAAATGCAGGCCTTTATAATTAGGGGAATATCTCTAATGGTTATTTTGAAAGGAAAAGTTATTGTGACTGTGATGTGATATACGCACTTGTTGCGACTTAAACATTATTAATAAATGACGTGTGCTTATGGGTTTATAATACTAATTAGCATTTATATGACGTTGAAAATGACAGTTTGACAACATAAACGTCAGCAAAGTTTGTTTGGTTAAAACCACGTTTCTTCCGGTAAATTTACTTTTATGGCATAACAATAAAAGAAATTTTGATTTACACATAGCTATGTTAACAACGGATGATTTTCCAACGTACAATTTCAAAAGTTCACCTGAATCATCTACAGACGATTCTTTCTTTACAGGTAACAAATTAATTTAAAACGCAATTCTCTTGATCTTTCGGTTTTATATTTATAGACATTGATATACATTCCGACGAAGATTTTTTGCAAACGCTTTCATCAGATTTGGATATACCGCTTTTATTAAATAGCGATGATGATGACTTGGGCCTATTAAGTTCTTGTTTTGATAGAAGTCCAGATGAAATTCTATCGGAAATTACGCCCCCTACTTCGGGGGCGTCATACGACTTTAGTAAGGAATTTAACGAACTACAAACTATAGATTTCACACAATGGGGACCAGAAGCATTTCCTAATTTAAAATCAGATATTAAATTTGAGGCGGACAGTCCTGTTAGTTTTCAAGAATGTTCATATCCTGAGAGTACTAAATCTGATTCACCAACACCTTCTGTGGCCAGTATAATTTCAAGAGGAACGGAAATTAAAGAGGAAATAACAATTGATACACCACCAGTTTCACCAAACAATCATGATAAAATATTATATGATGTTCAAGTAAAAAATGAAAATATTCCAAAGGTATTTTTATACAAATTTTAAGAACTTAAACCCAATATATTTCATTTCAGTTAAATACACAAAATATTAAATTATTACCTCATGATACAAAGAATAAAAAGATTATTGTAAAGAAAATAAGCATTCCAATTAATAATAAAAATAAAAATTCACCTGTAACAATAAAGGATGAAATTCCTGCAAAACAAGCCAAGATTATTGCTCCAACATCAAATAGTATTATTCCTAATTATAATAAAACACCAAATGTTGTTGTGTTGGAAAACGTAAAAGCAGTTCCTTTAAATACAATAACAACTATCCCCCAAATTACAATCCCTACTACTGCAAGTATTACGACAGTAAATGCCTCAAATGGTTTTATACCAATGCCAATAGTATTTAACGAGAGCAAAATCAATATAACATCAAATATTGATCCTAAAGTATTTAAACGTCAGCAAAGAATGATTAAAAATAGAGAATCAGCGAATTTGTCTAGGAAAAAGAAAAAGGAGTATTTGTCGTCTCTAGAGAAAAAGGTCCAAGAATTAATAGAAGAGAATGATAGACTTAAAATGGTAAATAAAACACACTTTATTATGATAACTGGAATTTAGAATTAATTAACTGCCTAATTTGATTATGACCTTGACCAATTGGATATTAAATACATGTTAAAATATTCTTATATGTGGTCAAACTGATCAGTTTAATTATGTTAAAATGTCAATTTATTAGTCAAATCTCAAGTGGTTGAGATTAGTTATGCTTTAAAACTGAGTTATGTAAGCACTGTTCCATTTTCTTGAATGAACCAGATCATATGAATGTAAAAATGAGCACTTTTTAAATCATATTTTCAACAGTCAAGTAGAGGTGGGTAATGTTATGTTCATTACAGGACCAATTCAGTTAGTAGATATCGCATGTAATAACTATAATCGCACTTAAAATATTCTGAAAATGAAAGTGTTTACAATAACAAAGACAATTTAAATCAAATTGCCTACTTGAACCCTAAGGATGACGATTTTATTGATTAAAATAATTTAAATTTATGATATTATCAAGCAGGGAAGGCACTTTAATTATTTTTTATTACAGTTGTTGTAAATGCAATATTTTGCTTATATTAAATTGTGTTTACAGGAAAATATTAAACTTAAAGACACACTGCTTCAAAAAGGCTTCAACATATCGTCTTTACTAAAAGGTGCTCCAAGTCAAGCAGTGACGAAAACTTTAATTTTATGCATGGTATTGTTTACTATTGGTTTCAATATGGACTTTATAAGGTAGGCTACACACACTATTATTACGTAAATAATATTTAATACTTTTGTTTTCGTGAACTTAACCCAGATATGTCGAATGTACTATATATAGTATTCTTTTTAACATACTAATAAAACATACTTTTTAGAACAATACATACTGCATCTGTTCATATGCACTATCAGATGTATACTGAACATAACGTATTGTATTATATAATGATAGTCCGTTGCTCTCTTACATGTTAAGACTTTCTAGAAGTGTATTACATATATAAAAAGCGTTCAAATAAGCTTTGCCTCTAGTAGGCCATTCCTTTAAAAACGTATGATTATTAATAATTTAAATTTGCATTAGTTGTCAATTAATAATAATTATTTTGACATTTGTCATTTCAATCAAATATCTCATCTCATAACCAACAAAATTCCTATTAAAATTAGTAACAAGCTAAGACATAATCATAATTTCCAAGGGCTACTTTGAGGTAAAATTTATTTGAATTCTTTGTATATATAGTACAGAAGGCATGGGGTTAAACTAGAATTTCGATGAATTTAATGTGTAATTTTAAATAATTCAAAATTTGTTAGTTATTTAATAGTAATTTACATATTAAATGATGGAATTTATAAATGATAAAGTTTTTTAGTGTTTTTATATAAATTTTGAGTTTCAAGAATTTTATAAGTAATCTGGCTCGTAGGCTTCTATGGTGTTGCCTATGATTGCTTTAGTTATTACAGGTTGCAACCTCATTTCCTTCTAGACCGATGTTTCGCCCACTGTTGCAAAGGACATCTTCAGGGCAGCTACCTACTGTTGCTACACTAAAACTGAAAGTCTGTTAGTCTAGGGCGAGGTTATATAAGAGCTAGTTGTCAACCATATCAACAAAATGTTTATCAAACATAACATCAAAACCATATTTAAACCCCACACCACATTATGGGCCCCTTTATGTTAAGGACCGCGACCATCTAGAAACCCCTGGTGTTTACAGAAATCGCTCGTGTAATAGTCTATTCATTGGCGAGACAAAGCGTTCGGTAGCCGAGTCTGCAGTTGCTAAACTGCACACCAAATTAAATTTCAACCGTAAAATAATGAATCCATAGAAATCTTGAAAGCATCCCAATAACATCAGCCTTGACCCGGAACACCGCCTATATAACCTCGTCCCAAATTAACAGACTGTCAGTGTCAATGCAGCAATAGTGGTAGGAGCCCTGAAGATAGACTATGCAACAGTGAACAAAACGTCGTTCAAGAAGAAGTAGTGAAATTAAAAAGTAGTAAGAATTGGATCAGAATTGGTACCTTTAACAAATAAGTTTGATTTATCGAATTATTAAAAAATTATTGCCATATTTTTGCAAGTTACTATATATTAATTTTATGTACTGTTACTATAGTGCGAAATATGGTCGGTGCACTAGAGGCGTGCGCTTGATAATAGGTAAATAAAATAAAATAAATAGTTATATCTAATTTATGGAATCTTTACCCTTTTAATCAGCGATAAACTACTGAAATACAAACTAACAAATCGGAGACTGTGGCTTATAAGTGAATAATAAAATTAAAAAACCCTTACCACAATAGAATTTAATGATTCTAAATACGTATTTCTACAACCCCGTTGTCATCTTCAGTAGAAAAAACAGTGTAACACTTGAACGCACAAAAGCACTCACAGAAGGATTGTTCTGAACGTCTTTTAGTTTAACACTAAAATCTTCAATCTTAAATGCTACAAAATCTACCTACATTTTGGTAAACCCCACATATTCATGCAAGAGCATTAACCCATTATTTGTAAATTCTATAGAAAAACCGTTTAGAAATATTATGAAAGCCGTAATTTAACATACATTAAGAATCCAATTATGAAACTAATCCTTAAATTATGTTGAAATATAAATTTGGAAATTAATGTTGAGTCAGAATATTTTAATGGCAAATATTGTAATGAAACGAATTTAAAAATAAATTCCATGAATTCGAATATTTTTTAATGGTTTTCCTATTTTTCTTGCTTTAATAACATCTAACTGTCAATTAACTCAAATAAAGAAGAACCTGGTATAGGACCCAAATCTGCGTTAATTACGTTATTCCTATTTTTAAAGATAAAAATGCTCTCAAAACTATCTAATTCGCGGGGGCGTGTGACGTTTTTTATTAATCTCAGACAGTCAGATGTTACGTTGTGATCTGATTCAAGAATATGTCGGGCAACACTTGATTTTTCCGGTCTATTGAATCTAATATGCGAAACATGTTCTTTATAACGAGTTAGAATCGAACGTTTTGTTTGGCCGACATATTTTTTATCACAATCCTTACAATTTATTTCATAGATTCCAGATTTGTTGTTTACCTCAACTTTGTCTTTCGCGTTGCCTAAGAGAGATTTTGGGAGTTATTCGACCGAAATGCTACTTGAACATTATACTGTTTAAAGGTTTTACTTAAATTTTTCGTAGTTTCGTGAAACGGTAAACTAATAAATTTTTTGCTCGAATCAATTTGAGGTAGCAAATATGTGGAATCCTGAATTGTTTTTCTTTAACAATCCTTTGTATGGCCCAAAATTGCTTCCAATTCGAAGGCAAGTTCTTTGAACAGCAACAGCTTATCTCCATTGATCGCGAATTTATTTATGAGTCACTCTGAGATTGAGTTTAAAAAGTCAGCCAAATATTTTCCAAACATATGGGTCAGGTATGTAGACGATGTGTTTGCAATTTTTGATGCCAATAAGTGCGACTTAGATTATTTTGTAACAGAATTAAATTCAAAATTTCCTAGTATTAAATTCACGGTTGAAAAGGAAAACAACGGAGGTTTGCAATTTTTAGATACCTTAGTAATTAGGAATGACAAAAACTTAGAGTTTGATATTTACCGAAAAGAAACCAACGTCAACAGATTTATAACCGCAGATTCAAACCATACTTTTCAGCACAAGAGTGCCTCTTTCAATTTTCTTATCAATCGTTTGTTATAAGCATGCCATTGTCAAAGGATAGATATGAAATGGAATTAACTTTAATTAAGAAAATCGCGAGTTACAACGGTTTCGATTCAGAAATAATAAACAAGCTAGTTAGAAAACATAAAGTAAGAAAAACAATTCAGGATTCCACATGTTTGCTACGTCAAATTGATTCGAGCAAAAAATTTATTAGTTTACCGTTTCACGAAACTACGAAAAATTTAAGTAAAACCTTTAAACAGTATAATGTTCAAGTAGCATTTCGGTCGAATAACTTCCTAAAATCTCTCTTAGGCAACGCGAAAGACAAAGTTGAGGTAAACAACAAATCTGGAATCTATGAAATAAATTGTAAGGATTGTGATAAAAAATATGTCGGCCAAACAAAACGTTCGATTCTAACTCGTTATAAAGAACATGTTTTGCATATTAGATTCAATAGACCGAAAAAATCAAGTGTTGCCCGACATATTCTTGAATCAGATCACAACGTAACATCTGACTGTCTGAGATTAATAAAAAACGTCACACGCCCCCGCGAATTAGATAGTTTTGAGAGCATTTTTATCTTTAAAAATAGGAATAACGTAATTAACGCAGATTTGGGTCCTATACCAGGTTCTTCTTTATTTGAGTTAATTGACAGTTAGATGTTATTAAAGCAAGAAAAATAGGAAAACCATTAAAAAATATTCGAATTCATGGAATTTATTTTTAAATTCGTTTCATTACAGTATTTGCCATTAAAATATTCTGACTCAACATTAATTTCCAAATTTATATTTCAACATAATTTAAGGATTAGTTTCATAATTGGATTCTTAATGTATGTTAAATTACGGCTTTCATAATATTTCTAAACGGTTTTTCTATAGAATTTACAAATAATGGGTTAATGCTCTTGCTTGAATAGGTGGGGTTTACCAAAATGTAGGTAATTTTTGTAGCATTTAAGATTGAAGATTTTAGTGTTAAACTAGAAGACGTTCAGAACAATCCTTCTGGGAGTGTTTTTGTGCGTTCAAGTGTTACACTGTTTTTTCTACTAAAGATGACAACGTGGTTGTAGAAATACGTATTTAGAATCATTAAATTCTATTGTGGTAAGGGTTTTTAAATTTTATTATTTACTGTAATACAGGTAAACACGTCGGAACGAGATGCACAGTGCACTACATACATACATCTGTATGCCTTATGAAGCGCCGACTCTCTTAACGCGCCGACACTCTTAACTATTATTGTTACTCAGTAATTTTATACAGTATGCCAAGTTAAATTGATTTCATAGCTGTGTATTCAAGGGACGTATTTGGCCCTTCTGTACCGGCATAGCTGGACGAGAGAAAATCGCTACTTTCGGCATAGTCTTTTTTGTTCGTCAGGTGTCACCAGACTTATCTGGTGCCACCTGATAAGACAGAATTTGCTATATCTATGCGGCGTTCCATCAAACTTTACGTCACTAGCCAAACTGACGAAGTCTATTGAAGGCAGAAACACGTGTCTTTGGAAGAAGTAAATGTTGGTAAATACAAGGTGTATGTCCGTGTGTACAGATACAGATTTGTGTAATGCATATCTGCTTAATTTGTTTGTTTGTCAACTCTATATAGGAATTACATGAAATATTTAAGCGTTGCTTCATTATTAAATCCTATATTTGTGCCTTGATTGCAGAAGTCCGCTACACAATAGTCGTTCAATTTCGACAGTACAAAAAGAGAGTTTACCTAGATTAAGTGATCATCACGGTAGATCGTTATTGTGGAGTGCCAGTAGAGAGGATTCAACACCGAATATTAACAATGAAACAGATAGCATAAATCAGAAATTACCAATGTGCCCGGTGTATGTGAATCAAAGCGAGAATGTTAGAATAGCATTAGAATTGCATAGGTATTGTTTCAATCTTAATACTAACATCTATCTTCAAATCAATCAGTTTTTAGTCACCATCAAACTCATTACGTATTTTTTGGTTTAATTAATTCATCGCGGAATAAAGGGTACAAAACGGGAAACAAATTTAAAAAATACCACGTGGCACTGCTGTTCTCAAAGGTGTTGCGTGATGTATTTTATATTGACTTAAAAACGGTTCACTTGAAAACAATTTCTAAGATTTTTGTTAAATTATTATTGAAATAATAAAGTTTATTTTTTAACTTTTAGATGGATTGGAAAACCGTACAATATGACCGACGAATTTTATGAAAAAGACATTGCAGACGAAAAGCAATACAAATCTAGAAAGTCTCGTACTAGGAAAAGTAAATTTAACACACCCGACACTCCAATTTTGTCGTCTGTTTATAGATTAGGGAAGAAATCCAGGAGATTGCCCCCGACAACCAATGAATTGCAAATCTTCACTCCTTCTATCGATCACATCTATTCGGACTTTTTCGAGGCGATCAACAGACGAGATGACACTTTTTACGTAGTCTCCTTTAGCGCGGATCACATGTTGTTACCAGCATTGCATTATAATAAAACGACCAGGCCTAAAATGTCACTAATCATGCCTTCAGTTATATCGAATGGTGAGTTTTCATTCTAAGATTCATATTACTCATTTGCAACAATCTAATTAAACTTAAAAAGATCCTGTTTGATGTGTTATAACTTCATCCATGCCCAAAAGATCGTGGAGAATTCATCTAATGCTCGCATCCGAAAGCTGCCACGTTGCTACTTTTCATTTCATATGAAATTAAAATTATGGTCGGTAGAAATTCGCTCATTTAGCTCTATGAAAGCTCTTATTTTAATATGTTCATATCGCACAAAACGGAGTAAAAGATAAAGAATATATTACTGGACACCTAACGTTTGCAGATTCAACACAAGATCAACGTAGCCTAGTACCACTGATGCAAATCGATTGTGAAGTTTTAAATACCCGATTGATACACGTCAAACACGGCACCATACCACAGCACTTCCGTTCAAGCAATCAAACGCAATCTTCGTACAAACATGGAGAGGATATAAGGGACGAACCGGTGCAGAATTATACTGATAAATCTTATACCCCGTATTTCATGAAGAATGTTAAGGAGAAGGGACATCCGAAAGCCATGTATTTGGAGAATATCAAGCAAGATTTCGAAAGTGAAGAAGGTCGCTAAGTTCAATAGTATATTTACACTTCCGCTCATAAGAATTCGAACACAAACTAAATTTATAAATATATGAAAATATGTATGAAAGGTCAAAACAAGATATGATCAAATTTGTTAATTCTGTGGCGAACAAAAATTCTTTTCCGTTCTTATGTATATGTATTAAATAAGCGCCATCTAGAGACCGTCTAAGAATTCTATAGGGACAACAATCTTTTACTCATTACAACTATTTAAAAGTATCATAAGTTGATTATTTCAGTTGTATTATCCCAGTTTTATGAAAATATGTAATAGTTTACGAAGTGAACATTAAAAATGTGATATTTATTATTGTTATGGGTACCTTTAGGCAGTAAAAGAATGTAAATATAGAAACATCTACATCATCTTCATATACTTTACTTTAAATTAATCTTTAAGAAACATTTTGATCAAAGATACAATATGATCAAATATTTCTACCCTCTAGAAGGCCATGAAATTCTTCTTCTTTAAACTTAAGTTGGCAATATAAATTTAAAAATGTGTTTTAAGTGTAAGTCGTGCAGATTAGGTTCTACCGTTGATAGATGAATGTCAATAAACCAATACAGTACACATAATGACAAATGTATTTTATTTGTCACTACCAACATGATACCTTGAATAAATAATTTCAAGGCTAACTAGAGGATAAATTTATTTGATCATATGGTACTATTGACCGTATTCGGCTAGCATCCTAATTATTTGCATTTAAAATAACTGGGATTGCAAGTACAATACAGATCGGTGGTTGTATTTTACCGGGTGTGGTAATAGGTTTTGACTGATTTTGATCTAAGCTCGTGTAGTGAGTATCGGAGGAATAGAAAGAAAAAAATATACTTTACTTGTCATACAAGCAACATCCTAAATTTTGAAAATTACATTGTTTAAATGACCACCATTTTCTCTATTTTCTGTAACATTTTCTCTGTAGCATATTCGTATCAATGCTTCCAATTTCAATGTTGTTCTTTAGCTTTTATAATGTTCGCAGCTTATTAATGAAAACTTTAGACTTTAAATACTCTTACATCAAGTCCGGGGACCTTGATGGCCTGCAATGTCACCACTGCGCGAAATTACGCGGTCTGGAATCACGTTCCTTAAAGCCATTGCTGGTTTAGCGCTGTGTGGCTAGTAGCGCCATCTTGTTGGAACCACAACTATCTTGCACTCCTAAACGCTCTAGATCGACAGGTAACAAGTTATTGAGCGTTTCCATATAACGTTCAGATGTTACAGTCACTGTTGTATTGTTCTCTTAGAAATAGAACGGACCCAAAATACTAAACGCTGAAACGCCGCATCATACAGTTACTGTTGCAGAATGTAGAGGAATTTCGTGTATCATAATGGGTTGTTTTTGACCCCAGAAAATTGGGTAATTTTGTTTATCGACGTGACGCGTTAAGTGGAAATGCTCTTCATCGTGCAAAATTTCGTGATTTTCACGTTAACAACTGTGAACTAGAACGACTGGAACACGTTGCAAAATTCAAGTTTTGAAGGCAAATCATTCGGTAGAAGTTTCTGTACAATCTGTATTTTATATGGAAAACGTTAGAAATCTTTGTGTCAAATTCTTCACATGGTTCTGTCTGATAATTGCAACGATTGTACATGGCGTCTTGCTGAGCGTTTTGGACTTAGAACTATCGTTTGTTTCACTCTCAATGGTTTCCGGAATTCTTACGCTTTTATTTGTGCTTTTATGAACAGCTAAAGCACTACCGGTTGCTTGGAATTTATGGTACCAGTCTATGATCGTTGATTGACGAAGGAGATACTTGTTGAAACTTCATTATAACGACAAGAAATAATCATTACCATATTGTTTCGCTATACAAAGGCTTCATCAGGTGAATGAAAAATTGAATATTTAAAATACAAGTATTTATGTACAAATTATTGAGAAAAATAGTGGTGGAAACATTTTTACAATCTTAAATTTAGTAGCGAGGAGTTGTTTAAATCTAATCGGTTATTGAAAGCTAATCCTAAATTCTTATATCTATTAATTTTTAAGTTTTTTGCTTTTATCTCGAATGTTTTTTTTTAAATCTTTATTTTCTTTATTAATCTATATTTAATATAGATTTCAAAATTTTACATATTCAAGATAAAAGCAAAACACTTAACTTGTTAGAAAACTGTTAGATAGGTTGCAGAGTGAAACGCATTTGTGGTTAATACGTATATTTAAATGAATGTTACAGTTAATAGACAAAATGTATATAACGCATATATATTACCTCGAAAACGATTGTTCACTACTTACATACGCAGCACATGTCATGCGTCTAGGACTATAGTCGGCACACTCACTTGTGTTTGTGATTACACCACGAACTACGACTCGCTTGTAGTGCGACCGCACTCCAACAACAACTTAGAAATTAATAGATATAATAATTTAGGATTAGCTTTAAATGACCAATTGAACCGTACGAGCTGTTCTTGGAGGACCAGCACGTCTTAGGTTCCCACTTTCTCTAAGGCAACGATGGATCGAAGCAAAGGTTGTATGATGAGGTTGCCGACGTTCCGGATATCTCAGTTCATACAAGCGTGCTGCGTCTCTTCCATTACACTGTGCTGTATCATAAGCAAGGTGCATATCGGAAAGTTCTTCAAATGAGAAATTATATTATTTTCAATTAACTAAACTACTAAATTTAAGATTGTAAAAATGTTTCCACCACCCTTTTTCTCAATAATTTGTACATAAATATTCAAAATTGTATTTTAAATATTCAGTTTTTAACCCACCTGATGAAGTCATGACGAAATAATATTGTAGTAGATTTACAATTAAAAAAAAAAATTGAAATTAGAAGTTCAGTACTTATTTCTTAACGTTACCAGTCTATGATTAAATTACGTACAGTTTATTTCAAATTATAAGAATATAACTTTGAACGGCTCTAATGCTTTTATTGCACCACCTTCTGTGATGATAATTATTATACCTGGTCTCCTTATTGAACGGGTACGGTTTACCTATTTGCAACGTATGAATCTAGGGGCCGTATTGACTATAAATTAGGGCCCTATAATATAATAATAAAACGCTGTTAATTTCAAGTATATAATAAAAAATATCTGTACATTGGTTTTATATACAAAGAAAAAATTACAAATCGTGTGGCAACATGTGTAGTGGATACTTATAGATATATAAAGCTAATTTATTTGTCATACACAATAAAATTTTTATGTGCCACCGCATTTCATAAATCATCTGTGATTGAGTCGTCTTGCAAATCGGTGTCTGTGTCTGAATTGTATTGCAAATTTATAATCACAGGTGCTACTATTTTGTACATGCGCATATATTCGTCCTCTTTTGCTATTGCGTGTTTAACAGCATTTTTCCAATTTACAGCAGTTATATGTCCCATAGCATTTTTTATGTGTGTTACACTGCTTTCACTAAATTTCGGTGTTTGATTTGTTCGTCTCATGGTATTTTTCAGTTAGGCCCATATCAATTCAATGGGATTGAAAATGCAATGGTATGGTGGTAAACGCAAAATTGTATGTCCTGCTTCTTTGGCTCTGTTATCCACATAATAATCCTTTAAATATTCTTTTGTCTTCATCACCTCTATTAATTGTTTTTTTGTATAATGATCCTCAAAATATAAATCATTTGCTTCTAAAAATGTTTTAATATCTTTCTTATTATTACATTTTGTAGGAACTTTGGTTTGCTGTCGAGAATGATACGGAGCGTTGTCCATCACTATTACACTATCTTTTGATAAATTTGGCAGCAAAGTGTCACAAAACCATTCTTCAAATAAAGATGAGGTCATATCTTCATGGTAATCTAAACTTGAGGATTTAACATTTTTAGCAGATAATAGCGGCTGTCCGATCCATCCTTTTTCTGACCCAGCATGAAGAATGATTATTCTCTTCCCTCTCGATACCGGCGCGTCCAACTGACACATACTTGAACTATCCACCCAACCTTTGCAAATTGTGTCATGGGTGTCATACCACGTCTCGTCTAAATAACATATTAATCGTCCTTCCTGTCTATACCTTCTAATTGCCGTTAAGTATTCATATCGAAGTTTCTGTAACCTTGGGCTTTCCATAATTGTGCGATGTTTGTTTATAGTGCCAAACTTAAAACCAGCTTTCTTTAGCGTCCACCACAAGGTTGCTTTAGAACACTGAATATTTATAGGCTCATCACTGATTCTTTTATGTAAGCAGCCAAGTGTAGATACAACATTTCCTCTGTAGAAGGAGTATACTTGCTGCCTAATAGTATCAATTTCATACTCTTCAATTTTTCTCGGTGCTCCTTTGTCACTTCTTTGCTTTCGAGGCCCTGCGTTATTCTTAATTATTTTATATATTGTTCCAAAAGGCACCTTGGTTAATTGCGACGTTCGTTGAATGTTCTGGGTTTGTAGTTCGTTATTTTCTTCCATCAGGGTATGATAGGCATTGAAAATTATCTGTTTTGCATCTTCTGATATATGCTTTCTCTGTCGTGCTCCAAGAATATTATCACTATCCACATCATAATCACTGACACTTTCAGCAAAAGGTCGCCACATGTTGGTTAAGTAAAGAGAGAAAAATCAAATATGTATACAGCAGTAAAGATTAACAATAAATGATAAATAGACTCAATATTAGATGTAATATATACCAACTCTCCTAACTATATTTACTTAAATTTTGTTTAATAAATATAAGCACTTATTTCATCTAAATTGTAATTTAATGAGTATTTAACTATATATAATAACTATATATTCAAATTAACAACTGTTGATACTTATATTATTATTAAATTTTATTTCATCTAAATTGCAGTAATTACAATTTACTTAAATTTTGTCGTTGCGGACCTCAGCAGTTTGTTTGCGTAAAAGATAATCGTATTGAGCGGCCAGGTAGTTATTGCCGCAGGTGGTGCAATAAAAGCATTAGAGCCGTTCAAAGTTATATTCTTATAATTTGAAATAAACTATAAAGGAATTTTACTTAAAGGCAGAATATTGAACTCGCGGTGAAACCTTCGTTGAATAGTAATTATCGATTTGGTTTCGATATAGGCCGTAAGGGCAAAAACACGTTCATTCACGGGCCATGTATTCACGTCTACTGAAACTTTATGTCACACGGATTGATAACGTGACAAACCAGTCTACACCTCCAATCCACTGTATCACCGTAACGTTCTCGTATTCGCCAAAATCTACTGCCCCACCCTTTACATTTTTATTTGTAACTTATAACTTACACGTGGAAAACAATATCGGACAAATGTCCGCCCAAAATTCGTTGACAAACTCTTACACTTTTTACAAAATTATTTATGACATTTACGCACATTTCTGGATCGATTTCCATAATAACGCGCTCGATTTGATTCTTTAACTCATGGATTGTCCTCGGATTATTCATGTAAACACGTGATTTCAAGTATCTCCAGAGAAAAAATCACACGGTGTCATGTCGCATGTTCTTGGCGGCCAATTCTGATCTCCCTGGCGTGAAATGAATCTCTCCTGCAATAACGCACGAGTCTCGCGCGCAGTATAGCAGGTGGCGCCATCTTGTTGGAACCACTTATTTTGGATGTCTATGCCGTCCAATTCGAGCCAAAGAAACTCACGTAACATGTTCCGATAACGTTCGCCATTCACCGTAACTGCATTACCTGCAGCATTTTGAAAAAAGTAGGGCCCAATCACACCACCTGCATAAAAGCCACACCATACAGTTGCTCGTTGTGAATGCATCGGCTGATGAACTGTTATGCGAGGATTCTCGTCGCCCCATATCCGACAGTTATGCCTGTTGACAAAGCCGTCCAGTTGAAAATGCGCCTCATCAGTAAAGATATCTTTTGTGCGAAATCCTCATCCAGATTTAGATTTTCCAACACCCAATCAGCGAAGTCACGCCGTTGTAAATGATCGTCTGGAAATAGCTGTTGCGTCAATTGGACCCTGTAGGGGTGAAAATGAAGGTCCGCTATCAGAATTCGTTCCATAGTGCTCTTCGAAACATTCAATTGCTGTGATCGACGACGAATCGAAATTCGGGGATTTCGGGCAACACTTTCCCTTACTGCAGCAATATTTTCAGCAGATCGGCCGGTACGATTTCTTCTTGGTGTCTTTACATCAAGGTCCGTATAATTTCACTAGGTTGCCTCGTAACTACGGACCAATAGCAGAGCAGCAACGCGAAACGTCACAAGTATGCTGGAGTAAAGCGGGAATCGGTTCGGTCGGATTTATATAACTTAATATGTAGTAAAATTGGTTAACTTGTTAATCTTATACGGTCATGATAATAGGTAAATTTGATTTATTTAAATATATGTCATAGAAATTACCACAAAAAGACAAATATTATATCAAATATATATTAATACGTTAATGTACAGTAAAAAATAATTGTATAACAAAATGTAAACATAAAGCATTATTCTGTGATTTTTCGCATTTTTTTGGTTAACTTTCTCTTTCCAGAATCGTCCGATTGCTTCTTGCCGTTTTTGTTTTCTTTCTTGATCGAATTAAGATATTTAATTCGACAAAATATTCTTTGCCTAACAAAAGCACGAACTAGTTCCGGTTCAATGGTCGATAATTCTTTACAAATAAAGTTTGTTGTTGTAATAATGTTTTTACATTTTTTAAAAGAGTCTTTGTGTAATTGTTTAAAATATACTTCCATGTTTTCCACTTTTTCAGACCACTCTGGAGAAGGTTGAATTAGTCCTCCGAATGATAAATTTTGTATCCACGACGGTATATTCTGAAATTCATTACATTGGTAGGTATACTTTCCCAAGCTTGGAAATTTTTCTTTGTATTTTTTAGCCAAAAATCCAGCAATATACTGCAAACCGCCTTTTTCGGACGTGGTGCGAATTGATTGTGCTGAAACGTTAGTTGACCTAGGTACTTCGTCGGTGTATGTTTCGCGTTCTGGAATTATAGCGATTGACACATCAGGCAGTTGTGTTCGAATCGTAGCTTTTCTTAAAGTACTAGCTAAAACGTAATTGTTGTCTTCCTCGATTGGGACATTAGTATGTCGCTGAACAATTCCTGCATTTTTTCCTACAAGAATCATTCGTAAACGATACAGGGCGTTTAATGGAGATGGATGATCATGGAGCCCTCCCCTTGATCGTAACTGAAATGGAACAAGCAAGTTTTATTTAAAAATGAAATAGGATAATAGGGTAACGTATGTAAGATTCTCATTACCTGAGAAAATAAGTTTTCAAGGCAGTTTTGATTTAGGCGGTGTGTCAAAATAAAAGAGATATCGTATTTAGTAGCCATATCGTCATATAAGCTTTGTAACGACTGAGTGGAAATAATTACACCTTTCTGAAAAATTTGTAATGCTTTTTTAGTTAGACATCTCATACCACTAAAAGTTGAATTTATTTTGTTTAGAATTTCATTTTGCTGTTCTAGTTCTCTTCCATAAGGTTCTTTACTTGGCACTGATGCAAATGGGGCGTATGAATTCATTAAATCAAACCAGTAACCAATCAGTTCAACAAAGTCTCCTGCATTGTTCGCTAATACTTTGTCTTCTCCTGGCAGATATGTTTTTAAAGCGGTTGCCGTTTTGTGAGAAAAAATTTGTGCAGCTAGCGCAACGTTTTGCCTTTGCGTGTTTTCACAAACTAAATGGAGAGGCTTAAGGTGAAAACATGAAGTTATCTCAGTATCTGCGTTTTCTATTAAGGTTTTAATTGTTTCTTTAGTTATGGTAGTCCCATCTTCTAACAGAAATCCAGTGTCGTAGAGCCAGTTTCGTATCAATTTCAACAGATGTGGAACATCTGCAAAAAAATCAACTTTTTCGTTGCTCACTGGGTGTCTAAAATATGTTTGATTTATGTTTATCCCTATTTCCTTCCATAGCCCTATGTTACCTCCTCCACAATCAGAAACACACGCTACCACATTGTACCCAATTCTGTCAAGTTCTATAATGGCATTTTGAAGCAATTCCTTTGTCATTTTCGTTTCAAAAGCAACAAATATGGGCGGCTTCCAGTTGTCAAATAACCCTCGTGCCATAATTACCTGCATGTATTTATGCTCTCCCATTACTTCATCTTCTTTCAGATCATATTCATAGACAGAAGCAACCCTTACATCATCGAACGAAAGTACAGCGATTTTTTGACGAATGGTTTTACTCTGTCCGTAAATTTTCATAATTTCTAGGACATTTTGCAGTAATCCGTTTTTTAATTCTATATTGCCTGCCCAGCGTTGCAAAGTAGATATTCCCGATAATGGGTATTTCAATTTTTCTCTAACAAATATGTAAGTTCGTTTACTCAGATATCTGAGGGTAAACGCTTTTGCTATTTCCTCCTGAGTCCATCGGGCCCTGGACCTTTTTTTCAGAATTATATCTTGATGATTTTCCGTAAAACATTCTGAAAGTATATGTTTAATTCTAAGATCTAGTTTCGTTTCTTGCTGCTCAAGCAATTTCTGAAGTTCAAAATTCTTTTGGTTTACTTCACAAACCTGTGTCTCAACTTCAAAAAGTTTCTTCTTTAAATTTTCATTTTCATTTTGCAATAAATTATAATTTTGTTGCAAAACTTCAAAGTCATTGCTAGAGGAAGCCGGATTATCCATATTTTGTATTTGGTTTGTTAAATTAGTATTTTCAGTACTTATTTCATTACCTATCGGTAATAATAAATTGTCAACAATCTTCTTTTGTTTTTTTTTCTCATAGCGTTCACATCTTTCTGAAATATCCGTTTGCCGATCTAAATCATCAGGCATCAAGTTACGTGATGGGATAGCTGAAAACGTTTTGTTAATATTATAATAAAAATATAATACTAATAATAATAATGCATACCTGATTTTTTTAATTTATTTGGCAAGATACCGAGCATTTTCGCTTGAAAGGCATCTTCAAAATCATCATCGGTAAAATGCTTACTGCAAATCCTTTTATGTTGCGGATCGAATTTTCCCTTCCGATAACATTTTCTAATCCATTGTTTTTTTATTATTTTATCACGCGGAAATGTAAAGAAAGATATTTTCTCTCGACTTTCTTTTGCCCTTTTAGCGTTACTTTTGCATACAGAAACGCTACATATGGTTCCCGTCATCTTAAAACATTTTGTAACAAAATTACCCATACGTATTTAAGATTAAAAAATGCACACTCACCTTTAGCGTTACAATATGTTGTTACACTACTATATTAACACTATTTATTAGTTTTAATTTGAATGTCCACGTTTTGTTTCAACCACCAATATTAAAAAAGTGAAAAATACATATAAATAACCACATGCACAAGTAAACAGCATCCGTTAACCTTTACTTACGGGTATTTACTGAGCATAACGGGCTCATACTGGCATACTGGATGACGCGGTCTCACCCCTCCGCCCTTTGCCCCACTCGACTTACGAGGCAACCTAGTGAAATTATACGGACCTTGTCTTTACATCACTAACTGAACCACTTTGTTGAATTTTTTTAATTACTCGACGAATATATTGCACGCAATCTTCGAAGTGTTTCTAAGGAGCTTTCACCGTTCCTGAAGTAAGTTGTGACAATGACAACGCGTTGTTCGACAGTAAGACGATTCATTTTCACTAACCACAATATGTCTAGTTGACAGTTAACTAAAAACACGAGTTGCCAACCGACCGGTACGAAAATGACGCCTTTTTTAAATTGTGCATTCGTTTTGGGACACCTATATATCTTAAGTGGTGAAATAGGTTTATATGAAACTGGATAATTTCAAATAAACAAATATTAATGGATAGACCAAGTAAATTACCGGAACGATATCAAAGTAGACTATTTAATGAACGTATAATTTTGGAATTGACAGAAGTCAACTGTGATTCCATTTTCTACAAAACATTTAAACCGTATGTTAATATAACCATAACAAAAATGCATGAAAGATGTTTCAATTTAGTTTAGAAGGACATTTTACATCCATATTTGTTTCACCAAGCGTTTGAATTTTTATGAGCGGAAATATGCACACTTTTGGTTTATTTATACCTTTGATAGTTTTTAATCTGTGATTATTTCTTTTCGAGAAAAGAAGGGTAACTTACACTGATGATAAGTTAAATGTTGTCATTCTATATGGTCTTACTTAATATCATTGTTTTTTTTTTTGCTACACTTAGATTATTGTTACATATTGTGATTTGACGTGAAAACGTAATTATATCCAACGCTACCTTATTTGTACAAATGTTTTTTATTTTCAATAAAAAGTTTATTGATTTAAATGCGTTTTTTATTTATTTACTGCAAACTGGAAACGTCTAATTCATCCAAATAAAAAATAAGAAAAAACGGAATAAAATGTGGAGTCCTCACAATTTACGGATTGTTCAAAAAATTATATCATCCTCTGTCAAAGAAAATATAACAATAATAAAGGACTTTGAATTAAATATTGCTTTCAACATTTTACGACGCTAATTATTTGAATTTATTGAAAAAATTCGCACTTAAGCAGGATTCGAACCCGCGTCCATGGTTTGCCGGACCATTGCTCTACCACTAAGCTATTAAGAACTGTGGTTCTGAATACATACGGGAAGTCTTAAGTTACATTAAGGATTCCCAATTAATTAATGCAATTAATTTGCAACATGTGCCGACTACAGGCAAAAATATTAACATCTGCTTCCTTAATGTAACTTAAGGCTTCACGATGAACTTTAAAATAAGTGAATCCACAGGGATCCTAAAGCATTTCAGTCTCGACCGTGTTGATGAATACCTTCCACACAATACTTGTCAAATCTTTCTATCTCGAAAACTCATACGTAACCGTGACATTCCAATGACTCGAGACACCTCTTATATAATCCTCTCTCAAACTTTCAATTTCAGTGCAGTAACAGTAGTAACATCCTTGAAGATGCCCATTGCAACAGTAGATGAAACGTCGGCTAAGGGGGCAGTGCCAAAGACGCTGTTTCAGCGTTGAATCCCAGAAGCAATCATGGACAACGGTCTTGTAAGCTACAAGCCAGATTAATGCTGTATGTCATGGTTTTGGACAATACAACATACCAGAGTAGAAAAATTTATAAGACACCATTAACATTATTGAAAAAAGCAGATTTCTAAACCAGGCTGAGAGAGAAGTGGGGGAATAGAATATTGAGGATATAATTAAACTATATTTATTAATATTACTATTAAATTTAGTTCAAATTAATAAAAGTAAATTATTTTCATTTCATTGATGAAATCGCAAAATAAGATAACAAAGTTGTGCTGATATTATCCTCTTGCCGCTGTGAATTCAATCCTACCGCTAGGTAGAAGCGCAACGAATTAGTTCTCCCTACGAATGACACGCAGTAATGAGTAGAGACCGGACCCATCGGGCTGAAATGGACGTCATTACGACGGACGATATAAATAGTCTACAACATCTGTAAGTACATCACGCAGTTGTTGAATAGCACTATTCATTCGGTTAACTGCACATCTATTTTTTGTGTGTGGTTAACCGAATGAATAGTGCTATTCAATAACTGCGTGATGTACTTACAGATGTTGTAGACTATTTATATCGTCCGTCGTAATAATGTCATTTCGGCCCGATGTGTCCGGTCTCTAGTAATGAGCAGCGATAAGATGGTAAGCCCTCAGCTGTGAAAGTCACATTGCTTTAAAAATAAAGGCAATTACTTTTATTGATTTGGTTCGATTTATTTATTCAATTTATCTAAACAATAATAAAATATCTAACAGTTTTTGATATCAAACAAAACCAATAATAAAAACAACGAAGAAATGACAGGACAACACCAGAATCAAATAATAGGTGACACGTAACATTCAATATAAACTCTTAAATGGAAGCAAACGAAATCGGAAAAGAGATTAAAGATCAAGTTCCCGAACAAGACACAGGGGACGAATTTACTGAATTTATTAAGAATAGGTGGCGCCAGAGGTAATAAACTTTAAAAAAGACAATGCAAATTGCCATATTCGCCATTATTTGGATTTTGTTTTTAATATACGCCATATTGTTTTTGTAAATTATGTAAAATACCAAAAGTTGCAAAAAAGTTTGTGTTGTAATAAATTTTAATATTTGAATTATTAATTTAGAGTAATGGTGTTGCGTTTTTGAGATTTGCAATTATTAGTAAGTATATGTGCTAGCAGAGTAATAATTACGTCTATAAATTATATATAAAAATTATGATTTACCCATATTGTGTCAATATTAACTTCATACATCTTATTAATTGTGTTTTACAGGTACTTAGAATAAATATGTTACAATCTGAGTTGGGTAAGAAATTCTGTAGGTACTGTAAAGGATTTGCCACAGGCATTTGACTGAGGATAATAAGTAATAAGTGTACAAATAACTTATGGCTAGGTGCTATTCCAAAATTATTTATACCTACTGTTAAAGTTATCAGTAATGCAGGGACTAATTTTGAAGGGCCTTCCCGCAGTGCAGCAAGTAAGTTTTATTATCAAGAAATGTTTGTAGAAATATTTTTTAAAAATTATAATTTTTCTTTGAAACTGAGAATGGAATAGAGTGTTATTTTTTGATATACAGATTAGTAATAAAACACCAATTGTCTTAAATGTCATAAGTGGAATGGGGGTACAAACGGAAGAAGAATTAAAAAAGGAAATTAGTATCAATATCATGAAAATGGACAGAAGAGATGGTAGTGGTAAACATATTAGTTTATTATGGCAATATAGAACTGATAGTTTCTTGCGATGGATCAGAAATTACTATTAAGTTAAAACACTGCTACAATCAGGAACAACTATCAACCATTTATTAATTTCTAGGCATCGTGAATATAGCTTTTCCAGGTAATCAAAATGTCGTTAAAATTAATTCCCTAGATACATTGCCATGAAGCTAATAATGGTAGATAAAGTGTCTTCTATATTATGAATATAACCGTACTTAGTAATTATGAATATAATTTATTTAAATTAATGTAATTTACAATGACTTCACAATTTTTTTATGCAAATACACGTATCCATATCTACAAATTCTCTAAACTACGTTCCATACAGTTTTAATAAGTATTGAAAAACTATTATGTAAATGTTTGAGTGGCATGCTTTAATTTTCCGAAAAGAATTTTTGTACAGTGTACTACCAAAATTAACACCACAAGTGATTAAGGCTTTGCAAAATGTTAATATTTTTTTATTTAAATAATTTGAAAGGTAAGTTTTGGTTTAATTGTAAGTATAGCTGCAGGCATATGTCTGAGACCTTTAAAATATTAGAGAAATTTTCGAAATTATGTATATTTAATTGGTGCAATGGTACTAATAAAACTATACAGGGTAAATATACTCGTAGGGAATCCAAAAATTATATTATATTTATACAAGCTTTTAAAATTAATAAAAATAAATTGTATTAATATTTGCGTTTAATTTATATTATATAACTATGTATTGTACAAGCGACGCGCTCTTGTATTTTTGCTGCTGTGATTATACAAGTGTCCCGTATCGTTTTGTTCAAATTTTACGAGGGTAAAGTAGACTTCATTTCAAGTAACAAAAACAAAAACTTGTATATCCATTTTTATTTGTTTCAAAGTTACAGATCTATGAATGTGATTGTCAGATCATGAAAAAAATGTAATCCTAAAGTCAATACAAAATGATTTTATTTAAAAAAAGATAACAGGCCTGTGATTGTTAACGTCGCATAATAACATGTTATCCTAAAATAAATAAACACGTGTCGTAGTGCATACAGTAATTTCTTGGAGATCTACAAAAAAGAGTATGTACTGGAAATTTATTTATGATAAAGAAGGTTCTTACTTATTTCGTAAGTGCTGAACCATGAATATCATACAATAAACAAATGTTCAGATGAGTGTTAACGTTGCATTTTTTAATAAAGGATTACATTACGTTTCAGTTCATACAACAGCTTATTAGTGAGTGGACACGTTTTCTTTATTCAAAATGCCTTACCGATTTTCTTCTCAAGAGTATGTGGACATGCATTTTGTGTATGGCTATTGTAACGGCAGTGCACGTCAAGCAGTTATTGAATACCGACATCGGTTTCCTGATAGGCGCATTCCTCATTACAGAACGTTTCTGGAAGCACACAGACAATTTCGCGAACGCGGACTGCGTGATTATCTTTTCGACCGAGGAGTAAATTTGCCAGCAGACTTAGAGCAAGAAGCAGTAGTTGCTTCTAGTAGGAGTAGAAGCTATTGTTACAAGGAATCAAACTCTCACTGTACGTCGAATCGCTAGACAACTAGGAGTGCCACGAACTGACAGTTGGCGAATTTTAAAACGTGAGGGTTTATATCCATATCACTATCGCAGGGGACACGGTTTGCTTGAGGCAGACCACTATGCTCGTCTAGTTTATTCTACCTGGATATTAAGACAGTCACGGCTTCATTTTAATTTATGCAGAACAGTCATCTGAACAGATGAATCTACGTTCACGAGAAGTGGTGTTACAAATCTGAGAACCTGCACAGGTGGTCATCAGAAAATCCCAAAGCTATACGCCCATCTAAATTTCAACATGAATTTTTTATTAACGTTTGGGCGGCCCTAATCGATGACTTGTTGATTGGTCCTGTCGTTCTTCCAGGGAGGTGAAATGCGGACAATTACCTCCAATTTCATATTGACAAACTGCCAGGTCTTTTAGAGGATGTCTCACTGAATGTTCGACGAGACATGTGGTTTCACATGGATGAGGCACCACCACATTTCGGAATTGCTGTCCGAAATTGGGCTAACGTCAATTATCCAAGATGGATTAGTCGAGGTGGTCCTGTTGCATGGCCACCCAGATCATCCGATCTTAATTCCCTTGACTTTTATTTATGGGGGTACATGAAAAATTTAGTCTACGCGCAAGTTTCGAACACAAGAGAAGAGTTGTTGGATCGTATTCACCTGGCTGCCGAGCAAATTCGACAAAACAAGTATGAGCCTACATTCAACAAGGAGGTGGACATTTCGAAAATGAACTTTTTTAAATAAAATCAGTTTTTATTGACTTTAGGATTACATTTTTGTTCATGATCTGACAATCACATTCATAGATCTGTATCTTTGAAACAAATAAAAATGGATATACAAGTTTTGTGTTTTTGTTACTTGAAATGAAGTCTACTTTACACTCCTAAAATTTGAACATAACGATACGGGACACTTGTATATGTATAGATTTCTATTTGGCATTTGAATCGAAAAACAACGATTTGGTAATTTTAAATTAAAAATTACTTTATTTTTTTTTTTGTCCAGTGGAAAGCTATAGATCTAATGTTCTACCACTGTTACTCGAGTTTTACAAAGTGTAATATTTTAATTTTATTTAATATGGAAAAAATTAGGAATTTTCTTTAAATTGATTAGATTACTAATCTAGTCAATTTAAAGAAAAAATTTCCGATTCTAGTTTTGTTTGTAAACGTTGAATAAAATTAACATACTGCACAATGTTCTATATTTCCTTCGCTACATTTTTTAACTAAATCATTTGAAAAAAAAAACAATATGGCCCATAAAACTTTTTAGTACGGACCTGTTATGGTGTACACGACCAAGCCGTAGGGGGCGCGCTAATACGAGTTTATTGGTATTTCAGTTTCCTCTCTATGATATATGTTTTATGATCACATGACGAGAACCAAATAATAGGCGATACTGGAATTTTATAGTAACATTTCGTTGCACTAAAATACGCGGCGGGAATTTTGAACTATCCTCAATTATTTAAAATCACACTGTATATTAACCCTTTCGCTGCTCCGGGCGTATATTAACGACTATCGATTCACTGCTCCAGACGTATTTGCACGGATCGCTTAGAAAAAAATATGTACAACGTTAAACTGCTCCTGCCGTTCATATAAGTTTTCGCTAGTACACTGTTCCAACCAGTAGAGCACGATTACTTATGCGTACGCTGCCGCGACACTGTAAGGCGATCGCCATTGCGAGTGTGGTTTCAAAAAGTAATACACCTAGTTTGTGCGGGCTCTTGTAAATAGTTTCTGCTTAAAAATGTCTGGGCATTCTCGTCGCCTCACAGACGAAGAATTGTTTAATATACTAGCTAATAGTGATGAAGAAGAGGACGACTTCCCAATGCCCCAGGAACGCGACGATGGTTGGCTAGATACGGACGACGAAATAAAAAACGAGCCGGTTACGGAAACAAGTCAGAGATTTTGATGATGTGATCGCTTCTTCGGCGGATTCTAGAGATGAAGGTCAAGCTTCTAAAAGACCCAAAAATATCGATATTGGCTGGAAATCGACTGATCTAAATCCCACAATACCTTCTTTTGATACCCACAAATACGGGTGTAAAATCACACATTTGGATGATGCGAGTACGGCATTAGATTGTTTCAAAGTATTTTGTAGCGAACAATTAGTTGACGTTATTGTCCAGCAGTCCAATTTATATTATCAGTACATACCCGACGGGGGTGTAAATGAGAAATCAAGACTGAAACGTTGGAAAGCCACGAACAGAGACGAAATTTATTGTTTCTCTGCAGTAAACTTTTTGATGACTCAACTAAAGAAGAAGGAAATAAACGCTTATTGGACCAATGACGTGTTATTGTCTACTCCAATATTTCCACAAATTATGTCACGGGATAGGTACATTTTATTGCTAAGAATGTTACACTTTGTTGATAATAATGAACAAGTTTGCGAATGAATTAGTTTGCGAAAAGTATTTTCAGAGGCCTTCTATCCATTTCAAAATCTCTGCATTGATGAAAGCTTGCTTCTGTGGAAAGGGCGCCTGTTCTTCAAACAATACATTCCATTCAAGCGACACATATTTGGAGTAAAATTGTGCGACTGTGAGACTGGCTACGTACTTGACTTTATTATTTATGTAGGTACCGCAACGGAAATCACAAAAGAAACAGGTGTAAATTTAGGAATGTCTGGAAATGTTGTCGTTACGTTTCTAGAACGTTATCTGAATAATAACCAACGCCTGGAACTGTAAGAAGAAAGCGGAAAGGTATGCCTCAGCTTTCCAAAAACCTAAAAAAGGGTGACGTTGAATATATGTCTACAAGCAACCTTCTTGCTCTAAAGTGGCAAGATAAACGGGAGGTTACAATGCTGTCAACTCTTCACACCAGCGAAGTGGTCCCCACGGATAAGATCGACAGAAGCACAAATGAAGCAATAAAAAAACAACGTTGCAACGTCATTTACAATGAAAACATAGGCGCTATCGACAAGAGTGATATGTTGCTGAGTACGGTGGAGTGTGTGCGCAGGACCATCAAGTGGTAGAAGAAACTTTTTTTTTCATTTAGTGGACCTATATTTGTCGAATGCACACGTGTTATATAAAATACAAACTGAAAAAATTATTTCGATTTCGGAATTTTAAAAGGATCTCGTAAAGCAGATTTTGGAAATTTACCACCAACCCACAACAGACTATCGTCGTGGTAGAACAGCAATTGATGGTGAATCCATTGCGTTTGACAGAGCGCCATTTTATTTCTCTTGTTCCAGCAACAGAAAATAAAGTCAGCACAGAGGAAATGTGTTGTGTGCGAAACATTCCAAAAGAAGTGACACTAGGTATATGTGCACAAAATGTAACATACCTCTTTGTCTAACCGTATGTTTTGAAAGATATCATACTCATAAGATTTATTAATGTTCTTTTTTTATTTACTTTTCTAATCAAGATTTGTCTCCTTTGTTCCTTTCACATTAGTATAGAAAATCATAGTTTTTATTTAGACTCTTAACTGCTATGGGCGTATATATACGGATCGGGCGAAAAAGATGCGCATACGACTGGCGCCGTTAATATCGAAAGGGTTAAGAACCAAAGCCGACAGATACAAAATAATAATATATACTCCTCCGCAAAATAATTATCGCAACACCTGAATTTTTTGAGTCTACGAGCATTTAAACGTACTGTTTGCTATTAAATTGATCATATTGACCTTTTTGTCGTTGTCAGACTGACATCTAAACGACATACCAAAAAAACATTCTTTTTACTGCCTGTTTTTTGATAAGTGCAGTAGAGAGCATTTAAAATATTGTAGTTTGTTAGTCAGATCGGTTCAATTTTTTATTAAATTACCGTTATGAATGTTCCGCAACGTGTGTCTACATCTTACCTATGAAGAAACCGTGCAATGTATCACACTGGTGGAAAATGGCCGTAGCATGCGGTATGTAGCTAGAGTGCTAGGAGTACAGCCATCAACTGTAAATAGAGCAGTAGCACGATTTAGGGCAGAGGCTCCCAAACTTTTTTTTCTCATAGACCACTTTGAAAGTTTTGCTGGTTCCGGTGGACCCCCTGCAGCTACATTTCTACCATATTCCCAAAACTCGACAAAAAATGTGAAGATTAGATCTAATTATGGAAATTTGCGTTGCGACTGAGTTATTGGTTAATTAATTAATTAATTGATTGTGCTGTGAGTGGATGTAAAAAAAGTAAAGTTAGCCAATCAAAAAAGTGATTCCATCCAACTTTACTCCTTTGACATCTACTCACAGCACAAGAAATCAATCAATTCTCACATATTTTATTTAGAAAATTCCCATTCGGAGTGGCAAAAATGAAAAAAAAAATTGTATAGTTCCTTGTGTTGTATTTATTCAAATATGTAATTATTACACTATTAATTATTATTGTTATCCTATTACATTGTAATAGGATAACAGTCGTAATATAATTAAAATTAAATATTAGTAACGTAACGTAACTTCTACAATGACAATCACAAAATAGTCATAATTTTAGTGGGAGGGATGTACTTGATGGATTGACAGCAAATTATCAATATTTGGCTTCAGTTTTGTTAGGAATAACCGCAAATCTCCCCGTTCTGTGATATTCAATCTGCTCCTTTTTTTTGTTAAAAGGCTTGTAACGACACTAAAACTTTTCCCGACAAGATATGACGAGGGAAACGCTATCAAAAGCTTTGTCGCAATTCCCCACAGTCCAGGATATTTTTCGGGTATATCTACCTGCAGCCAAAATGTTTGATACCCTCTTTTAAATTTCACCTTCAGTTCCTCATTAGTGCTAAGCTCGAGTAGCTCCTCTTGTAATATCACATTCTCCACTTCCGTTTCATCAAGTGGATTTATGATCCGTGATGGTATTTCCATCGTCAGAATATCTTCAAATCTGATTTTAAAGTCATCATGCAGGGCAATTAAATGTTGAATGTATGTGTGAATATCCTCATCAAGGCATTCTACCTGTGACAAGTTTGAAAACTGAAAATTCGCGCCGACTAATATTTTGCTTCATAAATTTCAATTTTCCAAGAAAAGCTGAAATTACACCCTTTGTTTTTATTAAATTGAGGCTGCCCCCTTGTAATTGTAAGTTAATGTCATTAAATTTTTTGAACAAATCTGTCAAATACGCGATGTCTGCTTTCAAATTGAGCAGGTTTTCTTTTAAATCTGGATCTTTACTTTCCAGAAACTCTAAAACTGATTCAAAAAGTGAGAAAAATCTTATTAAATATGCACCTTTCGACAACCAGCGTACTTCAGTATGTAAGAGCAATCGTTGAAAGTCTTCATCATTTTCATCGCACAGTTGTGCAAATAAACGCGTATTCAATGCATTGCTTCTTATTTTGTTAACTGCAGTAACAGTCGCTGAGCTTCTTAAAATATTATCTGCCTACATTGACAGGTGAACTCAAGCCAACATTTTAGTTCCTCACTATCGAAACCAGATAAATTTTCGTGGACCACCGCTTACGAATTGTGAACCCCCCATTTTTTTGTCACGCCAACGTAGACCCCCGTCGAGTCTCCCGTGGACCCCTGGGGTCCACCTGGACCACTTTGGGAATCAATGATTTAGGGAAATTGGGAACTATAGAAGAAGGCCTGGGCAAGGTCGCAAAAGAGCTACTACCCCACGAGGTGATCGTTTTCTGCGGTTAACTGCTCTGCGTACTCGTCATTTCACTACTAAATTTCTCAAAAATGAGCTTTTAGGAGCTACAAATGTACAGCTTTCCGCACAAACTATCCGCAATCGTCTTCGAGAAGATGAAATAACAGCTCATGTTCCTGCTCACGGTCCACTTCTCACCAGAGAGCACCGGGTTGCCTGATTACAGTTTGCACGCGAACACGCCGATTGGGATATAAACCACTGGGTCAATGTCATCTTTACGGATGAGTCTAGGTTTGCTTTATGGTCTTCTGACAGACATGCCGGTGTATAGACGACCTGGCGAACGTTATACTGTCTGTAACTTCCGTCCATGTGTCCCTTTTGGTGGAGGATGCGTGATGTTATGGGGAGGCATCTCTTTACAGGGCCATACAACATTGGTACCATTACCTGGGGCTAGATTAACAGCAGCTAAGTATGTTACCGACATTTTAGAAGAACATGTGATACCATTACGCCCTTTGTTAGCGAAAATTGTGTTCTTATGCACGACCCCGCATAGCAGAAATTGTACAGGAATATTTGCAGGAAATTCAATTGCCAGTATTAAGGTGGCCTGTACGAAGCCCAGACATGAACCCTATCAAATATGTCTGGGACCACCTAGGACAAGCTTTAAAACGGCACTAGCGAGCATTCCGTAACCTTGAAGAACTCGAAGATTTACTTTTACAAGAATGGGAAAATCTTTCACAAGACTATGGTGCAGACCTCATACGCAGCATGCCAAGGAGGACGGAAGCTGTAATTCAGGCCAGGAGTGGATATACCAGATACTAGCCCCATTTTAAACCAGTATTTATTATTTCGTAATTTTGAATAAGGTGTTCTTTTGTTATTTTCTGCATTATATGAGTTGAACAGTGCTGTTAATTATCTTATGTTTTTTCATGACCTAACATTTATAAGTAGAATAGTTTAGATATTCAGAAATGACATTTTATGGAAAAAAAGTTGGTGTTGCGATAATTATTTTTCGGAGTGTATATTGGGTTAAAAAGGATGGAATAAAAATGCAAATTTCATGATTCAAATGTATTCAGTTGTTCTTTTCTATCGTACATAAATATCTTTTAAATCGAGAACACCTATAATTAAAACTTATAAATCGATAATATTAAAAACCATTGTCCAAATACCACATAACAAGCATTTTACAGAAGTTAATAAATTCTTGAGATCTGAAAACAACACAATCTACTATATGTATATATTTGTATATATCACGGATTGAAATAAAGTTCATTACAATCATCTCATTCTTGTTATATATGTATGTATGTTTTCTCATTTATTTATCAAGAGTTATTTTTTTTTAATATTTGCAAGGCTCTCTTTCAAATTAAGTACCTAGTATGTTAATATAAATATAGGATGGTCACAAAGTAAGACTGGGAAATGGTTAAAAATAGCGAATACAGAATCGATTGTCATTATTGGCAAACAATAAGCAAAATATTATAATCATAATTTACTTAAAAATTAAATATTTACGACGTAGAATTATTGAAGCTAATGACCAGAGAAATTATTGCGGAACAAAAGAAAATAACTAAAATAATAACAGATTGGCAGTACTGCACATATGTAATATTTAGGGTCTTACAATTTAAATTACATAAACTATTTCTAAACGATTTGGCACTATTGTAAAAATACATACACTATGTAAGTGGGTTTTAACTTAAGATTCGTGGCTTGTAATATATTTTTATCCTAATAGGAATAATAAAATGGTAAGTAAATTTAAAAAAGTGTTTTATTAAAATGGGCTCTGAAAAGAGGTATCAGATACTCTCTATCGCTAACTTCGTTATTCTAAGAATAAAAGCTCTTTGAATTTAAATTGCAGTACTTTGATATAGGTGTCCTTACTATGTGTGTTTCAGAATAAGGAGTGATTCAAATACCCCGCAAAAAGTTTTTTATTTTTCAAGGATTTCATTGGCTCTTTTGTAACCAAATTTAATATCGAAAATAGTCTTAAAATATCGACCATGTTTATTTACTGTTTAGTTAAGGCAGTTTTGCAATAATTTCTAAACGTAGTTTTTGTTTTACTTTAAATTAGCAATATTTTGTAGGAATATGGGTAACTTAACATGAAATATTTGTGCCCGTGTTTTTCGGAACGTCGGAAATAGGTTATGTTAAGTATGGCGCATAATTCAAATTGTGAATGGATTTTTCCACAGAAACATATTTAACGAAACTATACTGATAATTCACATACAATAATTAGTTTATTAATATAAATTTATCATAAAATTATTTATACTGTTTACAACATGTAATAAAAATGAATAACATTACAACAAACTACACTCTCAGGTGTAAACTGACAGAGACAAAGAAACTGTCCCACTCATTTTGACGTTTGACAACATTTTAACAAAATTCACACGTTGTGAATCATTTTTTAAGTTTTGAAGGATATTGAGATGCAAAATGTCAATGTATATGTCAATATATATATATATATATATATATATATATATATATATATATATATATATATATATATATATATATATAGGCACAAAGTAATCCATCTTAAGCGAAGGAGGTTGGTGAGAAAAATTAGTTTGGCATCATTGTACAGTTGGCAGTAGTATGCTTCAATAAATTGAATTTATGTTTAAAGGTTATGGTGCCAATTAAACGCAACTTAATTGGCAACATAACCTTTAAACATACATTCAATTTATTCACTTCACTTGAGTGGATCTCTCTGTATATTATCTGCTATAAGGATCAATTTAAATATTTTACTTCTGACCTATAACAATTCATATGCCATTTTTGAGAGAGCGATAACCCGTTTTACAATGCAAAAAAATCGAGTCGAACAGTTTTTTTGTCAGCCAGTTTACACGTACGGTAGGTCAAATTATTTTAAGCCGTGTGAACCGAGTTTTGGCGGGATATTTGAGTTACTCCTTATTCTGAGACACACCATACATAGTTAATAAAGAGAATAGTGAAAATTGTATGTTTTGTAATAGTTTAGAAAAGTATATTTTTCTTTTGGAGCAGCTGAATGTTTTTATAAATGTAAATCTAAAATTACATTATGAAAGTTAAAATAAACTATTTTATGGTTAATAATACAAAAGCATCTATCTTGAATTTAAATTCTAAGCTTTTCTTATTACAGTAGAACTTATTTATAATAAGTAAACCTGGACAAACGAAAGGCTATACGACACGACATTATTCTGTCCGCGTCAAAAAAACAGGACATGTCTTATAATGATTTTGACATTAATTTAGTTTTGTAAGTAAGTCTTGTCAATATTAGTAGCCATGAATATAAGGTTATGTATCTGTCACTAAATTAGTATGATGGAACAAAGTACTGTCACAATAGGTAAAAAAAAGTGTCTCGTTTTTTATGTCATGAAACTCATGAACGTATCTGACTTGTGTACAGGTGCGGAATCATAAAGCGGGACAAGTTTTAATAACAATTTCTATAATTTTTTGCCAATGTAAGGTGTACTTGTAATGATTAATATCATGTGTTACCTATCAAATTTAACACGTTAATAAGCGAGTTGTACAAGAATTAGAAGATGGTTGATCTTATAGACAAATTGAGGAACGTTACGTAAGACTACAGTTTGTAGAATAAAGAAAAAATGGGATGAAAAACAGAGCGTGAGTAGCAAAAATGGAACAGGGCGACAAAGGAGCACAGCTAATGGTGAAGATATCCTAATCAATTATTTGACAGAACAACCTTTCGAGACTGAAGTGAGTGTTTGTGCAGCTACTAACTTTCCAACCAGCGTAGGAACTGAACGAAATAGAATCAAAGATAGTGAGCTCTCTTATCAGTCAGCTGCGCAGGAACCTTTTTTGTCTGAAGAAAACGAGCATTTCGGAGTTAAATTTTGCCAAGGGTTCTTGAATAGAGGCGAAGACTTCTGGAAGGCAGTCGCTGTCTGGAATGAAAAAAAACTCCCAATCATACACCAATGGACGTTTTCGGGCGTATCGACCACGAAATTGCCGATATGAAGAAAGATATCTTTCGCTGTAAATAACGTGCTTTCAAGAATTTTCCTCATTAGAGACGGTCATGCTTTTTGATAATTGTTGGTGATAGTGCACGTAATCTGTCACAAACGTATAATTTTGAATGCTGTCTCTCTAATGAGGAAAGTTTTTGAAGGCACATTATGTGGGGCTGGTTTAGTTATGAAGGTTGGGGACTGACTGATACATCAACTTGCGAATGCGGAGAACCTCGCCCGACTATTCACCATATTACAGCTGAGTGTCCCCTTACGGCATATGGAGGTGAGATGAGTGACTTCTTTGAAGGAACTGACTCCGCGTTAGACTGGATCAATGGCCTCGATTTTAAAATTTAACTTTTAGCTGTATAATCCATGTTAGCCATACGCTAAATAAATAGTTATTAAGGTTTGGGTGTATTATGGCATATAGATAGTAGACTAAATGGGCAAGTGTATTCCAACCTTTTGGAAAATGTAATGTTACTATCTGTTCAATCATCCAGCACAATTTATATTCCAGCAAGACAATTCACTTATCCACACGTGCTGTGTTGTGCAGGACTGGTTCATAAACAATAATGTTAGTAAATTGGCAGCCAAAAAATCCTGATTTGTATCCGATCAAGAACATCCGGGGGTTTACTTGTTAAAAAAAATATTCTCAACACTTTTAACTGAGAAATAAAGAAGATTTAATAAATACAATTGAGGAAGCATGGATCAATATTAATGAAGATTATATACGAAATATAATTCTATCAATGCCTAAATGCTTACAGGCAGTTACTCAAACAAACGGTAGAAGCACAAAATATTGATGTATTTAGAGCTTTGATCAATGATTTGTTAATTATATTTTGTACTTTTTGCATATACTCAAAATATTTGATTTTTTTTTTGCTAGATAATTAACAAAAAGAAAGTGAATTATGTGAACACAACAATTAGATAATAAGACATTTCTTGTTGCTTACATTCTATGTACTTGTTTATCTTGGTTGACAATGCATTTTTCTTTGTATTTTACATTTTATAATACATTCTGTTTGTAATATACGGTCAGTCAGAAAAAGCATTAGTTAGAAACTAAAAATCTTTTTTAAAAAGTCAGTGCTTTGAATTGAACAAATAATTAGTGATTTATTAGTGACACATTACAATAGGTACTACAATTTAAACATCATTTACACTGATAAAATTTGTTGTCATGTCTAACGATTCTGCAGCTGTACATATAGCAATTTAGATAAACGTTTTTTCTCACAAATTAAGTTTATGTAAAATACGTCCGAATATTGATATATCACCATACAATAAAAGCATTCAATTTAAAAGCATTTTACAGAAATTTTGTTTGTAGGAAAAAATATACATTTGTTTGGATTATTCCATGTACAACAGGTAACATACGTAATCTCATTTTTTCCTTGCTTTGTCCAGGTTTAATAATAAGGTTTAAGCAAATTTTATATAGAATTTTAACTCTTTTAAGTCGAATTACTGTTTTTCGAATTGTTCTCTTACTCGAACTAGAATAACCAAACCTACCTCGAATATTTCGGATAATTTCTACCTTATTTCGGGGATTCACCAGTTTGCGGCGACGACAGAAAGAATCTTTTATCTGGGACTGATGAAATTGGGTGAAATCACACATGTAATGCTGTTAAGTTATGAAAGTAAAAATGTCAAAGTGCAATTTAAACTGTTTAATCCAGAATTTAAAAAAAAACTAATTATGGAGGTGGAGAAGAATGAATAATAAAGACATGCGGAACAATTTGGGATCCGCTTAACACACTGTCGGCCATTTTGAAAAAATATGTACTTATTTAAATTGTTACATATACAAGAAGTAACATATATAATGCGGTTTACCCATTACTTTATCCAGGTTTAGTCATTAGTTAACCAGTCCATTAAGTACGATGGATACTGCCAAAACTCGTGGAATCAAGTACTCCTTGAATTTCCAGCATTCCACAATTATATTCGTAAAATTTGACATTTTTAACCTATAATTCAGTTGACAGTTCGATTTAAAACCTAACAGTTTTGTCTGAACAGAATTTAACAAAGTAATAGTTGTGTCAAAAATGGAAATTTTGAATCGTGATTTTCGAGTGATGATTTTTTACGATTTTCGATACGGTTTGACACCAAAGCAATGTGTGGAAAAGCTTAGTTGGTATTTGGGAATGAAGCACCATCTAAAACTATGGTTTACAAATGGTTGGCAGAATTCAAGATTGGAAGACCAGCGTTTGGTGACGATCTTCGTGAAGGGCGTCCATGCACCTCTGCTGTTGCGAAAAATATCGCTGCTGTGCGTGAAATGATTTTATCCAGATCAACATGTGATACACAGTGAGATAAAGGCGTCCTTAGGCATTGCGGCGAAACAAATACATACTATTTTGCACGACCATTTACACGTCAGGAAGCTTTCCAGTCGTTGGATCCTTCAAAATTTAAAAGACAAGCAAAAACAGGCAGGGTTAAGTGGTCCAAGGAAATGCTAAAAAAAATTGATTGTGGTCGTTCAAATTCTGTATATAACTTTGTAACAGGTGACTGGATCCTGGATATATTCATATGAGCCTCAAACTAAATAGCAATCGACTATATGGGTATTTCAAAATGAACCTAAACCAACAAAAGTGGTCCGGTTACGAAGCGTTTTGAAAAGAATGATTGCTTGTTTCTTCGTTTTGCAACTGTTGTATTAGAAAATCGACGAACAGTTAATGTTGACTGGCATACGTCAATTTGTTTGCCGGAAGTCACCGATGAAGTCAGAAAAAAAAACATAAACCGACGAATCATTGTTCATCGTGACAATGCAAGCGCTCACACAGCACGACAAACTGTCGAGTTTTTGACTAACATGAACATCGAATTAACGACTCATTGTCTATATTCTGCCGATTTAGCACTTAATGACTTCTTATTCCGAGACATCAAAAATAAAATGCGTGGAAAGCGGTTTTGTTGAAGAATTTAAATCACTGGAGTTTTGGAGATACCTCGCTCAGGATGGAAAAAGTGTTTTGAAGATTGGTTTTATAGGATGCAAAAGTGTATACATCTTAAAGGGGAGTATTTTGAGAAACAGTAAAGCGATTTACATAGCGTAATTTTTTTTTATTTCACAATTTTCCGCGAATTTTGACCCTCGTATTAATGGACAGGAATTTAATAAAAAAAACATTTTAATCTTAATATAAAATATGTGAAATCAATAAGAAACAAATCTTTTCTAGCTATTACAACTGAACGTAAGATATTTTCACAATAATGCCAACTTTGATCGAAAAAGGATAAAAACCATAACAATCTTTGATGTTCTTTTTTTATATCCAAGTATTTACAGGTGCGTCTGTTCCAAATCTTTATTTCGGTTATAAATAAACATGAATCTAGGTAGTTTAAAAAAGCTAATTAATTACGAACTCAAAACATACACTTTGATATGTTCGAACTATAATTAACATTATTTGAATCTATTCTATTATTAGAATGAAATGTTTACAGTAAGTTTTGTATTAAGAAAAAAATAAATAGACTCTTGCAAATTGTTGTCTTGTATTTTTAAACTGATAAATTCGTTTGACGTTTTGCTTTCTATACGCTTAGTCTTATGATTAGTTAATTGGATTAATTTAATTGTAAGTCTTAGAAAAACCAATAGTATGAAAAGAAAAACATCAAACCGGTAAATTTGTAGAGTTGGTGTTACAAAATCATTCAAAACAAAATGAGTAAATTAGTATAAATATTATAAATAAGTAAGTAATTAAAACAAAGATGTTAAAACGTTAATGACATAATTACAGAATTATCTTCAAAATTTTATTCATTTCATAAATGCATACACATTATCTAAACTATTTTATGTCAGAATCAATAATAAAACTTTGTACGGAACGATTTTCTTTCGTTTTTAAATAAAAAATGTATAATTTTAAAGTACTTATCTGCAGGTATTTCAAAAAGAGCTATGTTTAGTAAAAATTTAAAATAAAATAGAAGTGATTTATCAACATATAGATTGTTAGATAATGTATTTGTTGTGCTTCTTAATTCTAAAAAGCGTAGATAAGGAAAATAAAATATCTCGTGCAATTTATGTAATTAGTGTTTTAGTGTTACTTTGTATCACTACTACATCATTGTAGTAATAGCTCGTATGTTTTAAATAAAGGAATTTTTTAAACATATTATTTTAATTTGAAATAACATAAACAGATTCCCTTGGAAGTTTACGTTCGAATCCTACTGACTGCGCAATTGTTATGTCAAAATAATCTTTTTAAAAAATTACTTTATTTAAAACAATGATGTTCAAAGTAACATTAAAAAACTAACACAAGGTTTCTTCTTTATCTGCATTTCTTAGAATTTAGAAGCACAACAAATACATTATCTAACAATGTGTATATGTAGCTAATGTGTATATGTAACATATAGTAAAATAGACTAGCTAGTCATATTGTAACGTTGATTAATTTTTTAATACACATAGATCTTCATGAAAAACCTGTATTTTCTCTATTTTTTAATATCTCACTGGAGCATGGGGGGGGGGGGGGGGGGAGTGGAGATTTTATTTCCGAGCAAACCTCATCAATATTTTTTTTTAATTTCATTTTATTTTTGTATCTTTAATACATAAAATTGATGAAATCAATATGTTGAAAGAACTAAAAATATGCACACTCCTACGAAAGTTCTTATCCATTTGTAAAAATAAGATTTCTTTGCTACATTTTTCTGCGTTTTTAATATTTTTGGCCGACTTTCTTTTTTGACATTTATTTGATGACTTAGATTATACAGTGATTGTTTCTTTTGTTTTTTTTTTAATTTTAGAGACAAAAAATTCGATACCCCTTAATATATATTTAAAAAAATGGTGTCAGCTGAAACGGTAAATATATATTTTAATGAATTATAGAATGCTTGAATGAGGAAATTTTTAGTCTGATACTTAGAGTGTTGTTGCAATGTTATCTATCAATGTTAGAACAGATTAATTTATACAGCGGAACTGCGATATAGTGAACAGCCAAAGTTATGCTTTAAACTTCTGATTTAATAAATAGTAAATTATCTTAAATAAGCTTTAATAACCAATGAAAATATTAAAAATGCTGAAGACATAATTAACTTCTGGTGCTATAATTAAAGTAAGTCATTTATCGCGCAAATTTGAAGTGGATCAACTCAAACCGCTTGAAATTAGGAGAAATGTATGTCTAATGAGTGAAGAGACGAATCTTACGCTGAAACGTATGAAAAATAGAGAGATGTAATTATATAAAATATGAATCCAAAATATTTTCCGCAAATTCCTCCGCAGACGAGAGAAAAAAATCGACAAAGATATTTATAAAATATTTGTCTCGCCACTGCATTTTATTCTGACTATAACTAGCGTATTAGACCTGAGGCACTCTTTCATCACGTTCGTGACAATTATTCACGTCGCATGGAGGCGCGTTTCCACGATGAAGGCGGACACTGCGAACATTTCATGTGGGCTTTCCATCTGTGCCACCTATTTGTTTTTATACTTTAAACATAAAAAACACTTCATAAATGATTGCAGATATATTCGTACGTAATCGTATTGAGGTTATTGAAGCTTAAGCATATAAAGCTGCTAACTTGTAGAGTTTTTATAACATCGACAGCTGTTTAAATAATATTATCTTCTAGAGTTTTTATAAACATAAACATTGCGGCGTTTGTTTACGTGTGAATTCAATAGAGGTATTTTTTGTAGATATTCTGAATCCATAGGCGGCACATAAATTTTTAGGGGGAGCCGCAAAATTTAAATAAACTTGGGGTTCGTGTCGTAATTAACAAATTTATGAATTCATATTTTATATAATTGCATCTTTTTATTTTTCATATGTTGTCTCTTTCAAGGACATCCTATATATATATATATATATATGTTTTCTTTTAGGTTTCCGCGGGTAGTAGTATGTGTTTTAACTGGATTCCGGGTTTTCTTCCGCGTTTCCATTGTTTGGTCTTCGTAAAGACCGGTGCTGGCTTCTGGACGCAAAATCACATTTGCCATCTTCAGGCCTGCGATAACTGTCTGCTTCTGGTTACTCGTAAACTCGTTTACGAGTAACCAGAAGCAGACAGTTAAAAATATTTTGGTTTGGAAAATTCCAATTTGGAAAAATACAACAGTAGCTAAATATTACTTTACTCTCTTGATATGTAATAGTTATTTACGTATCAAGGGAGGAAAGCAATATTTTACAGTCGATATTGCCCTCGAAGCGAATCGTCGAGAGCGTAACCATGTCAAGACTGTGATATTACTTTGCTCCCGTGTCGCGTACATTTTTTTTTGCCCGCACCATAATTTTTACTCAAAAAAAATAACATAAAAGTACCTATTGAAATTAAATAGTTGCAAAATGTAGAATGCTTTATTAAGTAGAACAGTATACAGTTACTTGTTTTTCTGCACGCGTTATAATTTTTACTTAAAAAAAAACAAAAATATTGAAATTAAATAATTACAATAGTTATTTTCGCTTTCACTATCAATCATTGTAAACATTAAGAAAATAAATTAATTCACAACTTTCTAATTTTTTGACAGTCACTGATGTTGTCAACTGTCAAATTGGATGTAACCGGCCGCGATGAATGTATTCGTAATTGTGTCGAATATGCAACACAATATACACCATAGCAGTTATTATTTTTCTTTCTATATGTAATGAAATGTATCTTTCTATCATTGTTCAACATGGGGATGTAATGTATTTGATTCCCATAGGTCGTTATGACTAAGGTTAAGTCTTCAATAGTAACTCAGTTATGTTTTCTTAACGTGCGGAAAATAACTATTAACAATTCTGTGTGATACAAGGGTGTTATTGACAGTTTAACGGTTGACAAATATAGAACATTATTGAATCTATAACAACGCCGTTTATTTACGATTACAGACAAGGCACGCCATAAACATACGTTATAATCGCGTTGCTAAGTTTCCTTTATATATTTTTGCCATTGAATGCGTTTTAGGTTATGGTTGATATATTTTAAATAATATAAAATGAAAGAACAAAGTAATGACAGTTGTGATATATAACGCTCAACAGATGTTAGTAACTTGTGACCTTGAGATTACTTGGCCTCATATTACAGGACTGAAGTTAATAAATAAAAAGTAACAGAAAACAATGGATATAATCTATCTTTATTCAAGTCGTTTAGATAAGAAACGCGTCCGTCTACGTTTTTTTAAAGTCTGGATTCTTAAAATTGTTAATTCAAGTTGTTTGAAGCGCCATCTGATGTTTAGTATGACAAGTACGAATTTAAAAAGTCGGTTAACGACTATTTTATGGGCTATCATGTTTGATTTTTGAAATCTTGCGCACTGAAACACTAATAGATACAGCTTTTTTCTTAACTCCTAGTATATGAATCTAAGGTATTATTTCTATAGTAAAACCATTTAAGATTGACTGGTCAAGCACCACTGTTTGAATGGTTTAATTCGAGTAAAAAAATGAAGGTGTCAAATATAAATATGGCATGAAAATGATGAGGTTATCTTAATGTTTTAATTATATTTATTATTTTTGACGTAACTTATAAATAAATAGGGTGTTTTATACTTATAAAAAAACATTTATTTAACGTTGTTTTTAGTAATACAAAGAAAATTAACTTGAATGCCCTATATTTGCACTAAACCATTATTTTTTTAAAATTTAGGACAATACCTTAGGGTCGGGGAGGTTGTGTTTGAATAGTTCGCATATTTTCCGCCAGTCAATCCTTACTGGTTTACTATAGTTGATTCTAATAATATGAGGTGTAGGTTCAGTGACTTTGTCTGGAATTGTAAAAAGACTAAACACGACGAAAATGTATTTTAAAAGAGAAAATGTCGTCAGAATAACTGGCGACATCAACAAAAGAGTGCTATAACCTAAAAACAATGAGAGCTCTTATAAAAACCAAAAAAAATGAAATAGCTATCAAACGCTTTTTAGTGATGAAGTTTTTCATTATATTTCCTGTGTTTACACGAAAATTAAGGAAAATAAAAAATTAATCGAAACAATCTACAATCTATAAATGTATTTACATTCATTATTCTTTAGTTTAGAAAATATATTACGTCATAACCCCATGTTTTGTTCTTATGTAATTTATAACATAGTCATTTAAAGTTTGAAATAAATAAACTTGCTAACATTCTGCTCAGGCTTAATTAATTCACTATATCGAGATCCTACTGTATTTCTTGTCATCACCAATGAGTTTATTGGTTTATTATAAATTTAGACGATTGCAATATTATTTACAAACACAAACAAATACTGTTTTTTGTACTATTTTGGCTTAAATTGGTGTTACATTATTTGTTTCGGATAGGGGTGGGTTTGCATATAATACGTAATGAGAAAATTATTGTACAGAAATTTCAGGGAACAGTTTTCTTTATCAAAATATCTAAATTCGGAGTAATTTATAAATACTATTGTTAATATTATATTTACAACAGAGTCAAATTCCCTCGATCTAAAAAAAGAGCCTTTCTTTCCAATGAAAATAAAGGCAGGCAGTATAAACCAAACTTCGACACAGATATAAAACTACAAAAGATTATTTATTTCAGATGCAAAAAATTTGATGGAAACAACCGTCAATGGTAATACCTGAAATAATTCTTGCATAACCGGTCTTTTTTATCACATAATATCACTTGCAAATTAAAAATACTAAAGTATATATATATATATATATATAAGAATAAATAATATATGTATATGAATAATAATTGCCATATCAACAATATTTATGAAAAACAGAACATATATAAATACATATATATGTACTTAGAATAAAGACCGAAGCAAAATTATTCCATCGTAAACCATGACATACAACTTTTCGACAAAAAATATGTATATTATTTATATATATGTGTATATGAATATATATAAAAAACATAAAAGTCTACGCTACAATGAACAATATATAAAAAAAAGAAAATTAAAATTATGTACTCCGGAGGAGTACATTTCATGTTTATCTGCTTCTTTTTTTTACATATACAATTAAACAAACCATATACATATGGATAATGTGTGACACAAATTTCTTTTTACACTTGCTGCGATGATATTTCAAAGTTTCGATGAAGATATGAGGAAGGGAGGTGGTGGTCGTGATCTGTTTTGATTTTCCACATCTTCCCGAACAATGACCTCATTGTCATACAATTTTATTTATTAAGTTATACTAAAAATTAATTTTATATATATCCTCTTATATATAATTTTTTTAAAATATATATAATATTCACAGTATTACATAATTAAAGCATTTTTTTTATTAAAATATCTAAATATTCATTTGCAGTTTTTCTTTTTTAATTGCATTGATTGTATTGGGTTGTCCGAATAATTTTAAAAGTATGTAAAAAATAAAATTTTCCCGTCACATTAATCAGTGCTTCTTTTTGTTAAAGAAAATAGATTACAAATACAGTCAGACTTCAGAAAAACCAAAAAAAAATACTTTCGGATCATTTTAATTTTAGATTATTCGCACTAAAAATTTTGAATCGAAGAAAGTTAGGGAGTTTTCTCTCTCTCTCTGAATAATGGAATTAAACGCAACATTCGGAAAAATAACAAGTGCACGTTAACAAATAAGTACTGAAGGTAAAAAAGATTAAATTTAAAATTAACTCGAGAGAAGGATTAGAACTGCAAAGCTATAAAAAGATATTCAATGTTAGGTGTAAGGGGAAGGACACAGTTTTGTTTCCGTCAAACTATTAAAGTTCTTATTCAATTTTTAACGATAGATAAAAAGTGTGTTTCTGAGTTGTCAATTTGTTTACGTTTTGTTTTAATTATTATATGGACGATCGATCTGACGTCAGGTACCAAGTGAGCCGAAAAGAATTGATGTAGGAAACATGCGTAGTCGACGGGCCGTCCACGAGATGGCGTTGACGAAAGATGATGAGGATGAGTGGTAATATTTATAGTAGTACTGCCTCGGATGATATAGCCAGGTACGGTGACAGCAAGGCGACAATGGCTAATTACTAGATTTCACCTGTTGCTACCTGAAAGTAATTAAACACATAAAAAACATTTTCACCATAACAATGTGGAGTTAATTATAAGAAAAAAACACTAAAAAACGCCGATCAGCTCTGGCATAGTAAAAAACGTTAATTTGAAACAACAGCCAACTGTAAATAGTAAATTACAACTTTTAAATGTCATAATTAGAGTTGGCACTGTAACCGTTCGATCAGTAGAGGGCGTTTCGAAAAAGTGCCAGAAGTTTTAGCAGGTAATAAATGTAAATAAACGTTTATCCTTTTAAGTAGCGCTTTCAGTATGCAAATGCACGAAGTGGATAAGATCTGTTAAATATTTACGGCATCAGGTATGTTTCAACAGTTTTTTCATGTAACCGTGTGCGCTGTGAAGAATAAATGTTCTTATATGAAGAGAACGACTATTCTATATCTAATGACGTGGTGCTAGCATATCTAATTCCATTTTCCTAACTTTTATTTAAGAAAAAAAACAAAGTCCAATATTATCTTTATTTTTCTTTATTAATCGAATATTCATTAATTATGGAAAATTAAGTTAGGCAAAAGTCCGCCTCTAGACCTTTTGCAACAGTTGATTCGTTCGAGGTAACTTCAGATAACTTTTTCGTAAGTTTCGGGGGCTATCTCGGCTATAATTTAGCAGAAGTTAGTTTGTAGGTGATCCAACGTTGCAGGTTGGTTGGGGTAGACGCCATTTTTCAGAAAACCCCACAAAAAATCCAATGACGTTAAATCGCATTATTTTGACATCCAGTTTATGTCACTACGTGAGATCATGCGTCCTCTAAATTTTTAACGCAAAACATCTAACGTTGCACGTGATGTGTGGTAAGTTACGCCGTCTTGCTGAAACCGCATGTCGTCAACTTCAATATCTTCGATTTCGTGCCGAAAATAATTGGGTACTGTGCTCCTATAGCGCTTGGTTGACTGTTACCGTCTGACCTTCATCCTTTTAAAAAAAGTAAGACCCAATTATGCCCCCTGACCACAATACGCAGTTATTTTCTTAGCATGCAATGGTGTCTCGTGTGTCACGTGAGAATTTTCCTCGACCCATATGCGGCAATTTTCTTTGTTAACATACCCAGAGAGTTGGAAATGTGCCTTATCAGAGAAAAAAAAATTTTTTGAAAAGTCCTGCTGTTCTAACATCCAATATGCGTAAACGCTGCCCATGGTCTCTGGGCTTCAGTTCTTGTGTTAACTAAATTTGATACGGGTGTAGGTGCAAAGTGCGCCAAAGGAAGCCATGAAAAAGGCTTAAAGTCTACGAATAGCGACGAATCGATAATTCCCGGTATTCAAGCACGCTATCACTCACAGCAGCAATATTCTCGGCTGAACGTGCACCACGATGATACACACGGCTTACCCTATCTCCAATGTTTCTAGTTTCGCCAAATTTTTTGACTACGTTGCGAATTCAGTAGGACGATTACGTTGACCGTAATCTTTCCGTAAACGTCGATACACAGTTCGTACAGAATTGTTATGACTGTAGAACAGTTGACCAATTTTAAACGTGTAGAGCCATCGGTGGTTAAGAGATCCGGTTCATGAAAGTGTTGTTTCAAACACTTGATGTGTCAATTGGATCACCTATCTTAACGAATCTATAGACCCCACTATCGTCAAAAATTTGTTTTAATTTGGTAAAATCTGACTATCATTAACACACTATCTATCTGAATGCATGTAGCTGTGTTTGTACCGTGTCCACTATTTGTACTGACTCCACTAATGACAACAAAGAATTTTGCAATTTTTGAAGTGTTACAACTAGTCCATTGCAATTGTTACCTGCTAAACCCCTTGGACTTTTTCGAAGCGTACGTTACTGATTGCGTTTGCAGTGACAATTCTAGTCAGAATACAATTTTAGATAACTTCTAAATAGTTGTTTATGTAAAATGAACATAAAAACGTTCTGTGAAGGCTAAACACGCTCTGTCCAAAAAGAATCCATATTTTTTTGGGCGAAAATAATGTTTAATTCATTAATTCCAATCAGAATACTACAGATTCGATATAACTTTAGGAAAAGACAATTCGTTAAAAATATTGTTTTTAAATATCTGTTTTTGGGTACTAAATGTTTGCGGTAGCGATGGATTGCTTCCCTTTCATCCAGAAATTAAGTTGGGAGAAAAAGAAGTTACAAGGTGATAAAAATGAGATGAATACGATTCGAGCACGGGCGTGCGTATATATATTTTGTCAGTCGCTGTCGGACAATATTGAGCGCACTGAGCTCGTGGGATGTTACGCCGATGAGATGTTACTCGAACGAATCTCTCTAACGATGAGTGCTTTGAGGTTCATAAACTTAGTTTATGTTTGTCTTAGTTGGTTGTTTGCTTAAAGATTGTTTCCCAATGACCGAACCATGGCGGCGCATTATCAAGCAAAAGTGGATAATACCCTTAGAATCATAAAAACAAATCCTTTAACTTTTCCATGTGATTTTTTGTAAGATGCATCTCTTTTGATGATGTCTATTGAATAAACCTGGAAGTTGGTTTTGAACGCATATTCAAAACATGAAATTTTATTGACGTCAGAATTATGAACAGTTTTAATGTGGTCCTTGGAGAGTTAAATTCGATATATTTTTTGGTCGTAACTTAGCTTGTGGAGCAAATTGCAAATTGAATTTACGAAAGCCCCCAAATTCACAGTCGACTGTGCTCAGTTACTTTTGATATCTCCAGTTCATTTACAACAAATCTCATGAATGATTTCTGATTTTTTTTTTATGAAGTTCGGCTTTTGGATGATAGCTTTTGATGGCCCCTAGCGTTAAATAAATGCTTCGAAAACATATGGTATTTGATGCGTTTCGATAAATTTTCCAAGTTTCGCATAAGAGCCAATCGCTTTTTGCTTGAAAACTTATTTTCCAACGGTTTGTCAAAACGCATAGTTACTCTTGATACTATATCTCGGCTTCTGATTGAACAAACATCATGAAATAACTATCACAACATTCACTTTCGACAACAAAAAGATTCAACAATTCCGTTCTTTTTTGGACAGAGGCGTTGCCAGTTTTTTTTAATGAAGTACTTCTGACCCTTTATCTCTGACATTACTTTTTTATACTGCATCACTGGTCACTAAATGGCGTATAAATAAAATTCAACACCGTCTAGGGATCGCTACACTTTCGTGTATACAATTATAGATTAGATGTTATACAGGATGTCATTGAAAGAAAGAGATAACATATGAACAATGGAAAGATGTAGTTATATAGAATATGAACCCAAAATTTCGTCTCATAAGCGAGAAAATAAATGACAAAGATAATTATAAAATATATGTCTCGCCACTGTGCGATAAAGAGTAGCTACCCCACTCTTTATGTTATAGTTGCTCGGCTCTAAATATCGAAACAATTGTGCCCCCGATTCAGTCAGTTGTCGATCGTCGCATCTGTACGCTTAATGATTTACATTTACGTATTCAATTGTAGATTGTTACCAAATTGGATATGAAATACCTTAGAGAGCACACATCGTACATCTTTCAATAATTCACATGCAAGTATAAATTTTTAACAGCTGACTGTTCGTACCAGGTTATCGAACCCTTAGCACATAAAGCTGTTTAAACAACGTTATCATAACATCGGCAGCTGTTACGTATGTAACACACACATACGCTATAGCGTATACGGCACATTACTACAATTTTCAGCGAGTTTTTAATTTTGGGATTCGTGTCGTAATTTTTGGAATCATTTTCTATATAATTGCATCTCTCCATTTTTCATACGTCGTCTTTATATTTCAAGGACACCCTGCATAGTAGATGTTTTTCTCTAAGCGTGTATTAGAAAATTTATGTTCCTTACCTGTGGGAAATAATGCCATTAATTGGTGCGGATACCGTCGGCAACATTTCCAATTCGACCAGGAGGGGGAAATGATCGGAAAATATGTGCGGATGAGGACAACCTACAATCTTGTGCTCTCGCAGCCAGTCGGCAGAATGGGGCCCCAGTAATCCTAACGGTTTCATTGTTTGTTTTGTATAGAAAATGTAGTCGATTATACCTTTAAAATCGTACCTGCAATGAAATGTGAAATCGCTTTAATTAATACACCGACTGTTTTGTTTAAAATATAAAATGTAAGTAACATCTTAAAATATCAAATGATATCCTTACCTACAACCACACAATAGCAAAACTATCGTTTAGATTTTGTTACATTAACAGACATTATATAATCGGTATCTTGTAAAGATATTGCTCGAAAGATGGCGTTACATTAATATATACTTACGTATAGTTGGTATAAGGCATTATATCTTCACTGTAAGCAGAGGCGAGTTTAAAGGAATGTGTGAATTCATTGGGTTTATCACAGCTCAATATCTTTTCCAGGCAGGACTTGTAGCTCAGGTCCTTGAAGTCCTTGTGATCCTGCGACACCCTACCGGCGTTCAAAAACTCAATGACTCCAGAATCCGGCAGTGAATTGAAATCACCGCACAGCACCAACTGTATGTTGTTCGATTCGATGTTGATGTTATCTTTTGCGCGTAACGTGTGCGCCGATTCCTCCAATATCCCCTTCAATTCGTTACTCAGCATCATCGTCTGTATGAGTTTGACGTCGCAGAACTCGGGATCCCAGTGTATGTGAGCGGTGCACACCAGTAAAGGCTGTTGTACGATCACAGAATCATGAGGTGCTATTTTTGAAAAACAAACAGATGAGAAGTGAACATCGATTAGTCCATATAATTGTGATATGTACCGTTTTCCCATGCTGCCTCGGTGGTTTGCAGGAGAGCCGCTAACCCAATGTTATCCTTGGGCATTACCCTGTTCAACATATGTTCTAATCCATCCGCATTCGCCATTGCTAACTGATTAAATTCCACTAGATGTTCTTTGATTAGAGTGAATCTAGAAACAAATAAACTCTTATTTAGTAAAGACAAGAATCTTGTTTGGAATGTTAATAACGTAGCATTCAAATTTTAAACATGAGATCTGAATAAACAATATTTTTAAACAAAACTTAACATAAAGACTAACTACTCCAACTCACATTCTACAATATTACTTTAAATATGTTGTAAGGTTGGCCCCTATGTTGGGCGCCAATTGTATAACCGAGTGCCATTATTGGCAAATTCGGGAATGATCTGAAAAATATATTTGGTCAAGATTAAGTGTATCATTTAAACTAAAGCTTAGTTAATCTGATCAACCTATATAGCCTTCTATCTTAAATTAATAATACTAATCTCTAGTGGTAATCGAAGGCTGTATGTGTATGCATTACAAATGAATGTTTTAAACACAAAATATAATAAATAATTTAGATTTTGAAACTGTTTTTTTACATGTGAATATCGTAAACTTCGGTAAAATTTAATTTTTATATTGGATTTTCTTACTTTGCCGTCCTATAGAATACTGCACAGCCGTCTACGAATTTACGTTCGTTTTCCGTCATCGTCTTAGCTCTAGACTTCGGCGAATAGATACCCGCGTAGCCATCTTGTTTGAGCTCCGGCAGGAAGAAGTTATAGAACTGGTCCATCTCCACCTCCTGTAGGCTAATAATATCTGCACTGTAATGCCGTATTTCTTCCATGATACCCTTCTTCCTGTAATCCCAGCTCAACGCCCAGCTGGGACAGTAACTGTACATTTGTCTGGTGGCGTATTTATCACATAGTACGTTATAGCACATTACGGTAAATATACCTGTAAGAAAAACAAAAAGTGATGTGGTGTTATAACCGGTAATTAAAAATGGAAAAATTTCAAAAGAATGATGGATGACTTAATGCAAAAAGTAACAGAACTTGAGTAAGAAGAAATTAATACATAATATGCTAAAGTGTAAATATTTTCTTCTACTACTGATAATGACAACTGAGACAAAACTGTCGGAAACAACATGTAGCAATTTTTGATCAAATAAAGCTTTCAACTGTAATGATACGCCTATTTCATTTACTCTGTATGCCCTGTACATTAAAGTTATTTATTACTGTTTATTATATATGTATGAGATCACTGTATAAACATGCAATATGTCCCAAAAACAAACCGATAACTTGAAGGGATGGTAGAGGACATTAAAACAAAAATTTCTTGTTTAATAAACATGTCTGCAAATGAGCCGTTTGTAATGTTGAGCAATAAATTGTTTTAAATAATATCCAAATAACTAAAGTAATTCTTGATTTAGTTAGATGCCACTGTCTTTTCATTAAACATTTTTTGTTGGGCAACAGAAACATTTCTTTATCACACAGATGCTGATTTTGAGATCGTAGTAGCTATTTGTGACATTTAGTTGTCATCATAACATTAACTTTGTTTATTGTTAATTTAAAATTGAATTGAAAATGAATGATAATTTCTCATTCGAAGAACTTGCCGATATGCACCTTGCTTATGGTGCGGCACAGTGTAATGGAAGAGACGCAGCAAGCTTGTATGAATAGAGATATCCGGAACGTCGGCAACCTCATCATACAACATTTGCTTCTATTCATCGTCGCCTTAGAGAAAGTGGGAAACGTCCTGGTGGTGTGGTCGTCCAAGAACAGCTCGTATGGTTCAATTTGAAGAAGTTTTACACCGTGTGAAAGAAAATCACTTTGTAGAGTGGTTTTCTTCTTGTATTCGCGCAATTGCACGCCATATGAGATCCTCCAAGTCGACGGTACACATGAACAACTTCTCCACCCTTACCATTTCCAACGCGTATAAAGCTTTAAATTCTGAAGATTATCAGTAACGATTGGGTTTTTGTCAATGGTTTTTGGGGCACGGCGAACCTGATTTCGGGAGAGTAGTGTTGTTTTCTGATAAGGCATGTTTCACGAGCATTGTTTTTTTTAATAGTAGAAACAGTCACATTTGGCATGATGAAAATCCTCACGCGGAAGCCACTAGCAACAATTTAGTGTTAACATGTGGGCTGGTATTGTTGGAAAGAATCTAATAGTTCACTTGATGCCTGCTCGTTTGAATGCAGACATTTATCTGAATTTTCCGCAAAATGTTTTACCCTATTATTGGAAAATGTTACTTGAAACATTAGAAATAACATGTGGTTTTAACATGATGAGGCACCTTCACATTTGGTTTAAACATGCGCCAGTATTTGAACCAACAATTTCCCCGCCGATGGATTGGAAGAGGAGGACCCGTGACCTGGCCCCCTCAACACCCTGAATTATTTTCTTTGGGGTTATCTGAAATCTTTAGTTTACCAAGCGCCTATTCATAATGAGGAAGATCCCTTAGCAAAAATAATGGCGAGTTGTACACATGTAGAAGCTATTCCCGGAATATTCCATATCAATGAACCGACGGTGCAATCTTTGTATTTAAGCAAATGGTCAACATTTTCAACAATTTTTAATAATACCAAAACAAGTTTTCCTTTTTTTATGCTAAAATGGCTTATTTCCGGACATGTGTTTATTAAACAAAAAATGTTTGTTTTGATGTCCTCTACCACCGCTTAAAGTGTGTCGTATGTTTTTAGGACAACTTGTATATTGGCTCGTTTTCAAGTGTATGGCATTTTTATATGTTCTCTACGGGCCAATCACGTAATACGATAGAATATTTCAAATGATCGGGAAATATGCCTTCCTTAAAGCAAGTGTTAATTATACAAGGTGTTGTTCAAATTTTAGGAGTGTAAAGTAGACTTCATTTCAAGTACCAAAAACGCAAAACTTGTATACCCATTTTTATTTGTTTCAAAGTTACATATCTATGAATGTGATTGTCAGATCATGAAAAAAAAATGTAATCCTAAAGTCAATACAAAATGATTTTATTTAAAAAAAGTTATACAATTCAATAACAGGCCTGTGATTGTTAACGTCGCATAATAAAATGTTTTGGAAAATTTCTTGGAAATATACAAAAAAGAGTACTGTAAATTGATTTATGGTAAATAAGGTTCTTACTTATTTCGTAAGTACTGAACCATGAATATCATACAATAAACAAATGTTCAGATGACTGTTAACGTTGCATTTTTTAATAAAGGATTACATTACGTTTTATTTCATACAACAGCTTATTAGTGAGCGGACACGTTTTCTTTATTCAAAATGCCTTACCGATTTTCTTCTCAAAAGTATGCGGACATGCATTTTGTGTATGGCTACTGTAACGGCAGTGCACGTCAAGCAGTTATTGAATACCGAGATGGGCGCGTTCCTCATTACAGAACGTTTCTGGAAGTACACAGACAATTTCGGGAATGCGGACTGCGTGATTATCTTTTCGACCGAGGAGTAAATTTGCCAGCAGACTTGGAGGAAGAAGCAGTAGCTATTGTTACAAGGGATCCAATTCTTAGTGTACGTCGAATCGCTAGACAACTAGGAGTGCCACACGACAGTTTGGCGAATTTTACAACGTGAGGGCTTATATCCATATCACTATCGCAGGGGACACGGTTTGCTTGAAGCAGACCACTATGCTCGTCTAGTTTATTCTACCTGGATATTAAGACAGTCACTGCTTCATTTTAATTTCTGCAGAACAGTCCTCTGGACAGATGAATCTACGTTTACGAGAAGTGGTGTTACAAATCTGAGAAACCTGCACCGGTGGTCAGCAGAAAATCCCAAAGCTATACGCCCATCTAAATTTCAACATGAATTTTCTATTAACGTTTGGGCGGCCCTAATCGATGACTTGTTGATTGGTCCTATCGTTCTTCCTGGGAGGTTAAATGCGGACAATAACCTTCAATTTCTTATTGACGAACTGGCAGGTCTTTTAGAGGATGTCCCATTGTATGTTCGACGAGACATGTGGTTTCACATGGATGGGGCACCACCACATTTCGGAATTGCTGTCCGAAATTGGGTTAACGTCAATTATCCAAGATCGATTGGTCGAGGTGGTCCTGTGGTCACCCAGATCACCCGATCTTAATCCCCTTGAGTTTTATTTATGGGGGTACATGAAAAATCTAGTCTACGCGCAAGTTTCGAACACAAGAGAAGAGTTGTTGGATCGTATTCACCTGGCTGCCGAGGAAATCCGACAAAACCGGTATGAAATTCGGATAAGTACTTTTTCTGTTGGCTTACGGGCACAAGCCTGCATTCAACAAGGAGGTGGACATTTCGAAAATATTATTAATTGAACTTTTTTAAATAAAATCAGTTTTTATTGATTTTAGGATTACATTTTTTTCATGATCTGACAATCGCATTCATAGATCGGTAACTTTGAAACAAATGAAAATGGATATAGAAGTTTTGCGTTTTTGTTACTTGAAATGAAGTCTACTTTACACTCCTAAAATTTAAAAATAACGATACGGGACACTTGTATATTAGCCACACTACGTAAGCGTTTACTACGTAAGCAAGCGTTTATCCAATAAACATGTTGATGATATTTATTAATTCCACTTCATTTACTAGGGCGGCAAAGGAGTTTTCATTATCACTTATATCATTTTTAAATAGTCATCCAGTGATAATCCTTCTGTTACCAAGCCTACGTTTAATAATAATAATAATCTTTATTCGTCCAACAGCGGTTATTACTAACAGGACAATATATTAAATAATTTGTGGTATAGATTAACATTACATAAAAATATGTACAAAATAGTACTTAAAAATATATAAAAAACTAAATAATTTATATTAATATTGATCAATCGTATACATATACAGAAACACAAAAAAAAAGAAAACAAAAACAACCAATATGATAAATTAATCTAATTTTATGTGTATGTAAAAATAAAAATAAGCAAGAACTAATTTAAACATCATTACAAACTTTGTCAAAAGGCCTACACATAGTATACACCGGTGACCTTAAAAGTGCATTGTTTTTGCTTTGGGTACGTGGAAGTCAATATAGACTAATATCGTTGGGTAATTAATTTCGTTTGATTAAAAGATTTAGTAAGAATTTAGCACTATACATCTCCCGACGACAAGATAGAGGATTGTATTCTATGGCACTCCCAAAAGACTATTGTAGTCCGTTCCTCGTTCAGGATAAGTGCCAGTCATTCAGAAGGAGAGGTATTTCAGTAGTAGTTTCTTAGCAACGTTAAGAAAATATTGATTGATAACATTTGCAATTAATGCTCAATGAATTATATCGAAAACTAAAATTGGCTCAAAAATAACTATAGTAAATATTAAATGACAATAATAATGTTAGGAAGTAGTACTCTGAAAATTTTGATTAAATTTCACTGCTATATGCTACTAACTAATTTACTTACAAGTAGGGCGGTTTCTATCAGGTCTCGTCAAAGGTATCCAAGGTCTTTGGGGTGGTGCCGGTGTCGTCACTGTAAAGCAAAATAAAAAGGAAATAAATTATCGTTGAAGCGCACATATCCGTATAATATTATCGAAACATCAATCTAAATTGCTCTTTTTAAAACCACTACCTTCCGAACTAACTAAATGTACACTCTAGGAGTATATAAGAAGAACAAATTACAATAACTGCGAGTTTAAAATAAAAAAAAAAGGATTTCACGAATACTTCGAAAGTAGGTTTAAAAAGTGAAAATAAAACTATGTATATATAAACCCTGGAAGCGAGTTTTTGTAGCCAATTTTGTTTATCCCAGTATCATGCACTGACGAGTCTATCGCAGGACGAAACATGTGTCAGCATGTTTCACACAAATATTAACTTTTTTTGCAATCGTACTGTAATGAACACTTTACTTAAATAATTTTCAATCTAGAAAGTATCATTTTACCGGACTAGTCCTGCAAAAACAAGAAATTAAATTTGGACTTATATTATTTTTTATTTATAATATACATTAGGCGTAAAATTATGTGCTGTTATAAATGAACAATTGAGTATTGCAATATTTTCAACATTAATTATATTAGATGCTCCTTCTAGATGAACAAGTTTGCCATTTCCGGACATAGTAGTATTCTCTTCCTGGTCTTGTATTTTCTTCGCGATGTTAATTTTATACTGAATGGAATTTTCTATATATTCCTTCCACCCTCCATAGTAGATAAGCTATGAGGGTTCGAGCACAAAATCCCATGTATTTTCTTATGGAGGTTCATTTTGCACTTTCAAGGTCGTTTGAGCTGTGACGTCATAACTGAGTACGCAACTAACTTCACGTTGATTATAACCTACCTTCTTACCGAGGCCAATAAGTAAGGCCGCCAAAAGTTTCTGAACGCTTAAATACACCGTGCGTCAAAACTTTGTGACCTAACTTTAAAACGACCGTGTTCGCGGGCAGAAAGGCCCGGGCCGGGGCGTATTGCGGGGAGGGGGTGTAGCGTGTATTACGAGGGGGGGGGTGTAGCGCGTATTACGGGGGTGTAGGGTAGAAAGTGCTTACAAAGACAGATCTGTCTGTTTCAAAGACAGACCTGTCTGTTTCAAAGATAGACCTGTGTGTTTCAAAGACAGATCTGTCTGTTTCAAAGACAGACCTGTGTGTTTCAAAGAGAGACAGGTCCGTCTTTGCAAGCACTTTCCACCCTACACCCCCGTAATACGCGCTACACCCCCTGCCCGCAATACGCCCCGGCCCGGGCCCTTCTGCCCGCGAACACGGCCATTTTAAAGTTAGGTCACAAATTTTTGACGCACGGTGTATTTGAGCGTTCAGAAACTCTTGGCGGCCTTACTTATTGGCCTCGGTAAGAAGGTAGGTTATAGTAGTAGGTTACTCAGTTATGACGTCACAACCTTGAAAGTGCAAAATGAACCTCCATAAGAAAATACATGGGATTTTGTGCTAGAACCCCCATAGCTTATCTACTCTCCGTGTTTCTGATGTTAGATAAATTGGCACCAGCATCTGTTAAAAATGTTGTGGTACACAATGCCGAAAGCAATGACTAGTGTATTCTTTAAGATTTCGTAATTTCAACCATTAAACTATTTTGCTTGGCATTTTAGTGTGAATTCCAATTGGTTGCATTTTTCAATGTCTCTCCTTGTACAAAATGAAGAGGCGATTGTTGGGGGATGTGGGCTGGTCGTATGGCTACGTATTTTCGATAAAGGTGTAAATGAACATTTACTTTTCCGCTAAGAAATAAGTAATTAAACTTCTAGTTTCAAAAATTCTTTTATTGTAAATCCAGTACAATATTGTTTCGCCATACAATGGCTTCATCAGGTGGATGAAATACTCGAAGCCATTGTATGGCGAAACAATATTGTAGTGGTATTTACAATAAAAGAATTTTTGAAACTAGAAGTTTAATTACTTATTTCTTAGCGTTATAATGAAGTTTCAACAAGTATCTCCTTCGTCAATTAACTATTTTCTTTTCCTCCACTAGCGACAAATGTTCTGTTTACATAATTTTTTGTGTCACCAACGTTCACAACTAGCATTGAATGTCGCTTATGTGATCGAACGTCATTTTTGCTAATTCCTCGCTTCCTTGTCGAGCGGAGGGGTAAGTTCGCGCAGAATTAGAAGTATTGGGGAGATTTGTATTTAGTTTTACATCAATTTGCAAGATTCCATAGGTGGCGTAAACTACACATCTATCACTTAATAAATTAATAATTTATTAGAGTAAAATATATAACGTGGACGTTTATAAAAACGCTTATTTTGCGCCTGCTATACCTTCATATGTAAGAAATTCTCATCAGGAACATCAATCAAGAATCTGCTTACATCTTCCTCAGTAAAAACTCTAGACTTTTTCGAATTATATCCTGTGTTGTTTCTCTTCATGAACAAGTTTACTTTATTATATTCGGAAGTATCTATGTCTCTTTTCAATCTAAGTGTGGCTTTCAACATTGACTCCACAATGTTGATGGTTTGCCAATTTTACTTTTTTTTCCGATGTACACTAGCACTACTTCTTCAGTTATTTCTCTCACTTTTTTTCCTGTTAAGCCATGCTTCAAATTCCCGGAAAACTTTTTCATATCTTTCCCGCGATACAATAGGTAGCAAATCATTACAATATGCTTTAACAGCCTCGCTAATGTTATGTTCACAGTCTAAATCACTTTCATTCAATTCATTCAATTTTCAATTCAAAATTCACGAAAAATTGTAAACACGAAAGTTATTTTTACAAATTGTTTGTTGACTGTTTGCTAAGGTATAACACATTACTTCAAAAGCCTACCGCCGGTTTTAAAACGATTATCTGTTTAATAAAAGTGGAAAATTTACGATAAAAAAAGCGAAAAATTTACGATTGCAAAAAAAATGTTGTACGTACCACGTTCGGAAGGTGCTTTTACTGGCCTCGTAAGCTACCAGGGACTCGTCCTGGTATTTGCTTACTCATCCAGTAAAATCTTATTTTCCGAACTTGATACGTAAATACGAGGTCTGACCAATAAGTAATGAGACTGATTTTTTAGCCGCGCTCGTGGTAACACTGCGAACCTGAAACTTCAGTCGGTTAATCTCCCATCCCTCCTCTATCGATACATGTGCGCGCGACTTTCGTACGTTCGTTAGTACTCCAGCTGTGTTGAGCTTGCCACAACGTGTTTGTAAAGCGTGTCACGAATATGGAACGACGTAATATTGAACAGCGGTACGCGATTAAATTTTGCGTTAAACTCGGCGATTCTGTTATGGAAACGTACGGTAAATTGTTAGCAAAGTGTTAGGTGATGAAGCCCTGAGTCGTGCTCAGGTGTTTCGCTGGCATAAAGATTTTAAAAATGGTCGTGAGACCGTCGGGGATGAACCGCGAAGTGGGAGGCCGCTTGAAGCTCGAACTGACAACAATGTTCAGCGTGCGCGCACCCTCATGCATTAAGATCGGCGGCTAACCATTCGAATGTTGGCTGATAAACTTAATTTGAAACGAGAAACCGTCAGAAAAATTCATCATGACAATGCTCCATGCCATCGTGCCTTCAGTGTGTCGAAGTTTTTGACCTCTAAAGAAATCGCAGTGTTGCTCCAAGCGCCCTATTCGCCGGATATGTCACCCTGTGACTTCTTTTTGTTCCCCCAAACAAAGTTGGCCGTGAAAGGAACGCATTTTGGGTCCATAACTGACATCCAGGCCGCCGTGACGAGGGTACTCCAGGGCATTCCAGTCGAAGCCTTCCAGAAATGTTACGAAAGCTGGAAGAAACGTTGGAATCAGTGTGTAGTTGTGTGAGGGAAGTACTTTGAAGGGGATCACATCAATGTACCTAAATTTTTAAATATACGTATTTTCTGGACTTAGTCTCATTACTTATTGGTCAGACCTCGTAACTATGTATTGTGTTTTCCACGTCCGATTTTTAATCATATTTCGATATTATTAAAAATATTTTTGTTTTAACATTACTATTTCAAATTTTACTCATCGTAATGGTTCTTTTCGTATATTCGGGAACTGTACAACAGGAGATGGTGAAACTTCGAATTATGTCTTTAAGTTTATGTGGGAAAGGTATTGTTGTATGAGGTTGCGCCTGGGTGCCAATTATGAATGTGGCGATGAATGCAGGACAGTAATTCTACGCAAGAGAAGGTTATAATTTATGAAAAGAACTGAAATCCAAAGAGAAGATTTTTTTTGAATAATTTCTTGTCTACATACTCTATATTTCTTTCATTTTCAGATTCGAAGATAGATTACATGTTCAGTGTTTGTAATGAAAATCGTTTCGAAGAAAATAATCAGTAATAAAAGTTGTTGGCGAATATAAATTTAATGCGGGTTATCTTAAAATTATAGTAAATCATATACAGCATAGTGCAGTAATATGGTAGTAATCTGTGGTGAATAAATTAAATAAATGTGTTTATATTATATACAGTGGGTAAAAATTTATCTAAAAAAAAATAATTTGTTTACACTCTATTTTTCTGAGCCCTCTTATTAAAAATGGTGAGTCGCTATTAATGTATGAACATATGCACATACACATCCCTAGACATATGATTAGCACATCCTTGTGTAATTGAAAAAATACTTTATTGACTATAAAAAGCGACGCATTTTGTTTCTAGAATAAAACACAGACATCGTGAGAAATTTAAGATTATTTTTAGTTCGGTGTAAAGTACATCATCACCATAATCCATCCTCTTCTACCTTAACAGGCTTTCCACTATGGCGGTTAATTCTCTTCAGATGAGGCTCTTTTCTTTCAACACTTTCGACATTTTACTGTTCCACGTCTCTTTGATCTACCACGTTTTCTCTTTCCATCCACTGCTGCTTTACATATGTTTTTAACTTGTCTTTCATCATTTATACGCACGATGTGCCCGCACCACATAAGTTGTTGCTCTTTAATTTTGTCGATCAATGGTACGACACCAATTCTCTTCCGCATGTCACTGCTTTTAATTTTATTACGTCGCGTAATACCCACTGCCACTCTCAGATAATGCATCTCATTAATTTGAATTTTGCCTTGCATTCGTTCAGTTACGAATCTAAGTTTCAAATCCATAGGTCAACAAGGCACATAAAGAGTATTTTTGTTTCTAAAGAAACTTTTTTTCTTTTAACCCTAAATTAATCTTAGGGTCTATCATGCCCGGACTAATATTTAATTGCTTATAATTTGTATTAAATATTCTTAAATTAATTTAGGGCTCTGGTATTATCTAAACAGGTATTCATTCAACTGTTTCTCAGGTCAAATAATTTTATTTATTTTCTTTTAATTAGAAAATAATTTTGAACTTAATGCAAATGATAATTAATCTCCAGGATTTTGATGACGAGCTCTAATAAGAGCGAAACACATCCACACGTTCCGGAATAGATGTGGTTTTTCACGAATTTTTAATTATACTAACGTGTTGCGTTCTGCATACTGGTATAAAGCTTTGTCAAATTGTCGTAATTAACGGAACACATTAGGCGATATTTGCATGTAGAAATGAGATTTAATAGTCATTAATTCTCATTTGCAGTAAGTTCAAAATATTAACTATACAGACTGTCCCGTAAAAAACTAGATTTTTTCATGTGAAGACACTTACCTATTCAATGGGAAAGCCTAATAGTAGGGACCAACTCATCCAGAAGATTCATGCAGCCAGCGTTTTATGAGTTGAAAAACAATATGGAGAACTACATCTGAGGACGGAGGATTGCACAAGGCGATGGTCACATTAAGTAGCTCTAATAATTCCACTGTCATTACGCATTTCTTAAAATAAACCACATTTTTTCCTAAGCCCTCTAATAATTTACTTCAGCTTCAAACCACGATATTTCAAGAACCGTTAGGAATTCGAGGAAAGTGAGTGGAACCATTTTGCTTAAAATTAGTCATTGAATTCATATAGGAAGTATCTCGGATACCTCGGCGGGATACATGAAGTGTAGAAGTGAAGAGTCATATCTGTCTCCAGGATATCGTTGTGCTGAAGAGCTCTAATAAGAGCAAAATGAATCCACACGTTCCGGGATTGATGTGGCTTTTCACGAATTTTTAATTATAGAAAATAATTTTTTAATCATCACTATCTTGCATTTATGTACCGGACCTGCGAGGTCCACAAGCAACTTCTTTTGTATTAATATGTCTCAGCTTGTTATTGCTGGCGTATGTTGTTAGACAATTTGAAGTAAACGAATCTGCATGTTTGTACAAGTTGGGACCTGCGTTATTTACTAGGGACCGGAGACGAGAGGCCGAAATCACGATGGATCATATAAATAGTCTATAACATCGTTAAGTAGAACACGCAGTTATTGAATAGCACTATTCATGCGGTTAACCTCACATCTGTTTTTTGACGTTGAATTGTGACGCAATTACTTTAATTTTACACTTAAATTCCTTTCTTCATGGGCGTAGATAGAAGCGTGAGTAGTTTTTATAATTTATTTTATTTATTAGTTTATATTTCGTAAGATAAATAAAGTACGGTGAGTTAGTTTCTTTTTTTTTCATTGGTTTAACTGTTACTTGCTTATACGTAAGTGTCCAGTGACTTTTGTTAACTTTCAATAACTTACGCATACATTTTTAAATTTCCTTTATTTAGATCTAGAAAACTGTTTAAGTTACTTCTTCAGATATGATATGGAACAACGAAGAGGAACAACGTCGAGAATGGCATCGTACAACAATGGCGAGTCTCTGTAGCATATCATTCAAATTCAATATAGGTGTTCGAAATATGGTATTTTTTAGATAAGGCCACAAAAAGAAGTCGCAAGGTGTTAAATCGCATAAACGTGCAGGCCAGGCAATTTCAGTATTTCGATTAATTATACGCTCATCAAAAACTTCTCTTAAATAATCCAAAGATTCTGCAGTACAGTGACAAGGTGCTCCGTCTTGTTGGAAATATGCATTTTGAAGTTCATCATCATGCAACTGATTGACAAATGGTTGTAAAATTTCCGTACGGTACCTTTGAGCATTTAACGCTCCCTCAAAAATATTGGTCCAATGATTCGTCTTTGGTTTATCGCTGCCCAAACACCAATTTTCTCTGGATGTAGCGATTCTTCATTAAATACATGTGGATTTTCACTACTCCAAATTCTTGTATTTTGTGAATTTAGGTATCCTGTTTTATAAAACCATGCTTCATCAGTAAAGATGACTCTTTGCGAAAGTTTTCCATTATTGTTCATATTTACAAACCAATTACAAAACTGTAGTCTACGTGGGTAATCAATTTCTAACAATTCTTGTACTGCTGTGACACGGTATGGATAAAGTTGCATATCTTTTTTTAATAACTTGTGCGTTGTACCAACAGAAAGGTTTATTTGTTGGCTCAAATGTCGAACAGATGTTTGTGGTTCATTTTCCACTATTTCTTCAACACGATTGACAACTTGAGGTGTACGTTTCTTAACTGCTCCGCTGCCTGATTTTCTTAAGAGACTACCAGTTTCAGAAAAAAGTTTTAAAGTTCTATCCAAAGTATTCTTAAATTGTATATAATCTATTACAAAATGTGGAAACTCAACTTGAGATTCTACCATGCAATCTTGAACTGAATAAACCCATAAATCAGCAATTTTATTAACACTTCGAAAATAAGCCTGGACTAAAAAAATTTTATGTTCTAAAGTGAAAGCCATTTTAAAACTGAGAAGCAATTTATTTAAACCATAATCGACGCACGATTATTTTATGCACTAACTGATATTTGTGATTGACATTATCAAATGTCATTTGGATTTACGTTTACGGAACAACAAGCACATACTAATATATTTGCGTCTTATTATATCAATATTTCAAAGTAACCTAGATTGACTTTTCAAATGAACACACGTTAGTACGTCCGTGAGCGATGAGTCATCGGCCTCTCGTTTCCTGTCCCTACTTATCACCCTCCGAGTAGGTTTTGAATGGTTATATGCTGGTTTTTATATGAATTATTGCAAAAACTAACTCATTGTGAAATTATAAGCGGTAAGTAAAATCAAAAAGATTTACTAACTTATAGATGAGCGGACTAATTATAACGGGTGTTCAGAAACATTCGAAGTCAAAGTAGTCCTTGAAAATATGAAGTCATGTCTGATATAGATTGATACATTTATAGCAAACGCCAATAAAGTTGGCGCGAGGAGGGGTAAGTTCGCGCAGGATTAGAAGTAGTGGGGAGATTTGTATTTGGTTTTACATCAAATGTTAGATAATTCTAACCTCTGAGCGTGTATCATTTTATGATCCCCTAGCAAAGACATTATGTTCCGTCAAACGTCAATGACAAATGTATTCTGACAATTACTTAAGTAGTGGGGGTGGACGTTTTTAAAATCGGCTTCTGCGCATCCCCTCCTCGCGCCAACTTAATTGGCGCTTGCTATACTTAATACAATTTTATAGGTTATCATACACGCAAATGTCAGTTTATGTCGAAATATATTACTTTAATATGCCATATTAATTAATATAAACTAGTCAAATAATGATTTTCGAAGGTAACAGTAATTAATTTGCAAATTTCAAATTAAGTATTTTGCTATTTTAGAGAAATCTTGCTGAACAATAGCACCTCTTCATGCGGTAACTGGAAAAAATTACATAATCCAATTAATATGCTATTCATTCTTGTGTAATAAAGCTCATCTAATCTGTAGTAACATGTAAAAAGACAATGCATAATTAAGAGGAAATAACTTTACAAGTAAAGGTTTTATTCATCTTATAGTGACAATAGTATCTAGTTATCGTACTAGTTTAATATATTAACATTCAATAAATTATTGTAAGAAATGGCTTAAAATAAATTTGAAACAAATAAATTGTTTGTAGAGTCCTTAGATTACAACCTTATAATAAATATCATAAATTGGAGTTGTATAAATTATCAACAATAATGACCATAATTATAAAAGATGTTGAAAATGTCCACCACCTTCTTCCAAGCATTTTACGCACCTCCTCCGAATGCTACTAAATACATTTTGCAGTATGGGACTATATCTAATTGCACTAATTTTATTTATAATTCTGTCTTGGAGATCTATATAATCTTGCACTGGTACTTGATAAATTGAATTTTTTAAAAAAGGCCATAAATAGTAATCACACGGTGTAAGATCACAAGATCTTGGAGGAAATTCATGATCGCTGTTCAAACTAATTAAACGATTTCCAAACACTTCTTGTAACATATTCATTGTTTCCCCCGCTGTGTGAGCTCTAGCACCATCTTGTTGAAAGTATCCCAAAGCTAGTTCATCATCGCGAATTTGATTAAAGAAAGGCAATAGTATTTCCTGTCGATATCTTTCTGCAGTCAAGGTACCATTAAAAAAATTGGACCAATAATCCTTCTTCTACTTATAGCGCACCAAACACCAACTTTCTGAGGATGTATAGGAGCTTTAACATAAAAATTATTGGGCTTTGTATCACTCCACATTCTCATGTTTTGCGAGTTAACATATCCACTAGCATGAAACCATGCTTCGTCTGAAAAGAAAGTTTTGTCTAGGACATCATCATTAAAATTATTTGTAAACCATTCGCAAAATACTACTCGTCGCGGATAATCAATATCGAGGTTTTCTTGCAAACAAGTTATACGATATGGGAATAACTGTAAATCTGCTTTTAAAACTTTATGGCAAGAACCAACTGACAACCCGGTTTGTCGAGCAAGAGTTCTTACTGAAGTTTTAGGGGCATCAGTCATTATTTCTCTAACATTCCCAATCACTTCTTCTGTCCGGACTTTTGGTCGCCCACCACCCTCTTGGCGTCCCACACTACCAGTTTGTCGAAAAACTGGAACAATTCTGATTAGTGTACACTGAAAAGTATTATAATCAACAGCAAGGTTGGGAAATTCATCTCGAAATTCTTCCAAACAAGCTTGAATTGAATACTTCCACTGGCCATCGATCTTTTGACTATTTCGAAAATATGCTTCAACCATGAATGCTTTGTGTACGTTAGCAAATACTATTTTCAAAATTAAAAAATATAAATTAGTATCTTCGATATTTGATTCTGACAATTTTTGACAGACAACAGTTGACATTTAATAATTATTACAAATCAGGTACTTAAGATATACGATTTTTTGTTCAGAGCCCACTTGACTTCGAATGTTTCTGAACACCCGTTATATCCGTAGCTGCGTATTCGATCATTTAGCATTGTATTATTATCGTTATTAGTAACGAACTAAAATTATAACTGAAGACTTTACTGCAAGTCTTAATAACGACTCTAGCATAAATTTATGTCAAAAACGCTCATAAATTACTGACGGTCATCTGTTACAGAAACACCTTACAGGAAAAATCGGCAGATGTATCGCGAGACACTTCCGCAAAGTTGAAACACCATCCAATTTGTTTTCTCGGGGAGTTTCCTAGTTATATTTCACGGCGACTAGTTATTAATGGTTACACGATCTGCCCCCTTGCTTAGTACACTGCCGCATGCAAAATTGCTACTCATTTATATATGTGTAATGAATAATTACAGCAGCAGTGGGCAATATACTTTTAGTGGGATATTTACGTCAAGTTCAAAAGCTAATGTCTGTTTAGGCAATTCATATTGGTTAAATGTTTTTCTGTAAATAGCGGATATATTCTTCAAAGAAGTTCCATTATTTAAAATAAATACATCTTCATCAAGATATTAAGGTAAGATAAAAGCTGCTAAAATCTCTGTAATCTAATAGATTAGCTGGTCCCAGCGTCTTCTAACTGTCATATTCGTAAATTTTGACGCATAATTCAGTTGACGATTATAATTAAGTAAAATAATTTTGTTTACGCAGCGTTTAAAAAAAAAGTAACTTTATCCATGATTCTTCACTATTTCAAATGTGGTTTTAATATCGAAACAATACATCGATCGACTTTGTTCGAAACACTATCCCAGAGTAATATTTACAATAGGTTTGTCTAGTTTTAGTGTGGATGCACTACTCCCGAGGATAAATTTTGAAAAAGTCGACAGAGACGTCTGTTTTTGCTATTAATGTTGATGCTGTATGTATCCCACACAATTTGACAGAAGCTCAAGAACAAAGTTGGTCAAATGCTACAAAGATGTATTAAAAATTTATAAAGAGCTTTGTGCTTAAGTTCTTGGACTTATTGGTGTTAAACTCAAAGACTCAGAAGAAAAACTAAATAAGTACATAATTATAAGTTAGAGATTCAATTTATATATTTTCCGTATTTATTTTATATATTTGGTAATATAAACCTTTAACTTGAAGATTTGTTTACATTTAAGACATATCAGTTACATTACGGGACTTTCGGGTATAATTCATAGAAATACCGTAATTGTTATTTGTAAATTTATATACTACTTTGGCTATTAAGCTATTCTTATACTTTCGATGAAAATTTCAACCTAAGTTCTAAGTAAAGATGTCATTATAGGAATTAATTTAATCACCTTCGAAATTATGTTGAATTGGTTTCAAATATAATGATAATGAGCAAAATATCTTCCCGTTCCCATTAAACTAAGACGTATATAACAATGTCAGCTTTGAAAAATACGATTTAATTCTCATTATATTAACGGATAATCCCGTCACAAAGGTGCATTGAATATGTGAATGCATTGCTTTATTCGCTGAGTTTGGGAAATTAATAGTATAACGTAGAGACTCTTTTAATTTTTTGCAGTAGCCCTTTTGGCAATTCCTACCACTCATTTCAAGAGTGGTTGTATTAATTTTATAACTAAAGTTCGACTTGAACCGTCATCCTACAACGTAAGTTAGTTCTATAATAATCTGTACAGTATTTTTCAAATTATAGGAAACGCATAAGGATTTTGATAACGATTTAATTGCGGTCTGTTTGTACAGCGATATATATCGTGAATAATTAATTGAACGGGTAAGCGGTCTGTCATATAAAAAAAACTGATTTATTTCACTCTCTATATTTCGTAACCTTTTGTTACTTCCTCAGGAGATTATACACGATTAACAAAACCCACAATATATTAATGAATATGCCAAAAATAAAATACTTACAATTGCGGTGTTAAAATTTAGCAAAGACGCAACTAAACATGTTAAAATTGATAGACTACATTAAAACATTAAATTAACTACATATTAGTTTCACGCCAACCTTTTAAAAACAAATATACATACATGTTAAAATATAAAAATAAAAATATAAATCACTTAGCAAAAACTGGTGTCATAAAAATATCGAAACCAAAAACAAACTATACATTAAACAATACGAGAACTAGTTAACAAAATTTGGCAAGTCAACTAACCGCCAGCACCGAGTATATTGCAATAGATTATACTTAGTCCATTCGTATCCGATTTATAATTTACGCTATTAATGTCTTCGTTGATGTGAACCATTTCTAAAAAGCATCTTTTTTTGTGATTGCTTTCAGCGTCCTCAATTAACTATTTCAGGTTTCCCATTATAAATTGAAATTTTCTAGGACTTCTCAAATTTATTGTGTAGCGACTTCAAACCATGTCTAACTATAATCTGTAGTAATACCATAAGAGCTTTGAATTTATCGATAATTTCACGAATGCTTGTTGCATAGCGACGAAGACGAGTGTCAGTTTGACAAGCATTTAAATCACGACAGCCCGTAGGGCTGGAGTGGTTTAATTGTCAAATTGACACGAGTCGAAGTCGTTATGCAGGAAGTATGAGTGAAATTATCGATTTTAATTCAAAGCTCGTATGGTATTTGATTAGATTATTTTACGTAATACAAAATGAAATTTATCTAAACTCTTTATTTATTAATTCATGTATAAATTAGTACACTGAAAGGTACAATTGTTATATACATTCTGTTTTTATTGGATGTGCTTGAATCAATATTTGCACTGTTGTAACTATTTCCTCGCATTTGATTAATAATAGTTTCATGGTGTTCTTTATCTAGTTGTAGATACGGCTTAATAGAATGCGAACTACTATGGCCAGAAATTTTAATTAATTGTTGCTCATTTACACCAGGTTTTGCTAAATTTGAGACAGCTGTCGCGCGACTGGAATGGTTACTTATTTTTTGGTTTTCTGTGTTGAAACCAGCAGTTCAGCACTTTTCTTAAACCATTTCAAAATTTAATTTCTTCCAATAGGCATATTTTTATACCAGCTACCTTTTTTCTTATTCCACGCTGGATTGACAGTTAAAAAGAGTCTATCACTTTTTATAAGAGCGTTTTCTGTCCTCTTTGAAATGAGTTTTTAAAAAAGTCTGACTGGGCAATTACTTGGTTTTACTTTGTTGGGAATCAACCATTTACTGTCAGCACATTTTTGTGCTCCACCTTGGGTAGTTTTCGTGAATATGGGATTGTACTCTATTCTTCCAGTCGGTGTATTGTATACGTTCATTTCTTCTCGGAAGTAGTAATCAAACATGCCGCGCCTTCTCCTCCTCGCCATGCCAATTCAATAGACACTATCAGGTAAAATTTCTTTTGTAGTGCATCTGGATTTTCTTCATCCCAAACATTTATCATTTTTTCATATTCGTTTTTCTGTAAAGCTGCAGAACTCATTTTCCGTTTACCAGGTATCGCTTGAAGAATTCTCCTTTTGGAGTTCCTTGCGTCGCGGGCTGCTTTAAATACGAAGCTCTGAAAAGGATCAATTTTTCTGTTATATTCGTTATTAAACTTCTCTTGTAGCAATTTTGCCGTGACATTCCACATCGTTTTAACAACACCTTCTTTATATTCTTCCCCATTCACCTTCCTCATATTGAAGGCCCAGTCTTTCAGAATATCTGCAAGTTCCTCTTCTGTAACATTTTGTTCGACGCTGTAGTTTTTCGCATCACAAAACTCACAAAATTGTCGCCAAATTGACGCTTTACTCTTTTTCGTATTAACCGGTGCAGCTTGTTTTACTATTTGATCAATGTTTACAACTGATTCTTCCCCAAATCTCAGCATTGTTTTGTGACAATGAAATCAGTTTTTTGACAGAACTTTAGAAATGTCTATCCTTATTAACGGCATTACCATAACAACGCCTAATTATATAGATATAATAAAACACAGTTGTATAGTTTCAAAATAATATATATGCACTACATATGTTTCACCACACTGTGGCTTCGTCAGGTGGATGAATATACTAATTCAAAATATCAATTAGATCTTATATATATCAATACAGAGTACAGAACTAATCTTATTCTAAGAGGGGGTGGACATGTATGAGTTTTAAGTTTAGTAGGGGGGAGTTATTTATGTCTAGTTGGTCATTTAAAATTATACCTAATTATTCTACTATGAAAATTATCGATAAATTACCGCTGTAATTTCGAGTTGTTTCAGTAATACGCGAATCTGATTGGTTTATATTTGTATGTGTAAAATAATCAATATAAACACATTCGTTTATCCAGTGTTCGAGTAAATCACCTGTCACGAAATTATTGTATTGTGAAAAAACAACCTCGGTCATTCACGGTTAAACAATCGAATGCCTAACCATGAACGTACTCAAGTTCAGACACAAACACGTACAAATATGCTTTATCGGCGTCGGTGTGTTCATGTATCGCCGACAAATATGCAGGAAACGTATTTTATGCTTAATTGATACATGGATTCGCGCCACATGTCGGCTACCATGTCCGTAAGTACATATTTTGAGAAGAAAGTTACAAACGTATAAGTAATGGGTTCGTTTAAATTTGTGTCGTTGACGGTCCCCAGTCTTAGTGAAATCGATTTTTATTTCGCACTATTCATATTCACGTATCTGTGTGTGTGTTGTTTCGGTATGATTTCGAGGCCAATTGAAATCCGCCTGTCGCGTAGGAAAAACGCGAGTGAGATTCTATTTCGTCGAATATTTGTGGTAGTTTGTTTTCAAGGTCATATTCATAACAAAATACACTTTCTGTATTGTTCTTTATTATTGAAATGGATTGTTTTTGATTAATAAGAATCGATTTGCGTCTGCATGGTCGAACAATTGAATAATGATTAACAACAAAAATATATAACGTCTGTATTATGAGTATTTTGGTCTAAATACTTATTGACATTCTCTTTCTCTCTCTCTTTCTTTTGTTACCTCTTCTGAAATAAAGCTCATAAAATTTATAGCACTATTAAGAAAATTGGAAACATAAATGACTATTTCTCTCAGAAAATTTCAACAAATTATGTTAATGCAAATTACAGAAACAACCTAATAACGGAGGAATATCACCGAGTGTTTGATGCGGCGTAGTCGAGTTGGGCGAGACGTTTGTTAATCCGCTTACTGATGTTCGAGTTGGGCGAGAATTAACAAAATTGTGGATTAAGCAGTTCCAAGAAGGATTTGATAATAGGTTTGTTCTAGCACAGAATCCCTGATAGTTTGATGTACTTTTGTAGAGCGCATGTGCAAGCAAATTATTAATTTGAAATTAGTTTGCAATTGCGTATGCTAGAACAAGCGAATAAAGTCACTAGATAAATAAAGTACCGCAAACCTCCGCCATTTTGGGCAAAAATTTGGCGTCAAAATTGAATTGCTGTGTTAAATAAAAAATCAATTTAGTACTGTATTCTTAAAAGAACGCAACTGTATGAACATGCGTTAATAATTAAACCGCAGATAGTAAGGCAATTAATTAAAACAAGCAAGCACTGTTTTCATTATTTATTATTGTTGGTTTACTAAAGCACGCATTTTCGCCTTTTGTGGTTGACAACCAGATCAGGGTGTGCATTTGGAGTTAGTTTTTTCATGTCATCTGCTCTTGATTGTTCAAATTGGGAATCAGAAAAATGCACCTTACATAAGTAACTAAGTGTTATAACAAGTGATCTGCTTTTACATATGTACTCACCTCACAAATCTTCGCATTTACCGGCACATTGTCTTGATTAATGTCACATAACCACACTTTTCTTCTGTCTGCATTCCATTCACCACTGGGAAATGCAAATAAACGGAAACCTTTGGCGACACTGTTTTTGCAATTGATAATACAACAACCAGGCATAATTACACTTTATGTTGCCAAGGGTAGGTTTAGATGCAACGACAAGTGATTTGACGTTTGGCGGCCATGTTTGGGCAAAAGTAGCGCTTTCTCTCTCGCACTCTTTGGCCTTATGGATTGCGGTACTTTATATGTATCTAGTGACTTTACAAGCGAAACATTCTGCGCGACATCTGCCCCAAATGTGTGATACTAAATAGCAAAAGTATATAACGGGTGTTCAGAAACATTCGAAGACAAAGTAGTCCTTGAAAATATGAAGTCATGTCTGATATAGATTGATACATTTACTTAATACAATTTTATAGGTTATCAAACACGCAAATATCAGTTTATGTCGAAATATATTACTTTAATATGCCATATTAATTAATATAAACTAGTCAAGTAATGATTGTAGAAGGTAACAGTAATTAATTTGCAAATTTCAAATTAAGTATTTTGATATTTTAGAGAATTCTTGCTGAACAATAGCACCTCTTCATGCGATAACTGGAAAAAATTACATAATCCAATTAATATGCTGTTCATTCTTGTGTAATAAAGCTCATCTAATCTGTAGTAAAATGTATAAAGACAATGCAGAATTAAGAGGAAATAACTTTACAAGTAAAGGTTTAATTCATCTTATAGTGACAATAGTATCTAGTTATCGTACTAGTTTAATATACATATTAACATTCAACAAATTATTGCAGAAATGGCTTAAAATAAATTTGAAACAAATAAATTGTTTGTAGCGTCCTTAGATTACAACCTTATAATAAATATCATAAATTGTAGTTGTATAAATTACCAACAATAATGACCATAATTATAAAAGATGTTGAAAATGTCCACCACCTTCTTCCAAGCATTTTACGCACCTAAATACATTCTACTAAATACATGCTACTAAATACATTTTGCAGTATGGGACTATTTCTAATTTCACTAATTTTATTTATAATTCTGTCTTGGAGATCTATATAATTTTGCACTGGTACTTGATAAATTTGATTTTGTAAAAACATCGTTAACATTTTCTTTTTTGGATGCTCCTCATAGCTTATGGAGTTTATGGAAGAGATATTTGAATGACCTGTTATTTTAAGAATTTCATGGTCTCCTACACCACGTTTTGCAAGATTAGTCTTTTAGCTACAGTTTTATTTTCGGGAAGAGACCAAAGTCGCAGGAAGCTAGAGCTGGCGCTGAAGGGGGGGGGGGGGGAGTTGATGTTTTCGTCAAAAAGGTCTGTGTGAAAAACGAACAATGAGACGGCACATTGTCCTGACGCATTTGCGTTTGATATACTCACGCAGCAGCCCCAAAACATAGTAATAGAACTCGGAATTGACCATCTGACCAGCTGGAACGAATTTTCTGAGCTTCATGTAAAAAAAAAAAAAAAACAACGGGCATACTCTTCACATTGGTTTTCACTTGTTGGGTTTTCTTGGCGAGTTCAGGCTCTTTCAGGGACTTGATTGTTGTTTAGTTTCTGGATCATAATTATAAATCCAGTACTCGTCGTCAATAATCACTCTTGAGAAAAAGTTTTCATCGTCCGCAGAAAGCTTAAACAGATTTCTGCCCAGTGCTAATGGCAATTTGCTCCTGCTTTTGATTGTAAGTCAGAAGTCTCAGATGAAATTTCGCGGCAATGCGGTGCATGCCCAATTATTCAGTTGTAATTCGCTAACATGTACCATAACTGGTTCCAACTTTATCGCAGAGGCCAAGATTAGTCCGATGACGGTCTTCATGAATGAGACGTTGAACTGTTGTGATGTTTTCGGGAGTGGTCGGGGTCAAAGGTCTCTCTGTTCAATCGTTGTCATTAATGGACATTATATATATATTATTTGAAAAATTTTCGTACACATTTCCTTCGCAAAAAAAAATAACATACTAATTTGAAAATATTTTATATAAAAGCCGAAAATTCCAAGAATTGATCAAATGATATATTCAAGTGAACAGCTAAGAAATTATCTCTATATATTAATAGCTAAGCATGAAAAATTAGTAATTTCAAACTGACGTCTGAATATAAACATCGGTGCCTTATATGGCATTTCCAATAGACTTGACACCAAGGTCCTCGTGGCTCAGTTGGTTAGAGCGACGGTTCGGTAAACCGTAGACTTGAGTTCAAGTCCCAACGTGGACGAAAATTTTTCAAATAAAATTATTATAATTATTATCGTATAATTTGCGTTGTAATTTGTAAACAGAAATGTATACATTCACAAAAAAAATTAAATACTAATTTGAAAATATTTAATATAAAATATAAAAATATTTTAAGTATTTTCAAATTAGATTTCAGAAATACATAGGTGCTAGAATTAGTACATGATATTTGCTGTAATGTTTCTAATCTCTTGGCGTATTCGTGCTTTTAAATCTTCTAAAGACGCCTGTTCGCGCTTATTATTAGAAATTAGAAACATTACCGCAGATATCATCGACAACGTTCAAAAAGAATTGGTCCATAACGTTCAATATCTTCCGATTCCTAATCTGCATGTGTCTCGGTCTTTCCACATGTTATCCTCTATTCGTCTCTCCCGCATTTAACTGTCAATCCCCTCTCTCCAAGTTCGTCTTAGCCTTCCGCGCGTCCTTCTTCCCTGTAGTGTCCATCCGTTGTACATGTCCATACCATATCAGCTGTCTAGTACGTAATGGACATTCTACCGGTCTTAAAACGCCAAATCACTTAAAACTTTTTGTTCGGCTCATTGATTGTTCACCGAATGCTTGCCGAATCATTCCATTTGTTTCAGTAGCCGTTTTTCCGAGCTTAAAACAAAATTGAATACACGCGTGTTGCTCATGTTTTACATCCATTATAATAATCGCGGTAGAACACAATTACCACTCTATCGGTATCTGTATACATGGACATCTCTCGTCGGCTGACGCTATAAGATTGTGCTTAATCTTGCGGGAGCGAATCTAAAGACATCTCTTCATAACTGCACTGAGGAGATCGTTAGATCGAAACACATGTGTCTATAAGTTGTCCATGTGCACAGATACAGTATGTTTTTAACATACATATTTGATATTTTTTTTTGGTATGTTCAATGATGTAATTTTCTTGGCTAATACTTTTACTTATTGTCTATAGTACCTATACTTATTGTCTATGAAACAGATTATAAAAAGGATGTCAAAAAATATTTATTTTAGGTTTAAATGATAATTTCTATGGAATGATTGAATTTTATCACATTACCATATTATTATATTATCATATTTGAAATCTGAAGTTTGTTTAGCAATTTTCTTTTTTACGCTTATAACTATGCAAAGATATTTTTAGACAATGATCATATAAATTTATAGATTTTGTATTTGGTTATGTAATAATTCATTGCGTCCAATGTTTTTGTTCCTTAACCTTTGTATTTTGAAATCTTTTAGCGAGAACTCAAACTGGTGGTGACCCTAATGTATATGAGAAGGAATCCGACCGGAGGCAGTCATTATTATTATTATAATTATCGTCTTATTTAATAAATAGCCGGTTTACATTTTAAATAAATGAAAATTACAAGGTAGTGAAAACCGGTGGGAAGCTGTCGTAACGAAACTAGTTCGCCGAACGCGCTAGAACAATTCTGACGTGTTTATGTTGTTGCGAATTTTCAGTAATAGCTCTGCCAGGAAAATTAACACGATACTTTCTGAATATACACTGATTCTTTTGCTCCCGATAATGTGATTGAATGTGAAAATATTGCTACTAAATAAAAATAGTGTTTATGCATCAACAAGATGCGCAGAAATTATTTTTAAAATTTATTTGTTTGAAATCAAAAATTAGTAGGTACATTAATACACTAAACTCGATTCTAGAATTTGTACAGAAACTTATTAAATAATATACGTAAGATATAGTTTTGAGGCAGCACGTTGAAAATTGTATATACCACGAAGAATTTAAGCACTAGTAAATGAGATTTAACTAAATATAAATTCGAAAATACCAATATGTTGAAACATATTTGCATACATAGAAATGGATACACAATCGACATCAAATTCGCATTGGAGACAATCAACGTACGGACACGTGTTGGGGACAGTTTTGCCCTCTTCAGGGTTCGACGTGAAATGTCACCGAAGCCTAAGATGCCTTTAATAAGCTTGCCACATATGCCAAACTTGTACAATGCTCATGCGAGAATAACTTACGGTCAAGAGTGGCATGTCTGAAGACGGTTTCCGTAGATAGCAAAGCTACCAGAAGGAAACTCGATGCGTTTAAATGTGTAAACCTATTCGCAGTCTAGACGGTTGCAATATACCATGTAAAATATGGTACAGCTCGGCTAACATCTGATGACACTTGCGTGGATAACAATTTTAAGACAAAAAAGGAGAACGCAGCAAGAAACGAGAGAGATAGATATATTTTAGCAACACCTCCCGCATCCTGGGTGCCTTCAGATATTAACCGAGCTATATATCGATTTGTTACAAATGAAACAGACATGCAAATACATATCTGTAACTGTAAACATGGACAATACACCTCGTATTTTCAGCGTTTACTTCTGCTTAAGACACGTGTTTCTGGCATCTATAGGCGTCGTCAGTCAAGCTAGTGAAGCAATGTATACAAATGATACAAATCTTTTTAATAACAGATTTGTATCTGTAGGATTGCTTAATCCTACAGGTAATCTAGGCACCAGTACCGTTCGGGTAATGATCGCTTTAAAGCTTAAAGTAAGAAATTAGACGTTAATAAATTAAGGAATTTCCTAATGACCAAATAGATTATTTCAAATGTATTTTTATTTGTACATCTATTGTGGGCAGGCCTCTATTGTATTATGCTATAATATATTCTATATATAAGGAAACATTTAGTTTGTGTATTTAGTTATTTCTATCTTGTTTGCGGCGTTTGCTTAAAGTAAGAAATTAGATCCGCTTCTCAGTCTCGAGTTTTGTTGCACACTGTTAAGAATTATGGAGGTCTCTTTCGTGGACAGTAACAACGGAAAATGTTTGCTATTGGTTAACAATTACACCTTTTCAAAACAGAAAGTGTTGAAGAGTGGCGAAATGTTTTGGCGTTGTACAAAAAAATCCTTAAATTGACCCGCAAAAGTGTTTACGCTTGGTGCAGAAAATTTAGTGAGCAGAAGCCAGCTAGAACATAATCATGAACAGAATCAGAGTAAATTAAACCTAAAAGTGATTTCATATGTGTGTAAACGTAAAGCCGTTGATGATATTTCCGAAAAACCAGCGAAAATTATTCGTCGTGAACTAGCTAAGGAACTGCCGGAAACAATTACGATAACAGATTTCACTTATATCCGAAGAAATTTGTACGATGCAAGGAAAAAAATTTCTTCCTGGGCCGTTACCACAAAATAAGACAGAAGTCCATGATATAGTGGAAGCTGCTAATGTTAAAACAAGCAAGGATGAAAGCTTCGTTTTTATAAACTGTCCAGTGAGCAATATCATAGTGTTTTCTTGTGAAACGAATGTTAGAAGTTTATGTGGAATGCGTAAAGTGTACATGGACGGTACATTTTCGTATTGTACAAAATATTTTTTACAATTATTTACAATCCACGGACTTAATAATGGACATTATATTCCATTGATGTTTTGTTTGTTGCCTGATAAACGCAGTGAAACGTATGCAACATTATTTGAAATGCTAACAAAAGAAATCTTTCGACGTCACTCTACAATATTACGACCAGCTGAAGTTTTTGTAGATTTTGAGAAAAGCATTCACACAGCGGTTCGCGCTATATGGCCATCAGCGCAAATCTATGGTTGTCGTTTGCATTTGTACCAATTGTGGTTCAGGAAAATCCAAAGTTTGGGTTTAACAGCAGAATTTAGGAACACAGATTCCGAAGTAGGAAAATAGCTGCGATATACATTTGGATTAACGTATTTGAATCCTGACGAAGTAGGCAATTGTTTCGCCTTAGATTTGTTTGCCGAAAAACCTGTTCATGCACAGGCTGACGAATACGCCGATTATTTATTGGAGACATACATAGAAGACGATGCTCCTTTTCCTCCACATATGTGGGCTACTGCATCTCCATCGATCACTAACACCACAAACGCATGCGAAGCGTTTCATTCCAAACTAAATGAGTCATTTTATTCAACACATCCATCTATTTATATTTTTATCGAAAAGCTTAAGGAATTTCAAATAGACACTTATGTTAAAATTCAAAGTGTACACACACCAGCAAGAGTTAAAGACACACGCGCAAAACAAAAATTAAGAACTCTAAATGAACTGTGTGAACAACTAAATAATGGAACAATATCACGATTACACTTTGTGAAGTGTATATCATTTTATTCATCAGTATGACTTCAAATACACTATTTTTTTATTATAGTTTTTATATAATTAAGTATTTGCTTTTATTATTGTTTTCATATGAGTACATATTTTTTATTTTCTATATTTTTGCTGTACTTCAACTTGATGTACACTATTTCTATATTATTGCTTTTTTTAGCTAGTGCCCGAATTACCAACGAGATTAAAATTTCAGGTAGGTTAGTGCCCAATTTACATCCAGCCACATAGATAATATAAAAATCTTCGTTCGTATTTACATTCAGGTATCATAAAGGAAAGATAAAGAAAATTTTGTGCAAGTGTTTTATTAAATTTATAAGATTTGATAAAATCATATATTTTAATTAAATACATTTTGGTATTGATAAATTTTATGTGATATGCAATTTGAAGTTTTCAATATCCCTGATCGCAGTCTTATTATATTCACACAAGTTAAATTCCGGTATTAAATTTGATCTTACCAGAGTTCGTGTAGGAATTTAAAGGATTTACAGGTATAAATTTATATCCCTCAGGTACTTACGGCAGTTCCCCTGCATCGTTATTTTCAAAGAGAAAGTTACTTTTGTGTAAATTATCTTGGTTGTTCATAAACGAAAAACTCTGTTCTGAGAAACTTGTGCCTACTACAAACGACTTTGCTAGACAGTTATGCACAGTTTATATACTATAATATATCTATGTATATATATATATATATATATATATATATATATATATATATATATATATGTCGTTCCATCAATCCTGCGTCCATACATTGATGATTTTGCATGTAATTCTGCGTCTAATGTATTGCTGCGTCCGTATACGGACGCAGAAATGGAAACTTCACAGACAACTCTCATTTGGCATACTTGTTTGGCACAAAAATTTTTAGCGGGATGCAAAAATATCGATATGGTGTAAAAACACGAATAATTTAGTTCACGAGAATTCGATTATTTTTGTGTGATGGCGCTGTAGTAGTGTACGTGTATATGTATATGATATTCATAATTCCGATTTTTCTGCGTCCAACCGACTTGGCAACGCTTAGGATCGCCTCGTTTATTGGTGCTTCCTACATTTGTGAGTAAACTGTTTGGGTAGTATTCGAATTTATTTCTAATCAAGATTCTTTAATAACAAGTAACGGTTACAGATACATATATATATAAATAAACTAAACTGCTTAATCTTAAATTATAAACTATTTGAAAAATGTTGATACTTGCGTACTAAAACCTGTTAAAAAATCACATCTTGAAAAAGAAAACACAGAATGTGTTCCCTGCAAATATTGCTACGGATACTACAGACTAAATCAACTTTGGCGCCATATTAAAATCTGTGATTTAAATACAGAAGCAAAAACTAAATTTTCTCATTTGAATGACGCACAAGATTTATTAGTGAAACATTTACCTATTGATAAACATCTTCGAGAAACAGTATTTCCGAGAATGGCGGCGGATAAAATATCACTTACAGCTAAAAAGGATTTATTAATTTGTAAATTCGGATCTCGATATTTAAGAAATCATAGGGAAAAACATCACATAAACGTGGTGTGTTTTCGGAAAATGAGGGAACTTGCTAAATTACTAATAGAAATAAAGAAACTAAATTCTTCAATAAAAAATTTGTACGACGCATTGCAACCAATCTATTTTGATTTGTTTGTAGAAGCTACAAAAATTGTAGCAAAATTTGATCCCAATACAGAAGTGTTCACATCACCAACTTATGCTATGAACATACAGACATCCTTAAAAAACTGTTGTGATATAGCAATTTTATTCACGTTGAAACGAAAATATAATAATTCAACTATTTCGACAGCCGATAGTGAATCAAATTTTAAAACATTCAAACAGCTTTTGGAGGATGCATGGAAATTCGAAATATCCACAATAGCTGCATCTGATTTAAGTACCAAAAAATGGAATAAATTAACAATATTACCTTTAGCAACCGATTTAAAAACATTCGAATATATCTTCTACAGAAAGCAAGTGAAGCTGTGGAAATTCTTAAAGTCAATGAAAAGGATGTTACCGCATATAAGTTGCTAATGGAAATTTTGTAGGCTTTTGTTATTAAATAGGAAAAGAGTAGGAGAATTGCAGCGAATGCCATTGCATCTTTATGAGAATGCTAATATTCATCAGTTATAAAGAGTTTAATGATGCCATAACACCTACAGAGAAGATATTATTAACAAAATTTAAAAGAGTAGTAATTCGTGGTAAACGAGGCCGAGGCGTACCTGTTTTGTTTAGTACTGATTTACAGGATCATGTAAATATTTTAATTCAATTGCGCAGTAATTTTGTCAATGACACAAATATATACCTGTTTCCCAAATTAAATACAAATAATCCTATTTATTACTGGATATCAAATTATGAAAAGACATACACAATTAAGTAAATTGAAAAATCCGGAAGCTATTACCTCTACAAGATTACGAAAGCATCTTGCTACTTTGACTCAGATTTTTTACATGAATTCGAATGATATTGAACAATTAGCCACTTTTATGGGACATACAAGTAATGTTCATAAACGAGTTTATCGTCTACCTGATGGTGTATACCAAACAGCTAAGTTATCTAAAATTCTAATGCTTATGGAAAAGGGTAAAGCAGGAAATTTTAAGGGAAAAGCTTTGGATGAGATAGAAATAAATTTGGACGACGAAAGTGTTGAAGAATGTGAAGAAAATAGTGATAGCGACGATGAAAAAAAGATAGAAGAAATTAGTGACTTAAGCCAAGAGGTGCCAGCTACTGCCTCAGTTAAATCTATCGTAACTGTTAGAAAAAGAACCTTAATCCCTTGGACAGATGAACTAACTAAACTATTTTTTAAAACACATAAATTCAAAAATTCCTCCCAAAAAAAAACCAATGTGAAAAATTAAGGGATAAATATCCTGAAAAATTCCATAATAAGTCATGGCCACAAATCAAAGTTTTCGTTCAAAATATGAATCGCAATAAAAATTAGTCTTTAATTATTTGTATCAAGTAAATTATCAGATCTTTTGTTTGTTGTACTTATAAATTGTTTAAATAAAAATAGTTTGTATATTTATAAATGATTCTTTATTTTGTCATTGATAGTACTAGTAAGCTTAAAAACGTAAAAATGTTTGCCTTTGTTATAGTAACACTTTATCCTACAGAATATTTAAATAAAACTTGCTTGAAATCTCAATACTTTACGCAACCTAACAATAATAAATAGAAAAGCGTAATTTTATTTAGAAAGGAGCATGCTATTAACACAGAATTACAATATGGAATACAGCACAAATGTATGTCTGTGAATATGTGTAGATATTACATATTTTAGATTATTAAGTAAGATTCCTACACATAACTCATTATTTGTTTGTAAATTCATCACTTTTGTTTATTATGATTTAAAATAAAAATTTTTTTAACTAAATTTAAATAATCAAACAATTTTTTTTTATTAATTTTAATTCAGAAAGATAAGCAATAGAAGCAATTCCATATTAAAAATGTATATAAACTAAAGAAAAATAGTTCCTTCTCTAAAATACGCCAATCCACGTAACTGCTATTTTTTAAAGAATTGCACAAGTACTTACGAGTATATTAAATATATGTAAATAATACGTAATACGAAGTTTGACAACATAGCAGACGCAGAAAGATGTATTCAGTAAAATAAAAATACCTACCTTGGACGTAGAATTACAGGTTTCGTAAAAAGATATATCTGTTGATGCAGAAATAATAGTCACATGTATGGGCGCAATATTGATAAGAAAATGAAAACAAAAAATCCTTAATTTTTTTTTTCTGCCGTCAGAGTATATTAGAAAATAAAGTCACTATAGCGTTTGATTTGTACATTCAGCGGTTTAGAAAAGAGAAAAACATTATATACTTCAGAGCTTCAAGTAGACGCCAAATTGAAGGTATAATGAAAAGAAGCAGAATTGATAGCGGTTTGTATATATATATATATATATATATATATATATATATATATATATATATATATATATACATCTATAATATGTATAAATACCTCACTTTCAAAGTAAAAAATACTATGAATGATAATGATTTAAAAAAATAATTCTAGTTAAATATCATATGTTGTTATAAAATCTTAATTAAGAAGGGTATTAAGTTGCATTTCATTTAGAATAAACTATTTTGGATATGTAAATTATAAAAAATGTATAAATGCCTGTCAGAAAGATGTAAAAATTATGACATACGATTGTTAGTGTGAAAAGTATTATTATTTTTATTATTATTATTATGAGATTTGTGTTAGCAAAAAAAAAAACAAGTAGAGTGAGATTTTTGAAAGGGAAAAAGGAGGGATGATGATATTGTTGATTATTATTGATAGCAACGAGTTAAAGGAAGTTACAAGTAAAGAAAAAATTATGGTGAAACGAAAAATCTATGATATTCAGAAGTATAATTATTAGATTTACTAAACAAGAAAATCCTATTGTTAACATATTTATTTGTAATACAAATAAAATTGTATAAGTTTTTGTATAAGTAAATATATATGTATATTGGAAAACATATATTTGTAAAAGAGTACAAATGTATGGATAAAGAAAGGTAATTAAAGATGAATTGGATAATTAAGATATAAGATTTTTAAATAAAGAACATTGAAGATCATCAAGAATTTGTAAAAGTAAGTGAATTTTTTAGAGGAAAGTAAATAATATAAAGATATAATTTAAAGATTAATATATTTAAAGAAGGTAATGGCTTATATAAAATTATAAGTTGAAGTAAGGATTATTTAAAAAAAAGGAGACATTTAAGTATTGACATAGAAGTGCCAGAAGAATAAGACAAGAACATTAAATTTATTTAAGCAGGTTATAAAAACGTTTATATGTAGAAATTACATATTATTTTAAGTTCATTTTTTAATTTTATGTAGGTTTCTTTTTGAATGTATTAGTATAAGTGTAAATTATGTATGGCAATTTTATAGCACTTCCTGATGAAGTCATTAATTAATGACAAAATATTGAGAATGAACATTTGGGTTTTAATGTAAACAGACTGATAACCCAAATATTAGTGAATTTATATATATATATATATATAATATATATATATATATATATATATATATATATATATATGTATATTGTGGTAGGTCATACCCATGTACATAAGAGGCCCTAAAATAAAAATACAGAATAATTTTCAAACTTATAATGTTAATTTAGAACATAAGATACTGTTGGAACTGCATTTTTCACATGTCATATCAATAAAGTTAATTCCGCGTTTTTAATTGCTCAAATTTGAATCACATACTTATTTATTTTCTTGTAGTCATTTGCTTAAGTCATTTTCATCTACATTATTATTTTACCGAAGATATTTAACTTAATTGATTGAGTATATTTTTGACACATATTATGGATATAGCTGTACCTTGTTTGAATTGTATACGGCGGGAAATATCCCAATTGTAAACAGGTATCTAGCGAAATATTGAACATTTCAAAAACAGTTTTGTCTATTATAAAATTAAAACTATAATTTTTGTAAAATATCCAAACGATTAGTCATAGTAAATTATTTCATTTATATACATTTTATTAACGAGATTAAATAAATACAAACAAGTATTACAAATAAGACGCCTGGATATTGAAGAAAAACAACGGAGAGTTAGCTTGGGGAATTAATAAAATTTTGCACGCGTCGACATATTTAAAAAGTGTGTTCCTGAAACTTAGTGAGAAAGTAGTGAATAAATCATTATAATCTTACCACAAAACACATCCTACGAATCTCCTACTTACCAGGCAACGACCGACGAAATTTCCACAACCTAAAACCTTCCTGGTCGTTTTAAAACGAAACTCCATTTTCCGAGGGACGCTACCTACATATCTACCCACGCCAAGAGACGATACCAGTATATTTACACAACCAGAGCCTTTATCCTGAGTAGAGGAATCCAAAACACTCGTCGAACACCCTGTATCCACAGTCAAACCAACTTGAGTACTTATTTATTTACATTTCCTAAAATATTGAAATTTTTATTTAAATTTGAACATAATAGTTGATATTTTTATATGTATACCAACTATGTTAATATCTAATTAGTATACCTTTTAAACGGAAAATACAGTTCCCTTGCGTTATAATTATAGTTACTTAGATCAAATTTTAAAAGCATTATCTCATTAAAATCAGTTAACCTAACAATCATGAACATATCTGATCACGTGACTATATATAGGTTAATGCATTTCACTATCATGTTAAAAACTTACCTTTTTGAATAGAATTTTCTTATTAAACCAGTTATTTTTACCTTTCACTCTTTTTTTTTATTTATTAAATTATACATTCAGAAGCATCACATATTTAATAACTTGTTTTAAAACATATATTTATATTCTATTGGGTACCGAACTCGCATATTTAATATTATCATCAAAGTGTAATATCACTATATTAACACAGCTAGCCGTCACTTAGATTAAGATACACATAAAGTATTTAACAATAAGTTTTGTACTTGGAAGAGGCCTATTAAAGTTAAGTATAAATTGTTTATATACATTTATTTATGTTCTGAATATTATGCAAGCGACAACTGTAATATTTAAACTTAACTCCATCTTTAGGTCACATTTGTAACTACGCTTGTGAATGTTTAAATTATTTTTAAATTACTTAGCAAATTAATTCATTATTTTTCCATTTATTTCAACGTACCAACCAGGGGGCTTTCAGCCTTTCAACCATATATATATATATATATATATATATATATATATAAATACATATATATATATATAAATACATATATATATATATATATATAAATTCACTATTTCAATTATATATACAAGGTGCCCCGTATCGTTATGTTCAAACTTTAGGAGTGTAAAGTAGACTTCATTTCAAGTTACAAAAACGCAAAACTTGTATATCCATTTTTATTTGTTTCAAAGTTACAGATCTATGAATGTGATTGTGATCATGAAAAAAAATGTAATCCTAAAGTCAATAAAATCTGATTTTATTAAAAAAAGTTCAATAATATTTTCGAAATGTCCACCTCTTTGTTGAATGCAGGCTTGTACCCGTAAGCCAACAGAAGATGTACTTATCCGAATTTCATACTTGTTTTGTCGGATTTGCTAGGCAGCCAGGTGAATACGATCCAACATCTCTTCTCTTGTGTTCGACTAAATTTTTCATGTACCCCCATAAATAAAAGTCAAGGGGTTTAAGATCGGGTGATCTGGGTGGCCATGCAACAGGACCACCTCGACCAATCCATCTTGGATATTTGACGTTAACCCAATTTCGGACAGCAATTCCGAAATGTGGTGGTGCCCCATCCATGTGAAACCACATGTCTCGTCGAACATTCAGTGGCACATCTTCTAAAAGACCTGACAGTTCGTCAATAAAAAATTGAAGGTAATTCTCCGCATTTAACCTCCCAGGAAGAACGACAGGACCAATCAAGTCGTCGATTAGGGCCGCCCAAACGTTAATAGAAAATTCATGTTGAAATTTAGATGGGCGTATAGCTTTGAGATATTCTGATGACCACCTGTGCAGGTTTCTCAGATTAGTAACACCACTTCTCGTGAACGTAGATTCATCTGTCCAGAGGACTGTTCTGCAGAAATTAAAATGAAGCCGTGACTATCTTAATATCCAGGTAGAATAAACTAGACGAGCATAGTGGTCTGCCTCAAGCAAACCGTGTCCCCTGCGATAGTGATATGGATATAAGCCCTCACTTTTTAAAATTCGCCAGACTGTCGTTCGTGGCACTCCTAGTTGTCCAGCGATTCGACATACACTGAGAGTTGGATCACTTGTAACAATAGCTACTGCTTCGTCCTCTAAGTCTGCTGGCAAATTAACTCCTCGGTCGGAAAGATGATCACGCGCAGTCCGCATTCCCGAAATTGTCCGTGTACTTCCAGAAACGTTGTGTAATGAGGAATGCGCCTATCGGGAAACCGATGTCGGTATTCAATAACTGCTTGACGTGCACTGCCGTTACAGTAGCCATACACAAAATGCATGTCCGCATACTCTTGAGAAGAAAATCGGTAAGGTATTTTGAATAAAGAAAACGTGTCCACTCACTAATAAGCCGTTGTATGAAATAAAACGTAATGTAATCCTTTATTAAAAAAGGCAACGTTAACAGTCATCTGAACATTTGTTTATTGTATGATATTCATGGTTCAGCACTTACGAAATAAGTAAGAACCTTCTTTATCATAAATCAATTTCCAGTACTCTTTTTTGTAGATCTCCAAGAAATTACTGTATGCAGTACGACACGTGTTTATTTATTTTAGGATAACATTTTATTATGCGACGTTAACAATCACAGGCCTGTTATTGAATCGTATAACTTTTTTTTAAATAAAATCAGTTTGTATTGGCTTTAGGATTACATTTTTTTTCATGATCTGACAATCACATTCATAGATCTGTAACTTTGAAACAAATGAAAATGGATATACAAGTTTTGCATTTTTGTTACTTGAAATGAAGTCTACTTTACACTCCTAAAATTTGAACATAACGATACGAGACACTTGTATATATATATAATTGAAACGCGCGAATCAAGTAATCGGAGACTAAAATTTTCAAACACACTTTCCCGTAAGTGTTAATTATTTTATTTTTCAAATAAAACCAGCGCTCGTCTTATTCTAACAATAACACCGCGGAGAATTTCACTTGTGATGTTTGTTTACGCACAACATCGAGGAATTTATTCATATTATATGAACGTCGTTTTCACCGAGCAATTACTTACCCAGAATAAGTAAAAACATTTGCATTTCGACTTTATCTCAAACCAGTTCCGCTCGACGAAGTCCGATTCTTTAACTTTCCCTCCTTATATTTAAATATTACCGTGTTTCACTACAGACTTACAGATGTTTGTGTGTTTGTATAGTTGCGATTAATGGAAAAATTTCTAAACGTGGGAAGTTTATTCTCGATTTTGTTGTGTTTAGAAGAACGCTAATTATTTTAAAATATTCGAAGGACAGGTATTAATTACTCTTCATTATAAAGTGAAAATTATCGCTTTAAAAGCAACAAGATCAAAAGCCTATGGTTATTTATGACAGTATTAATTAACTGATTTCAGATTAAAATGCAGATACGTAAAGTTTTTCCCATAAAAGAAATACTACGGTGATCTTTGCTCTTTCTATACTACATAGTTGGAACGTTTATTATATTTGTTTAACTAAGGCTAAAAGCATTCAAACGCCAGAGGACCTGCAACTTTTATAGTAAATTCACATTGACTGAATCGTTGGTTCTTGCATTTTAAAAGCTGAAACCGATTGTTACTTTAGCTATTATTAATTGGTGGAATTATTGTACTGTTTTAAGACTTTTATACATTTAAACACTATTTTAAATTTGTATACCTGAAATAGTGTATTTTGTTTGTTTGATATGTCTTTCAGAGATGTAATGGTGGTGAGTGTGTAATGGTGAGTGTGTAATGGTGGTGACTGACAACATTCAGCCCGCCAAAAAGCGATAATACACAGATGCTTCAAACACAGTAAACAAGGCCTTTAGTCGTATTTTGAAATAAAACCGTACAATACAATATAATGTAGTTAGTCATAGTTTGAAATGCAACCATACAGTATAATATAATGTAAGTACATTTAATTTAAGATTACTCTTACCATTTTGACATTTTAATAAATATTACAATTGTGAAAAAGGTTCTATATATACTTTTTCCTAATTGTAATATTATAACGTAAACATAAATTAAATATTGTTTTTACCCAGCCGCTGTTCCCAAGAAACACTTATTTTTATCTAGTACACAGGGTTACCGCTGAATACCCCCTAAACTATGCGAATATGAAGAAAACGTATAAATGTCTAATTGAAAATAGAAAAAGAAAATTCTTTGTAATTCATCAAAAATTTCTAAATTTTTAGAGCCAAAATGTAGTTCAAGTTCATTGCCCTGCAAAAAAAATCGATAAAATTCTTAAACATTAGACGATACTTTTGATATAAGTTCCTATTCCTAAAAATAGTAAATGTTGATATTTTCATATCAAAATACAGTGAAACAATGTTACGCACATGGGTTTCAATAAAAACATTACCGGATCTTTTACACTGTCATCCTCTAACATTTTATGTAAAACTTCGTGACAGATAACATGTGGTTGTACGAAGATTGTTTCGTCACAATTACACGTGTCCCTTTCTTTTAAATGCGTTTGTCCTGGATTTTAAACTGTAATTTCAAAATAAACTATGTGTACGCTAATTGTTATTAGTCGGATTACTTTAAAATATTGTAAACGTTATCAATTAGGCGGGTAATTTCTCCATAGAAAATATAGTTCACATTTGTAAGTATTAACGTCTTTATTTAGTTATTAAATAGTTCATTTATTTTCATCTGCTGTTAAATTATTTTATGGACCGATGAATCAAATTTCTCAAATTCTGGAATGTACAATACAAAAAAATCATCATTACTGGTCAAAGGAAAATCTTCTTTTAGTACATCCAAGACGCCCGCAAGTCCGTTACAGTTTTAATGTTTGGTGCGGTTTAATTGGTTCAAGCATTGTTGGTCCTTTCTTTTATCAGGGCACTCTAACTGGTGAAAGGTACATAGAATTTTTGACTGAAATTTTGAATAATTTCTTAGACGATATTGATCTCATAAGTAGACAGAATCTGCATTTTCAGCAGGATGGCGCACCTGCGCACAACCACAGAGGTACTCATCAAATTTTAAATACTATTTTTAACAATTCATGGATAGGAACAAATGGTCCTATTCAGTGGCCTCCCCGATCGCCAGATTTAACACCGTTTGATTTTTTTTTATGGGGTTATTTAAAGACAGAGATTTATAAGCAAAGGTACGAAAACGTAAACGCCCTAAAAATTGCAGTTAGTGAAAAGATAAACCAAATAGATGGTAGGACCATACTAAAAGCAGTTCGACAAGTTCAGAAACGTGTTCAAAAATGTATTGAACAACAAGGTGGTATTTTTGAACATCTTCTATGAAAAAATCAGTGATTTTTATTTTCTTTTAATGATATGTTTATGTATAAAATAAAGTTTATAAAAATTATTTAGCTGTTTTTGTTTATACATTATAACTCAAGTGTTTTTAATCCCAGTAAAAAAGTTCTTATAAGATTTTTTGTTTAAAAATTGAATTTCTAACAGAAAATGATATAATATACAGGGGTTTCCATTTGAAAAAAACTCGAAAACGCGCTGCTCATTTGTTTTTTTAAATTCTTCCATCTTAAAGAGCGTTAAAAGTACTACTAGTTTGCTAATTTAAACAATCTTGTATCTTTAATAATAACAAAGTTACCAATGGTGAACACTTAATTTGGATTGCCCTGTATATATATGTATATATATATATATATATATATATAATTATTATATATATGTATATCATTTTTAAATTTTAAGTATAGTTTATTTCAAATTATAAGAATATAACTTTGAACGGCTTTAATGCTTTTATTTCACCACCTGCGGCAATAACTACCTGGCCGCTCAATACGATTATCTTTTACGCAAACAAACTGCTGAGGTCCGTAATGACAAAATTTAAGGAAATTGTAATTACTGCAATTTAGATGAAATAAAATTTAATAATAATATAAGTACCAACAGTTGTTAATTTGAATATATAGTTATTATATATGGTTAAATAGTCATTAAATTAAAATTTAGATGAAATAAGTGCTTATTAAACAAAATTTAAGTAAATATAGTTAGGAGAGTTGGTATATATTACATCTAATATTGAGTCTATTTATCATTTATTGTTAATCTTTACTGCTGTATACATATTTGATTTTTCTTTCTTTACTTAACGAACATGTGGCGATCTTTTGCTGAAAGTGTTAGTGATTATGATGTGAATAGTGATAATACTGTTGGAGCACGACGGTGAAAGCATATATCAGAAGATGCAAAACAGATAATTTTCAATGTCTATCATACCCTGATGGAAGAAAATAACGAACTATAAACCCAGAACATTCAACGAACGTCGCAATTAACCAAGGTGCCTTTTGGAACAATATATAAAATAATTAAGAGTAACGCAGGGCCTCCAAAGCAAGAAGTGACAAAGGAGCACCGAGAAAAATTGAAGAGTATGAAATTGATACTATTAGGCAGCAAGTATACTCCTACAGAGGAAATGTTGTATCTACACTTGACTGCTTACATAAAAGAATCAGTGATGAGCCTGTAAATATTCAGTGTTCTAAAGCAACCATGTGGCGGACGCTAAAGAAAGCTGGTTTTATGTTTGGCACTATAGACAAACGTCGCACAATTATGGAAAGCCCGAGGTTACAGAAACTTCGATATAAATACTTAACGGCAATTAGAAGGTATAGACAGGAAGGACGATTAATATGTTATTTAGAGGAGACGTGGTATGACACCCATGGCACAATTTGCAAAGGTTGGGTGGATAGTTCAAGTATGTGTCAGTTGCACGCGCCGGTTTCGAGAGGGAAGAGAATAATCATTCTTCATGCTGGGTCAGAAAAAGGATGGATCGGACTGCCGCTATTATCTGCTAAAAATGTTAAATCCTCAAGTTTAGATTACCATGAAGATATGACCCCATCTTTATTTGAAGAATGGTTTTGTGACACTTTGCTGCCAAATTTACCAAAAGATAGTGTGATAGTGATGGACAACGCTCCGTATCATTCTCGACAGCAAACCAAAGTTCCTACAAAATGTAATAATAAGAAAGATATTAAAACATTTTTAGAAGCAAATGATTTATATTTTGAGGATCATTATACAAAAAACCAATTAATAGAGGTGATGAAGACAAAAGAATATTTAAGGGATTATTATGTGGATAACAGAGACAAAGAAGCAGGACATACAATTTTGCGTTTACCACCATACCATTGCATTTTCCATCCCATTGAATTGATATGGGCCCAACTGAAAAATACCATAAGACGAACAAATCAAACAAATGCTATGGAACATATAACTGCTGTAAATTGGAAAAATGCTGTTAAACACGCAATAACAAAATATGTACATATAGCATGTACAAAATAGTAGCACCTTTGATTATAAATTTGCAATAGGATTCAGACACAGACACCGATTTGCAAGACGACTCGATCACAGATGATTTATGAAATGCGGTGACACATAAAAATTTTATTGTGTATTACAAATAAATTAGCTTTATATATCTATATGTATCCACTACACATGTTGCCACACGATTTGTAATTTTTTCTTTGTATATAAACCCAATGTACAGATATTTTTTATTATATACTTGAAATTAACAGCGTTTTATTATTATATTATAGGGCCCTTATTTATAGTCAATACGGCCCCTAGATTCATACGTTGCAAATAGGTAAACCGTACCCGTTCAATAAGGAGACCAGTTATAATAATATCATCACAGAAGGTGGTGCAATAAACGCATTAGAGCCGTTCAAAGTTATATTCTTATAATTTGAAATAAACTATACTGTTACACCTTTCTACCGTATCTTACATTACCTGATAGCACAAATAGCCAAAGTTTAAATAAGAATACGCAGATCGACGAAATCCATTTCAAACAATAAGTATGATAAAAAATTGTTTTTTAAATCATTAAAATTTATAACACGCAAGAATTTAAATACCTTTTTAAATAGAATGTGTAAATATAAATGAAAAAAATACCCGACTATTTAATTATACAAGCAGAGTTACAATGATGTTTAATATGTAACTCTGTATACAAAGCCATTTTTAATCCGTATTTTTTTTCTTTTTCTGTTGTTTTTTTTTAAACAACAAATGCGTAAGTATCGCCACTATTAATCTTCAAAACAAATTATTCAAATCGTCGATAATAACGAGGTATTCAGGAAATGAACAGAGCACAAACTACATATTTTGTAAGTGAGACGCAGTGAAAATGTAGTAATCTTAGTAGTTCGAGTCAGTAAGTCATTCACATTCCCATAATGATTCGATTGACCCTGACTTGAACGTTTACACCAATTTTGGTTGGATTTCAGGCATATATTAACTGTGTACAATCACAGTCAAAAGCAATGTCTCTTCGAAAACAGTCTGATACATAATCTTAACATTGAAATGTGATATACATATTTAGATTGCTTTGTCTGAGCTTTTTAAATGTCTACGACTGTACACTTATTATAATGAAACGAAATATATTCAAGGTGTTTTTTTTTCCAAACTAATTAAAGGTCAAGCTCGAAACTGAAGATTATAATAATCATGTAATTAGATATTTTTACGTTTGATAGGATGTTTTTCGTGCTCGTTGTTAATATGTAATTTAATAAATAATATTCACTTTTGTTCATGATTTATTAGTTGTGCGTTCATTTATTTTCTGCTTAAATTGATAATATTTTAAATAAGCTATTTATCATTTCACAAGCTAGTCTACATGGAATAAATACATAATATAGTATATTGTTATGGAATCTTAATTTTAAAAGGGAATTAAATTAGATTCAATCTTGAATGAACTGTCTTTGGTGTAAATTATAAGTAATGTGTATATGTTAAATGTAAATGTCAGAAAGATGTAAAAAAAAAATATGACATAAGATTATCAATTGCGAAAGGTGGAAGGAATTATTAATGAGATATACGAGGGTGGATCAATAAATACCCGTGTTAGGAAAGAAGACGCAAGTTTTTCACAAATTTTTTATTTATTTTTCAACGTAATCACCTTTTAGTACAATACACTTTTCCCAACGTTCCTGCCATTTCTTTAACCCCTCCATAAAATACGATTTGTCAAACTCTGCAAAATACGCTTCTGTCTCGACGATAACCTCCTCGTTTGAGCTGAATCAGTTTCCCCCGAGCCACGTTTTCATGTTGGGGAACAGAAAGAAGTCGCAGGGAGCCAAGTCAGGCGAGTACGGTAGGTGCGGCAGCAATTCGTAGTGCAGTTCATGCAACTTTGGCGCGACAATTCTGGATGAATGTGCTGGTGCATTATCGTGGTGAAACAGCACTTTTTTCTTAGCCAAATGGGGCCGTGTCTCCTTCAATTTTATATCTAATCGGTCCAATAATTCACTGTAGTACTGCCCCGTGACCGTTCTTCCTTTCTGCGAAAAGTACATGAGGATTATTCCGTTGGAATCCCAAAAAATCGTGGCCATGACCTTTCCGGCCGATGAGACCGTCTTTGCCTTCTTCGGAGCAGATTCACCCCGAAAAAATCCATTGTTTTGACTGTAGCTTGGACTCTGGCGTATAATAATGGATCCAGGTTTCATCAACGGTGACGACTCGACGCAAAAACTCCTGCGAATTTCTCTTAAAGAGGTACAAACACTGCTTCGACATTGACAACCGTATCCGCTTGTTGTCCACCGTAAGCAATCGCGGCACCCATCGAGCCGACACCTTTCTCACCGATAACTTATCGTGTAAAATATTAATTGCCGTTCCGTACGACACCCCTACGGCCTCTGCTACTTCGCGCACTTTCGTTCGGCGATCAGCGACAATCATGTCGTGGATCTTTTCAACGATTTCCTCGGTTACCACGTCTGCCGGGCGGCCTGGGCGCTCCTCATCAAAAACAGATGTACGACCACGTTTAAATTCGTTGAACCAATATCTTACGGTTGTAATAGATGGTAACTTCACTTTTATTTCTTCGCATGTTTTTCCATCCAAAAATAAAAAGCGAATTACGGATCGATATTGCTCTTTTTCCATTTTATCGAGAAACACGAAACACGTGTGATACAACTGGCTGCCAAATAAAAACTAACCTATGAATCAGTCTGAAATTTATTATGGTGTTGTCTGACAGATGGTAGTACACGACGGTAATGCCAACTTCCCTCAGCAGCGCCACCTGTCTTCAAACACGGGTACCTACTAATCTTCCCTCGTATATATATATATATATATATATATATATATATATATATATATATATATATATATATAAAATAAACAATTAGCTGAGAATTTGAAAGAAGTAAGAGAAAAGAGATGATTTTTTTACTACGTTAGCTACGTTAAAAATTTTGATTGAAACAGATAAAATTTTGTAAAAGAATTATAAATTTATTACTCTTATAGTTTTAAAGTATTAAATGAGAATAGAAATAAAATCTCATTATTAACAGTACTTATGTTGTTAAATATATTAGTCAATATATTGTCAAGGTAGAATTTACAAATTGGAAATGAACAATCTTGGTAAAAGGACACAATAATAAGTGAATGGTTAAAGGAAATTTTTAAGAATCTAAAAGAAAAATTGTTGAGACGAGTTAAAAATAAAGGTTTCAAAAGTTTTAAACAAGGATCAAGTTTAAGAAAATCATTAAAGAATTTACAGTATAACTATAAGAATTCAGGACGTACCTAAACTCTTTTAGGCTCTCTAAAGGCTTTTAAGGCATTGTGGATTGCAATTTCAAAATCCGTTACGATAACTTCTGGGTTCAGATTTAAGCCCAAGCTAAGACACTTTTTTCGCAACAGGTTAAAAAGTGTTTTGTAAGACTACTCCTTTTTATTCGGCAGTAAGCAAAATGCTGGCGAGATATAATACTCATTTTGTAATATATGCAGTGTAAATAACTGCAGAAAATAATCGGGGCAGTAACTGAATGGACTGTCGACATATATTTTTTCACTATTGCATAAAGACAGTCACGTTTGTTAGGCACGTCAATACGACAATTTCTTCAACTTCGTCGATGATAAAGACAAAATTCTCTTTTTTCAGTGTCGTAATATTCAATGTTGTAACACATTTAATAACTTCTGCCCTATTTTTCGGTAAGGGCGGTAGAGATTTTCTTCTGTTATTATATATGTAGATTGTTGCGAATGTAATGAATGTCTTGAACGGTGATTGTACTGAAATGACCAGTATTTTCTTTTAGTGCTGAATGTATTATTTCTGAAGGCTTCTCATAAATGTCATCGGTTGCTTTACGTTTAACACTAGCACTTACTATCTGTTTAGTTTCTTCAGATTGTTTTCATGATTATGTTCTATTTCATTGCGCACAATTAAATTTTCTACACCCACAGTATAAACTGTTGCTTTACAAGAGCGATTCGAACATCGCCAACATATTTCACCACTTTCTAAGGATTTGTGCTTGGTAAATTTTACAAAGTCTACAATTAGCACTTGATTTCCACGTTCATTAAAACTGACGAAGTTTTCCATGCTTTCTCACAAATAAAAAGCACTTCTTAGTCAGAAATGTTATTTCAGACTGACGAATTATAAGTATATAGTATATAACGGGTGTTCATTTGAAAAGTTAATCTAGGTAGCATGTGATTTACTGAGAACATTTTGAAGTAATTTACTACTTAACCTACGAAGTCGTATATTTTGACAGTTTCATACATACAAATAAATAACAAATGTGATTGACATTATCAAATGTCATTTGGATTTACGTTTACGGAACAACAAACACATACTAATTTATATGCGTCTTATTCTATCCAAATTTCAAAGTAACCTAGATTAACTTTTCAAATGAACACACGTTATGGAGATTGGGGTAAATTTTAAATTTTGATATATTTGAATTTAATTTGTATTTAATAGGCAGGACAACTTTGTATTTATATTTCCAAGAAAGTATAAATTTGTCCGGGGACAAATTAAGGTAAGGGATTAAAACACGTAATTAGCATGGGGGCGAATTAATGTAGCAGACATTAGATAGTACCTGCTCGGAGACGAGTTTAGGGCCGGCCAAGAATTCAAATTAAGAAAAAAAGAATTGGAAAAGAAAAGGCTCTATATTCATAGATTCATATTTATTCATTTGTTAGTGAGGAATACCATAATAGACAAAACAACATTTTATTTAATGAGCCGTTGCAGAGATACTTAGTGGGTTCCATACATTTTACTAAGACTATATTTGTCCTGTTATAGGAATATGTAGTTCTGTTGGACAGTAAATAAATAAATAAATGTATCAATTAAATCGGCTGTGCTCATATAACTATTTTTGAAAGCAATGAACCAGTTACAGTTACAAATCATTTCACGGGAAGGAGCAGATTCATCATAATATTTAAGCAACTTTTCTTTAGTGTCTTTAATGGATTTTCCACGTAATAAATAATGTTTATTTAACGAACGTATTTCTTTTTTCTCCATATTAACACAAAAACAACATATAGTTTACTTTAAACGATACCAAACACCTGATCTCTCTGACAAATTTGCCCAATATTTTGGAGGTAAGCTTCTAAAACTTCCAAGTCAACAATATACTCATCATGCTGAAACTGTTCCCAACATTTGAAAAGTCACTCTTTCTTCAAATCACTCGCGTACATCGTTCCTTGTCGTAGTTCACTGTTCAGTATATTTTCGAAAACTTCTTTGCGACCCACGAATTTCATAAGTAATTAAAAAATATTTTGTTGATAAACCGCATAACTTTCAAGAAGTTCTGATACAGTAAAAACTGTTATTACATCTCCTCTTGATCTAAGGAACTACACCAATACCATTTGCAAAACCCAAACGACTGTATAATAATTAACATCATATAAACATTTATTGATTACTATGGATTTGCAATCGTCTCTTCTAATCCATCGCCCCTATCATATCCCATTAATCAATTACAGTTTTGAATAGGTCATTAGTGCAAAACGTATTATTCAAAATAATCATTAGCTTTAATCATCAAACGGGGGCGATTTTTAAAAGCGAGGTTATCTTTTGACCTCCCACGTCGACAGAACTGGTTCAATATCCAATTAAATTCCAACCACCGTTGCCGTTTAAATAACGAGAAGATCCATGCAGTTTGCTATTTAAAATAAGACAATGGCTCAATACGCAGAGGAGAAAAACTGGCTCTCTCTATCTCCAGGGGAAGTGTTCGACGCAGATAAGAAAAAGGGAAGTGAATAATACGAAGAAGAATAAGAAGTATAAAGCAAAAGAAAAAACGTAAGGTACGTATTACTAATACAACCAATTATACGATCTGCGGCGAAAAGACTCAAGACAGTCTAGGTCTGATTTTAAGTCGAGATACGGTCGGAAAGCGGTGTGATCATTTGTTTTAAAATTCATGCGGCTGGAGAAATACTCTTTCTGTTGCGCGAGAAGCAAAGATATTAACATGCCACTTATAATAAATTACCCCCCACTTGATTATGTTGTGTATTGCATGTAGTTTACGAGAATAAATCATGGAAAAAAATCATTTCTACGTTGTCTTGGAAATTAGTCCCATATACAGTTATGGGCAAAAGTGTGGAAACATGTAAATATCTGTCAAGTTAATAAAGACACTGCAATAACATTTTAGACATGAAAAATAGCAATGAGGAGCCATCATTTAAAGTCACTTTTAAATATACAGGATATTCCGAGAAATTGTTACGTGCTAAAGATATACTTTTTAAATGAAACACTCGTAGTTTTCAAATCCTACAAACAATGGAAAAAGCCCATACAACTACTCAATTAATCATCCATCGTCAACAACTTTTCGTTACGAGCTAAAAAAATATTTTAAAAAGTTATTTTATTACACTAGCTGACCCGGCAAACTTCGTACCGCCTAACTGTCAATAAATGTCGTGTTAACTTTTAGCTAAACTTAATTTAGGATTTTATTAACGTAATAAAATGAATACAACAAATTTATTAAGTTTAATAGCTTATTAAGATATAAGAAAATAAAAATTCAATAAAAGTACAAATATCAAGTATTTCAATGGGTTGTCAGAAAGACTTGTCAGCAAGTTTTATTGAAGCAATGTATTTTGCTGCATGGGTTGCTCTCGGGTTGATTCTCTTCAGTGAAGGATCTACGACATTTTTCGTTTTGTTATCAGGCGCAAGAACGAGTAAAGCGGATGATTTGCCGACACGTGAACATGCCGCGTACAATTGACCATGAGAAAAACATGCATTTTCTAGATTCAGACCACAAACACTCAAGGATTGGCCTTATGATTTGTTACTCGTCATTCCGAATGCTAAACGTATCGGAAATTGAATTCATTGAAACTCAAAGGGAATATCGGTTAGGATCATCGGAATCCTCGGAATAAAAACTTCCTCATCTTTGAATTTTGCTTTGAGTATGTTCGCGTGAATCACATTGATCATCAACTTTCTTATCACCAAACGCGTTCCATTGCATAGTTTTGGTTGGTTTAGATTTCGAAGCATGATGACTACCGAGCCCAACCTTCAGTTGTAAATTGTGCGATGGTAAGCCAGGCACATCCAAGGAGTATAAAAATTAAGTTGGATAGTTAGTGACTTCGTCTTCGTTTGTTACTTAGTAGATTTTAATGAATGCAGAGTACCAACGATTTGATTCTGAATTCCGAAGTTTAAGTCATCCACATCTTTGTTCTTAACCGCCAAAATTGCTCACTCACTCAACCATTTGTTAATTTTGTGGTTAGCAATGATGTTCGGGAATACCTTGTTGATGAGCTCGTCTTTCGATGAGGATGAGACAAAATTGCAAAAATTTTGAGAAAATCTGCTCGATTCGTCGACAGGAACACGGCCATTACCGATAGCCAGCATTTGCTTGGAAAAATCTTCAGTAGATGGATCGTTCGCCAATGCAACTCTCATGTTTGCTGCCAGCTGAAGTTTCTTCACATAGCGCCACAGATTCGGTGATTTGAGGCAAGCGTTTATTTCACCAGCAGCAGTGGATCTTGGAATGACTGGCAGTGTTTGGCGGAAATCGCCAGACAGTAAAATCATTGCCCCTCCAAAACATCTCGAGTCACTGTGCAGATCTTTCAATGTTCGGTCAAGTGCTTCCAAAGCGCGTTTATGCGCCATTGTGCATTCGTCCCAGATGACGATTTTAAATGCTACTAAAACTTTGGCCATTGCGAAGTGTTTTGTGATGTTACAGTTCGGTTATTCAGTAGTTTGAAGGTTTAATGTCAATTTGCCTTGAATGTCGGATTAAAATCCGTGGTCTTCGATAATGTCTGCCCCAAATGAAGTCATTTGAAAGCAGCCATTGTATTTTTGAGTGTTCGCTAGAAAATGTGAAAATGGCTCAGGTAGCGGTGTCAATAAAGGCAATTTCACTTTGCCACAATCCAGGCGTTGTACCAACGCGAACGAAAGGATGCAAGCTGTAATCAATTGTGCAATCGTATAGAAACGCTGCTCGATTCAAATCAACACTTGAAGCAGTTCTTCTTGGGCGTTGAAGATTATCTCGTTGTTGGTCTGTGCGATAAGCTCGACACGATTTCTCATTGCCAACCGAGCCGCTTCACGGGCTGCCTCTCTTTGCTCTTGTGTTTGAGAAGCACGAAGTCGGGCCATACTAACACGGCGCTCTTCTCGTTCTTCTTCAGTAGATTGATTCGCAATGTTCCAAAGCCTAATTCCATTACGGCTTTGTTGGGAAAGATTTAATCTTCTGGGTCGCGGCATCATTAATAATACTACTCGTACAATAAGATTTATTAATAACATTCGCACAAAACAAACAAATCGACCGGTAACTTTTATATGCTTTTTTCAAAACAAATCACAGACAATATGAAACCAAAAAACATTACACTTTTATATCACTGATTTGTAATGGACAGTACCTATCCTGATTTTTTTTAAATTAATTTTCTGTATAATTTTTTTCCGTGAATTTTTCCGATATTTTAATAGTTATTCTGCTATTCGGGGCGGAGACGTATCCAACAAATCGGAGATCATTAAAATCGGTCCAGCCGTTCTTGAGTTATAAATGGTGTAACTAACCTGACTTTGTTTTATGTACTAAGATTGTATATTCAATTGAATTTTAAAAAAATGTTATAATTTCACTCGACCTATACAAAAGGCAGAAGAGCATAGAAAAAAAGCAAAAAAAGAACGCACCTTAAAATTAACATATCACCTTATTACAAGTCATCATGTCTAGCTTTTAAAAGTTTTTTGAACTTCAAGTTCAACTCGACACTACTCCGAACTGACTGAAAACAAGGGATTGAATCATAGCCGTGGGTGATGAAATTCTAATAAATCATTGTTGTGTGGCGTTTAAAGAGTATATGCTGAAGTGATAAGTGCACAATCTCGAATATAAATTTCATTACCATATGAATGCAATACATGTAGACGCGTGTATATGCATGGGCAAAATGAGCATTTAAGACGTCTTATAATAATATGTGCATATAATGGGCATGTCTCGTTTCGAAAGAGGAAAAACAAGGAGTAACGAATAATTTGTCATATATCCATATTTATGGCAGACGCCCTTTGTCTGTAGCAATTGCTGTTTTATAGTTATGAATGCACATATGTTATAATATGATATAGCTAAACTAAACGATGAATATTGTATATATTATTACATTAGCGAAACAAAGATAATGAAAATAATGATTCTAGATGGGAAAGGAATGAAATGCACAGTATACAGTCTAGTCATAAATAATAGTATTTTAATGGCGTATAAAAAAAGAATAACTCATCGCATAAAACTAAAATACATGCATCTGAAATCTACAAAAAATAAGCTTTTAAACGATGTATAATTTATTCAAAGTGTTGGCCTCCTGCGCCGCAAATTAATGGCTAATTTGTCTATCTGTCTCTAGCGATATCTTTATTGCAGTTCCAAGAATACTTCGTTTCAAAGACTCCAAACGTTATTTCTTATAAGATATACCTTCAAGAACATCCCATAATTGATAGTTTAGAAGGTTTAGGTCAGGACTACCAAACGACCAATAGGAAGTCTTAATAAACTCAAGTACGTTGTTTTGTTAGTAAATGTCAGCATCTACTAACAAAACAACGTGCTTGTTGAAATACCTATTTTTTCCCGCTAAACAAGGAATCCGTTCTTCAAGACTTTACAACAGTTTCCAACATAGTGTTCCATACATCGGTGTGCGATGTTTGGACCATATCTTGTGAAAATTAATAGATGATACACCTTTGCATGAGATACTGCACTAAATAATTATTGAAGCCGGGATGGTAACCATGTTGAACCTATTTTCCAGAACTCCAGAGAATTTCGAGCATTACATTCTATCATTCTGTCGGCTAAAATTTTCCTCTATAGTAAAGACAAGTTAAAAAAAGAGTTGCTGTGCTATCCTGGATTTTTATTGAATTCGATTTACCAGTAGAAATACAAGGGTCATTTGACGAGAGGAAATTTTATTTACTTAGTCCAGAGCCCTTCAATTTTTTTAAGCCATCAAATTTGAAATAAAAAAATCGCTAAAATATACAAAATTAAGTGAAAATTGCTTAGAAATTCGAAAATATGAAAATACGCAAAATTTGAAAATAATAATAACAAATCGCCAACATATGAAAATTATGCGAGAATTTCTGAAAAATTGCGAAAATACGGAATTAGAAAAATTTGAGAATAAGAATTTTTGACAAATTCGAAAATATGGAATAGCAAAATTTGAAAATAATGCAATAAAATTGCTAAAACATGAAAATTGTGCGACAATTGCTGAAACGTTCGAAAATTAGCAATATTTGAAAATAATAGCATAAAATTTCTAAAATATGAAAGTTATGCGAAACTGGAAAATATGGAATTGGGAAAAATTGAAGATAATAGGATAAAATCGCTAAAATATGAAAATTTCTGAAAAATTCGAAATTAAGGGACTGACAAAATTTGGAAATAATGTGAGAATTAAATAAAATTATAAGAATTTTTGAAATATGTGGAAATATAGAATTACGAAAACATGAAGATAATAGAATAAAATCCCTAAAATATGAAAATCATATGAAAATTTCTGAAAAATGCGGAAATTTGTAATTAGTAGAATTTGAAAATAATAGGAAAAAATCGCTAAAATATGAAAATTATGTGAAAATTTCTGAAAAAAATCGAAAATATGGCATTGCCAAAATTTTAAAATAATTATACAATTAAATAAAATTATAAGAGAATTTTTTTAAAATTCGGAAATATAGAATTACGAAAACATGAAAATAATAGGACAAAGTTTCTAAAATATGAAAATTATGTGAAAATTTCTGAAAAATGCGGAAATATGTAATTAGCAGGATTAGAAAATATGTAATAGGAAAAAATCGCTAAAATATGAAAATATGCAGAAATTTCTGAAAAATTCGAAAGTATGGAATCTGAAAATAATGGTAAAATTAAATAAAAATAGAATTTTTAAAAAATCTGGAAATAAAGAATTACGAAAATATGAAAACATAAAATCGTTAAAATATGAAAATTATGCGAAAATTTCTGAAAAATGCAGAAATATGTAATTAGCAGGATTAGAAAATAATAGGAAAAAATCGCTAAACTATGAAAATATGCAGAAATTTCTGAAAAATTCAAAAGTATGGAATTTGAAAATAATGGTAAAATTAAATAAAAATAGAATTTTTAAAAAATCTGGAAATAAAAAATACGAAAATATGAAAATAATAGGACAAAGTTTCTAAAATATGAAAATTATGTGAAAATTTCTGAAAAATGCGGAAATATGTAATTAGCAGGATTAGAAAATAATAGGAAAAAATCGCTAAAATATGAAAATATGCAGAAATTTCTGAAAAATTCGAAAGTATGGAATTTGAAAATAATGGTAAAATTAAATAAAAATAGAATCTTTAAAAAATCTGGAAATAAAGAATTACGAAAATATGAAAACATAAAATCGTTAAAATATGAAAATTATGCGAAAATTTCTGAAAAATGCAGAAATATTGAATAAGAAAAAATTTAAAATAGGAAAAAATTGTTAAAATATCAAAAAATTTCTAAGAAATGCGGATATATGAAATTAGCAAAATTTGAAAATACATAATAGGAAAAAATTGCGAAAATATGAAAATATGCAAAAGTTTCTGAAAAATTCGAAAGTATGGACTAGCCAAAATTTGAAAATAATGGTAGAATTAAATAAAAAATAGAGTTTTTGAAAAATCCGGAAATATAGAATTACGAAAATATGAAAACATAAAATCGCTAAAATATGAAAATTATGCGAAAATTTCTGATAAATGCAGAAATTTGAAAAAGAAAAATTTGAAAATAATACGAAGAAATCGTTAAAATATGAAAATCTTTCTAAGAAATGCGGAAATATGAAATTAGCAAAATTTGAAAATAATAGGAAAAAATTGCGAAAATTCGAAAGTATAGGTAGACTAGCCAAAATTTGAAAATAATGGTAGAATTAAATAAAAAATAGAATTTTTGAAAAATCAGGAAATATAGAATTACGAAAATATGAAAATATAAAGTCGCTAAAATATGAAAATTTCTGATAAATGCAGAAATTTGAAAAAGAAAAATTTTAAAATAATACGAAAAAATCGTTAAAATATGAAAATCTTTCTAAGAAATGCGGAAATATGAAATTAGCAAAATTTGAAAATAATAGGAAAAAAATTGTTAAAATATGTAAAAATTTCTGAAAAATTCGAAAGTATCGACTAGCCAAAATTTGAAAATAATGGTAGAATTAAAAAAAATTGAATTTTTCAAAAATTCAGAAATATAGTGTAATGACTAATCCGATGACGCGAGGTGCGTCATCCCTCAGGATGTTTTCGCGAGGCCTACGTGAACGCTCTAGAAAAGTATTCACCAGATATAAAAGCCGCGTCGAAGAAGGGATGGACATTCATTCGATACCCGAATCTCGCGAAGTAAACATAAATATAGTTACATAAATATAAAATACATAAATGTACTTATTGTTGTTAATAGTTAGTTTTATATTGTTATACGTTTTAATATTAATATAGTGTGTGTGTCTAAAGTTATTGTTAGTTTTATTTAAGAACCCGAAAAGACAAACTTTACAATAGAATTACGAAAACTAAATACATACATAAGCTAAAATATGAAAATTATGCGAAAATTTATGAAAATAATAAGAAAAAAATCGTTAAAATATGAAAAAATTTCTAAGAAATGAGGAAATATGAAATAATATGATACAAATCCTAAAATATGAAAGTTATACGAGATTTTCTGAAAAGTTCAAAAATACCGAATTGGCAAAATTTGAAAATAATATTATTAAAATCGCCGGAGCATGATTATATGAGAATTTCTGAAAAATTCGAAAACATGGAATCGTCAAAATTTGAGATAGATAATAGAATTAAATCGTACATAATAATTTTGTATTACATATTATGTATGTAGCTATGTTAGATGTACTGAATATTGAAAAGTATTAAAGATATTTCCCATAAAAATGGAATATCGTTGAAAATATTGTAAATAAGTATTACGTTATTGGTACCATTTTGAAGGTAATGTTATAGTAAATTTGCCGACAATACGGAAAAATATAGATTTTATTTAAAAAAATCCAGAGAGAAGCGTTTGAATTTCGATAAACGTGGTACATTATATATTTTCACATTATACCATCTTGAAACATATAAAGTGTTAGACCCCAAAGTGATATCCAAAGAATAATTCGATGCACGATACCCATCTTCAGCCCACGTCTTAAAACGTCAGACGCTGCAACTGTAAAATTTTTGACAAAAATTAGTTATAGATCACTATCCCATCATATTACCCTCGTATAATAAACCCTCTCCAAAAATAACCCGACTACGGTTCGTCCTATTCGTGTCTACTTCGGATACAGAATATAATTAATTTTTTCCCGACAAATATTTACCACAAACAAATCGTGATAATAATGATGACAGGATAGTGACGAACACGAAATGGGTGTATGTATTCGTCTAACAAACTAATAATGGACTGGCCACAATGTCAATGTCAAGGTGAAAAAAATTTGCGCATTATAGTCGGAACGAATAGAAAACCGTCGACCACCCAGTAATATAATCCGCAAATAATTCGGTCTAATTGTATGTCTATGTACTAGGATCGTTTGTGGGCTGACGATAAGGTTGTTATTGCGCGTCTGTTAAAAGAAAAAAAAACACGCCAACTGCTTCGATTCTTGTGGCGTAAAAAAGGGAGAAAAATTTGGTCGTGTTTTTTTGTTTCGATTTAGCGTAATGTATCTGGTTTTTACATAATACGTTCAATCAAGTAGAAAAGAAGCTGAACACGCGTACACATTTATTTAATTCATAATATTACATAATATGTTTACGTAAGGCTTATATTGATTTTAAGAAAATAAGAATTGCCGTTTTTTTTGTCCATATTTGTTGCATTATATCAGATTTTTACCTACACATAATCACGTTCAGCAAAATAAATGTGGAAAATCCATTATATTCAAACATACAGTCTGTATAATAAGAAACGCAGGCCAATATCCCGCGAAGGGAAAGTTACTGATATGGTAGTACTGAGCGAGTAGATAGAAATATCTTCCTTCTAATATATATAGTTAGTTTTAGTTCAGTTATTCGTTGTATGTGACGCATGTAAGAGTGTTTATTGAAATGAGTGCAGGCGTATGCAATATATTTCGAAGCAGTGACCGTAAAAGTGCTAAAATGACAAAAGTAGCGGCAGCTAGCTACTTACACAAGTTGAAAGATTTCGTCAGACGGTAGGTAATTTGTTATCAACAAACTCAAAGTGCAGATGATCTTCCAGGACGCGGAGAAAACTATACTACAACAACGCAGCAGGATAAGGCTATTCTAGCTAGCCAAGAAGAATATAAATATTAGTTCAATGACAATTAGAAGCAGATTCCGCGAACACGATATCGCTCATTGAAACATAATTATTAGACCGTTGCTGTCCGATAAACATCCACAGGCGTGCGTGATCTAGGCACAAGAAAATTGGTCATCTGGAAGGAAGGCATGGTCAACGGACAAACGTATTATAACACGCAGTGTAAAACATTTTGTGAAAGTTCATGTCTGGGGTAGGTTTAACAAGCGCGGATTCTGTAAAATTGTACCAAAAAGGAGTTCAAAAAGATTGGTAACGTACGATTTAAAGATAAATGTAGATCGGATCCGACAAGAAGACAACGTTTCAAAACATCGAAGAAAACTGTGTATATAACATGAGAGCAAAATGAATTGAGGTAGTAGGAGGCTGCGGTTCGCTGATCGTACTTCGTGAATTATAAAGTAAATAAATCTTACTGACAGCACTTAAATGTTTCCTTGATACAAATTTAATTTACAACTTAAAATATTTATAAAATCTCATACAAATGTCATGTTTTATATTTTATTGAAAAGTTTACAATAATTGTTGAAACTGTTGTCCCCCGGCATTCAAACATAAATTTACGCGCCGCTTCATGTTTTCAAAAACCTTTTGTAAAATAAATCCGTCTACTAACTCGCACTGTCGCACGATATTGTTCCGTAAATCGTCTATTGTATGCACTGGATTTTTAAAAATAGAGTTTTTTAAGTATGGAAATAAAAAGTAATCCAGAGGAGTTAAGTCACACGATCTTGGCGGGAAACGGTTAACACTAATAATTCTTTCATAAAAAAATTCACGTAAATAATTTATTGTTTCACGGGCAGTGTGTGGTCGTGCGGAATCTTGCTGAAAGAAACCTAACTGTAACTCGTCATCATGCAGTTGATTTATGAATGTTTCCAGTATATTATTGCGATATCTTTCACCATTTATAGTTCCTTCGAAAAAGATCGGACCAATAAGCCTTCTACGTGACATGGCACACCAAACCCCCATTTTTACAGGATGCAACGTTGTTTCCCTATAATAATGCGGATTGTCTGTTGCCCACATACGCATATTCTGAGCGTTTATGTAGCCGTTCAGGTGAAACCACGCTTCGTCGGTGAAAAACGTTTTATCCAAAACATCGTCGTCGTTAAGATTTGCATTAAAGAAACGACAATAGGCAACTCTTCGAACGTAATCTGGCGGCAATAGTTCTTGATACAATTGAACCTTGTAAGGATGCATACCAATATCGCGTTTAAGAATACTGCGGCAGGTTCCATAACTTATATCCAACTGTTGTGCCAGTCTTCTGACAGATGTTGTAGGTTGTTCTCTAATTGCGTTTCTTGCATTATTAACAACATTTTGGGTCCTAACTCGAGAAGATCTTCCCCCTTTCCATTGTCTTTTTACAGACCCAGTTGTTCGAAAGTTATTTATAATTCTCAATAGGTCACGAGAAAAGTTCTTATTTACTAAAACAACTTCAGGAAAACGTTGTTGGAATTCTTCCTTGCACATTTCTATTGAATAATACCATTCGCCGTTTGGCAAACGTCGACCGTTACGAAAGTAACATTCTAAAATGAACACCATTTGTTCTTGAGTAAACATTCTGAATGAGATTATACTGTTTTTTTTTAAAAAAAATTGTATTGAAAGAATTAATAATTCACACTGACAGTCTGTCATTAAATGTTTGACAGAAAAATATTGTGAATATAATTCACGAAATACGATCTACGAACCGCAGCCTCCTACTACCTCAATTCATTTTGCTCTCATGTTAGTATAGTTCACTGACGCTAACACAATTGAAAATGTTTGGGTTCTTATGAAGCAAAAACTTCGCACGCAGTAAACGTTAGGTAGGTAATTTGTATATAAAATTTCCAAATTATCTCACAATATTAAGAAGACATGGCTTTCGTCACCTGCGAATTATGCGAAAAATTTGTGGTCGCAAGTATAGGAAATTGCTATTGGATTATTCCTAAAAATAATTGGGACTAGACGCCGTATTAAATATTAGCATATAAGATGCACAGTATGTAAGCCTTTCACGGCCGGGATAAATGCCAATGTTTGAATCCGGGCTGTAGAGTCTGGAATCAGACATTGATATAAGGGGTAGGCCATTAGCTGGTTTCTTTTTAAAAATGCTATAAAAAACACCGTTCAATATTTTTCAATGATTTTTATTAGATATTAGGAGAAAGAGTGAACCTTCCGATTAATTGTGGAATATAAAATAATATAGTGTTTGTCGTGGTGTTCTAGAAGTCCAGATATGAATCCCATCGAGAACGTGTGGGGTTACATTGTTAAGACGATAAGCAGGAAAAATTTTAGGCCAGCAAATGTCTAAGAATTATCTAACAAGATCGAGGATATTTGGAATGATCTGTCACTAGAATTTATACATAATGTCATAACTAGAGCTGAGGATGTTTGCGGTACGGCAGGACCGTATGTAGTGCATCCCCACATTTAACTATTTATCTAAATATTCTCTGAAATGATTTGCCGGATCTCATAAATTAATAGAGTGATATTTTAGTATGCACTGGATATTGTTATTATACAAAATCATAATAGCCATTTGTATTTATGGATCATAAATAATAATACGCATGTATTTGTATTTGGTTGTGAATTCAATTTAAACTTAAAACTAATCGTAATATTTTAACGACAAGCCGTCCTTACAATACATGCATTCGGGACAAAGTGTGCAACTCTACGAATAACTTCCATAATTGATCGAAAATGGACATTTTGGAGCTGAAGTAAAGCCCCTATTCTTAGAAAATTTTATTACTGTCGTTAAGAACTATTATTATAAACAACAAAGGCCTTTTATTAGTGTTGAAGTTTTAGTTTCATTGAATTTCCATGTTGTAAGTAGTCAATTGTAAAGTGTTCATTCACAATATTCTAAAACAAGGTGTAAATTTAACTAAAATCCAGAAAAACCCATTCTGATAATATATTACTAGATTAGAAGCTGTGTTTATTACTATTTATTATACTATTTTTATAGCCAAATGCAATAAAAGCTACGAAAACAAAAGAAACCTCGATTTATTAAAATCTTGTCACACAGCCTTTCAAAGCCTGGCAGCACATATTTTGCATATATTTTATATATACTACCTACTTGAACTAGGTGAATGAAGTTAGAAGTTATAACTTATAACCTCTAACTTCATTCACGTATTTCAAGTAGGTAGTATATATAAAATATATGCAAAATATGTGCTGCCAGGCTTTGAAAGGCTGTGTGACAAGATTTTAATAAATCGAGGTTTCTTTTGTTTTCGTAGTTTTTATTGCATTTGGTTATAAAAATAATATAATAAATAGTAATAAACACAGCTTCTAATCTAGTAATATATTATCAGAATGTGTTTTTCTGGATTTTAGTTAAATTTACACCTTGTTTTAGAATATTGTGAATGAACACTTTACAATTGACTACTTACAACATGGAAATTCAATGAAACTAAAACTTCAACACTAATAAAAGGCCTTTGTTGTTTATAATAATAGTTCTTAACGACAGTAATAAATTTTTTTAAGAATAGGGGCTTTACTTCAGCTCCAAAATGTCCATTTTCGATCAATTATGGAAGTTATTCGTAGAGTTGCACACTTTGTCTCGAATGCATGTATTGTAAGGACGGCTTGTCGTTAAAATATTACGATTCGTTTTAAGTTTAAATTGAATTCACAACAAAATACAAATACATGCGTATTATTATTTATGATCCATAAATACAAATGGCTATTATGATTTTGTATAATAACAATATCTAGTGCATACTAAAATATCACTCTATTAATTTATGAGATCCGGCAAATCATTTCAGAGAATATTTAGATAAATAGTTAAATGTGGGGATGCACTACATACGGTCCTGCCGTACCGCAAACATCCTCAGCTCTAGTCATAACATCTATTTCTTGACGTTTACAAGAGGTGTTACGACAGAAATGGTGCCGAAATAAAGTATTAAAAATTAAAACCAAATAATTGTAGTTTTCTGATTAATAAATTTTTGTCTTTCATTTATTCACTCAGCAACAATTTTATAACAAAATATGTAACATAATTTTGCGTGAGAGGTTACAGATAAATGTCAGTATGCTGTCATCTACACAACAATTCAATTATACAAAAACCGAATTACAATGCTTAATTATGGTGAAAATAAATATCTAATCGTCCGGATTTTAAATGCCGCAATGGTACATAAGCAAACCCCAATCATTTTTGCAGATTATACTTATTTTCTAGCATCTAGAGTACATAGTAGGAAAAATATTGTATGAAACTCGGGATATAAGTGCGTTTGAAGTCTTGGATATAATGTTAAACTAATATTCTCGACCGCAAAATTGCACTTACATCCCTTGTGACAAATAATTATTAAAAGCTTTGGATAGCATACCACACGCTATCAATGATTCGCTAATTTCAAGTATGTCTAATAGAGTATATATCAATTATTACGATTATATCTTCTTCATCGTTTCTTAATATGAATAAAATACATATTTCTTGAAAATTTCATTAGAAAAACACCGTTCAATATTTTTCAATGATTTTTATTAGATATTAGGAGAAAGAGTGAACCTTCCGATTAATTGTGGAATATAACTTCAATTAAATGGCTTCCTCGGCTGGGCCTGAAGTAGTAGCCCATCCTGTCAACCCAATTTTGCATGAATCGTTTCTGGATTGTCTGCAAAACATCGATCTTGAACGGTACTTTACAAAAAAAGTTTAACGGTGTCAAATCTCAGCTCCGTGGAGGTCAACCGACATCACCAAAACGGCTGATCACGCGATTATTGAACTTAGTACGCAAAAGATTGATTGTTAGACGACTTGTGTGGCACATAGCACCATCTTGCTGAATCTAGAGCTTGCCCACATGCAATTCTTCAATGCGCTGGCAAAAAAAAATTGGTCAGCATGTCCCTGTAGCGCTCTCCGTTAACCGTGACGTTGTTATCGTCTTCATTTTCGAAGAAAAAAGGACCAATAACGCTGCCGCTACAAAAACAAAGCAAACAGTCACACGCTCAGGATGCCATTCAGCGCGTGGGTTTTCCGAGTCACAAATATGACAATTTTGTTAACGTAGCCGCCGAGATGAAAATGCGCCTCATCCGAATAGATTATTTTTTGAGCAAAATCGCCGTCATTTGCCTTCAATTTCTGAGTTAATTAAACCTTATAAGCAAATAAGCCGAGGTCTTAATGCAGAATTCTCCCTCAGACTAGTGTGGCTAATGTTGAGTTGCTGAGATCTGCAGCGAGTTGATGTTCTCGGGTTCATGCGCACACTATCGGCAACAATAGCAATATTCTCGGCGAGGATAGCTTCTGTTGTCAATTAACACGCCAATTTTTCGAACATTCGTCACAAATTTACGTATACAAGTTTGGTGCATTATCGACCGAAATTTATTTTTAAAATTCGTTTCATCAACACTTTGGAAGTAAGTTTTGAATATTTCGAAACATTGTTCAAGCGGAAAGCGATCTATTTCGTACCGCGGAGATATGATACTGAGTTTCTGTCACTTTTTTGAGTGCGAAATAACTGTCAGTGTCAAAATAAATAACCTGTGATCCAAAAAAAAACAGCAGATGGCCCACCCCTTATAAGATACACTTTGTAACAAATATATCTATATTTTCTATTAATCTTCATTTAGTGGAAATATTAACTTCACTTCAGTGGTAACTAAATAAAATTATTTGAATATTAGCGTTCACTGACTCATTCAGTATTTTAGAGGTTACCATAGCACCTACAAATCATTAAATAATTTTACTTGAGCTAATGTAAACGCATTGTTAATTTTATAATAACATTTTTTGTTTCATTAGACATTCAATGTCATTGAATAAACAATGTGTTTGCCCCGACTAACGAAAATATTATGTCAACTCTGGTATGATTCATGAGTATATTACAATTTAGTAGTTCATTCAAACACATACTTAATTAACACTTATGGATTAACAGGTTGTACTTCGTAGCTTAACGTTACCTTTGTTCTATCAAAGTAGAGAAAGTTAAAAGTCTAGAATTTTTTACGGAATATTAAATTTTTTTCAAGTATAATATAGATGACACGAAATGAAATCCTTGAATTAAAAATTATTACAATAATTCTTCTCAATTAAAAAATGTAGATATTGAAAATTTTGCCTGTAAATCGATGTACACCTTGAGTACATGTAGGAATTATAACGATTTTTTATTAAAAAAATTCATAGATTATTTGTATCCAACGGAAACTTCATTGTCAATATAGTGAATGTTGGGATTGATTAGCGAAGGATATTTTGGCTGCTGATGTGATTACTCAAAAGGAAAAAATTAGGCCTACATTCGATCAATTTACCACGTATCCATGTAATCCGATGGAATTTCGTCATGTTGACGGTCATTGTCTCGACGTTTCGATAACATTGCAGCTATTTTAGTCTTAAATTTCTTGAGATGATGGGTGAACGCTCCACCAACGAGTGTTCGCCTCCTGTTGGGCCCATAGGACATTGTCGTTGTCACTCGTCAGCATCTCGCTGACGTCTGATTCATTCGTTTCTCTTGCAGAATGGGCCGAAGAAAATCTTCTTCATCGTTTCTTAATATGAATAAAATACATATTTCTTGAAAATTTCATTAAAATATACGAAGCTGTGTGTTATTTTCATTTATGGCGGTCAGTATATTACACAACGCATTTTTTTTAGACCTTTTGTTAACTGAGACGAATTTAAGCTACGTTTTCCAATAAGTTAATCTTCGAGAAAGAATTGATCGCAAATTATCTTAACCTGTAGATATCTAGCTCGACCTGACATGCTTTATACTAGTTTCCTTGCTCTATATCGATTCATATATGTATATAAATATAACCTGAGACAAGCAGATTCATATACACAAGAATCATTAAATTCTATACATCTCGTGATGGGAATTTTTCTGTAATTATCGAATATAGAGAATTCATTACGTCGACTTTTAACACACTGACCTCAAATTAAAAACTCGTTTCAAACGCGCGGTTACGTATTTAAAGACTTATGCAATATAGTACTTACAGTATATATTCGAACGAATATTTATTTACTACAAGAATGTACGCTTATTACGTTATAGGGAAGATGCAACTAGCTATTTAAGTCTTATTTATTAGGTATTATTTTAGCGTTATATGCGCTTAAATCTGCAGCTGCCACTTCGAAAAAAAATCTATTGATACATCATCTTTTCCTTACGGTATTCGCACGATTGTCTTTTATGGTACTTTATTTATGTGTGTTTATATATTGAGGTTATGTCATACCGAGTAATCTGGTACTACGATGACGCCATCTAGTTTAACGATCGCATATCGAAAAAAAATGAGTCAATAAGTGGTTTTATTGCTACTTGATATAACGCTTTATTTAATATGTAAATATTTGTAAATATACATGATATTCCAGTAGTAAAAAATATCTAATAAAAAGAAAATATGTAATTGATAGTTATAATATAAGTGTTATGAATGTTATGATTCACATGGTTGCACCATAAATTGTATTAAATTACTTGTTAGTAAGTTGAAGTAATAGGTCTACCAGTAAAAGTCTGTCATTTTTTAAATAATACTAATAATACGAGGGTCGTTTGACGAGAAAGTGACTTATCAAAAGTTGGCAACACGTTCGCCATGACAAGTGTATTGCCGGCTTCATTCATGTTTCGGAAATCTACTGTCAAAATTTCACCCAAATCAGTAGTGTTACAACGCTGATGGATAATAACAGTACACTTGCTTACTTTTACTTCTACAAGGTCACAGAATAACTATTCCCAATTTTCAGAAATGATAGAGGGTAGTTAAATAAACATTTTTTATTAATAAACTAGTGTCTGAAAATTTCTCGGTGTCAAGATAAACTATCGGGTGTCCCGATAAGAATGCACAATTTAAAAAAAAGGGCGCCATTTTCGTACCGGTCAGGTGGCAACTCGTGTTTTTGGTTAGCTGTCAACTAGACATATTGCGGTTAGTGAAAATGAATCGTCTTACTGTCTAACAACGCGTTGTTATTGTCACAACTTACTTCAGCAACGGTGAAAGCTCCTTAGAAACACTTCGGAAGATTGCGTGCAATATAAGGTCGACGAAACGTACCAGATTCATCGACAATTCGTCGAGTAATTCAAAAATTTCAAGAAAGTGGTTCAGTTAGTGATGTAAAGACACCAAGAAGAAATCGTACCGGCCGATCTGCTGAAAATTTTGCTGCAGTAAGGGAAAGTGTTGCCCGAAATCACCGAACTTCGATTCGCCGTCGATCACAGCAATTGAATGTTTCGAAGAGCACCACGCAACGAAATCTGACAGCGGACCTTCATCTTCACCCCTACAGGGTCCAACTGACGCAACAGCTATTGCCGGACGATCATTTACAACGGCGTGACTTCGCTGACTGGGTGTTGGAAAATCTAAATCTGGATGAGGATTTCGCACAAAAGATTATCTTTACTGATGAGGCATTTTCACCTGGACGGCTTTGTCAACAGGCATAACTGTCGGATATGGACGCAGTTCAACAGCCGATACATTCACAACGAGCAACTGTATGGTGTGGCTTTTATGCAGGTGGTGTGATTGGGCCTTACCTTTTTCAAAATGCTGCAGGTAATTCAGTTACGGTGAATGGTGAACATTATCGGAACATGTTACGTGAGTTTCTTTGGCCCGAATTGGACGGCATAGACATCCAAAATAAGTGGTTCCAACAAGATGGCGCCACCTGCCATACTGCGCGCGAGACCCGTGCGTTATTGCAGGATAGATTTCCGGAGCGTGTCATTTCACGCCAGTGAGATCAGAATTGGCCGCCAAGATCATGCGACATGACACCGTGTGATTTTTTTCTCTGAGGATATCTGAAATCACGTGTTTACATGAATAATCCGAGGGCAATACATGAGTTAAAGAATCAAATCGAGCGCGTTATTATGAAAATCGATCCAGAAATGTGCGTAAATGTCTTAAATAATTTTGTAAAAAGTGTAAGAGTTTGTCAACGAAGTTTGGGCGGACATTTGTCCGATATTGTTTTCCACGTGTAAGTGATAAGTTACAAATAAAAATGTTTCAAATTTTCAAGTAACTTATGCGTTTCATTCACAAATTAAATTGTGCATTCTTATTGGGACACTCGATAGAAATATTTGAATACAATCTCAATTTCAACAGGAAAGAGTTAAGTTAAGGAGCATTTTTTTAGAAATAATATTGCTCACCTGCTCGGCTGACAATTTTTGTTGTTTAACATACAAGGACAATTAATGTTTTGAAATTTATCTGTTTAGAAATATTAAACTTATAAAACGGACCATAATTACTGTGCTTAAAAGTATGTACCTTGAATAAAATACAATGCTATTTAACTAATAACCCTTTTTTTTTAATTTTCCACATAATTGGAACACCTGTACGTCTATTTATTATACATTTATATGCACATTAAAGTTTTTATTTTGAATAATTCCAAGGCAGAATAGAAGTACCCTTTAAAGACACGCACATATCTATATTACATGCGTGTATGTAAGAAATTAATAGAAATAATTAGAGATAAACATTCCTAGCAATTATATAGGTATTTAGCCTTTATAATTCATTATATAGTGGGGAAAATGTGTAACTTTAATGTCAAATGATATTAACTAGTTAATGATTATTTAACAGGCAAGTTTCCTTCATGTTGCGCGTATAGGAGAGTAGAGAATGTTAATAATATTCAGTTTAATTAATATGAGGTGTGGCTGTAAAATAATGAGATGCTGTACAATTTTTTTTAATTTATTTTTATTACTTTCAATATACACTTCTTGTCTATCCCCACACTGCTCCATTTCAATTTTCTATAGTGCAAAACAGCCCTGGAAGTCTTTTTCTGTGAGCTCAGTCATAACGCGTGCCAATTTTTCTTTCACAGCTTCAAAGGTCTGAAATTTTGTTCCTTTTAATGACCTTGAGAAACTGATAAAAGCCTCATGGTGCCAGGCCAGACGAATAAGGCGGATGGTCTAATATTGGGTTCTTATATCTAGCTAGAGACGTCTTGACAGACAAAGCAGTGTGCATCGGTGCGTTGTCCTGAAGAAGAAACCCGTGACTTTTTTTCCACAATCCGGGTCTCTTTATCTGACTTTATCACGGAGTTGAGCAAGAACCTCAAGGTAGTAATGCTGATTAACAGTTTGACCTTCATAATCCCATGGATATCGAAAAAAACGATCGCAGCTTTGAATTTTAATTTACTCATTCGCGCTTTTTTACCTCTCTTACAACAGAAGTGATATAAAAAAATCTAAGCAGTGTATACTATAACCTAATAATGTAACGATCTGCAATTTATCATCATGAATATATGTTGTTATTATATAAATTTCTATCATATGTTATTTAAATATTTGTACACTAGCTTATCATGCTGGCAGTTCCGTGTTTGGATCCCTGATTGGACTGTTCGAGTAGGTTTTCGTGGTTTTCGTTCTCGTTCAAGCCGAATGCCGACAGCTTAACATCTTAAATCGCTCCACGGGCGCAGACATAATAATAACGCATGGCTTGCCAATCCCCTGTAATTGACATCTAGCTGCTGAGAGTGCTTAGGCATGAATTAATATTATTAAACTTGAATGTATCTTTGAATATTTTAATTTTATCCAGACAATTACAGACTATGACGTTAATATACTATCATTTATATTATAAATTTCTTTGACAAAGGCATTATGTGCCGCACATGTAAGATTATTTTAAATATATACATATTAAAGTAAAACAGACCTTAAATCGACGACTAATTGAATTTACTATAACATACAAAGGTCAAGAAATAATTATCTATCTATCTATCTATATATTTATAGACATATATATATATATATATATATGTATATATATATATATATATATATATATATACATATATATGTGAGAGATAATTTATCAAATGTTATATTTAATGAACGGCTAAGAAATTATCTATTACTCATATAGCTTTGGAGTAATAATTAGCATTTTCAAACATTCAAATCTGACACCTGCTCTCAAAACACTGACATCTACTTTCAATAACTCACATCTAATTTCAAAATAGGCATCTGCTTTCTAATCTGACGTTTGCTTTCATAACTGACACCTGCTTTCAAGCAGACATCTGCTTTCAGTAACTGACATTTGCTTTCACTAACTGACATCTGCTATCAAGACTGACATGAGCTTTCAAAACTGACTTCTGCCTTCAACTTGACATCTACATTCAATAACTGACATCTGATTCATCAACACTGTTACTTTATAATGCATTTCTGAATAACTTGAACCTGGGTCTATTGTTGTCTAGTGGTAATGACGACAGCCCGGCAAGCTGTAGACTTGGGTTCGAGTCCCAACATAGACATTTTTTCAATTAAAAATTTCGTATGATTTGCTTTGTAATTTGTAGACAGCAATGTTTACATCCCCCCTTACTCTGCAATTACATACATACTAACTTGATATTTGTAAATATTTCATATAAAAGTCGAAAACCTCCAATAATTTATCAAATGTTATATATATATATATATATATATTCAGCCCGCGTATGTTTGCACTTGCAAAACTCGAAAAGTGGTCGGTCGATTGACTTGAAATTTTGAAACAACGTTGCATTCCAATACGCGAGTGTTTTTATAGTAAAATGAATATTTTTTAGAACGCCGTGACAAAAGTAGAGATAAGTACCGCAAAAGTTTCTCAAATACATGATTTGGTAGTACTTTTTTATTACAATTTGACGTTTGCTAATCAAATACTCTGTTTACGCTAATATATTGTTATGATAGAAAGGAAAATAACTCTGATTTAATCTTGAATCAATTATCTTATATGAAAACTTAAAATAATTTGTACAGGTTAGATGTAAATGTCAAGAAAATGTTATTTAAAAAAAAATATGATGAACAAATGTCAAAATTGAAAGGCGGAAATATTAATGATATTGATATTTGAAAGACAATTAAACAAGTTCTTGGGTTTTTAAAAGAAAAAAAGGAGAAATTATTATTGATTTTATAGAAATGCCTCGCCCACGTTCGAACGTAATTAGGCCACCGTTCTCGACACGCAATCACAGAACGTCAAAGGAGATCAAACAGCAATTCTCAAAGGCGAGCACAAGAATCGGCAGATCAACCCGAAGAAACACTTGAAGTCTTACAAGTTGAATCGAGAAGAAGAACAGCACAATCGTGTCAACAACGTCAAGAACAATGATCAACAGCGAAGATGTATGCAGTTACAATATATTGAATGATCAAGCTTCATATCACCGAATTGCGTTTTCATATGAACTGGATATTCAATACAATACCTCGTGTAATTTCGTTCAAATCGCCAAAAAATGTACAAGGCACACACACTAGTAGTTAATTGATGAATAATCTTACTCAAACACCAATTCTGATTGGACCTCATAAAGGCGAAGACGCACGAAAACCATTCATTCCGACCGACGCTCGATTTCAAACGACTCCTATTCCAAAACGCCTTGCGTTCGCTATGATTATCAATAAAGCGCAATTAAGAATTCAGAAGAATTCAGAAAACGATTGTTTCTCTCATGGGCAATTATACATCGCATGCTCCAGAGTCGGTAAATCGTCTGATCTTTATGTTTTTGCAGAAAACGTACAAACAAAAAAAAAAATAGTCAATTCACTAGCTTTACAATAAAAAATATTTTTTTTGTGAAACATTTTTTCTTCGTTTCCTTTCATTCCACATAGCCACAGCAACGTAAGGTCGGGTATTGAATTGAATGATGCGTTTTCTCGGTAAGTCTATGTTCGCTACAATAATTTTATTTAGTTTCCCATTCATTTCATATCAGACTGACTCACAGCGAAGCGTGGCCGGGTTTAGCTAGTATTAAATAAAACTTTAAGGACAGCGTTCTTGTATTACCTTTATTTAATACATTTATTTTAGCTACTACACTTCCTAGACCTTTGATGCTTATCATCACGTTATAATTCCACAAGCTCCAACTTTTAACAATTTGGCGCCGTCACGTGGAACAAAATACAACTCAATCAGCGTCTGCGTAACAATTTGGCGTTTAAACGTGTAGCGATACACAACCCAACCAGCAATTTCTTTTAATAATGTTAATATATCTTTTTAATATTTAGCAAGATTGATTGCATTCATTGTGATATTACATATATTCCTTTCAAATACAATAATCCAAATTCAATTCACAACGTTTGTTAAAACCTAATTTCTAGGATCCGTCATCAAGAAATTCTAACGCATATAAGGAGATAACTATACAAGCAGGTCATTCAACAGATCTACGGTAAAAATTGATTCTATTCTCCTCGATTATTGACACAAATCGAGTTCTTGTCGCTTCAAGCGATACTTCGACATACAGACACACAAATTTATTGTTTCAACTATAAATAAGTATCAGATTTGCTTATTTTTTCTTGCTGTATATGTAAATCAATCTATACATTGTTTTAAATATAGAAAAATAGAGCGCTGGTGTTTATTTTCTTTACACAGCAGTTGTGGTTTTTGTTACATATACTTTTAGGTGAAAAAATTAACTACGGGCGAAGTGCAGTAAATAGTGAGCCCTCTACAAGAATTATTTAATATTTCAACGTATTCTTTTTGCAACTCATTACATTTAGTTCTCCGATATTATATAAACTGTTCAAAAGAGTGTTAGCTTCAGTAATAACCTCGTCAACATCCTTATCGTTACCGATTATCTTTAAAAAGGTAAAGCGATAACTGCCGATTACTATACACTCCCGTTATATTAACTAAACGATACAACACAACGAAAAAACAATTTAAAGAAGAAATGAGTATTGTTAACAAAATTCTTGAACTACATTTCAAACTGCTTCTCGTCCGGCCGGCCTATTCACCAAATTTGCCCCCTACATCCCCTAGACTGTCTCTTTTTATCAGAAGTTCTTGGTTCGGTGGAAAAAGATTTGGATCGAATCTTCCCCAATCGACTAAAACACTAAGAGCCTCCGCACACGGGTCGATTGGTAATCGAAGTGGACGCGTCTCGAAGTCGAAGCGTTACACGCGTCACGCGCGAACTGCACGATGCAAATTCTGTCCATCCGCACACGGCTCGATTTTTCTCGTCTGCTTTCTTCATCTATACACAAACTATATTACCCGCCCTCTTTAGTATTATTTACGTTAAAAAGTTTTATTAGGCGTAGTCAGTTTTGTAACCATTCTACCGTAACTTTGTGCTGTAAGCTAGTTCACAGAATATTTATATTTGTATAGTGATTGATTTTATCTTTATAATAAAAGTTTTTAAATTCCTCCTGTGATTTTAATATTTGTCTCAACTCCGTTGTAATGAGTGATTCAAGTGACGAGGAAGATGCTGTTATGTTTTATTATTACCGTCGGATAAAAAGAAGAAAACGGAGAGTTTGAATGCATCCGTACATAGAACGGAATTTTCATTGCCGTTTATTTGTTGCGGCAAAAGAATTGCAAGTGAATGATGCAAAATTTTTAGCATTCTATAGAATAGAATTATATGAAACAAAAAAATAATTTGTCAGTTCAAATATCAATTCACAACAGTTTATAGCAAACGCCAATTAAGTTGGCGCGAGGAGGGGGTGCGCAGAAAACGTTTTTAAAAACATCTACCCCCACTACTCAAGTAATTGTCAGAATACATTTGTCATTGACGTTTGACGGAACATAATGTATTTGCTAGGGGATCATAAAGTGACATACGCTCAGAGGTTAGAATTATCTGACATTTGATGTAAAACCAAATACAAATCTCCCCACTACTTCTAATCCTGCGCGAACTTACCCCTCCTCGCGCCAACTTAATTGGCGTTTGCTATACTTCAGTTGCTATTTTCTTGCTTCATGGCACTCTTATTATTGCAATAACAAACAATTATCTACTGATAGCATAAAAATGTAGAAGAATTTAAAAATGAAAATTTTTCCGCGAAATTTGGTATTAGGGGTTCTTGAGTTATTTGTAAAAACTTTTACTAATACTTTTTGCTCTATCTTAATCGCTAGCATGACTTTACTTGAAACAGTACTTTTTATTTTAATTATAGTTGGCTAGATATTGGCTTTATAAAAACTCAAATCACACAAAAAGGTGCATTGTTATGGCTTGCACAACTGATAAAAATTTTATATTGATCGCTTTCAAAATAAAAAAGTTATTTAGGTGTCCCCATGAAAAGTGAAACACACTGTATGTAGATCATATATGGGGAAATAATTTGTACAATAATAATAATGTATATAATATATATATTATATATATATATATATATATATATATATATATATATATATATATTATTATTATATATATATAATATATATATAATAATAATAAGTACAATATTATACATAGATTATGAAATTATGATGTAAAAAAATCCAAATCCACCGTACGATATGCTCGTCACTCTCGAGATTTCCCGTTCGCTGCAGGTCGCACGCTTCGAGCGACGATCGAGACGCAAACGCACCGATTACGAATCGACCACACTTCGATCCGTTGGTGGATCCTCATTCACTTACGTACGAAGTTGAAAGGTGGGAGAATCGCTTCGACTTCGAGACGCGTCCACTTCGATTACCAATCGACCCGTGTGCGGAGGCTCTAACTTTTAAAGCAACGCCCAAATGTAAGTTTGTGGCCTATTTTTTACCTGACAATAATTTCAACCCACAAAATGTTAAAGTACGAGGATTGTTAGGAAACTACGTGGCCTAACACAGAGAGATGGCGCGAATTTGCAGGAATCTTCTTTACCATTCGGTAGAATAATTCTTTAATAGGTTAAATATGACAGTACAGAGCTATCTGTCAATTACTTCGAGGTAAAATTTATTTGAACGCTCTTTATTTGAATTTTTCCACTTTTAAAATTTTATGACTTTCTTTCGGTTAGGTGACATTATATAAACTTCAATAATAAAACCATGTTACAAAGCCGACATTTATTGTTTGTCACACCGTCTGAGTTTATAGTGGCCGCAACTTACAATAAAATATACTTCATTTTGGGACTGATTTCATTATCTTGTCTTTTCTTATTTTATAGAGTTCAAGACCTTATACAAGTGTCCCGTATCGTTATGTTCAAATTTTAGGAGTGTAAAGATGACTTCATTTCAAGTAACAAAAACGCAAAACTTGTATATCCAGTTTTATTTGTTTCAAAATTACAGATCTAGGAATGTGATTGTCAGATCATGAAAAAAAGTGTAATCCTAAAGTCAATAAAAACTGATTTGATTTAAGAAAGTTCAATTAATAATATTTTCGAAATGTTCACCTCCATGTTGAATGCAGGCTTGTGCCCGTAAGCCAACTGAAGAAGTACTTATCCGAATTTCATACTTGCTTTGTCGGATTTGCTCGGCAGCCAGGTGAATACGATCCAACAACTCATCTCTTGTGTTCGAAACTTGCGCGTAGACTAAATTTTTCGTACCCCCATAAATAAAAGTCAAGGGGATTAAGATCAGGTGATCTGGGTGGCCATGCAACAGGTCCACCTCGACAAATCCATCTTGGATAATTGACGTTAACCCAATTTTGGACAGCAATTTCGAAATGTTGTGGTGCCCCATCCATGTGAAACCACATGTCTCGTCGAACATTCAATGGGACATCCTCTAAAATACCTGGCAGTTCGTCAATAAGAAATTGAAGGTAATTGTCCGTATTTAACCTCCCAGGAAGAACGACAGGACCAATCAACAAGTCATCGATTAGGGCCGCCCAAACGTTAATAGAAAATTCATGTTGAAATTTAGATGGGCGCATAGCTTTGGGATTTTCTGATGACCACCTGCGCAGGTTTCTCAGATTTGTAACACCACTTCTCGTGAACGTAGATTCATCTGTCCAGAGGACTATTCTGCAGAAATTAAAATGAAGCCGTGACTGTCTTAATATCCAGGTAGAATAAATTAGACGAGCATAGTGGTCTGCCTCAAGCAAACCGTGTCCCCTGCGATAGTGATATGGATATAAGCCCTCACGTTTTAAAATTCGCCAAACTGTCGTTCGTGGCACTCCTAGTTATCTAGCAATTCGACGTACATTGAGAGTTGGATCCCTTGTAACAATAGCTACTGCTTCTTCCTCTAAGTCTGCTGGCAAATTTACTCCTCGGTCGAAAAAATAATCACGCAGTCCGAATTCCCGAAATTGTCTGTGTACTTCCAGAAATGTTCTGTAATGAGACTAATGAGGAATGCGCCTATCGGGAAACCGATGTCGGTATTCAATAACTGCTTGGCGTGCACTGCTGTTACAGTAGCCATACACAAAATGCATGTCCGCATACTCTTGACAAGAGAATCGGTAAGGCATTTTGAATAAAGAAAACGTGTCCACTCACTGATAAGCTGTTGTTTGAACTGAAACCTAATGTAATCCTTTATTAAAAAATGCAACGTTAACAGTCATCTGAACATTTGTTTATTGTATGATATTCATGATTCAGCACTTACGAAATAAGTAAGAACCTTCTTTATCATAAATCAATTTCCAGTACTCTTTTTTGTAGATCTCCAAGAAATTACTGTATGCACTGCGACACGTGTTTATTTATTTTAGGATAACGTTTTATTATGCGACGTTACAATCACAGGCCTGTTATTGAATCGTCTAACTTTTTTTAAATAAAATCAGATTGTGTTGACTTTAGGATTACATTTTTTTTCATGATCTGACAATCACATTCATAGATCTGTAACTCTGAAACAAATAAAAATGGATATACAAGTTTTGCGTTTTTGTTACTTGAAATGAAGTCTACTTTACACTCCTAAAATTTGAACATAACGATACGGGACACTTGTATATCAATTTACCCTTGCACTTGTGCATGAATTGCCGACATTCGACTCAATTTTTCTGAAAAATTTGGTTCACCGGATTGATTGTTATCATCATTTCCGTGGAGGACATTTTAAGGACGTTGTGCTGCATAAATAATGGTTTCAACTGTACTTTACACCGAACTGAAAATAATCTAAAATTTCTCACGATATCTGTTTTGTCTTACGAACAAAATACGTCGATCTTTACTTATATAATTCAGTACTCGTTGTGTAACTAATATGATATCGTGTAAACCGTTGTATAATTTAATATACCTAATACTATAAATTTTTAAACAAAATCGTAATATTTTAACACCTTTCATGTACGAGTATATTTTATGTTTAAAAGAAGACTTACATAATAGTATTTTAACACTTACACTTTCTTACAATATGTACATCAATCATTTTGTGGTCTGCGTGTTTTATAACATAACATACAACAATTATTTCCTGACTCAAGACTTCCTGCATTTTGCATGGTCTACAGACTTAAACGTTTATAGAAATTTATTTAAACGATCCTCTTAGCGTTTCCTTCTTTATTAAATATTGTTACTCTTGTTTTGAAATCTATACCCATGTTATTAGCTATCAGCATCGAAAATCTTTTGACATGATGTTTTAACAAGGTGGTTCCTAATATTAATATTTTCGTTAATTGCTTCTTTCTTTATTTGGTTTTCGTTTATTCGATTTGCGTGCCAAGTATTAATACCCTACCTGTCACGACCAAGGTCAACACACCTTTAATATGCAAGCAAAGCGTTCGAAGAGATAGCAGTCGTTGCGGCTAGTATCCTTGAAATAGGAGACACGCATAAAGTGAAAGTACTTCAGTTTATAATAACAATAATAATTCCGTTTTTCGCGTCTATTTTATACCGAGTGATTGCAAATTATTTAGGAGTAAAGAAATTGTGTTTAAATAAGCTGCTTTTGGAGTTTTATGTTGTGAAAGTTTCATCTTTTTTGCTGTTTGGCATGAAGAAATATAGATAATAATAGGTACCGGTAACAGACGTTGACGGTTTATGTGTTTGTAACCAGGACAGGTCAGTTACGGTTAGAGTACTGCGATAATAATATAAACGGGCTTTTAACGTTTTTTTTAGAGTTATTAGTAATAACTAGAGAACGGATGCAATTTCCATAAAACGAAATCGGCAATTGGAATTGTGTATAACGTCGCTCAGTACATCCCGGCGTAATTCAATGAAGTATTTGTTTTACTTACTCGGCCACCTGGTCTCGCAGCGATAACAATGGACAACCCAGCTATTGTATTCGGAGAATATAGAGTTTTCAGTGGTGTCGTGTAAGTAGATAAAATAAATTATCGTATTTCGTAAGAGAAATAGCACGTACATTCCTTTTCTTTTCATTTAAGCAACATCTTCCAATTATCTTCACGTAAGTGTGCATAAAATTTCGTTATTTAATTTCGTTTATTTGGATCTAGAATATTCTTACTTTTTCAGACAATGGAAGAGTGTCGAGAATGGCATCGTGAAACAATGGCGAGTTGGATTGAGGGCCATACTGATTGTATGTACATTGCCAGTGATTCCGAAATTTATTGTGAAGTGTGTGAAACGTTATTAAAAAATTGCAATAAATCAACCGTAAAACGTCACGTAGGATCGTTAAAGCACGAAAAAAAAATTGAACCCGTTGGAATCTGACAATTTTAACGAAGAACTCTGTGAAACTTTTATGGCAGCTAATATTCCATTATTTAAATTGAACAATCCAATTTTGAAGACATTTCTGAAAAAATATACTGGTCGAAATGTTCTTGATGAATCAACTTTACGCAAAGATTATGTTTCTAGGTGCTATACGAGAACAGTAAAACGCATTAGAAGCCATCTTTTAAATCAATACATATGGATAAGCGCCGACAAAACGGTGGATATGTTAGGACGCTGTGTGGTAAATGTTGTAGCTGGTGTACTACATCCAACTATTCCCTATAACTCATATGCAATAGCATCAAGTGTTATAAATAGAGTTGATGCGGAAACAGTTGCTGAAACCATTAAGGAGAATATGCAAAAAAATGCTTCATTCGGACGCCACGTACAAAGAAAAAATACTTTTATTTGTCAGTGATAGTGCTGCGTATATGTTAAAAACAGGCAGACTATTGAAGAAAACATATCCTAATATGCTGCATATTACTTGTGTAGCACATGCTCTCCACAGAATCTGTGAATATATCAGAGACACTTTTCTGGAAGTTTCCGGAAGACTTGTATCAGCTTTTAAAAAAGTTTTCAGAAAAGCACCATTGAGAGTAGCTCTTTTCAGGGAAAAATTTCCATCTCTGTCACTGCCTCCCACTCCAGTAATAACTAGATGGGGAACATGGCTGGAAGCTACTAGTTATTATGCTGAGAATTTCGATAGTCTAAGACATTTCGTAACACTGCTAAAGGAGGATGCTAGAAGTATTGGTGAGTGTAAGGAGCTCACACAAATCCCAAATTTAAAAAATCAGTTGTACTTTCTTAACGAACACTTTGGAAAATTGCCAAAACTAATCACTTATTTTGAAAATCGAAATCTCAAATTAAATGACGGATTAACCACATTAGATGTGGCTCTTAATAATTTGAAAAGTATTCCAAGTGACTTCGGATGTGGCCTTCGGCAAAAGTTTGAAGCAATTCTTAATAGAAATCCAGATTTAATTACATTGCAGCAATTATGTATGGAGACAATTCCACAAAATCTAACGACTAAATATGAAGAAATAAATGAATATTTCCAGTATGCACCTATAACCAGTTGCGATGTAGAAAGGACGTTTTCTATTTATAAGGATGTACTTAATTCAATGAGAACAAAATTGACAGAAGAAAACCTTGAGAAACTATTGCTAGTCAATATTAATACTCCTTTACTCAACTTGAACGACAAAATGAACAAATAAAAATGCTCCAATTATAGAAATAAAATTAAAAACTTTAAAAATACAACTTTTCAACAAATACATATGTATTTCGTAATTTTATAGATCACCACCCGATTGTTTTCCAATTATATAAATAAAATTAATTAATAAATATGTATTTCGTAATTTTAGATAGATAGATCAGCTCCCGTATGTTTTCCAATTATATAAATAAAATTAAAAACTTTATAAATACAACTTTTCAACAAATAAATATGTATTTCGTAATTTTATAGATCACCACCCGTTCGTTTTCCAATTATATAAATAAAATTAAATATTTTAGAAATACGGCCTTTCGCCAGTACTGCACTGGGCTTTGCATCATGTGGTAAGCGTGTCCGTTCTCTAGTAATAACTCTAAAAAAACGCTAAAAGCCCGTTTATATTATTATCGCAGTACTCTAACCGTCTAGCAACTAGCGTCTAGGTAATAACTTATTACCTAGACGCTAGTTGTCATAACAATAATTAAAAATTATTTAAACTAATGTAATAATTAGCATCGACGGTCCAGGACGTATATACCGGTGTCCACTCTCAAAGTCGAACATAAGCAATTAATTATTATTAATGAATTATTATTACTTTGGCTAAGGTAAAGCATACATCTGCCAACGATTTTGTCAAAAATAATTTTTGGGTAGTGAGATAATTGGGGGGGGGGGGGGGGGGGGGGGGGGGGCTTAGAGGACCTTTAGGGAAGCAATTTATCCCAATAAAGTTTACAAAGTTTTAGGAGGAAAGGCACCGTTAAGCTACAAAAGAAATTAATACCTCAAATGTCCTTTTCACAGTAATTTTCCATAGCGTTTATTTACAAAATATACGCTAATCAAAGTTAATATACAGAAAATATAAACGCCAATGGCTTTAGTATAAATCAAGGATAATATGTATATACATAATGCCAAGAAAAATTCATGCGTGTATTTTCCTCTTAAAACTTTGTAAACTTCATTAAGATAAATCATTTCCCTAAAGGTCCTCTAAACGCCCCCCCCCCCCCCCGCCCTAATTATTTTTGCGAAAATCGGTGGCAGATGTATGCTTTACCTTAGCCATTACGTTTGCCAATTGTCTGTCAGTAATTAACGCGTATTCAGAAACTATTGCTTCTATCAAGGAATTTATACCTGGGTGACGTTGTTTGTAAATTTAGGTCTTAAGATGTCCCCACAGGAAAAATCGCAAGGTGCCAAATTGCTGCCAAATTAATAGCACCACCTCTTCCAATCCAGTAATTTGGAAATGAATTATTTAAGAAATTTCTAACAACTAAACTAAAATGCGCGGGACAGCCATCCTGTTGAACCTAGACCTCCTGATTTTCTCTTGCAACTTCTTCCAATGCGGGTCCTACTTTCGTTATTAAAAGTTCTAAATATGTCTCTGTATTATGCCCTACAATTTCAAATGGTCCAATAATGTTATTATTAAAAATTCCGGCCCAGATATAAATTTTTTGAGGATACTGAGTTCGGGTCGATATATTAATTCTGGGGTTTTCTTTAGCCCAATATTTTGGAATTCTAATTTTTTGAAAATTGTTTTCAAATACCACAATTGAGTGTATTTAGCGATTCATTTTTCAATAAATGGAACAATCTCAGGCGCGGCTCGTGATGACGTATTTGGGAGTGCAAGTACAATGATACGAGTGCCTCGTGTGTTTTCGGTGTTTACTAAGAAAACGTTACAGTTAGTACACGAGAATACACGAAGCACGCGCATCATTGTACTTGCACCCCCAAATACGTCATCACGAGCCGCGCCTGAACAATCTTATTTCTTACGGAATCTAGGTGCCCAAATACTGTAACTTAAATTGAGTTCTAGCTTTCGTAACTTTGACTTCATTCTTCCCCATCTTATTTCTTATGAATGTTCTTTGCGTTTTCGGTTATGGCATATATTCATCCCGTTACTGGTTTTCTCACTGCACGTTTGTTCTGTCGTAGTCTTATTTGATGCACTTTTAAAAACTGCTCATTAGATTAGGTTATTAAGAAATGTACAACCATTAAAGTGTTGCATACGAGGTACTCCCTAGAAATTCCCGAAATGTAAAAAAACCACAATTAATTCTTCTTGCAACTTATTCACTGCCATCCGCGTCAAAGTACTCTCCTTTCACATGAATAAACCGATCCCAGCGACTTGTCCATGACTAGAAGCAGTGCTGGAAGTCTTCGCGTGTTAACATGTTCAATACCGCCTGCGATTCGGTCTGGATCTCCTCAATCGCCTCAAAACGATGTCCCTTGAGCGTCAGTTTCAACTTCTGAAACAGGAAGAAGTAACAAGTGGCAAAAGGAGGGTGGGGTAGTACTGCCGTCTTCGTTGAGACTAGAAACTGACGCACGAATGGCGCGTGGGTGGGTGCATTGTCGCATAAATTGTTGCCCCACTTGGCAGGCCGCTTTCGTCTAATGTTTTCTCTTAGTTTCCGAAGAACATTGGAATAAAATCGTCCACTAACTGCTTCGCCTCGTGGGAGAAATTCTTTGTGCACGATGCCATCAGTGTCAAAGAAGCAAATCAACATTGACTTGACTTGCTTCCGTGCTTTCTTCTGTCATGGTGACGATGGCGTCATCCGCTGCGATCACTGCTACTTTGTGTCAGGGTCATACCTATACACTAATGATTCATCGCCAGTAATGATTCTAGTACTGAAGTTCGCATCCCTTTTGGCAGTTTCTTTTAGCTCCATATGTTGAGTTCGTCGGAGAATACGCCAACAAACGCCGCGCGACAAGCCGATAATGTTACAAATGTCATGGATTGTTTTCATTTGGTCTTTCAGGATAGCATGACGCGGTTGTACCACTCATAAGTTTGCGTTTGACCTAAAGTATCCTCACCAACGCTTGTTTAAGCATTTTTAGAGTGTCCACTACCGTTTTTATAAAGTTTGAAGCATAATTTGATGCACGTTCTATGCTCCTTCACATCAGATATTATTGTGTCGCAGAATAACTCAAGCACAACTCAACAAATACAAACACAAAAACTGTTTGTCATCATTTAGCAAAGTAGCGTTTGACAGGCTGACCTAGTATAGACGTAACTTACATCACCCAGCGCTATAGAGCTGTACTACCATTCTTTCGCGCGCTACATTCAAATTCAGGCAATCTGAGTAGCACCTCGTATATAAATGTTAGTACTATCGCGAACATTAAATTTGGCACGGTTCACTTTTTCTGTATTAATAGGACTTTATCCAGTGGCTTACTCAATATTTATAATTTGTCATGACTGTCACTACTATCAGTGCAATATCACCGCATAGACACCGTGATATTTGCATTTTAACTAGATAATGCCAAACCATTCGCTTCTATGCCCAAAATATTACGGAATGTGTTAAATAACCATGGGAGCTCCACAAAATATTAAAACAGTGACTTTTCTAATATTTTTTTCTATTTAAAATAAAGCAATTTTTTCAAGTTAGTATGAATTTTTTTTTACTTTAGTGATACAACAAAGATATTCTGTCAAAATATTATTAATGTTAAGATTGACACAAAAAGTCAGGTTTGCACTAGGTAAATATTCAAAAAGCAAAGCAGCTTGATAGCAAATCGTGCGAAATTTAACGACCGCGATAGTACATTCTAACCCTTGTACAAATAACTCAAACCACATACACTGCTCAAAATCGTACAGGGATATTTTTAAAAATAAGATGTAAAAACAGAATATCGTATTGTATATAAATATTTTGAACAAAAATAATATTCGCAAAGTTTATTATATTACAGTGGAATCCACCTATAATGACCTCGCTTATAATGGAAACCCTGCTATAATGTACACTTTTTTAAAGTCCCGGCACAAACACGTGTAAAATCCTCGGTTGAAATGAACTCGCTTATAATAGACTTTCGCTTATAATGAACCTAAATTCGTTATTATGTCCATTACAAGCGGAGCGATTGGGTACTTTCCCGAATTATATGACGCAATCTAACAGAAGCTGAGACGCGCGAACTGATGTCGTTCTTGCAGTGTATGTTAGGGAATTGACAAGTGTGCCTCGCTGCAAAGATTTGGTCGTGAAAATGTCTGAAAAAGGTAAAAGACGTGCCTTTACAATGCATGAAAAGTTTACGATAATAAGTGAAATTGAGAAAGGAATGACCCAAGCAGATATTTGTACGACCATGAAGCTGAAGAAATCTACTGTTTCGAACATATGGAAGAACCGCGACAAGATAAAAAATTGTAATTGGAAAATCAATGATAAAAAGAAGAAAATGCGGTCTTCTACACACCCGCAAGTAGATGACTTGTTATTTCAATGGTTCTTGCAAACAAGAGCGAATAATTTTCCCGTAAGTGGCCAAATGCTACAAATGAAAGCTGAGGAATTCGGTAGAATGATTTAAGATGATTTTAAATGCAGTTCAGGGTGGCTGGATAGATTTAAAAAAAGACACAATATTGTTTTTGGAAAAGTTTGTGGTGAGTCAGCTTCAGTGGACAGAAATGTAGCTGATAATTGGATTTCTAAAGTTTGGCCTGCTATAAGTAAAGATTACTCCTTGGACGACGTTTTTAATGCTGATGAAACAGGGATTTTCTACCGAATGATGCCAGATATGACCTATAAAATAAAAGGGGAAACCTGTGCAGGGGGTAAAATGTCAAAAGAAAGGATAACAGCGATGGTTTGTGCTAATGCTTCCGGTACTGAAAAACGAAAACTATTTATTATTGGTAAGTGTATAGGTCTTTTTACAATAATGTAACCTGTACCTGCTTCATACCTGTCTGTTCTCTTTTAGAAAAGCTTCTAAACCCTAGATGTTTTAAAAATGTAAACACATTACCTGTAGATTATTGTGCTAATAAAAAAGCATGGATGACTTCACAAATTTTTATTGATTATTTGAAAAAATGGGACAGAGAGCTTACACAACAAAGACGCAAAATATTATTGCTGGTTGATAACTGTCCTGCTCATCCAAATGTTGAACTTCATAACATTAAGCTACATTTCTTTCCATCTAATGCTACGTCAGTGTTGCAACCTATGGACCAAGGTGTCATTCGGTCTCTGAAACAAGTTTATAGAAAACAAATGTTGACGCAAATTATGGCACTTCAGGAAAAAGGTGTTACAAGAGCTGTAACTCTTTTAGATGCTGTGAATTTGTTAAGCGTTGCATGGGAAAGTGTTTCTTCACAAACAATTAGGAACTGCTATCGTCATGCTGGTCTAGTAAATTATAATCCTGAAGCAATGGATTTCGATGCAGAAGATGTTATACCCTTGAGTGAACTGGTCAACATCAGTAACCTAATGGTTCTAAGTAAGTTTGACGAATATTTGAGCATTGATGAAAATTTAGAAGTTACGAAACAATTATCGGATGTTGATTTAGTTCAGCAAGCAATGGAGGAACCACAGGAGGAAGAACACATGGAAGATGATGAAGGACTAGAAGGGGAGGAAACTGCGATAACAACTGAAGACGCAATAACTTCTATTAGAAAATTGCAGCGTTATTTTCAGCAAAAAGAGAATAACACTGACACTATATCAATACTAAATAAAGTTGAACTTATTCTAAATAAACATTATCTGGACAAACCGTGGATTCAAACAAAACTGACCAACTTTTTTCAAAACATGTAATGTTAAATATGTACACAAACATGTGTATACGTACATAGATACCTACTACTATGTATGTAACATACATGTACATTATACAAATTATGTAGGTCAGAGTTATCTTATATAGATATGTATATCCTATAGAATTATCTTTTTTTAATAAAAACGTGGAAATACATAAATTTTATTATGTAGTAATTATTCTGATGAGATGAACACTCGCCTATAATGGACTGTTTTGCTTAGTCCCCTGAAATCCATTATAAGCGGATTCTACTGTATCTTGTTAACAATGGAGCGATTGTGTTTTGTTTGCAACATCTATTTATTAGTTGTCATAACGGCATTATTTGCCACTTTCCGTTTAGCTACATTGGAATGTAATTTCTTGCTGCAGAGTTTAAAAACATTGAATTTTGTGTATAATTTGAGTAGTTTTATTAATGGAAAGCCGTCATTTACCGCGGGAAGAAATGTTACGTGCTATTGACATGTTACAAGCTGGACGGCGTCAAACTGAAGTTACAGCCGAATTTCAAGTTATATAAAACGTCATAAATCATTTATGGCGCCACTATAGGGATACTGATGAAGTACGTAATCAACATCGTGGTAACGGTCGGATTACAACGGCAGCACAAGACCGTTACGTACAAATTATTGCCCGACGTAATCAAACTTGCACTGCTCGGCAGATAAAAAAATCAGATTAACCAAGCATATGGCGTATTGATTAGTGACAAAACTCTTCGCAATAGGTTACATGAGGTACATTTAAGATCTAGACGACCCTTTAGAGTTCCACCTCTATCAGGAGGTAATCGCGGAGAACGTCTTTTATGGGCACAGGATCACCGAAGTTGGACAAACGAACAATGGTCACGTTGTAACGTTGGTAACATGGTAACGTTGTCTGATGAGTAGAGACTGGATTTTATGCAAAATACATATTTGTTGTTTTTTGGTATATTCCTTCTATACTGTGTACTTATCCATTTTCCACCCTCAGAATAAGTTTTTTACCATTTTTTTAGTGCATATAATGCATATTTGGACACTTTACCATAACTGCATATGGACGTACATATTTCATAATTATTTTGCATATTTATGCATATATTCGCCATTTTCATAAGAACCATAATAAAAACTGATATTTAAAGTTCTACAATTATGAGAATTTTTTTTGTGTTCATAAATATAATGAAACAATTTCATAATAAATTATTATTAGATATGTTTAATTTTATGTTATTTAAAGCTAATATATCTTTGTAATATTTCTTTGTCATAAACACCAAAATAACCAAAACCCACAAGAAGCATCTTCCAAAGATTTGTGTAATCTTTTTGTGGGTTGTAATATTCCTTTACATAAATTGGACAATCCGATATTTCAAGAATTCCTGAAAACTTATTGCAAAGTCGATGATAAACCCATTTATGTACACAGTTCCTCAACTCTCAACTCTACGCAAGAAATACATCAACGAAATTTATGAAGATGTTACCGATGGTATTAGAAAGGAGTTGAAAAACCAAAATCTTTAGGTCTCTGTTGATGAAACTACCGACACGAAGGGCCGTCAGGTTGCTAATTTGAATATTGGAACCTTAAATGGTTCAACTCAATCTAAAAGTCATTTAATTAATGTAGATAATTTAGACAAAACAAATCATGTTACCATAGCCAGGTTTATTAATGAGTCCTTAGCGAATTTCTTTTTACCCGACAAAGTACCTTTTGAAAAATTTCTGTTAATGGTAACTGACGCCGCTTCGTATATGTTAAAATCAGCTCAAAGTCCCAATTTAATCCATTGTACTTGTTTGGCTCATGGTTTAAATAGGGTTCCTGAAAAAGTTAGATTAGTGTTTCCAGATGTAAATAATTTAATTTGTAATATCAAAAAAGTATTTTTAAAAGCGCCCTTACGAGTGCAATTATATAACGAAATACTTCCCGGCATTCCATTGCCACCAGAACCTATCTTAACAAGATGGGGAACATGGCTTAAATGTGCTGTGTTTCTTGCCGATAATTACGAAGGCATCAAAAATGTTGTAACTCAATTTGATTCAGCAACCAGTCTTGCCATAGAAAAGTGTAACTTAATTTTCAATAATTTGACAATGCAAAATCAGCTATCATATATTAAATCTAATTTTGCGATAATTGAGCAGGCAATTACTAGATTAGAAGATAGAAATTTATCTTTAAATGATGGTGTTGGCATTGTAAATGATATTGAAGAAAAAATTGGAAAAGTCAAAGGATTGACTGGAAAAAGAATTAAAGAAAAATTAGCCGCAATTCTAAGCAAAAATGGAGGTTTTGTTACATTAGAATCTATAAATAATGTAATTAATGGCAATTTTAATGAAGACATTAATATAAGCCCCTCATTAATACCTAGTTTTAAGAATGCACCAATCACATCTTGCGATATTGAAAGAACATTTTCCCAATATAAACATATACTTACAGATCGTAGACATAATTTAACTATGGAAAATTTAAAAAAATATGTGGTTATTTATTGTAATAAATAAATATATAATTTGTAAATACGACAATTTATTGTAATAAATAAATATACAATTTGTAAATACGACAAATGAATTTTAATTTCCTAAAACATAATAAATAAATGCACATCATAAGTGCATATTGCATATTGTAAGTGCATATTTAGGGATTTTTTAAGTGCATATTGCATGCATATTTGGCAAACTTTTTAGTGCATATTTTCCAGTCTCTACTGATGAGTCTAGATTTGGTATGTACAATGATTCAAGAAGAATTCGAGTTTGGAGGCAGCCAGGGCGCGTAAATCGTTTGAACGCAGTCCAAGAAGTCCATTCTTTCAGAGATGGTACAATCATGGTATGGTCTGGCATAAGTATTGGTGCAAGAACAGATCTCGTTTTGATTAAACGTAAAATGACAGCTCAAGTTTATGTGGAACAGGTCATTTTACCTGTTGTTGTGCCATATGCAGGAGCAGTAGGATAAAATTTCAATTTCATGCAAGATAATGCGCCTCCACATGTGGCTCGAATTGTAATGAATATGTTAGAACAGCAACACATTTCGTTGTTAGTGGCCAGCTCAGTCTCCGGATATGAATCCGTTAGCGCATCTGTGGGATAAGTTAAAAAGGAGGGTTACAAACTCAAATGATCACATTAATGGTCCCCGAGACCTTCAAAGAGAATGGAGAGCAATACCACAGGAAGAGATTGACAATTTAATTTTAACAATACGTAACCGTATTAGGGCAGTAATAAATAATCGTGGAGGTCATACTAAATACTAGAAGTTGCTTTTGATGATATGTTTAGGATTGTTTTCTAAATTTAAACATCTTTAAGATTTAAGATTACATCGTTGTAAACAAAATTCGTATTTGCAAACTCAAGTTTATTAAAACTTCTTGAATTTACTTTTAATTTTATACTTTTTTTGTTGAATTACGCTGTGAATATAAAAATCTGGTCAATAAAGTTGCTTAACAATATACAATAATCTTTTTCTCTTAATTCTGTAAATATCCCTGTACGATTTTGAGCAGTGTATATAATTCATATTATAAAAATTCACGGGAAAAAATTAAATACCATTTGTCATATACGGAGAAAAATTATCGAAGTTTCCGCCTAGCCTCTTCTTCTTTGTTGCGCGTTCGATTAATATTCTAAGCTCATCTGAGCATTAAGGTCACGCGCGCAGGTAGGGCATTTATTACTGACGGCGTAATTCGTCGAGCGAAGTCTTGTTGTGTACAATGATGATAAAGCCGTTTCGTATCATGCCAGTTACCGCAAATGTCATGATATTTTAATGCCCACATCGTAATAATGGTCATAATATTGCACGCAGTAATACCGCGCCTTATACTAAGCGACCCGGGTAGATGATGGAGGAATTAGCGCGCCATTATCTGGAGATTTAGTCTGTGACGAATGGATGTTGCGTGCTGTATTGTTAGTTCTGTTAAATTTCTATGTCGAAACCTAATTTACATATGAACATTATAAAAATTAAATGTCACGATAGTTTTTGTACCTTAAACAAATACAAATTCTAAAAATAATTCTAAGATATCTTGTACTTTGTTGGAGGAAATAAAATTTTCTGTAAAACTTGCAGGAATTTGCCCTTCCTCTTGTAATACTGCTTCAAGTACTTCCCTATTAGTTATATGATGATGTCTAATCTTCCCTTCCCTGCAGTATGTCTCGGATCTTGGATCTTGGATCTTGGTCTTGTTGGCTAATACTGGCCAACACGATTTTTGCTGACCTCTAAGCGAGACTTGTTTTTTTACTAATTCGGGTGTGCTGAATCCGAAAATCATATTAGCTTTGCGTATCACGTCAAAATTAAACTGACTGTACTATGCTCTTTGAAGAATCACTAATGTGACTAAGTAGTTACGTAAGACCTGTTACGATATAAAGAAAGTATAAAATTTAATAATTAATTTATTTATTTCAATATAATATTAGTCACGAGTATAGCGCAAGTATTTACACAATAATCATTAAAAAATTGTATTTGTAAAAAGAAAAACAACAATGAGGAAATACATTTTTGTTTGTCGCACTTTCTGCTGTGTATTTTGGTTTGGCAGTCTCTTTGAATACTCTAACAGTAGTCGCTCATCATATGAGGGCCCCATCTTCCTTGGTACAGAGTTTCCCTCATTTCTCTTGATGAAATCTACCACCTAAATTTTTGGGAAACCTATCAAGATGACTATGAAGGAAATGAAGCTTTATGCTCATGTTACAAGTTAGGCAGTGAATTTTTTAAAGCATTGATTGCACTAGATCTTTATAATTGCAGGTTTTTTTGTTTCCAAAAAAATTGTTCGCGACCATCCAGGCCAGGCTGAAGTTGATGAAATTTGGATCTCTCATTAAAGTTCTAACTTGAGGTAAATTATTAAGAGATTAATGGATTATAATCCATTAATGTTAAAAATAATACATGACGCTATTTAAGAAAAAAAAACTAGATGGCCTTACATTAAAATAGGGAACTTAAAAAAAAACGAATATACCAAGTGATGCCAAAAATTATATGAACCATCATTTGTATGTATAAGAAATTTTTTAATTAAATTGCTCATTCAAAAGTTGCAAGCGATATACAGTACCCTTTCCCCACCCTATATAATATATCCAATTGGTTTCGAATGCAAAAGTGCTTAAAACTTAAAGGAGAATATTTAGAGAAGCAAAAAAGTGTCTTTTTTCGACAATTTAATTCATCTGTCAAAAACATTACATTTTAATACACGTTATGTTAGTTTGACATCGGATAATAGTATATTATTCAATGAGCGTCTAAAGATGGACATTAGTCACGAGGATGACGTTTAAGATACGAGCCGTCAGGCGAGTCTTAAGTTATTCGAGTGACTAATGTCCATTTAGACGAGAGTAAAATACTATATTTTTTCCACTTACTATACAACGTGTTCACACTTAAACCCGCACTATTGGTAACTCCGTTATTATTGGAGCTAGGAAGTCGTCCAAATTAGCAAACTAGTAGGATTTTTCCTGGCGGTTACGACGATGAAAACAAAAAAACTATTGAGCGTCGCGTTTTTCAGATATTTGACAAAACGTAATTTTTAAAATGGAACACCTATTTATTTTTATGCGGTTGAATAAAGAATTTAGTTCTGAATAAAAATGTTTCAATACATTATCTCAAAAAAATTGAAAATAAAAAAGTTATCACGCGATTTCTTAATCATTGCATTTTGTTTAAAAAAATTGATGAAAGACGTAGCATGTTTAACATGTTTATCCAATTGAAGTCATCTTCAGATATTTAATAAAATAATATCATAAACATCCTTAAAAGTGTTTTTTCTCTGAAATATGTAAGCTTCCATAATATCACATTTTTCCTCATGTGTGAAAATCATTTTTATTAGAAGAAAACATGAAGAAAAAAGCAAAATAACAACGCGAATTTTAAAACACTGACAGATTAATTTGACGGATTGTTATTGAATACAGTAGAATCTCACAAATTCGAACCGTCACAAATTCGAACCGTCCAGAAATTAGAACCGGCCATTTCAATGTATTGGACGCTCTGAAATTAGAACCTGTTGTTCTAATTTCTGGAAGTGTTTTTTTTTTTGGTTTTTATTTCCTCTAGAAAATATTTTTTTTTTCTATGATTTTGAACTAAATAGGCGAAAAATCAAATTAAACGCTCTAAAATTAGAACAGGGGGTTCTAATTTCTGGAAGTTTTTTTATTTTTTTTTGTATTTTCACTACAAACATTTTTTTTCGCTCATTAAGGTAAAAATAAAACCGAAATAATCACCGAGTTATTCGTGGTGTGTACAATTCGGTCATATGCGTGTGAAATTTGATATGCTTGTACAAATTTGGGTCAGTTGATGACTGAAGGTCAAAGCGAAGTGTTCATACGTGTGAAAGTTAAAAAAAATGCCAAACAAACGTAAAAAAAATACCTTATCTTTGGATACTAAGGTTAAAATATTAAAAAGACTTAATGAAGGCGTGAGTGGAAATCGTTTAGCTCAAGATTTTAATGTGACAAAATCTTCCATCAGCTACATAAAATTAAAAAAACAAGAAATAATGGATGCAGTTACCAGCACCTATCAGGAAGCAAAAAAAAAATCTTTACATAAGGCAGAATATGAGGAAATGGAAAAGCGCCTTTATAAGTGGTTTTTAAATCAACGTGAAAAGAAGAACACAGTGACAGGACCCGTATTAAAAGCAAAAGCTAAGTCAATTTTTAGTGAAGTGTACCACGATAAAGATGAAAACGCATTTACTGCAAGTGATGGATGGTTTTCCAAATTTAAAACCCGTAATACGGTTTTTAAAAATTGGTGGTGAAATACTTTCGGTGATGTTGGTGAGGTCACTCCATTTCTACACAGATTTCGTGAAAGTCGCGGGAATGGGGTTATTGGAAATACAAATCTATAATGCTGATGAAAGCGGATTATTTTTCCGTTGCCTTCCAGATAAAACATTTGTCGCTGCTTGTGAAAAAAGTGCCCAAGGATTTAAAATTCAAAAAGAACGTGTTTCAATTTTACTAGGCGCAAATTCTGATGGCTCACACAAATTAAAACCATTGGTTATTGGAAAAGCTAAAAAGCCAAGAAGCTTCAGAGGATTTGATAACCCACTTCATTATGACTTTTCGAAAAATGCGTGGATGACTTCCCGGATTTTTCATAATTGGTTTCACAAGATATTTATCAAAGAAGTATGTTTAACCAATGCATATTTTAAGTTCCATATTTTTTAATTTTTTTTTGTTCTACAGGTCATCCGATTTTCTGAAGACAATAATTTGGCCCCAAAAGCTCTTTTGCTTGTAGATAACTGTTCCGCTCATGCACCAATTGATAAACTTCAAAGTGAGGATGGTAATATAATTGCATATTTCTTGCCGCCAAATGTAACAGCAGCTGTGCAGCCAATGGATCAAAATCCTATTAAAATGACAAAACTTATTTACAGAAGTAAGTTGCTATCTCAATTAATTGGTAATGGTGGTGATGTTGATAAGCTTTTGAAACGGCATTCAATCCGAGATGCAATAATATTGTTGAAACAAGCATTGGATGAGGTACAACAGACAGTGTTAAAAAATTCTTAGTCCAAATTATTAAATTGGGACTCAGGCGATCACGACAGCGATGATGATTTGTCACTAGCACAATTGGCTCAACGAAATCAGGATTGCAATGAAGTTCTTCAAATAAATCTTAATCTGTTGAATGCAATTATGCCAAACAATTTCGTAAATGTAAATGAAATCGAGGAATGGAATGAAGATGTGTTTACTGACGGATCTGATGCAGAGAATAGCGATGAGGAGGCTTCAGATAGCAGCGACGTCGATATTATCGACATAACGCCAGCTATTCCTCATTTAAAAGTCCTTGAAGGCATCAATAATGTTATAAAATGGTGCAAACCCAGTGATATATTTTCCAGTAAAGACATGTCTAACCTTTTGGACGCCCGTAACGATATCGTTGTATCCAGTTTAAATAAATAAAAAAAAACAAACAAGTATTACTGATTTTATGTTAAAAACCAATTAAATACCTAATAATTAAAAAACTTTTTAAAAGTTTTTCTATGAATTTAATATGTTCAATTAATTAAATGTTAATACAAAATAAAAACTGTTTTGTGTTAAAATAAAGCTTACATAACTAGTTTTATTATAATTTTATCATTTTCTGTAAAAAAAAAAATGTCCAGAAATTCGAACTTTTCAGAAATTCGAACTGCCCGGTGCACAAAGTGGTTCTAATTTGTGAGATTCTACTGTATATATATTTTTTTTTATTGGTGCCTACTTGATCTAAATTGTCACAACTATTGTAATGTAGGCTAATTTCATTTTCTCTTTTCCTTTTTTTCTGAGTGGAGTTTTAAATTATACTGTGTCCCATTTTAAAATGGGTACTTTTCTGATTATCTCGGGAATATGCCCCTTTAAAGAAATCACGTGATAACTTTTTATTTTCAATTTTTTTGAGATTATGTATTGAAACATTTTTGTTCAGAACTAAATTCTTTATTCAACCGCATAAAAATATACAGGATGTTCCATTTTGAAAATTACATTTTGTCAAATATCTGAAAAACGCGACGTTCAATTCTTTTTTTGTTTTTATCGTCGTAACCGCCAGGAAAAATCGTACTAGTTTGCTAATTTGGACGACTTCGTAGCTCCAATAATAACGGAGTTACCAATGGTGCGGGTTTAAGTGTGAACAGCCTGTATATGAAGCGTGTGTTCTACTTAATTAATTTTCAAATAAGGTTACACATATTTATAAAAAATTATAATAGAAATTTATTTTGACATTACATTTTTTAAATTCCATAGATGGTGTTGAATTATTATCAAGATTATTTTCATTTGAGTTTATTCGTTGCCATGGGTTGATAAGCATTTACCTGAATCATGCGTCTGATTGGCTAACAACCCGTGACTTATGAGATTTTTCCTGTGATTTATGAGATTTTGTCCGTGACTTATGAATGTCAGTAAATCAATATGTTTATGTGCATATTATATAATAGAAGTGGAAAAACTGCTATAATAGTAGGTATGTTAGCAAGTGGATAAACTGTATGTAGTTTTTCCCATGGTAACGACAGTTCAATTCTGACAGTAACGTTCAAATAAACGTCATATATAAGCTTTCGATATTTTTCTTACAAAATGAATCGTTTCGGCAGTGCTACTAACAATACAATAAAAACTAAAGCGTCATTATGGAAGCAAATAACCTAAATAGTGTTGAGTCAACCACGAATAAAATAATTTGTAATAACTGTATATTTTCTAATTGTAGTTTTAGTAGCAATTAAGCTACTATTTACCTATATATTTGAAGAAATGTTGTTTTGGCATTGTTTAAATAAACATATTTTTTTATATAATTTATAATTTTAAATAACGATTCATTAAATTGTCTTACTTCCGGAACAAATTTTCGTTTTGACAAAACTAAAACTTTGTTGCTTAAAGGTAACACGACTCGAACAAATAACAAAAGGTGAAACCTTCGGTGTCACGATTTTACCATGTTATTTGTTTCAGAATAATTGAAACATACATGAGTAGGTAAACCCCACCAGTTTTGTATAATACAAAGGTATTTTTAATAATATAAAATATTATTAAAAATCTGATGTGAAGAACACAAATGCAGGTTCACTATTAATATTTTTTGTGAACGTGTCCGAATATATCCTATCCCCAGAGACGTAGATACGTATTTCACCTTTCTACAGGCTCATCGGTACGCCCCTGCTGGAGAAAGGATATTCCCAGACACATTCACAAAAAAGAACCACATCGCCCTATCACCGTAATTATCCAGACCGGGCGCAGAAGTAAATTCGGCGCTGTCTGTTGTCAGACAGCCGAAGTACCTCGCATACCGTCCACATAATTAATGTGAAGTAACGACGCCCTTCCAAAGGTGGTACAGCCAATCTCTCTAGAAAACTGCATTTTGTTTGTGTCTTCACTCATACTACGGCTTAACCGCATGTCTAATGTATCAGAATAATTGAAACATACATGAGTAGGTAAACCCCACCAGTTTTGTATAATACAAAGGTATTTTTAATAATATAAATTATTATTAAAAATCTGGTGTGAAGAACACACATGCAGGTTCACTGTTAATATTTTTTGTGAACGTGTCCGAATATATCCTATCCCCAGAGACGTAGATACGTATTTCACCTTTCTACAGGCTCATCGGTACGCCCCTGCTGGAGAAAGGATATTCCCAGACACATTCACAAAAAAGAACCACGGCTGTCTGACAACAGGCAGCGCCAAATTTACTTCTGCGCCCGGTTTGGATAATTACGGTGATAGGGCGATGTGGATCTTTTTGTGAATGTGTCTGGGAATATCCTTTCTCCAGCAGGGGCGTACCGATGAGTCTGTAGAAAGGTGAAATACGTATCTACGTCTCTGGGGATAGGATATATTCGGACACGTTCACAAAAAATATTAATAGTGAACCTGCATTTGTGTTCTTCACACCAGATTTTTAATAATATTTTATATTATTAAAAATACCTTTGTATGTTATTTGTTCTCGTCAGTTACCAAGCAACAAAGCTTTCGTTCAAAATGAAATTTTATCCTGATAAACACAAGCTTTTACGGCATTACCCCGGATAAGTAGTATCTACAACGCCTGGATATTAATTCAGGCGGTGGTATTGAATTGTGTCCAAATTATTATGAATCTAGGTGTATATTTAAACAATCACTAAAGTCAATTAGAAAGGTAAAAGTCCTTAAAATTAAACATTCTCTTCCTATTTATTTTATTTTGTTTGTTCAAAACCTTCGCGATCTATACTATCAAAGAAGCCACAGAGAGCGCACTTTCCATTTCATTTTATTCGACAAAAATTGACCGCGCTTAACGTTCAGATACGCATAGTCACGACTCACGACCATGCGATTTTACAAATAGATATACGGAGATAAAGAGAAAATATTTTTACCTGCTCTTTTACCGGTCGCCTCTGGTGAAAGTCAAGTTAACTCTTACCTGAAACAAAAACACCAATTATAGTAGAAGAATGAGGAATGATTTTCTCGTAGAAAATAGTAACAAAACGGTGTACATTTATGCAACTTTCATGGCGATTAATTAAAGTTACACTGGAACATTTCCTCATGCTATAAATATTTTAAGTCTGTCTTTTCTAATTGCAGAACTCATCGGTTTGTTTCTAATAGAATATAATTTATTATCTCATGTATATTTATTCAATAAAATTTCGTTTATACCGTGTTTGAATATCGAACGCCTACTAACTAACAATGAACACTATGAAGTTTGAATTTTAAAAGTCCCTACATAATCCTTCCTGCCCGGTTGTTTATTGCTTAATATAAACATAAAACGCACCTGGATCTTTATGAATAGAATCATTAAAAGGTTTTATTTCAACATTAAAACTGCCAATGTGGCAGGACTGGGCGAGAAAATGTTTTTTTTCTCGGTTTTGTGCTTCCTTCTTGGCCGCGTGGGTACACAATGCGCTTGTCGCGATAATTAGTTTTATTTTACGAGCTGTTATATAGCTCTCTTTGTACGCACACTGCACCCAAACTACAGCGATTATGCGCGTATGTGATTCTTTACGAAGGATTATAATAAAATATGAATTTTTAAGAGTTTCTTTTATAAATTTGACCTTTTGCTATTGCCGTAAACTGAGGGATATATTAACTTTAATGTAGAATTTGTAAATATTTTAGTATAAGTGGAAGGTCCGCATTGACTCGTTTTTTTTTATGAAAAAACTTTTACGCATATATAGTCCGTTTCAAATGCGTAAATACTTTAATTAGGCACCTTGCGGAGAGCGCCTAGAAAAATGCAAACAGTGATTATAATATCGGCATGGTTATGGTTACTAGAAAAGTATTAAGTATTAATTTTTATTCTATAAGACTAACAGACAAAACACAAAACAGAATACCTTCTCAAACGATATATACTTTTTTTAAACACACACACGCAGGCATGCTCGCACGCACGTACTGACGCACACACACAATTTCACAGTTAATAAAAACAGAATTTGGGTTAATGTATATAAAACGATTGCTACGGAACGTTTGGAAACTATATTTGTTTCTTCATCAGACCTGAGAAAACATTTACAAATTAGCCATACACAGTAAAATATGAAAACGTACTTACATTAGCAATTAACAATTCCAAAGAAATTTCATAGGTTGAAGATATCAATTAAATGCATATCTTAAAATTACACTTTTTTTAGTAAATCTCATCTGTTCAGACCTGAGTTACTCAAATGTGACTTCACAGCTCAAATGGCCTTCAACTCCAAAGTGAAGGCCCAAAAGAAAATACATGGGATTTTGGGCTAGAAACCCCATTATTTATCTACTTCCGGACGATGGGAAATCAACTCAAAGAAACGAATACGGGGATATTTGGAACGCATTGTTATTCATGACCTATTGCCCAAAAATGCCTTTTAAATGCTCAAGGGTACATTTACGAATTTCTTGAATCATTTGCTTTATCACATATCCCAGAATTTAGTCCTGGGCGTAGCACATTCCAGCAAGACAATGCCCATCTTCAGGCTGCATTACAGTTGTTACATTACGATTTCTGCAACAACCCAATATCAATATTCTCAATTGCCCTGCGCGGTGGTCAGACCTATCGCCCATAGGACCTGTCTGGGATATGATATGTCGAATAGTTGGAGTGCTTCCTCACCTTCCAATGAACTTACAAGAGCTACATAATACCCTATAATTATTTGAAATGACCTTCCACAGAAGTTCATATACAATCATAGGTGAATAGCAGAATGTATTCGTTTACGTCGACTGGAACTCATTATTAATTTCTTTCTATAAAGGGTATGTAATTTGAAGGCTGTATACAGCATTGGAATTACTGTTTCAAGAGTCGTGGTAGCACTATGTCTGAAAATTGTGAGCCGCGAAATACTCCAATTAAATACTGTGGTGTGAGTCATTCAACGATACATCAGGCGGGCGATCACATCACCCACTGAACATATCATCAAGTCTCCCGGACCTCCGAGAAAAAGTTCAAAATAATTCTCGAATGCTTATAGACCTACATAAGATGGAGAGGCCTCGAAGATGGGGGGAGAAGCAGACTACCAGCAATGAGTAACGAGTATTGTGATATAAATAAATACTGTGAAATAAATATTGAAATAAATACTGTTCCTTAATAATTTTAAGTGTTATATAGTGAATTTTATTTTAATATTAATACAGTGTGTTTTAATTACCGTTAGTTTTAATTAAACGAACCCAGAAAGCCAAACTTTTACAATACTTTCTTATTTTTAATTTAAAGGAAGACACCAAATACCTAAAAATACTCTTGCTCAGAGATCGTCATAGAGAAAGCATATATTCTCGAGAAAGCAGCTAGGCCAGAAACTAGAGGTAGACTAGTTAATTGGTTAAAAATGCAACTTGTTCCTGGAAAACAAAATCTTTGTCTACTAAATGTCATTAAAACCAGTTCGAAGTTATAGAATACAGCACTAGGGGACTGCTTCCACCTCTGACATTGAGATATTAGAAAGATTTTAGTATAAAGTACTTATTATGATTACCAACCCTCTCAGTTATGACCCAAATCACAGCCCATGACTTGAAAATAAAACAGTGAACGATGAAATCAACAACTTTCTCCGAAAAATACTCGGAAAGACTAAGTAACCATTGCAATTCTCTGGCAATTACTCTAATGACTCGACCTACAGAAGGCGTAGACTCAAGCGGTTCAATTCTACTGATCTGGTTACGATATTTTAATCTTCTAGAAGCACTATAAAATATTTCTTTTTCTAATTATGAGTACGGGAACCTGTGAATGGGAATTTTCCTACAAGTTACTGTACTTCGACACACAATTTACTTATTGCATTATCTCTGTACAGATTGTAAATAAACTTAGACGCTAAAAATGTTGTTTAATTTACTCTAAAAATACTTATTTTCTAAAATGTGAATTTAACTAAAATTTTACAATAACCAAGTGGGATAATTTTCTTAAATAATCGCAAAATTACGGTTAGTTAATGAAAAAAGCGAAGAAATGTTGCGGAAATAATTGGAATAATAAGATTCAATTCTATATTAGAGAATATTTTATATTTATCGATATAGTTAATAAGAAATCATGGGGCATCCATTGATGCCCCACGTTGGGCGCCAATTTTAATTCGGATAATTTACTGGATATAAATTCTAAATTAAAATAGAAGGTCAACGGTTTTCATATACAGTGTACTCTCTCCTTACGGACACCTCTCTTAAGCGGACACCTCCCATAAACGGACACTTTTTGCAGTACTAAGAGATTACTTAGGGATTTTTTAAATTTTTCTCTCTTGAGTGGACAACCCTTCCATAACCGGACGCGGACACTTTTTTCCGACACCAAAGTGATTTTAGTTCCCCATAACCGGACAGCTTACAACACTGTAACACTGTTTTTCCGTTTACTCTTCTTCATATTCGTACAGATGTTGCTTATTGAATAATACGTGTATGTACAAAGGGGAATTCCCTAAATACGCACAGCTTGTTGTTTTGAATGTAGTACGTAAATACATAGTACATTTATAGATTCTTATTGTATACATACTTGAATTGCTATGCCTAAAGCAGTGTTGATTATTAAAGACAAAGTTAATGTCATTGAAATTTTAAAAAATGAGAAACTTAGTATACGCGTGTTAGCAAAGAAATGTAAGATCAGTAAAACTCAAGCTGCTTGTATCATCAAAAACAGAGACCAAATTTTAAGATTGTGGGACACTGATGTCAATCCGGATAGAAAAAGGAGTATGCTGAACGTCAAAGGCGTTAACATCGATAAATTGTGCTACGAATGGTTTGTGAAGGCTCGAAATAAATGTATTCCTCTCTCGGGCACACTTATCAGGAGCAAGGCTAAAGAAATTGCAGATAAATTGAATTACGCAGATTTTAGTGTATCATCTGGCTGGCTGGAAAGGTTCAAAAAACGGCATAACATAACCTTCCGTGCCATTTCTGGAGAAGCCGCTAGTGTAAACCAAGATGATGTCAAAAGTTTTACTGAAAAAGTGCCATCTTTGATTCAAGGATATGATTCACGAGATATTTATAATGCGGATGAGACTGGATTGTTTTTTCGGGTATTACCCGATAAAACATTTGCATTAGAAGGTGAAAAATGCACTGGTGGAAAAATGGCTAAGGATAGGCTAACGATTTTGCACTGCGTCAATATGGCTGGAGAAAAGGAACCCCTTTTTCTTATTGGGAAAGCTGCAAAACCTCGGGCGTTTCGCAATATTAATTTGAACAATTTACCAGTTACGTGGCGATCAAACAAAAAGGCTTGGATGACGTCTGATTTGATGACTGATTTTCTAGCGCAGTTCGATAGAAAAATGCAACTTCAAGAACGGAACGTCCTGCTATTTTTAGACAATGCGGCCTCTCATCCTCGCGATCTTAAATTGAAAAATATTAAAGTTATTTTTCTTCCAGCAAACACAACAGCATTTTGTCAGCCCCTGGATCAAGGCGTTATAAAAAACTTTAAGTTTTTGTACAAATCGTTATTTTTAAAAAATATTTAGCTGCAGATGGAAGACGCAAATTCTGCTTTGGATTTATCAAAATCAATAAATTTGTTAGATGTCGTTTATTTCATACACAAAGCGTGGGAGCAAGTGGATCCCCAGACAATGTTTCAGGAAAGCTGGTTTTGAGAAAACAGATATCCTAAATGACGATAGCGGTTAGACCGCAGAAGATGAGCTTCCACTATCAGCACTTGCTCAGTTTTCCAATATTATTAATCAAGTTCAGAGCCAAATCCAAATTGACGTCGAAGACTATATTAATTTAGATAATGAAGTCTTCATTAATGATGAAGATGTGGAAAACATTAATACTGAAATGTTAATTGCTTCCCAAGAAACGCTCGCCAACTCGCCTGAAGATGAGCTAGAAAGCTAAATTGAAGACAAGTTAACTTCCTATAAAGATGCTTATTTAGCTATAAGAAAACTAAAGGCTTTTTCTTTGTATCACAGCGACCTTAAAGGTGTTCAATTGCTTACTGATCTTCAAATACATCTCCAAGATAATGAAATTAAAGGAAAAACGCGCCAAGCTAAAATTTCTGACTTTTTTAAATCTATTTGAATACCTTGCATAACAAATTTTGTTTTTTTTACTTCTCGCAAAAATGTTAATGAAAATTCTGTTTACTTTATCTAATATTTATATGTTCTTGTTTTGGAAATAAAATTGTTTAAAGATAAATATATTACAAATTATTATTTACTCTTTTCATACTTTTCTTATAAGCGGACACTTCTCATAAGCGGACAAATTTTTCAGTCCCATGGCTGTCCCCTTAAGAGAGAGTACACTGCACATTAAAAGTTTTTCTTGTACGTCTTACATATTTTGAGACGAAATTCCATGAAATCATTTTTTATCGACTTGAACATTTCGTTTTTAATGTAACGCCCGACAATCAGAATCAGAACGTTTTTTTTTTGGTATTCGTTGTGATCGAATACTTGAAATCTTCTCGCGAAACAAGGTATTATTCTTTTTAAGTCTAAATCGGTTCCATTACGCTACTTCTATATCGGGGACTATACGATCATTGTTTGTAGTTCGACCAGCGTACAAATTAATCAATCACGTGTAGTTTTTCTTTAGGAATCGATTCCTTGTTCATTAGATCATCACGACATCAGTACCTACTCAATAATAAATCCCACCGAATTCCGTACAACGCTGTAACAATAGCAAACAAGCAAAAAATAAATAAATAACATCAACGTTTGCGTATTTTAAAATATACGCTTTACACTCCTGTTTCCGCTCGCTTGTAAATTTGCTTTTTTTTTAAATATATTTTTATCATTGTTGCTGCTATGGGTGTCGATGTTCTTTTTTCGCGCATAATAATGTTCCGAGTCCCTCGGAATTAAATACAATGGACAATCTATTTCGATCGCTTACACGCCTATATAGGTGAGTTCATGGGTTCATCGCGCGGAAGAAAAGTACTGCGGATTAAAATATAAAGCACTGCGTGGGCTTCGGTTATGCCGCGATCGTTTTGGCACACACTTGTACACATATACATGGAACGCAACCTTTATGGAATGCGTTACGACCTCTTTTCTTTTCGATAATAGTGTTCCTGGCATGATGACAAAAAGAAGTAAGATATATAGAGAAAGGTAATAAGGAATTTATTCTTTAGATATACGAGGGTGGTTCGGAAACTACGTGGCCTAACAAAGAAAACGCAAGTTTTTTTGACAAAAAACATTTTATTTTTCAATATAGTCTCACTCAACACACTTATGCCAACGATATTCTATAGTTATTTAAGCATCAGAAGCGGTGAAGGTTGTTTACTGGTCGAATGCAATTAGTTTGGTTGCTGAGGGTACCGAAGTCACCAATTTTGCCTGAGACCGGCAGCCCTTAACCCTTCTTTACATTTTTTGCACGATTCATGCAATATCCAAATTAATTGATTTAAATTATTTTTAAATTTAAATTGGTTTAATGTCAAAGTGATAATTCTGTGACAACAATCACGGACAAAAAAAAATCTCAAAATCCCACTATCGAAAATGACAAAAGACAACTTGGAGATTTATAAATAACGCTAGCTATATTCGACAGAAAAATTAATTTGAGTCGTTTAAATTATTATCTATTAATTTTCTCATTAGTTGTGCTTCAAAATTTTGTAAAATGCATTCAAGTGATAATTCCGATCTTGAGTATGCGTAGCAGATAGGATGTTCGGCTCTGAGAACCATTTGAAAGCTCTGTCTGACGTTTGACAACCTGCGCCGTCTAGTAAGAAAATAAAATTCTCTCGAGTGGCCAAAGCATCTTTCCTATTTGGTAACAACGAATCTGTTAAAATATTTAAATATTTTTCTGTATTAACGATCCCGTCAATAAAGTGCAGTTTTTCGACACCTTTTGGAGACACTGAGCCCCATCATACCATAACAGAAGCTGGAAATTTTACCTTCCTTTTTAAGCATTCTGATATGCTTTGTGTTTCTGTCGAACGATTGTTTCGACCATCACCCACAGAAACTTCGAATCGAGATTCATCACTACAGTGAATTCGATTCCACTGCTCAGGAAGCTAATTTTGATGTACTTTAGCCCAGTTCAATCTATTTTTTGTTTTGTTTTGCTGTCAGCAATGGTCTTTCTTTAACCTAAAGTAATAATTAGTCAATGTAGAAAGCCCAGGAAGAAAGCCATGCTGGTTGTGGGATAAGAACTGACTAATATTTCCATAGATTCTGGTATATGAAACCTGTTCACAAACACCTTCACAAAATTGGATAGAATGGAAATAGGGCGATAGTTTGGCAATAATGACTTATCTCCTTTTCTTATGAACAGGGTAAACAACTGTTCGCTTCCATAGATCAGGAAGGGTTTCTGTTTTTATGGAAAGATTCATAATCACAGCTAAACGGAACGCAAATACAAATCTGCAGTCACGCGCTAAAAAGCTTGGTAGAAGGTCATCACCAGCAGAAAATTTATTGTTAAGATTGGACATACATTTAACCAACTCATCCACAGTAATCGCAGGAAAGGTGACAGATGGACAATACGTAAAGGATTCAGGATCATTTGAACTGTCATTTTGTAAGTATACGTTTGAAAATGTGTGCGCAAATGCATTGACTATGTCTAAAGGCTCGGAAAATTTAATATCGTTGTCAAAGAGAGTACCAGGAATTCTGGTACACGTATTCAAAGATAATGGATGTTACACTGTGATGAGTAGAGTAGGAATGTTAAACGAATTGTTATAATGCCATGCAAATGTAAAGTACATTAGTCATCGCAAGCTGATCGATTACCATTCCCTTTGATCTCGCCAAGACTTAATTAAGACAAGGGGTATTTTATTACATTTACCGTACAGAGAGGCGAAGAATGTAACGATGTATAAAAAGTGTAAAAGGAAATAGGCATGCTGCTGTCTAATTAACGAAGGTGGAACAATTCTTGCCATTATTCGTCGTCCTCAGGTTTTTCCTTCCCAATTAAATGCAGTACTGCATCAGCCAGCCGCCTTCATCTAATCTGCGCGGCGTACTGCTCCAAGAACACCGAAGAGATTCATCGAAAATTCCAAGTGCGTAGCGCATCGCCGACATAAACATTCCTTCTTAAGATACGAATTAAAATTATTCGTTATTTTAAGGTAAGTCGCCTATAGTGAGCGCATGTGTGTTCCGTAGCATGTAAAAGTACAGTTGAGAAAAATTAAATATACATATATATATATAGAACAAGCAAAAGTATTGATGTTCCGACAAAGTAGAGGTTCAGAGTGAATATAAACCAAAAATTATTCGAGTTTAACAGATTGAATAGTAGTGAATCTTAAAACCTTTACGATTTTCGGCACCCTTTGTGAATGAATCCAGGGTTTCCCAAGCCACCGTATATTAAACAAAAATATTTGTTAATATAAAAATATTATTAAAAATCGTGTGTGAAAAGCACAATACAAGTTCAATTCTGTGTGAAAATATCTTTCCAGGCAGACTGCTAGGGAGATACTTTCACCATAAATAACACCTTTACTACATTACAAAAGTTATTAAGGCAGAGCATAGCAGAACATTCAGTGCCTCTCTTTGACTAATGTCAACATCGCGAACGCCAAAACAGTGGAAGACTTAGCCAAGGATTTACATCTGACGGCCACAACCGCAACTTGCGAAATCTTCAAATTCAGTTTGGAAAATCGTTACTGGTGATGAATCATGGATTTATTGTAATGATCCCGACAAGAAAAATCAATCAGTTCAATGGGTCTATCGAACAAAACCTAAACCTACAAAATTTCTACGAATTCGTAATGCTGGAAGATGGTTTGTTACAATATCTTGGCGAGTGATGTAACCAGTATATAGATCCGTAGCGGTATCGCTGTTCTATGAGCATACGTTACTCGCTAGCGAAAACAATAGAATAATGGTGTGTGACATCGAAGACACTATCGTCTAGTCTCCCGGATAGTTCAGGTGTATGTTAGTACTACCGCTGTGTTAATTTGTATCGAGAAAATTTACACTGAAATTGGTGGCTTATATGGTGGCAAACAGAGTTTGTGATGTACCACAATTTTACGTTTTGGTAGACGTTATTGACTCGGCCAAAGATTAATTAATCCCCTGGAACAACTATGGGATTTTTGTTACGAGCTCTTTTAACTAATTAGTTTCTGAGACTTGCCGTACGAGTGGTTAAATTAATGAAAGTGGAGAATCTTTTGGAGAAATGTATGAGGCCACGTATTCCGGAAATCACTGCGAGGACCACGTGTGAAACGACGCCATAGCAGCTGGTTAATCTTGAGCAAAATCAATAAGCTGTATGATAGTTTTGACTATAATTACGCGGTTTCATCGGATCTATTATCACTCAAAAACCTGCATCGTGCTTTAAGAAAATTAGCGACTCGAATTAGTAAGAAGTATTAATTTATTCCGACTTTTGCCTCAAACATCCTGTAATCTCATTGTTCGCATGTTTTACTAAGATAGTTCACATAAAATTATATTTTCTTTGTCTTGAACTTTAAATAATTTCTTTGCTGTACATTAGTATCGTTCACAGTAATTTTCATTCTTTTTATTTGTCTTGATTCGTTCATTAAATTCTGGGATCATTTAAAAGTTAGAATTGTTTATACCATTTGGTAATTAATTGAGTGTATTTAGTGTATTAAGTATAAATTTGTTGATTCAATTTAATTAAGGATTACTTGCATAAAAATGTATATCATTTATTTCTTTTTTATTTTATATAAATAGCACCATAGAGTAAGTAGCCCTCTCAGATTTAATTTCGTTTGTGAACGAGTACTCGAGCCCTTGCGTATACTTATGTCATCTGCTTGTATTCTTTTCTTACTTTCTTTTTTACTCTAAAATATACAGTCTGGTCTTTCTTATACCGGATCGTACAAAAGATATAGTTATGTTTTCGCCTTTTGAATGCTATAAGTAAAAATTATATTGATGCTTCACCTATCTAATATTGTTGAAGCATACTACGGTTTCCTTTACTGTAAATTTTATTATCGGCGAGGAAGTTTATAATAAACTTGGTTCTTTTTCTTTAATGTGGAACGTTTTCTGTAATTACGCTAGTCCTTCCTTAGTGGGTTCGTTAGCGCAAATACGTTCTCCGCATGACGTATAATCTCTACAAGCAGCACTTAAATCGCGTTGGCGCCCTTTTTTAATTTATAGTCAGTTCAGCAACGTTTCGACAAGAATCGCACGACCATCTTCACCGAGATTTACGCCGTAAGCAGTAGCTGGCTGTTTTATCATATTTAAGATCATCCCTTCCACGCAATGTAAGTCCAAGGAGGGTGTTTGGATTGCACAACATTTTTTTTTTACAAAGTCAGCTTCTGTGGACTGTTTATTGTTGTACGTTGCATGTAGCAGGTTGGTAGTTTTTTTTTTTCTAAAACGGGCCCAATTGTTAGTATAGCATTAGAAGATAATCGTACGGTTACTGTTGATTAGTAGACAAATGTCTGTTTACCGCAAATTTTAGAAAAAATTGATGAAAAACGCCCAAAAGAAGAAAATAATTTTATACTATGACAACGCATCGTCGCATAAAGCAAAAACTAACTGAGTATCTGGTTGCCTTAAACGTCAGCACCATGGATTCTCCACCATACGGTCCTGACCTGTTTCCCAAAATTAAAGATAAAATGCGTGGAAGCAGTGGTATATTATAAAAACCTGTTTTCTGAAGCGCCTCAGGAAGAGTGCCATCATGCTCTAAAAACTGGGTTTCTTCGAAGGCGAAAATGTCGAGAATATTTTGGAAAACAATAAAATTATTTTTTTTTAGTAATCCTTGTTTGATTTTTTAAAAACTTTCAGTGTCGCCCTTCTACAATTGGATGGGAATTATGCTGAAAAAAATGTAAAACCCGTATCTGACACTATTTCAATAATTCTCTTTTCGCATTGAAAAGCACATGTTTATGTCGGTATAAAGCCCCATTTAAGTGTATACAATTGGTTGGGAATTATGTTGAATAATTAAATATATTTTATACATTAAATTAAGTATTTCATTGAAAAGTAACTCTCCTGTCAAATCACCTTTGTATAAGATATTTATAAGAAACAGATACGACAAAATATACATACATATCAAAGATACTTTTGTATATAAACGCAATGCGTCTACTAATTAGCGACCTTTTCATTTCACCATCGAAAAGTGCCATCGACGTATGTAGGTGACTGTACAGAATGAATGCGTTACAAGGCAACTTTTTCTACGTGTCCGCGGATCAAACAATGCCGCTCTGATTAGTTATTTTCCACATATTCAAGACGCGACGCAATGAGAACTGTGCCGAGATGCTTCGAAACAATAACGAAAGCACTTTCAACATACTGCGGCGTTAATTACAAGCTAGTATTGCTTTATTTATTTGTCCAAGTTAATTGGCCGACATTGTCTGTATTTACAGATATTAACACACGTGTGGTAACAGTTTTAGTTTTTCCCAGAGGAAATTACCAAATTATCTAAAGCGACTAGATCGTTTAAAATTAAAAAATTGAATTATTAGAGGTTTAATAGGAATTTTACGTAAACTGTCTGCTAATTAAATAATTATATAACTAAAGCAAACTATGAACTAAAGTTAGTAGATCACTAGTTCGTTTGTTAAGAATAAGTGCTTGCGTAAGCGAAGCTTAAAGAGCTTTTCTTCTACAGAGAGCGTATAAAGTTTCAAAACCTGCATTTATTCGCCCGTAAAGAATTAGCGAAAAACGCGTGAACAGGTCAAATTAATTTATCATTTTCTTTTTTCCACCTGTCTCCGTTTTGAAGTTATGACGTCAGGGACTTTTCTTGAATACAACTCCCTCCCTTTTTTAATAGATTTGGATGGATCATAAGAGTTGTCAGATTTTCCCCACATTCCAGAATCATGCATAGTATAAGTTAATATCTACGTACAATGCCGTACAATGTTTTTAAAACACATTGGGTTTTATAAAGAACACGTGTGCGTATGAAATTACAACTAAACATCTTGATTAATATATACAGTCCAATAAGATGTAAGTATTAACAAAGAAAATTGCTTATTGTAAGCGATGTTTACGAACAGTTTTGCTTTTTCACGAGACGCACCCAGTTACAAAAGAAAGATTCCGAATTTGATGATAAGCAGGTTGTATACATTGTGTTAGGTCGTGTATGGCGTCCAGTTTATATTTTAGTTAAGCGTAGATCTCGAAGCGAAGCGGTTGAACTTGTGATGATATAAACATATGTATGTACATATATATATATATATATATATATATATATATATATATATACAGGGCTATCCAAATTAAGTGTTCACCATTGGTAACTTTGTTATTATTAAAGATACAAGATTGTTTAAATTAGCAAACTAGTAGTACTTTTAACGCTCTTTAAGATGGAAGAATTTAAAAAAAAAAGAGCAGCGCGTTTTCGAGTTTTCCCGAAAAATATGTTTTTTTCACATGGAAACCCCAGCTAAGTCAAGTGCATTTCTATGTTTCTATGATAACGACGTTAATTCTTTCTAGTAAACGTCAAATATTAGTACAGTTTTATTAGCCTTTCACTCATAAATTTCATTTTGCTAGTTATTAATTTGACAAAAAAATGATTTTTACCCATGCAGAAAAGTGTGATATGTTAGAATCTTATTTAGTGTACAGAAAATCCTCTAGCAGGGATAAAGAACACTACGCTGAATTATATCCACTCCGAACACAACCAAATGAGCAATTTTTTCTGAGACTGTACCGAAAATTTAGAGGCAATGAGAGTGTTTTTGCCAAAACAAGAACAAGAAGGACTTTTATAATAAGCGAGGCCACGGAAATTCTAGTTCTTGCATATTTTGAGGCCAACCGTGAGAATTCCATACTAGATATTATCAAGGAATCTGATTTGAGTCACGGGTACTGTGCATAGGATTCTGAAGAAACACAAATTCATTCCTTATAAGTACAAACCAGTTCAAGTTTTCTTGCCTGGGGATCCAGAGAGAAGAATGTTTTTTGCCACTGGTATCTTAACTTTTGTCGCCAAAATGTAAACAACTTTCGTTATATTTTATGGACCGATGAATCAAATTTCTCAAATTCTGGAATGTACAATACAAAAAATCATCATTACTGGTCAAAGGAAAATCTTCTTTTAGTACATCCAAGACGCCCGCAAGTCCGTTACAGTTTTAATGTTTGGTGCGGTTTAATTGGTTCAAGGATTGTTGGTCCTTTCTTTTATGAGGGCACTCTAACTGGTGAAAGGTACATAGAATTTTTGACTGAAATTTTGAATAATTTCTTAGACGATATTGATCTCATAAGTAGACAGAATCTGCATTTTCAGCAGGATGGCGCACAACTACAGAGGTACTCATCAAATTTTAAATACTATTTTTAACAATTCATGGATAGGAACAAATGGTCCTATTCAGTGGCCTCCCCGATCGCCAGATTTAACACCGCTTGATTTTTTTTTATGGGGTTATTTAAAGACAGAGATTTATAAGCAAAGGTACGAAAACGTAAACGCCCTAAAAATTGCAGTTAGTGAAAAGATAAACCAAATAGATGGTAGGACCATACTAAAAGCAGTTCGACAAGTTCAGAAACGTGTTCAAAAATGTATTGAACAACAAGGTGGTATTTTTGAACATCTTCTATGAAAAAATCAGTGATTTTTATTTTCTTTTAATGATATGTTTATGTATAAAATAAAGTTTATAAAAATTATTTAGCTGTTTTTGTTTATACATTATAACTCAAGTGTTTTTAATCCCAGTAAAAAAGTTCTTATAAGATTTTTTGTTTAAAAATTGAATTTCTAACAGAAAATGATATAATATACAGGGGTTTCCATTTGAAAAAAACATATTTTTCGGGAAAACTCGAAAACGCGCTGCTCATTTGTTTTTTTAATTCTTCCATCTTAAAGAGCGTTAAAAGTACTACTAGTTTGCTAATTTAAACAATCTTGTATCTTTAATAATAACAAAGTTACCAATGGTGAACACTTAATTTGGATTGCCTGTATATATATATATATATATATATATATATATATATATATATATATATATATATATATATATATCTATCAGTATGTCTCGCTGAGTTCTTGTCATTTGTACATATATATTAACTTGTACCGGACTGCGGAGAAAAATAACAACTCTAATCATAAATTTTGATGATTGCATGACCGCATGACTTACAATGCATGAGAGTAACACTGATATTTTTAGAAAAATGTAAAATTGTTTGATACAATATGTTTGTTACATACATAACGCATGGGAGAAGGTTTTAACTATATCTATACAAAAATGTTGGAAGCATTTACCGAAGCTTTAATGGTAATTATGAATCCGAAGATCTCATTCCTTTAAGTGCGTTGCGTACGCAGTTACAAGAAACAACAGAGGCATATGACCATGTTTTAAATATGTCAAAAATAATTTCTAATGGACATTAATTTAGTTAGGAGAAACGGAGCATAAATAATTAAAAATGTATTAAGTGAAGCCGTTTGCGATGAAAACGAACAAGATACCTAACAACAGAGCTTTTCAAAATTAAACATTGCTAAGCAATAAACTGCTTAGTAACCACAATATAATGGTCATAAAATCGACTTGACCAGTATATTTGATCTTAAATTATTTCTTTTGTTGTTACGAGGGCGGCTTGACTAATTCGCGCGATCGCTTACGAGTAGGCCATGAAATAAAAAAAATACATATCACATCTTGACAACCGATGCCTTGTCAGTTAACTGTTAGTGTTTGATAAATTTGTGGCAAAGCGTGTTTCGTAGCCAATTTTTTTAAATTTTATTATGTTACTAATTAAGTGGAAATGGATAATTTTGAACTTCGTGCCATGATTAAGTATTTTTTAAAGAAGGTGAAGTCTTTTACCGAAATCCAAGATGATATGCGAGATACATTGTGTGAGGAGTGTCCTTTGTATACAACCGTCAGAAAATGGAGATATGTATTTAAGCGTAGCAGGAGCAGCTTAGATGATCTCCGCAGTGGACGGCCGTAAACGACACTACACGTCCAGAAATGGTGCAAGAAATCCATGATTTGTTGCTAAGTGACCCGCGATTGAAAGCGCTAGAAATAGCACAGGCAGCAGGGATATCAAAGGAACGGGTGCTTTATATTTTGGAGGAAGAACTTGATATGAGAAAGCTTTCGGCAGGATGGGTGCTGTCTTTATTGACGACGAAACAAAGGTATGATCGCTGTCAAATAACGATGAATCATTTAGAAATTTTCAAACTCAACAACACAGATTTCTCGCGGCGATTTGTAATTTGTGACGGAATATAGGTTCATTATTATACATCCAAATCTAACCAACAGTCGAAGATGCGGACCAAACGTGGATAACCAACTCCAAAGAAGGAAAGACAGTTTTACTGTCGGGAAAGGTGATGGCATGGGTATTTTGAGAAAAGGAGTACATATTGATATTCTTCAGAAGGACAAGTCCGTAAACGGCGAATATTACGCAAATCTTCTAGATCGTTTGAAGACAGCTAGCGCTGAAAAGTGTTCAGCAAATACTAAGAAAAAAGTGCCCTTTCATCACGATAATGCAACAGTGCATTTCAGTACGGTTGTTGCAAAAAAAAATTGAAGAATCAACGTTCGAATTAGTACTGTACTCCTCCCTCGCTAGACCTAGCACCATCTTAATTTTATCTATTCCCTAAATTAAAAGATTTCCTCGGAGGCAAAGAATTCTGCACAAATGGAGAGCTAACTTCAACAGCGAACGATTATTTTGCAGGGTTAGAAGGAAATCACTTTCGAGACCGAATAAGAAGCTTGAATATAGATGAACCAAATGTATCGAATTAAGAGGAGATTATGTAGAAAAATAAAGCGTGTTTATTTAAGTTATTCGTTTGTTTCTGAACGATCGCGCGAATTAATCAACCCATCCCCGTAGTTCATATAACAAGTGTTCATTTGAAAAGTCAATCTAGTAGCATGTGATTTACTGGAAACATTTTTAAGTATGTCGTAAATTAAAATTTACTACTTAACCTAAAGTCGTATATTTTGACAGTTTCATACATAGGTACAAATAAATAACAAATAATAGGTATTTATTGAAAACTATAACAAATGTTGAAAATGTTGTCCTTCAAGATCAATGCACTTTAAAATCCTCCGTTCAAAATTTCTGATGATATTCTGCAACATTACTGGATTGTTATTAATTTCCATGCATTTCTGTTCGATTCTCTGTAGCATATCATTCAAATTCAATATAGGTGTTCGAAATGTTATTTTTTAGATAAGGCCACAAAAAGAAGTCGCAAGGTGTTAAATCGCATGAACGTGCAGGCCAGGCAATTTTAGTATTTCGACTAATTATACGCTCATCAAAAAATTCTCTTAAATAATCCAAAGATTCTGCAGTACAGTGACAAGGTGCTCCGTCTTGTTGGAAATATGCATTTTGAAGTTCATCATCATGCAACTGATTGACAAATGGTTGTAAAATTTCCGTACGATACCTTTGAGCAGTTAACGTTCCCTGAAAAAATATTGGTCCAATGATTCGTCTTTGGCTTATCGCTGCCCAAACACCAATTTTCTCTGGATGTAGCAATTCGTCATTAATTACATGTGGATTTTCACTACTCCAAATTCTTGTGTTTTGTGAATTTAGGTATCCCGTTTTATAAAACCATGCTTCATCAGTAAAGATGACTTTTTGCGAAAGTTCTCCATTATTGTTCATATTTACAAACCAATTACAAAACTGTAGTCTACGTGGGTAATCAATTTCTAACAATTCTTGTACTGCTGTGACACGGTATGGATAAAGTTGCATATCTTTTTTTAATAACTTGTGAGTTGTACCAACAGAAAGGTTTATTTGTTGACTCAAATGTGGAACAGATGTTTGTGGTTTATTTTCCATTATTTCTTCAACACGATTGACAACTTGAGGTGTACGTTTCTTAACTGCTCCGCTGCGTGACTTTCTTAAGAGACTACCAGTTTCAGAAAAAAGTTTTTTAAAGTTTTATCCAAAGTATTCTTAAATTGTATATAATCTATTACAAAATGTGGAAACTCAACTTGAAATTCTACCGTGCAATCTTGAACTGGATAAACCCATAAACCATCAATTTTATTGCCACTTCGAAAATAAGGCTGGACTAAAAAACATACAATTTTTTTAGTCCAGCCTTATTTTCGAAGTGGCAATAAAATTGATGGTTTATGGGTTTATCCAGTTCAAGATTGCACGGTAAAGTGAAAGCCATTTTAAAACTGAGAAGCAATTTATTTAAACCAGAATCGACGCACGATTATTTTATGCACTAACTGAAATTTGTGATTGACATTATCAAATGTTATTTGGATTTACGTTTACGGAACAACAAACACGTACTAATATATATGCGTCTTATTCTATCAAAATTTCAAAGTAACCTAGATTGACTTTTCAAATGAACACACGTTATTACACTTATTGCATTAAATAAATAAAAATATAAAAACTAAATTCTGTTTCATTTAAATTGTTAGTTATACAAAAAATACAATGTCCCGGTAAATCGAATGTTTTAATAATCCGGATGAGCTTGGCATTAATTGAACCGGAATATCCAATCTCTATTGTATTTCGATATAATTAAAAATATTTTTGTTTAATATTAATACATATATTATAAAGTGAATACGCAACAAATAAATGAAATTCTATGCTTCCAGTTATTAATATGCAAAATGATACTTTAAATTATATTAGTATTCTGCTGGCTTGTGAATCTATAATTTGAAGAGTGTCATTAAAAAGATAAAAAGTCTTGATAAAACGAATATAAATTAAGGAATGATATTGAACAATAGGAATGTCTTAAAATGGAACCTGATAATACACCTATTCGTGTCCATCCTGGGCGAAAACTACTGTCGTCATTAAAACTAACGCTGACTGCAAAACATTTCTGATATTACCTGTTTGTTGTTGACTTTGTGTGATGACTTTTTTCTCTTGTGGTTAAACGATCGATTAGATTTCTATTTGAATCTACGTGGAAAACAAGAAAAAAAAGTAAAGATGAAAGGAACAAGCGAAAAGATACTAGAGGGAAATCGAAACAAGGCTAAATAAAAGGAAGCGCTGTCGCGGGAATGTTTGTTTATCCTTGACCATCCGTGCTGTTCAGAAATGGACCTCAAGACGTGGCTAATTCACCATGAACACACGTGATGAGTTAATCTGTTTTCGCGGTTAAATACCCGAAGAAATTAGATCGTTCTTTTTTGTTCTGTTCAGCATTATACAACGAACCTTTTTTTTAACTCGGATCATTATTGTTGCCGCTCTTCCTTGAAACCGAACAATAAAATTGTCTTGTGTTTTGCGGCTGAGCCAATCCCCATCTATGACGGGGATTTGAATAGATGTAATTTATATAAGCATATACGTACATACGATTACATGGTACAGATGAGTAGGTCGCTTTTGAAAATAGTTTTGTTGACTTATCGAAGTCGATTCCTTTTTTTAAAGATTCGTTTTGCTTTTCCATTTGCTTCGAACATACAACAAGCAAAAGTGATTGGATTGTGATGTAGGAAAATAGGATATGATTAAAGTTAATTATTTTCCGTATTTTTTGGAATTCCATACATTTGTTATATGAGAATTTGATTGGCAGAATGATTTAGTTGTTGGTTAGTTCTCTATTTTTATACCGAGCGACTATAAATGACTGAAGTAAATATTAAACTTGGCAACCCTGAGAAATTGGCTTGCCTTGTCATTCGCTTTATATTAATTCTTTTGTGTTACAATCTCTATATATACATAAAAATTCAGCCGGTGTGTGTCTACACTCGCAAAACTCGAAAAGTAGTCGGTTGCTTGACTTGAAATTTTGACACAACGTTGCATTCGAATACGGTAAATGGTAAAATGATTTTTTTTTAACACGGCGCGACAAAAATCTTCCCGCACCGGTGAAATAAGTAGACATAAGCAGCGTAAAAATTTCTCAAATACTTGATTTGGTGGTACTTTTTTATTACTAGCTGACGTTTGCTAATCATATACTCTATATACGCTAATATATTATTATGAAATCTGAATGATAAAAAGGAAAATAACTTTGATTTAATCTTGAATGAATTGTCTTATATAAAAACTTATAATAATGTGCATAAGTTAGATGTAAATATCAGGAAGATATTTTTAAAAAAATATGACAAACAAATATCAAATTTGAAGGGCGAAAATATTAGTGATATTGAACAAGTAGCTTTTTGAAATTAAAAAAAAGAAATGATTTATTTATCATTTAATAGTATTAAATGAGAAAAATATCATTAACAAGTTTGCTGGTATTATTGTTAAACATATATATTTGTTAAAGGTAAAGAAAATACACACTTGGTTATTTGTTTCACTGCAATTTTATTTACAAAATACGGACAAATTTGTTTCGAACTTCACAGTTCATTCTCAACTGAACAAGAAAGGTTTACTTAAAATATGAATAGATAATTTGAAAAGTGGGAGTAACACTGTGAAACATAAACGTGAGTTATGTATTATGGGGGTTTTCCTAGTAATTAACGAGAAACAGCCTTAATAATAGGGGAGATTACAAACTCTGTTTGTTCATTTACTATATTTAATGATTTGTTTATAGCTTTAGATATTTCCATTATTTCCAAAAAGTCTAATCGTTTACTTTTATTTGCAGAGTGTAAAATTTCAAAATTATTTATTGATACCATGTGTTCTTCATTTATACAATGCTCGGATATACCTGAACATTTCTTGGAATATAAAATTGCTTTCCTATGTTCTTCTATTCGTGTGCGCAAACATCTTCCAGTTTGACCTATGTAGAAAACGTCACAGTCTAAACAATTTAATTTATACACGCCACATTTATCTGCTTTTTGAATTGTATCCTTATTATTTGTCCAAAGTTTACCTAAATTTAATTTATTGACTATTATAGTTTTTATGCCTAAATTAACTAATCTATTATTAATTTTATTCGTGGTCTTTCCTATGTAATTAATTAAACGATAATTACTTGGTTCTAATTGGGGGGCTGCATAAAAGAATTTATTAATCTGTTTATGTTTTTTCTTTGAAATTAATCTATTAATAATATCAGGACTGTATCCGTTGTTTACGGCTAGACATTTTAAGACTGCAACTTCTTTATCAAAATTTGGTTTTGATAGGGGAACGGAGAGTAATCTATGTATGAAACTGTTGAAAGAAGAAAACTTAATGCTATCGGGTTGTTTGCTATCTGCAGATATGAGGGTGTCAGTGTATGTGTGTTTTCTGTAAATACTATAATCTAATTTGCCATTTGATTTTGTTAATGTAAGGTCCAAAAAATTTAAACTGTTATCTAATACTTTTTCTATGGTGAATTGTATTTTTTGATTGATTTCATTTAAACGATTGAAGAATAAGTCTAATTGCCTGTCAGTACCGGTCCACACACATAACACATCATCCACATATCTAAACCAACTGTGTATACAATTAACAACTGGGATTTTAGAACAAAACAAATCTTCTTCAAATTTTGACATAAATATTTCTGCTAATAAACATGACATGGGAGAACCCATAGCTAAACCGTCTTTTTGTTTGTAGTATACATTATTAAATTTAAAATAATTTTGTTGTATGCAAATGTTCAAGATATTTCGTAATTCTATTTTACTGTCGCCTGTCAGCGTACTATTTGCTATTAAATCATTTAAAATAACGTTCAACTCATTGATAGGGATAGAAGTATACAAACTGCAAACATCGAAGGAAACTAATTTAAAGTTTTGAGGTAATTTACTTGTTTCTAATTTACTCACCATATCTACGGAATTTTTTATTCTATACTTAAATTTCAGATGTAGAAGATCAGGCAATTTTGTGTTTATCAGTTTACATAATTTGTAGGCCGGGGCTTGTGGAAGCCCATATAACAAGGGGCATTCGGGTTCATGACAGTCAAAGAGTATGCATCATTAGCTGTAATAATATGCTTACTATTTTTTATGATGGATTTTACTTCCCGTTGAAAAAGCCCGGTTGGATCATTTTTTAGAACTGTAAAATTGTCATTTGATATTAAGTTTGAGACTTTCTGTAAATAATCCTTTCTATCTAAAATTGCAACTGTGTTCCCCTTGTCTGCTTTTGAAATTATTAAATTATTATCTTTAATTTTGGTTGAAATTTCTTTTATAATATTTAATTCACTTTTATCTGTCTTTGACTTATTGTTTCTTATGAAACTACCACAAATTTGCTTTTCTAAATTAATTGTATCGACGTTCGTAATACTATTAAAGGCTACTTCTGTGTTTACTGCTAGGAGTTCTAATTCTTTACGATTTGATACATTCGGGCAGTATTTCAACCCCTTGTTTATAACATTCAATTGATTAACTGTGAAATTAATAGTTGACAAATTTACAACTCTAGAATAAAATTTAATATTACTAACTAATGAATTTGTTGAATCCTTGCAGATGCGATGTTGGCTGTTGCAGTGAAACAAATAACCAAGTGTGTATTTTCTTTACCTTTATCATTTAATATGTTTCACCAAGTGCCTAGCGAGACCTCAATCAATTATAATATATATTTGTAATAAATTCTCAATCGAAAAATTATAACTGGAATAAGAATAGTATTGGTAAAAAGAAATTAATAATAGGTGTAAAGAGAATGAAAAATAATGTGAAACAGGAATATAGAAGTTGTATCACAAGAAAGGAAGATAAAATATTTAAGAGAACACAACACTATTGTATTTATTCAAGATAGGATTGAAGAAAAGAGAACATATAGGATACAAATTATATTAAAAGAAGTTAAATAAGAATGAGATATTTGAAAGGTGACGTTTTTGAAATAATTTCAACAACGTGTCAAAAGTCAAGTAACAGGAGACACTATTAAAACAGCAGGTTACACAGTTTATAAGAAGTTATGTTAAATAACTAAACGCATAAACAAAAAATCTAGTAAATCCACTAGCTTTGCAATAAAAAATAATTTTTGGTGAAAAACATGTTTTTCTTCATTTCCTTTCATAGCCCCAGCCCCACATAGCTACAGCAACGCAAGGTAGGGTATTGAATTGAATTATCTTAAATGCAATGTTTATATAAACCAGAAGATAGATGATAGGTTTGTATGCCAAGGGTTTGATGAAATTTTTAAAGAAGATGTAAGTTGTGTGTTCTACGAGCATTTAACGTCCTATTTGGTAGCGATATCTATCTTTAATCGAAGACGTAATATAAATTGTATCGAATGTACGTAACGATCGACAACTGAACGAAACTTAAAGAACAAAATATGAATGGGATTCAGATGATATTCCATTGTCGATTCTTAGGGAACAATTACAGTCGACCAATGACATTCAACAAGAATTATATATCGAAATTGGAAATATATTGCAGCAAATTAGCACTGACAATAAACAATCTAACGCCACTGAAATTTATGAATGAATTGATGGCGATGAAGACCATTTGCAATTGGATAGTGACGACAGTAGTTCCTCCGACGAATAAGTGTCAGGACCATGCAGAGATAAAATAAGAATAAAGTGTAATAGCTAAACCAGGTCATGTATTCAAAATATCCATTTTATCAACACGACCTCGTTGAGTTATGATCTTACACCACATTGTTTTTATCTTGTAACCAGGTCACTAGGCTATGGGGACACGACACACTCTAAAGGTATAAAACGAGACACTGAGAGCTCTCTACAAGCAGAGTCAGTGCAAAGCTAGAGTTGGTACATACCTAGTGCCTCATATTTATAATGTAGTATTTACAGTTGTTATCGTTATTGAATTATATGTTATTATTTAATCTTTGTCCTGCATATTATTTATCACACTGATAAACCTGCTGTATAAATGGAACTGCCTCGGCAACAATGTTACCTCCGAGACCAGGTGACATTACATGGCGATCCTGTCTACGTCTGATATTACATGGCGATCCCACTTTTAGTTAGATGATCAGATATTAGATGGTGATCCTGCCATCCCATCATCTGACATTACATGGCGATCCTACTCATGTCTAACATTACAAAAGCATAAGGAGGCAATTGGGAGTTCCAGTACCTGCATACAATGGGGGAGGGGGAAGGGGAAGTCGGCTTAAATAGTCTGACCATTCTACGAATACTGCGGCAGCGCGCAATAGAAACGAAGCAGGGAAACATTCGAAAGACGAAAATATCAGATTTTTTAAAATTTTACTTTGAGTGCGATTTTTTAATACTTTATTTAGAAAACCTGCATTAAAAGGTTTTGTGCTGTTTAGTTTTTATGTAAATAGGAATCTAATATTTTTTTTACTTATTTCTCCTTTTATACAATATGAAACAAACATGTAAATAATTTACATATCTGTAACTATGCACATGGACAATACACCTCGTATTTTCAGCATTTACTTCTGCTTAATACATATGTTTCTGCCATCTAGGCGTCCTCAGTTAAGCTAGTGAAGCAATGTATACAAATTAATATAAACCTGCTATAAACCTGTTATTAATTTGTATACATTGCTTCACTAGCTTAACTGAGGACGCCTAGATGGCAGAAACATATGTATTAAGCAGAAGTAAATGCTGAAAATACGAGGTGTATTGTCCATGTGCATAGTTACAGATATGTAAATTATTTACATGTTTGTTTCATATTGTACAAACGCTTTATACGTGCTTAACGTATTGTCATACTTAAACAAAACCTTTTCGTATTTCTCCTTTTATTTAATAATTTCAATAATGTTCCAGTAATCCGGATATTTCACTAATCTGGATCGAGCCAACTTTAATTGATCCGAGTTTGTGGACCTTCACTGTAATTAGAAATTTCAATCAGATACAATTTCTTAGTCACATTTCCTGTAAAAAAAAAAAAGAAGCAATTCCCACCGCATCTTATTCATTCTTCGTATTATATAATTATTCAAGTTAACGTCCGACGAGTACAGCTTCTATTGATCCGTTAAGAAAATCATTCGGCAAAAAGATTATCGACCACCTACCAGGTCTTAGTGAATATGGTGTACATTAAAAGAAGTACCTTTTTATAATGGACTTTTACGCTCAATTACACCATATCTTAGAATGCTAGACAGAGCGAGAGGAAAAGCGATACTTCACTGTTTAATGACGCGTTATGTTTGCGGATTGTATAAAACATAGATTCGACAGTTTAAATATCGTTATGTTTATGTTGGAACATTACCAATTGATGGTTTATATCGTTTACTGCTTTCGCATGCAGATTTACATAAAAATATAGAAATAGCAGGCCATAAATTTATTCGAGAACGATGTACTAGACATGCAACGATACTAGCTTGTTGATAAGTTAAATTTCAAGAAAGTTGAGAGGTAGAGGAAATATAGCTCTCAACTGATGGACGAATTTCTATTTTATTACTTTAAATTTTCAAATACGCGAAATATTTCGACTTTTGAAATACCCCTTATGAATTTTTTTGTATAAAAGATACATAAAAGAAGACGAAGTTGCCCCTAGCTCTGCTTATTACTCATCAAGATTTAAGACACCAAATAATTTGGGCTATCCGGATTAGTGAAGACTGGTCTGAAATCTTAAACAAACAGAAAGAAGAAAAATCCCTAACCACAATAAAATTAATAAATTCTAAATACGATCATTAGTAGCACAGCCATGCGAATAGGCGAATGTAATATTACGTGAAGCGACAACTCATAATTAGGCTTCAGATAATTATGCATTTGCATAAGTGCATATGCATTATGTATATGTGCATATTTCGAACCTTTTTCATTATAAATGCATATATTAAAATATTATTTTCGTGAAAGTGTTATTTTAAAACAGTCCATGACTTCACATAAATATTTAATGTTTTTATTAGTATAATTACAGTTTTGCGATTTCTGTTGTTTGTATAACAGACGATTAAATAATCTTCTAAACCATTGAATAGATAGGTGAAGTGAATAGCAAGTTAAAACTGGATTGACTATAAACAGCCTCGCCACAATACTTGGAAATATTAAGATTACCCGGGTAATCGAACGAGAAATAAATATAGTGGAGATTTACTTAATTTTACCAGGTCCTTTTACATTCCAACAATCTGTATAAGTTGTGTACTAGTTACAATAGTATTAACATCCATCAAGGTGCAAAAAGAAAAAAAATTGTGATGGATTATAACGATTTTGAAACAGATGGACGTCTGTTATTTTTTAAATACTGCGAAGTTTATGTTACGGCGACAAAAAAGTTTCAAGTCACGCAGCATCTTCAAACAGACAAATATGCAAGCAATAAAAATTTTGAAAGGGGAAATAATGATGGACAAGTGTTAATCTGTAATTTAGTCCAGTATGGACCTAAACGCAGCGTATCAAAGTTTTTGTGTACTAAATATGATCACGAGGAATTGTGCGACAGATAGACGAAAAAACTGGTCGTCGATTATTGAATAAACCCAAATTGAAACAGACAGAAACAAGGAAAATCCCTAACCACAATAAAATTAATAAACTACGAATTTCATAACTAAGTTCCCATCTTCAATAGAACAAACTGGTAAAACACTGTGTTAGTTCAGTATTATCCCACTGGTGATTTGGTGAAGAGGATACCTCCAAAGGTTGTGCCTTAGTCAAAGACGCTACGTTTGGAACTATTTTTCTTTTTCAGTTTGTTCTACTGAAGGTGGCAACTTAGTTGCCGAAATATATGGATTTCTATGGAAGTCCATTTCAAGCAATTTGTAGAGCATAATTTAGCTGTTATAAATTCATTGGAGGGTTAGGAAGTAGCATACCAACCCTTCGATCTATTATACTCTAGACATGTTCTGTGGACAATAGGTGTGGCGACCGCGCAAACCAATAGGGAATATTGATGTAAGCTTCTTGCAAGATTCCTAATGAAACAGTTGCAAAATGAGGATGGGAAGTGTCTCGCTGAAATGTGGCATTATTTAGCCGTAAATGTACCTTTGGGCATTAAAAGGGCCTTGGAGGAATACTAAAAGGGTCTTATTTTCTATGCTAATTCTATATCAGATCATAATCCTCTAGTAAGCCCATTCTTACGTTCTACGGAAAAATTAGAAAACTGTCTTTTCTCCTCTGCGATATTGGTCTCGTCAATGAACATCACAAGCCCACAAACAAAAACTAGATTCGTCTGAAAAAACGATATTGGTCCATCTCCTTCTCCACTCTTCATCCTAATCTGTCGGTACATTACACTATTCTAAATTCAGAACACGATGCCGATTAAGCAGTATTAGTCTTAAATGATAGGAAATCGATCCAAGCGAACGAACTATACCGATCCCTAAAGGCAAGCAATCATAGTCTGCTATCTTCCAGTTCGATGGATCTTCTAGGTCGTCCAGTCTCTTCTACGATGTTTCGCACTTTTTTCAGACCAATCTCTCAAACAACAGTACAGTAGCAATTAATATCACAACAGGTGATAAGTTTTGCTTTTGCCACATAATATATAATATATTCTAGGACGTACAAGAAAAAATAAATAGTATCGAATTTTTATAGGGTTGCTTGCTTCCTCTGTTTATTGCAAACGTGTAGTAATATTAACAAATTATTAGCAATTCCTAAATCAGAAACACATTTTAGTTCAAGCTAAATTTAATAGGAGTTTTTGTAGAAAAGCGAAGTTTAAGATTAAAAGAGAAGTAATGAAATGGATGTAGCAAAAAAATATGCTATATGTACTATGTAATCAAAAATTGTGACGAAAGTAGTTTCGATATAAACTCCTTCATGAGGAAAGGGGACATTAATTCCGTCAGATATTGTACTTCTTGATTAATTTAAAGCGGTGTGTCCGGTCTCCGAAACATTTTGTGTATGTATAAAATAAATGATTAAAGATAGGAAGCTGAAATGCTCTGTATAACTCTGCGAAATTGGTTTAAATATACTAACTTTCAAAAAATCCGAACACCCAGTACGAATTGGCCAATTTTAATAAAATTTATACATAATGTTTGTTTAATCAAACTTAAGAAATTATTTCATTTTCGAACTGAAATATTAACAAATTATAATTAAAACAGACCAAAGCAAACGGAATAATATAATACTAATAAATATATATATATATATATATATATATATATATATATATATATATATATATATATATATATTGTTACGTGTCCGTAACGCTCAACGCTTCATCATGTTATTTTGTAATATAATTAATGATATCTTTAATATATTTTGCTACATTTCTAACGAACCTACCTGTATAGGTATCGTTATTCGTTATTTATCCATATATTTAATTTCTTTCAAGTTTTTTCTTTTTTTTTCTCGAACCTCAGTGCTCGCCTTTTTCAAAGGAAAAGTACGGGACTCGCTCTCTACACTCCGTCGTTAGTTGCCGAACTTAAAACGTGGTTACGTTCTCTCTTATCACCGATATTTATCGATGTAGCCTTACTGTAATTGGTATAATTACGGCCCCGTGAGGGATTTAATTGATATTTATATCGGAATTATTCGCTAATGCGATATCTCACTTAGAGGATTCTAAGTGATGGGATATGAAAATATATACGTAAATACACGTAAACAGCACTTTATTAATTTCACCGCCATCGAACGATTTCTTCGGTATGTATCTGGGCTTTCTTTGTTTTTTTCCTTTCACTTATTTCGTTGTTTATTCCTTTATTTAGATGGTGTAACCGACGGGCGAGGAATAACGAAAAACCACCTTAATATTCCCGCATGTGACGCTTTTTCGGAAGGGAGAAGGAATACAATAGCCGTTCTACCTGACAGATAAAGCTTTCGTTTATTATTTTATTTCGTTTTTTTGTCATTCGCCGTTCTCTTATTTTATTATTTATACATTATTATTGCAATTAACTACCATTTTACCCATTTTAATAAATTCCCAGGTGTTTTTCAAATGAAATAACCTGTGTTGCCTGACCTGTTTTTTTGGGTAATTTCTTATACTTTTCTACGTTCGCTTCACGAACAGATGTAAAACTTTTCAATATTAACTTGCTTTTATTCATGTATATTATTTGAATGCTTTAGTTATATGCATTACATATTTTTGCTAACTTATTTGAATTTAAAACTTCCTAGCTTAAGATCGATTTATTTCAATGAACTGTTGAAATTGTAAAATACATTGTGAACCAACAAGAAAGAAAGGAATACGTATTTGTTTTTTATAGGGCGAACTTAGGCCATCAGCCGCATTGTAATTAATTCTATATATCGATTTATTTTAAGTACATCACCTATTGTTCCTAATTATTTTTCTTTACGTTTGACTGGCCTTCAGCCACATAATATTAATTCATTATATGCATTTAATTTAATTTTTTTGATAATATACTTTATACATGGTTTCTAAGTAAATTAATAGCTTAATCATAAGTTCACCAGTTCAAGATTCATTTATTTTTTTCTCCTCTCATACTGAGTGTGACAATAAATAGGAATTGTTTGGTTGGAAACAGCGTAGTTCTTTTGTCTCTCGATCCTCGAGTGGAACGCGTCTCAGTTGCGGAACCGGCCTTCTACCCCCCCCCCCCCCGCTACTTGCCTTTTTTTAATATAATATTTTCGTCAATATTTCCGAGTTTGCGACGTCCAGCGGCATAAATTCGGTGGCGCCCTTGACCACCATTTTAGGTTGATTTACTTACCTCTGGGTATCCCCACCCCTGGGCTGAGGCAGCCTCAGAAGCCGGGTGGGCCGTTGGACGTTGGCAAGAATGGGCAGGGGGGCAGTTTCAGTCGCCCGAGACCGGATCTGCTCGGGGGTGCATTTAGAATTTTTTTTTCTCTCCTTTTTTTTTCTTAAGCGCGGCGCTTAACATAACGCATAACGCTTAACGTAACAATATATATATATATATATATATATATATATATATATATATATATATATATATATATATACACTAAAATACGCAACACACAATACATCAGGTACAACCGATAAATTATTTATAAAACTCTATATACGCACCAAAAACAAACAAAATGGTTAATTTGAAGTGTTGACACATGTGTTATGATTTTTACTACAGCGACATCTGAGTTTGCCTTTCATTGTATTAAAAGAAATAAATAAATATGTACATGTGTCTTATTATAAGACAATAATGTTAGATTCAAATAAATTCAGACAAGTTTTCGTATATTCTTGCGCGTCTCGATTGTTTCTGGCTATGTTATGTAATAAAAATTGTGACAAAAGTAAACTACTCAAAAATGAATAGGGAATTAGATCTCTTTTTAACAGATCTAATTAATTCGATTAAATTTAACGTATTTTCTCAAACTATAGATAAATTAGAAGGCCCACAGTCGTTTGTGGACATTTTATTTGGTAAATGTCTTTTCTGTGTGATAAAATATTGAATCTTGTATTTTAACCTTAAATTAATTTAGAATACAAAATTATAAAAATCGCATTTTTTGACAAGTATTCATTTTAAACGTCATTTCACATTTTCACGATGCCAAGACGTCATTTAAATAAAGAAACTTTTGATTTAATTGCGTTATTGCATCAGCGAGGGCAATCTGGAGCAGAAATTGCCGCAATTTTTAATGTGTCTCCAAGTGTTGTTAGTAGGGCTCTAACAAGATTCCAACAGATAGAATCTGCAAAAGGAGAAGACCCGGTAGCGGATCTGAGAGGAAAACAAATCAGAGACAAGACCGCTACATACGAATTCAGACAAGGATGAATCCGTTTAGAAGTGCTGTATGGTTGCAAACACAGTTACGTGTCGCCACTGGAGTTAGAGTTTCAGATCAAACCATCAGAAACCGTCTGAGGGAAATGGATCTTCATAGCTGCAGGCCTGTGAGACGCCCAAAATTAACTAATGCCAATAGAATGGCTAGAAGAACTTGGGTTAACCAACGACTAGCAGAAAATTTTCAATGGGAGCATGGTTTATACACCGATGAATCCAAATTCTGCTTATTTAGTGATAATCGTAGAGTAAGGGTCTGGAGAACTCGAGGAGACCGTTATAGACGCGAGTTTACAAAAGCTGTGGTGCCTTTCGGCGGCGGTGGTATCATGGTGTGGGCGGGCATTAGTTTGAATGGACGTACGAACCTCCATCTCTTTGAAAACAATGTCAATGGACACATATACAGAGATGACATTATTCAGCAATATGTGGCCGACTTTCGTGAGGCTGTGGATGAAAACATGGTTTTTATTGATGATAATGCAAGACCTCATCGTGCACAAATTGTAATGCAAGCAATAAATGACCTCCATATTAACCATCTACCTTTACCACCAACGTCTCCTGACTTGAATGCAATTGAGCACATTTGGGACAGACTTCAAGAACAGCTCAACGAACATAATCCACCCCCAGTTAACGTGCAACACTTGCGGGAAATTTTACCGCTGTGTTGGAGAAGAGTGTCACAAGAACACATTAATAATTGCATTATGAGTATGCCCCGAAGATGTACAGCTGTGAGAGATGTCCGTGGCCATTATACTCGATTTTAGAATTAATTGTTACAGAAAAATGTTTATTTTAGCTATTGTTAAAAATGTTGCTTATTTCATTTTTGATCATTTCTTAGTAATCTAACGATTTTTCTGAATAAATATACTTGAAAATTTTAAATTGTTGTGTACAATTATGTATCTAATCTAATACACTACAAATATTTACCCATACTATCTAAAAAACACAAAAAAGTAAAAATTCCTTATTCATTTTTGAGTAGTTTAGTTTCGATATAAATTCCTCCACATGTGGAGACATTAATTCTGTCGCGTACTGTACCTTAGATTTCCACATTAATTTAATTGTCAAAATTTACTTGGCTTTTTCCCCTTTCGACAACTTTTCAAACTCATGTTCTTGTTTCTTCCAAGCAGGATAACATATTGTTGCTTCACAGCGATGAACAAGCAACGCCTACGGTAACACGTCCGATAATATATCTATCGTTAAGGAAAATCATTCGCATTTCCTAGCGGAAAATTACTTCACACCTACCGACCGAACGCCGGCTAACTCGGAGCACAATCAAAATTCCGTACCTTACCTACCTCTCTAGCTAGGCACTCGTCTCATCTCGCTTACGTTTCCTATCCGACACTTTTTTCAGATCTTATCGGAGATTACGGCCTCACATAAAGAGGCGGTATATAATCGGATACTAATCAATGCAGTGCGATTTCAATGTTAAAGACCGCTGTTACCGAGTCACTGACCATAGTTATAAAGGAAAGTTGCGGAAGAGATGCAAAAAATAGTCTAAATACATATTTAGAAGTTCAAGTTTTTTATATATTCACGTCGAAATATATTAATTAAAATGTATAATCGAAATATCTTTAACGATGCGTGGTTTGCTATAATAATAATGTCAAATAAAATTTAGAAATTATTTTTTTAACTTCGATATATTTTGTAATCTGTTTAGCGGTGATTAATTAGCCTCTTTACAAACTTTGGCAATGAAAACTAGACGTAATTTTATGAAGAAATGTTGATATAAATGTAGGCTCTATCTCTCTTTGTTAAGAAGTTAGAAGGTGTTTGAAATATTGATTTCTTTGCACACTAATGTGTACTCATATTTTAAGAAAATCAAAATCATTTATTGTAGCAGAAAGCAACGTTGAGACTACAGAAAATATTCAAAAATAAGATAATTCTGCTGAATATACAACTAGCAATGACGAATTAAATTCCCCCTACACACGTAAGAAATTCATATTATTTCCAATATGACTTACAGCATCTCGAATCCTCTGCAATAATTGAAGACGATCATTTATTTCCACGGTAAGTTGCTAACAAGCTGCTTGAAGTGACCCCATAAATAAAAAACGCAAGGATTAAAGTCGGGTGATCTAGGTGGCCATGGTATACAGGCTGATTCATTTTCGGCCCTCACCATGGGGATCTCGCTTATTATTGGAGATAGAGTATAGGTTTAAATTTGGCAAAGTTGTTAAATTTTGTGTTTGTTATAAATCCGTAAAGAAAATAGACCTGTGACAAATGACCTTCGTTATTTATAAAAAAAACGCGAAAACTCCATTTTCTTCTTTTACCTGTAGCACCGACATTTGGCCTTGTAGAGAAAAAATAAAAACACAACCTTGTGGCCATTTCTAAACCTCTATCCAGTGGTGTACTCTAAATTTTTATACGTTTCGTTTCTTTCTGGCCATCATCAATTATCTAATTTCTTATAGGCGCCATATTGGATTTAGACATCTTCGGAAAGAGTTCTTTTTCTGATTTCAACCATGTACCACATGCTGACTATAGTTTTTGACATTAGGTTTTATTTGAAAGAATAAATTATAAGATTAAATAAGGTAGCCTTTGGAATTTCAATCTGTCAAACATTTCATTTATTGTTCATTAATAATACAAAAATGTCATAAACTAACGAAGAGAAACGAGATATGATAAGTATTTTTTATTCTTCGAAACGAAATTCAGCAGTAGCGAGTACAAGATAACAAAAACATTAATAAAAATACATAGAAAAGTAAACAATAAACAATTAAGTAAATGTTCAATTATCTGGCCATCTTCGGTAATGCACAATTCGACACGCCTTCTGGCATTTTGTACTGCCCTTTGTATAGTTCTTCTACGAACTGCATCGAAGACATTCTGAAGTCTGTCTCGTAATTCTTCAATGTTTTGTGGCGCATCTAATTTATAAATATTATTTTTAACATATCCCCATAAAAAAAAATCTAGCGGACTTAAATCAGGTGATCTCGCAGGCCATTCAACAACTCCCCTATTTCCAATCCAACGGTTTGCAAACTCTTGATTTAAGAAATTTCTAACAACAGCTGCATTGTGTGCTGGTGCGCCATCTTGTTGCCACCATAAATATTGTAATTGATTTAATGGGATATTGTCGTCAAGATAGTCAGATACGTATGTACGTAAAATGTTTAAATATCTTTCTCTATTTAAACGTTCTTCATACATAACTGGTCCTAAGAGACGATTTGCCAAAATACCCATCCAAACGTTTATTCCAAAACGATGTTGTGGTCTTCTAGCCCTTTTTGTCGGGGATTTTGTACTCCCCAATAGTGCTCCGTATTTCTGTTGAACATTCCAGAATTTGTAAATTTTGTTTCATCTGACCAGATGATTTTGCTTAAAAAATTTTCGTCATTTTCTATCCTTCCGATTAACCAATTACAATATTCTAGCCTTCTTAAATTATCTCCAGGCAGTAAAGAGTGACTAACATGGATGCTGTATGGTTTAAACCTACTTTTATGTAAAGTTCTCCAAACTCTGGACTGGCACAAATTTAATTCTGACGCTACTTCGCGTGTAGAAATTGACGGATTATTATTTATTTATAAAAATACAAGATTAACATGAAATTTGAAAACACGCTTTTAATTTACCATTTGTAAAATATCTTGTCGATTTTCATTTATATTCCTGTTGTCTTGACCATTACGCGGCTTAGTAAACGATCCATTCTCGACCAAATTTCTGTCGAGATCTAGAAAAATGGTACGATGAGGCTGTTGTCGTTCTGGATATAATTGTAGATATCTTGTACTCGCTACTGCTGAATTTCGGTTCGAAGAATAAAAAATACTTATCATATCTCGTTTCTCTTCGTTAGTGTATGACATTTTTTGTATTATTAATAAACAATAAATGAAATGTTTGACAGATTGAAATTCCATGACTACCTTATTTAATTTTATAATTTATTCTTTCAAATAAAACCTAATGTCAAAAACTTTAGTCAGCATGTGGTACATGGTTGAAATCAGAAAAAAAAACTCTTTCTGAAGATGTCTAAATCCAATATGGCGCCTATAAGAAATTAGATAGTTGATGATGGCCAGAAAGAAACGAAACGTCGTATAAAAATTTAGAGTGCACCACTGGATAGAGGTTTAGAAATGGCCACAAGGATGTGTTTTTATATTTTCTCTACAAGGCCAAATGTCGGTGCTACTGGTAAAAGAAAATGGGGTTTTCGCGTTTTTTTTAATAACGAAGGTCATTTGTTACAGGTCTATTTTCCTTACGGATTTATAACAAACACAAAATTTAACAACTTTGCCAAATTTAAACCTATACTCTATCTCCAATAATAAGCGAGATCCCCATCGTGAGGCCGAAAATGAATCAGCCTGTATAACCTCCGTTACCAATCTATTTATTAGAAAAATGAGTATGCAGCCATTCGATCACTTATCTTCCTCGGTGAGTTGGAGCCCCGTCATGCTGATGCCCACATATCTTACATCAGGTCGAGTGGAACGTCTTCCAGAAGATCAAAAATTGTAATGCCCAAAAAGATATGGTACCTCTCTGCATTTAAAGTTCCATATTCCATATACAATTACAAAAAGTGTGTTGTTAAATAAACCATTCCAAAGACTTATACTAAATCTCTGGTGAAAATTACACATTCTGGTCGCATGTGGATTGTCCAGAGAAATTATTAATACCGTCTCTTGAAAAATGGGATTTATCAGACCATAGAATTTTTGAAAAAAAAAAGTGGTTATCTAGGTGTGTTGTTGCAAAATTCAGTGACAAAAATTTAGTCGCTGTTAAGCATCTCCGTGATGCAGTGGTTGTACACTTTGTCAACGATAAGGGTGCATTCTCTAGCGATGTAGTGTTCACCACACAAAACTTTGTGATTGCCTTAAATTTCGTGCTATGCGTCTGCTACTATTTTCCGGTTGTTCAGTCGCAGCATTCATAACTAAAGACGGCAGACTATGTGCCCGGGTGACAAGAATCATTTCACCATGTGTACTAAATATTATTTTGGATACTATAATATAAATATGTTTTGAAGGTGCATCTGTTATTGCCAATAATACCACTTTTTCTTTAGAATAAATGTTTCGTTCATTGTTAGAAATACAAAATAATATTTTTTTTTTATTTTTATTTAGAACTGTAAAATATATGTTCAAATTCTGTTATCTCTTTGATAAATGCATGTATGGAAATATTTAGGAAACTACTAAATATATGTTTTTCTGCTCCGATATGTAAACAAAGCGAGAGGAATGAAAGATAATAATAATATATGTTCAAATTCTGTTATCTCTTTGATAAATGCATGTATGGAAATATTTAGGGAACTACTAAATATATGTTTTTTTTTTGTTCCGATATGTAAACAAAGCGAGAGGTATGAAAAATAATATTTAGTACACATGGTGAAATGATTCTTGTCACCATGCACCGGGCACATAGTCTGCCGTCCTTATTCATAACGTTTAATACAAGGGTTGTCTTTTATATTTGGCATATAGAGTTGTAATAAAACAGTAGATAGATGTTAAAGACTTTTCGAAGTATTGTCCGTAAAGATTAATGCCCTTTTGCACGCACTCCAACCAACTCTGGAAGCAGTTATTCCACTCGTTTATTGGTACAGTCAAATTGCGTGTTTGAAGGCACCGATTGCTCTTTATGCGACTGGAACCTTTGACCACGCAGTCCGTTCTTGATTTTTGGAAAGCTCAAAAAATCGTTGGTACTGTACGCGGGATGGTCTAACAATTCGACGTTTTGTTGCGTTAAAATTCAATTATCTTGTGAATTGTGTGCGAACTTGCATTCTCTTGGTGGAGGATGATTCGTCGTCGTGGGTTGGTTTCTCGGAGCTCAGCGATGACTTACGGCAAACAAATGGTTGTATACCAATCGGCAGTAACAGTTCTTTGATCTTGTAGGTGTTACTTTAACAGCTATACCTAAAATTGTCTTACCAAAAATCGGTGAAAAAAACAAATCCACACTTAATCGGGAATACAACCAACAACTAATCAAAGTTCCAGTAATAAAAAAACACCACACGAATAGCTAGAGGCACATCTTCTAGTAAATTTACAAACTTATTTTGTAAAAAAAAATCTAAATTGATCAGCATTTAAATTTGGTGGCAAAAAGATTGGACCTAAAAGAAAATCGTCCAATTTTGCTGCCTATACGTTTACTTGATAACGGGTCTCTACAATAGCTCTTGGATTTTCATCTTCCCGTACAAGTATGCTGTGGATATTCGTTATCCCATTTCGCGTAAAGGTAGCTTCATCCGAAAATAAAATGGATCGACAAATTTTCTTGATAAAATCAGTTACAACGATGGTTCTTGAATAAATCTTGACCCTTTTTTGTCATACATTTTGTCATTTGTTAAATAAATAAATTTCACTGCAATGATTTTCCATAAGTAATTTTTTAAAATCGCGCTTAATTCTAGTTGCTTATTTTCAAATTTGATGGCTTCGTGTTGCTTCTTAATGAAGGACTGTACAACTTTTTCGAATTAGGATTGTCGACTTAAAATTAATCATAGAATCGATCTTGTATCCATGGCTGCCATAAATAAGTGTAAATATTCAGAAAATATATCTTTTGTTGTACTAACTTTCATCGTCCGGATTTCTTTGACCAACTGTATTAGTATGTATTTAACCTCCTGAGTCGCACATTGTAATATCTCTTTAAAGACATTTACCTCGAATTTTAAAACGAAGCATGTTATAACGCTGTAGGATTCAATGCGCGCACCTTGCGTTCAGATCATTACATTATATGCGCACATACATATGTAGTTTATCGAGTGATCAGAGCACACCTGTCGCGGTTGCCCTTAGTACACCTAGCGTGTCTTACATACAAATGTAATGTATGTATGTACCTTTTTGTGTTCTTGAGGTTTTTTTTTTAATAAAGGAAGCGATACATTTTATGGATTTAATTAGTATTGGAGCGGACTTTGAATTTATGAATATCGTTGTCGAGCCTTTGCAATGAAATTGGTCTTATATACAGTTTTTAAATATTTGTACCACAATAATAATTAATAATAAGAAACCATTCAATCTCAGTAATACAAGATCAAGTAATACTTACAGGAAGTTATAGAAAATACATAATTAACAAACATTCAGAACGATAACAGCAGGAAATGTAATTTACACACTGAAATCCTAGACATATTACTGAATGATGTAAAATAATAACAAGAACAGAAGATAACAGTAGATACAATAGTGCAAGAAAGATACTAGACCAAACAATAGCACAATACAATCTCATTAATGACATATCAAGCGAGCCACAAAATTTGTTTCCTAGGTAGGCCGTGAACGACTGAGATAGACATATAAGTCACGCCTGAGCTTAGAGAATTGTCTAAGTGTCATTTGTAAATAATGATAAGTGAAATTGACAAGTTACGATTTCACCTATTACTAAAATTACGAAATGTAGGCTAGATGACATAATCAATCTAAGACAATTGATTTAATCCATGGCATACTCTGAAAACTTTTTTTTTGTGTCTCACTCCTTATCTACAGCCTTTTATAAATATACACCGACAATTCTCGAAAACCAGAGGTAGAAACTCTATTGGGATATCACAACACATATCAGATATCGTAGGATGATTTGACGGAAGATAAGACTTGGCTATCAGTGTTTGTCTGTGACAAAAATTGGTATTATTTTCGAGGAGACCGTGCTTTTACATAGAGCTATTTAAATTTTCACTCTGTGATTTTTTATTTTTGTATATACAGGTTAGCCCTGAATAGCGCTAACTATGCGAATCTGAAAAATACGTACTCGTACAATTGTCTAAGTGAAAATCAATAAAGAAATTTCTTTGTAATTCATTAAAAATTTCTACATTTTTGGGACCAAAATGTAGTTAAAGTCAGCCCATATCTTTGTTTATTTTATATTTATCGGAATACAGCTGTAATTCAAGTACATTGACCTGCAAAAAAATAGATAAAATTCCAGATAATACCTTTAACAATAAGGTCCTATTGTTTTCTACCAAAAAATACTCGGCCGCACTTATGGTAATGTTCTTTTCTTGTGGATATCAATAATAGCCTTTACGTCGAATATGTCGACAAACCTATGCCGCATTAATTAAAATGATATTAAAACTAAATAGTTTGAACGCTAGATTTCTTTTAAAAGTAAAATTATGTTTATAATAAAACAAAAATCGTCATAAAACAAGCTTTTATGTAGCGTGTCCATTGTGACACATACCTGGTTTTTAATTATTTGTATGGAATTATTTACATATATTTTTTTTCTTTAAATTTATGTGTGGTGCTGAAAAATACCGGTAGAACAATATAATTAGTCGGTAAAGAGAATTACTGATGAATTAGAGGTGGAAGCCCGTATTGATTTCTCCATATCCATTTTCTCGTTACTACGTGTACATTGGACCGCGATTTTTGTCCACTCGATGTTTTGACTCACGTCATTAGTTGCGGGGCGTTATCACGGACATGGGCACTTACAATGTATGTATTCTCATTTCATTCAAAGCCCAATGGTTAAACAAGGATAAAACACTGAAATGAAAATGTGGGATTGTCTTCGCCGTAAGACCAATAAGATAGACAGAGATAACATGCGGTCATCAGCCCGCCACGACACCCCTGTACTACGATAGCCGAATAATTCAATTTTGACGTTTAATATCTTACTTTGGTTTATTTTCGTTTTATTGCTTTTCTGATTAATTTCTTTCTATCTAGCAAATAATTGATCTTTTTATAACACAAAGAACTGTTTTTAATACATTTTCAGTAAGTAATCTTATCACTAAATTATTTATTGGTTATAGGTTAAGAACACATTTATTACAGATATGCCTGGAAAACCTCTAACAAATATAAATGCAGCTTTTGAAGTATTTCTTATATTCTTATTGAAAGTTATATATTGAATTGTTTGTTACTGTTTTGAAATTAATTAATTTAAAATGTCAAATTATTTTTTTAGCAAAATCCACTCGAAAAATTTTAGTATATTGCTTACTTACAAAAGGTGTTGCATTAGATATAGTTGCTCAAGATCAAACTCAGACATAAAAAAAGCATTTATTGAAAGTAAATAAAAGCAAATGAAATTGTCAAAATTTTACACAGCATCTAAATATAAGTCTAAATAAAATAATATTAAAACACTGCCATGAAACATGAGCAAGATTTATCAGTTCTTTTTCTTTTGAATTTTATTCCGGTCTTCTATTAGTGCCAATTAGTGCACCTTAAAATATTATTTGAAGGAGATTTGATCATTTTAAATTTGCCATGCTTCTTCTATATTAAATAAGCTTTTATAGCAAATATATGCATTTTATGTGTTCTATATTTAGACTGGCACGATTTATTGTTGAATATTTTGGTTCTTTGAATAAATACATAACTTACATGTCATGAGATGAATGATTGACATCACCGAAAATTTCATTCATAACCACTGTTCTTGACGTTTTATTAAAATTAATTTTAATAAATATAGCTAATTTTAGCTAATGAATAAAAAATGTTATAAAATTTAGGATATTAGAATTAGATAATTAGAATATTTAGGATATAAACATAATCTTAAAGCAGTTTTCTTTTAAATACAATTCTATTTTATAGTAATGAATTTGAGCCAGAAGTGTTGATTTGGTTCATATGGATGAAAATTAATGGCGTAAGTCAAAACATCGAATGCATTGATACTATATCCTTCACCCATTTCTTTCTTGGTCACTATACACAACTAATATTGTATATGCCGAAATCTCTTAACTGCTTCTTTCGGGAGTTGCGTCATGTAGATGTCATTAAGTCCTGTAAAGGGCTATTTTCTTAACGACCTTTCGGCAATCTTTCTGCTGACATTTTCAAGTCGGCATCGGCACAAACTTTTCTGACACGTTACGATGTTGAACGTGAAGATTTTTTCGGGAATATCGTAACAAGTGATGAAGCATGGGTCTCTTATGTCAACGTTGAAACGAAAAGACAGTTAATGCATTGGGGTCGCTCTAACTCGTCTACGAGGAAACCTTTAAAGTGCCGTCAAACTTTTTCTGCTAGAAAAGTCATTGTCACTGTCTTTTGAGACAAGAAAGGCGTTTTTCTTGTAGACTTTATGGAACGCGAGACACTGAACACAGTGCCACAACATAGCTTAATTTACAGGCGGCACAGTTCTCTGAAGAGAGCATTCAAAAGCTGGTTCATCGCTATGACAAATGTCTCAATCTTAATCACAACTATGTATAAAAACAGCTGAGAGTAGTAACTTTAAGTTGTATATAATAAACACCTCTTCATGTAGTGGTGTTTTTCTTAATAAACAAACGGAACTTACTTTACGAATTGCCCTCGTACAAGTGTGAACGGTATTATCGGAATCGTTACAGTAGAATAATGCCAAAATTATAATTTCATCGAACTAAAAATCTTGAATTATACGAGACAACATCCCTAATTTGTTGCTTAGGTGTCGCCGGCCACCCACATACTATTGAACCCGGAAAAGGTCGGGCTCTTTGAACTGCTTCGCACACTCCACGGTGCTACCGGGAATAATAATTAACTGGGAGCGCGTGTTAAAACAACGTTTCAAAAATGACTGCGTGTATTATTTTTAGCAACAATTTTTGTATCATAAATCACTTCATCGTGAAAAGAGAATAAAGAAAATTAGTAAAATCTGACAGAAATACCCAAGGCAAAGTAAAAAATAAAATAAAATAAAATCATTAAAATGAAAAGTTAGTGTTTTTATTTTTATATCATAAATCATTTCTGTGACAACAAAAATCACAAGGAAAAGTCTGAAGTATCTTGAGAATGAAATGTTTCTATTGTAGACACTTGGTATTGTCTTCTTTTTCAATTTATTAATTAATTTCAAACAATTACTTTTTAATTTAATTAAATTCTGTTAGTTTATAAGTATGCATAAATTGATGTTATATCAAAACTAAAGACCGCCATTCTCGGTCGGCTCACGGAGGCGTGGACAAGCGAGAGGTTTGGAATATTCACAGAAAGCATTTTTCAAGACACTTAAATACATCTCCGTGATACCTTTATTAAGTCGTAATTTGTTTTTACATTTATATGGGGGACTTCAAAATATAGATTGATTTACAATTTAAAAAAAAAAAAAATCAATAATTTTCAATTATTTTAATCCTAAGGAGTTCTGTTTGAATTGTAGCCTCTGTTCGCGCCGGAACGAGAAGATCCTTTGAGAACTCTTCCGGTTCTTAGCTAGCATCCCAAAATAAACAAAAAAGTCTTAATACACATGTGTCCGTAAAGTAACGGTTTCGAAGATATGGAATGTTATTCTTTTTTACCTCGATTTTTTATTTTGCAAAAACTTGCAGCTTTTTATCATAGTTGGTCGATGGTTTGTGAAATAAACAATAAGTATTTTACTGTTGTTGTCAGTGCACAAGTTTTCGTTTGTTATGGCTGTTTACTCTAACGCAGAATTAGCCGACATGCATTTCATGTATGGTCGTGCTAATGGGATTGCCACCGAAGCGAGACGTCTTTATGTCCAAATCGCCAGATTCCTTCACATCGTATGTTTGGAAGAATTCACCAAAGATGGCGTGATACTGGTTCATTGAGCACAGTGCTATTTATCCCGAATACCAAGGTCCGGTATCTACTCCTAGAGCAGAAGAAGAAATTCTAGCACGGATAAAGCACAATCCGGAGACGAGTGTGCGGAGAATAACAGCCGATATTCGAATTAGTGATCCTCTTATTTGGAGAATCCTACACGAGCAGCTGCTTTATCCGTACCATGTACAACGAGTGCACGCCTTAAAACCACTTGTCGCTGGTTTCTACGCAAGGATGCTGAAGACCCCCGTTTTCTTGCCAATATTATTTTTACGGATGAAGCCGGGTTCACACGAAATGGAGTTGTTAATTTTCACAATACCCATGTTTGGGCCGACGAAAATCACCATGTGTAATGGAATCTGGACATTAGACACGTTTTTCATTAAACATTTTTATGGGTATTGTAGGCGACGAAGCTTTTAGGTCCTGTTGTCTTACCAAACCGATTAACAGGCGCTGCATAACTAAACTTTCTGCAGAACACGATCTGTGATCTTTTGGACGACATTCCTTTGGACCAAAGGCAACAAATTCCAGCATGATGGTGCTCCAACACGTAGATGGGTATGAAGGGGCAGCCCTGTTTTATGGCCTGCAAGATCGCCTGATTTAAACCCTCAAATTTTTCTTCCTTGGGGATATTTGAAAACATTGGTCTACGGCACTTCTGTAAATAGCCTCGAGGAGCTGCAGATACGAATTAATCAAAAATGTCAACAAATCCGAGCTAATGAGGGGGTCTTAGAAAGAGCTCGAACATCCTTCAGACTGCTTGGAACAGAAAGGAGGGCACTTCGAACATCTTATGTAACTTTGTTTTTTTTTTTGCTAGAAGCATCCTTTGTTTGCTTCTACGTAATTAGTATATTATGGGACAAGTGGTTGAAATAAAATTTCAACGTTGAGTGGTCTTTTTCAACGAGCGATAGCAAGTTGAAAAAAATAACTCAGCCACGAGTTGCATTTACTATTTTTTCTACGAATTTAAAAAATAAACGTTAATAAACCATTTTTTATTATTTTTAAGGTACCTACATTAACTATAATAGAGCAATTTGTGTAATTAGCGCCAATTGGATTTATACATTTATCGGAAGTATTTGTATTCATTTTGCAGGACCCATCAGGAATAACTGAACTTGAGCTTGTTCATTGTTTATCCGTAAATAACTTCTAGGCTATATAGTTTCTTGCATATATCCATCGATGTCCATAAACTTTCTATAAGTGAACATGTAAATATGTTTCGACTTGGTAGGGATTAAATTAAAAAATGCATTACTAGCCGCTTTTGTAATTTATTCTGGCTCTACATTATCACTCGTTTTAACAAATTAAAGCACTTCAGAAAAAATTATACATGAAGTGACATTTCTCTTGTCAGAAATTGGATGTCAAACAATTCGAAATGCGAAATCCTGGTAGTCCGATAATTTCAAGCTCTAGTGGTTGAAATGCGATTTCAACCATCATAATCAATTTCAAAATTAGTGATTTCAACGTCATGAGTAGAAAATAGTTATTTTTGTACTCGCTTATCAAAACCTGTCATTTCACGATTCGATTTGCGTGCGTAAAAAGTCACTTTAAACACGAGTGCGTAAAAGTAAACTTGGTACTTCCTGGAACTTGATTAATTTAGTGACATTTTAAAATCATAAATCCCTAACCTTAATAATTATGCTACCCAGTTCGTTGTTTTTCTATGAAAATAAAAAGAAATGAAATAGAAATTGTTATATTTGGAAGGTATGTAATTCAATGTCAGAACAGCAACAAATATTATATAAATTACAATTATTCATTCTTTTCAGAAATTGAAACGGAACAATTATTAAAAATTTTGATTGGGCAATTTTGACAACCAGAGATTGATACCCAAGGGATTAACTGGTTTGTTTGAATTGATCTTGATTGCGAAGGTAAAGTAACGTAATGTATTATTACATATATCTTGTATTTCAGATGTCGAACAAGTTGCAGGCGGAGTTGATATCTCTAACGGGGTCATTGTTTTAGCTAACTGAATTCTACTATGCAGAGAATTTTCGATATATCCTTCTGCAACCGTAGATGATTTCCATCAACCATGCCTTTTAATTGAAAGCAAGTCACCTCCTTGGTTTGCCAACAATGTCGCTGAACTCCTTCGAAAACAGTGACCTGTGAAGTTACTTGCGCTATCAAGCTGAAGGTACTCAGCTATTCGCATTGGAATTTTGCCAATTGTATTAAGACCAACAGGTGAACAAACACACTTGCCATTGCGATATGTTAAAAAGAATCGCTGCTGGCTGTCCGGCCTTAAATTTGCATATTGCCGAATTAATGCAATCCATTCAGGCTTAATGATTGCAAATGTACGGCTGTTACCTGTTTTAGTTTCTAGAATTGTTACGATAATTAAATTCGGTTTAAATTCTATGTCTCGCAATGACATTTTGCAAAGTTCTTCACGTCGACACGCTCCAGAAATACCCAATATTAATATTGCCTATAAATACATATAGTGTTGTATGGAATTTAAATATATGGAAATGACTTTACCTTCATTAGTAGGAACAAAGAATTTGGTGCTTCAACAATAAATTTAGTAATTTGTTCTTCGGTCAATACTGCCGATTTTTTAGGCTGATGTTGCTTCGTTATCTGTTTTAAATACGCTATGAGTTTTGCATATTTAGATATATCCGTATTATCATATATTATTAAGCATGATTTTAACATAGAATAAGTGGACCATAACGATTTATTTGATTGTAAATTTTGAAAATAAACTAATAAACAATTTTCGGAGTATTTTTGTATATTTTTAGATCTAGCCCAAGTTACGAATTTAGTATAAGTGCTTTTGTATGTTTTTTGATTTTATGGGTAATAAATTATCCACTGCAATATTGGCAGCTTCGCGAATTTCAGGCGGTGTACATTGCATTTCATTATCAGAATTCATGTTGTTGGTGAGGTTTTTATTTTGTATGGAATTTTTTGAATTTGATAATTTAAAATTAAATGTCACTTCAAATAATCAATACTGTCAACTCAAATTTTTTTAATTAATATCAAGAGATTAGTAGTGTGTCATAAACGATAACGTATTTAACAATATGTATTATTATTATAGTTCTCGTACAAAAAATATTGTACAAACTTCGTGTGTGAAACATTTCGCGAATTCGTGTCCATAAAGCGCTCGCCTACGACTCGCGCTTTAAACTGGTCACTCAATCGCGAAATATGATTTCACGCACTTGGTTCGTAAATAACTATTATGATACAAGTGTTAAAAGTGCGATTTTATTTTGCGAGTAAAAGATTTTCAATTTACGAGCAAAATAAAATAGCATTTTTAACACGTATATCGGTACACTATTTTTTCTGTAAACACAATTTCTGTTACAAAATTTTTATAAAAAGTGTGATGAAAATGCACTGATCAAAATCTGAGAGCTTATGAATACGTTTTGACACAATCGTTAAATCACGTCAACTTAAGTTGTCACAATTTATACAAAAGATGAGATAGGAAATTTCAGTTCCTATAAACTATTTGTCTTCAAATAATAATTCTGAAACTACTGCAACACAGGGAATAAATATCTCGAATTGCACAAACTGTACATTTAATATTAATTATCCAAGGAATATGTAATTTTTATTTAGTAATAAAAACGACTTTGATATATACTGACCGCCATAAGTAAACGTAGTTATATTTTAATGAAATTTACAGGAAAGACGTATTTTATTCATATTAAGAAACGATGAAAATTTCAACAAGATTCAACAGAAAAATAATCAAGGTACCTTAGAAATAATAAACAATTGCTTTTGACATTTATTTGGCGTTGTTTACTTAAGTGTTCCTATAAAGCAAACGTGCAGGTTTAATTAGTGTCATAGTGGAAAAAAATGCCTCCTATTCGACGACGCGCAAATTTTCATCAATTAACGGAATTTGAACGTTTCGTCGACTTACGAAAAGCCGGATTATCAATTCGTGATGTCGCTAATCGTGTGGGCCGCAGTGTTGCTACAATTGCTCTATGTTGGCGAAGATGGAGAGAAAATAATGAGGAGCGACGACGTCCACGGATTGGACGTCCTAGACTCACCACCGGTCGTGAAGTTCGTGCTCTTCGTCTTGTGGCTCTTAGAGACCATTTTTCCTTAAGAAGATAAGTTGGTGATAGATGGAGAGGTTTAGTTCATCAATAGATCTCCATACGATCTGTGTATCGAAGGATTCGATCTTTTGGGCTTACATGGTACCCTTTATTTCTTTGTTTACCTCTAACTCCACATCATCGAACTGCACTACTGGAATGGGCTAATGATAGGTTGCATTGGAATGAGGAATAGATTGAATCGATTCTGCCTTTACTTGATGTAAATCCATATCAAATGATAAAAACACACAACGTTGTATTAGATTTACACTTTATTTAATAATATTTAACAATGACTATATAACAGCTGTTTCACCGTACAACGGTTTCTTCAGACTTAAGAAAACAAAATATAAACATTGCATATAAAACCAACAACCATATTAGTAACTACATCAAAAACAATAAAAGTAAAACAGCACATCATAATAAGTCAGGTGTGTATAAACTAACTTGTGGCACATGTACTAAAACATATATCGGGCAAACAGGTAGAACGTTCAAAAAGCGCATATACGAACATTATTATTCGTTTAGAAATGGGAAAACAGATTCAGCATACTGCAACCATTTAATTGAAGAAAGCCATAGTTTTAATAATAATTTCAAGATCCTACACGAAGAAAAGAAAAGTAAGAAACTCGATTTATTAGAAGCAATGCAAATTAATAAACAAAAATTTTCAAATAAATTATTAAATGACAAAACAGAGCTTAATTCCTCCCCTCTGTTGAATTTATTTCCTATTTTTGATTGAAATATTTTGTTAGATATGTGTCACTTATAATATAATTTATATTATCTATATGTATCCCTTATACTAAAAGAGGCGGGTAAAAATATTTCGGTTTCCAATTTCTGAGAATACCATTAAGTCATAAAATAAAAAAAATATTTACGTTTAAGTAAAATGTTTTATAGTACCGCTTGTTATATCTGAAGAAACCGTTGTACGGTGAAACAGCTGTTATATAGTCATTGTTAAATATTATTAAATAAAGTGTAAATCTAATACAACGTTGTGTGTTTTTATCATGAGGAATAGAATCGAGTCATCTTTAGCGACGAATCTCGATTTTGTTTATGGTCTCATGATGGCCGCAGAATGGTCAAAAGAGGGCGTCTTTTGACCAAAGAAGAAATTTGCCGTTTTTTCAACAACGACATACGGCTCTAACTCAAGGTGTAATGGCGTGGGGCGCTATCTGCTATGGAAATAGATCTCCTTTAGTAATTATTCAAGGAACATTAGATGCGAATCGTTTCATGTGTTGAGACCAGTGTTAATTTCATATCTGCAATAGCTGGTAAATCCCATTTTTCAACAGGATAATGCGCGGCCACATAGCGCAAGGGTTTCTATGGAGTTTATGAATAATGTTAATATTGATCTGCTTCCATGACCGTCGCGGTCGCCAGATTTATCCCCTATAGAACACGTATAGGATATGGTAGGACGAAGGATGAATAATTTACAGCTACCCTCAAACAGTATAGAAATTCTACGACGACGGATGTTAGGAGTTTGGGACAGCATACCACAGGCTACCACAGATGCACTTATTTCGAGTGTGCCTAATCGAGTAGCTGAATGCGTAAGAAGTAGAGGATGGCCTACGCATTATTAGTTTTATTATTAATTGTTACAATTGTATCTTGTTGAAATTTTCATCGTTTCTTAATATGAATAAAATACGTCTTTCCTGTAAATTTCATTAAAATATATCTACATTTACTGGGTGTTCATTTATTTATGGCGGCCAATATATGTTCGAAATTTTCTCACTTTGTAATTTTTGACAAACTTCAATGTGAATTTACTTTTATCTACTATCATTGTATAATGTTATTTTGCAGACCCATGTTTATTAAGACTTTTTTGTTTATTTCAGTTCATACTACTACCTCCTTTAATATTTTACACTATTTTTTTAACACGCGGTATATTAATATGCCCCCGTATTGTAACAGTAATTTGTAATAGAAGTAGAAACGTGGTAATGAAACGCTAGAAGCCGAGTAACAATGGAAGCATTTAACATATGTGCAGTGATAAGATACTTCACTATCACATTCTATACTAGTCACTTGTGTATACTTGATAAAGATTCATTTACCTTTTGAAATGTAATTCCTAATCACGTTAAAAGAATACAACGAACCTTGTAAAGCAGACGGCGTAAAATGAATTCACTACATAAAAATGTAGTTTTATTTTGAGTTGTATTCACGAGACCCTTACAGATAGTAACACTATACCCATATAACAATACGAACCGTGAATTTAATGCTAACAATGCTTGGAACCGCATAGCTCTGTTTCGCACAGGATTTCCCCATTGTTAAGCACTTTAAATTCCGATTTTTTTACTCCGTCTCTTTAAGGCAATCACCTTAAATTAAATTTGATGCCTAGACTCGACCCGGGGACATTAGAAAGTGTTCCTTTTTTGTATATATATATTAACATTAAAAAAAGAATGCAGTGAGAGAAACGATTAGAACTTTCGAATTGTGTTTGTTCATATCCCCATGACAAATAGGAGCCGTCTCAAAGATGTCACACGTACAGATATGCCGGAGCGAATACGACGAAGAAACAAGATACGGACAAAGAAGGCTTAAGAATCGAAGATAGCCGTATGTATGTACTTACACGTGAAAAGTAGGACATGGCCCGGAGATCCAAAACAAAGAGAGAGCTTCAGATTGTACACTAACACATACTACTGTTGCCGCTGGTTGCTGCTTATAGCGCTGTTGGTTTCTGACCTACTAAAGATGTAGGTTGACGGTCCAATTTTGGAGATGCTGGGGATTCAGGGCGGATAAGTTCTGTAAACTTTCTTAACGATGTGACGCTGCGTTTGTTCTGTTGTCTTTCCGTTTTGTTACACCGTTTTCTTTTTTTTTTCTAGTACCTTTGTTTTTATTGCCGGATTACAATTAATTTCCTGCTTCGAGAGTTGTACCCATGCTTAATCGCGATTTGCACGCGGTGTCGGGTCAAGTAGGATGTTATGTAATCGGGAAACTGGAATTGATGTAATATTATCGCTTTTTCAAATGTTTGCATAAACATGGGAAGAATTCAAGTTAGATTCTTTATTTTGGAGAAATTAGCAAGTTATGTAATACTAAATGGAATCTGACTGTTACAATATTACTTTTTATAGTCTAAATTTCTTGCATTTATGTAAGAAATTTATTTCCTGTTAATTATTTTTTACCGTAAACTTTTATATGTTTTTTCAAGACGTACTTACAAAAATGTTCTTGTGTCCAAATCTTTTTTTACTTATTTTTTTTTTTAAATTTTAATGATGAATACAATTTATAATACGTACAGCTTAGAATCATATATTAGTTCAACGTACCTTCCGAGTTAACCAAGAAAACGAATATTCTAAACTTCAAACAATAAATGCAGGGATACCCCAAGGCAACGAGCTTTACTTGTTATACGCATGCGATATTCCAATAGCAGAAAACATCAAACTAGCAACATTCGCTGATGATATCGCAGTCTTAGCAGTTGGAAACACCATGGACGAGACAATTATCAATCTCTAAGACCCAATGACATAAACGCATGAACCAGACAACGGCGCAAATGAAAGCAAATCTGTTCACATCAATTTCACGAATAGGAAAATAAATTGCTACCCAGTGGCATTGAATAATAATACAATTCCTATACTTGGGTCTCAATCTGGATGTCAAACTTAAATGAAAAGATTAAGTTAAAATCAAAACAGAACAATTAAAACCGAATTATAAAAATATGTACTGGTTGAAATATGCAGGATTCGAACCTGCATCCTCTGGTTTGCCGGACCACGCTCTTAACCCTTGAGCTATTAAGGGATTGAAGTTCGAATCACGGGAAAAGCCTTAAATTGCATTAAGAACAAATATTATATTGTGTCTGCAGTTGGCAAATTTGTGCAAATCAATTGCATTTTCGCGAAGTGATGTGGATGAAATAAATGCTTTCTACATATACGACGCTAATTAATCGAATTTTTTTTACTGAAAAAAAATCGCTTCAATATCATACGTGCTTGTTTTGTATACTGCATTAGTAAATTGCTGTACTTACTTTAATTACTAATTCATCTTTATTCTGAATATTATGAGATTTTACATACAATTTGATTTAGTTTTTGATTTTAGTTTTAAAAATTTATTTTTTCTATTTTGCGTTCGAAATGAACTCATTATGAAACCCAAAACAGTATCGAAATGAGCTTCATTTCGATACGCTTTTTTTCATTTTTCAATGTTGGCGTTGTTCGAATACAGAAATAAATATCATTGCTGTCATTTGATTTTAAGAATTTATGTACATTTGACAGATATGATATATTTCCGTATTTTACACAAACAACGTATGTTGTATACAATTGACAACAACATATATATGTTTCTATGTCACTCATGTTTATATTTTTAAATGAAGTATCAAGTAATGTTAACGAAAATTAGTAAATAATATGTAATATAATATACTTCGCGGATAGCAAGATTTAAATTTGAAAATGTCAAGTATCAATGTGACCAACTGCATGCTTTATATAAAAATTAAACTCTGAACTTTCAAATTAAATAATTCCAATTTAAGCAATTTATTAATAATTTAAAAAAGGTATATAACCCCTTACCACAATTATTAGTCGTATCCTAAATACGTATTTCGACAACTAAGTTGTCATCATCAGTAGGTAAAAACTACTAATTAAAGTCACACGGGGCACAGTAAAGTAAGATAAACGCTTCCGCACAACTACTATACACTGCTCTAATTCTAATTTACTACGTTTACTGTACAGATATTTCATTTCTAGGTTCAACCATTTCATTTTTGCATATGAAATGACCTTATCGTTATTTCTACAATTAGTCGTTACATTTACGTTCATGAATTTAGGAAAAACATTGTTATTTTTACACCGTTTCAGAAAATTGATATCTGTACTTATAAGTTTAATTTTAATATATAACTTATGAAAAGATTTATGAAAAGATTTCATAAGTTATATATTAAAATTAAACTTATAAGTACAGATATCAATTTTCTGAAACTGTGTAAAAATAACAATGTTTTTCCTAAATTCATGAACGTAAATGTAACGACTAATTGTAGAAATAACGATAAGGTCATTTCATATGCAAAAATGAAATGGTTGAACCTAGAAATGAAATATCTGTACAGTAAACGTAGTAAATTAGAATTAGAGCAGTGTATAGTAGTTGTGCGGAAGCGTTTATCTTACTTTACTGTGCCCCGTGTGACTTTAATTAGTAGTTTTTACCTACTGATGATGACAACTTAGTTGTCGAAATACGTATTTAGGATACGACTAATAAATAATTGTGGTAAGGGGTTATATACCTTTTTTAAATTATTATTTAACCACAGTCTCCATTGAAAGAATTTTCAATTTATTAATGTAAAAAACGCAAAATAGAAAAAATAGTATAAAAAACTCGTTTCATAAGGCCTTTTGCCGCACTCGCTCTTTAGAAAACTCGCCGCTAACGCGGCTCGTTTTCTAAACTGATCTCGTGCGGCAAAATGGTGCCTTGTGAAACTTGTTTTTTAATATACTAATTTCTATTTCGGTGCTATAAAGTGCACTTTTCGACACCCGTTTGGGTTGCATAAAGTATTACTTTTTCGCACGCAAATATTTGTTTTTAGAGGTTGGTCATTGCATAAATCAATCTAAATTTTAAACTTAAAATGACATATAACACCGCCGATTTTCAAATATTTAAAATGCTCTAGTTAAACATCAATGCTACCAACTTCGAAAAAAGAAAATTTCTACAATTTTCGTACAAAACATGCCTCTTATTTTAAGTCTTTTTGAATGTCTTTTTAATGTCCGAAATAGAAAAAATAGTATAAAATACACGTTTCATAAGACATTTTAGTGCACTTGCTCTTTAGAAAACTCGCCTTGCGGCTCGTTTTCTAAACTTGAACGCGTGTACTAAAATCATGTCTTATGCAACTTGTACTTTAATATACTATTTCGGTATTTTTTCATTGTAAAACAGACAGCACTTAAAAAAAAACAATTTGTTATAATAAATCATTGTAATTTACACATTTCAACAACTAAAACTTTAAAATGAGCGTCTTTTTCGTGAAATTCTGTTGTTAAATTGATACTCTGGTTCTTACTTGTTGTTAGGATTAGACTCTGATTCTTACTGTTTTTAAAAATACAAGCATGCAAAATTAGCCATTACCTCACAAACTATTACATAACTAATAATGATGATGACATAATTCGAGGAAATTTTGTAGGTCTTAGTAGATGGTACCTGCTAGCAATAGTACCCGGCAATATACTTTTAAAGTATGCTAATTAAGTCCTAATCTTAAACCTAAGTACAAAGTTTAGATTAAATTTTATTCATCTTTGCGGTTCATTTAAGAAACGTGAAATTATGAATAGCTAGGAAGATTAAAAACTGGGTATTGAATACGTTCAATAATTAAATAACAAAGCAAGGTAGAAATAGTCTAATCAAAAGAGTAATAAACTTGTAAATGTAAAGGATGTCGCTTCTTAGAATAGAAGTAAAGGTTTACAATTAAAATAAGATACTTAAATTATGTTTATAAAGCGGTTTAAATTTGAAAATATTATAGTTTAATTCTTATCCTAGGTTATAATATAATATAACAAAGATAAAATATAACAAATTTCGTTTTATGACGAAACATATAACTATAATTTCAGTATACAGAGTGTCAATTTGAAGTGAACATTATTTAATTCTAAATAACTAAACTACACATATTTTAAGAAAAAGAAACAAAAACAAAAATTATTATTCTCACGCATAACAAATACATAACGCTTTTTAATAACAATAATACTCTTTAACATATTTGCTCGTAATTATTCTCATTCTATTGCTAAATCATCACATTCTATCCCAATTCAGTTCTTAACATAAGATTTTATTACAAATGAAACAGATATGCATTACAGATATCTGTATCTGTACACATGGACATATACCTTGTATTTTCCAACATTTACTTCTGCCAAAGACACATGTTTCTGTCACACAATAGTACTTCGTCAGTTTGGCTAGTGAAGTAAAGTACCTCATAGATATAGCAAATTTTGTTTTATCAGGTGGCACCAGATAATCTGGTGACATCTGACAGGCAAAAGAGAGTATATTTTGTGCGTAATGCGTGCTTAACGTATTGATGTACTCAAATTTCTTAGGTAAGATTTTATGGTTAATTATATCAAATGTAAAGTTAGCTCATAACAATTTTTTAATTATAAATAATTATTACATCTTTTAAAGTTAAACTGCAATACTAATGGACATTATTATTAATATAATTGACATAATAATAAGCCACCTAACAATAAAATCTTTCAACACAGGCATAAATACTGAGAAAACAGTACATACAACTTTACGACCAACACTAATCACAGAAGGGAAATGAAAATTATCGTAAACAGCAGCCGGCTTCGACTTTCATCGAGCCGCAGTCATATTTTCAGGTTCATTTCGCAAAGTCCCCTTATCGTTCAGCCTTCGATGCGATGCCGTGGGCCGAATAGTTACTTTACCACGCCAAGGAGTGTTTACCGGGCGCAGGTTCTCCGCTTGACGGAGCACGTCCGGTCCGCGACCGATAGAACTGGTACAAGCCGCCGTACAACGTTTTTAACGATATCGTGGACCGTGATTGTGTCGAATCGGCCGAACCGGCAGTGAGTGGCGCAGATACACGTAATTTTGTATTGAGGCGGGCTAGGGATATACTGGTTGCACCGTTGCTTGGTTCGTTTGAGCGTTCAATTACTGGCTCGTAAATGGTACTTTACGGTAATTATACAGATGGTACAGTGACCTATGAACTTGATCTGTTTCGTTTGGAAAGGTGATGGAAAAATGTTCAATGGAATTTCCTAATACATTTATTCTTTAAATTTAGATGAATATTATTTAGCTGGAATTTTTATTTAATAAAAGAATCTAATTTCTTAATTAATCTTTCTTTTAAAATGAGCAAGAAAAATTAAGTGTAATACATATAATTTAAAGAGTTAAACCTACTAACACAGAAGTATTTAAAAAAGTCTTTCTTTGGAGACTGTGGTAAAAACTTAAAAAAGATATATAACCCCTTATCACAATTACTAATCGTATCCTAATACGTATTTCGACAACTAAGTTGTCATCATCAGTAGGTAAAACCACTTGTCAAAGTGCCGTACACATATAAATTACACATTATATGCGTTAGCTTTACTGTGCGACACTTTGATCAGAAGTATTTACTGTTAATTACAAACCTCAAAAACTCTAAGGGTATATACGGAACGTCAGCCCGAATATTAAAGTATATTTCACCGTTTATATCTGAACTATTGTGTTGATAAGTAAATAGATGCTTTTATGGAAGTCTCTTTACAAATGAATCGAAGATAGCAAAGACTCTATATACCTTTATTAAATGTGGAGACAAGAAAGATTAAGTATGTTATCGACCAATTGCTATTATACTAATTTCATAGTTTTAGAAGAAATTCTAAATAATAGACTTGTGATGTATTTACTACGAAATCGCTTGTTTAAAAATGTATGTTTTTACTAGATGATTTGTTGTATAAAATATTATGTGTATATAAATATATATTTCCATTCAATTAATTAGTTTAATGCAATTGGGAAATTGATTTGGTTTCTATGTTGTTCTGTCAATATTTATTCTTTTATTTTTTGTAAAGAAACTCAGAAGATTTAAATGTAAGTAGATATGTAAATATGTCAGGACAATACGACTGCTTTCTCCAGGGAAACGGAAACAGTTTCGATATAAACTCCTTCATTAGGAGAGACATTAATTCTGCCAGGCACTGTACATAGTATTGAATGCGATCCTTCTAACCAGGAGGAGTGCAATTATTATTTAATATATTATCGCAACACTGCTTCGCATTGCTTAAGAGATCTTTTTCGTATCCAGCTCTGATTAATTGTAATACCCTTGCGGAGGACCTCAAGTCTTGTCTCAGTATGAATGTTTTTAATTGATTTACTTGAAATTTTGACACAACGTTGCATTCGAATACGCGAGTGGTTTTATAGTAAAATGTTTTTTTTTAATACGGCGCAATAAAAGTCTTCCCGCACCGGTGAAATAAGTAGACATAAATAGCGCGAAAATTTCTTAAATATTTTATTTGGTCTTTTTTATAAGAAGTTGACGTTTGCTAATCATATACTCTATTTACGTTAACATATTGTTATGAAATCTTAATGATAAAAAGGAAAATAAATTTGATTTAATCTTGAATGAATTATCTTATATGAAAACTTAAAATAATGTATCTAGGTTTGATGTAAATGTCAGGAAGATGTTATTTTTAAAAAAAAATAATGACAAATGTCAAATTTGAAACACGAAAATATTAATGATATTGATATTTGAAAAACAATTAAGCAAATTGATTATTATTGATATTAAGATGCCTCTTTTCGAGGGTATATATGGTTTGGTGCCAGTTCTCCAGTCTTTAACTATTTCATCCTGTCATGCTTTCCTCATGGGTTTTCTCTTTTTGGCCCGGCTTCAAGTATAATTCGTATTAACCTATTCTCGACTATCCTTTTAACTTGGCCGCACCATTTCAAATGGTTTTCTTCCATGACTTATTCTACCGGTTTTGTGCTCAGTTTTTGCAAGTAACTTTATATGGTTTTATATGGTTTTTTAACGTCTTCTATTTTCATAGAAATCCCATTTCAGTAGCTATTTTTTTTTCTGGAGGTTTCTGTGTTTCTTCATGATTCTGCATTAAAGCTTCATGGTTCAAGGATTATTAGTTTTTGAAGATTTGTATTCTAATTTGTTTGGCTATATCTATGTCTCAAAAAGATCGTTTCTGTACTATTAAAGACTTCACATAGTTGCTATCTTTTCCATAATTATGCCAATAGAATCATCTCGATACAATCGTTTCCAGGCATTTAAACCGTCTGGTCTGTTCTGTATGTCTATCCTCTATTCTTATTGGGTATAAATTTTCTTTTTTGACGACAATGATTGTCTAAATTATCATAAATAAAGTACAAGTTTATGCGTTGTAAACTTTTTACAGTATTAAGTATATAACATATAATGCAGCCCTGAAATATTCTTCCTTTATGCTATCATTGTTTTAAATTACTTATTTAAATATTTTATTCGCGCTCTGTATATTACGAATAACCAACAGTTAAGTTTATTCGAATCGCACTAAAAATGTACTTCTTATATCCGCAACGTTCCTGGCATGTTGTATCTATTATGCAACGATCGACTGGTATAATCTCCACTGAATGCAATACTACTAGAATCGCATACCCAATACTACATTATTCTAATAACGAAACTAAACGGTTTCTTGTCGTGACGATTTTACAATATATTGTTGTCACTTTTTTCATATCGACCGTCTTAGCTGCGGTACATAAATCAAGAACTGACTGCCTATGACATCGTCTTTCTCCGTTCTTGCATAAATCGAAAAGTAACAGTACTAGTTCGGATGCATTACGGTGTTTTAGTCTCGTAGATTGTTATTGAAAGATGTACGAAATCCATTAGAGAAACATTGAGATACTATCTTTAACGTTATAATCTAAAAATAAAGGATGGAAAGATATTTAATATTTAAGCGAAAACAACGTGGAAACAGAAGGAAATTATTTTTTAATTGATTATAAATACTTCATGTCAATTTAAGATTGAAATCAAATTGATTGGTACTGCTAATGGTTCCCAAACTCAGTCACGGCCTTTATTTTAGTTGCAATTAAGTTGAACAAATTTGAACGATAAAATTCAATATAAAAAAGCTGAAACTCTTATTTATGCCATGATAAATTTATAGAAGATTTGAATAAATTTTGTATTCCTGTTATTCATTATAATGATTTTACATTCAATTTCCTTACGATAACTTCGGGCACTCTACAAGGATCAAATTTAGGCGCATTACTATTTAGAATACATTTAAATTTATGCAGGCTGGCCAAAAATGACCGAAGGGGTTTTAATTCCTTATAACTTTTTTATTATAATTTTTTTTTTGTTTTCAGTATTTTGTAAAGAAGACTTGGGGAATTTAAAATGGAACAGTACACAATTGAACAACGTGCCAAAATCGTTGAACTTTATTTCTCAAATCAACGATCCATTGTTTTGACTCAGCGTGCATATCGTCGTTATTTTAATGTGCGGGTTGGACCCTCAGAGTCAACAATAAACCGTCTGGTTGCAAATTTTCGAGAACAAGGGGCAGTAAGGAACCTTCCTGGTGCTGGCAGACGACGAACGGTGCACACAGATGACAATATTGAACGGGTACAGGAGAGTATTCGGGAAGATGGAGAAACATCAACCAGGAGACGTTCGACACAACTTGGCCTCTCAAGAGGGTAGCTCCAGAGAATTTTGCATACAATAAGAATGTTTCCATACAAAATTCAGCTTGTCCAACAATTGAAACCGACAGATTACCAGCAACGACTTGATTATGCAATTTATTTTCGTCAAAAAGCAGAAGAAAATCATGATTTTATTCATAATTTAATTATGAGCGACGAAGCCCATTTCCAATTAAATGGGTTCGTTAATAGGCAAAACTGCAGGATATGGGCTACGGAAAATCCAAGAGTAGTTCAACAGCGAGAATTACACCCACTTAAGTGTACCGTTTGGTGCGGTGTTTCGCCGGAAAGAATAATTGGCCCATATTTTTTTGAAAATGAACACGGTGTCGCCGTTTCCATCACTGGTGTTAGATATCGGACAATGTTGGAAATTTTTTTAAGGCCAGCCGTGGAAAACCATCCGCAAGTATGGTTCCAACAGGATGGAGCCACAGCGCACACTGCCAGGGACACAATGGCTCTTTTACGCGACATCTTTGGTGAACGAATTATTTCCCGTACAAGCGATTTTAATTGGCCTACGCGTTCACCGGATTTAACCGCTTCAGACTGTTTCCTTTGGGGTTATTTGAAAGGAACAGTCTATACTAATAAGCCTCGAACCATACAGCTATTAAAAAATAATATACGCGACGAAATCAACAACATAACACCTGAAGTTTTGCGAAAGGTTATGGAAAATGTTTTGCAAAGAGCACGAATATGCGAAGTAGAAAATGGCCACCACTTGCGAGATATAATTTTTCATAATTAAATTAAAAATATTCTCCATTAATATACTGTATTTAAAATTTAAAAAAATTAATAATTATGTCTTAAATAAGAAGTTATAATGAACTCAAACCCCATCGGTCATTTTGGGCCAACCTGTATTAAAATAATTTGTAACGGGCAAGCTTTATATCAATTAATACAGCTAACTCATTTGTTCAAATCTCTATATTTCACAACTATATTTATTGCTTCATCAGGATATGTTACAAGATCAATAAAACACACAGAATACATTGACGCATTATAACAATAACAGTGGGTTATTTGTCGGAAGTATTCGATGAGAGACTAATGAGACTACGTTCAGTTATCAAATCTTGATGGCAAATTTATATACGGAAGTCTTAGTGCTAACATACCTACGTTTTCGTCTTGCCAACATTGCCAAGTACGTACTGCTGACCATAGGGACGCTGCTTTTACTATATAAAGCCGTTATTACACACACACGACAAGAAATGCTAATGCATTTATACATTAATATCAACAGCATTGCTTGCGAAAAATATGTGCAATGTAAATGTGAAAATCGATAGATTGGAGTATCGAGGTATCACCAAATACTTGTATTTGAAGAGGTTAAGTGGTAAGGAAATTTACGAAGATATGCTTTACACACTTGGCGATCAATGCCCATCATATGCGACTGTTAAAAACTGGATTGCGTCATTCAAAAGAAGAAAACTTCCCGTTGAAGATGAGAAGCGACCAGGAAGAATGGTTTCGGTGTCCACTTCCGAAAATATTGACGCAGTTCATGAATTAGACTGAAACATATAGCTGAAGCACTAAAGATTTCACATGAACGCGTCCGTCGTATAGTTCACGTCGATTCAAGTATGAAAACATTTTTTGCAAAATGGATTCCTAAATGCTTGAACGCCGAACACAAACGAGCAAGAGTGAAGGCATCATGGTCAATCTGTGCCCGTTTTGAAGGTGATCCAGATTTCTTGAACCGTCTTGTGACAATGGATTAAAACATAGGTTCATTTTTACGACCCAGAAACAAAACAGCAATCGATGGAGTGGAAGCATCATTCTCAAAGGCCTAAGAAGTTTCGAGTTAAAAAATCCGCTGGAAAAGTTTTTGCATCAGTTTTTTAGGATATCCATGGAATAATTATGATCGTTTACCTAAAAATAATTCAGACCATCACTGGAGGATCTTATTCTAAATTATTAACCACTCTGAGAGAAAATTAAAGAAATAAGACGTGGCACGTTTGCAAAAGGTGTGTTGTTTTTGCAGAACAATGCCCCTGCACACAAATCGCGCATTACCATGAATACAATTCGGGATCTAGGATTCGAATTACTGGAACACTCGCCCTATACCCCAGACTTAGCCCCCTTAAACTTTTATCTGTTCCCTCGATTGAAAAAAAGTTTAAAAGCACGTCAATTTTTGTGTAACAAAAAGGTAATAGTAGAAGCTCTAAATAAAGGGCTAGTTTGCAGACCAAGAAGAATCTTCTTTTTTAGAAGAGTTAAAGGCGTTTCAGGATCGCTGTATTATATATATTAATTTTAGAGGAGACTATCTTGAATAATACAATATCCTATGTCTCAACTTTAAATTGTTTCAATAGTAGGCTATGAATATATAAATAACTACCTTGCTGTACTCAATACCTCACTTCATTACATACAAAACATCTGCTCAACAAATAAAATTTCCCATATATTTACAATCTAACGCTTTCGAGTTGCGACAAGCAACCATGTGACCTTTCACGAATATTTCTTATCACGAAACTATAGAAACGTTGTAATATTTACTTCTTCATGATATAATAACTCATCGCGTGCCGAAATAACTTCTGTAAAAATACTTCCTATATACAACATATATGTATAACTATTGAATATTCATATGCAAATTACCATTACTGCGCTTTATTACCCGGAAAAACAGCTATTTTAATTGGTCGCGAAAATGATGAGCGGTTGCTTGACGAGAAAAACCAATGTGTTATATAATTTACGCAATCGTTTCGCAATATAAGAATTAGTTATCAAACTAATGTGGACAGACAAACATATTATTTACTTTAGATATTATACAATGTGTATTTTAATATAGGGTCCAGTGGAAGCGACAATGTGCATGTCATTTACACCAATTCAAAAGAAAGGAGTGTCTGTAGGCTAAGGACAGTATTCATATAGTCTATCTACGACAACAGGCGAGACATATCATAGGTATACGTCATAATGGAGTCACACAGTGTTGCCAAATCTTCTTTATATTTTTGTAGTGAATACTTTTTTGTTATATGTTACGTGGTCGTAGCTACGTCCTCGTTTTGGTTGCGAATTAGCGTGTTCTTTTATTTTATTCCGTTATGTTTATTTTGAACCAAACTGTAGTACTTTCGCTTGCGTGTGTATATCTTCACATACGAGGTGCATTCAAGTTCTAAGGCCTCCAATTTTTTTTCTCCAGACTGGAAAGAGATAGAAGCATGTGCATTGTTTTAAAATGAGCGTGCGTTCGTTGTCAATACGTCACAGAGATGGCAGCACTGTACGGCAGATGGAATTGTAGCGGCAGCGTCGAGAATGAAATCTGTTTTAGATACTTAAAATGGCTACGTTTTCCTTACTTGAACAGCGTGCAATCATTCGTTTTCTGAATTTGCGTGGTGTGACACCAATTGAAATTCATCGACAGTTGAAGGAGACATGTGGTGATGGAGTTATGGATGTGTCTAAAGTGCGTTCGTGGGTGCGACAGTTTAATGAAGGCAGAACATCGTGTGACAACAAACCGAAACAACCTCGGACTCGCTCAAGCCGGTCTGACGACATGATCGAGAAAGTGGAGAGACTTGTTTTGGGGGATCGCCGAATGACAGTTGAACAGATCGCCTCCAGTGTTAGCATTTCCGTGGGTTCTGTGCACACAATCCTGCATGACGACCGGAAAATGCGAAAAGTGTCCTCCAGGTGGGTGCCACGAATGCTGACGGACGACCACAAGGCCGTGTGGCATGTTGTCAAGCAATGTTTAAGCAAATTCAATCCAGAAACAAAGCGCCAGTCAGCTCAATGTAAGCACACAGATTCGCCGCCACCAAAAAAATTTCGGGTAACCGCCAGTGCTGAAAAAATGATGGTGTTCATGTTCTGGGACAACGAGGGCGTAATCCTTACCCATTGTGTTCCAAAGGGCACTACGGTGACAGGTGCATCCTACGAAAATGTTTTGAAGAACAAGTTCCCTCCTGCACTGCAACAAAAACGTCCGGGAAAGGCTGCGCGTGTGCTGTTTCACCAAGACAACGCACCCGCACATCGGGCTAACGTTACGCAACAGTTTCTTCGTGAAAACAACTTTGAAGTGATTTCTCATGCTCCCTACTCACCTGACCTGGCTCCTAGTGACTTTTGGCTGTTTCCAACAATGAAAGACACTGTCCGTGGCCGCACATTCACCAGCCGTGCTGCTATTGCTTCAGCGATTTTCCAGTGGTCGAAACAGACTCCTAAAGAAGCCTTCGCCGCGGCCATGGAATCATGAGCGTCGACGTTGTGTAAAATGTGTACGTCTGCAGGGAGATTACGTCGATAAGTAACACCAGTTTCATAGTTTTCGGGTGAGTAGTTAGTTAGAAAAAAAAATCGGAGGCCTTAGAACTTGAACACCTCGTACAATAATTACGTATTAGTTTTTCTTCGTGGTCTTCCTTCCCTCTCGATTCTCTAAATGGCGATAACTTCTAGACGGAAGAGACTGAGATCGCTATCGATAGAGAGAAGGTCGATGGTGGTCATTCGTCAAGGGTTTGATTACTTTAAGTAGTATTCTGTTTTTTTGGCAGCCCTCTCGTTTGAGCGAAGTTATAATTAAGTCGCTACAATTTTAATTGTATCTACAATTACCCGACGGGATTTCTTTATGATGATTAGAGCCGATTGATTCCTTCTCAACGATATACTACAGGGTGGCCCAAAATGACCGAAAGGGGTTTTAATTCCTTATAACTTTTTTATTATAATTTTTTTTTTTTTTGTTTTCAGTATTTTGTAAAGAAGACTTGGGGAATTTAAAATGGAACAGTACACAATTGAACAACGTGCCAAAATCGTTGACCTTTATTTCTCAAATCAACGATCCATTGCGAGATATAATTTTTTTAAAAATATTTTCCATTAATAAACTGTATTTAAAATTAAAAAAATTTAATAATTATGTCTTAAATAAGAAGTTATAATGAACTCAAACCCCTTCGGTCATTTTGGGCCACGCTGTATATTGCGTTGTTAACCATCAGACATTATCCTGGTGTATTCTATTGTTTTCTAGATTTGTAAATCAGTACATTAAAATTTTAGTATTGCAGATTCCTTCATTTTAACTTTAAGCTTTCATTAACATTTTTTTTCTTTTCTCTAATTAAATCTAACCGTTAACTCTAATTGATTATATCCTCAGACCACAACTTGGCAAATTTGCACAAATTTATTATTTGTCAATATTTGCAAGTCACAAAATCTCTCTATATGTACCGGATTTGTTCAAAAGATCGATCGGACTTGCCATTTTTGGTTTTAAATTATCTGTGAACCAACGGAAGACATATTCTGATGGGGTGTGAACTATCTGTGCACAAACGGTCTGACATACTTGATTTGTCTTTTTTTTTTGTAACTAGCAAAGTTAATTCTTTTTTTTATTATTTTAAGTTGGTGTCATAAATAAAGTCTGATTACATCTGGCTGAAATCCGCCCTTTTCTTTCTTTTTTTTTTACGTTTCGGACGGCCTGGTTGCGTCCCCTACCCGCTGCGCGTCTTACCTACTTTTGATGATCACCATTTCCGAATTTTGCGACGTCTAGCGGTTCTAAATTCGGTGGCGCCCTATACCACCTTAATTCGTGACCTGAAGGCTGGATGTAAATTGGGCACTAAGCTACCTGAAATTTTAATCTCGTTGGTAATTCGGGCACTAGCTAAAAATGTACTCGCAGAGGGTCTATGTAAACTGGGCACCGTATAAAGCAAACAAAAACAATAATATATAAATAGTGTATTTCAAGTTGAAGTACAGCAAGAAGATAGAAAATAAAAAATATGTACTCATATGGAAACAATAATAAAAGCAAATACTTAATTATAGAAAAACTATAATAAAAAAATAGTGTATTTGAAGTCATACTGATGAATAAAATGATATACACTTCACAAAGTGTAATCGTGATATTGTTCCATTATTTAGTTGTTCACATTCATTTAGAGTTCTTAATTTTTTTTGGCGCGTGTGTCTTTAACTCTTGCTGGTGTGTGTACACTTTGAATTGGAGTTGCAATAGCCCACATATGTGGAGGAAAAGGAGCATCGTCTTCTATGTATGTCTCCAATAAATAATCGGCGTATTCGTCAGCCTGTGCATGAGCAGGTTTTTCGGCAAACAAATCTAAGGCGAAACAATCGCCTACTTCGTCAGGATTCAAATACGTTAATCCAAATGTATATCGCAGCCATTTTCCTACTTCGGAATCTGTGTTCCTAAATTCTGCTGTTAAACCCAAAATTTGGATTTTCCTGAACCACGATTGGTGCAAATGGAAACGACAACCATAAGATTTGTGCTGATGGCCATATAGCGCGAACCGCTGTGTGAATGCTTTTCTCAAAATCTACAAAAACTTCAGCTGGTCGTAATATTGTAGAGTGACGTCGAAAGATTTCTTTTGTTAGCATTTCAAATAATGTTGCGTACGTTTCACTGCGTTTATCAGGCAACAGACAAAACATCAATGGAATATAATGTCCATTATTAAGTCCGTGGATTGTAAATAATTGTAAAAAATATTTTGTACAATACGAAAATGTACCGTCCATGTACACTTACGCATTCCACATAAACTTCTAACATTCGTTTCACAAGAAAACACTATGATTGCTCACTGGACAGTTTATAAAAACGAAACTTTCATCCTTGCTTGTTTTAACATTGGCAGCTTCCACTATATCATGGACTTCTGTCTTATTTTGTGGTAACGGTCCAGGAAGAAATTTTCTTCTTGCATTGTACAAATTTCCTCGGATATAAGTGAAATCTGTTATCGTAATTGTTTCCGGCAGTTCCTTAGCTAGTTCACGACGAATAATTTTCACTGGTTTTTCGGAAATATCATCAACGGCTTTACGTTTACACGCATTTGAAATCACTTTTCGGTTTAATTTACTCTGATTCTGTTCATGATTATGTTCTAGCTGGCTTCTGCTCACTAAATTTTCTGCACCAAGCGTAAACACTTTTGCGGGACAATTTAAGGATTTTTTTTGTACAACGCCAAAACACTTCGCCACTCTTCAACACTTTCTGTTTTGAAAAGGTGTACTTGTTAACCACTAGCAAACATTTTCCGTTGTTACTGTCCACGAAAGAGACCTCCATAATTCTTAACAGTGTTCAACAAAACTCCAGACTGAGAAGCGGATCTAATTTCTTACTTTAAGCAAACGCCGCAAACAAGATAGAAATAACTAAATACACAAACGTGTATGAGTCGTTGAATTTTGTTTTGTGGTCGAAGTTGCCTCCATTTCCACTCCGTTGTTTCGTATCTCCCAGGGTTGTGACGTTTTTGAGTCTGATTTAATCGTGCGTTGTTGTGTTTTTTTGCGGTCCTGTGTGTGTTGTGTGTGTAAAGTCTGTGTGTCAGTCGCTTTTTTGCGTTTAAGTCATATGTGTTCGCTTACTGGTCATCATCGCATTTTTTTTTGCGTTTCAGTTGTGTGTGTGTTTAATGTTTATTATTGTAAAGTGTTATTATTGTCTGTGTTTGTGTTACGAAGTATTGTATCTGTTCTTTTGTTGCGTTTGTCGAGTGTAAAGTTATTAGCATATTGCCTAAGGCAAGTGCTAATTCGTCAACTGTGTTAAGTGTTGTGTTTTTTTGTCTTTGAGTCCAGGGATTAGTTGTTGGGGGTGGTGCTGGTATGTATTTAGGTTTAGGTGTGGTTTTGTTTGCAGGGTTGTTTGGATTGTTATGACAGTTTATGAAAGTGGATAGGTGAGGACCACCGCAGTTTGCACACTTTGGTGGGGTTGTTTTCGTCTTTGTACATAAATGTGTCGAGTGTTCGTCTCCGCATTTCATGCATTTGTAATTTATATTGCAGTTTTTTTGGTGATGCCCGAAAGTCTGGCATTTGTGACATTGTATTATGTCTGTCCGTTTGTTTAGTGGTTCGATTTTAATTGATAGTCCGCAGCAGTCGCGTATGTTGTAAATTGATTTGTATTGTCTCGTCAGTTCGATTAATACAAGTGGTGCTGGTATTCCGTGTTTACCGTTAATGCGTTTTATTTTTATTGTCGGGTAGCCTTGGTCAGTCAAGTCGTCGGTGATGTCAGTGTCTGTGATAAAGGTAGGAATGCCACGCATAACTACCTTTAGTGTCTTTTCGCTTCTTAGTTGAAACGTATAGTATTGTATGTGTTCTTTGTCGAGTATTTGTTTAAGTGTACGGTAGTCATTGTCAGTTTTCGGTTCAATGTGTATGCCTGGTTTCACCAGTTTGTTTTCTACAGTGTTAATGTTGTTTGATTTAAGTATGTGTGGTATGTGTGTCCATTTGTCTTTTTCGGTTACTATTATTGGTGCAATTTTGTGTGGTTTTCGTGTTTCAGTTTTTGTGTTATGTGTGATGTTGGTTTTGTCACTTACCCTGGGCGAGCTAGCTGATGTTGAAGGCTGTGGAGTGAATTCGGAAGTTTCTTCTTCCATTTTTTCCTCGGTTTTGTTTTCGAGGGCGTCGTATGAATTTTTAGTTTCGATTGGTAAAGTTCTTCGTAAATTTCGGGTATATAAAGTCATGAACAGTTTTAATTTCAGTTTGTATCGTGTTCTGTGTTTGGTGGCTTTTTTTCTTCTTTGAGCGGTTCGGTATTATTTTCTGGTATCCTGACTTGTATTTTTGGTTGTTTTGGATCTACCATAAATATGCTCGGCGATGTCCGTAAAATTTGTTGGATGTTCGGTCAATTATTTCGCGTGTCTTCTATTAATTCTTGTGACCAGTTGATAGTGGTGTTGGGATTCAGAATTAATTTCGTTAATGTAACGATTCGCCCGGCCATTGCTTCCGGTTTCGCTTGACGATATTTCGTCGTAGGTTCTCTCAGCTGGTATACTGCTCGATCAGAAGACGCAGTGAGAATGTTGTTGAATACACAAACTAAATGTTTCCTTATATATAGAATCATTACCCGAACGGTACTGGTGCCTAGATTACCTGTAGGATTAAGCAATCCTTTTTGCAGGGCAGGTAAATCCATATACTTGGTGCCCAGTTTACATCCGCCCGTCCTGAAGTACCTTTGGGTCTCCCCACCCTTGGGCTGAGGCTGTCTCTAAAGCCGGGTGGGTCGCTAGCCGTTGGCAGGGGCCGGTAAGTGAGGCAATCCTCGTCGCCCGAAACTTGAGTTCCTCTCTTTTCTATTGTCTCGATATACAGAGCGTAGCATATATTTTGACAAAATTGGCGAAAGAACTGGTACTATTAACTGCTTATTAATTCCACAATAAGCAGTTAAAAGAACTACTTTCTTTTTTTCGTTTAGGCATAATTTGTTAGTCTTAAAAGAATTATTGTAATATAAAAAAAAATTCAGCACATGCATTACTCTCACTTATATTTAGATGTAGTTTAAGAACTCTGCAATCGCAATAACTGTGCTACTTCTTTGTCTGAAACTAATAAACTCATAAAACTAGCGATCTTAAATACAAATTATAAATGTCTAGAAAACTAAACAAGAAAACAATAAATATTCGTTTCGTGGTACGTATAATTGTTTAGAAACAGTAGACCTATCAATCCTTCCCTCATACAAAAAAAAAAGGATTGAAACAAGCGAGTCTATTAATTTTCACTTACGCTCAATGCAAAAGGAAAATCTGCAATTTACAGAATGATAGGTTACGTAAATATAAACATTACCTTTGATAGTGATAGGATACCAGTCCACTAGTTTAATACATACATTCCCCTTCTAGCTGTTATTTATCAAGAACACTAATGGATATAATATGCAGATACCTTATATAACAGAAATACCGAGAAATGACTTATTAAACATATACGACTGTATAATTTTCACTTATAAAGTAGGCAAGTGATTCTTTCTTTTTTCCTTCTAAATTGTACACCTTCCAAAGTATTAAACCAAACAGGTTTAATAGAACATATATATACTGCTGTTCATATAAATTTATGACCATTTATTATGGTAATAATTTCTTTGTCCTAGAGTCGACTCAGTATATTTCATACCGTTTACATAAAGTTTTAAATAATAGATTTATTCTTCTATTGAATTTGGTACTTAAATACGATGGAAGATAATTTAAAAAAATATTATCTACCCAGCCACGAAATGACAATAGCAAACTTTTGTCCTTATTAGGAAGCCTTGCCAGTAGGTGTTTTCACTGTTACAGTGGGACATTGAAATGCTTGCTTATTATTGTTGGACTTTGATATCATAAAGTGCCAAACAACGGTATAAAAGAATAGAAAAACATCTGAAACAAAACGATACCATACACCTCCATCTAATGTACAATCGAGGGATTTTGTAGCGACTCCAACTGCAATAAAACGTAACGAGAGCAGCCCTTTCTTACTTGAATCGTTCTTCAGGTAAATATAACTGGGCAATTGCAATAAACCGTATAGCCGCAGGGTACTATTTAAAGGAATTTAAATAAAACGAATTTTGAACGTGCTGCATTTAGTTACATTAGCAGGTAAGAAATAAAAGCGGGATTATACTTATTTTTTACAACCCTGAAAAAATTCAATGTAATTTAGTAATGTAAAATTACTTATTGTATTTTATGTGTGTATATTTTTTTATAATGCTTTTTTCTTTATTTTTAATAATTTTGTTTATTTTCTAAAATGATTTGACCAGTGGCCAACAAGCATTTTGCTTTATCAGGTTTCATATAATTATAAAATTGTGTTAAGATAATTAAAAGAATCATTATGTTAATTTACATTGTCTATGCATGTTGTTAATGGGAAATAAAGCAATTTTCGCTAATAAACAGAAATCATATATTAGATCTAATAATATTGGTAGCTATTTTCTTAAATTTATTATTTAAGAAAATATGACAAACTTCTGTTTACGAAACGTACTTCAGAATGATAATAGGCATAATTTCTTAATATAAAGAGCAAAGTAAATAGACGATTGTAAATAAAAGAAATTTTATATTTCTTGTAAATTTTTTACAAAGCGGTTGTGATCCCTAATTACAATCGACCAGCTATTTCACAAATGTTTCAAATACGTGCGTAAGGCCATAACGTTTGAATCGTGAGTCGCTACAAAATCCCTCGAACATACATAATATTGGGTTATCCATTTCGTGGTTTTAAAATCGTAAAGCTGTCCCTTGACAGCTGTCAAATATTTATGGCAACCGAAGCGTCAAATTTTTGATTGAATGTTTGCCATTTACGAAAATGCATCAAATAATAACAGAAAAATTCGTAAAAATTGTTAAAATCTACTACAAAAGTGCGGATTCAAACGTAGCCACGTTCCTGTTCTCATCTTCTTTTAATTCTTAAAATTGTGCTCTTATTGTAATGGAAATGAAGTAAAAAATCCCTAGTTGACCAACCTTCTTCAACTTTTGCTATAATAAAATATTTTTTTCTATTTCGCACATACAATGATCTCATTTTGATACGCATTCGCGGCTCGAAATGAACCTTATTTCGAGACGCAACCTTTCATTATTCAGTGTTGGTTTCCTGTTCAATTTGGAATAATATTTGACACGCTGCTTAATATAGGTTATATACCTACCAGAATACAAAAGATAATACATGAATGTAGAATAACGACTATTTATTATTATATTTCAGTACTTAAACAAGGTAATAATGAAGCACAAAACTCAATATAAAAATATAATTATGTTAATGTATTTTATTTTAGTTATTGTAATTATTATAAACATGTACATTAACTTGCGATGAATCATAAGTCATAAGCATTTATACTAATGCCAGGTAGGTTTTGATTGGAAACTAACGTTTTCCTTGTAAGTATTAGTTTCAACAATAACTTTAGATTTTTTATTTGAAGATTGTGACTGTGAAACGCTTGAACACCCACTTGATGTATTTTGTTCAGACGAGAACATTTGAGCAATCTCAATTTTTCTTTTCAAGGATGTATCAATATAACCCTCAGCTATAGCTGACGATTTCCATCCTCCATGTGGCTTAATTTTAATCAAATCACCACCCTTATTTGCTATATGTGACGCCCTGCAACGTCTAAAACAGTGTCCACTAAATAATTCAGGATTTGGTAATTTAAGAAAGACCGCAATAAGTTTAGGCATCTTGCCTATTGTATGAATTCCAATTGGACATGATATACAATATCCATTGCGATAGGTAAGAAAGAAACGTTCAATGGTTGTGTTTTTTGGTCTTAAACTTATATATTTTTTTATTAAATCAATCCATTTAGGGGTTGTGATTGCAACTAGGTAAATAATTTTTTGTTTTAGGTATCGAAAAAACAACATCCTTATATTCAATATCATTGAGTGACATATTTACTAATTCATCTCGTCTACAAGCTCCAGCATAACCTATTAATAATGCAACCTAAAATGAAAATGCTATACAAATTGTGTTTTAATAGAGAAACTGAAAATACCTTTATTGCAAGGTACAATTTATCATCAGCATTTTCTATAAAATGATCAATTTGTTCCATATCTAATATTTTAGATTTTTTTGGCTGATATCCTTGTCCACAACATTTTAAGAATGCTTGTAGTTTAGAATATTTTGATATATCTAAGTTCTTATAGATATTTAATTTAAATATCTGAAAGTTCTAATCAACGGTCACTAAAGAAGCCTATGACGGTCAAGAACGCAACATAGAATATAATGCCCATAGTGTCGAGGGCTTTTTTATTTCACTTTGTAGCTTAAAATATGCCAATAAAATATTTTCTGATAGTATGTGAACTTCATTTTTAATACACCAAGATTCAAATTGCTGATAATTTTTTTCATATACCACACGAGATTTTTCTGGCAATAAATTTCCAGATGTATTTTCTGCTATTTCACGGAGATTCGGTGGTGTCCCGCTTAGGTAATTAGAATTATCGATCATTTCTTTATAGTTTCTGTTTGAATTAGAATAATAATAAATTTTAAATGACATTCGCTATTTAAAAATAGATACAAAGAGCACTTTACCTATGCAAATATAACATCTCTCAACGTCGAACAATCCTTCTCAGTATATAAACATATACATACGTCGCTACGTACGAACCTTTCCGAGACTAATACAGAAACGTATATTATGGTGCAGTTTTTTCATCGCGCACATCCGCATTTTTTTGCAACAATGTAAACATGTTGGGTAAGTTATTTATGTTTTTTCTTAACGTTTTGTATAGGGATTCGATATATTTATTTTTAAAAAATTTAACCGTGTATTATTAAATTTGACAGTGTGGGCACATAGTCTGCCGTCTTTACTTATGACACTAGTTCTCTAATATACTATTCTTGTTCGGAAATTTTTGGTATTTGCATTTTTTATTAACTTAATTGTCACGGTATGACGTTAATAAACGTCAGAAAAATACTAAATTAAACGGGAAAGAAATAGATGTACGCGAATACAAGGGTACAAGTATTAATGTATTGTCCTGTTTTTGGAGAAATCTGTTAGGCCATAGTTTTATGCTAAATAATATTCAAGAAATTATTAATTAGTTCTTAATTTATGAATTACATTGTATAAAATTAATGCTCACTTTAGAACCTTGAAATTGGAAATTTGCCATAAATACAGGAGAAAGTTGAAACACAATTATGTCGATACGATCGAATCAAAGCGATAAACCACCGGGCTTGTGCTTGTTGTAAAAACGGAGGTAATAATAATGAGATATTGATAACTTTCTAACAAGCGTAAATATATGTTGTATTATTCGCTGCAGAGGCTAAATATGCGATTGCGAAATACACTGCTAATTTTAGAAGAATTGCATTATCAAGTTATTTGTGGCCTGTTCATTACTAATGAAAAAAATGGGAAAAAAACAGAATATAGGAAGTCAATTTTTGAGGATAATATATTAATTCGCATTTAGTATGACCCTCATTTTTTCTTTAACGGAACCTATTCCTGCGATTGATTTGATTGTTAACAGTTTTTATTTAATTCTGATGTTACTGAATTTCCCAAGTAGACGACGAATATCTGACAGTCAACGAAAGACTTAACTTCTTGTAATTAAAGCGCATATATAGCACGTTTCTGGTATACATAATTATCAGAATAATTGCGTGAAAGTGCAGACGAAAATGTGGGTTAATGGATTGTTCGACATAAGAGAGTACATTGCCAGTTATAAGAACGGACCGAACCGATTTATAATAATTGCTAGTATTATTGACCGTTCTTTTCATCGCTCGATGGTTGTCAAGTGGTACTTGTGCAGCTGATGCACTCACTCTTCAACGGATCTACGTTATGTACACACCATGTTAGTAGATATTTTTTGATCTGAATAAAATTAGATGCTTGCGTCTTGCGTGTGAACCAAACTTCGGAAATAGAGACGAAACATAATAAGTAAATACAAACAGATGTTCTGAAATACATATACAAGGAATGCAGTGGTGGCAAATGCACGCACAATCGTTAAGGTATGTCCGATATTAAAGGAACAAACCAAAATTACATCAACATTTATCGTTAAAGAATAGTATATTAAAACACAAGCTTCATGAGGCGTCATTTTATCGCACGAGTTTTCTAAAGAACGAGCACGACAAAAGGCCTTATGATACGAGTTTTTTTTAATACTATTTTGCCCTTTTTACATCAATAAATTGAAATTATTTAATTTAAAAGCTCAGAATTTTATTTTTATATAAAGTATGCAGTTGGTCACATCGATATTTGACATTTTCGAATTTAGTATATTACAAAAACTTACAAAAATAGGTGCTCGAGTATGTATTCGTACGACACAACGTCGTACTGCAACGCACTTCTTCTCACCTCTCTAACCCTTCCGTGCCATCGCATCTGGCTCGATTCCCTAAAGTTTTGTATTCCGACTAGTGCGAATGTGTATGTATGAGTGCCACTTATAGGTTTTGTTAGATTTATGAATTTGAGGAAATTTCACTGAATAAGTGGATTTAGTGTGGCCGCACATTGGTTAATTAATCCCAAGATAAATTGGATTAGTGCACGTAACCTGAGTCGTAATTTGTTGTACATCTAGGAAGTAAGCGAGTGACGCCATTTTTGTACGCAGTTGTCAAATTCACAGTTTTCGTATTGCGTTTTGTAATATCTAAATATAATATCGTAGTGGTCCTGTTACCGGCTTCTTATTTACTGATTACCGATGCAAGCCACTTTTCGTCACTAATAATGGCTGTAGTTGCCGGATAGTGACGTGGAGGAGCAAGGTGCCGAGGTAAGAGAAGGATAGAAAGAGACGCCCTCATTAACACCGATACACGCGCCAAAAGGTTTTTGTTTATAATCACAACATTTTGATAGAGTAACTAATATTTTGTTTTTGTATTTAGTTCACATTTAGTTAGTAATCCATGACAAAGTATTAATGAGTCAACTTCATCTGTAATACCTATTAAATTCATTTAAAACATTTAATTATCATTATTATTTAGTATACCGTTTTACTTGAAATTTATTTAGCGCCATATTTTTGGTTGGAGAATTAAGTCATTTTGTGCCTAAGTTTGTTATATTTTTGTAAACGTTCCTGAGATCTCGCCAACGTAGATATCTTATTTTCTTACTATACCGTCTGGTAATATATAGGCACGTTCAATAATTTTGAACCGTACATTAATTCAACTTGTTAATTACAACTTACTATTTTGTGCATTTGTTTATTGTAATCATAATTTACATAATTTAAATATATATATATATATATATATATATATATATATATATATATATATATATATAGAGAGAGAGAGAGAGAGAGAGAGCTTCACCTAATATTCTATTTTGACACTTGATACTTTTTCTCTTGGTTATATTTCTATTTGCAGCATAACTGCTAATACATAATAAATATTGTTACTTCTATTTGGTGGTTGTTCGTTTTCTTTTAATATATTTAGCTTCCTTAAGCCACATTAAGCGTGGTTACGTTAACGCATGTACGTCTCCCGCGTAACGTTTATTCACTTATATAAGCAGCAGACAAAACGCGGTGGCGCCCTTTATAAATATCGATCAGTAAAGTCACCAACGCGTCGTCAAGAATCGCACGGCCGTCTTCACTTGAACTGTAGCCGTGGTACTGGTCAGCTGACTTGTATTAGGTAGTACTTGATTGGTTGAAATCTTTAGATATTAGTGTATAAAGTATTTTTATGACCTTTTTGCCATAAAAGTAATTATACAGATTTTTTTAAAATCACTTTTCATGGAATAAATAAATAAATAACCTATTTACTGAACCTCATTCATATTTATGAAAATAATTCAATTTTATTTACTTTCTAAAGAAGTTGGAAAACCACGAAAATGTCGAAGTGAACTTGCTACTCGACAACAACGGAGTTGTTCGGCGGCTCGAGAAACTAAAACTGTTCAAACTAGTGTAGTGCTAATGCAGTGCCTAGAAATACGTTCTAAGCGTACTAAAATCACGTGAACAAAGTATTCAGGTGGAATGTGTCGCTATACACTATTGAACAGATAAGTTAGATATTATGAAAAATTTGCTAAATAGACTTTATAATGCTCAACGCCCTTTGGGGCATTTAAATAAGAATTAAAAAAATTACTTTCTATAGTTTGAATTCAGTGATGAATAGAGTTGTCAGATTTTCCCTACATTCCAGAATCCTACTCAGTATAGTTAATATATACGTACGAACGCTTTCAAACCAACATCGGATTTTATAAAGAACACGTGTTCGTATATAAATACAACTTAGCATTTTTGTTAATATATACTCCGATAAGATTTAACTATTAACTTTTAAAGAAATTACTCATTGTAAAAGATGTTTACGAAAAGTTTTTTTTAACTTGTACCGAGAAGGACTCTGAAATGTGGGGAAAAATAACAACTATAGTGATGAATTAAATACGAAGCCAAAACATCACCAGTATATCAATGACGAACAACCGAACGTTAGAAAAATAAATGTAGAATAAAAACTGCGAAATTTCTGCAAATTCTCATGACTTGGTTCTGTATCGCAACGCAAGGACAGGGGTCCCGTACCTATATTCGTTTGAAGACAATATACAGAATACCAGACTTTTAAAAAAGATGATTTACTGGCACATATTTCTACACGTTTACACATAACAATGCCCCATGCCAGAATCCAATTAGTCAAAAATCACTTAAATACAATGAATTTGTCATTATTGGACAGTCGCAGAAATTCTACGAACCTAAATCCTATAGAATCCCCATCACCAGATATTTTGAAATTCTATGTAAACGTTTTTCTCGAGTAGTTTTGTATTAATAACGAAATACATAACAGCGATTTAAATACTCGTAATTTCATGACTAACACACCTCTGTCCTGTGCACTCCACTCGTTAATTTTAAAAAAATCACAATCATTATACTCATTTTCTCTTTATCTTATTATCTCAAATTACACAAATCACCAAACCCACTATGAATTCCTCGAAACACTCCTCAAAATACAGGAATTAGATTCACACGCTTTCGTGTTGCCGCCAATCTCGATCGAAAGACGATTGTAAAATACGTAAATGTTGTTTCATTATACTCTACTGTTCCATTTTTTTAAATGATTCCAAGTGAATCGTGCTCTAATGAACCATGTAAGAAGGTACTACTGAGAGCGTGCGATACAGTAAAAGCTCATTAAATAGTGTCTTATTACGCTTATATTATTCTATGTGAAAGAGACAGTAAAATTGATTTCTTTTTTGAATGAAATGTGATTTAATTGAGGGCGTAATGCAAAGGAGTATACGACAAAAGCTTTAATCCAAAGCTATTTTTAATTCTGATAAAATTTTCAGGTAAAATGGGTGTAGAGAATGGGTGTTCAGAAACATTCGAAGTCAAGTGGGCTCTGAACAAAAAATCGTATATCTTTACTTAAGTATCTGATTTGTAATAATTATTAAATGTCAACTGTTGTCTGTCAAAAATTGTCAGAATCTAATATCGAAGATACTAATTTGATAACCTATAAAATTGTATTAATTAAATGTATCAATCTATCTCAGACATGACTTCATATTTTCAAGGACTACTTTGACTTCGAATGTTTCTGAACACCCGTTATTAATCTTAATGTCAGTATGACACTTAACCTAAAAATTTTATCAGAATTTTCTCAAAAGGATGATATAAATTAAGGCGCACCACTAGTGTGAAACTTTCAAAGAATCGATTTCTTTTTCGATTGCAATTTTCCGTAGTTTATACTTTTAAAAATAACATACTGAAATTTTAAATATGTATCTCAAATATTTTTCGAGTTACAGCCTTTTAAGAGTAGCTGTTCATCCGTTAGCAAGGTACATTTTCTGAAGGACCGTTTCTGAGTAATTATCCGGGCTGTGTCGATATGACGACAATGACGCTAAGGTTGAGGAACCATTTTATTGACCTTCAGATATCTAGGTTTACGCGAATAGGCACATCGAATCGCCGTATGATCGTAGGTATTGTCGTGAGCAAAAAAATCGGAACAGTGTAAAAATCGTTAAGTCAATTTCCTTTATTTTTTAGCTTTGTAATTTTGACAATATTTGATTAATTTTCAAACTGTACGTCAAATTATCTATCATAGTTGATAATTCAAAATTGAAAATGCCGCATCTTTCGAAAACTGATAAAGCCAGACTTGTTACTAGTTTGGAAATTATGAACTCTATCGGTTCAATTTAATATTGGTAAAAGTTCAGTCGCACGAATATATAAAAAAAATGGAGGGAAGAGGATAATTTAAATTGGAAAATAGATTCCGGACGTAACAAAATTTCGAATCCGCAGGAAGACGAAACATTAGTTACTGAGATTAGGCACAACCCTTTCAAAACATTAAAGGAAGCTATAAGAACAACACAATTTTCTGTCTCATTTTGTAATGCACAATGGTTACAGGAGAATGAAATTTAAACTTGAGATTTCCCGCCCTACAGTCCTTCTCTAAATCCCATTGAAAATGTATGAGAATTAATGAGATAGAGCTGGTACCCAGGAAGAATCTTGGGAGATTGTTCAAAATGCCTGGCATCAAATTCTTATAAGTGTTGTACAAAATATTGTCGCTTCGATGTCGACAAGATTACATGCAGTTATAAATAATAACGGTGGAATGACGAAATACTAATTATTTTAATTATATTATTTCTCTATCTATTCTTAGTAATTTTTATTTATATATATTTTAAAAATGTTTAATAAATATCAATGAAACACACATTTTTGACAATTCCTGACTTATTATTAGAGCAGACCAATTTCGGTGCGTGCCATGTGCGCCGATGTGAGGATGATTGTATTGCATCAGAACTAATAAAAAGCATTCAGTATGTGTTTGGTACTTGCTTAGACTGCATGTAAGTGTAAGCATACGTAATAAATTGTCGTCGACACATAAATCGAGAAAACGCCGTTGTCAGAGGAAGTGAATAAGTTTATTATGGATTTCCCGGACTTAATATACGATGGCTCAAAAATTAAATCTTTAGTGTGCAATACATATCTAATGTGTTGGTCAAAAACACATTGTAAAGAACACGTAAGCAGTTCGAAGCACAATAATAACAAAATTAATAGACAACAGTTTATACATGAACTATGTGTAACTATGACTGTGTGTACACTGCCGTTTACCTTAAGTAATGATTCATTTATTTCATTTTGTAATAAATACGCGAATCAAACATTACCGAGCACGACAACGTTACAAAGGAATTTACCATCGGTGCGTAAACAGGTTGAAAATAAAATCAAAGCCGAACTGAAAAATAAAAAACTGTGGTTATGTGTGGACGAAACAACTGACAGCAAAAAACAATCTGTAGTTATTGTGATGGCGCGTAATATGGAACCACATCAACCAACGTCTTCAATTTTATTAACATCCAGACGAATAGAACAATGTAATGCCGAAAAAATTTCAACTTTCGAAAGACCAAGTATTAATGTTTATGACCGATGGTGCCGCAATCATGTGTTCTGTGGGCCGGTCTCTTAGAAAATATTGTCCTAACTTGTTACATATTACTTGTAAACTCCATGCTCTACACCTTGTGTCAGAACAGGTTCGTAGATGTTATCCAGAGGTAGATGCTTTAATATCGAGTACAAAGGCAGTATTCCTGAAATCTCCAAAACGTATTCGGAAATTTCACGAATCGTGTCCCCATACCCCTGAGCCACCACAGCCGATTCTGAAACGTTGGGGTACATGGTTACGGGCGGAGTTTCACTATCATGAACATTTTGAAAAAATTAAGGACGTGGTTTTATCATTCGATCCGAAAGAAAGTGCAGCTATCAATACAAGCCAGAGAAAAAAATTCAAGATGCCCAGATTAAAATGGATTTACAAAGTATTCGTGAGAGTTACTTGGGACTAGAAGAAGCAATAACAAAATTAGAAAATTCGTCGCTGTCGTTAGAGGAATCACTGCAAACCGTTAAAGATGTTCACGCACAACTGTGTGCTGTAGAAGACGCAAAGAATGAAAGTGTTCTAATTAAATTTGAAAGTGTTTAAGACAGAAATGCAGATTTTGACACCTTAACACGTATTTGTGAGGGCACGTCTACAGACGCGTTAAGTTGCTTAAAAAAGTATTTTGATTATGCGAATATAACATCACTAGATGTAGAACGCTCGTTTTCCGAATATAAACATATTTTTTCCTCACGGCGGACATGTTTTTCAGAAATAACCTTAGAAACGCACCTGATGTTGAAAATATACAATCGAGTTTCTCCAGTTTGTCAATCCTTGGAAGACGCTTAAAACGGTAAGTGTTTTTTAAATCCTCCGTCGTGCACACAATCACTGATTTCATACATTTTCCATTTTATTTATAGGTACATACAACGCTGCTATAATATGTACTATTCTTATTTTTCGTGTGTTTATGCATATTACTTTAATAGCAGAAAACCAAATGTATATTTAATTATTTCTGATAGAATAAATGTCTCTACTTCTACACTTCTATCGGTAACAAGCTCATGTTGCGTTCCTATTCTATCGCATATTCTAATATATTACGAATTACACTCCCATACCGGCGCTAATGGTGCGCACGGAAATTGGTCTGCTCTACTTATTATTATGCGTAAAGATAGCATTAAGTATTCACAATTTAAACCCATGCAGAAACAGTGTCCCGATTTTTTTGCTCACGAGAGTATGATATTTATAGATTTATAAGAACAAAATCATTACTATCTTTAAAGGCGTTTTTCTCAAAACTACGTTTTTCAAATTTGCTGCAGTTCTAACTCGACAACAAATCATCCGATCGATTTGACTCTTATTTCATCTTATTGAGTACTTGTTTCTCTATACAATGACACTCTAGTTTATTGATTGCATAGAAATTGTAATTTTGGCATGCCGAAAATCATCAGATTTTTGAGCGAAATCTAGAATTTTTTTAAAAAATTCCATTTTATTAAATTTAATTTTTTTTCTCCATTCTGAGTCATTGTACAGGCAATACCTTCTTGTTTAACGTGTTTCTCTTTCAGGCACTATGAAGGTAGCAAAGACTGCAGCAGTAGGGCAACTTTTTTTTTTTAAGACTGGGGAGATAGCCAATAACTACCAGAAAATTGAAGATTATTACTCTAAAAAATGTAATGTTATCTTTAAATATGTATAGATATAGCCTGAAAATTTCAAAACAATCGATGGAATAGTTTTCTTTGAATAAATTCCCGAAAATTCCCTTTTTTTAGAAGGTTACATTAGTGGTGCCCCTTAAGAAGTTTTTCACCCATGGCCAACGTTGACCAAGATAATTTTTGATATCTCAGTATAACATTGCAGATTTTATTAATTTTGGCCAGCAAAATGAAATATTTGACCTATAGTGCATTGTAACATTTAATTAAGATTAATGGAGGAAATTTACATGAAAAATATTAAAAGTTAAATCAGGGAAAAGAATACAAAATACGAATACAAATCTGTATAAAAACAAATCTGTATCTGTATACATGGACACACAGCACGTATTCACCAGCGTTTGCTTCAACCACTAGACGCATGTGTTTCTGTCTAACGACTTTGTCAATGGAGGATTTTCGAAGACAAATGACTAGTACAATTCCCAAGTCAAGTAGCAAATTTTGTTCTATCAAATGACACCAGATAAACTCGTGAATACTTAGAAGTTTCTATTTTTATTTAAAATCATCCATCTTGAATTACTAAAATTGTTGTTTTTTTTTTACTGCACAATTGCAAGTATAATGATAAATACTTTCAGCCAGACTTTGTATTTCATGCATTTTATGCTTGAGAATCGGCCGGCAAAAAAAATAATGCAGTTCTTTTCCACTAAAAAAAAACTCAAGCCAAATGAAATCACGTAGTTAAAAAGAAATATTTCTACCGTTTATCGTACCTCATGTTTATGAACGCGCCTTGGAATTTTTTACCTTTTTGAAAACATCGCCAGTCTGCATTACCAAATATGTTGAATATTTTAGTTATAGTTTTATTCTTTTTCTTTTGTCGGGTATGCGAGATTATAACCAAAGATATTTTTTTATTGACGCGAGTAAATTTCTCTTTCCATCCCAAGATAAGAAAAACAAGTATACAGAATGTTTTGATAAACAAGAACCGGTCGATTATATTGTTTAGGTACTAATATATATATATATATAGTCTACGATAACAGACAAGTTTTGTTACAAGTTATAAACATAAAACGCGACAGACGACGTTGTTAAGTCTTGTTTATATATTTTCATTGCTTTTTATTAGATTAGGATTTATAGTAATTAAACGACACAAGAAATATGTGATTATTAATAATGATAATAATAATGGTTTATTAAGCGCCCAGCACTACAACCAAATATTGGTACAAAAAGTATATCATTATGCCCGAATAGCAAATAAAAATTATAAGAAATTAACAAAATAAGAAAATTAATATGAATATATTAATAATAATAATAATAATCTTTATTGCCCAACAGATAATTCCATTTACAGGACAAATACATAAAAATACAAAATATGTATGAAATAAAATAAACAAGTACACTAATAAACTAAAACAAAAACTTATTCTAAACACTTCCAGTAAAAATGTCACCATAAACATTATCCTCACATTGATACATAAAATTAGACCACTGGAAGCACGAACTGAAGAAATCATCAACAATGTTGAAGATTTGATGTTGACTAATCGCCGAGTAAAAGTTTCAATTATTGCTAGAGAAATAGGAATATCAAAAACTAGTGTTTTTAAAATTCTACCCAAAGATTTGGGAATGAGCAAAGTGTTGGCACAATGGATTCCCCAGGCTGCTTAGTCCCAAGCAAAAATTCTGTAGACGACAAATTTGTGAAGAGAATTTGACTGTTGTATTTCAAGATGAAGACTTCTTAAATAGAATTGTAACTGGAGGTGAAACTTGGGAACACCACTAGGATCCTCCCATGAAATAAGAGTCCATCCAATGGATTCATAAGGACTCTCCACCGCCCAAGAAGACAAAAACGCAATTTTCTCCGAGAAAAGTGATGGTCACAGTTTTCTGGAACACGGAGGGGATTCTCTTAATTTAGGATATGCCAAAAGAGACTACAATAAGGGGAAATGTCCAGAAGACACAATTAAAAATTTGAACACGGCTATACACGAAAAAAGACCCCACAATTTTGCTCAGAAAACTCTGCTACTGCCCGACAACTGCAAGGTGCATAAGGCACGAATTGTTCAAGCAGTAATCAATGAATGCAGCTTTGAGAAATTACAACATTCACCCTACAGTCTCGACCTCGTCTTCCTGTGACAATTATCTCTTCCCAAAACACTTCAGAAGGCGTCGATTTTTCTCGAATGACGATGTGGAAAACGCTGTAGGGTCGTATTGTACGGAATTACCAAAAGAATATTCGAATTCGAAGGCATAACGTTGTTAAAGAAACGTTGGAATAAATGTGTTGATGTTAATGTTTCTGAAGTTGAAAAATAATGTTTTTTTTTTGTTTTCTAAGTCGTTTCGTTCATAGCTATAGATAACATAAAAAACTCCCCTCCTAGGATGCTAAATTATTGAAACATATTCTAGTTTACTTCGAACTAACGAAGAGATATTGTGATGACTCATCCGACGATACACCACGTCGCGCACCGCCTAGAAAGATCTCGATGCGGATAAATCGAGAGATCGAACAAACGGGATGTTTTCCCGTGAATATAAATACCACTCAAGAGGGATTTAATCCATTCCACACCAAACTGTCGTCGTGTGATAAATAAATATTTATTCGTGTGATAAATAAATACTTGTGAAAATAAATGGTTACTAGTTTTAAGTTGTTATTTACTGTATCATGTTTTTATTGTTGTTTAAATTACCGTTAGTTTTATTTAAGAACCCCGCAGAAAGACAAACATTTTACAGTCAGAAAGACAAAAACATTACAATATTTTACTGTTTTCAAGATCGAAAAATATTTGGGACTACGCATCAAAAAGAAAAAAAAACGTGTCGCGGAAACAGATCTACACATACCAGTAATATGATTGGCAAAGATTAGACCACTGTCAAATAACACTCGTAAATCTTTGATTGTCATACTAGAAGGTATTGTTAATGTTATAATTAAAACCGTAACGTTGCTTTTTCGAGAAAATCGAACTACAGCACTTACTTAACGTGAAGTTTTAAATTGCTTTGCAGACACCAATTTCATATTAAATTAATGATATTTAGCAAGAAAAGTGCCTCATCTAGTTCATTAATGCGCATAGATATTTTTAAGTCATCAGCGTAAGGCAATTTAGAACACGTCAACGAATCAAGACAATCAAAGGATGAGAACTTAATTTTCGAAAAATATATTCAAGATTAAAAACTAGATTGTAATAAATCTTATTTTTTTAATTAATTTATCTATTTTCCTCTTAGTACATATTCTATCAGTAATTTCTATCAGTTCTATCAGTAAGGCCAATTTGAAAATATTTTTTTTTATATAATTTTCTTTAATTTTATAACTTTTAAAATACATTGCGTACGTATTTTTTTTTTCAATATTATTTTCACTGTTAAAATAAAAATAAAAGAAAATTCGCAAAGTATTTGCAGAAATTAGAGAGCCTGGTTACATGAAATTCTACGCTTATATCTCAAAACTAACTCCATTCGTAAGTTATCAGCGCGTGAAGTTAGGATAATTACAAATGTAATAAGTCCGCTTGCAAAATACCACCTAGCACAAATTCTGTTGGCTAAAACAGACCGATTTTTTCCACTGTATTGCCGTGAATTTGTACGGGTCGGTCATAGTCGATAAACAAGAAATCTGGTCCTTATTGTATCGCAACTAATCTAATTTTTAGAAAGTATTGAGCAAGCTATATTGCACAGAGTCGTAAAGAAAAAAGAGATTTTTTTATATTCCGCAATTGTTTTTAATTAAATATAACAAATCAATAACCTATGTCAACATTCTTCAAGCTAATATGAAATTTCAATTAAAATAAAAATAGCAGTAAACGTATCAATAATTCGCACAAATAGTTAAACAATTTCTTCTAAAATTAGATTCAGAATTTTTCGGGTGTAGTGATACCAATTGGTTCAGTGTCACTCGTGCTTGTGCGATCACAATGAAATTTAATAAACCACTTCTTTACCATTAATTCTAATGGTGTAGCGTCGCCACTGGATTAAATCAAACTTAGCTTTAGTTTGAGTGATGATTTTCTGTCGCAAAAAAATCCTTAATCAATCCACGAAATTCAGTGTCGATTTTAAATGACTATAACTAAATGACGTAGCTTTCTCAAAGTTTGACAGTAGTATATTGACAGATGACAGTTGAGGAGAGCAGTGTTGCTTTTGCATTTACAGCGCGAGAAGTTCAAAGTTACTGACATAATGATCCACCCTCACATATTGATTTGTCCATAGTACGAAATTCATCCATTAAGCTGATTGTATAAAAAATGCATTCATAGCTGTCACGAGCTTGCTTGTCAACTTTATAATTAGTAATTCTATATTCCACGGGACTTTCCCCTTATTATTTGCATTTGTGAAATAATTTCTCGGTTTAAGTCATTTCTTGTTTGAATATATATATATATATATATATATATATATATATATATATATAATATTTTCGTGACCTTGGTATGATATGGTATTAATAAGTCGGCGATTAAAGGTCTGGTTTATTACTTCAAAGTATGTATATATATTTAAAACAACCCTACATGTTTCGGCAATGATGCCTTTGTCAAGGATATAAAAAATATAAATGACAGAATATAAATGTCAAATAATTAAGTTGCTATGGTTTAAATTATTCAAAGATACATTCCAATAATAATAATAAATCATGCCTTAGTATTCCAAAAAATAGATAGCAAGGTGTGAACATATGTGATGCTAGCTCGCTGCTAGCAGCTTGTGTCTCTTCCTGAGTACGAACTTGTGTGTTGGTTTCTGCTGGCAGCTTGCGTCTCTCTCTGGGTGTGTGGTTTTGTATTTGTGCGAGCGCGTAAGTGTAGGGTTTTGTATGTTGGTGCGCTCGTGCGTGTGTTTAGTGACCGGTCACTAAACACACGCATGACCATGGCTTTCTTTAGTGCCGAAGAACCAGATTCTGTCCACTTAGATTGAAGTTTTGTTTCGGGGGTATAATAATGGATCCATGTTTCGTTGGTGGTAATAAGTCGTCGCATAAAATCAAACGGATTTTTTTCCGAAAACGGTCCAGACATGTTGCGAAAGTTACATTTCACACGTTTCTGCTCCATTGTGAGTAAACGTGGCCCCCAGCAGACAGCTTTTTGCAACCCTAATTCATGGGTGACGATATTGCATACCCGCTATTTTGAAATACCCCCGGAATTGGTTATTTCACTTAATTTGAGCTGTCGGTCTTTTATCACTATGCCCTGTATTCGAGTGACCATTTTTGGAATAGTGACACTTTTAAGACATTCCGATCGGCGTTCATCTTTGACACTCCTACGATCGCGCTTAAGCTGAGCCACCCAGTTCTTTATCATTGTGTACAAAGAAACACAGTCATCCAAAACGATTTTCATCTCTTCCAATATTTCATTACTTAAACCTTTCATATAAAGAGATGTTATCCATTTCAATACAAATTTAAAACAAGTTTGATTTGAAGAACTGCTCACAACAAAGTATTTGAAGGATGACTGTCAAATTTTCAGGGTTGCCAACTAAGGCACAAAGCTTGAAAAATATAACCAAATTATTTACCTAACAGCGCCATCTACATAGAAGCTACCTATTTATCATCCCGCCCTCGTATTATAAATACTTTTTACTTAATAATACCAGCAGGCACCAATTAACGTGAAAAATTTAGGCGATAGTAATAAACCGACAAATAAGAAACAATATTTATCTTTCAAATTTTCGTATGCGGCATTTTTAGTGTGTCGTATTAGCGTGAGGATATAAATGAAGATATAAACGGCACATTTATTATTGGTATAGTTGTTTAATATCAACAGCGATTCAACACAAACTTGATTAGTCCATAAGTGTCACGTCTCTTTTAAATATAAATATTTATCGTGTTTATTAGAGTGGTTATTTATTTGGAGAATAAACAGCCCACTACTTGAAAACGTATGCGTTTTATACAGTATAGGTTTAATTTGGAGTCGCATACTGGTTTTCGAAAAATATAATTAGCGAAATTCCTAGACGAACATGTTAAACGATTAGTTCAAAAACGTTTTACAGTACCGTGTAATCGAATTAGAACCACATTGTGCACTTTTACGAATATTTAAATAATGAATTTATGATTACTCAGAATTTCTCTTTTATTATATCCAACAAATTGTAATTGTCCGGTTCCAATCTTCTTGATGACAGATAAAAAATTATACACACCTTATTCACAAGGCATTTTTATTTAGCAAATGTTTACACTGTAAAAGAATGTTATAGCTTGTTCCTACTTTAGGAAATAGTACAGTTTCTTATGGAACTATTGAGTATTCCTTTCTGATTATAGAATTAACGTATATAACTCTTCATTTGCTAGTGTGCATTCTGCTAGTTGGATTCTGTTAAACAATTTGAATAGTGTGAAATTAGCTCCATCATTTATTGTCTTGTTTATTGGTGTCAGCAGTCATTATTTGTTATGTTTATCTATTTATTTTTGACCTCTTGTATTTTGTTCTCGTAGCCTCATCTTATTGTAAAAGCAGTATTTTTTACAGCTACTCAGAAATGATTATCTTCTTTTTAATGTACGTATTTCGCATTATAGTTCAATAAATTATTATTTATGTTATTTTAGAGCAATATGAACATTGTTGAATTAAATGCTTTCTACATTTTACGACGCTAATTATTCGAATTTTTCTAATGAAAAAAATTCGCCCTTAAGCGGGATTCTAACCCATGTCCATTGGTTTGCCGGACCATTTCTCTGCCATTAAGCTACTAAGCACTGTGGTTCCGAATACATCGTGACATGAACATGGTTGTTAGAAAGAGGAGACGATAGAATGTTTATTGATAACAACTTGAAAATACAAGGTAAACCCAGAAAGTAAGTTCCGTTTGTATTTCTTGCCGCGGCAGCGCTGCAATCGCAGTTCCGCGCATGCGCGGCAGTTGCTTTGAGTGAAGAAGGAGACGACGCCATTTTGCGATGGCTGTTTGTTGTGTACGCGTTGTAGTGCTTGTTTAGAATGGTGACGTTGATTGCAAATCTCACTTGTGAAATTAGATCTGTCATTCGTTTTCTAAACGCGAAGAACATTAAACCAGTCGACACTCATCGACAAATCTGCGATATTTATGGAAAAAATGTAATGAGTGAGTCAATGGCGTGGAAATGGGTACGACAGTTCAATGAAGAGCGTGATCAAGTGCACGATGAAGAACGAAATCGGCGTTCATCTTTGGTTACTGTTGAACTGGTTCGTGCAATTGAAGAAAAGATTAAGGACAGCAGTAAGTTTACAATCTCTGGCCTATAGACTTTCCGCAAATTTCAAGATCACTTATTGACATTTCCGGGCTACGATTTTTTACAATTTTGAATCGACAGATAATATGAAGATCAGCTTAGAAATGCATTTAGCGAAAAAGCCCCATATAAGGTAACAATTTATATTTGGTACATCGAAGTCGATGTACCAAAAGAGATGGTTTTTTCCTTAGTGATGAATTTCGTGAAGGATGTCCAAGAACTGCTGTTACCGATAAAAATATTTCCGCTTTTCGAGAAATGCTTAAGGAAGATCGATGGACATCATATGAATTTATTCGGACGACATTGAGCATTGGTATGAGGCAAATCCAAAGTTAGACGTGAGAAGACTTTGTTGCCGATGAATTCCATATCGTCGAATAAAGCAAAGCTAGCAATTGAGAGTATGGATGCCATAAACGTCAGCACCATGAACCATTCATTATACAGCCCCGATAACTCCTCGCCCAATTTGCATGATTCTTTGTTGCCGATGAATTCCATATCGTCGAATAAAGCAAAGCTAGCAATTGAGAGTATGGATGCCATAAACGTCAGCACCATGAACCATTCATTATACAGCCCCGATAACTCCTCGCCCAATTTGCATGATTCTTTGATTATTGTGTTCGAAATAGTGCGCGATGGATTTTTAGAGAAAGATATTTTGAAAAAATTGAGGAAAAATTTTGGACATTGGAGTTTTGTACGGGAATTTTGTATAGGAAATACACTTTGGGTCATAACTCGCGATCGGATCGACAGATTTGCTACATTTATGGTTTGTTTTATTGTTTTTGTCAATTATAATTTTGGAAAAATTGAGGAACATTTTTGGAAAATCGTGATAAAATCAAAATGACTTTTTAAATGGGAATTTTGTATGACAATTTCACGCGGCGCACACTTTCGATTCTGACATTTAGATCGTTAGATTTAGTTATTTCTTTTAATGGTTTGTTAGTTATATATAATCCAAAATGTTTTCAAAAAAAGAAAAATTGAAAAAATCACAAACACAACGTTCAATTTCAAAATATTAAAACAAAAACAATCGATTTAAGGCAGAACAACGTCTGCCGGTTCAGTAAGTATTAAATAAAATTAAACAAGTTTTTTCATTATTCCCCGAACCTCTAAATTACAAACACCTCTACACAGGTATCCTTGAAAGAAAAAGACCTTTGAAAAAATGAAAATATGTTTATGTTTATAGAAACACTTGAAGATAACATTGTTTAGACAGCTATTGATGTTATAGAAACTCTACAAGATAGCAGCTTTGTATGGTTAGAGTTCAATAACCCCAATACGTACGTATATATCAGCTGTGAATCATTTTATAAACTCTTAGTTATAGTCGCAAAATGCAATGGTGGGAAAAATATTTTTAATGTCACTTTTTCTTGTCGCGTCCTTGAAGGAATTTGCAAAAAATATTTTAGATTCAAATTCTATTTAATTGCATCTTTCCATTGTTCATACGTTGTCTTTTTATTTCAAAGACGCCCGGTATACAGAACGTTTTAGGATTCACCATGTGTGTCCGTTATTGGAAGGTTATACTATATAGAGTATGCATTATATCATTTTACTTAAAGCACTTGAAAATGTAGTCAAAGGTTGTGGAAAATAATAGGTTTTTGTTTCGTTAATTTTTTTAACGAATAATTGCAACAGAAACGCCAAAACAAAACTGGAAACCAAAATGGAAATTTAACAGCCAAACGGTCAAAAATAAACGAAAACAAGATAAATAAAAAGCAAAAATCTACGAAAAATATGTATTTGATGTCAACTCTCAAAATAATTCTCTTTACAAATTTCATGTGCACAATTACTAATTATAATAGACATACAATAGGTTCGTTTTTTAAACAAAACATAAATAAGAATTCATTGTATGATCAAAATTGTGTATGAATCCACAAAAAAAGCAATTAATAATGCTACATCAATTAATTTATAGGTTATCTTCTCCGTTTTAATAAAAAAAAAAGTAAAAAGATAATATCGATAAAATTTAAAAAATAATAAAAAAACAAAAGAGGAACACGAATAAATTAATACGCCCTCTGTTGGACATAGAGTAAATAAGACAATAATTCTAATATGTTCCAGATATATACGACGAAAATATACAATTAAATTACAAAACAGTATATATGTACTTAAATTAACTAATACATACATTTGAAACCAGAATAATTGGTTCCTCGTAAGTGGTTTAATAAACTATAACGGTCTCTTCGTTGATACATGTGGAACACCATAATAAAATAAAAAAAAAGATGCGTAAAAAATACTTGAAAGCTGTCAAAATGTGATTTCAATAATATTTCATGTTATTATTTATTTTTTGCTTATAATTCAAATGTATAAGTTATTCATAAATAAATATGACATCAATTAGAAGGAATAACCATTAAATAGCAAATTATTATTAAAACTTTTTGTTTTGTTTATAAAATAAATTTTCGAACTAATTTCAATACAACTAATTCAATTTAAAACTTAGTTAAAAACTTAACAACCACATTTAATTGTATAAGTTTTTTTCAAAATTAAAAATATTTCTTGCGTAAAAAGTTTTTGAATAAATCTTAACATACGTAATAAAGATATATTCATAATAATCAAGGAATTTGCTTTTTATGGTAATAATTTAATACAGAATTTTTTGATATGAAAATATTATCTAATTAATAAAGATTTTTTAAACTATAAATCATAGTTTTTCAAAAAGAATCAAATTAATATAAAAATAATCATTTAATTATTTATTAATTTTTTTATATTATTATAGAACGGATATTTAAAAACCACAAAGATAGAATATCTTACTAAAATTTATTAAACGATAATATATTCCCAAAGAAACGTTGTCAGATAATGTAACTTCGGTTTTATTTCAATAATACAAAAAATATATTAACCTCAACTTTATAGTATTAACATGAACACTACCAAAAGCAATATTTCCTAGATTTCAACGAAATATATAAATTTATGTAACCTGAATTCATGGAAATTAATTTTGGCAGCTCCCAACAAACAGACTCAGAGATCATCTTAATTTGTAAAAGTCATAAGATTATAATCATCCGCCACTCTTCGCGCAAAGAAAAAAAGAATAAAAATGCGAAACCCAACTGAAAAAAGAGTCTATCAATCACCTGTCGTCGACATAATCATCGGATTATTACCATGGGCACAATTGATAACACCGGGAACGTTTGATTTGTTTTCGTAACACGATATTTCTTTGGTCCGACTACTTTGCGAGAAAAAACGAATTTCCAAATCCCGATGACCGTTCAGCGACGTCACGATCTCAGTGGAAACTTCTAAATCTCTGGAAAACCTGGGCGAAGACGTCGTAGTCTTGCAATCGTCCAGCGAAAGTGACGATAGACAATCCAGCAGAGATGAGGAGTAACTTTTGGTTAACAGATTATTTTGCGGAAGGAACGATTTTTCTGGCGTGGTTAGGTAAGGCGAATAACAACTGCGGTCCATGTCCCAAATTTGACCCGTCGGATCACAATACTTGCACTGACAAGAACTTTCCGTTTGGTTACCATTCACGTCGAAGTCCTCCAGGTCCTCGAAGGAATGGTGAAGATTAGGCGTTGGATCGGCGAAAAGTTCCGTGTCATTTTTATGGGATAAATACGTGAAATATGGTACAAAAGAGATGATCTTGGGCGAATCTATGTCCGGACTAGCGCTGTCCGTCGAGAAAGAACCATCCTGGCTGACGGGACGGAGAAGATGCGGCGGTTTCCGGTCCTTTTTCCGTCTTTTTCTCGGCTTTATTATCCGAGGCAGACACGTCTCAGAATTGTTTGAACCTGAACTTTCATCACTTGTTACACTAACAGTATCCACACCACTACTGTTCAAATCCGATTTATTAACAGCATCGAAAATTTTGTTATGATGATGTCCAACTAATTGGTTTGGATTATGTTTGTGCTTCCTCTTATGATTATTGTTATTATACCTATTTGATAGTATCAAAGGCGCACCTTGCGTGTGTACAGCAAGGCGGGTCAAGGGGTTATGATTCTCTGGCCGTCTCCATCTTTGGTGGTAAGAAATTAAAGGCATACCTCCTGCCCATCTATCAACGGGATTACACCCTTGATACCTCTGATCGACGAACGGCTTTTTGTGTCTTCCTTGATTCTGAGACGTAATCAAACAGGCACCGATATATCGTTCGACTTCTAAAGCACCCGACGATGCCGGACTCATGTCTGCTGCACCTCGACGAGAGCACACCTCGAAGTCATACCGAGAGGTTTCAAGAAGCGATCCGTATTCGACGAAACTTGACGGTAGACTGAAGAGAACGAGTGGCGAGAGAGAGAACAGCGAAACGCGCACCACAAACACACAATACACTATCCCCACCTTTGCTGAGCCGCGAGTGTTTTCCGTTCCGAGCTGGTTGTTCTCTTCTTAAGAGTGGAACGTCGACTGCATGCGAGCACTAACCTACTTCCTAGAGACGAGAAAAACAAAAGAGAACGCCTACACCGCCAGTGGGTCAGCGATGCCAGGACGCTGGTCCTCTGCGTTAAGCTGAGTGACGCGTCGCGGCGCTCAAGATGAACGGAGGTGATGGATTTTTGTTGGTGCGTACGGTGGTGGCCTCGTTTGTTGATCGTATTAGTTAGTGGGTCGCTTTCGGGGTCACTGTAGTATGTATTGAAAACGATGGCTATAGATTGATGATGAAGCGCTTCCATCTAGCATGCAATATCCAATCTATTGTTTTTATTTAAGAAATAACGACGATATACCATGTGTTCTTGCATACACTTAATATTATTAAAAGGTTTTTATCAGCTTTAAAATAAACGATAATGTTGTCTGATAACGAATTATCTTTCGTTTCATATTCCTTTAGCGCACATTTTTATTGTTTGCAATATCATTCGACTTCTACTTTTGCATACATTTACAAATATAGTATTTATGTGTGGTTGGTGTTCATACATATTATACTATGTGTTCTTAGTCTAAAATTCAAGTTATGTTTAATTTTCATTCTTATTTGTATTGTCATTTTAGGGGATTCGTCTGTTGGACAATAAAAAATATTATTCTTATTATTATATTTCTTATGAAGTAAGCATAAGGTAGAAGTATGTCTTTTTTTAATAAATGGCATATATTGAAACAAAAATTATCAGAATTGACAGTAACACTTGACTCTAAAAATTTTAAATTTACAAAATTTATTGATGAAAATATTATATCCGAATGTTTATGTATGTTAAGTAAAATGGATTGAGAAATCTTTCTATAGTTAACATTTGGAATTTACTGCAAGTGAGAATTAATGAATATTAAATCACATTCTTACATGTAAATGTCGACTTATTTAATGCGTATAAATCTACAATCCGTCAAACTAAGTTTGTACTAGTATGCAGAACACACTCTTTCGCGACAACGAACTTCCTGGTAGTTAGGTTAATTAAGAATTAAGAAATACTGAAAAAACAAGCCTATCAACGCGAGGAAACGTACAGACGACCGTTTCGTTCTAATTGGAACTTCTCAATGTACGGCATTCCCTTTCGATGACGACCTTGCTTTTTCATTTCTATACTTTCTGTATATATAGTTAACATTTGGAATTTACTGCAAGTGAGAATTAATGAATATTAAATCACATTCTTACATGTAAATGTCGACTTATTTAATGCGTATAAATCTACAATCCGTCAAACTAAGTTTGTACTAGTATGCAGAACACACTCTTTCGCGACAACGAACTTCCTGGTAGTTAGGTTAATTAAGAATTAAGAAATACTGAAAAAACAAGCCTATCAACGCGAGGAAAACGTACAGACGACCGTTTCGTTCTAATTGGAACTTCTCAATGTACGGCATTCCCTTTCGATGACGACCTTGCTTTTTCATTTCTATACTTTCTGTATATATAGTTAACATTTGGAATTTACTGCAAGTGAGAATTAATGAATATTAAATCACATTCTTACATGTAAATGTCGACTTATTTAATGCGTATAAATCTACAATCCGTCAAACTAAGTTTGTACTAGTATGCAGAACACACTCTTTCGCGACAACGAACTTCCTGGTAGTTAGGTTAATTAAGAATTAAGAAATACTGAAAAAACAAGCCTATCAACGCGAGGAAACGTACAGACGACCGTTTCGTTCTAATAATCTAACGGTCGTCTGTACGTTTCCTCGCGTTGATAGGCTTGTTTTTTCAGTATTTCTTAATTCTTAAATCTTTCTATTATAAAATGAAAGTAAAATAGCAAAAACTAATTAGCTGAAAGGTATTAGAACAGTTAATTCAAATCGATAACAAATCCCAGTGAATCAGTTAAAACCAAAAGTAACTTTAAATTGTTATCAACTGGAATTTATTGAACGGATTAATTGATGAAGAGGTGAATTTCGTATAAATGTGTTTCCTCTTATTTAAATACAAAACCATAAGGCTACGGAAAAGCTTTTTTAAAATGATCTAAAAGTAAATTTCTGGATAGGGTTAATAATATAAAGATGTTGCAAAATTGTTTAACATGTAAATTTTTGATACAATTTTCCCAGTTAACAAAAGTAGAATATATTTTAAAAAGTATATACGAGGTGTATCTATAAAATAGCGAGATTGATACCGTAAATCTTTTTATTTTAAACTAGCTGTACCCGACCATGCGTTGCTGTGGCTTATTCAAAGAAATAAAATTGAAACTACACGATACCAATATGTTTAATTTCGCACTGAAAAATATGAAAAACATTTTAAAAAACGAAATAAAAAACAATGAAAAAAAAAACAAATTATACTCACGAAATGAACGCTATGGTAAACGACAGAGCTAAATTCCAACGCAATGTCGTACGAAATAATTAAATCAAATTGAAAATATCGAAATCTTTTAAAATTTCAATTTAAGAATGCAATTGAAAACACTGAAAATACTAACTGACAGCAGCTGTCAAGAAGCACATTGTCCGGTATGAGCAATGTTTAGTATTGCGTGTGTTACTGTTACGTCCAACAGATGGCGATGTTTTTTTAAAGCATGTTTTTGCCTGTCGCAGGTGTGACATACGCATGTTTTTACCTGCCACAGGTGTAACAGGTAAAAACTATATAACTATACAACGTGTCCAGGAAAGTATGCAACAAAGGGAAAACTTTTTAATAGTCTATTTCTCAGGAAATTTTATTCTTTATAAAAGGTTTTGCTTTACTTAAAACTCATTTACCCCTTAAAATAAATGAGTTATCATATTTGATAGTAAAAATACAATTATTTTATTGTTCAAAAATTTCCGTGCCTACTTAATATCGTGTGGGCTAGTCACGTGCGTACGTGATATTCATTACTAGGGATCATCATTCTTGTTTCCGTCATAGAGGCTACAAAATACATTACTATGGTAGAACGTTTAACTTTGTAAGAAAGAACAGAGTTAATGCTCATATGTGGCGATAATTATAAGACATGCAGAGACGCAGTTGGGACTTTTAACGAAAAGCATCCCAATAAAAACATTAGTTGGTCTACGGTATCCCGAATTTTGCGACAAATTTTATTTTAAAAAGGAACATGGCAGACCGGTAAGAAATTTAGATGATTCTTTAAATGTTTTACAAAGTGTATTTGAGAATTCTAAATTATCTGTGAGAAAATGTGCAACTAATTTAGGATTACGTAAATCATCACTACATCAAATATTAAAAACATACAAGTTTACTCCATTTAAACCACGATATGTCCAAACGTTGCAAGAACGAGATTATGACCAGCGTTTAAAGTTTTGCTTCATGATACAACGTGAAATAGAAACAGACATAACATTTCCCAGAAAATTATTATTTACCGATGAAGCGACATTCACCACAAATGGTGTAGTTTATTCGCAAAACTGTCGCTGGTGGTCAGAGGATCCACATTTCCAAATGGAGTGTAAAAACCAATATTCACGAAAGATAAATATTTGGGACGGAATTTTGGAGAGAAGAGTGGGGGGCGGTGTTTTTTTTTCAGCAAACTCTAAATGCTGAAAAGTATTTAGCATTTCTGACTACTAAATTAGAAGATGAATTTAACAACTTACCTTTACAAACAAGACGTTCTTTGTGGTTTATGCAGGATGGTGCACCTGCACATAATTATGTCGAGTCGTACAGTATTTAAACCAAGAATTTCAAGAAAAATAGATAGGAAGATATTCAATATTTCCATGGCCTCCACGCCCGCCGGATTTAAATCCTTTGGATTATTTTTTATGGGGTTGGTTGAAAAATCAGGTGTATTCAGATAGGCCACTTGATAACCAAGAAGATTTGCAGAATAGGATTAGGGAAGCGGTAATGCATTTAAATAATAATCCCAATTTCCTGAAAAATGCCGTCAGGGATTTAAGTAGATGTACAAATTTATGTATTGAACGAGAGGGGCATCATATCGAGTGATGTTTGTTTAAAACATAAAAATATTTTCATTATTTAAAGCGATATTTCATTTGTTTTAACGGGTAAATGGGTTTAGCAAAAACTTTTATAAAGAATAAAATTTCCTGAGAATTGGACCATAAAAAAGTTTTCCCTATGTTGCATACTTTCCTGGACACGTTGTATAATAGGTATATAAAAACACGAGCGTCTTTGACTGCAACGTTGTGTTAAAATTTCAAAGCAATCGGTGAAGAACTTTCGGAGATATATTTATATGTTAGATATAAGTAAATTTAGCACAAAAGAATTAAAGAATAACATTTAAAATTTTATAAATATTTAACGTGTATTTTCAAGTGTAAACCACTATAGAATGTACTTTTATTAGCAAATTCAAAATTATAATATTTTCCCTAGATTCCAAGAATTTACTAATCTGTTTATTACCAGCTTTATACATTTATATCGTTTCTTTATTGCCTAGTGTAATTAGTGAACGATTTCCATAGACCCCTAATATGTTCAACCATTGTTTCATTTAATATACATAATAGACTCAAGATTGCCAAATATGTATGTATCATGAAAATCTATTATTGATGAATAGAACAGATGCAAATACATTAGGAAGATTTAGGACATCCTATTAATACGTAATTAGGAATTCTATTTTATTATTATATTTATTTGTTAGTAAGATCTTTAAGACGATCGTAAACATTGGTTATCGTTGCACGTAGGTAAATTTACAACAAGTAATAATGTAGGTAAATTCCACAATAATGACAAGTACAAACATGTACGCACATTTTAGTTACGTAGGGATCGGGGTAGTGATATATTTCCTGTATACTTGTAAGTCCTTGTTGACAATGAGCGTAAGACGTAAAGTTCACGTAAAATAAACGTAAACCATAAAGTTAAATACATGAGAAAGTTATGTACCTGTTCACAATGACCATAAGCAATTGTTACGTTTACGTTCATCTTACGCCTGTCCGTAAAAAATACGTAAAGTTGAAATGAATCCAACTTTCCGTACTCTTTACGGGAATCTTACGTATAAATGTAGTAAAATAATATTTCTGAAGTTGGATAGCTGGACTGATTGGTAGTATGGTAATAAAGAAAGAAGCGGGAAATTGATGCAAGTGCGAACGGCATTTTAATGTTGCTTCTCACATGTGTTGATGTTGACTACCTATTAACTAGGACTTTATATAGTTATTATTTGTAAATTGTATTTCTGACTTCTTTTTCGTAAAATTATAGCGTTCCTGTTTTATCGTTGCAGTAAGTATAAACTATTATATTACAATTTATTACATTATAAATAAATATTTGTTGATGGCTTTTACACAGTAATTTAATTTAATAAAAGTGATGGAGAAGGTAGATGTAGAACTTTTCATTAATTTGGTGAGGATAAAGGAGTATTTATATAATAAAGGACATAAAAGCTACAAAGACATTTTAAGGAAGCAAAATGCATGGAATGAAATAGCTGAAACTGTTGCCTCTACAAGTAATTAAAACATTGAATTTGCTATAAATTTATATTGATATATTAAATATCTTACAGGTGAAATATGTGAAAAGTTGTGGAAAACCTTGAAAGAGCGGTATACACGGGAAAGGAAAAGAATATCCAAACCGACTAGCGGTTCTGCTGCAAATCCTGGGTATGGTTTGATGATATGAAGTTTTTGGATGACTTCATACAGCAGAGAAGGTATTGTGGTGGATTGTGTAATTATATAATATTCAAATAATTATTCTAGGCGATATATCAGAAAACCAGGTACCATACAAACAGATAATTTGTCGGAGAATAACTCCCAAATGTCCTATAACAGTGGTAATATATTCTGTATATTAATATAATATGTAAATAAAAATATATGTAATTTAACAGATTCACAAATGACTGAAGTAAACGTTGAAGAGCCGCTAGCAGTTTGTGAAACTCAAATGCCAAGTGTTTCTTTTCCTAGCACTTCAAATTTGGAGGATGCTAATCCAGAAGATGAAAATTTTGTATTTCCATGTACTTCATCTCTAGGAGATACTATTGATGAACCTGAAGGTAAAGAAAATAAAAATCGAAAGTAACATACATTAACCATTTTTTTTTTAGTACTTGAACTTGGCACTCCACCATCAAAAAGACTTGAAAACCATGCCACTCAAAAAAAGAAATGTAAATCAAATTGATTCCGAAATATTAAAAACGCTGGATACAATTAATTTAAATATGACTAAGAAAGCCGAAGAAAAGGAATTTGGCAATCTTGTTGCATATGAATTGCAACAAATTGCAGAAAAAGGAGGGAAATAAAACAAAAAATTATGAATTTAATTTATACTGCTTAATATAAGTAAAAAAAAGAACCCCTACCACAATGATGTTTGTATTCTAGAATATAAACATCATTGTGGTAAAGGTTCTTCTTTGTATGTATTTATATAACCACAGTCTGATTTATTGTAATATTTTATATTTAATATAATTTTATCATTCTACGTGCGTTTTACGTATTCAATTTGTCCTTCCTTAAATCCAGGTGGAGATAAGAAATATTTTCCCAAATTATTTCTCATAGTAATAGCTTCATTCGATGCATTATTACTACCAAGTCTATTACAAGTTTCCATTATTGTCTGTTCTGCTTCTTGTCTCCATCTTCCCAAAACATCATCACTGTCCACAAAGTTTGTGGGGCAGTAATGTTCTTTTGCAGGTAGTGACGCTTTTATAAAATTGTGTAGAGCAACTGTAGCTCTCACTATGTTCTCAACGCTATCTGGTGAAGCACATATTTCTCTATGGAATATTCTCCATCTGGCTGCTAGGATACCAAATGTATTTTCAATAACCCTTCGAGCTCTTGATATAACCGGTAATTGAATACTGCTTTTAATAAATTTAGTTTTGTGCCTGAATAAGGCCTCATTAATTTTGTTGATAAAGGAAATGCAGCATCACCAACAAAAAAATAACCCATGTCGATATCACTATTAGGTAATGCTGTATGTTCTGGATTAGGCAACTCATTCCTTTGCAATTTTTTACCAAAAGCTGAGGTACTAAAGACACCACCATCACTAACTGATCCATATGCCCCAACATCAATATATATAAAATTATAGTGTGCATCACAAACTCCCATTAAAACTATGCTAAAGTACCCTTTGTAATTATAATATAGTGATCCACTTTTGGCAGGTGCTGTTATCCTTATGTGCTTACCATCGATACTACCAATGCAATGGGGCATATTCCAAATATTAAAATAATCATCAGCAATACCTAGTAGTTGTTGCAGTGAAGGTTCCACCATAATTATTGGATTTAAAATATTCCATATTACAACAGTAACTTCTTTTATTATTTCACATACTGTTGATTTACCTATTTGGTAACTCTGTGCTAATGAAAAATAACTATCACCAGTAGCCAAAAACCTATAATTAGAACGTTTATAAAATAACAAATATACATAGGTGCATGTGTTTTACCTTAATGTTATAAGAAGTCGTTGACTTGGAGATATTAGTCTACGAATACTATTCTTGATTAGATGTGGACCAATAAGGTTTACAAAATTGTCAAATAAAGTTGACGTCATCCTAGTATAAGCAAAAAACCATTCCTTGTCATGCATTTTCAATTCTAATATTATTCTTCTAAATTCTCCCCGTTTTTCTCTATTTACATTTACAGGTCTAACCCACCAACGCCTAATTTTTCTGTCATGTTTGTTTTTATTTGCATTGGCTTCGGCTTGACGTCTTCTCAATAATAACAGCAATAAAAGCTGGCTTGTTATTAGATTAGTATCCATGCTAATTACCACAGCAATTAAAACTTTTGATTGCAACTTCTAACCTCATACAAAAACTTGAAATTTTAATTTCTGAAATATCATTACAGCGCTTGCGCGAACGCGTAAATCTTACGGTCATTGTGAACATTATTCCAATTTTACGTATTACGCATGTCTTACGTTTTACGTGCTTCTTATGTACTACGCTCATTGTGAACAAGGCATAACACAACACTAAGATTCTGAATACAGCCCATATTCTAATACAACAATCATTCTGTATACAAAATTCAGCTTCTTAACACAACACAACACAAAACAAAACATACAAGTCTGAAACAAACAGCAAAGAATTTAGTTTAAGTTAACATTAAGTGCTACATTGAGAGATTCGAGATTTATCTTATGAAATTAGGTTTAAGTGTTTTTGTAAAATAAATAAAATATTCAGAAAACACATCAACTTTCAATATAACTGCCACCAACCAAAATAAATAACCAGCTTATACGGAAGTTACGCCCCGTGAGCGGTGGGTTAAACACAAAATTATACTTATAATTATACTTAATTTTATTTTTCCGAAAATTGCCGAAAATCGTCCATTTTAGAGTCTTTTTCAGCGCGCTGTATTTCAAGGATGGTTATACGTGAAAAATATCACCGAATGCTATTTTCATAGAGAATTTTGCTCTCTACAATTTTTCTAATAGGTCTGAAAATCGTAAATAGCATAGAGCCAAAGTTAATCTCGAAAAAGCGAATTTTATCGAAAAATAGCGAAAAGTGAAATTGTAAATTCTGTAACTCAAAACGGGTGCTCGTAGAAAAAAATTTTCTACAGTAAACGTGTAGAGAATTTTACGATCTTTAATTTTAGTAATAGGTATCGAAGTGATCAAGAGCATAGAAAACGAGTTATTCGCGAAAAACTGAATTTTGCTTGATTTTTACTTCGAATAACTTTGCTAGCCGGAACATCTGAGTTCTTGACTTTTGACACAAGATTTGAAACCTCAAAACGAAGGTTTATACAAATTTCCAGCCTGCCGGGCCAAAATTCGCAGATGGGGTCGAATTTGGTCTAATTTTACTGGACTATACGTACTTTTAGAAAATGCCATGTCTTAGCAACGACAATTTGAATACAGTGTTTCGAATGGTACAATATGGATGGTCTACCAGAGAAATCTCTCGATTTTTTTAATGTATCATATATTGTGATCAACCAAGCTATTGAGAGATACAATAGAACTGATAATGTGCAATTTACACACGGAGGTGGTCGCCAACGCAATATAACTCCAGCGCAAGACCAATATCTGCGTTTACTGTTTACTTGTGTTGCGTAACGCTGTGCAATCTTCTAGAGCACTTAATAATACCTTACGGGAGGCTGTAAATGTGGTGGTATCCAAAAGAACAGTTAGAAGGAGATTAAATAGGTTTAATTTATGAGCCCAGAGAAGAGTTAAGTGCCTTTTACTAATTAGGAAACATCGCATCCCCATCGCCGAAGACAGTAGGCTCAATATAATCGGTATTGGAATGAAGATTGGAGTAGGTGTTTGCTCACTGATGAATCTCGATTCACTTTGCATCATTCACATAGTAGAGTTTTAGTATGGAAAAGACCAGGAGAACGCTATCTTGAACGCAATATGGCAAGTGTATCGTGTTTGAGTTGAGTTGTTGTTTGGGCTATTTCCATCGTTTGTAGAACATTGATAGTCCGACGTTTCGGCAGTCCGTCTACTGCCGTCATCAGGGTAGTCCTGAGAAGGACTGTTTCTTGCCAAACTTGTCATTTATAACGACTTTATCTGGCGGTATGTGTCTTCCCTATTTTTTTAGTTGAAATATCCTGTGCTAGGTTTGAACCCGGTCGATAATTTCCGAATATCAATATACCATACACTTTTACCACTCGACTAATTAGGGGGACAGAAACTACTATTTTAAACTTATATTTAAGTTACAGGTATGCGCAGTAGGTATGCGCAGTGTGCATTTTTTCGTATAGGCGCGGTGGGTATGCGCAGTATGCCATTTTTCCTTATTTGCGTGGTAGTAGTAGTTTTTTTAGTTATCAGTCTGTCTCCGGTCTCGTGGCTGCCGGTCTTCGGCTAACACATTCTCTAATCATAGGGAGCCAGATACTCTTGATCTCCAGGCTGGGCGTACTGATCGTGTCAGGTGTCTTCATATACGATGTTTCTGTAATTTTTCTTTTGTAGCCGTGTTCTTGTTTGGCCAGGATTGTCGCCTCATTCCTCATTCCAAGTGTATCGTTTGGAGGTAGTGTTATTGTATGGAACAGGATTTCATTAAACAGGCTCCCGACCTTGTTCGAGAGGTTAAACCATGAATGCCGAAAGATATATAGATATGTGCATTATATCAGTTGATATTCCATTTGCTCAGAATTTTGGACGTCGTTTCATATCAGCGGACGATAAATCAAGATCACACCGCGTAGCGATAGTCAACGATATTTTATAAAGTCAACGTTTTGAGAGAATGGTATGGTCAGCACAATCTCCCGATTGTAATTGTATAGAATACGTATGGGATAAACTGGAACAACAGCTGCGGGTACGTCTTCACCAACTTGCGACGTTAGAGGAACTAAATGATGCGTTACATGAGGAATGGAATAGAATTCCTCAAAATTTTATAAATGCTCTAATTGGTAGCATGCCAAGATGTGTGGCTGTACTACGTGCAAGAGGTGATCCGACAAGTTATTAAAAAAGAGTTGGCTTTATAAATTTGAGTCGTTTATTTGTTAATTTTTTTATGTTTTTTCTCGATTTTTATTAAAAATATTGCTGAAAACAATTGCGTTTCTAAAGTTTATAATAAAATTGACGTAAGAACTGCTTATTGTATTTTATTAAATACATATAAACTGTAACCTGTCGTTTGCTGTATAGTAATATAGAAAAATTAATGTGGACTACTTCAATTGGCCAGCTCTGTGATTCACAGCGGTGATTCACAGCGGTTTCTTCATTCTTTATTGAATGACTAATTAATTAGTGACTAAAAATCGAAATTATATTGTATTCAATAAAATCTATCATAGTGTATTTCCTCCGTTATTTAAAATCGTTTAATGATATTTTTATGGTATTCGAGAGTTATTATAAAAATAAATATTGCAATAATAAAAACATAAAAGTTCCGTCCATCCGGGAGTAAATGTATATTGCGAGTAAGTACATAAATAAAGACCAATTAATTATTACAAAATTGAACATAATTCTATAATTAATTTGTTATATTCTTCGATTTCAAACTAATTTACTCAATTAGTACATTCCATAGTTTTATAGTATTTCAGTATAAACATTAAAAATATCGAATTAAATCTGGCTTATTTTTATAGACAGGTCAAATAATAACTTCAGACCAATTAGGAACAGGATCATCATCGATTTCTTATAAGGATATCAATTGGTGCAAGTTATATACATTATGCATATTTATCGAAATATAGCTGTAATTCCAGTTCATTGACCTGCACCGGACGATACTTTTAACATAAGTTCCTATTCATAGATAGTGAATGTTTTTGTTTTCTTACCAAAACATACTCAGGCGCATATATGACGATGTTTTTTTTGTGGATATCAATAATAGCCTTTACGTCGAATATATTCACAAAGCTATGCCACATTAATTAAAACGTGATTAAAATTAGATACTTTGAACGTTAAAACTTATTTTAAAAGCAAAATTATTATGTTTATAACAAAAGAAAAATCGTCATAAAGCAAAAAGCTTTATGTAGCGTGTCCAATTGAATAGATACCTGGTTTTTAATTATGTGTACGGAATTATTTACATATAAATATATGTAAATAATTCCATTTTCTTTAAATTTGTGTGTGGTACTGACAATTACCGATAGAACAATATAATTGGTCGGTAAATATAATTACTGATGAATTAGAGGTGGAAGCCCGTATTGCCGCCCGTATATTTAACTGCGGCAGGACCGGACTCGAATAAAGAAAGATCATTTTCTCGTTACTATGTGAACATTGGACCGCGATTTTTTTTAATTGAACGCATTACTCATATATACCTTCACCGCTTTTTTTCTATGGTGCTATACACAACTAGCATTGTATAGGATAACTTAATTTATTGTTACCTTTTTTTTATTGTGATAAGTAGAAAGTTTAATTAATTATTATTTTCGAATTCTATTGTGAATTTCCACTAATTAGGTGATTAAGAGATTTCCCATCGGTAGATCGATAGTTTGCTTGTAGATACGGTTGTTAAATTCGAAATAATTTTGGTCGACCGAAACATCCATTAATATTTTACACAAACTTGAAAGTGAAATGATGTTGCACATTAAAAACATTACACTAAATAATAGATTAGGAATAGTTTATGTTTAAAATCTTTTTCAAACTTAATAAATCTATTTGTGGGTGTACAGAACATGTTAATTACTTATGTACATTACAGTATTTATTGCGTTTTAAGGAAAGCTACGGTAAATAAGAACACAAAGCCTGTTCAAGTAAAAAGAGAGAGTTTGACCCAATTTTTGAGCGTACTTCAATCCTGTTCGTGAGCGCGCTTTCTACCATGCTTTTTTCTCTTCTCCTCGTCTCGTCTTGAAAACCAGCTGGCGACCGGTCGAGTCATCGTAACTTCCTATTCATCCCATTTTCTTCTTTTTTTTTCTCTCTTACTTGGAAACCGTTCTTTTCCAATGCGTAATACAGTTAAAAATTGAATTAGGCCGATATCATTCACGCACGGCCAATTCCATCAAATCGCTTTCTATTTTATGCCGATTGCTCATCGTCCGACAGTATTAACCGTGGCGGGCGACATTTCATCTATTTATTTATTCCGCTTAAAAGACGAAAGCGTCGGAATAAGGTTTCGCATACGAAAACAGACGTGAAAAATTTACTTTTACTGCCATTAGAGAGTCGGATGTTGCAGCTAAGGCGTTCGAACTGTGACTCATTTCATCTGGCCTGCTTATTTTATTGGCTTTTACGACGGGCCGCTTTCAGTTCCTCGAATTTTTTTGTTTTTTGTATTTATTCGTATTTTTGCGCAAACATTGTATCATAAATTTGTTTTATGTAAGTTTTATAACCGCAAAGGAAATAAACTAAATTATATTGCGGTTTCTAGCAATGAGGAAAACAATGTATATAAACTGTTTCGTAAGTTATTGCCCGAATTTCTTATAAGAAGCGGTAAAGTAAATAATCTGAGTAAAAACTTATTTTAATAAAAGACCTCGTATAGCACAACCGTATCAGAAAGTCTTAGAATAGAGAATTTATCCTTTGCAAACCGGCACTTATACGATGTGATATTCAAAAGTTCACGAAATGCAATAATAGATAAAATATAAAAATACCTAGATTTAATTCACTTTCGTTACTTTCAAAATACTTCACTTGGACGTGTAAACACTGATCCCAGCGTCTCTCCGCCTCGAAAGATATGTATTCTAGAAGCTTTGCTTTATTAATGTGTCGAGTACCATCTGCAATTTAGCCTCGATTTTTATCCCGTCAAATCTTTACGATTTCGATTTAATTTTAATCTTTGGAAGGAGGAAAAATCGCGAAGAGCGAAATCAGGCGAGTATGCTGAACGACATATAATGGTCATCTTGTTTTCACCAAAAACTGTATCATGAAAGCAGTCATGTCATGTTGTGTCACATTATCACGGTGAGGAATCCAATCGTTCCTGTGCCACTTCCCTGGACGTTTCCTTCTCATATTCTCCCATAGCCGCCTTAATATATCACAATACGAGGGTTGTTATTTACGAATCCGGAATAATAAAGAAAAATAAACATTTATTGATGCATTTTTGCATACGTTTGAACCAATTTTCAAAGCACTGCCAATTCGCGGCTGTACAGTGGATGACCCATCAATTCGATGTTTCCACCGGTTAAATATCAAGTTGTTTGTGCCGATGTGAATTTTTCATATAAAAGACAGTCGGATGTGGCAGCTAAGGCGTTTGAATTGTGACTCATTTCATCTGGCCTGCTTATTTTATTGGCTTTTACGACGGGCCGCTTTCAGTTCCTCGAATTTTTTTGTTTTTTGTATTTATTCGTATTTTTGCGCAAACATTGTATCATAAATTTGTTTTATGTAAGTTTTATAACCGCAAAGGAAATAAACTAAATTATATTGTGGTTTCTAGCAAGGAGGAAAACAATGTATATAAACTGTTTCGTAAGTTATTGCCCGAATTTCTCTAACGATTTCTTATAACAAGCAGTAAAGTAAATAATCTGAGTAAAAACTTATTTTAATAAAAGACCTCGTATACCACAACCGTATCAGAAAGTCTTAGAATAGAGAATTTATCCTTTGCAAACCGGCACTTATACGAGGTGGTATTCAAAAGTTCCCGAAATGCAACAATTGATAAAATTGCAGAATACTTGGATTTCCTACGTTACTTTGAAAATACTCCACTTGCGACCGGTATTATCAACGTACTTAAAAGGACATTTATATTAAATGGCATTTAAAAGCACCGCAAGTGTATTATCAACATGTTTAAATGAACATTTAATTCTAAACAGGCATTTAAATTTATATGCTCAAAAGTATTAAAAGGAGAATTAACGCATGCGTATTTACGTATATGCGTGTTTTGTAAGTATGTACTTCAGATTAAGATATACTTACATAACCTTGAAACTTTTGTTTGCTTACATCTAATATAGGCTATATATTTTTGTATAATATTAATTTAATTAATAATTATGTACAGTATCCGCCAGAATAAACAGTACCCAAATTTAAAAAATTTATTTTTTAAACTTTGTAATTTAAATGTTCAAAATGTTCACCATTACGACGCAAACAAGCTTCATATCGATTTTGTAAGTCACTGAACATATTTATAAAAAGTGGTTAATGTAACTGCCTGAAAAATGTTTGAATTCTTTCTCGTAGTTCTGCAATATTCTCCGGCGGATTTTCTGAGCGAAATATTTTGTCTTTCATCATGCCCCAAATGTATGCATCAGGTGGCGTCAGATCCGGTGAATGAGAAGGATATTCGAAGTCTGTTCTTCGGGAAATTATTCTATTATCAAAATGCTGACGGAGTAAGTTGAGAGTGCGCGCAGCTGTATGGCTCGTTGCACCATCTTGTTGAAACCATTGTGTGCGCATCCGTAAATTTCGTGCACGCAAAAGTTCTGTAAATCTCTCACAAAAGGTATGATAATGTTCTCTCTGTAACGTTCTTGGTTTACAGTAAGTGGATTCTGATTATCGTCTTCAATGAAATATGGACCAATTATTCCATGACCAGAAACCGCGCACCAAATTGTAACTCGGACACTGTGGAGTGGTTTCTCTACAATAACATCAGGACGTTCAAATCCAAGGAATCGAGTTGTTTGTCGATTAATATAGCCGCTAAGATGAACGTGACTCTCGTCTGAAAACCATATGTTTTTCAAGAAATTGGAATCCTCGTAAATTAAGCTCAAATATGCGACCACAGTAAATTTTCCTTGCATGTTTGTCCGCAATGTTTAGTCGTTGTCCAACTTGAATACGGTATGGATAACCACCAATTGATTTGAAGATCCGACGTGTAGATGTTACACTGATGTTGAGTTTACATGCAGTTCTTAAAAGGCTTCTTTGCGGTGACTGCACAACTTCATCAAAAACACGTCCTGTGTTTCCGTTGGTACACACTGTTTGTCGACGACCAGAAGAACCTTTACGTTGACACAATACACTACCAGTGCGACGAAATTTCTCAACATCAGCTAATATCACACTTTTACTTGGGGCTGCTTTATTAAACTGTTGTTGATATCTACCACCTGTTGTAAACTTGGACCATCATTGCGACCATTTCCGTATGAGCGAAAATAATGTTCTACCAAAAACACTTTTTCTGCTGTTGTTAAAACCATTTTCAATTCAAATTCAACTCCAGCGTAACATTCATACGTTAACTAATGACAATTAAGTCAATAATAACAAATGCATATTACATAAGCAACTCCATAGCACCTTAGATTTCGGTACTGTTTATTCTGGCGGATACCGTATTTTCAACATTAATTGTAATTTTTTAAAAACAATTTCATCTTTGTATGGACTTTCTACTTCTTGCAAATAATTCTAATATGTTACCGTTAAATATTGTTCACTTTTTGATTTATTAGTTCAACAAGTCATCAATATTTATTTTTTTTAATATATATTTTTTTATATAAATACATATATAAAACTATGTATCATCAATTAAAAGCCATTACGTTGTACAACTAAAACTTAAATCTAAGAAAACATAACAATATTATAAAGATCTGCTCTGAATTTTGAATTAAGACCATTGAAAATGTAAACACCAATTCCAGCACCTCTGCGCCTGGAAAAATATGCAAACTAGAAGCCTTGTTTTATTAATGTGTTGAGCACCGTCTGTAATTTAGCTTAGATCTTTATCCTGTCAGATCTTTGCGCTTTCAACTTGATTTTCATCTTTGGAAGGAGAAAAAATCACGAAGAGCGAAATCAGGCGAGTCTGCTGAACGACGAATAATAGCCATTTTGTTTTTCATCAAAAAACTCTTTCATGAAAGCAATATGTGGTGTCATCACAGTGAAGAATTCAATCGTTCCTGTGCCACTTTTCTAGACGTTTCCTTCTCATATCTTCCTTTAGCCGCTTTAATACATCACAATACGAAGGTTGTTATTTATGAATCCGGAATAACAAAGAAAAAAAAACTTACTGATGCATTTTTGCATACGTTGAACCAATTTTCAGAGCACTTCTTCCATTAGGTATCTCCAAAGCATGAATTTTAAACGTATCAACCACTTCTTCTATCGTCGGAAATCGTTGAGCATGCAATTTATGCTTCACGTCCGGCAAAAAAAATTATTGGGTGCCAAATCAGAGCTGTATGGCGGATGACCCATCAATTCGATGTTTTGACCGGTCAAATGCCAAGTTGTTTGTGCCGATGTATTTCTCCGAAGACTTTTGGCAAACGAATGGTTGTGTATTATTCAGAATTAACCGTTCTACGATCCTGGTAGTGTAGTCACTTGTCCATTTCCTCTCTCAAAAAATACACAACAATTTTCTTCGAACTCCTATTGCGCGCGTCCGATCAACTTTTGTAGGGTTTGGCTCATTTTAGACCGTTAACTGCTTCTTGTTATCACGTTCAAGTGCATAGATCGAAGATTCATCACCTGTCTAGATATTATACACGGCTTCTGAGACACTACGGTGGTATTTTTTGAGATTTTATTTACGCCAATCGACACGAGCGTTTTTTCGAGCCATTGTCAAATTAAGCGAGATCCAATGGCCACAAATCTTCTTCACGGTTAAATGTCCATATCTTATGTATACTTGTCATAACAATGCTAATATATGCTTCAGTTATGAAGATCTTGCATTATCAGTTCGCGCACAGCATCGATTTTCAAGCAACAACCGCTTTTGGACGATCTTCTTTAAATTCGTCCGTGAGCGACCGACGGCAAAAATTTAATCCACTAAACCAGTGGTATACGAGGGTTGTTCGGAAACTACGTAACCTAACAACGAAACCGCATTTTTTTTGTCAAAAAAACATTTTATTTTTCAATATAGCCTCCTGCTCGCTCAACACACTTATTCCCACGATATTCCAAATAACTAATGTCTTCATTGTAGGTCGATGAATCCAAGTCCTCGAAATAGCTATTTACAGTGGCGATTACCTCGGAATTAGACGAAAATCCGCTGAGCCATTTTTTCAGGTTTGGAAAAAAATGAAAATCGTCAGGAGCCAAATCCAGGCCAAAGCCAGGGCGAATGAGGCGCTAATTCAAATCCCAATTGATGAATTTTCACAATTACAATCGCAGAGTTGTGCGCAGATACGTTATCCTGGTGGAAAAGCACTTTCTTCTTTGCCAAATGAGGCCGTTTCTCATGATTCTGTCGCTTAATTGTTGCAACAAATTGACACAATACTTCGCATTTATTTTTTTCTCCATTTCTAAGTAGTCAACTAAGATAATTCCATGAGAATCCCAAAAAACAGTTACCATAACCTTTCCAGCTGACGAAACCGTTCTTGGCTTCTTTGGTGACGGATAACCTTTTCTGGTGCATTGTTTGGATTGTTCCTCGGTTTTGGGAGTGTAATAGTGGACCCAGGTTTCATCGACGGTAGTGAAACGGCATATAAAGTCCTTCTGATTGCGGCAAAAACGTGCCTAAAGGTCGCGAGACACACTCAAACGATTCAGTTTTTGCTCTGGTGTGAGTAACTGGGGCACCCTAAGCGCTGAATATTTTTTCATTTCCAATTCTACAGTTTAAGGAATATACTCGTATAATACACGGCAGCGAAAGTATATTAATTGCCTCACACACATTCTATTGCCCCGGCTAGTGCTTCGGCAGTGAACTGTATGCTCGTCTATAATATGAGCTTTCTCTGCCTGGTCTATAATATACTATTTTACTGGGTGATTCCTCTTTTGTCACATAGGATATGTTCACAAAAGTATCCATACTACCTACAGGTTTAGACAAATCAAAAGAAGCATGTTTTACATTAGATAGAAGAAAGCAATGAATGCTTTGTAAAATCTAAGTTAGTAATTTAACAATACCACGAAAGAAAATCGTGAAAAATATAAAGAAATATTATTTAAAATTAAAACTTTATAAACGCACCCTATATATCCGGCCGACATAAGTGATTCATAAAAAAATGACAAGTGGATTGGAAACTCGTTAAAAAAAAATTGGAACGATTCTAAACGCTGTATAAGAATGCGTAATGATAAAAACTGTGTAATTTCAATTTAACAACCTGTCAGGTAATTGCAATAATTTCCTGCTTTATGAGAGGCACTTTTCTTTTTCTAATTTACTTTTTAAATTAACCTTATTTCTTCGTGACACATGTAACTTGACGTTCTATTTCTAGCTCTAAAGTTTATTACTTAATAAAGAGGATGCTTTCACATAACACGACGCACACACACACACAGCCATAAACATAAACGTTCACGCAAAAGGTGTACAGGCATATTTATTCATGTCTTTTGTATTGTTTCGTACATTCGTTAGTGCAATCCTTCGGAAGGCTTTTGATCATAGCGACAGCAGATTAAAATGAGTAACGTTCACTCACTGGCAAAAGCACATATGAGGAGCTTTTTTTTCAAAACGCAACATGTCCATCTAAACAACTTTGGAGAAATCCGTCAAAAACAATTGCGGCTGTTGTACATATCGGAAACAATATTTATCTTTTATAATGTTATTTATAATGATCTAAAATGTAATTTAGAAAAGGATTATATAATATGTGTGATGTATTTAATTCGATAGCATAAAACAAGTTTTGGACTCGTTGCATTTTGTAAAAAAAATGGGACATGTTACGATTTGAAAAGAAATTTCATTTAAATCATTGTATAAATAAGGGCTTTATTTCTAAAGACGCAATCAAAAATACTGTAAAATAATTATCAAATTATTTCTTCTGAAAATCAATTTGAAAATTAGTCTTTATTTCATAAATATATATTCAAAAACACTCCAACAAAAATTCTTTATTATTTATCTGAAAACCAACGTAAAAATAAGACTAATACTAAAAGCAATACAATAAAAATTATAATTTAATTTCTTCTTCTGGTTCTAGGCAAACACACGGTTCGTCTTCTGATTGTAGCAATGGATCATCCGTAATGTGGTCGCGTAAAAGTTCGAAGTACCAACTAAATCTGTCTTCATGATACCACTCCTTTCCTTTATCTGCGGCCAGAAAACGTCCTTTGTTGCTCAAACGTATTTCCAAGTTTTTTAAATTTTTTCCTCGCTTTAATAACGAATCAAATTTATTTGAGGGATCAGTTATTCGGAAATTCATTTCCATTTTTATTTTAACAGTCTTTCCTCTTCCTTCTGAATTTTCCTTCACTATAAAAACTTTCTTTTGCTCGCTTATACCCACAACTTTTTTAAATGTCTCCAAGAGAGATTTCAGATCATAAACGTACCAATCCTTGCCCATAACATAAACGTTGCCATATTGTTTGTATAAATTTTGATATTCTTCCGGTACAAGTATTCTAGAGTGACGCCGTAATTCTCGTTCTACACGGCCAAAAACACGATCAGCTGGCAAGTAAGAATGGCCGCGTACTGGGAAAATTAGACATATTTCGGTAATATTTGGTGGAGATTCCTTATACAGCCAATACATTAGTAAATGTACAATATGGGAGTTCTTATTTTGTCCCCCACACCCATCCGAAAAAAGTCGTATTTTTGTCACATTTTCTAAGTTTTGATTTCGAAGAAAATGTAAAAGAGCGGATCCCACCTCATTTGAACCTCTTCCACTTATATCTTCAGTCCACGTATAAAATGATGGATTAGTCGATTTTAAATTAACCACGCAAAATGCATAAAATGATATTTGCAAAGAATAATACGCTTCCTGTATTGGTAGTTTAGGCAGATTTTGCACTTGTTGGAGATCGAAACAGTAGCTTACTGTTCCCTCTACTTCTTCCTTCATTATTGCGTGAAACTGTTTAGCTCTCAATTTATGTATCTTTAAGTCACGTTTATGATTCTGTTTTTCCACATTGAAAGCAATTTTAATTTGATTTTTTAGTCTTTCACAGTAGCTGCAAATGTCACTAGCAGGGGAACCAAATCCCAGATTGAAATCATTAGAAAATATTTTGTGAAAGTAAGAGTGGTTAACCTGTTTCTCGGCATCAGCGCTGTTATTATACATTTTGGACATCTTCGAAATATTTAATTCCGCAGGTAGATAAAGTCTTTGTGATTTTGATCTATTATAGTGAGATTCGCATGCTTTGAATTTTCCAATAAATTCTTTTACGTTTCTTTTCTTTGCAGCAAGCTTATCTTTCCACCTATTACCACCTCTATTTTCTTTTTGCTCTTCTCCGCTTCTAATATTTCTAGCTACTAACAAAACTCTTCTACGATTTACTTCAAAAAACGTTTCGAAAAATGACCGACATACTAAAAATTTTTGTTTCTCAGTACGAACCTGCATTATAACGAACATAGTTTGTTAAAAACAGTTTATAATATAAGTAGAATAACTTACTGTGTAACTTATTTGCAAATTATGAGATCTTTTCACAAGAACATTTCGCTCACGACGCCGTTTTGGCAACTGGATTTCAATTAAATTCACCAGCCTAGAATTCTGCTTGATTCTGTCGTTATCAATATAAAATTTTTTTTTTACTTCTAGCAAAATTGACATAGGTATTTGATGACACTTCAATTTTTTATTGATGGTATGATTGCAAGGGCGTCTCCATTTATGTAGATCTAGATCCTTTGCAGCATATCTACGAAACATTATGAAACACAGTTTGAAACAAAATCTAACCTAAAACTTACTTAGCGTTCCTTTTTGCAATTCGCTCCTGTGCCCGGGTCCTCTTTCGTTTTCTGCTTCCACGACTGTTCTCAGACACACTAACTCCTTCTTCACTATTCTCGGCATTCATATTTTAAATTGTTTATAACAATTTCACCCACAAAACAGAAAACAACTAGCGAGATCACAATTTGTCGTACACAATGAGTCACACACTTTACACAGACGGACTTGTTGCAGTTTGCAAAAAAAAAGATTGTGGACTTGTAACATTTTGTTCGAAACACATCAAGTTCGGTACACATTTTAAATGGGACTTATTGTAGGTTGACGAAAATGCAAGTTGGCAGTGTATTTCTCACATCTTAATGAAGGTAAAGCCATCTATAACTCAATTTATGAAAAAAGTGGACTTGTTGCGTTTTGAAAAAAAGCTCCTCATATACACTATCGATTCTAGATATGTGAATAGTATATAATTCGTAATATATTGTTACGTGTCCGTAACGCGCAACGTTTTATTACTTTAATTCGTATTATTACTAATTTTATCTTCACTATATTTCGTTCCATTTTTAAAACGACTCTACCTGTATAGGTATCGTTATTTGCTTTTTAAATTTATATTCAATTACTCTAAGTTTTTTTCCTTTTTTCTCTTGACCTTTAGTGCTTGCTTTTTTTTCCGTTGTTAAGAAAGTACGACGATTCGCTAGACACTTGGTTGTTAGCTTTTGACCTTTTTAAAACAAGGTTGCATTCTTTTACCCAACACAGATACCGATCGAAGTAAGCCGTATTGTATTAATTTTATTTACGGCCCCGTAGGGTTTTGATTCGATCGAGCTATTAAAATTATTCGCTTAATGTGATTATCTCCTTGGGAGGATTTTACGTGTTGGAAAAGAGGGAAAAAACCTAGTAACCCGCTAACAATTATCGTTTTGATTTTCATAGCCATCACACGCAATTTGGTATGTATAGAGCTATTTCTGTTGAGCCTTTCTTTTACTTATTGTCGTTGTTATCCCTTTATTTAGATGGTGTAGCCGACGGGCAGAAAAAAAAATAGAAAACAACTAAAACATCTTCAACCATCGTCTGATTGTTCCTGCCAGTGACGATTTTCTTTCTGGAAGGGAAAAGGCCGATCGCAGTTGGATCATCAGATAAGCTTTTGTTACCTTAATTTTATTTACAAACTATTATTCGTAAAATTTCCCATTTCTTTCATATATCTCGTCGTTATTCTTAAATTAATATATCGTCATTCAATAACCCAGGTGTTTTCTCAACGAAAAACCTGAGTTGCTTGACCTTCTCTTTTTTGTAGATCATTTTCTTGAACGTTTGCGTTCGTTTTACGAACTTGTTTTTTGTCGTTTCAATTTAACCTTGCGTTTTAAATGTGAATTTATTTTAAGACTTTAATTGTTTGGATTTCATACTATTACTAATTAATAGAATACGTTCATTAACCCTTTAATTATTTGTATTCTCACATTTTTGGCTAATCACTTCGAATACTTTTTTTTACAAGTTAATTGTTCAAATTTTCACATTTTTGCTAATCAATTAGAATAGTTTTTTTATACGCAAATTACATATTTTGCGGAATCCTATTTGAACTTAAAAAAAAACGTTCTAGCTAAAGATCGTTTTATTTCAACGAAATTGTTGAACCTTTGTAATTTATTGTGAACCTACGATAAAGAAAGAATACGTATTGTTCTTTTTCCAGGGCGTACTAGGCCATCAGCCGCACTGTAAATTTTAATTAGTCGAGTTATTTGTATTACATTCCATTGCTCTTGCTTTTTCTGTTTCTTTACTTTTGACCGGCCTTTAGCCGCATATGTCTGTAATAGTTTTTTTTTACTCCTTAATTTATATACGGGGATTGTTTAAATAATAATTTATATACGGGGATTGATTAAATAGTTACAGTTTAGTTGAAACGACTTCTTTTTTCGTTACCTTTCCCTCGTCTCTCGATCCTCGAGAGTGGGACGAGTCTCGATCTTGGAACCGGCCCTCTGCCCACGCAACTTGCCTTTCTTTTTTTTTTATAGCATATCTTTCATCAAGTTTCCGGGTTTGCGACGTCCAGCGGCATAAATTCGGTGGCGCCCTTTTCCACCTCTTTTAGATATCGAACTTACCTCTGGGTCTCCCCACCTCCTGAGCTGAGGCAGCCTCAGAAGCCGGGTGGGCCGTTGGACGTTGGCAAGAACGGGCAGGGGCGGTTTTAGTCGATCGAGACTGGGTCTGCTCCGGGAGCGTTTTTTTTTTTATTCTTTTTCCTTTTTTTTAACTACGACTAGTGATCGTAGCAATATATACAGGGTAGGGTAAAAGTTATATAATAATGTGAATTGGCTGCCATTTTGTTAGAAATGAAAAAAATTGAGCTATCTTTTCACGGAAGATATATTTGAAGATGTAAAATTGATGACCTTTAAAAAAAAGTCTTTTTCTTAAGACTGTGGTTAAGTAAAAACTCAAAAAGGTGAAATTTTGAACAAGGGTCAAAACACTTCGTTCAATAAGCTTGTAAAACCCAAATCGAAAAGAATTTACAGCAGCTCAAACAGAAGCTAGTTAATAAAAAATGGAATACTATTGAAACTCTCAGATCAAAGAACTGTTTTGACTTAAAAGCAGATAAAAGAAACAATTTAGTAATTATGGACAAAATCGACTATTTCCAAAGAGTTGGGAATCTAATTGCAGAAGGTCCGTATGTAGAAATTAAGAGGAACCTGTTACATAAAATGATTAATGACACTAAAGATGCGTTGAAAAAATGTCCAATATTAATAACTTCTACCCAAAAATATAAATTAAACGTTAGTAATCATTTAGTACCAAGAATGTATTGTTTGCCGAAGATACATAAACCAGGTAACTTGATGAGATCTATCGTTTCGGGTATCAACTCACCGACTTACTTAATTTCCAAATGGTTAGTCAATTAATTTAAAAATTTACCCGTGAAACCAGGAAAGTGTGTCAGTTAGTAATTACTTAGAATTTATTCAATTATAAAGATAGTAAACTGGAAGACGGGGATATTTTAGTTTCATTCGATGTAACACCATTGTTGCCCTCGGTACCTATTCCAGAAACTTTGAAATATATAGAGGACTTGCTTTATAACAATAACATTGAACCTTTAAAAATAAAGGAATACATGAGATTGACACAACTTTTTGCATGGCGCAAAACTATTTCCAAGTTGGAGAAAAATTTTATGAACAGGAACAAGACACAACAATGGGTAATTGCCTATCTCCTTTCGTAGCTAATTTATTTATGAGTCGATTTGAAGTAGAATTTAAAAATAAGGCTAAATATTTTCCAAGAGTCTAGATCAGGTACGTAGACGACATTTTTGCGATTTTTGATACACGAAAATGTGAATTGGACATATTCGTTAAACAGTTAAATTTGAAATTTCCGACTATTAAATTCACAGTGGAAATAATATGATACCATTTTATAGATACATTAGTAATTAGAAATAAGCATTGCTTTTCGGTCCGAAAACACCATTAAAAGTCTCCTAGGTATTACCAAAGATAAAGTTAATTTGAATTTGAAATCAGGTATATACGAAATTAATTGCGACGATTGTAATTGTAATTTGAAATATATAGGTCAAACGAAACGCTCAATAATAACCCATTTTAAAGAACACATATCACATATTAAATTTAATAGAAATAGAACCATGCATTGACCACGGACCACAACGGTTCGGTTAAAGAGATAAGATTTGTTAAAAACATCAACAACCCCAGAGTTCTCGACGCATACGAAAGTCGTTAATATCGTTAAAAACAAAGTTATTATGTTTAACTAGGACAACGGTCCTAACCCAAACAGTTACATTTTTTCATTCTTAGTAAAGAGGTAGAAAAGGTTGTCAAAGCATAATGACATTTGACGCCATTTGCAAAAATTCTTTTAAATATATTTGTCTTTAATTCTAGATAACAGAATTAATGAAAAATACAAAAGAATTATACGTTTTATTTAATGTGAAAAGTATTCCTCTGTGTTATAAAGATATATGGTTTTTAATTAAAGTACTAATGGTATGTTTTACGAGAGAATGATAATACTTTTTAAAAATAAACTTCTAGGCATTTAATGTTTTAAATAAATATTTACAATTTCTGTAAATATAAAATGAATCTCTATTTTTTAAATAATACATAAAATTCCTTCATAATTTCAAAATTATCGTTTTTCTTTAAACAAATAAGTGTCCATAATTTAATGAACACTAGTGTATATAGAAGCAGAAATTGATGAACAGGAACCAGTTTTAGTTTTCTTTTTGTGATGAGAGTGGAGTTTCTTTATATCGATTTCCTACGGTCATCTTTACTTATTATTATTGTTGGTCCTTTTCTTCTTTTACACGCCGATGACTAAGGGCTTTATGTGCGTGTGCGGTCGGTCTTGATTTAACCGTTGGAATGGGAACGGACGTAAATGCGACTTTATTATCGAGCTGGAGAGCGCGTAAATTACTGTTATTGTAATAGTCGCGTCTTTTTTTTAGAAAAGGAAATTAATGACGAAATCAAAATTAATGAGTGGTGAGTATTTGTGGTTAACTAATTTAAAATTATTGCTTTCTAGGGAACGCCCGTCTTAGAGGTGTTCTCCGAGTGGTCTTCCAAGCGAAAGCATAACTAATTAACTGTTAATGAATAGAAAAAGAAATTACAAATGAAACAGACATGCAATATACATATCTGTAACTGTACACATGGACAATACACCTCGTATTTTCAGCATTTACTTCTGCTTAAGACACGTGTTTCTGCCATCTATAGGCGTCATCAGTCACGCTAGTGAAGCAATGTAATACAAATTCTCGGCTGTTGTTGCAGATACTTCTTGGTGAAACATTTTAACTTCATACAGTAAATAATAAAGAATAAATTAAAACACTTGGCTTGTTTCACTATGAGATTTATTTAAATTCTGTAACATCTGTTTCGGCTGTTATGCCATTCTCAAAGAGATCTATAAATCTTTATAGATCTCTTAGATAGATAGATTTATATAGAGATTTATAGATCTCTTTGAGAATGGCATAACAGCCGAAACAGATGTTAGAGAATTTAAATAAATCTCATAGTGAAACAAGCCAAGTGTTTTAATTTATTCTTTATTATTTACTGTATAATACAAATTGATACAAATCTTTTTAAAAAACAGATTTGTATCTGTATATACATTTACGCTGAAATCACCTACAAGATATAGCAAATTTCGTCCTATAAGGTGGCACTATTTAATAAGTGACATCTGATGGACGAAAGAGACTATGCCGAAAAAGGCAACCCTTCCCTTGACCGGCCAAGTCGGTACATAAGAGAAGAAAATACGTAGATGGGTGTAGTCCATTAACACGAGCCAGATGGCAGTAAATATACAATAAAAGGTTTAGTATATCAATACGTTAAGCACGTATAACGCATTTTTTACAAATGAAACAGACATGCAATATACATATCTGTAACTGTACACATGGACAATACACCTCGTATTTTCAGCATTTACTTCTGCTTAAGACACGTGTTTCTGCCATCTATAGGCGTCATCAGTCAAGCTAGTGAAGCAATGTGATACAAAATAATACAAATCTATTTTTAAAAAACAGATTTGTATCTGTATATACATTTAAGCTGAAATCGCCCACAAGACATAGCAAATTTCGTCCTATCAGGTAGCACTATATAATATGTCACATCTGACTTCTCTTATGTACCGACTTGGCCGGTCAAGGTTGCCTTTTTCGGCATAGTCTCTTTCGTTCGTCAGATGTCACTTATTATATAGTGCTACCTGATAGGACGAAATTTGCTATGTCTTGTGGGCGATTTCAGCTTAAATGTCTATACAGATACAAATCTGTTTTTTAAATAGATTTGTATTATTTTGTATCACATTGCTTCACTAGCTTGACTGATGACGCCTATAGATGGCAGAAACACGTGTCTTAAGCAGAAGTAAATGCTGAAAATACGAGGTGTATTGTCCATGTGTACAGTTACAGATATGTATATTGTACGTCTGTTTCATTTGTAACAAATGCGTTATACGTGCTTAACGTATTGATATACTAAACCTTTTATTGCAGCAAAAGAAATGTCTAAGAGATTATGGTTAATTGCTGAGTATTTTAATAAAGTTAAGGTTGTAAAATCTAACGTCGATTTATACAGATGAGATGAAATAAGGCGTATTTACGGAGTGACATTATCCCCACCAACTTGCACAGTTACTACAAAAGGATAAATGAAATAATATTTGAAATATGTTCAATATTTATTTTATTTTTATTTCCGCGGTGTAAGAAGTTTTCGCACCCACCGTTAACAAAATTTGTGGTAACCTAAATGTTTAGTAACAACTTCGTGCGAAACTGTACGTGAAATTTAAGGGAAAAAATTCTGGATTGTGAATTGTTGATTTTCACGAATTTTTGATGTCAAACATCTAATGGTGCACCACGGGGGTAAACTCGGCTCTTGAATGTCATGACGGCATCACGGAACGACCGCTCAGTCAGCATCCCCTCTCTTCGCCATACCACTGGCGCTCCCCTCTCTCTGCAGCGCGTATACGGTGTGTGCATGTATATCGGTAAACGCTATAACCTGTGTGTATACTGACCAGTGATGTAAGTCGGTAAATTACCCCGTATATTACCGAATTAATTACCGTCATTTACGGTAAATTACCACATAAAATTTCCGTAAATTACAAACAAACTAAAACATCATCTATGTACACGTATGACATTACATTGCACACTCGGTGATTGGGGAAGTCCCTTTCTAGCAGATGTAAATGCTCGTGAATATCCGTTTATATAACGAATGAAGTAGTCTTTCAAAAGATTTCGGTGTATAAGTTGAACTATATAAAGTTTGTGAATATACTACTCGTAGTGCAGTGCGCTGGGATGGGGCGAAAAGATAAAATAAAAAAAGTTATTTTAACAGCATTTTCAAAATCCACAGAACATTCGAAATTATATTCGTGTAACTTCTGTTCGCAAAGTTATGTTTTAAATGTAACCAGAATGTCCAGTCACTTACAGAATAAGTGCATTCGTTGTCTTCGTAAAATAAAGAATGAAATACAATCAAAATCAAGAGCATTAAGTGTTAAGAAAATTAAAGCAATAAATAAAGGTGAGTAATTTTGATTGATTCCTATTGGGTTTTATCGAAAGGTATTTAAACATTTTAGAGATTCCGTAAAGAAAAAGTTCTTCGCAAATAGATTTAGAAGACGACGATGGAGAGACGATTTCAAGCGATTCTCGCCCAAAATCTGCTGCAAGCACCACTAAATCCGCTTACAGTGAAAATTTGGATTTTTTTGTGGATGTAATGAATAAATCAGAAGAGGAAATTTGGAATCTCTTTGCAAGAGCATGCTTTGCTAGTAATACCCCTTTACATTTTACGGAAAATGTTCATTGGCAAAAATTGTTTAAAAAAATTAAACCATCTTTACGATTGCCGACTAGATATCAGTTATCCAATGCGCTTTTAGATAAACAATACTCTCAAATAAATCAGTTAGTTAATGAAAAAATAGCAAAAGCTAAAACAATTGGAATTCAAGTTGATGGGTGGAGTAATATTAGAAACGAATCCATTATAAATATAATAATTACATGTCCAGAACCAGTTTTATTTAAAGTAATTGTTCTGTTATTGACGACTTAGGTATTAATAAAGTTATAAGCATAGTGACTGATAACGCTAGCAATATGAAATCAACTAGGAAATTAATTAGTGATATGTACCCGTCTAATTATTTTTCTTGTTATGGATGTAGTGCTCATATTTTGAATTTATTCGCACAAGATATTTTAAAATTGGAAGTATTTGCATGTTTAATTACTGATTGTAAAGTCATAGTAAAAACTATTAAAAAATCGCATATTTTGAATGCTACATTTAAAAATATACAAGATGAACAGCGAGCATTACAAAAATCAAACACACTAAAATCTCTTAAACTACCTGGCCAAACTAGATGGTGCTCTAATATTTTCTGTTTAGAAAGCTTAAGGATAAATAAAAAAAATTTAAAAGAATTGGCTAGAACAGAAACTATAGCTAATACTTTAGACAAAAGAATAAAAAATAATATTTTAGATGATCTGTTTTGGGAAAGAGTTGATACATTACATACAATTTTACACCCAGTCTCCCTAATTTTAAAAAACATACAAACCTCTCAACCTTGCATATCTCATGTTGTTGAATATTTTCAAGACCTGAAAGATTAACTGATTGCTGCATGCCCAGTTTCAGAACTAAATGCTGTCCTATCACATTTAAAATCACGGAGAGAAATGGCTATAACACCTATATATTTGGCTCCCAAATTTATAGGCAAAAATCTCAATAACGAGGAATATATCACAGCACTGACATATATTAACAAACTATCAACGCATCTAGTTAGTGGATCTGATATAGCAGAAATTATGACTGAGGTTGCTTATTACAAATCGAAAGAACAATTGTTTTCAAAATATTTTATATGGCAAGCATTAGAGACAGGCAAATTGAATTCTGTATTATGGTGGAAATCACTTTGTTGTACTACAGCTTTAAGTAAAGTCGCAATAGAAATTTTGAACAGCCCACCAACAACATGTGCGACGGAGAGAAGTTTTTCAATGTTTAGTATTATACACAGTAAAAAACGAAATAGATTAACTAATGAAAGAGCTGCTAAGTTGGTATATGTGAATTTAAATTTAAAACTGAAAGAAAATCCAGCACTGAAAGAACTCCCAACAGAAGAGTTGGAATGTTCTGATTCGAATTGCAATACTGAGACTGAGAGTGATCTGGAATAGTTATGTAAATAACATTACATATTACATAATGGTAATAATGAAAAATCATTGTTTAGTTCTATTTTCAGAATATTGTTTAATTTTAAAATATGTTAATATTGTACTCTTTATTTTTTTTCCTTTAATAAAATGTATAAGACTTTTTTTGTTGTAGGGGTTTTATTTAAACAATAAAAAAGTGTGGTAAATTATCATGGTAATTTACTCAAAAAATGGTAAATTACGCAAGAATAAATCTTGGTAAAAAAAGAGCAGTAATTTACCACGGTAATTTACCAAAAATATATATTACGGTAATTTTACATCTCTGATACTGACGCGCCCTCTCTCTGCTATTCCTACAAGCCATACACTAGGCGTTCGTCGCTTTTACGTGTATGTGTGTGTCCATTAGTGCGCGCTATAATCACTTTACTTGTGTACACGACATCCTCTAAAGTTTTCATTTGAATCCGAGCGTCCTTTCGAGTAAAACAAAGTGTTTCCAACCGAATACGTCGCAAATCTTTATCTAATTTTAAATATCAGTGATAGTGAATGTAATAGTGATAGTAACAATATAAAAAATGCACTGCAACAGGTCAAGAAAATTAAGTTTCATGATAAACAAATTGCAGGTCCCAGTAATATGCCTTTTATGTATGAACGTGTACTGTACACGACACAATCAAATGATTCAAGCCAAAAGTTTGTACATTATCTACTTTTTCACAGTTTGTATATAGATATTTATAATATTTTATCAGTCACACATGCTTTATTTATCACATTTGAGGTTAGGCACATCTCACATCTGAAATCTATAACATCAACAAGCGGTTACCCTGCTGCGCATGCCTACAGAAAACGTGGGATATGTATACATGCGTTGCAACTTTTCCCTGTATATTATATAACAATAAAAAAATATATTTTTTTATAAACTCAAAATATTTCTTTACTTTATATTCCCTTCTTTAAACAACAATCGATTTTGATGTTTCACATCTTCCAAGCGTCCCGTGACGGCTGTTTTTTTTTTATTGACATTTGTTACTGCAATGATAAATATGTCTACAATGTTTAAAACAAAGCAGGTCGCCGTAATTAACATTTAATTTTCGTAATGCGACACCGACACCGGGGGCAATCTCACAGAAATTATGCGACACAAACTTAATAAGCATACTTACAGCTGCAAGTATCTGATGAAGCCACTATGCTGGTGAAACACTTGTCGTTGTTTTACCATTACGTATTAAAAAAGTGAAGATTTTAACGATTAATTTTATTTCTATTTTAAATTATGGATCTAGTACGCCCATGGGCGATGAGTCATCGGCCTCTCGTATCCGGTCCCTAATTATAACACCTCGTATTTCGTAGCTACAGCAATAACAGAGCAATTACTGTGCCTGGTATTACTTATTATGGCGTGGTTCATTTGTTGTCGTAAATAATACCTAGTAATAGGAATTTTCCTCTTTTTTCATTAACATTTTGGATTCTCTATCATGCATCATATACATATATGGAAGAACCCATCATGATAAATGAAGAGCATGAAGGAAATCGGGCTGCATTCTAGCCATCAGGGAATCAGCATAGTAATTTCGAACGCAGAAACATGTTCAAAGAAGAATGAGTTGAATATCATACTTACTGCGAAGTCCAGTATGTACGCTTACACGTTTCACGCGCGTATTCTTTTATAGTTTATTAATTACTTATTATATATTGCACCGAGTAATATATGAGTTATTTCCATTTAAGTTTATCGATAATGTTCTCTATCTATCCTCTGCTGGGCAGCATTCAATGAAGAAACTAATTTTCCGGATGGTCGACGATTCGAAATTAAAATGCATAAATCTGTAATTATATCGATGCGCGGGTTCGAGAAAGGAAATTGCCCACACGGGCAGGTGAGAAATTTTCAGAACCGATCGCGCACAATAAAAGAAACAAGAGGAAGGGAATTATGTGCATGTATGTATGTACCACCTTCGCCGCGGCATCGATTCCAAGTTAATTTCATGATTAGATTTAAGTAGATAACTCACACATCGTCGCGAATTCATGTAAAGTTACTATAAGCAGGCATACATGCATGCAGACATATACAGTGATGAGCAAAAGAGTGGAACCGTGTAAATTTCTGCTAAATTAATAAAGATATGAATGATAATAAAGATATGATAATGAAATAAAATTTAAGACACGAAAAATAGCGATGAGGAACCATCATTTGAAGTCTTCTTACATTCTAAATATACAGGGTATTGTGGCGCACTAAAGTTATTTTTACACGCAGCTTGCAACAGCTACAGAGGATATTTGAATAATATTTTGTGTTCGGTTAATATAGATTTAATTTGTATTTTTAGTTTTATTTAAATATAATCAAATATTTAGTTTATGTATTAATTCATAGGTTTTAATTTTGTTCTATTTGTAAATATAAAGTGTACAGAAAGGTCTTGGAGTTTCCCAAATATAATCTGTTAATTACCTAAGTGGTCAGGTATAACCTTCTTTTAAATCTGTTCATTTGCTTGTTGTAAACCTTTATAATAGCACAAGTTTTATTGTTATATTTCATGTATTGTATTGTATTTAATGTATTCATATTTTTACGATAGGTTTAGAGATTTCGGTTTATTACGGTAAAGTATCGATTCCTATCGATACTTTACCGATTCCAGTACTCGCTAGGTATCGATGTATCGGGTAGCGAGGTATCGATTCCAAAGCAATTTTACTCAAGAGTAAAGTACCTTTATATTTGACAATATTGAAAATTGTTATAAATAAAAGTTGATCAGAACTAAAAACTATGTTCAAATATGCAATTACATCCATTTACATTGAAAAAATTATTTTTTCTTTTTTGTCCACAATATCAATGCAAATTTAACTGTTGTTACATGTAATCTAGGATGCATTGACATACAAATGATTTGTTGATAGCAATAAATGTTTGACAGTGAGTTTCAAAACGCGTTAGAATTTATGACACATAAAAATGGTAGCGTTAACTTGTGAAGAGAAAATATAAATTGTTTTGATTGTGGGAGAAAATTATAAAACACAGAGAAGCAGCTATTATTTTTAATAGTAGACATCCCAATAAAAATAATAATTCAACTGTTACGAAAATAGTAAATAAATTTAAGAGTACTGGAAGTATTAAAAATAATTTTAATGGAAAACGCCAAAAGCTGGTTGCCGATGAGAATACGCAGTTTGAAGTAATGCTGTCTGTGGTAGAAAATCCAAAACTGTCATTGCGCAAAAGGAAATCGTTGATGCAACAAAATGTAAGTAAAGATACAGTGGCAAGAATTTTAAAATTAAATAAATACAAACCATTAAAACCAAAAATCATTCGCACATTGAAAGAAAGGGATTATGATAGGCGCTTTGATTTTTGCTGTCTCATCCAAGGAGAGTTAGAAGAGGACCCTTTTTTTACGAGGCATATAAATTTTTCCGATGAAGCAACGTTTTCCTCAAATGGAACTGTCTCGTCACAACATTGTCGCTGGTGGTCTGACAATAATCCAAATTTTACAATAAAGGCTCATGACCAATATTCATTTAAGACGCACGTGTGGTGTGGCATTTATAAGAACAGAGTAATAGGACCTTTTTTTTCGTCAATCTATGAATGCAAAACGTTATTTACAGTTTTTACAAACTCACATCAATGACTACATAGACGAACTACCCATACAAGAACGTCAATGTATTTGGTTCCAACAAGACGGTGCCACATGCCATAGTACATTGAATGTTAGGGAATATCTTGAACATATGTTCCATGGAAAAGTTATTCACAGATAGGTATTCTGATCCTTTTTGGCCTGGTAGGTCCCCTGACTTAACCCCCCTTGATTACTTCTTATGGGGTTACTTGAAGCAAAAAGTTTACCAGAAAAGGCCGTTACAAGATGTTAACCATTTGGAGAGGATAATTTTAGAAACATGCCAGGAAATTTCTCCACAAATGATAAGGAATGTATTACGTGAATTTACTAATAGAATAATTAAATGTATTGAACGACAGGGTGGATATGCCGAGGCATTAGTGGAATGAGTGAAAAAAAAAATTTCTATTTATTTCTAGTATTAAACACAACTTAGTATTTGTATGTATTTTCTTATTTGCAAAATAAATGCACATGCATTAATTCGTGTTTAAATTGCAAAATTGTTAGAAAACATTTAGAAACGAAAAAGTTATCATGTGTTTCATAATCACAAGAGATAAATGTTCGTTGAAAATGAAAAGATTGGTAAAAAAATAACAAAACCAAATTTTTCAATGTAAATAGATGTAATTGCATATTTAAACATAGATTTTAGTTCTGATTAACTTTTCTTTATAACCATTTTCGATATTGTCAAACATAAAGGTACTTTACTCTTGAGTAAAATTCATATTTTCTGCCAAACCTTATATACCAGGTGTGGCCAACTTTGGTGCACATAAGATCTACTTTTTATTTATAAATTGTGTCGCGATCGACCTATTTTTTAGGTAAGAAGGGGATGTTTTTGCAATGTGCTTTTATACCGACGTGCACTTTGGCGAGCTCCATGATTAAGGGGTAAATAATCTACATACATGAGTATTTATTTAATGGGTTAAAAAACTTATGTCCAGAGGAATTAAAACAACATGAGCACTTATTAATAACATTTATTCATTCAAACTTTTTAAATTAATGAGAAACCTGAGTTTGCATTTCCTTTACTAGTGCATCATAATTTGGAGTATATCCTGACAAAGACAATAACAATGAGTCCTCAGTATGAGAATCGGTCAGGACGGAACGAAGTTTAGTTTTAGTTAATTGTAAATATGAAAATGCCGATTCGCACAGATACGTAGATCCAAAGCAAGAATAAATATATTCGCTACATTTGATAATATTGGGATACTTTTCTCGGTTAACATATTTCCAAAAATTTTCTTCAAATTTTCTGGCTTGTAAGATTAAATCAGATTGTAAAATTATAATTTCATTTTCCAAGGCGTTTTGCTCCATATCAAATAAGTCCTTCACAATTTCCTTCACAATTAAATCTTTTTTGAAAGGAAAAGATGTAAATTCCACAATTTCTTTAATTTTTTTAAAATCTTGGAATCGCTTCTCAAAATCTTCCATTACATTTTGTATTTCGGCCACGTACTTGTCAATCTCATAAATAATATTTTTATTTTTTTGTAAGTTGTCTGCCATATTTGGAAAATGGTTCATATTATTTTGTTGTAAATCTTCTATCAACAAAATAAATTTGGTTTTATATGCATCTATGCTGCTAATCATATCAATTATTGTTTTATTTTTACCTTGTAATTCTAAATTTAAATGGCTTAATATGGAAGTAAAATCTGTAAGGAATGCTAAGTCACTAAGCCAGGTTTTGTCATTTAAATATGCATATTTTTTCTCTTGTTCATTAAGAAATTCTATTATTTCAGGCAATAAATCACGAAATCGTTGCAGAAATTTACCTCTACTTAGCCATCTTACATCAGTATGCAATAATAAATCAGACTGACCTTCATCGAGTTTTAGTTGAAAAAGACGACGTTTGAGAGAACTTCCACGAATTGAATTAACAATTTCAAACGCGACGTCCATTACTTCTTTTGTATTTAGTCTCTTGCTGGATAATACTTGCTGGTGAATTATACAGTGGTAACTCAAAAAATCTGGGAATTCATCGTCATTTCGACATAGGGCTATAAATCCATTTTTGCGGCCTATCATTGCAGCTGCGCCATCCGTTGTTATTGAAACTAATTTAAAAAGAGGTACTTTCTTATCATTAAGCAGACTTTTAAACCCGTTGAATATATCTACACCTCTAGTCCTTTCTTTCAAAGAAATCATACCCAACAATTCTTCTTTAGATGTAAAATCTTCAAAAACTAAACGAATGAAAACAAGTAACTGTGCAGTATCACTTATATCTGTCGATTCATCACATTGAAGAGAAAAACAAGAGCATCTGTTAATATCATTTTGTCACTGTTCCTTTAAATTTCCACCCATCTTTTCGATTCGTCGCATCACTGTGTTTCGGGACAGTTGTAGATCTTGAATTGCAGCAGTAATTTCGCTCTTGTTCTTAAAATCATTAAAAAGGGAATCCGAGATTTCCAAGAACATTTCCTTTACAAATTCACCATCAGAAAATGGTTTACATTTTTTAGCTAATAGATAGCTTACTTTGAAGGATGCAGTTGTTACTGCTTGTGACTTCAATATTGGCTTTTTGAAAATATTTTGTTGATTTGTTAATTGAGTTTTAAGATCCCGAACTTTACGTTTTCGTAATTCGGAATTTGGTGGATAATCTGTTTGATACTTGTTATGTAAAGATAAGAAATGTCTCTCCAAATTACCCTTTTTAGCAATGGCTATCGAGCTAAGACATATTAAGCAGCAACATTTATCATTCACCATCGTAAAAAAATAGTTAATTTCCCATTCTTCATTGAAATGATATGTTTTCGATTTTTTTGGTTTGCTATCCATGTTCATAAATAGGTATACTAAAATGCAAAAAATATACGACTTAATAATAGGGCATGTAATAAAAGTATTAAACAGTAACAATATAAATTACAATTAATACCTGGTGTAGGTTTAGCCGATAAACGAAATAGCTAATCATACTTAATAGTTGCGAATAATTAAATTATTATTTTAAATAATGCTTATAAATATTTAATTAAGATTTAAATAATTTTATTTAAAATATATCTCTTATATACTTGCACAATTAATTTAAAGAACACTAATATTTCATTAATACTTACAAATGAAACAATCCGCAAGAGAAATTGACTGTAGCGTACAAACACTAACTTCAGAATGAAAATTTAACACTATATTCTGCAAAATTAGATTCCAAGAATTAATCCTAATGGCATGCAATTTAAATGTTATTATTTTAATAGTCATAAATTTCTCAGAAGTGTAAATACAAGTCAATTTTAAACGCACTGTATTTCAGATTTATTAAATAAACATCATTTATATACGTTTTTATATGTATTGTATAAGTTTTTATCATAAGCCGAAGTATTATGCTGATTTTGTAATATCCCAATTCAAATAAATTTTATATAGGTAGCAAAAAGTAGCAGCAGCAAAAAAGTTATCTACCGACAAAAGCTTTAAATAGAAAACAGAATTGCAAAAGTGCAAAGAAAAAGAACTTAATAAAACCATTTCAAATGTCAAAACAAACTAATAAAAATAATGATAATATAAAAATTATATCCTTTCTATGAGCTAATCACAGAAAACATTTGAATAAAAAGTATTTGTACTTTTTAAGTTAAAAGTTTTTATGAGATACTTTTCGCAAACCCCGAACTTGCGAGTGATCGACCAAAATTGGTCTCGCGATCGACCGGTCGATCGCGATCGACTTGTTGGCCACCCCTGTTATATACGACTGAAAAAATTTAATATCTGATGATTGGATTTTAGATTTTAGAACATGCAGAACTTTTTATGAAGAATAACTTTTTTTCCTAAAATGAATAATAAAAAAGTTTTCCATACGGTTCCAACTTAGTGAGACATAGTGTTATATATTATATAGTATATATTTCAAAGGATGTTGTTGAATTTTATATTATGCGTAGCAAATATCCATATTATAACATAAACATAACAACTATAATTATTACAAAAAAAATATCACAATATTGCAAATTTCATACGGTAGATATGGTAGAATCGATTAATTAATTTTATATCTCTTGAAACCGATATCAAACAAACGACACCCAGAAAACGGGTTATGAATACTGATTCCTAGGTATCGAATCAAGGTACGATTCCAAGGTATCGATCCCAAAGTATCGATTCCAAGGTATCGATTCAAGGTATCGATACCTTACCGATTCCAGTACTCGCTAAGTATCGATGTATCGGGTTAGCGATGTATCGGGTAGCGATGTATCGGATAGCCATGTATCGGATAGCTTACCTTCGTGCATTTTTTAAATGTACATAAAGGATGCAATAACTTTTTAAGTAAAGAATTTTTAAGTATATATGCATTATATATATTATATAATATATATTTAAAAGGATGTTATTATTGTGTGTAGCAAATATCCTTATTATGACATAACTATAATTATTACAAAAAAAAATCTCACAATATTGCAAATTTCATACCGTAGTTATGGTAGAATCGGTAAATTAATTTTATATCTCTTGAAACCGATATCAAACAATCAACACCTAGAAAACGGGTTATGAATATTGATTTCTAGGTATCGAATTAAGGTATCGATTCCAAGGTATCGACTCCAAGGTATCGGTTCCAAGGTATCGATTCCAAGGTATCGATTCCAAGGTATCGATTCCAAAGCATCGATACCTATCGATACTTTACCGATTCCGGTACTCAGAATCGATACCGTGCACAGACCCGATACATCGGTAAGCGATACCTCGATTGGTATCGGTACCCGATACCGAAAACGTCGGTATCGCCCAGCCCTTGTGTTAACTGTATTTTAAACCAAACTAAAAATGATCTTAAATTTCTCACGATATCTATCTTTTATTTTACAAATAAAATGTCCCGCTCTTAAAGAAGAACTCTCTAGTTTTCAATTTCTCTTAAATCCAGTACCCCCCAACCTTCATTGATTAACGATAATATTTTCTTAATCAAATCTAATCAAGTTAGTAAGTTTTTCAATTATTTTTTTAAAAAGAGAAACAAATTATTACTATTTCCTCGTCCAATTATACATAAATAAACACGCTAGTTTTTGACATTGGATATAATATAAAATTGCATTAAAAGGAGCGGAAGTCATCTATGACTCAATGTAATTGATGTGATTGCAATGATTCATAACTAATACGCTTATTCATAAAACAAATGTGATTATAAAATTCGGTCACACTTCTTATTCCCATAATTTATTTGTAATTTGTATAAGTGTAACCTTCGGAGTATTTTTTGTTAATCATTTAAATTCTTTCCTCTCCAATACATACTGCTTCAAACACGAATTAGATACAAATGTGAATGAAAAATTCACTCTACTATAATAATACATTATACTAGTAAATTAGTGATCGAAAGTAGAAGATGGGTTTGAAAACAAAGGTGCCATATATAAATTAAACTGGACTGATTCCTAAAGGAAAGAGTAAACAATAAAATTTTAGCATGAAGTTCGATTTTGCAAAAATTTAATATTTCATCATTTCAACTTCTATACAATCTCGCAAAGTTTACGCGTATCCTAACAACGACATAGGCCTTTTCTTGTAAAAGTTTATTGCTCCGGTGGCACAGAAAAAGAACAAGATGGTGTCAAGCTGATAAAAATTGTGCATTCCAGATCCCAAAAAAGTCACAAAAAATCATTATACAGGGTCGCTATTATGTATGGAAACGTTCAAGTATTTTGAGAACGGTTCGAGTTTGTACACGAACATAAAGAAATGTTAATTGACGAAGGAGATACTTGTTGAAACTTCATTATAACGCTATGAAATAAGTAATTAAACTTCTAGTTTCAAAAATTCTTTTATTGTAAATACCACTACAATATTGTTTCGCTATACAATGGTTTCATCAGGTGGATGAAATACTGAATATGTACAATACAAGTTTGAATATTTATGTGAAAATTATTGGGGAAATGGTGGTGGAAAAATTTTTAAAATCTTAAATTCAGTAGAGAGGAGTTGTTTAAATCTAGTTGGTAATTTAAAGCTAATCCTAAACTATTGTATCTATTAATTTCTAAGTTTTCTAACAGGTTAAGTTTTTTACTTTTTTCTTGAATGTGTAAAATTTTGAAATCTATATTAAATCTATGATTGATATCTATACAATGACTTGCGAAAGTTGAATCTGTTTTCTTTTCTTTATGGCTTCTGTCGTGTTCTTTCATCCTAATTTTGAATGTCCTCCCCGTTTGTCCTATGTATACCTTATTACAATCTTCGCATGTTAACTTATATACACCAGAGTTTGATTCATTGTCTATTTTATCTTTGTTGTTCTTAATAATGTTCTGTATAGTATTGTCTGTTTTAAATGATGTATGTTCGTTATTAAGTTTTTAATGAACGTACCAACTTTTTCCGAAATTTTTCCTAAGTAAGTGATTGTATTATAGGAATTAATTATCTGGTATTTTAATTTTGGATAAACTAAGGAAAGGGTTTTAGATTTTTGTTGGCTATTTAGGATGTTATTGACAATATTTATAGAGTAACCATTGTTTAATGCTATTGTGTATATTCTATTTAGTTCAAGGTCGAAATTACTTTTACTCGTAGGTACATGAATTAATCTATATACCATTATTTGGTATGCTGATAATTTGTGTGTTATAGGCTGAAAAGAATTAGCGTGTATTGTGGTATCTGTATGTGTTGGTTTATGGTATATAGCGAACTTGTGTTTATTAGTTTTGTGTGATATGGTTAAATCTAGAAAATAAATGCTTTTATTTATTTCTGTTTCTATAGTAAAATTTATTTTGGGGTGAATAGTGTTGATCTAATTATGTAAAGTTTTTAATTGTCTCTCTGAAACGTTAAAGCAAATTAATGTCATCAAAATACCTAAACCAATAATACACCTATACGACCAGTAGTATCGTACGTAAAAGCACCTTGTAGAAATGTGTCCAAACACTTAATAGATTTAATTCTTACACACACTAAATTCAAATCTAAGTTCTCCATTAAAAATTCCCAGGAATTAATTAACAACATTTCAAACTTGCAATTACCAAACAAATGTAAACTCATTTCTTTTGATGTCTCGAATTTGTTCACTAGTATCCCACCCCAGGAGGTAATAGATTTAATTACTTTACAACTAGAACGTAGAAACACGAACATTGTCACAAAGACCGAAATTTTGCAGCTCTTAGAAACGTGCCTGGAACAAAATTATTTTCAATTTAAAAAGAAATTTTATAAACAAACAGAGGAGCAATGGGAAACCCACTAAGCCCCTTATTAGCGGAAATTTTCATGAATAATTTAGAAACTATAATTAGTACACATCCCCTGTTTGGTAATTGTGTATATTGGTTTAGGTATGTTGATGGCATATTAATTTGCTTTAACGGTTCAGATAGACATTTAAAAACTTTACATAATTATATCAACACTATTCACCCCCCAAAATAAATTTTACTATAGAAACAGAAATAAATAAAAGCATTAATTTTCTAGATTTAACCATATCACACAAAACTAATAAACACGAGTTCGCTATATACCATAAACCAACACATACAGATACCACAATACACGCTAATTCTTTTCATCCTATAACACACAAATTATCAACATACCAATCAATGGTATATAGATTAATTCATGTACCTATGAGTAAAAGTAATTTCGACCTAGAACTAAATAGAATATACACAATAGCATTAAACAATGGTTACTCTATAAATATTGCCATTAACATCCTAAATAGCCAACAAAAATCTAAAACCCTTTCCTTAGTTTATCCAAAATTAAAATACAATATAATTAATTCCTATAATTCAATCACTTACTTAGGAAAAATTTCGGAAAAAATTGGTACTTTCATTAAAAAACTTAATAACGAACATATATCATTTAAAACAGACAATACTATACAGAACATTATTAAAAACAACAAATATAAAATAGACAAAGAATCAAACTCTGGTGTATATAAGTTAACATGCGAAGATTGTAAAAAGGTATAAATAGGACAAACGGGGAGGACATTCAAAATTAGGATGAAAGAACACGACAGAAGCCACAAAGAAAAGAAAACAGATTCAACTTTCGCAAGTCATTGTATAGATATCAATCATAGATTTAATATAGATTTCAAAATTTTACACATTCAAGAAAAAAGTAAAAAACTTAACCTGTTAGAAAACTTAGAAATTAATAGATACAATAGTTTAGGATTAGCTTTAAATGACCAACTAGATTTAAACAACTCCCCTCTACTAAATTTAAGATTGTAAAAATTTTTCCACCACCATTTCCCCAATAATTTTCACATAAATATTCAAACTTCAAACTATTGTACATATTCAGTATTTCATCCACCTGATGAAGCCATTATATGGCGAAACAATATTGTAGTGGTATTTACAATAAAAGAATTTTTGAAACTAGAAGTTTAATTACTTATTTCTTAGCATTATAAAGAAATGTATTAATCTTTTAGGCTATATTTTCATTTTCTTTTCTTATCGAATATTTGAAATCCAAAGCTAACTTAATTTTTTTAAATGGCAACAATGCTTGAATTTGGCATTGTTGGAAAGATCATTTTTCCCCGAATTCAGCGATGTAAATATAGTGTCTTTTTACAAAATAGTTTAAAAGAAAAATGGTTTCGGTCTCTTTTGGGGAATGACAATTAAAAAAAAACATTTATTACATAAGAAACTATGTATTTACAAAAGGTATTCAAAGAGTCCATCAATAACTTCCTGGTAGTAATGGATACGTCGAATGAAGCCTCGAATAGCGTTTTCCCACCAAATCAAAGGTATATCGGAAATTCCTTGCCAAATTCGTAATTTGAGATCTTCGAGATTTTCTGGCCTATTAACGCAAATACGACTTTTTAAATACCCCTAAAAAAAAATCAGGTGATGCCAAGTCTGGCGACCATTCGATAGTTCCTCGTCAGCCGATAGATCAGTTTAGGAAAGTAGCGTTAAGAAAATTTCTAACATTAATGGCATAGTGTGCTAGTGCACCATCTTGCTGCAACCATATTTCCTGGTTTTGATAAAGTTGAGGAATGATATTGTGAAATATTTGTCTTTCTGAGTGCGTTTAAATAAAACTACCGGTAATTAAAACACACTATATTAATAATCAAACAAAATACACTATATAACACTGAAACTAACAGTGTTTCAATATTTATTTCACAGTATTTATTTATAACACAATACTCGTTGTCGGTTGCTGGTAGTCTGATTGTCTCCCTCCATTCCTTGTTTTTATATAGGTCTATAGCTCATTCGAGAGCCTTCCAGTAGCTCTTTTCTAGGAGGTCCAGGAGACTTGATGACGTATTCGGCGCGTGATACCGCTCGCCTGACGTATCGTCGGATGACTCACATCACAATATGTTCTTGCAAAAGTTTTAAATACTTATCTGCTGTCAAGTTGCCATTAATGAAAAAAGGTTCTACAACATTGTTGCTACCGTATCCAGCCATTACTGTTTTTAGAATTCTTTTTCTTTCACTTAAATACACCGTAATTCCGTATGATAATTGAAACAAATCTAAAACTCACAGACGGACGTAGTTTCATAGCCAACTAAACGAAAAGTGCATTTATACCAAAAGAGTCCAAAACACTTTTATCCACTGAGATATCCTATGTGCGCTGTAACACCATTTAATGAAATGAAATAGATGCTTCTTTTTATGTGTATACCTATATATTTATTAAACTATTATTGAACAATGATTTTTATTTTTGTCCTAAATATAAAGTAAATTTCTAGTTACTGTAATGCTTTCGGGTAGACAATATTTTTTGTTCGGCTATCAACTACGTACACAATAGTTATTTACGAACTAAGTGCGTGAAATCATACTTCGCGAATGAGTGACCAGTTTAAAGCGCGAGCCGTAGGCGAGCGCTTTATGGTCACGAATTCGCGAAATGTTTCACGCACGAAGTTTGTACAATATTTTTTGTACGAGAACTATAAACAATAATAATATTTATATAAAATATAAATATAATTTCAAAACTTTTATATTTATAAGTATTTTTAACAATATTACTAGTATCTGTCAGGATGGCCGGGCGGTCTAAGGCGCCGGACTCAAGGTTTACCTTGCCCGCTATACGGGTTCTCGAGCGTTCTGGTCCTCTCTGAGGGTGTGGGTTCGAATCTCACTTCTGACAATTTTTTTTGTTTTTTATAAATTTAAAAAATAATATTTGTTGCTGTTCTGACATTGAATTACATACCTTCCAAATATAACAATTTCTATTTCATTTCCTTTTATTTTCATAGAAAAACAACGAACTGGGAGCATATTATTAAGTTTAGGGATTTATGATTTTAAAATGTCACTAAATTAATCAAGTTTCAGGAAGTACCAACTTTACTTTTACGCACTCGTGTTTAAAGTGACTTTTTACGCACGCAAATCGAATCGTGAAATAACAGGTTTTGATAAGCGAGTACAAAAATAAATTTGACGGTTTCCTAACGCGTGAACCAGCCAGGTACAGCTGGCCATGTGAGATGCATGGTTTTTATCAATTCAATCCACAAATATGAACCGATTGTCACTGTGTTTTATTGATTGTCATTGCAAAGGCGAGATGAATTGGAAACTGCAATCTTTGGAATTCAAATGTCATCTGTGGGTATCATAGCGGTTGCAGTAGCACATCTCTTCCTTTATATTTGCCTTTCTATATTGTGGCTTTGATGATGTTGTTCATCAACTAATTAACTGGAAGTCTAGTACCGTTGCACAGACGTGGTGGATAGATGTTTCAAAGCAGAATAATTGATACACTAATTTGCAATGTCAGGAATTCAGGAAATCAACAGGATAATTGACGACTTCGTCTTGATTTATAACATAATCAACTAAGTTATACGACCTTAAATTGGCAGATATTTGATTTTGAAGTTCAGCGCCACCTATCGTTAAATAATCAAAACGCACTTTGTGTCAAAGTTTGAGCTCAAATGGACGAGCAATTTCGGAATGTATAGAGACACAAACATATATAGATTAGCGCGCAATCCAACGTATCTTATCTGAATAAATAACCTTGAAAAAACTGTCAATAAAATGGAACAAATAAATCGATGGCGATCACGTGTCTATTAGACAAAAATGTAGGAAATAACACAAATAACGCATTCGACATTCTATTTCTTCATCATCATTACAAGTCAGTTACAATAGCGAAATAAATAGAACAAGGAATATAATTAGAAAGAAATAAAAGCAACAAAATGTAGATCAGTCACACGAAAGAGTAGGTGCTCGGTATGTATTTATGTACACAAATATACATTTAATCTTTTCGAATATTGAGGCGTTGACCTATTTGTAACAACATTCAGCTGTGCCTTCTACTAATAACATTAAGTGGGCACCGATGTATACATAATTGTTATACTGAGCTGAGACGTTAAAAAAATCGTCCTAGACAGGTGACAAAAACCAACGCATTCACTTAGAAGATAGGCGGTTTTGCTAAGCGAAATTATGTGTCATGTGATTTATAGAAGTAATGTGAAGCGGGTCAAGGGTAATTAATGTAATTATACATAAATTTATGTTTGCTTAAAATGTTTAAGATGTAAAAAAAAGTATTCGATAAATTTCTGACGTAAAAATAAAAATTGGAACTTGACATTCCAATTTTTATGTTATTTACCCCAGATATGGCTTTAGATTTAACTCTTCGAAAGTAAGATTAATATATCTAGAGCTTAAATAAAGTTTCCATGTACAAATACCTTCATTTTTCTTATACAGTTATAGTTAAAAAAAATAGCGGTGAATCACAATTTCTTAATAAAAGTTTATCACATTATTGGTACCATCTTATTACACTGCTTAAAAATTGAAGTGGATATTTCAAACAAAATTGAGTTCTATCGTTTAAATTAATGTTACAAGGTTTTACCGTTCATTTCTTTAGATATTGGGACATTACGTCACATGCGCAGTAGACAATTATTGGGTTGAGAGTTGCTGTTGCTAGACAACACGTACGAGAAGATCAGTAAGTACCCGTGTTTGAAGACATGTGGCGCTGCTGAGGGAAGTTGGCATTACCGTCGTGTACTACCATCTGTCAGACAACACCATAATAAATTTCAGACTGATTCATAGGTTAGTTTTTATTTGGCAGCCAGTTGTATCACACGTGTTTCGTGTTTCTCGATAAAATGGAAAAAGAGCAATATCGATCCGTAATTCGCTTTTTATTTTTGGATGGAAAAACATGCGAAGAAATAAAAGCGAAGTTGGATGCTGTCTATGGGGACCCTTCACCATCTATGACAACCGTAAGATATTGGTTCAACGAATTTAAACGTGGTCGTACATCTGTTTTTGGTGAGGAGCGCTCAGGCCGCCCGGCAGACGTGGTTACCGAGGAAGTCGTTGAAAAGGTCTACGACATGATTCTCGCTGATCGCCGAACGAAAGTGCGCGAAGTAGCAGAGGCCGTAGGCGTGTCGTACGGAACGGCAATTAATATTTTACATGATAAGTTATCGGTGAGAAAGGTGTCGGCCCGATGGCTGCAGCGATTGCTAACGGTGGACAACAAGCGGATACGGTTGTCAATGTCGAAGCAGTGTTTGGACCTCTTTAAGAGAAATTCGCAGGAGTTTTTGCGTCGAGTCGTCACCGTTGATGAAACCTGGATCCATTATTATACGCCAGAGTCCAAGCGACAGTCAAAACAATGGATTTTTCGGGGTGAATCTGCTCCGAAGAAGGCAAAGACGGTCCCATCGGCCGGAAAGGTCGTGGCCACGATTTTTTGGGATTTCAACGGAATAATCCTCATGGATTTTTTGCAGAAAGGAAGAACGGTCACGGGGCAGTACTACAGTGAATTATTGGACCGATTCGATATAAAATTGAAGGAGACACGGCCCCATTTGGCTAAGAAAAAAGTGCTGTTTCACCACGATAATGCACCAGCACATTCATCCAGAATTGTCGCGGCAAAGTTGCATGAACTGCACTACGAATTGCTGCCGCACCCACTGTACTCGCCTGACTTGGCTCCCTGCGACTTCTTTCTGTTCCCCAACATGAAAACGTGGCTCGGGGGAAAAGATTCAGCTCAAACGAGGAGGTTATCGTCGAGACAGAAGCGTATTTTGCAGAGTTTGACAAATCGTATTTTTTTGAGGGGTTAAAGAAATGGCAGAAACGTTGGGAAAAGTGTATTGTACTAAAAGGTGATTACGTTGAAAAATAAATAAAAAATTTGTGAAAAACTTGCGTCTTCTTTCCTAACACGGGTATTTATTGATCCACCCTCGTATTTATCATCCCGCAACCGCCATTATCGGAAAACAGTTGTTTTGTTTATTTAAGTTAGCGTTAGTTGTTTCTTTTTTACCTTTTATATTTCTACGATCGGTCTTTTTAAGACTCAATATTTGTGCATTATATAGAGAAAGATAATATTTATTTATACCAGGTTCTTTTTCTATTGTTACACATACATTTCTCTATGTGTAATGATAGAAAAAGAATTGTCATTGTGTAGGTGGTATAGTAGATAACCAGTTATACACCACTGAAGCATTTACCTATAGGTCTATCACGATAACAGACAAGACATGTGATAAACAATTACTTCGGACCAAGTAACATTTAAATTACTATAATACCTAATAATCGTACTATTTCTCTATATTTAGTGAATATATTATGTCACCAGAATTGGGCAAGGTTGCCAGCTTGGATTCTGTCAAATGTCATTCGAATAATTTGTTTACAACGAGTTCATATTTACAAGTTCCTACCTATTTCATTTTATTTATAAATCGATATTATATATAAGATCGGTTGTTTTCACAACTAAATCATGCCTAGACCGACATATACATTTTGATTTTGTTTGTATATATAATAAAATAAAGCATATTAATAGGAGTTGTAGATATTTCAAAATGACATAAACCTAACCTCATAGGTTGTTTACAAACAGCTGACTCAAAGCAATGTAGATTTGTCAACCCTGTTTTGTAACTATTTATCACGTGTCTTGTCTGTTATCGTGAAATCCATATACAAACAATAGCTTAATTCTTAAATCAGTTTGCCATGGAGAAAAAAAATGTTAACATTAAATATTTTTGAATTTTTATTCATACATGAATCTTAAATTAAATACATTTTACTGAAAAATAGATAATTATAATTTATTTAAAACATTGTTACACTTTAAATTGTATTCTTATATTATTTAGTTGTTACACTTTGAAAGTTGTAATATACATTTAACGTTTTATCTTCCGGTATATTGTTTCGTCATATGTTGGTTTAATTTTAATTTTCACGAGTACGTTATCGCCCTATGTGTGTGAATTTGGTTAATCGTATCATCTCCGCACGGCTCCTAGCTGAATGGTTGTATGGAGGTTGAGAGTCGTTCACCAGCGGTGAGTAAATTCAGTTGGGTAGTTTGAGTGCACTCTCTTGAGGGGTTCCAGTTTGCGAAATTTACGTGATCTGGAATATCGCCTAGAGCGGATAATAGCTTGAAAGGCAAGTAAATTTTGAAATTACCGTTACCGCTTAGTGTTTAAAAATCTAACAAGTTTGGAAGTAAAGAGGAAGAAGAAAAAACCCTTCCTCCGCTAGTTTTGAGCGGCATTTCTGGAACGCATTGCGAATCCTTTTGAGAACCCCTCAAAAATCGTAAGCTAGACATCGGCACCCTTGATTGATCTCAATCACGAAATTCCCGGCGAACAAACAGACATCCCCCGGCATATCCCGTACTCGAAACCAGGTCAACTCATGGAGTCGTATGTTTTTTTGGTATCATATTTTAACTTTCTTATTCTAGTTACCGTGGTGAAGTTTCTTATATATAAATTATATAACGTTTGAATTATTAATTAAATATTCTCTTCAATTTAACATTTGCAGTAGCATTTCGTAAGATAATATCATATTTGGATACTTTTTTTGTAATTACCTGTAATCTAATGTCAATTTTGATTTACATTTTCATTTACTTTGGAGATTTGTAATATTAATTTTTAACGTAAAATTTTCTATTCGTTTACCGCTTTTGTATTATAATTTAAATTTATTTTTGACGTGAGAATTTTCTTGTTTGTATCTTTTCTTTTTTTGTACACACCGTCTGCACTCCCTTGGGTTACCTTATTGAGTGAAAATTTTAAAAATTATTTGAAATATATTACTTTTACGTTGCTATGTATATTCCTTTCTAAAGTTTTATTCACTAGTAGAAAAAAACTATCGTAATTAATTACTTCTTTTGTACTCATATTTTGAACTCTAGTGGCAGTTCAATGAATTCATCCCTTTTTTTTTACATTATACATAATATCATATTTACATATATAGATACAGGGTGTATGTTCCACTTTATTACTAGTTTGATTTTGAACAGAGTTTGTTCTATTATATTTATATTTATATTTATATATATATATATATATATATATATATATATATATATATATATATATATATATATATATATATGTTCATTCGGAGGTTTTCGCGGCAATAATTTGCGTTGTCTGAATTTCTGGAACTGACCAGCGTTGAGGAGTCCGTGAACGGACTAGTTTCTACTCGAGCTTTCGGCAGACTCGCTGCTGCCATCTTCGGGAGGTTGTTATCGGAGCGCTACTTAATGTAGCATGAACGGAGCTCGTTATGTTGGCTGTATTTATACTTGCTGGAGTCTGCGCGACATCGCTCGTGTGATGGGGTCGATCGTGTGTACTGTGTGTGTGTGTGTACGTACTGGCTGTGTCGTGTTTAGATCGCGGTTCGTATGAAGTATGTCCGCTGTATTGGCCTTTGGTGCTTGTGTGTTCATGATAGCTGTTTTCCATACCTCCAGAACATGTCAGCAGCGAGTCTGCCGAAAGCTCGAGTAGAAACTAGTCCGTTCACGGACTCCTCAACGCGGGTCAGTTCCAGAAATTCAGACAACGTATATATATATATATATATATATATATATATATATATATATGTATATATATATATATATATACATAAATATAATATTTTCGTGACCTTGGTATATGGTATTAATAAATCGGCGATTAAAGGTCTGGTTTATTACTTCAAAGTATATATATTTAATGTGGGTTGTTTTAAATATATATACTTTGATGTAATAAACCAGACCTTTAATCGCCGATTTATTAATACAATATATGTATATATATATATATATATATATATATATATATATATTAATTTGAATTGTTATTACACGAATTAACTGTTACCGAGTTTCTTTTTCTCTTTACCTTCATTTATTTTTTTATCTTTAGCAAGTTGGACTTTGGGCGTTTATTTTTAGATTGCAGGTTTGTTGTCCAGCATTTTGCCACTGCGTCTTGGTATTTCGCGTAGATATTTTCGTAGTCTGTATGCGCATGCACCTAAGATTGCGCAATCCCTTTTCTCCATTTTCAGACTGAGCTTCTGTATACAAAACGAAGTGGCGCTACCTGCCATCTTTTATTTAAATCACCACACCCGTCTCCACTGACTAAGGGCATACGCAATAAATGGAAGTTCACAGACTATAGTGCGATACGACTACCAGTTTCGTTTAGATTTTAACCATCTTCACCGCTGCACGCGCCGTAGACAGCGACATGAATAAACACAATAAAGAAGAAGTTGCAATGATAATGTGGTACCAAAAGAATAAATATTATTTTATAGCCACATCTCGAATAAGCGAAATATTGAATAATAAAAATTAAAAACGTAAGAAATGACAGTATAATTTCCAGATTAGCTCCCATAAGAACAAACTTTTACGCAAGATTTAAAAATCTAACAAGTGTTATTTTTTATGTTACAATTATCTTGCTCGCAACTACAAAAAATTGTATTATTAATGAAAATTATAGCGTGAAGAATGATATAATATACCGATTAGAAATATACGTTTTTTTTTAATAATACGAATTAAATTAAAGTGTTTTTAGAGAATTAAATCTCCATTCAAACAACTTGCATATTAAATATGTACATAAATTTTCCTGTTACATATTATTCCTAGAAATAATGTAATATAAAAAAAAACTTACCAACCTCGTTAGCGAGCAGAGTTTTCTTACCTGTAACAAAAACGAACAAAGAACAAATTACCTTACTGTAACCTCACCTATATGTACATAAGAAAATATCAATTATAGCTTGGTAAATAACATAATTGTTTACATTAGTAAAGTTTATAAAGTATATGAACAAAGATAAAAAGTGGAAAATTACAAGGAGTATGAGAAGGTTAAGATTTAATTTACAATATGAATTACATACAGTCTGTATAATAAGAAGCGCGGGCCAGTATCCCATGAAAGGAGAGTTAATGGAAAGGTGGAATTGAGAGAGTAGGTAGAAATATCTTCGTTATAATACGCATAGTTAGTTTTAGTTCAGTTATCCGTTGTATGTGACGTAGGTAACAATTCTTTTTAATGAGTGCAAAATATTTCGAAGCAGTGTTTTTGTGTGAGCACCGTAAAGATCCTAAAATAACAATTACAGCGTCTGCTAAGTACTTACACGATGGACACATTATCAACAAACCCAAAGCGTAGATCTTCTGACGCTGGGAGAGCCACACTACAACAACGCGGCAATATAAGACTATTGTTAGTTTAATTAAGAAAAAACGCAATTAACGGAGCTAGCCAAGAAGAACATAAATATTAGTTTAATGATAATTAGAAGCAGATTATGCGAACACGTAATAGGTATCAAAACACAATTATTATACAGTTGCTATCCGACGAACATCTACAGAAACGCGCAAGAAAATTCTAGCAGAGATGGGGCTTACGTGGTATTTACAGATAAATCATCCTTGTGGGCCTGGTCACCTAAAGAGGCATACTCAACAGACATTAGACAGCACACTTGAGAATGTTGTCTGGGGTTGTTTGTACGTTGTGTGTTTACCAGTATTTTACGCGAAACGAAAGGTAAAATTGTACTAAAAAGGACTTTTAAGATCGCGTAAAAGTGTACATAGTTGAAAAACAATAGTATAGATTGAATGCTATACGAAGACAATGATCCAAAATATCGAAGTAAGCTGTGCAGGATGTGGAAGGCGATAACATCAATGGATTGGCTTTCGAAGTACTTAGAAACTTTGCGAGAAACGTGTATATAAAATTCCCCAATTACCTCGCAATATAAAGATATCTTCATAAAGAAGATATGGTCCTCATTACCTGTGAATTATACGGACAACTTTGTCACCAGTATGGGAAATTGGGATGAGGTTACTCTCGAAAATATTGGAGACATCCTTCATATTTATATCACCTCTTTCTCCCCAAGATTTAATAAAAACTTCAAAACTTTACACATTCAAGATAAAAGCAAGAAACGTAACTTTTTAGAAAATTTAGAAGTCAATTGGTATAATAAGTTATGTCTAGTTTTAAATGATTAAATAGACTTAAATAACTTCCCACTTCTAAATTTAAGATTGTAACTTCTACAAGAAGAAAACTGATTAATTCCATTATCTGATATTTATTTATTTTAATTATAATAAGCGGTTTATTAACGGCGTACATTCAATCTTTCGGTTTCACGAATTCATATTTACTCGTCTAGAATGATCAATACATCTCACCGCAATCTATTTATGTTTATAAATGTACAATTATACTAAAGAATCAGAAGAATATTACATCAAATCGCATGTAAGTCGAGTGTTATTGAATTAATACCGCCGGGCATCGAAACAGGTTGTTTCTCCTTCTTTGTTTGGCGAACATTTACGACCGCCACACCTGTGTGTTGGTGTGTATTCACTCCATCTCACAATCAGTATATCACAACGATGCGAATATCTTAACCTTTAATTGCAAAACGCGACATCGCTTCTATTGTAACTTTCGTTTATGAGACGGTGTTGTGTTGAATCCATGTTTACATTTTTCTCGCCTTTTGTATGTTAAATTTAAATGTACACGGTACATATTACTTAAATAAACTTTATGAAACTTACTTATAGTGTTTGCTGAAAGAAAATATTAAAGCAAATATTGAGCAAAAGAATCGATATTTTATGTAACGCAGAAAGGTTAAAAATGTTGGATTACTTCAAACAAAATTTACATGTTGATACAACAAGTCGTACGTTTGGAATATTTATCAATTTATACCGACATGTTACACCATTAAAATTACCATATTTAAATAGAAATTCAATATTTTTGTTATCGCGTCATTATATACAGAACGATATGAATTAAATGGGACTTCATTTCTACGCGGCATCTTTGACGGCAACGTGACTTAAATTAAAAGCTATTGTTGGTACAAAAAATATTTATTTTGTAACATCATGACCTTTCAACACTATACGCTAGACTAGTGATATTCCCAACTTTTTTATACCTTTCGAAAAGTAAGATCTTTCAAACTGTAAAATAGGCGTTTCAGTAATGATTTCTGCGATCGATACCAATCTTTCCCACTGACTTTACTTATTTAGACCAACAAACACAACATCCAAAATAGGTCAAACAAATATCAGCTACTATCTGATCTAATCTTAATAAAACTCAAAACTAAGCTAAGCTCGTATAGAAATCTAAGCTAAGCATAACTAACGAAAACACGACAAAAACAAAGTTGTATAATATAGCTATTGATAGTATTATCCCAATAGCGATTTAGTGAATATTTTCAAAAGTTGTATGTTAGGCAAAGGCCCTAGGCTTAACAATATTTTGTAGGTTCTTCTACAGAAGATGGCAATTTAGTTTCCCAAAGGTGTAATTAGAGTTTATTAATTTGTCGTTAAGGATTTTGCTGCATTTTCTGTCTGTTAGGTATTGATATTGATTGAATTAATGGACTTTAAAAATTCTACATAAGATGCATTAAATGGGTCCACAGCCACCCAAAGTGGATTTAATCCCTTCAACACTCTATTAATAGGGGTATTGAAGGGAATATGGACGCAGGGTTTCGCCGATGACATTGTCATAGTGTCCCAGGGGAAATTCCCGGGGACAGTGGCGAGCATCATGCGAAATGCTCTGCGAATTGTGGAAAGATGGTGCCTTGAGGAGGGATTAACTGTCAATCCTCAAAAAAACAAGTTGGTAGCCTTTACCAACATGAGAAAACTAAACGATCTGGGTAGCGTTAGGCTGTTTGGACAAGAGTTAGAACTAACCAATGAAGTGAAGTATCTAGGCATAACACTTGATGCGAAACTGAATTGGAGCAGACACCTAGTCAAAGTGGCAGACAGGGCGGCAGACAGCTGTTGGCAAGACCTGTAGACTAAAACCGAATGTAGTACACTGGTTGTACACAGTAGTAATAAGACCAACGATTACCTATGGAGTAGTTGTCTGGTGGAGGTGGACGGAGCGGACATCGTCGGTGGGGCTCCTCACGACTCTCCAGCGACAGGCTCTGTTGGGAATCACGGGAGCTATGAACAGCACGGGAACCGCCTCCATGGAGGCCCGCGTGGGCCTCCCTCCGCTGGAACTATTTGTAAAGGCGGAGGCAATGGCTGCGATACTGAGGCTGAAGGCCAATGACGTATGGTGTCCTAATAAGGTTGTAGGGAGCCATACAGATATCACAGGAACTATACTGGAAGAGCCGATATTTCAAATGCCGGCAGACAGTATGGCACCTGAGATTATGTTTACAGCTAAGCTGAACATATTTATACCGATTAGGGAACAGGCAAAAAGTCGCTCGATCGATTATGGTGCCGGCACCTGGTACACTAATGGATCACAATCTAGTCAGGGGGCAGGTGCAGGCATATGCGGAATGCGCGGAAGGAAGATATCGATATGTCTGGGGAAACATACTACGGTTTTCCAGGCCGAATTGTTTGCAGTCGCAGCCTGCGCCGAGGAAATTCGGGAAGGCGGCAGCGCAAACAAAAAAATTAACATAATGACTGATAGTCAGGCGGCTATTAACACGTTCGCTGCCGGACATATATTATTATACACAGTGGGTGCCGAAAAGAGTTTTAAAAATAAAACAACTTTTGCTTGATGATAGTTTAATTTTTGCTTAATTTATATACATTTTTTATATTTTTTTTTCTAATAAAAATAGTTAAAAAAATATGTTGATACAGCGGCATATTGCTGAAAATAATATATTGTAGTGCCACATGTATCACCATATGATACAAGTGTTATTTTAAAATATGTTATCAGAACTGAGTAAAATATAATTTTGTGGACACCACTTCTTGTTTAACAACAACAGAATACTCACTAGGTCTACTCACTTACTTACTTACTAATACATTAACAACTTTTTTGCATAAAAAAAATCGGTAAAAATAAAAATAAACTGATTATTCTATCAAAAAAGTTAAAAAAATGCTTCCATATTCGTATTTATTCTGCATGGTATTCCCGAAAGCAAGGCTCCATGCATAATCCAGGGGAATCAGGACATGCACTACAGAAAAACTGCGTTAATTTTTGAATTTGTTTCCTATAACACATTTTGCACCTTTTCCGTATGGATTTCCCAGAAGCCTGATTGCGGTATCTTGATGGTAAATGCGGATTCCCTGATGGTTGTACAGGTGTCGGTGTCTGTAGGAAAACTTTATTGGACAGCAGTTGCTGTATAACAGATAGCCGATAATCAAAAAAAGTTATTTTGCTTCCGCTATACTTATTGTACATTAAAAAGCTGTTGAATAATAACATGGATATATAATGTATAAACATCTTTTTATACCAGCGAATCGGTTTCCTTTCGCTGGGATAGTAAGCAAGCATCTGATCCTGACGATCGATTCCCGACATATACTTATTGTACATTACTACAGCTTTGGGCTTTATTTGATTGTCACCTCGTCGTCCTTCAACTTCTATATTTTCACCAGTGAATTCAGTAGACAAAACCAGAACATCTCGTTTGTCACGCCATTTTGTAACTGCGACCCCTTCATTGTACATTGTAACTGAATCCCCCTTTTTCAATTTAGTCTGGACAAGATCTTTCCAAATTCACTTCCGCTGTCGGAAAACAGTTTATTAGCTTCATCTTCGAGCTCCTCCGTTGTTAAAGGTCTTTTATTTTCCAAGTTTACACACTGCCTTTTAGGCCTAGAAGGACCTGCAATTTGATCGTCTCTAGGATCCATAGCAAAACCGCTACCCAAAAACCAAACACGTGTAAATTGTTACTATTATGAACCGCAAGGGCCGAGACGAAAACATGCACCCACCACAAAAGCCGACAAAATACTGGACTCGAATACTTTCACGTTGCGATGTAACACCTGCTGATACATCGGCATTGCCCGAGGATACCCGATGTATCAACGTATGATACATCGGCAGCGAACGTGTTAAAGCCATTATGAACCCATCTACCAGGTCTAAGCTGGTGAAATATTGTAAACAGGTCCTCAATAAACTGGCACAAGACAATACAGTGTCGCTGATATGGGTGCCAGGACATGAGGGAATTAAAGGCAATGAGATAGCCGACAAACTGACCAAAGAAGGTAATAGGAACTTCATAGGACCAGAACCTGTATGTGGAATCACTTCCGCTAAAGGATTCCGCTAAAAGGGAGATCTGGTTATGGCTAGAAAAAGAACATAAAAATAAATTGAGGTTAATGGAAGGTCAACTCCATACCAAAACACTACTAAGGGAGCTGGACGGAAAGTTTTCAGCCAACCTAATTCGTAGTAACAAAAAATAAATTAAAATAATTACCGGGTTAATAACCGGACATTATCCTTTAAGGAAGCATTTGTACAGCATGGGCTTGGATAGCGAGCCCTGGTGTAGGAGATGTGAAGAAAAACAGGAGGAAACTAGCCTTCATGTAATATGCACGTGTGAGGAACTGAAGGAACTCAGACAGAAATATTTCGGGAGGGATCTATTGGATCCTTCGAGTGTACTCAAACTTCCCCTGAGGAGAATAGTGGCACAAGACTAACAGAGTGGAACTGAGAGATCTATTGGGGATAGTACAAAGATCAGTGTGCTCAAGTGCCTGGACGTGCTGGCGTCCAACCCAAAACAGAAGAAGAAGAAGGGGTATTGAAGCCATAGTCCGTACGATGAAACGGTAATAACTCTTCGTTTCGGGATCCCACGAATCCAAAACAGAGAAAGAAGAACAGAGCAATCGACCAAATTATTTAAACACTTAAAACCTATTCTGAACTTACTGCAAATGAGAATTAATGAATATTAAATCTCATTTCTACATGCGAATGTCACCTTATGTGATGCGTTAATTATTATAATTTGACAAACTAAGTTTGTACCAGTATGTAGACCGCAACACGACGCAATGTTACCCTTCCTGGTTGTTAGGATAATTAAATACTATTCCAAACTTAGTTTGTCAAATTGTAGTAAATAACGCATCACATAAAGCGACATTTGCATGTAGAAATGAGATTTAATAATCATTAATTCTCATTTACAGTAACTTCATAATGTTAACTATATATACATTAAGTATAGAAATGAAAAGTCATGTCTGTCTCCAGGATAGCGTATATTGACAGGCTCCAATAAGAACGAAATGCATCTATACGTTTCAGGGATGGATGTGGCAAAACGAACCGCCATAGAAAGAAATATGCAATGAAAGTAGAATGCAAAAATATAAGGCTCTCAACTCAATAGTCTTACACAGGAAGGTAGAAAGACATATAAATAAGATAGGATAGATCCAGAAATAGGTAACCTAAATTAAAATTATCTTACTTAAATTAGAAGTTATCAAAACGTTCTCAAATATAAAAGAAAAGCCGGTAACAATGCACATGACATGCGATTTCCTTGCACACCAGGAAAATTGAAAATTTAGTGTCTCAAATTGACCGACTTATTTTATTGCATAAAAACTTTCGGTAGTAAAGTGTGTTGAATTATGTTTTTAGTTAGATTTATTAAGCATATGGTTTCATATATTCGTTACAATAAAAAAAAAATCTTTTTGTATTTTTATTATACGACATATACAAGTGTCCCGTATCGTTATGTTCAAATTTTAGGAGTGTAAAGTAGACTTCATTTCAAGTAATAAAAACGCAAAACTTGTATGTATATCCATTTTTATGTGTTTCAAAGTTGCAGATCTATACATGTGATTGTCAGATCATGAAAAAAAATGTAATCCTAAAGTCAATACAAACTGATTTTATTTAAAAAAAAGTTATACGATTCAATAACAGGCCTGTGATTGTTAACGTCGCATAATAAAATGTTATCCTAAAATAAATAAACACGTGTCGTAGTGCATACAGTAATTTCTTGGAGATCTACAAAAAACAGTACTGGAAATTTATTTATGATAATGAAGGTACTTATTTATTTCGTAAGTGCTGAACCATGAATATCATACAATAAACAAATGGTCAGATGACTGTTAACGTTGCATTTTTTAATAAAGGATTACATTACGTTTCAGTTCAACAGCTTATTAGTGAGTAGACACATTTTCTTTATTCAAAATGCCTTACCGACTTTCTTCTCAAGAGTATGCGGACATTTATTTTGTGTATGGCTACTGTAACGGCAGTGCACGTCAAGCCGTTATTGTATACCGACATCGGGTTGCCGATAGGCGCATTCCTCATTACAGAACGTTTCTGGAAGTACACAGACAATTTTGGGAACGCGGACTGCGTGATTATCTTTTCGATCGAGGAGTAAATTTGCCAGCAAACTTAGAGGAAGAAGCAGTAGCTATTGTTACAAGGGATCCAACTCTCAGTGTACGTCGAATCGCTAGACAACTAGGAGTGCCACGAACGACAGTTTGGCGAATTTTAAAACGTGAGCGCTTATATCCATATCACTATCGCAGGGGACACGGTTTGCTCGAGGCAGACCACTATGCTCGTTTAGTTTATTCTACCTGGATATTAAGACAGTTACGACTTCATTTTAATTTCTGCAGAACAATCCTCTGGACAGAAGAATCTACGTTCACGAGAAGTGGTGTTACAAATCTGAGAAACCTGTACAGGTGGTCATCAGAAAATCCCAAAGCTAATACGCCCATCTAAATTTCAACATGAATTTTCCTCTGGACAGATGAATCTACGTTCACAAGAAGTGGTGTTACAAATCTGAGAAACATGCACAGGTGGTCATCAGAAAATCCCAAAGCTAATACGCCCATCTAAATTTCAACATGAATTTTCTATTAACGTTTGGGCGGCCCTAATCGATGACTTGTTAATTGGTCCTGTCGTTCTTCCTGGGAGGTTAAATGCGGACAATTACCTTCAATTTCTTATTGACGAACTGCCAGGTCTTTTAGAGGATGTCCCACTGAATGTTCGACGAGACATGTTGTTTCACATGGATGGGGCACCACCACATTTCGGAATTGCTGTCCGAAATTGGGTTAACGTCAATTATCCAAGATGGATTGGTCGAGGTGGTCCTGTTGCATGGCCACCCAGATCCCCTTGACTTTTATTTATGGGAGTACATGAAACATTTAGTCTACGTGCAAGTTTCGAACACAAGAGAAGAGTTGTTGGATCGTATTCACCTGGCTGCCGAGCAAATCCGACAAAACAAGTATGAAATTCAGATAAGTACTTCTGTTGGCTTACGGGCACAAGCCTGCATTCAACAAGAAGGTGGACATTTCGAAAATATTATTAATTGAACTTTTTTAAATAAAATCAGTTTTTATTGACCTTAGGATTACATTTTTTTTCATGATCTGACAATCACATTCATAGATCTCTAACTTTGAAACAAATAAAAATGGATATACAGGTTTTGCGTTTTTGTTACTTGAAGTGAAATCTACTTTACACTCCTAAAATTTGAACATAACGATACGGGACATCTTGTATAATGGGTTAGAAGCAGATGTTAGAAGTAAACTACAAACTATAAAAATACGAATATAGATCAAAATAATATTAATAGTTAAATTTCGCGTGATATATTTTGAATCAAGACACAGCATTGTATGCCTTGTAAAAATATCTCGCTTCTTTGTGATTCTTTCTTTTCCGTTGGTGAAACAGACCCGTCAATGCTATATGTTGTTTATTAATTATTATTCGTGGCATGTGGTAAATTTATATTCATTTACCAATTAGTTGTGAATTATAGGTGACTCTTGGTTCCTTAATTTTTTTTATAAAGTAAAAATAATTCCATATACTACTTACTATCAAATAAATGCGAAAAAAACTCTGTGGTATTTTTTTTTCTGCTCCTAGTAATAAGATTATCGTATAATTCGATTTGTCTTTTTATATGTGATTTCTAGTATGTATCATTTCCTTTTTCTTAATTATTTTCACGAATTTTTAATTAATTTAAAGCCTAACTTGAGATAATTAATCTAACGACGTGAAGATCATGATCGCAAAAATTTATAAAATTAAAGGTTCTGAATAAGTGTAACAAGATCTACCAATATTTAATTTGAATATGTGATTGACAAATTTCCCCTGAATTCTTTCGATACGGTTCGAATGAAATTCAGTATATGGATTCCAGATCGTGCAGTAATATGCAAGTCTTGATCCTACACACCTGTTATATAATTGTGTATAAGTGTTTGCTAAAAGAAGATGTTAAAGCAAATATTGACAAAACAAAATCGATATTTTATGTAACGCAAAAAGGTTAAAAACGTTGAATTACTTCAAACAAAATTTACATGTTGACTCAACAAGTCGTGCGTTTGCAATATTTATCAAATTATACTGATATGTTACGCCATTAAAATTACCAAATTTAAAGTAGAAATTTAATACTTTTTTTTTAACATGTTATTATATGAGGTGCTACCCAGAAATATATGGAATTTGGCGCGAAGGGATAGTAGTACAGCTCTATGGCACTAGTTGATGTATCCTACGTCACTCTAGCAAAACTAGCTAGGTGATAACAAACAGTTTGTGTTTATACGAGGGAAATCCAGAAAGTAGTACCTGTTTACTCATACAGATGGCGCTACTGATCCCATTAAAAGCAAAGCGACGCAGGTGTCAACAGTGTTGTCAACCCTACCGATTTAGAAAGTAATCTACCGATATACCGATTTGGCACTTCATCTACCGATTTTTAGTTTTTTTTTTATTTCAGTCAGATATTTAAGATTAAGGAGATCGGGGGAGGTATTTTTTGTAAAATAGTAAATTGAGGGATTTTTACAATATTATTTCTATTAAAAAAATTATTAATGATAAGATTTCAATATTGTATAAGTATACAAACAGCTTACATATTGTTTGTTATCTTAGTGTGGAAATAATTCAAACAATGCAATGTTAGTGCGATTTGCTAACATCTATTTGAAAGTATACGTATATTTAATGTTTATAGTATATTTGTCGACATTACAATTTAACACCGTCTTTTACTTCAAGGACAGTCGGTATATTGTTTTTCATATTTTCAGATGTTTTAGCTTGGCTCATATCTCGTTATGTTGTGTGCGGGAATCACCTCTTATGCCCGCGCTAACGTAATACCTTTTTTTCCTAATCAATTGCGTTTTTAGCTAATTCCGACGGATATAAATTGGGCCCCATTTGATGGAAAACTCATTGTTTAACTGGCGTTCATCCAATGCCTCCTCAACCAAGCCTCTACAGCAACATTCTTCTTCTTTCCCTCAAGGCGTTGATGTGATGCCGCAATCTCTTCCCTTACAGCGTTGATGGGATGCCGCAATCCCGTTAAAATCTCTTTACAATGTTCTTCCGGCACTCCGACTACGAATTTTCGTGCACCCCGTATCCCGGCGCATAAAAAATTGATCAGTCGTCGAAAACACTTAGAGGGTTAGCCACCGTATTCTGACCAAAGGCGTTAAGAGCACTATTTTGTTTCATCACCAACTCCGATAATTCCTACGCTGTATAGTATATTTATACCATTATTTGGTGGTACATATTTTGCCACAACTTGATTATAATGTTTTACCACAACTGCATTGTACGTACAAGCAACCACTTTAAAAGACCACAATAATATATATATTATTTTTTGTTACACCTCGGTAGCTGTCATTATAATAATTATCGGTCGCACTATCGCATATTACGATATAGTAACCTATACTATAAATTTTTCTCAGAGTGTTCTTCATTAGTTCATATTCTTCTCAAGACAAGAAAACACTTTTCGATATTTACATAATATTAATCTATCAACTTCGCTTGGGTCACATCGTCCGTTAAACTTATTCAATAACCGCCAGTCTTGTGAATGTTATACAGATATTTACGTGTCGTAAAAAAATCTATAGACTGGAACATAACAAAGCGATTAAAAATTATTTAGTATCTTAATTGACAATCTACAAATGCTGCAGTACAAGATAACGCGCAACTACTTGTGTATCTTGCTACAGTTTAAAAAATGACACATCTTTACTATCAATAATCGAGAACAAAGAACCAATAGACGGTTACTTTTCTTTTTAATACATGATTCTTGTCATCGCAACAGAAATATAAAGGCCAATTAGTCTCAGGAAATACGTTCACATACACAGGAGAGTGACAAGTCGCCTATTTCAAGAGTAGCGCGATACAGGACTGACACAAGCACGGCTTTCGCATAACTTGCATGAATTAAATACATACATACATCCTTTTTTATCGAGTCTAATGGTGTTAACATTTATTCCGTACAGGTAGTTCGACGCCTGCTGGCTCGCTTTCTCGGATCTCCCGTGCATTTCTGACATAAAATATCGCAGTACATACAGCCTACACATGTCGTTCGGATTTGGTCTGTATGTGACAAACGATAGTCGCTGAATATTTATCGACGGTACACGCACAACCGAATACACAACAAATAGCCGCTGTTGGTTTGATGAATTGTTTTCGGATTTCGAATTTTAATGAGCCAAACACAAATAAACACCAAACGAGACTGTTTTTAAATATTTTAAACAGGTGTTTTTCAGTAGAGATTTCTATCGTTTAATGTAATGGGTTTCAGGGAGAATTATGATTCAGTGTATCGACTCAATTTCGCCCTTTGTAGTTCAGAAAGTTTGTATTTCCTCTGTCAACTAACCTGTAGTTAATTTAATTGCTTTTTTATTTATTTAAAACGCTACTAACGTAGTTATTTCGTGAAACTATTTAAACAATATATATATATATATATATATATATATATATATATATATATATATATATATATATATATATTTAGTGTTTATAAGAATTAAATTTCTTATTTATTTTATTGGCCGTGTCTTAATATTAAAATAATAGACTTTTTTATTGGTTTAGCGACCTTTAATGAATTTCAATGTTTGTCTCTACGACGTTTCGACTCTTTTTATTATTGAGTTTTTTCAAGTGACTACAAACAAAAAATTAATATAGCGAAAGGTAAGAAAATATGTTTACATTTGTATGAATGAATTAAAAATTACAGTTAAAATAATAATAAAGTAAGGAAAATTAAATGATTACATTTGTATGAATGAATTAAAATTAGAATTAAAATAATAATAAAGTAAGGAAAATTAAAATGATATAAAACTCACCGATTTATTCCGTTTCAAAACACATGTGTACATTGATAGGGCTTGCCCGAGACCTTTTTAGGGTCGACCGCGTTCCTCAGAATATTTTGTGTGACTAAATATCTTTGTTTGAGAACTGAAATTTCCTATTTAGTTTTAAAATTAGCATGGTTAGGCCATGTGTTAGGGAAACATAGTATATGTATTTACAATGGGAAACAATAAAAAAATTTTTGGTGTGTGTGGTTGGGGTTGTGTAATAACTCGATACGTAGTCATGTGTATACGTAACACTTTCAGCAAGGCTACAGCCTCGCCTTTTAATATAAACGATAGCGTGTTATCTAAACACGACCTTACTCCGCATATTGATGCATACACAGAACTACGCATCAGGGTTACAAGCATTGTTCTAGAAACAATACTAAGTAAGACAAGAATCTTCTCTAAGTATAAATAGACAATAGTTTAAGTCAAAAGGACAGTTACGATAGAGAGTTACAACCAGTCAGTGGTGCGAACTGTGTTACACTTAATAACCACGTTCTGCCCTGTCTGAGTTGAACCTAGTAAACTATGTACATCGTGTAAATATATTGTTAACCAGTTTGTAAGCGTTGAGTTAATTATAGAATGTTACCCGAACTTCGTGTGTGTATCATTTAGTACATTATTCCGCCTCGGACCTGCAACCCGATGTGGCCGCCCAAACGGCACACATCACATGGCGATTCTACCTTACTACATGGCGATCTCTGCCTACCTTAGGGCATAGGGCCCTACATTATTATATGGCGATCCTGACCAGCCCTTTAGGGCATAGGTTATTACACGGCGATCCTGACCAGCCCTTTAGGGCATAGGTTATTACAGTTGGTTGTCTTCTATTGTTTAATGAGTGGATAATAGAGTTTAGAAAGTCCATCAATCTCGTTACGATCGTAACGTCGTAGAGAAAAACATTGAAATTCATTAAAGGTCGCTAAACCAATAAAAAAGTCTATTATTTTAATATATATATATATATATATATATATATATATATATGTATATATATATATCGTCTGCAGTCACGATTTTTTGTGCCACTAGATGTACTGGTTTTTCACAGGTACACATTCAGGTGTTCGATAGGCGCCTTTTTGTAAAATAATAATTTTTGGTTTTAGGATTTAAGTCATTAGCATTTTTGTATAAGATATTTTTACTACCCCCTTTTCGTTATAAAATTTTTGTAAGCTTGAATCTACGGTACCGTAGAAAAATACGACGGGATTTAATCATTTAATCTGTAATTGAAAACTATTAAGAAAATTCTAGAAGGGAAATAAAGGCGTAACAGTAATTACTTTTAATGTTATTTTTGAGTAAAAATTATGGTGCGGGCGAAAAAATGTTGTACGCAACACGGGAGCAAAGTAATATCACTGTCTCAACATGGTTAAGCTCCCAGTTTTGCCTCAAGCGCAATATTCATGTTTAAACTGCAAAATATTACTTTACTCTCTAGATACCTAAATAACTATTAACCATCGGAAAGCTATTATCTTGTTATTTGAAAAGGTCTATAAAAAAAAGTACCAGAAACTTTAAGTGACGGGAAAATATATATTTATATTATCAATGCTCCTACTAATACGTTTACTTATTTCAAAGACGATTACAATTATGCAAATATTACGTTCAGATGTCGAGTAGTCGTTATCGTTTTATAAAAATATTTTTTCACCACTGCGAACCAGGTTCAAGGAAGCAACAGTGGAGACGTACACCATGATTCGGATGTTTAATTAAACACATTTAGAATTTTAATATTTACTAGGTAAATGTTTCTCGATGTGATTATGTTAATTATTCATTATAACTTATTTTCTTACTTAAACTAAGTAACATTTCCCAATCGGACGCCTATGGAACTGTGATTTGCGTAAGTTAATAATGACCTACTATTACTTATGCTAGATTTATTCTTCAGTACTGTTTTCAGTGATTGTGAAAACAAAATATAATTTTGACAATATAAATACATGCAACACATAGTAAACATTATGTCATAAATCATAATAATTTTAGAAGTTAGAAAGCTTGACGCGACACATGTTTCTAACTGGACAAGCAAAACGCAAACGCCAAAATCAACGGTTCCGCCGGCCAATTCAATTGACCGTTATACTTGTCCGTGATTCATCGGCAAAACAGTGCCTCAAAACCGCAACAACTCCACAGTGACGTAATACAGTCGGTCGCGACGGTCTCTTCAGCTGCCACTACGACAAAACCGCACGCAAAACTTTCGATTTTTAACGGTCCGAGACGGTAAATTCAAAAGAAATCATAAACACGCCTTCCAACTCCGATGTGAGATATTTATGTTATAAAATAAAAAATATAATTTCAGTAAGATTCATACCGGATATTTGGCCGACCTACAAACGTGACATTTTAATTTGTAAAGTGCTGTCATAATTCAGAATTTCCCGACAGATGGTAGCTTTTGGAATTTTATAAATAATGTAAAGAGCTTGTCTTTTATAGTTCGTTAAAACAAAACTAACGGTAATTTAAAACTATATTAATAATAAAAATACACAAAAAAAAAAATTAATAACTAACATCAATAACAGTATGTAAAAATTGCTTTTTATATTTTACGACATTAATTACTCGAATTTTTTTTAATTGAAACAATTCGTCCTTAAGCAAAATTCGAACCCGCGTTCATGGTTTGCCGGACTATTGCTCTGCCACTAAGCTATTAAGGACTGTGGTTCCGAATACATCGGGAAGCCTTAAGTTACATTAAGGAAACAGATGTTAATTATTTTGTTGCCTGCAGTCGGCATTTGTTGCAAAAAATATTAACATCTGTTTCCTTAACGTAACTTAAGGCTTCCCGATATATGCGCAACCACAGTCCTTAATAACTTAGTGATAGAGCAATTGTCCGGCAAACCATAGACGTGGGTTCGAATCCTCCATAAGAGCGGATTTTTTCAATTAAAAAAAATCGAATAATTAGCGTCGTAAAAGTAGGAAGCAATTTTTACATTCACATTACTTCGCGAAAATGCAATCAATTTGGAACAATAACAGTATTTATATTCATAATATTTATTTCACATTTATAACTATATTCTAACACCACGGTCGTTGCCTGAATGTCCTGTTCCTCTTTGTCACGGACATTTATAGTACATCAGTTTTGTCGAATTTTCTATTCGTTCTCGGACGTACGCGTCTGGTGACATCATCCATTGCGGTCGTCACGTGACTCACATCATAATAAATTAAATCTGACGAAAATCCTCATATCTTTATTGAATCACCATTACATCTGCAAATAGTTACGAGTTTGGGCAGCTACGTCAAGAAGTCAATTAATTAATAAAATAAACTTTAAATGTTATTAGAAAACAATAAATTGTATATTTATTTTAGGAAATATTAAAGCGGAGAAGTAACATGAAGAATTTTTGAAGCCGTTTATGAATGAACTGCACGACTACGAACTCCCAGTGAGGATATTTCCAGTAAGATGGTGCATCACCTCTTTGTGCAACGTGAAACACTTGACAAAATTTCTGAGTACATATTGTGATGTAACTCATGCATTGACGTCACCCGCTGTACACGTCAATACGCCCAGGCCTTTCTGGAAAACACCGGACAGAAGATACTAGAAAACCGAACATCCCTTGGATATAAATAGCACTCAAGAAGGATTGAATTTAATCAACCCTGAAAGTTCTAAAATGTCAATCACATATTCAAGAAGTAAGACTATGAAAGAGTAAAGAACTCGTCGCGAATTTCTAATTCTTTTTCCTCATATCATCGATATCGCCCGTACAATAACCGATATGTGAAAAACCTACCAATACTGAAAAAGATTTATTTATATCTTGAACCTGGCCCTGACCTCAAGTAATTCACTCCATACTTGCAGAACCATATATTTAGTACTTACTAATTTTGTAGTTGCCTATGATTATAAATAATAGACAAAATAGTTTAATTTTTTTTTAATGTAAATAATTATACATTCTATTTTTTAACTACAAATATAATTTACATTAACAAAAACTCTTAGTACTTATTTTTGAAAGTTCAAATTACATTCAACCTGCGAATCAACTGCTCCATTTCCCATAAAATACTGCCTCTCTTGAACGATTGTTAGAACCCCATAAATTTACATTAATAAACCCTTGACAGCTTTGTATTTCTTTTCTCCAAGAACCAGGGTAATACCAGTATCCTTATCTTCATAATCAGTGGTACCTGACGGCATGTAATGTTTTGCTGAAGTCTTTCGTAACTAATTATGCAAGGAGCAGGTTGCTTTTACAATTATATCGACTTTATCTGAACATACTTCTATACTTCGGAAAAAATTAATCTGGACGCTAGTATTCCAAACGTATTTTCAGATACTCGACGTGTTCTCGATAGCCGATAATTTAATTTTTTTTTTTTTTGGGACATACCTTGTTGGGAATAAGGCTTGATCAAGTACGTCTTCAACGCAAAAGCATCGTCTCCAACAATGACACCCCAATCTGGAAAGCACAAGCTGTTATCTTCTATGGTAACTTTTAGCTGCGATGCACCAAATATGCTGGAATCATTCATTCTTCTGTGATAACCTAATTAAGTAATGTTTGTAGTACTCGATCAGTCAAGGCGTGGCCCTGGTCTTATTTGCATTGTATTAGGAAACACGACCCCGGCCCACCTGCTTAAGTAAACACAAGCATTATTAATCGGAGGTTACACGCTTGCACCTATTATACTTCGTTAAACAAACATCATCTGAGTATTATTTCGGTGCTGATACCCATCCGCGTATCAACGCAACGATGTAGCCTCCACAGGACCCGGCTACATTAAATGGCGATCCTGCCAACCACTTAAGGCCCTGCCAGCCACTAAGGCACATCACATGGATTCCCTGCCAGCCACTTAAGGACATTACATGGGGATCCGGCCAGTGGAAAGACCGGAACGAACCGCCGGAAGAATCAAAGGAAATATGGCAAACCATTAAACAAACAAAATGGAAACTAGGCGAGGGAAGAAGTCACCCCCAGCCAGGAGCAAGCGGAAGCAGCCCGCAGTCGTACACAGATTAGCCAGCCACTCTCTACTTCAAGAGAAGACGCAGGTATTTCTTTTAAAAAGACAATTACAGTGTTTAAAAATGTGATTAAACAAGGCATAAACATTTTATACACAAACTGTGTACATACATATTCAATAATGGAAATGTTTCTTCATATTGTAAAAAATAATATAACATTACACTTCCATTTTATCCAACATCAATATATATGAACTCAAAGTTGCTATTGAGCATGGCAAATAAAACTGTGCTGAAGTAACTTTTATAGTTGTAAAAATTACTGTAATTGTTTGCCGGACAAGTTATACGGATATGCTTCCCATCAAGCGCTCCAAAATGCCATCTTGAGCTGAATCCACTAGAATTTGTCTTCCAATCTTCTTTAGTATTCGGTACCTATACATAATCGTATAAGACTTTATATATGCTTGTTAAAACAGGTACAATAAATTTAGAAATTCTACTTTTTAGTACTCTGTAGATATGTTCAAGAGTGCTGAATGGATCACCACTAGCTAAATATCTTAACGTTATTTGAAGTTTTATTTCAGGCGACAATGTATCTTTTTTAATATAGAGACTTACAAGTTTTAATAAATCAACAAATTTTTCAGGAGTTAGTCGCAAATGATTAGTAAAAGCTTGTGGGTTTGTAAGTGTAACTTCATTCAATAAATTGTTGCATTCACTAAATTTTTCGCGTTGTCTTATCCACTCTCTAATCCAGATCTCTCTTGACCTATGGTTTTTCTTTAAAGATTTTTCTAATTCTATTTGGAGCATTGTAGCGATTATCTTCATTCTTTCGGTAATTTCACTATTTTTTTTAAATTTACTGACTGTTTACCGTTTTCCCATCGCCAATATGTTAACACTTTCATTTGAGCTAGTTAACTAGCGTTAGTTGACCGGTACCAGCAAACTAGTATAATGTCAACGCCCCCTTAAGCGATTCGAACTAAACTTGGAGATGACACTACAAAATGTCACAGAAAATTGATCTAAGAAAATTGTCACGATAGCATATTGTTTTTATAGCTAGGTAGACAACATAAAAAAACTGTCACGTATACATAAAAGTGACAGTTACTTTACAAGAGTAAAATTGCGTAAATGAGTTAACACACACTTGAAAATTTCATGGCCAACTACGACGGGGTTTTTTTTGCACGCACGATTTAGCAAATGATAATAAATTTGCCAGAGAAACCTGTTACAACTCACTCTGTTACATGTTTTAGAAAAAACAATGATTGCAGGTAAGATCAACTATGATCTTGTACATATCTCGCAAGTTTTTGTTTCGACGATTACCGACAGCAATATATTCCACATTTTTAAATAAAAATAATATGTTACAACACCGGCTGAGAGCGCGTGAGACCGAATCTTCCAGATTATCATCTTGTAATACAAGTTTCCGCGTTGACGTAAGATTTTTTAACAGGTAACTCCGTCTTTTTTCATCGAACGAGCGAAAAGGAAAAAGAGACCCATTTTCTCACGCACCGTCCAACCTCTTAAAATAAATTGCGTCGTGGAAGTTTTACGAACGATACAAAAGATTACGTTTGTTACAGAGGTCTTCATATTTCCTCGAGTCGTGTTTTACAATACGACCGTCGTCGATGTATATTCCGTGGAAGAGACGCTATCTAGGGCCTGGTGACGTGAATTATTTACCTAACTAGCTACTGAGAACAACAGAAAGATGATTATCAGCGAAGTTCGTCTCACGGAACTTGCTTCGGATAGGCATGCCTATTCGAAGTCAGTCAGTCAGTCAGTGGGTTGACTGGATGGTAGCTTGCTTGTTCGGTTGTTAATGGTCTGGTGATTTTTATGTCTTAGTTTTTTTTTATACATTACATTGCAACATTATTAACCGACATGTATACAGAATAATTTCATTTTTTCATTTCAAATTTTCAACATTTTTTGTTTATTAACTAAAATTGAACAATTCCTTAACAATTATTTGAGAAAAATATGAATATGTATAACAGTATCATCCTAGTTTTGATCCTACAATAATATTCCTAATTGTTTCGTGTTTTTTATTTTATACAGATTTAGTTTAGTTTATATATATTTAGCTAGTTACTTTCTTTAAATTCATAGTCATCAATGTACGAGGGTGGTTTGACAATTAACTTGCTTTGCTATGAAAGAAAACAATTTGACATCCTGTGTCTCACCCGTAACTTGAAGTAGAAATTGGCTTGTTGCACTACACTGCTTTGTTTAAGAAAATTAATACTGATAGCCGTAACTTTGTAGTAATTCATTTTGAAAATAATAAAAGGTCTTATAAATGACACAAAAATATATGGGGGTGGTTTATGATGTTATTTAAAATTACTACTATATACTTAACTATTAGATACAACATTGGAAAAGAGGTGTATATATAAGATCCAACTGGTCGTTAAGAACAATATCTATTGTGTTGTTTCGGCTTTTAAAAATTTCTAATTAAAATTAAACATAATAATTAGACAATATACCGAATTTACAGATAGCTCTTCCATAAAAAACGCAATACAGTTAACAGCTAAATTAAAATATTATAATATACAAAAGACAGAAATCCTGGTATCATTTGATGTTTCCAACATGTTTTCAAAAATACCACATAAGGAATGCTTAAGGTTAATAGAAAACATATTAGTAAATAAAAATACAAACCCGATTGTTATACACGAAATCATATCTCTAACGGAGTTAGTCACCAACCAAAGTTACTTTACATTTAACAACAAATTCTACAAACAAACAGAAGTTCTGGCAATGGGCTACCGAAATTTCCTAATCACTTAAAATTTCCTAATTAATTTAATATAATAGATGTAATTTTGTGGCCCGTTACGTGCCTATTATTTCTGTTAAATATGCAAAGGCGTAATTGAATGTAAAGGTCTATTATAGGTTTTACGTTTATAGTTTATAGCCCCCTTTGTCCTGTTCATTGAGGGTTTTTCTGTATGTTTATTGATTACTATTCCAGATTTTTTACAATAAGTTTTAGTTTAACTTTATTACCTTGTCGGAATAATTATGGATGCGACCCCATAATTTACCTGGCACAAAAGACCAGTCAAAACCAGTATCTACGAAGAACTGAACGACAAAACATCTAGCAAGAACTCGTAAAGGATCGAGCTAGACAGAAAACTCGGTATTATCTTCGTTCAGTATCGTGTACTGACGAATTCCAATAAGAACGAAATGCCTCTGCACGTTCCGGGGTAGATGTGACTTTCACGAATTTTTCATTGTACTAACAACCAGGAAGGTTGATGTTGTCCATAAATTTGGCCATCGTTGTTAATTAATAAGTTTCTTCAATTAAAATATTGAATTCTATTTAGGAAAAATTTCTTTATAATTTGAAATTTATACACTTTATTGAGAGGGATAACAGCATTCCCCGTTTTTAATATTTATAGCAGTGTCGAACATAATTTTATGACATACTTTCTCTTACTTTATCCAAGTATTGTTCAAAGCACAGCCTGCATTAACCGTTTATCTCACAATTATGTTTTAGTTCATCCTTCTTAGAAAATATACATTGAAATATGTATTTATCATTTAGTTTACAGTTATTTGTTCAGTCCTTTTTCTACTGGTATTGTTTTTATTTTAAGATGTAACCGTTAGTTACCGAATGTTCAGACACATCGGTTAAACATTGTAATGTTTAAATCGAAGGCTTGTCGCCTATTGTTATAAGCACGTAGTTGCCCGTTAAGGCAGACGGAATTTTTACAATTTTCATTACGGTCACATTTTCAAAAGTCTTTTGTATAATAGTATTTCAGACGCACAATTTAGCCAAGGTCGAGTCTGGGTAAAATCGTATGAACCTGATCTATTTATATATTCCATACAAAAGTTGATATAAACTTATCTACCTATTCTGTTTCCAGTCTTGTTACTGAAATTTCTTACCTGGCTAATATTTTAGAATTAAAAGTTTAAATTTGCTAAGATCTATCAACGAGATCACACGTGCCATTCCGAGCAGCTTCAAGCGTTACTAGATTTAAGAAATGTAACCAAGTTTTATAATATGTTCTGCTTGCAGCTTATGTAACAGTTTTCTTGTATTTAATAATTAAAGAGTGTTGTGCCTTCAGCACGTGTTGTTATTTTGCGAATCACTGAGCGAGAGAAGACCTAGTCACAACTTGAATCTCAACAACGATTCAAGAGAAACTAGTCAACGCGGATTTACGACCCGTGATTCGAAGAAGTGTCAAATCCAGCCACATACACCCCAACAGACGTCGCTACGTGTTGCGTTCTACATACTGGTACAAACTTAGTTTGTCGAATTGTAGTAATTAACATTAATACATTAGCAGACATTTGCAGGTAAAGTTAGATTTGAATAATTAATTCTAATTTGTAATCACATTATCTGTAAAAATTGTTCGAAAACCAAAAGAAGTAAAGAGTAGATTATCGTGACAATGACAGGCACCATTAATACCAAAACAATCATCGGATAAATTCCATTCTACTTCCTCATTAAAAAGAAATAATAAGATATTTCAGGTTATTAATGACATGCATACAAGTAGGTTGTGAATTGCATTTCCAGAGTTTTACCCACGACATATAGTTTGTATACATATGAAGAAATACCACAGCGCTTACAAAATTAGAAACACCCACGATTGTTATTAGATTTAGAAATCCATTGTACGGCTGGATAAGTTTGTATCTTTTATTTTGTCCTTTCGCTTCTTTATATATACAATGTATACAAATAAACCGAATTATAATAATTAAGTACTTTAGTATAAAGTAGAAATTTCGTAATCTTTTCTATTGGAGTGGCAGCGAAATAATAGGTATATTATATTTGCATAGAATGCGTGTGGGTCGCTGCTTTTTTCTTAATATATATGCATAAATACTATAATACTACAACTTAATTAGCAATTTTATTTCATAGATACGAAGCCGTTAATTAAATTTTAATTAAGAAAATATTTTAATAAATTTACGTAATCAAAAACTATTATAAAATAAAACAATAACTTTGTTATACCACTTTATTCACATGTAATAGTGACCGCGGTTTCGACATACAATGTCATTATCAAACTGCAAAAGTTACAGGCCTCCATAGGTCTTATAAATGACACAAAAATATATGGGGGTGGTTTATGATGTTATTTAAAATTACTACTATATACTTAACTATTATACACAACATTGGAAAAGAGGTGTATATATAAGATCCAACTGGTCGTTAAGAACAATATCTATTGTGTTGTTTCGGCTTTTAAAAATTTCTAATTAAAATTAAACATAATAATTAGACAATATACCGAATTTACAGATAGCTCTTCCATAAAAAACGCAATACAGTTAACAGCTAAATTAAAAGATTATAATATACAAAAGACAGAAATCCTGGTATCACTTGATGTTTCCAACATGTTTTCAAAAATACCACATAAGGAATGCTTAAGGTTAATAGAAAACATATTAGTAAATAAAAATACAAACCCGGTTGTTATACACGAAATCATATCTCTAACGGAGTTAGTCACCAACCAAAGTTACTTTACATTTAACAACAAATTCTACAAACAAACAGAAGGTCTGGCAATGGGCTCACCTCTAAGTTCTCTATTAGCTGAAATTTTCATGAAGCATATTACAGAAAAAATTCTTTGATCACAACTAGGTAAAAACATATTAAATTTTGGTATCGGTATATAGACGACATCCTAGCTTGCTTTAAGGGTACTCATAGACAACTACAAACATTTCTAAACCACATAAATTCAATCCATTCTAATATCAATTTTACAGTAGAAATAGAAGAGAATAACAGTATTAACTTCGTGGATTTAAAATTAAACAAATTAGATCAGAGCTTAAAACTTGATATATATCGTTAACCTACTTTCACTGATTGCATTATTCCCAAAGATTCACTACACCCTAAGACACACAAACATTCATTTTTTAATTCTATGATACATAGAGCATTAAATATTCCTTTGTCTAATGAATCTCTTATTCGTAAAATCAATACTATAAAACAAATAGCGGTAAACAATAGTTATAAAAGTAGCGTAATTGACAGTATACTAAAGAAAAAACCGTTACAAGTGGCCCTTAGTTTAGTATATCCTAAAGATAGTGCTAATTTGAAACAATTTGTCTCGTTAACTTACTTCGGTAAAATAAGCGAGCTAATTGGAAATACAATTTCAAAAAATAATAGTAATGTTAGTATAGCTTACAAACCATATGTAAAAACAAGCAATTTCATTTTTAACGCAAAACCAAAAACAGATATCAATAATAAATCAGGAGTGTACAAATTATATTGTAATGATTGTAAAAGTGTATATATAGGTCAGACTGGTCGAAGTTTTATTATACGGGTAAACATGAGGTCATATAAACTAAAGAAGACAGATTCAACATTCGCAAACCATCTTATTACAGAAAGGCATACATTTGGTCATCATAAAATATTGCATTTGGCCGAGAGAGGTTGTAAATTAAATCTTTTAGAGTCACTTGAAATTTTTAAAAGCGGAAACAACACAATAGATATTGTTCTTAACGACCAGTTGGATCTTATATATACACCTCTTTTCCAGTGTTGTATATAATAGTTAAGTATATAGTAGTAATTTTAAATAACATCATAAACCACCCCCATATATTTTTGTGTCATTTATAAGATCTATGTAGGCCTGCAACTTTTGCAGTTTGAAAATGACATTGTATGTCGAAACCGCGGTCACTATTACATGTGAATAAAGTGGTATAACAAAGTTATTGTTTTATTTTATTTTATTATTTTCAAAATGAATTACCACAAAGTTACGGCTACCAGTATTAATTTTCTCAAAAACTATTATTACAAAATTTTACTAACTGCAACCGCTCTAAGAAATCTTCAAAACACTTCTTTAATTGAAATCTGCAATACCCATAAATTAAACCCAAGAATAGTTTTTGGCTTTATCCTTCCCCAATCATATGTTCGCGTGAATTTAAGATAGCTTGGAAACGATATAACATTTCCTCGTCAAAGTGCAATGTATTCCCAAAAAAATGTTGTGAACTAGTTTATCGCCCAGATGGGACAGGAAAAAACGTAAATAATTAACTTAATGTGTTTGAGTCTTTAAGCAAATAAGAGTGGTAGACAAGAAAGTGTCAAGCTGATTAACAGTTATGGATCCCCGACCCAAAAAAAATTATAAATTATGCCAAAAATATATATTTTATCCTTTTTTTCTTGGCGTCATTTTGTACCGGGCCACAGATAGCGCCGAATAAAATCAATACCAACCGCTCATCGTTCTACGTAAAAATTTTTCACTCGAACGTGGTATAAAATAGCGTGTAGTTAATATGTATAACTTTAGAAATTATTTATATACGAAGTTGGATCGGTATGTCCGTGACCTTTTTAATATCTCGCGTTGTAAATTGCACAGCAAAACTGCTCCCGTGAACCACCATCTGTCAATAAACTACTGTTAAAGTATGAAAAAGCTATACGTCATTTAGTTAAGAATTTCAGTCATTTAAAGCAGACAACACCTGGTGTATTTTGGGGAAAATGGAAAAAGTGAATTTCGTGTGCTCGTGAACCATTACTCAAACCAGGGCTAAACTTGATAAATGCTATGGGGACTCACCACCATCTCACAATCAATGGTAACGAAGTGGTCTACTGAATTTCATTGTGATCGCACAAGCATGAGGCATGAGTAACGCCGAACGATCTGGACGCCTAATAGAGGTCACTACACTCGAAACAATTGAAAAAAATCCACGAGATGGTGTTGGCCGATTAAATTGAAAATGCGCGAGATTGGAAAAGTCGTACCATATGGCTCAGTGGTTTCGATATTGAATGATCACTTACGTATGAAAAAGCTATTCGCAAGGTGGGTGGCACGTACAATTGATCACAAACGTGATCGTGTGACAACTGCAAAGGAGTGTTTGCGCCGTTTTACGGTAGACGAAACATGAATGCACATCACACCAGAGAAGGCCAAGATGGTCTGTCGGCCAACAAGGTCATGGCGAGTTTTCTGGAATGCACTCATCGATTACCTGCAAAAGGGAAAACTATCAACGGCGAATATTACGACAACTTAATGAAGCGGTTCAAAAGCGATTTAATTTCATGAATTGAGCTACGAATTGCTATCTCATTCGCCACATTCTCCGGACTTAGCCCCCAGAAACCATTCCTGTTTCTAAACCTGAAGAACTGGCTCGACGGCAAGAGATTTGACTTCAACGATGAAATCATCGCTCAAACAAACGCTTATTTTGACAACCTGTTACACTTGGTGTATATAAGAATGTATAATTTAATTTTAAATCATATTTCTTCATATATATTGCGAATTTAAAATATTAATTTAAACTTAGCCATTTTCTATGTAAATTCGTATTTGCAAATAGAAAGTCTTTCTTTTGTTATCGTACTACGACAGACCATTGGACATCTACCTGACTGAGAACGGTCAACTCAAGTATCTACGTTCTTTTCGACAATTTCTACGAATATTATACATTCATTTTAAAGTTATTTAATTTAATTACGTACTCTTCTTTATAATTATATCATGTTGCATATCATTTTAAAGGTTTCTTCACAAGGAATATTTTAATGATATTTGTTTCAGCGATATCACAACTTTTAGCTCGCGCTTTTGATTAGTCCTTAATTCAAGACATCGTCAGCTTCATCCCCCTCTCAACTATGGACAATAAACCCTACCCGTTTCCAAAACAGTGTTTTCTTCTACACAAATTCCTTCTTCTGTTTTCAACTCTTGTGACACATCGCTTAAACTTGACACGTGCTCTTCCAACACCCAAGCGCCCTTCTGCCTTGCTTTCCACATGTCCGATCGCGGCATGCTCGCAATGCAAAGGTAATTCTGTACTGTTCTAAGATTATTTTATTTTACTTGCATTCACACAAATTGAATTAATTTAACGTTCTTTTCAGTCTATTTTTTGTGTTAATTTTTAATTACTTATTTGCCGCTACTTGTATATATCGCTACTTTTATTTGAAATCTGAAACAGAAATAAGAAAAACACCCTAACCACAATATATATATATATATATATATATATATATATGGTAAACCTAATCAGTAGGCGATTAAAGGTCTGTATATTACTTCAAAATATATGTATTTAAAAAACTCTACATGTTTCGGCTATATACGCCTTTTTCAAGAGAATACAAAATATGAATATATTCATATTTTGTATTCTCTTGAAAAAGGCGTATATAGCCGAAACATGTAGAGTTTTTTAAATACATATATTTTGAAGTAATATACAGACCTTTAATCGCCTACTGATTAGGTTTACCATATCATACCAAGGTCACGAAGTTATTATATATATATATATATATATATATATATATATATATATATCAATAAATAGTTAAATTATTTTCAGTTGTAAGGTTATTCTACTGAAGATGGCAACTTAGTTGCCGAAATACGTATATAGTATTTATTGATATATATTGTGGTTAGGGTGTTTTTCTTGTTTCTGTTTCACTTTAATTCATTTTAAATATCGCCGTTCCTTATGTAAATATTACTAAAAACTTTAAGGACAATATAGGTATTTCAGTATTATTACACACATCCTGGACCTTTGATGCAACTTCACCACTATTTATTATTTAAACATTTTACAGCATCGTTAGGACGCTCCAACTAGCCCGGAAAGAATCAACGCGAACCACAAGCACCCATTTTGTATCAACTTGGCGCTCCGACGTGCTCAAATACAATACACCTTAACCTCAAATAGCGTTCTAGTAACACCTCGATAAATCTTATTTTTTGGAAGGGATCAAAAAATTGGAGAGACGTTAAACGAAGTGTATTGAGCTCAAAGAAGTTTATGTTGAGAAATAAAACAGTTTTTTTTGTCTAAAAAAACATATTTCATTAAGAAAGTTCACCCTCGTAGTTAGCGTGTAATATAATTTTGATCAGCTCTGTATACATCATAAAAAACACTGCAAAGAGCAATAATTACACGCATATTTCTTTCCCGGTCTTTTCAAAATTAAATCATCACCAAACTGAATAAACTGAAAGCCCGCATAACGATGTAGTTTAATCGGTTACATTGTTTGCAAAATACAAATTTACTAGGGAGCTCGAGTGGATCGGGCAGGGGAGAGCTTCGTCTCTCTTTATGTCGGTAATCGGCGTGAAACGAGCCAACAAAGCAAATATAAGAATCCCATCACTAATTACGACTACATTACAACGCTATTAGTGGTATAATGGATGTTTATTTTCTGTGTCAACGCGAGTAGCAGACTGACGTTATGTATAACACCACTTACTTAACAGCGCTTTTGTCTATGTGAGCGGTTACTTGCTCGAGCGATACGGACTCTGTTCTCTTTTTTTTTCGGAATTCTTTTTAGGTATGACAAAGTTTCTCATGGTGCGGTAGAACAGTACATACATACACTATTGCTTAAAAGTATTTGGACACACTCATAAAATCCTAGTATTAGCAGAAATAATTAATAATATAAACAAAATGTGAAAATATATATTGATACATTTACAAAAATGTAAAAAATAACCTCATCTATGTGGCCTCCTTTTTTTCTTAAAAACAGAGGCGCGTAATCATAAGTTCTGGCTATTAATTTAGCCAATGTTTCCAGTTCTATTTGTGTCAATGCCTCTGGTAGCTTACTTCACATATCACCGGTAGATGTTGGTGATGATTTTCGAACCTTCCGAACGCATTCTTTCCACAGTAGCTCTGGGGAGGCCATTCCGTAACTTTTATTCTTCCATCTTCTTAAAGTTGCTTTATTTTTTCTCGAACAATTTTGGAGGAATGTTTCAGGTCATTATCTTGTTGGAATACAAAATTTTGACCCAAGATTCTGGTTCCGCAAGGTATTGTATTGTGTTGATTTCCAAAATATGCTTACATTGCTTTTTTAGAAAATTCCGTAATTTTAACAATATCACCAACGAGTGGACCACCAGAACATTCACAAATCATTACCGAACTATCGCCATGTTTAACGGTAAGAGTAATACATTCCTCTGTTACACGTTCACCTACAGATCTTCCCGAAAATCTCAAATTTAGACTCATCACTTCGTCAATTCACAGCACTTTATTCCGCCAGTATTCTACTGTCCAGTGTTGATGTTCACGAGCCAAATTTAATCGCTTTCTTTTGTTTTGTAAAAGTAGCAGCGGCTTCTTCATCGCTATTCGTCCATGAAGACCAGCAGAAGTAAGGGACGTTTTAACATCTATTGGATTCTGATGAGTTGTATTTATTTCGACTGTTATTTCCGGTGCTGTTTCGTTTGCTGGTAACTACTATGGCAAGACCTTCAATAGATGTTAATCCCCCGCATCCTTTTTTATTGAGAAAACTGCTACTTCCATGATATTTTTTTATATAAGGAGTGAGCCACAAAAAAGTTTGCCATGGATGCCATGGATTAAATCAGTTACGTCTTAGATTGATTAAGTGATCTAACCTAGAATTCGTATTATTAGTAATAGGTTAAATCCTAACTTCTCAATTTGACTTATGTTTATTTACAAATGACATTTTGCCAATTCTCTAAACTCAGACGTGACTTATATGCCTATCTCAGTCGTTCACGGCCTATCCAGGATACAAATTTTGTGTCTCGCTTATTATTATAATCCACAGTACAAAGAACATCTTTTATATTTTTACAATCGACCACTACATGGTGTTTTTGACATATGTAATCACTATATTCTAGAAGTGTGACATTTGTCAATGAGAAATCTGCGATAGCTTAGAAATTGAATCAGTAGTTTGTTGACAGTGACAGTTTTAAGACAGGGAGTTTGTAAAATAATGGAGATTACTCGTGAAGATTTTCGTTGGATATTTTACGATTATAAAAAAGGCCTAACTCCACAAGAATGCATTATATCGCTTCGGTCAACTTTTGGTAATGAAGCACCATCAGAGAAGACAAGAAGTTTACAATTGCTTTGCCGAATTTCGTCATGGTCGTGCCTCAGTGAGTGATGAATCACGTAAAGGTCGACCAAAAACTGTTGTGATTCCAAAAAACATCGATGCTGTGCGGAAAATGATAGAACACAATCGACAACTGACTTACAGTGAGGTAGAGGCATCTCTTGGCATATCGCAGACTGCAATTCATTCGATTTTACATGAACATTTATTTGTAAAAAAATATGTTCCAGATGGATTTCACATAACTTGACCGAAGCACAGAAAGCAACATGTGTCAATTGGTGTAAAGAGATGCGCAAAAAATTCGACGTGGGAACCGCAAAATCCGTATACAACATCGTCACAGGTGACGAAACATGGACATATTCGTATGAGCCGGAAACCAAGCAACAATCTACTGTATGGGTGTTCCAAGACGAACCGAACCCCACAAAAGTTGTTCGTGCAAGGAGCACTTTCAAGCACAGGACATATTGCAACAATTCCTTTAGGGGATCGAAAAACTGTTAACGCTGAATGGTATACAGTAATTTGTTTGCCAAAAGTTATAGACAAAATCAGGAAGAACAACCGAAAATGTCGCATTATTCTTCATCACGCCAATGCGAGTTCCAATACAGCACGCCTAACAGTTGACTATTTCAAGAAGTGTTGAAATAATGTCTCATTGTCCATATTCACCTGACTTATCACCGAATGATTTCTTTTTGTTCCCAACTGCGAAACAAAAAATGCGTAGACAGCGATTTTCAACACCTCAAGAAGCAGTGGAAGCCTTTCAAAACCATATTTCTGAGATACAACCTTCAGAGTGGAAAAAATGTTTTGGGAACCTGCTTTACGCATGCAAAAGTGTATATAAAGTGTGAATAAAGGCGAATATTTTGAAAAACAATAAAGTCGTTTATTCCCAAAAATTTTGTAAAAATATAAAAGTTGACCCTCGTATTAATAATTCAAACATTGAAAAGAATTGAAGTAATCCAAAAATATGACCCGCTTAGTATATCAATTTAAAGTTAAACATTTACAGCAAAATACAAGATATATTTCTTATATAGAACTGAATAAAATTTGCCCATCAAAAAGAAATAAATTGAAATGTAAAAATCATTAATTAATTATGCAGGTAATTCCAGAGTTTTTCGACCCTCATATAATGATTTAAATTTAGTTGTTTGACAATTGCACCATTATTTTTGTCAGCATTATGATGTTAAATTATAAGCCCACGTGTTTCAACATTATTTAACACTTTCGATTTAGGCATTTCTGAAAATTGTATTCCACTATCTCACAAATCGTAACGTTGTTCAGTATGAATACGGAAACGAACTAAGTAAAAATGACCGTAATTGAGACCTTTTATCCTAAAGCTTGCATCTAACATCGTTGAATGACCATTACCTAGATTCCAGGAATTTCTAAATCCGAAAATTCTACCTATCCTTTAAGGAAGGAAAAAGGATTATCGTATTATTGCGGTAAATAGCCTACGAGGCTATTTATTTATATTTCGGGAATAGGCGATTCTGGTGCTGCCATCTGACAACCTTTGTCTCTATTGTAAAGTTCGACATTTTTGACAGAATACTTACTCAGAACGTTTTGACGTACAGGTGCTATTTGTTTTGTAAAAAATTCATCTCGACCTAAAAATGGAATTAACTCCTAATCCTAAAAGTGGATTATCAGAACAGTGCATCGATGAACTTAATTTCATTTTTGGCGATGATTCACCATAAAAAAACAGCGTATATCGATGGTATACTGAATTAAATCGTGGCGACGCTTCGCTCACTGACGAATTTCGTGTCGAAGGTCGTCCAAAATCGGTTGTTGTTCCGAAAAACATTGCCGCTATCCATGAACTGATACATTCAATTTTGCATGCTTAGTTAATTTGACAATCGCTCCCAAAAAAGGCTCGTGTTGATTGGTCGAAAGAAATGCTAAAAAAATACGGTCGGGGTGATTCAAAAAACGACTCATCGTAACAGGCGATGAATCAAGGATCTGCGTGTATGAGCCCGAATGTAAACAACAGTCGATTGTATAGGTCTTTCAAGATGTGCCAAATCCAACAAAAGTTGTTCGGGCACGAAGCACTTCGAAGCAAATGGTCGCTTGTTTCTTTGGAAAAACCGGACATATCGCAACTGTACCATTAGTGCAACGTTGGACGGTCAATTCTGAATTGTATACAACCATCTGCTTGCTAGAAGTACTCGGAAAAATAAAGGAAACCATCCACAGACAGATCATTCTTCACCAGGACAAGGCGAGCTCTCACACATCGGTTGAAACAAGAGAATTTTTTACAACTGAAAAACTAGAATTGATGGATCATCCGCCGTACAGCCGTGATTTGGCTCTCAATAACTTCTTTCTATTACCGCAAATTAAAAATAAATTATGAGACCAACGTGTTTCGACTCCTGAAGAAGCGGTTGATGTATTCAAAATGCATGCTTTGAAGGTACCTCAATCGGAGTGGAAAAAGTTCTTCGAAAATTGGTTCAACCGCATGCAAAAGTGTATTGATCTTAATCGAGAATATTTTTAAAAACAATGAAACCATGTACGGTGATTAATTTTAGTTTCTGTTCTCTATGAGTATTCCCGAAATATAAAAGGTACCTATCGTAAATAATTTAGTAATTATTATTTTTAGTTCTAATAGTGCGAAAAAACAAGAATGCAAAAATACTTTTGAGCGGTAGTGTATGTATATATATTCTAGGCAGAATTTAAATTAGAATTTTGCATTCGGCCGCCTGCTAAATTGCTAGGCCCCGGCGTGCAACGCTAGCCTCGCCAAATTACGGTACTACGCGGTGATACAGTTACTCAAGAACAGCTGTACAAAACGCTAAACCCAGATGGATTTGTAAAGTTTACGTACCTTTCTGGCAAATTTATTACTAAGAATTTACTTAATTAGAGAATGATAAATGAGTAATATTTTTTTTTAAATAATGAAACGACAACGGAATTCTGTTGTTCCGAAAAAGTTGTAACTGTTACTCACAGTTATTCATTAAAATACAACTAGGTCTTTTGTTACCCATGTCTTTGGAATTTCTACACGAAAATGATAAATCTATTTTGGACAACACTTTTACAAACAAAATATATATATCACCAAGAGTACTGTAATGGTGATTAAATGAATAGACGTACTGTATATGAATGCTAGCATTAAAAAAACATAAAAATTATTAATATACAAGTGTCCCGTATCGTTATGTTCAAATTTTAGGAGTGTAAAGTAGACTTCATTTCAAGTAACAAAAACTTGTATATCCATTTTTATTTGTTTCAAAGTTACAGATCTATGAATGTGATTGTCAGATCATGAAAAAAAATGTAATCCTAAAGTCAATAAAAACTAATTTTATTAAAATTTCAATTAATATTTTCGAAATGTCCACCTCCTTGTTGAATGCAGGCTTGTGCCCGTAAGCCAACAGAAGAAGTACTTATCCGAATTTCATACTTGTTTTGTCGGATTTGCTCGGCAGCCAGGTGAATACGATCCAACAACGCGTAGACTAAATTTTTCATGTACCCCCATTAATAAAAGTCAAGGAGATTAGGATCGGGTGATCTGGGTGGCCACGCAACAGGACCACCTCGACCAATCCATCTTGGATAATTGACGTTAACCCAATTTCGGACAGCAATTCCGAAATGTGGTGGTGCCCCATCCATGTGAAACCACATGTCTCGTCGAACATTCACTGGGATATCCTTTAAAAGACCTGACAGTTCGTCAAAAAGAAATTGAAGGTAATTGTCCGCATTTAACCTCCCAGGAAGAACGACAGGACCAATTAACAAGTCATCGATTAGGGCCGCCCAAACGTTAATAGAAAATTCATGTTGAAATTTAGATGGGCGTATTAGCTTTGGGATTTTCTGATGACCACCTGTGCAAGTTTCTCAGATTTGTAACACCACTTCTCGTGAACGTAGATTCATCTGTCCAGAGGACTGTTCTGCGGAAATTAAAATGAAGCCGTGACTGTCTTAATATCCAGGTAGAATAAACTAGACGAGCATAGTGGTCTGCCTCAAGCAAACCGTGTGCCCTGCGATAGTGATATGGATATAAGCCCTCACGTTTTAAAATTCGCCAAACTGTCGTTCGTGGCACTCCTAGTTGTCTAGCGGATTCGACGTACACGAGGGTTGGATCCCTTGTAACAATAACTGCTTCTTCCTGTAAGTTTGCTGGCAAATTTACTCCTCGGTCGAAAAGATAATTACTCAGTCCGCATTCCCGAAATTGCCTGTGTACTTCCAGAAACGTTCTGTAATGAGGAATGCGCCTATCGGGAAACCGATGTCGGTATTCAATAACTGCTTGACGTGCACTGCTGTTTCAGTAGCCATACACAAAATGCATGTCCGCATACTCTTGAGAAGAAAATCGGTAAGGCATATTGAATAAATAAAACGTGTCCAGTCACTAATAAGCTATTGTATGAACTGAAACGTAATGTAGTCCTCTATTAAAAAATGCAACGTTAACAGTCATCTGAACATTTGTTTATTGTATGATATTCATGGTTCAGCTCTTACGAAATAAGTAAAAACCTTCTTTATCATAAATCAATTTCCAGTACTCTTTTTTGTAGATCTCCAAGAAATTACTGTATGCATTACGACACGTGTTTATTTATTTTTAAGACAAAATTTTATAATGCGACGTTAACAATCACAGGCCTGTTATTGAATCGTGTAACTTTTTTTTTAAATAAAATCAGTTTGTATTGACTTTAGGTTTACATTTTTTTTCATGATCTGACAATCACATTCATAGATCTCTAACTTTGAAACAAATAAAAATGGATATACAAGTTTCGCGTTTTTGTTACTTGAAAGAAGTCTACTTTACATTCCTAAAATTTGAACATAATGATACGGGACACTTGAATACAGCATGTCTCGCTTGATAGTACTAGGGTGTCGAAGCCAAAATTCTATGTATTTTCTTATGCAGCTCCTTTTTTTTAACTCAAGGTTATTTGAACTGTGACGCCACAACAAACAGGTATGAACAGGTTAACCTGTTTATTATCTGTTCAGACCTGTTTTACCTATTCGAACTTTTCATATCTGTTTTTACCAGATATACGCGGTGTAGCTATAAAATAACGAGAAAGATGCTACTACAAACTAGCTACGCATGCGCCAAAGTTGTACAATCGATAGCTGTCTAGCGTGAAACATTTTCTTTAGATTGCCGCCACTCAAGTTTTTGTAAACAGGGTCTAGCATTGAAACTTTCTTTTTGCAAAGGTAAAAAATAAAAGTATACATTGTGCATTTTAAAATTTTCTTTTATTAGCATTATGCACTAGGCTGGGTCAAAAAAATTTTTTTCTTCATTTCTTGAGAGGCTCAGTGATAAAAAGGTGCTAAATGGTATAGCTAATCTGCAAAAAAAAAATTAATACATTATTTAAAGTTTTACTGCCTCCGGATAGCGATAGAAATTTCAGAAAAAGTAGATTTTTCTGCTTAGTTTAATTAGTTTAAAAAGGTGTCGTGGTCCGTTTTTACAGCTGGGGAGAGTTTTTATAGAAAACCACACTGGAGCGTAAACCTTGATAATATATAAATTGCAAGAGTGGTATGGTTTGCAGAAGGAAAATCTCTGTACTTACATGCCGAAATATCAAACAAAATGTTACTTTCACAAAGAAACTTTTCCAACTTGTTTTTAGGTATTTTTGGGTGAGACTTCAAAAGATTTTTACATTTTAAATGATATGTTTGTAGCATTACCTTCATTCGTTTAACCTCTACTGTAGGTATAGACGATTTCTCCAATATTTCCATTATTCTTGCAACTACAATGGCTTCTATTTATATGTTGGCTCCTTTTTAGTTTCCCTCTCATATTTTAAGCTATAACGGGTCCACTCATAAAATTTCATCACATCTTCATAAGTTGGTAATATATTATCTTTCAAATCACATAAAACACCAAACAAAGGACACCTCCAACTATTTCTGTACGCTCCATTTCTCAAATGATAAAATAAACAAATAACTGACCGCATTTTACAACGCAACACTAATTATTTTAACGATCGCGGCACACTTGTCTCATCTAATTCCGTGTTGTAAGAAATAAAGATTGTAAGGGGATTTCCCTATTTTGTTTTTGCCTTGAACCGTTTAGATAACATATACAAAAGCAGCACGTTTTTTAGTTTTTGTAATATATAAAAAAACAGAATTTTATATTATTGTTCCTTTTAATGACTTATTTGTCCGTATTAAGGTTCAGTTAGACGTGCCATAGCCGTAACCAAAATTCAATTAATCGAAAACATTGTAGCACATACGATTGGTTTTATATGGTTAGGGCTGTGGTACGTCTAATTGAACCTTTAGACTGAATCAGTGCTGTATATCGCTACCTTAATATAGAAATGCCCTAACTCATTTTTTTTAATCGAGGTTTTTGCATGTTTCGATTGATGATCTTCTAATATATCGAAATATCAAAAAAAAAAAAAACTGGATTTGTAAAAAATTGAGTTAGGGACTTTCTATATTAAGGTAGCGATATGTAAATGCGTGTTCAGGGGAAATTTAACAGTGTGAATCCACATTGTAAAAGTACAGTTTTATATCGGGATTACCTCTATATACCGATACTTAGAATTATTTTGCATAAAACTTGTATAGATATGTAACTGAAAAAGTATTATTAAAGTGATGTCAAAAATCTACTTTTTCTGAAATTTCTATCGCTATCCGGAGGCAGTAAAACTTTAAATAATGTATTAAATTTTTTTTTGCAGATTAGCTATACCATTTAGCACCTTTTTATCACTGAGCCTCTCAAGAAATGAAGAAATTTTTTTTTTTGACCCAGCCTATTATGCACTAACATGGGAAGTTTGATATCAAACTGTTTTAAAAAGAATATTTGGCAAGTATCCACCGTTGCTGTCGATGCTTGGTTGTAGCCGATTTCTGAAGTACAAATGGACTCTCCCCAGCATAGCAACCGGTATGTTGGCTATTTCATGACGAATATTGTTTTTTAATACTTTAAGACTTTCGATTTGAGATGAGAGAGGGCTAAATCCGGCGAGCATGCTGGCCACCAGATGTCACCTGTGTTGGAAATAAGTCACCCTGGAAAATGCATTCTCATAACACGCAAAAATTCGTGATGTGTAGCCAGTCGCCTCATCTTGCTGAAACCATACTTCGCCAACAGCAATATTTTAAAGAACTGGCAGAAAGAAATTACTAATCATGGCCACATAACGCTCCGAATTTAGTGTTACCGTGCGATTGTCCTCCTCGAAAAAATGTAGCCCAATGATCTCTTTTGATATCGCAGCCCAAACAGTGACCCGATCCGAATGAAAAGACCTCTCATGAACTTCCATTTCACTAAGACGTTGATGAAGCCGGGCAAATATCGAATGATGTGGGATAACACGGTTTGGATATAGTTCATCATAAAGACGTCTAGCTGCATGTGAATTACCGTCAGTAAGTCCGTAAACAAAATGCATATCGCACAACTCATCATTTGTGTAATTCATTTTAGAAAACTTTGACAATACTTTGACACAATAATAATGAAATAAACAAATATTTTCCCTTCAAAACGAAGGTTTTTCCAGTGATAGGTGTGGTATTAAATCTTGTTAGTTACACTATAACAAATGAATTCGTATTGTTGCAGCATTTAAGACAATTCATAACACATCCGGTATTCTTGAACGCACTCACCAACCAATGCAACGGAGGATATAAGCTTGCATTGCAGTTGAAGGCGGTCATTTCCAACAATTTTTATTAGTTAATTTTGTTGTATTAGTATGTTTTATCGTATGAACTTTTAATTTACTATTAAATATCCCGTAACTTTAAAACTAAGACGTTTAAGACATATATACACATGAACTTTTATTATCATAATAACCCTAGGAATCACCCTGTATAAGGAAGAACGACAACGAAGAGAATCAGATACCAGATCATGAAGAAGCTGACAGTATGGACAGCGAAACGTCGCGTGAAATTTTACGGAATTTTATATTTATTTGAAGTTTGTACCAACGAGAAACAAATAAAATACAGGTCAAATTTGAATCACCCTCTAATATATATTCATCACGTGAAGCAAATAATATACAAAACTCAAGTATAAATTAGAAAACAATAATGTAGTGACAACTATAAAGAAAAATAATAAGTAACCTTGAAAGTGATAGTCAATATAGGAAAATTGACAAACTAAAAAACGGTGGTACTTTAAAAAAAGAAGCTATTTCTTTACAATAGTAGGAAAGAGCTTTATATTGACAAAACTAAAAGAATTGTAATTTTTGTTCAAACTGGAGAAACTTTAAAGTTAAAAATAATTCTTGCCATTGGTCGCACGACATTATTTAAAATCCTAAGTACAAAAGAAGTCATGTATTGTCTTCGAAAATGTCATAGCATAGATTACGGTACCCCTTTCGCTGCATCATAAATACAATTAGTAAGGATCCTTTGCGTTCATTAGCATTTTTACCATCATCGGAGCTAGTTAATTACAGGCAAGACTTCGTCCCGTTAGTTCGTAAATTTTTCTCCTGCATTCGGGTCTCGGGTAGGTGACTTTAGAAAGGTCGATCCCTAAATATAGCGAAACACGACCGGAGACAATGCACAAAGAAAAGTTAATGGCGGACCGCCGCCTCCCATCATAAACGAACAGAGTGCATGAAATTTCCATTCAGCCGTGTCCTCATCGTCCGTATTCATAACTGTTCCTACTTCGGGCGCATTAATTGCGGAAGCAAAGTAATCACTTTTTAATACATAGCGTGTTCCGCGCGGACTGCGAGATTCGAGCGGCATATACACGTTCCACGATTGCACATACGGTAACGACTTATTTTAACAATTCGTAGGTCAAGATTAAAGTAATGCGTTACAGCCAATAAGAAGATTAATGGTTCAGAACGGTGATATTAGGGGCGTTAAGATGATGGATTTACTCTAGAAACATTTCTAGAAACCCACTTAATTTAACATCTATCCGTTATACTCTTGACATAATTAACTTAATGATAGATTTGTATCCTGTCGTAATGTGTAAGTGTAATGACAAGGATGAAAGAAAATAAACGTTATTCTATGTTAATTGGATTGACTTAAATAATAAGTTTATTTTCTTAACACAAACATTTTTCATTCCCAAACGAAATATGCAAAGTACCTCAAAAAAAAAAAAAATAATTAAACCCAATCTCAAAAATAACTGCAAATACGAAAAGTAAGCCCGGAAAGTATTTGACCTTGCACTGTAACTTAGTACTGTTACGCTTCGCATATAAGAATATTTCAATTTATTTTTAAATAATATATTTCTTCTTTAAGTATCTCGATTTAAAATATTTAATTTAAGACATTTTTTCTGTACATATTCGTGTGCAAAGAGAAAGCCTTTCTTTTGTTATATCCTTAACCAGGAGACCCTTGGTCTTCTACCTGACCCGCCGTTCACTGTGGAATTTCTATATACATTTCATTAAATTGTTTTAATTCAATTACATACGAGGGTGGATCAATAAATACCCGTGTTAGGAAAGAAGACGCAAGTTTTTCACAAATTTTTTATTTATTTTTCAACGTAATCACCTTTTAGTACAATACACTTTTCCCAACGTTTCTGCCATTTCTTTAACCCCTCCAAAAAATACGATTTGTCAAACTCTGCAAAATACGCTTCTGTCTCGACGATAACCTCCTCGTTTGAGCTGAATCTTTTTCCCCCGAGCCACGTTTTCATGTTGGGGAACAGAAAAAAGTCGCAGGGAGCCAAGTCAGGCGAGTACGGTGGGTGCGGCAGCAATTCGTAGTGCAGTTCATGCAACTTTGCCTCGACAATTCTGGATGAATGTGCTGGTGCATTATCGTGGTGAAACAGCACTTTTTTCTTAGCCAAATGGGGCCGTATCTCCTTCAATTTTATATCGAATCGGTCCAATAATTCACTGTAGTACTGCCCCGTAACCGTTCTTCCTTTCTGCAAAAAGTCCATGAGGATTATTCCGTTGGAATCCCAAAAAATCGTGGCCATGATCTTTCCGGCCGATGAGACCGTCTTTGCCTTCTTCGGAGCAGATTCACCCCGAAAAATCCATTGTTTTGACTGTCGCTTGGACTCTGGCGTATAATAATGGATCCAGGTTTCATCAACGGTGACGACTCGACGCAAAAACTCCTGCGAATTTCTCTTAAAGAGGTCCAAACACTGCTTCGACATTGACAACCGTATCCGCTTGTTGTCCACCGTAAGCAATCGCGGCACCCACCGGGCCGACACCTTTCTCACCGATAACTTATCATGTAAAATATTAATTGCTGTTCCGTACGACACGCCTACGGCCTCTGCTACTTCGCGCACTTTCGTTCGGCGATCAGCGAGAATCATGTCGTGGACCTTTTCCAACGATTTCCTCGGTAACCACGTCTGCCGGGCGGCCTGGGCGCTCCTCATCAAAAACAGATGTACGACCACGTTTAAATTCGTTGAACCAATATCTTACGGTTGTCATAGATGGTGAAGGGTCCCCATAGACAGCATCCAACTTCGCTTTTATTTCTTCGCATGTTTTTCCATCCAAAAATAAAAAGCGAATTAGGGATCGATATTGCTCTTTTTCCATTTTATCGAGAAACACGAAACACGTGTGATACAACTGGCTGCCAAATAAAAACTAACCTATGAATCAGTCTGAAATTTATTATGGTGTTGTCTGACAGATGGTAGTACACGGCGGTAATGCCAACTTCCCTCAACAGCGCCACCTGTCTTCAAACACGGGTACTTACTGATCTTCCCTCGTACATCTCCTATGGTGTTTCATATCATTAGAAGCTTATTTTACAAGGGATATTTTAATAATATTTATGCCATCGATAGAAAACCTCTTCAGGTCACGCATCTTATTAATTATTATTCAAGATATCGACCCTCTCTTCGTCTTAGGTCATAAAACAGGCCTTTTTCTATACCAGTGTTCTATCGACACTATCAGACCTTTTTCTCGTTAGAATCTTCGTAAGGTACACATCTTACCCGCCGTGCTGTTCAAGTCCTGGCCATGATGCACGTGCCGCTGCATCTCGGCAAATAGAAGCATCGCTCTACATATACTTGTCCAAGTATATCTTCGCAGACCACGTGGCCGATCATCTTCGCCACTCAAAGGTAACTCTGTATTGTTCGATACAGAGATTATTTTATATTAATCGTAATTAATTAACATTTAATTTACCGTTCGTTTTCAATAATCTGAACAAATTTCTATACATACAGCGGGATGATAATTAGGTAGCGTAACAATGAATGCTTCATTAAACAATGTTCAGATACCCTAGAATGAAAATGTCAAATATCCCGAAATCCACTTGGATAGACGGCTAACGTGGACTAACCACACCTTTTCGAAGAAAAGGCAGCTAGGCCTGACGTTCTCCAAGCTACAGCGGCTCATTGGCCAAAGATCTTCATTATCTCTGGAAAACAAACTTGTGTACAAACTGATTTTAAAGCTAGTGTGGACCTATGGCGTCTCTAGCTTTGAAATATTTCGATGGTTTCAATCTAAAGTATTGAGAACAATTACAAATACAACCTAGTTTGTAACGAATACCACGCTACATCATAATCTTCGGCGGCGGTAACTTCCTTGTCCTTGGAAAACCTCTGTCCACCTAAGAAATTTTTAAGCTTTGAGAATAGATGATAGTCCGAGTCAACCAAATTAGAGGAAAATGAAGGGTGCGGAATTAATCAAACTTCATTTCATGAATTTTAGTCATTGTAACACCACTGGTACTGGAACCGTGCATTATTTAGGTGAAAGATAATCTTTTTGTGCGCTAATCCAAGTCTCTTTTCTAAAATCTTGTGATCCAAAAGATTACCGTAATTTTATAGTTTGCCCCTTTGGAAGGTAATCAATCATCAGGATTCTTTTTACGTTCCAAAAAACTGATGCCATTGCCTCCGTGACCATGACTTTCTTTCGTGCCGAACACCCACATTCTGTCCACTGTTTTGTTATAAAGGACCCTTGTTTCGTCAGCGGTCATAAATCGTGGCATAAAATAGGATGGATTTTTCTGAAAACGATCCAGACATCCTTGTGATAGTTGCAGAAAATTAACTAATGAGGTGCAAGACCGTCACCTTCGCTTAATGATATTAAGAGACCGATTCTCCAGTACCAGATCAATCGCTGATCTATGGTTAGGTAATGAAAGTGGCCCTATAACTCATCGAACTGTTTATCGCCAAATCAGGGCTTTCGACTTGCAATCCTATCGACTACAGTTTGTGTTACCACTTACGGCTCAACATCAACAGCAACATTTGGAGTAACGTAGGTTGCGAATACACTGAAACGTGGAATGGCATAGGATGGTGTTCAGTGATTAATCTCCATTTTTTATAGGAACGCACGACTGCCGCATTAGGGTCAGACAAAGACGTGAGGAACATCGCGATATTCAATTTTCTGTTGAAAGATGTGCGTACAAAGCCGTGGGAGTTATAGTATGGGCTGCTATAGCATACGGGAGTAGGTCTCAGTTGGTGTTCATACGAGGCACCATGAACGTCCAGCGTCACTTTGATGAGGTTAGTGGACCCCCCACACTTTTCCATATCTTCAGCAGCTCGAAGACCCACTTTTCAAGCAGCATAATGCCCGTCCTTGCGTAGCGAGAACTTCTCTAAATCGATTCGAAGAGGCCCATGTATCTTGCCATGGCCAGCTAGATCTCCCGACCTCTCATCAATCGAACACGTGTGGAATATTATTGGAAGAAAACTCATGGACTTGGCAAGTGTGCTGCACACACTAGAAGCTCTCCGTCATAAATTGTAGGTTGGTTGGGACACCATATCCTAACAGGAATCAATGAATGAAGTAATTTAAAGGTAATGGGGTTGTTCGTATCATAATAAACATTTTATTTTATGATTTATATTTTTTACAGTTAATCTTTATTTTGCCATTGCGGCAATAAATTATTAAAACGTTTAAAATTACAAATCTATTTAATACTTAATACCTAAGAGAAAACTTACTTTTATTTGTAAAGAATTTATTCATTTATCTGTTTATAGATGCATTTAGTTAATAATTTCAATTACCAAAGGATTTAGGTAAATATCACGTTTTAGTTTATAATTGTAAGGAACTTTGTTACTGTGTGCATCTTATTGTCATCAAATGAATTTACCATTTCATGGTTAAAACACTTTCAATATGTTTATAGATAGTTGCTAACCAAATCAGGAGTACGCCTTTTCCATTTTGATCCCGTAATGCATGCTTAGTCATTGTTATTACTAAAGACGGCAGACTATGTGCCCACACTGTTAAATTTAATAATACACATAAGGTGTATTAGATAAAAATGTAGATTTTACAAAATTAGGGCAACTTTTTACCAATACTTAAGATCCATTGTACAGATACAAAGAGCACTTTAACTATGCAAATATAACATCTCTCAACTTCGAACAATCCTTCTCAGTATATAAACATATATATATATATATATATATATATATATATATATATATATATATATATATTAAATTTATTATATTATATTAAATTTGACAGTGTGGGCACATAGTCTGCCGTCTTTAAGTTATTACTTTAATTTGATTGCCGTCCACCTCTTTATCTTTTTGAAAACGCCTATCGAGTGTACCATTTTATTTCTAAGAAAAGTATTTCTGTATTCACATCCAACAAGAAAACATCTCTTACATACACATGAATTAACATTTGTTTTTATATATACTAGTTCATTTATGTTTATAAAATAAACAAAAAAAATTCTTTAGTGTTTTTCATATAATATATTGAAATAATAGTCCTCATGGGTTTACAACCCGTGATTCAAAAGAAGTAAAAACCCCAGAACATAAAATTCTAGTATTCCAATATATTATTAAATTAAACGGTGTTAACCTTTTGTTTGAAATTATAATCAATTATTACCTTTGAAGAATTTTCCTTTTTTGCTAAGTTTAGTCAAAAAATTCCACCTTTTCATCATGTGACAATTTCCATGTCATGTATACATACTGTCTAACTAAATTCTGCTTTAAAATAAAATCGATTGCTTAAAAATTTTGTACAGTATTTCAGATACTGACTGTACACACTGCACCCCTTTTTAATGACGGCTTATTAATATTACCAATGGATATTTTGATTATATAGGCTTTTTTCCTTTCCATTTAGTGTAGACAAAATATTCTTTTGTAATTGTTATATTGGCTATAAATGTTTAGAACACGCTACAATGAAAAATTTAATAAACGAGAAACCTCTAAAATATTGCAAATAGGTTTTCGTTTTTCTAAAATGATATAGTCTATGAATATGTGTTAATTCTTTTTATATACGTTTTATTTATATTATTTTAGTATATTTGTCAATCATATTTACTCTTACGAGTGTATGTATACAGGTTTTTTTACACATTGGAAGGATTGTAGGACGACCCCCTACATAATAAATCGCTATCTTGTTCATTTACGGACGTATGATAAATGATCTTCGATACGTCGAGACAATTAAAAATACCGGAAACGGTACAACGAGTTCGTATTGTTTATTCGCCTCGCACATATGCCCCGGCTTGTATGCTTTATGCAGTGGGTTTACGCCTCTTCACCACCACGGGGCATTTCATAAACTAAGGTGCGTTATCCCAACTGGAGATGTAGAATGTACAAGGGCCGTCTCTTTGTGAATTTACGGTGTTGTCATCCTCTTGGCCGTCCATCAGCGCTCTTCGCTTTTTAAGATTTTGTTTTTCCGTGAAATATGGAAGCGTTGAAATCGAACGGTACGCTGGAAAATACTGAAGGAAAATGTGTATAATATTGTAAATAATTAGCTTTCATGTACAGCGGTTATTGAAGTATTGTAACGTAAATCGAATATACGAACCCTTGCATAATCGAATATACGAACTCTTGCATATTCACTGTCAAAATTACGATTAGATTACTATGATTTCGACTTCAATAATTTAACAGTACTGAATGGTCAGATTTGTTAGTTATCATCATGGCTCGTTGGCAAGACTGTTAAGACGTTTCTAGCCAAGTATAACAATCCAGCGTTAGATCACTCACCTTATTCGCCTAACCTGGCACCATGTGACTTTTATCTGTTCCCCAAAGTCAAATCTGCATTAAAAGCAACAATATTTCATACCGCTGAAGCTGTGAAAGAATGTCAAGAACGAGCACACAGAAGAAGACTTCCAGCAATCATACTAGACACTATCGTTGATAGGAAAATGCTGTCAAAATGCAGGAAAGTTTTGAAATCCCTGACAAAATTCTTAAAAAAAAAGCGGAAAAAGTAACACAAAACATGTTACCGAAGAAATTGAGAGAAGTCTATGACAGAGAATATGACAAATTACTATACTGGATGGCATAAAACTAGTTAGAACGTAATAATGAAACTGTCTGCGTCGAACATTGGCAACTCTTCTGGCAAAGGCTGAGCTAGTATGAAGCCACATTGAACCGCCATGGTGAATGGAAGAGTACGTCGATTGCTGAAGAATATTTAGAAGATAGTATATCTTCAAAAAATAGGGTTTCAAGGATACTGGCAGGTATACCTTCTGGATCTGGCTTTTCCTTACATAAACTTGATACCCAGACAATGAAACATGAATCAATCTAACATCTATCATGAAGGCAATCTAACTATCACGGGAACCTTCCAGAATTGCCAGTTTTATGTGAATTCGACTAAATAATGTTAAGTATATTTTGTAATTTTACTAATAAAGGTTATTAATAAGTTAATTAAAAACCTGTTTTTTCTGTGTCTTTATGCCCACCCGGGTATAAAGAGCATAAAGTATAGTATTATGTAGTTGGTATCTAAGCAATAAAAGATAATAATGAACTAGTAGATATAAATAACATAAAAGTGATTTATACACGAATACTTTTTTTGTAATCGCTTCTCATACGAACGAAATAAATAAATAAGTACGCTCACTTCCACATTGAAAGTTATGTTAATAAACAAAATTGTAGGATTTGGGGAAGCGAAAATCCTCGTGTAATTGAAGAAAAACCATTACATCCTCTTCGATTAACCGTGTGGTGTGCATTTTGAGCTGGAGGGGTTACAGGACTATTATTTTATTTCGTTTCGGTGAAACGATAAATGTTAATGGCGCACGCTACCGCAATATGTTGATATATTTTTTATGGCCTCAGTTGAATATGCCGTTCAATATGTTCTGTCAACAAGATGGCGGCACACGCAATACGGCGAGAGAAACTTTGGATTTGTCACGGACGTTTATCCGGCCCCGTCATTTCTTGCAATGGTGATATTCATTGGCCTTCAAGAGCATGCGATCTGACCTCGCTCGTTTTATTCTGGGAGTTTTCTCAAAGACAAAGTCTATTCTAACAATTCGCGGACGATTAATGGCCTAAAGCAAAATATTCGTCAGATTATTGGTGAAATTGAACCGCAATTGTGTCAAAAAGTTATTGACGATTTTACGCAAAGAATGATCATCTGTAGAAACAGCCTAGGGGACATTTACAGAATATTATTTTTAAATTATAACTACCATGTCTCTACTTTTTGATATAATATACAATCGAGTTATTTTTCTAAAATTGTTGGTTCTATTTAAAGAGAAAATCCCTAGTTCCTATTGGGACACCTTTTATTTGTAAAAAGATGAGAATTTTCATCATGTGTTGGTTATGATAAAATCCATAAAAAAAATATTAGAATTGCAGCTTGCGTGCAATAAGAATAGAACATGAATTAAATTATTTCTACATTTTACGACATAAATTGTTCGAAATTTTCTATTGAAAAGATTTGTCTTTAAGCAAGATTCGAACCCACGTCCATTGGTTTGCTGGACCATTGCTCTGCCACTAAACTATTAAGGACTGCAGTTCCAAATACATTGGAAAGCCTTAAGTTACATTAAGGAACAGATGCTAATATTTGTGCCAGCATTTGTTGCAAATTAATTGCATTTTTGCGAACCGCTGTTCCTTAAGTATAATTTAGAATCAACTTAGTGTAGAAAAGTAGTGTAAAATGGTACCTTAAAAGAATAAAGATTTGACTTGAGTATTTTAATGTGTGCGTACAGAATTAACTTAGTGTATAATGGTGGACGAGAATCAGTGCAGACGCTTCCAAAATTTAAACTTTTGCGTTATTGCTACAATTAACAGAGACTGCAGACCAATAGAAATTGATGTAGTTCCCGACATTTTTCAACTATGAACGATGTTCATACTTGTCACTGTCACTTGTCAAGATAACCTATATCGATAATAATCAATAATAATAACAAAGATAACAAATAATTAAACATCTCTACACTTATTCGTGTAATTGAAGAATTTTCGTGATCAGTTAATTTAATCTCTTTAAATAAATTATTATCACCCTGACTCAATCGTTTTCCAAAAATCGGACGAATTCTCCAACGTCGTTTTTTTGCGTTTATTTCTTCTTTTATGTAATTTTGTTAACAATTGAAGCTGCTGCTAATATCAAATATGATATTGTACCAGCAATTCCTTGTCTATTATTGATTTTTAACGATTTCTAAGATAAAGGTTATAATTTCAAACGATATTATGCACGTGCAATAATTAACGATAAACGCTATTCCTGCGCTATTCCGAACTGTTCCTTTTCTAGCAACCGCAATACTCTTCCCAAATGCACTAATATTCTGCACTAAGTTAAATGTAAATGAAGCTTTAATGTAACTTAAGGCTTCCCGATGTATTCGAAAGCACAGTCCTCAATAGCTTAGTGGCAAAGGCATGGTCCGGCAAACCAATGGACGTGGATTCGAATCCTGATTAAGGACGAATTTTTTCAATAGAAAACTTAGAATAGTTAACGTCGTAAAATGTAGAAAGTATTTAATTAATTCGCATTACTCCGCGAAAATGCAACTAATTTGCAATAATGGGAACACATTGTATTACCTGCAAGTCAAGAAAAATTTCAACTGCTGATCGAAAATAATTGGATTGCGTAGGCGTGTAATAAAAATTTCTGCAAGAAAAATTGTATGCAATGAAAATTGCAAACTGTACAACGACCTTAAGGGATCCCAAAATTTCTGACAATGTGAACGCGATATATGGGTTCTCTTGCATGACTTGTTAAACGAATACGTAACATTTCGTAATATTTTAAATTTAAAAAATGCTGTAAGAAGCATTAATTAAATAAGTTTCACTTACGTAAGTCGATTATCTAACAGGATACATATAAATTTTATAATTAGACGACATTACAATTTCAAAGTGTTTCGTTCTCGTGATATAAAATACATAAGCTGGAATTTCCAGGATGTAATATTTCAACATTATCAGAGGATGTGTGAATAAATTGTAGCTCAAATGTCTTCTACGTAAGACCCATCCAGAAATAATTAACGCAAACACCATTTATTATGAAAGAACAGGAGGAGGAGAACCACCAACTAGTACCGAAGAAGAAAACGGAAAAACGGAGACACCGTGTCCAGCTGACCCAGATACGTAAGACCGATGTACTATTGAAGACTCCCACGGCGCTTTTCAACCGGTTTCGGTGCGTCAGTATGTCGTCCTGACGACACTGTTGTAATGAACTGGTCGCTCTTCAGGAACGGTTTCAAAAAAAAAAATTGTTAAAGTTCTTAACGGCTATAAATTGTAAATCTTATATATGTAGGTAACTTCATACCCTCTCGATATATATGGACGTATATTTCCGAGAAAGAGACGAATACACAATTAAAGATGAAACTCCAAAGTATGCACGAAATAATTGAATCCTTATAATAAGTGTTACAAGTAAAAAATGGTAATTTATCTTGAGCTTCGTTAATTTTAACGTCATTATATTTACAATAAAAGCTATACAATGCATACTATTTATATTACATTTAATCAAAATGTATACGCACAGAGAGACAATAGTATTATGTGTCATCTCTCAAGTTAACCTCTCCATGATATTCAAGATTGTCAAACACATACAATATTAAATTGTAAAGAACGCACACTGGTACGAAATGGTGTTTTGTAGGTCTAAACATAGTTTTCTGAATTTGTTTAAATAAATAACGTGTGATCACTTGAAAAGTCAATCTAGGTTACTAGGTTAGATGCAAATATATTAATATGTGTTTGTTGTTCCGTAAACGTAAATCCAAATGACATTTGATAATGTCAATCACAAATATCAGTTAGTGCATAAAATAATCGTGCGTCGATTCTGGTTTAAATAAATTGCTTCTCAGTTTTAAAATGGCTTTCACTTTAGAACATAAAATTTTTCTAGTCCAGGCTTATTTTCGAAGTGGTAATAAAATTGATGGTTTATGGGTTTATTCAGTTCAAGATTGCATGGTAGAATTTCAAGTTGAGTTTCCACATTTTGTAATAGACTATATACAATTTAAGAATACTTTGGATAGAACTTTAAAACTTTTTCTGAAATTGGTAGTCTCTTAAGAAAATTGGGCAGCGGAGCAGTTAAGAAACGTACACCTCAAGTTGTCAATCGTGTTGAAGAAATAATGGAAAATGAACCACAAACATCTGTTCGAAATTTCAGTCAACAAATAAACCTTTCTGTTGGTACAACTCACAAGTTATTAAAAAAAGATATGCAACTTTATCCATACTGTGTCACAGCAGTACAAGAATTGTTAGAAATTGATTACCCACGTAGACTACAGTTTTGTAATTGGTTTGTAAATATGAACAATAATGGAGAACTTTCGCAAAGAGTCATCTTTATTGATGAACCATGGTTTTATAAAACGGGATACCTAAATTCACAAAATACAAGAATTTGAAGTAGTGAAAATACACATGTAATTAATGAAGAATCGCTACATCCAGAGAAAATTGGTGTTTGGGCAGCGATAAGCCAAAGGCGAATCAGTGGACCAATATTTTTTCAGGGAACGTTAACTGTACAGAGGTACCGTACGGAAATTTTACAACCATTTGTCAATCAGTTGCATGATGATGAACTTCAAAAAGCATATTTCCAACAAGACGGAGCACCTTGTCACTGTACTGCAGAATCTTTGGATTATTTAAGAGAATTTTTTGATGAGCGTATAATTAGTCAAAATACTGAAATTGCCTGGCCTGCACGTTCATGCGATTTAACACCTTGCGACTTCTTTTTGTGGCCTTATCTAAAAAATAACATATTTCGAACACCTATATTGAATTTGAATGATATGCTACAGAGAATCGAACAGAAATGCGTGGAAATTAATAACAATCCAGTAATGTTGCAGAATATCATCAGAAATTTTGAACGGAGGATTTTAAAGTGCATTGGTCTTGAAGGACAACATTTTCAAAATTTGTTATAGTTTTCAATAAATACCTATTATTTGTTATTTATTTGTATGTATGAAACTGTCAAAATATACGACTTCGTAGGTTAAGTAGTAAATTTTAATTTACGACATACTTCAAAATGTTCTCAGTAAATCACATGCTACTAGATTGACTTTTCAAATGAACACTTGTTATATCTATCATCATTTTATATACTAAAATATATTGTATTTTCGCAAAGTAATGTGAATGTAAATATTGTTTTCTACATTTTACGATGCTAATTAATCGAATTTTATAATAGAGAATTTTGTCTATTAAAAAATTCGATTAATTAGCGTCGTAAAATATAGAAAACAATATGTATTTACATTCACATTACTCCGCGAAAATGCAATAAATTTTCAAAAACTGCCGACTACGGGCACATACATAATCTGTTTCCTTAATGCGATTTAAACCCTCTCACAATGATTCGAAATCACAATCCTTTGCTAGCTTAGTGCTTAAAGCAATGGTCCGGGAAGCCATGGATGTGGGTTCGAATCCTACTTAAGGGCGAATTTTTTCTAGTAAAAAATTCGATTAATTAGCATCGTAAAATGTAGAAAACAATATTTACAACTAAAATAATGATTATTCAAAACTAATAGATGACCAACTCAATATAAAAATCGTTACTCTACTCACTATAAAATTGAAATGTCGCAAACATGAATAATTTTTAACTCGATCAAAACTTTTAATGAAAAATAGAACAAGGTGTTTTATAATGCATACATCATTACAATATGTACTTTATAGTTATCTATTGTACAAGTGTGTTATGTTACAAATAAGTCACGCGAGAAAATGTTTAGCTCACGAGTCCGCTAGGACGAGTGAGTTACTTTTCTCAAGTGACTTATTTGTAATTAACACACGTGTGCAATACAAAACTTTATCCAACACCTCTTACTTAAGATCCGTTCAAAATGGCTTTTAATGTTTTATAAATGTGACGTTCCATGTCAAATTTAAATTATAAATTGGACGTTCCATGTCAAATTTAAATTATAAACGACTAATGCAAAAAGTTCATATACAGTAATGCAGTTACTATGGAGAATAATTAATGCAAATCAACAAGCAAACAAAATTAGTGATTGATTAATACTGCAGTTAAAAGTTGATGGTAATGGAAGAGTTGCAAGAGGCTGTTTTCATTCCGCTAGAAGTTAAGAAAGAAGCTCAAGCAGCATATTATAAATTACTGCCAAAAAAAATCGAAGGATAATTACGACAAAGAATTTCGTCATTTTGCAGAATGGAGAAAACAGCAAAGTATCACTGGAATTAACGAAGAAGTTATGCTGGCGTATTTCCATATTTATAGAAGGAAAATAGCACCTTCTTCATTGTGGACGAAGTATTCCATGTTAAGAAGTACTTTGAAAGTGTATATGAATAGTGCATATCGAAATACGGAAAACTGATTTCCTATTTGAAGAGTGAGGCAAGAACCCACAAGTCCAAAAAGGCGAAAATCTTGGAGAGGCTACATATAGAGACGTTTCTGAATGATAATATATATAAATAAATATTTGATGATGAAGGTATTATTTATTTTCTTATATTTAATTCAAAGTATTTATTCATTATTCGTTCGTGTATTCTATGCAGGTTGCCTTAATAATGGGTATATCAGGTGCGTGTCGTTGTGATGAAATAACTAAACTGAAAGTTGACGATATAGAAGATAAAGGAGGATACTTGTATGTTTCGATACCTGACACAAAGACAAACGTATCTAGAAGTTTCACTGTTAGGGCAGAAGGATTTACAACAGATATTCTTGACCTCTACAGAAAATATGTCTGTATGAGACCAAAAGGTATTCCACATGGCAGATTCTTCCTAAATTACAAGAAAGAAAAATGCACTATCCAGCCAGTTGGAATTAACACCATTTCTAAGATACCTCAGAAGGTTGCATCTTTCCTGAACCTACCAGAAGCTCAATTATATAAAGGACATAGTCTGAGACGTTCGTCAGCATCTCTTCTGGCAAACGCAGGAGCTGATATTACAACAGTTAAACGACATGGTGGGTGGAAATCGTCCACTGTGGCAGAAGGTTATATACAAGATTCAGTATCCAACAAGATTGATATAGCCAGAAAGATACAAGGTCCAGACAGTCTAACGTCCTCGACTTCTGGTCATCAAATTTCTGTTCAGGATACTTCAAATACATCTTCTAGTATAACTCTAAATTCGAATAACCTGATTTCCTTCAACTTTAATATTAATGTAAATGTTAATTAGTTGCTATTGTTTACCCTTTAGAATTAATATAAATGTGTTAATACTATAGCAGTTTGAATGTCTCTATGCAATCTAAATTTCACCTAGTTTTATCTCACTAGTGAGATAAATTATGTTTTTAACTCACTAGTGAGTTATAAGCTACATAATTGATATAAAATCGCCATAGTTATAGGTCTATTATTAGGAGGTGTTGGATAAAGTATATAATCATATCTATACACAATCTTAGTTTTGTAAAGCGACAAAGAAAAAAAGGGTGAAAGATACATAAGTAACGCCGTCATACAAAAAATCGCGGTACAATGTGCACGTAGTAACGAGAAACTGATTTTTCTTTATTCGAGTCCGGCCATGCCACAGGTAAATATACGGGCGGCAATACGAGCTTACATCTCTAATTCATCAGTAATTCTCTTTACCGACGAATTATATTGTTCTATCGGTATTTGTCAGTACCATCACAAATTTAAAGAAAAATTATATATAAATAATTCCACACAAATAATTAAAAACCAGATAGGTATCTATCCTATCGGACGCGCCATGGACACGCTACATAAAGCTTTTTGTTTTATTATAAACATAATTTTATTTCAAAAGAAGTTTAACGTTCAAACTACTTCGTCTAACTCGTCTAACGGCTCGCCAGTCATATCGTTCTGTCCGCTAGTAAAAAATCCTTTTATCATGCTAGTAACGTTATATTATACAGGGTCGCTATTATATATGGAAACGGTGAAATATCTCGAGAACGGTTCGAGATATCTAAATGAAATTTTGTATACGGATGTAAGGAAATATTTGAGTCTTTTCGGCTATCTTACTTCTTTCTTAGAAACACTTTATCCATTTTTTAAAACAATTTTGGAAAAAGATATACTATATTAACATCACTGAATTCAGAAAAAAATCTTTCCAATGATTTCAAATTCATGCACTGTTGCCATTTAAAAAAATTAAGTAACTTTGGATTTCAAATATGCGAGAAGAGAAAAAAATGACAATATAGCCAAAAAGATTCAAACATTTCCTTATATCCGTTTACAAAATTTCATTTAGATTTTTCGAACCGTTCCCGAGATATTCGATCGTTTCCTTACACAATATCGGCCCTGTATGTGCTTTATATTAATAACATAGAAACGACCGATCAACCAACAGAATACTTCATCTAGTTTTAAAAATTGTAAAAGTGAATCCTGAATTTTGAATTAATTCAAAAACGGGAATATGTAAGAATAGCCATTCCACGTTTAGATGGAGCGAAAATACGACTAGCAACCTAATAGGGCTAATCATCATGACTGGTGTGTGCACTTATACCGATAGGTCCAACTCGCAACGGGCCATGGGCAACAATATACGTATGGAACTTAATGCGATGTGGCAACGTGTGTACGATGCCTATATTGAGTGACTTTCTTATAATTTAAATTTATTTTGCAGAATTATTGATTTTTTTACTTTTATCTTTTAGAAAACGTTATTGTTTTTTTATTACTTAAAATTACTTTATATGAAAAATAGTATACCATAAAAGTGTAAACAAAGACAGTATACATTGAAACGAATATTCATTCAATTGTATTGTCATGAAATTGAATTTGTCAATCGTTGTTAAATTTGTTAGAATGAATAGATATTTATATTTATCGGAAAATACTAATACTTAAAGCAAACAAATAAGGTGTAGTGTTTTGTTATAGGAATGTATAATATCCATTTCTTCCTGCATATTGATTATGCAGCTGATGCTTTCGTAATATGCTCATATTTGTATTATTTCAACTTATATTTCGGTCGATACATACCGACTTCCTTCAAACCAGGAGGAAGCTACAGTTGTAATTAAACTATACTTCCTTTTTTTTATTACCTACGGATATTCACAATTCCAAAATACGTTACAATGTTGCTTATTTTAGATTGTAATTAGCTGAATGCTGTCGCAAAACTGATCTCTGCATTTTTAAAAATGCCAGAATAAAATTAACCCCTGCCCTTATTATAATTTTACAAAGGAACAGACACGTACTTTAATTTCTACGAAAAACTAAGCCTACAGTTCATGTATAATACAGTGATAATGAAGACTGGAGCGTTTGTCGACCTACGAAGTTGTACTTTACTTGTTTATTGTTAATAAAAGGCTGATGGAAATATTACGTGAGACTTTTGGTATTTGTATTATAATAACATCACGATAATAGTAGAAATACAAATATGAGCATATTACGAAAGCATCAGCTGCATAATCAATATGCAGGAAGAAATGGATATTATACATTCCTATAACAAAACACTACACCTTATTTGTTTGCTTTAAGTATTAGTATTTTCCGATAAATATAAATATCTATTCATTCTAACAAATTTAACAACGATTGACAAATTCAATTTCATGACAATACAATTGAATGAATATTCGTTTCAATGTATACTGTCTTTGTTTACACTTTTATGGTATACTATTTTTCATATAAAGTAATTTTAAGTAATAAAAAAACAATAACGTTTTCTAAAAGATAAAAGTAAAAAATCAATAATTCTGCAAAATAAATTTAAATTTTAAGAAAGTCACTCAATATAGGCATCGTACACACGTTGCCACACCGCATTACGTTCCATACGTATATTGTTGCCTATGGCCCGTTGCGAGTTGGACCTATCGGTATATGTATATGTAAGGTCATGAATAGTCATGATTGTTAAACATCGACAATTCTTTCCGTGAATAAAGCTATTATTCCGCCAATCTATACTGAGACACTACCTAAATAGTTTCCAGACCAAAGATCAAGAGTATAAAATTTCAGGGTAAAAATAATCTGTCAAAATATTATTTAATGCGTTCCCGGCAATCAACATTACCACAGTCGCGACTAATTCAATCTATACGGAACCGCTACGTCTACTAGAAATGATCGGGAAAATCCGGTCAATCAGATTCGTCTACTTTTTCAGGTTGAGATTGATCGGACAAATCCGGTCAATCAGACTCGTCTACTTTTTTAGGTTAAGTTACTTTTTTGTTTTTATTCTTCTTCATCGAACAACAGCCGACGCACGCTTCATCTACGCCAACCGCTTTTTTATCATTCCATCTTCGTCTTCTGTTAATTCTTCATCTTAATGGCGTTCTTTCACATACGTACATACACTGACGACTGTAGGTCGGGTGTTTATATATGTGCGCAATTAATAAACCTTGATATATGGGTTATATTGTAAGTAAAGTCCCTCGTATATTTAGAATACCGAATGTTTAGATTAGCTCCCACAAACACAAACTTTTGTCAATATTTCGTAAATTGTCAGGATGATTTTCTTATGTCTTCAGTACCTTGACTCGATAATAATGTTTTGTGTGCCCGATATATTATATTTAGTCATTGTATTACGAGAGTTCGACCAAGTAGGGTAAATAAAACTTATCAACTAAAAATCGTTTTCCTACATAAAGTATAATTCGAAATTACCGATCCAAATTTCGATTATTCTTTTTAGTATTGCATATAGCAACATAGAGGGCGCCAGTAATAAAACGTCAGGTGTCGAAATTAATCTCAATTTTTCGTTAAACTAAATCTAAAGTTTCATCAAGATGCGACAAGTGATTTAGTCATAGTGAATTTTTTGAAGTTTATAAGTTGGCCGAAAAATAGAATTGAGTCGACAAAATTTTCGCGCAATCATTTTTTACAATTTTCGGAGAGGATCGACTCAACAACAAAGTCTTGCTCGGTTGGTTTCTGTTTTTGAATGTGAAGCACCACATCAATCGACAATTTCGCGTTGATACTGTGAATTCCAACATGGACCTACTAGCATCAGCGACTATCCCAGGATAGGTCGGCCAAGAACAGCAGTCACCCAGAAAAAAATTAAGAAAGATACTGAGAAATTGAGACATCCACGAGTATTTCAAAGACCTCAATCGAAACGATTCTACATGATAAACCAGGTGTCAGAATATTAATTTCGCGTTGGAGTCTGCATCTTTTAACCGGAGAGCAAAAGTCGGTTCGCGTTAATTGGTGTCGAAAAATTTTGAGTTGATTCCATAACGAAAACTCAAAAAAGTCTCTAGCTTCGTGAGTGGCGATGCATTATGGATTTATTGCTACGAACCCGACAATAAACGTCGGTCGCTGATTGGGTATTTCAGAGAATTCGAGAAAAGTTATCCGTTCGCGAAGTGTCAAGAAAGATGGTAGCAACGTCTCTTAAAATGAGATTATGTAGTTACAATTCCTTTGCAAGATCAAAGAACGGTTAATGTGGATTGGTACACAACGGTGAATCCTGCATCATGACAATGCGAGTTCCCACACAGCAAAAAAGACAATTGAGTTTTTGGAGCGGTAAAATATCGAATTATTAGATCATCCTCCGTATAGTCCCGACCTAAGTCCCAACGATTTCTTTACGTTCCCAAAGATCAAGAATGAAATACGCAGACGACTATTTTAATCGCCGGAAGAATCAGTAGATGACTTCAAAACGGCAAATTTGACCATCCCAACCGAAGACTAGTCAAAACAATGATTCAACACGTATTTTAGCTGTCAAGTGACAATGTCAAACGACATCTGTTGGAAACAGACAACGCCATCTATTATCGATCGCGTTTTTTAACGGACAAACAACGTTCAATTTCAAAATATTAAAACAAAAACAATCGATTTAAGGCAAAACAACGTCTGCTGAATCAGCTAGTAAAGTTATATAAAATCAGGATCAATTTTATAAATCAGCTTATCCTCTTGAGAAAGACTATTTTGTTATTTCTTTTAATATCTGTTATTTAAAAACATACATAACTTGTCACCAAAGTAAGACGCTTAAGGAGACTTATGTATTTACAGCTAAAAAAATACTAGAGCAATTAGACATTGGTGTGACAATACATGAGGTAATGTTCAACACAAACTACGTCTGAATCATACCTACGCCTACTTTACTAAGAAATAAACTGGCGCGATTCAAACGATAAAATGTAACTTTATATAAATCGCACCATGTCGAACGAACTGTAATTTCGGTAGTAAAAAGAAGAAATAAAAGAGAATGCAAAAAAACATGAAAGACAAGATTAATGTGTGTTTGGAACAGTTACATGCGATAATGGCACACGCTGCCGTACTATGGGACGTTCTTACTATGTGTTTCTGAATTATCTACTAACGGATTTTGTGTTTACCGAATTGCCAGCTAACTGCGTAGTTCCTGTTTTTTTTATCGAGGTGATAATTTCAAACTATGTTTAAGTATAAGCATGTATATGTGAAAAGGTTATACTAACATTAAAAATCCGCTTTTATGGCCAAGTTAAATATAATAATAATAATAAAGTGATATTTTAAAAAAAAATATATTTATAAAAAGAAAAAGAATAATTAAATAAAATAAAAAAAGAAAAATTATATATACTTCTTAGTGCGCTGTTAATATAATAACAGAAAAATATAATGATTCAAACTTGTATTATACACCTTGTGACCGAAAATAAATTGAGCTTTTGATAGGAGAAATATAACACGAGTAAATTGGTAAATATAATTGTTCAAATCATTCTTTTAATCGATATAGTTTTTGAAACAGTTTTTGGGTGGTTACTGTTGGGTAGAAATTTTCCGAAGAAGTATGTAACGCTTTTCTTCCAATCGCAAATGTGAAGCAATTTGAACAGGGAAAGATCGAATAACGACGACGACATTCGGAAGAACATTGTACTATTTTATAAAAAAATTTATAAAAGTTAGTTACACAAGGAATGCGTCACTATACTTGATACATCTTGCTTGATTCGAAAATGAATAAATCAAACAACGTCCTGAATAGGACAGCAGCTAGTCTTTTAAAAGACTGGAAAAGATTTACTTACGAATTCAACAACGCAAATCATATCCAGAAATATTGACAAACCAAACTATAGCCGCGAAAACCTACATATATATATATATATATATATATATATATATATATATATATATATATATAATATATAATATATATATATATATAATATATAATATATATATAATATATAATATATATATAATATATAATATATATAATATATAATATATATATATATATATAATATATATAATATATATAATATATAATATATATAATATATAATATATATAATATATAATATATATAATATATAATATATACTAATAAGTCGGCGATTAAAGGTCTGGTTCATTACTTCAAAGTATATATATTTAAAACAACCCTACATGTTTCGGCAATGATGCCTTTGTCAAGAGAATTAAAAATATAAATTTATATTTTTTATTCCCTTGACAAAGAAAGGCATCATTGCCGAAACATGTAGGGCTGTTTTAAATATATATACTTTGAAGTAATGAACCAGACCTTTAATCGCCGACTTATTAAGTTTACCTTATCATACCAAGGTCACGAAAATATTATATGTATTTATATATATATATCATTTCATAAATTCTTTGAGTTTTCGGGTTTTATATTAAATATTTTCAAATTAGTATATTTTGCGAGGTAAATGTGAATGTAAATATTGCTGTCTACAAATTACAACGCAAATAATACGAAATTTATTTGAAAAATTTCTCTACGTTGGGACTTGAACCCAAGTCTACGGTTTGTGGAGCGTCGTTCTAACCAATTAAGCTACGATAGACCTTGGTTCAAGTTTATTAGAAACGCCTTATAAGGCGACGATGTTAATAATTCAGATGTCAGTTTTGTAAGTTTGAAATTCATAATTTCTACTCCTTAGCTAGATATATAGATAATTTCTTAGCCGTTCATATAAAATATCATTTGATAAATTCTTGGAGTTTTCGACTTTTATATTAAATATTTTCAAATTAGTATGTTATTGTGAATGTAAACATTGCTGTCTACAAATTACAAAGCAAATTTAATTTGAAAAATTTACGTCCATGTTGGGACTTGAACCCAAGTCTACAGTTTGCCGGACCGTCGCTCTAACCAACTGAGCCACGATGGGCATTGGTTCCAAGTTTATTAGAACCACCTTATAAGGCACCGATGTTAATAATCAGATGTCAATTTGAAAGTTTGAAATTGCTAATTTTTACTCCTTTAGCTATTAATATATATATATATATATATAGATAATTTGATAGCCGTTTTTTAAATATATCATTTGATAAATTATTGGAGTTTTTATATTATACATATATATATATATATATATATATATATATATATATATATATATATATATATATATATTATAATTTCTTATTTTCTTGGCCGTAAAAAAAACAGATTCTATAAGCGACAGAGCAGACATAAATAACTTATCTACAATTTTATAACGTCCCCCCTCCCCCGTATGGTGAGTGATTCTACAAACATTCTCACACGTCAAAACAATAATAAACATAAGTAGTTTTTATTTTAACATTGTATCATTTTTAACTTTTCAATAAATGCTAGTTTTTGAAAAAGGCAGTATATATAGTAACGAAACGCCAACATAAATTAAATATTGTTTTAATGCCGCTACTCCCAAGAAACAATTCCTTTTTATTTTATATATATATAACTTAAAAGAAATTATCGACCGAATTATTATTGGTTAAAATAAATTAAAAACGGGCAAGCGGCCTATCAATTAAAAATCATTTATTATATCTATATTTCACGAGTTTGTTGCTTCTTCAGGAGGTAAGAATGTAGAGTTCAAAAAATAAAAGTGACGTACACAGACATTAAAATTTTAATGTCTGTGTACGCTTGCCCGTTTTTAATTTATTTTAACATATATATACCACGTGGCCCAAAAGTCGCGCAACGTCAAAATGAAATACACATGCGCCATTCTCCCCCTAATGCAAGGTTGACGGCTGGTCTGTCGGCAGTGCAGCGGTTGTCTGTGTGTGAAGCAATATCTTGTCGGAGTTTGTAAGTGTGTGAACGCGTTATCATGGCAACAAGCCCACATTATCGGTATACCGTAGCGCAACGGGTATTCTTGGTGTCTTCGTACTATCGTTACCATGCTGATTATGAACACATTTTTCTGATTTCGCGGTAAAGTTTCCTGACTGACAAGTTCCGAGGCGTGAGACTGTTTATCGCTTGATAAAAAGATTCGAAAAAAACGGTTCTGTGGATGATTCCAAGCGTACAGGCCGGCCACGTAGTCTGAGGACAGATGATAACTTACAAACTGTAGCTCAGAGTTTTATTGAATCGCCTGCGCGATCTGTGCGAAAAACCGCAAATGCACTGGATATTTCTCGTTCTACCCTACAGCGAATAATGAAGGAACTAGGTTTGAAGGTTTACAGACCACACCTCTTACAAGCATTGACAGAAGATGATCCGGATCGTCGGCTACAGTTCGCAGAATGGTATGTCATTCAATGTGAAGCCTTTCAAAATTTCTTCAAAACAATTTTGTGGTCGAACGAAGCTCAATTTAAATTAAATTGGCGCATCAATAGACACAATTGTGTGTACTGGTCCACTGAAAATCCGCATATCACCATTCAAGAAGAATTAAACGTGCCTGGAGTAACGGTATGGCTTGGCGTTTGCGCCTTCGGAATCGTCGGCCCCTATTTCTTCTACAATTCTGTAACAGGTGTTGCATACCTCGATTTGTTGATGGAACTAGGTGAAGAACTTGCCAATAACCCAGTGTTTGCTGGTCAATGTTTAACTCTTCAACAAGATGGTGCTCCAGCACATTACGCTTTAATTGTTCGCGAATTTCTCGATGAATTTTTCCCCGGATGGATTGGAAGAAGAGGTCAAGTCGAATGGCCTCCGAGATCTCCGGACGTAACCCCCCTAGATTTCGCTGTGTGGTGAATTTTAAAGGATAAGGTATTCCATCATCAGTTGCCGGATATTGAGACCATGAAAAATGTTATAACCGAAGAAGTCGCCAAACTCAATGATGACAAACAATTGCTTCGGCGCATTTGTAACGCGGTTAAAAAGCGATGTCTGAGATGCATTGAAGAAGGTGGATACTTCGAACATAAGCGGTGATCCCAAAAAGTCAGTTTTTGTTCAAACATATTTGTATTATTTTATTATAGAAGAATAAATTTTGTATTTGTACTACACAATTTCATTTCTTTTTTTTCATTCGGTTGCGCGACTTTTGGGTCACACTGTATATATATTGACCGCTTACCCGAATTTAAATTAATTTTTGATATATATATATATATATATATATATATTATTACCGCCCTGTATGTTGCGATTCCGGCTAGGATTAGGGCGATGATAAATGATAATCAAAATAATAAAAGTAATGATAATAGTATTGTACAATGGTGGTTGATACACAAAACCGGCGGCGTCGGGGTAGAATAAATATTCGTAATTGCAGGCCACAATAAAATTCGTATTAATTAAATAAGTAATAAAAGAGCAGGGTGTCCTTAAGCGCTTTATTTAATAGTAACACAAAAAATATTTCACACTACACTGATTATAAATAAACATAACAAATACAACAAATAATAATTACGATTCGCCACGTGTATTGTTAATTTCCGTTTAAAATCAACATACACAGATACGTTAAACTTAGTGAAAGGGTCACCTCTGTTGCGTTATTTAATTAGGGTTAAATAACGAAATTGAGAAACAAACAAATAACTAGAGAAAGAAAAAGGGTACTTAGCTTGTAATTGTCTGCTACGGTCTTCTTGTGATAGGCACAGGAAACTGTTGATGGTGTTTTTAGGGAAAACACAGAACAAGTAAATTCGGAGCACTCGAAAGAGATAAGATAGAGTAGGTGGATGCTGAGGTTTATATATCACCGCGAGGGGTACGGTTCTTTTTACTGACCGTGACCTAAAAGGGAGGGGTGCAAAAGAGTCAGAATTGATAAAAATCATGATACGCTCGCGGGATTGAGATATCGATTAATAGAGATATATTCGCGAGATCGGCGATAAAAAATGGATTCGAATGATATGTCACAGTAGACAGTTCGGAGTATTTATAACGAAGTTAGGCATGCCAGGTGAAACGATTAATTACAAAGTGCCGGGGGACGTAGTTTCACCAAAGAAAATGTGTCTAGATGATTTTTGAATAACCCTATGTACATTAGCCTACGGGTGTCGTTTGATATCTGGATTAATAACGACAATTACTACGTTATTGAAAATGGCGCGAAAATCACTATAGACAAACTATCAAATATCTTGCTTCAGCGATAAGCCAGACGTATGAGATTTTTACAGAAGAATGGGATTAATGTATCTGAAAGACTCGTACCATGCTTATAACTGAATATTAATTAGAAGGCGAGTAATCTCTTGATGAATAAAAAACCCACGCTAATACCTAGGCATCTAACAACGGAAAGTTTTCGCGGTTAAACGGAGGGTAGGTAGCTTTTCGTAGAATCACGGTCGCGCAGATGTGGTGCCGGTCGAACTTTCTCTTTAAGGAATGCAACTGGAAGGCTGTATATACTGAGTGTTTAAAAAAAACAAAGCGCGTACAATTAAAAAGCGATGTCTTTTTTAAACTGAATTCTTTGGTTATACGCGAGTGTAACATTCCCGTCCACTTAGAACAGCCTTCGTGGTGCATGACATGTTAGTGGTGGGAGAGAGTTCGATCTGGTCAGCGTATATTAACTCTTAAGGACAAAAAATACGGCCAGGACCGATTTAACGTCGTTCTCACCTTAGCACACGTGTACCTGCGATAAAACCTGGAAAGATCGCGCAAGGTGAGGGCGCGCTCTTAAGCATCAGAACTCCAGTTAATCGCGTTTAATGAAATTGACATCCGCGGAGGGAAAAAAACCAATCTAAAAGAAAACACGAGGGAGCGGGAACGGGTCTGATTGCTTAAGTCGCACTGTTGTTAGACATAGCCCGGTACATAATATTTTGCCCTATCTGATTCTTACAGTTGAAAGGAAAAAAGAAAAAAAAATCTAAACACTCTTATACTAATGACAAAAAAAACATAGCTAAAATTAAAATATTACTAAGTTGATATTACTACTAATGTTTATTTACGAAAGAAAGAATAACTAAAAATAAGACCTAACTTTGGTGCTGCAGGTACGGTGTTCTTCGCGTATTCTCGTCCAAGAATACTGGAGTTCCAATGACGATCGCTCCTCGATGACTGAACGGTGCTCCATTTCCCCGATGACACACACACTGGCACAAAATTAGAGTTAGTTTTCGTTACACGGGGCAATTAATTTCTAATTTTTGTCTTTCGCGGCGTTTTAAACGTTCCCGCGGGGGAGAGGCGACTTATTTACACGCACTAAGGGTCTTGTTCCAGCGCTACGGGCGGTATAGCGTTACTGACGTTGTAATGTCTTAATTGGTCTATGTGGTACTTCACTGGACGGCCGCCATTGCGTCTTATCAAATAAGACGTGTCGCCAATGGCTTTAACGACTGGGTACGGGCCCAACCAGCGGGCGGCGAACGGTTTGTCACTTAAGGGGTGTGCCTTAATTAACACCATTTCGCTTGGACGATATGTCACTGGCATAGGGTCGTCATTGACATATCTTTGTTCCCTGTATCTTCGCTCGTTTAATTGTAGGCGGGCCAGTCTTTCCTCGGCTGTTTCGTGTTCCGTTAATCGTTTTTCCCTCCAGTCACCTGGGCGTGGCAATTCGTTACCGAATACTGCCTTCGATGGTGAATATCCCGTAGCGGCGTTTCGACGACTTCGTATATTAAATAACACCGCGTCTAACCGTTCATCCCACCTAGCGGTGTCTTGTTCAACCAGGTGTATTCGTAACCCTTTTTTGATCTCTTGATTCCGTCGTTCTACTGGGTTAGCGCGTGGGTGATATACGGGCGTCGTCCAGTGCGTCGCGTCCCAACGACGCACAGCGTCTTTCCATGTCCCGGACCGAAACTGCGGTCCGTTGTCTGTTAGTATGCACTGGGGATATCCAAATCGGGTGAACATGTTTTCCAGGAAACGGACGATCGCTTTCGTCGGCGTTGCTCCAACTGCGAGAGCTTCAACCCAGCGCGTACATAAATCCGTACAGACAATTATGTTCCTTTTTCCGCTTCGACTTTTCGGTAGTGGTCCAATTAGATCGACCGATAAAGTTTGGAACGGTCTCATTGGATGATGAGGTCGTAGGTGAGCGCGTTCTTGATGTGGTCCTCGCTTATAGCACGTACATATGGGACATGCACGGACATATTCACGCACATCCTTTCGAAGAGTTCTCCAAAAGAAACGGCTTTCGATGTTTCGGATTGTTTCGTCAGCGCTCGGATGGCCGGCAGTGATGCAGTCGTGGTATTCATACAAAACTCGTTCTTTCACGGCGTGGGGAACAACTAAGACTTCCTGATCTCCTTGGCGACGGCGTAGGTATCCATCGTTGTTCGTGTAGAGCTGGGCGAGCGCCTCTTCTCCGTCTTCGGTGTGTTGTCCGCCTCGAAGGGTGAGTTTCCTTGATATCCTGGCGACGGCGTCATCCCGTTGTTGGGCGTCCTGGACTTCGACGACAACAGGATTGGTGGCGTCAGCGGCTGCGGCAGCAATCTGAAACAAATGTACAGCAGAATCTGGTTGTTCACGAAGAGAAATGTTGTTATTATCAGAAATTAGTAACCGCGTTTCGTCGACAACTTCCGGTTCTATTAGACGATTTTCCGGCGTACGCGACAGTGCGTCTGGTAATTCATTCTCCTTGCCTGGACAATGTTGAATGTCGAAACTAAATTCTTGCAGTAATAAGGCCCATCTCGTTAGTTTCGACTTGCTATCCTTGGTACGGTCCAACCAAAGTAATGCACGACTATCTGTCCTAAGTGTAAATTTTCTATCCTCGATGTACGGCCTGAATCGTTTAACTGCCCATATAACAGCGAGACACTCTTGTTCGTTTATATGGTATTTTCTCTCTGCGGCGTTGAAACGTGAACTTGCATATGTAATTATGCGCTTTTCTGTCGAGTATTCTTGGTACAGCACTGCAGATATTCCTTCTCCAGACGCGTCTGTTTGCACTACAAACGGTATTTTAAAATCGGGACGATGTAAATGCAGAGGGCGTGAAAGTTCGCTCTTAATCCTTTCGAACGCTTCTTGCGCACTGGAGTTCCACTGATAACCTCGCTTGGTTGTCAATAAGTCTGTTAAGGGAGAAAGAATATCGGAACACTGTGGTACATAATCTCTTAACCAATTGACTAAGCCCAGGAATTGTCGGAGCTGTTTTCGCGTCCGCGGCGGCGTCGCGGCGCGAACGGCGTCGATATGTCCTTCCTGCGGCTTGTTACCGGTCTCGGTTAGGACGTGGCCTAGAAAAGGTAATGTTGACGTACCAAAGACGCACTTGTCTGGCGCCAACTGTAGATTATGTTGTTGTAAGCGTTCTAGCACCTGTCTCACATGTCGGTGATGATCTTCCCACGTATCGGAATAAATAATCACGTCATCTAGGTACACTAAAACAAACTTACGTAAATATCCTGCTAATACTTCTTGCGACATCATCTTCTGGAAGGTCGTAGGACTGTTTTTTAATCCGAACGGCATCACATTAAATTCGTACGCTGCTCCATCCGGTGTAATAAACGCTGTTAAATGTCTCGATTCTTCTGCCATTTCCACTTGCCAATATCCGCTTTTTAAATCCAACGTAGTGAATATTCGCGCAGATCCCAGTTCTTTCAGTGATTCGTAAATCGGCGGTAACTGTGACACTTCGTCTTCTGTTTTGCTGTTGAGTTTCCGATAATCAATGCAAAATCGTGTCTTACCGTCTTTCTTTTTTACTAGGACGATCGGAGAGTTGTACTCGCTTGTACTCGGTCTTATTACCTTTGTTGCTAACATTTCCTCGACTTGATCAGCGATTATTCTTTTCTTTTCAGGCGAATAACGATAGGCGTGAACTCGCACAGGCTTTGTGTCTTTCAGTCGTATCGTATGTCGGGTCGCCGTTGTTCTATTAAGTTCGTTACCTGTTGTCAGTAATTTTCTGAAGTCCTTAATAGTTTTTCTGAAAGAATCTCGTTGATCCAATTGAACGGTGTCCAATAGGTTAGTTAAATCAACTTCGAATGGTAATTCGGGCATCGTCGTGAATGTTCGAGCGAAGTGGATGGTACGTCGTGTTGTATTTCCGATATGTATACATCGGCGTTGAAGGTCGATGACTGCCGCTTGACTGTCGAGCCACGGGAAGCCTAGAATTAATTCCTCTCGTAAATCCGGTGCAATAAGAACAGGGATGTCGATCTCATCGTCGCCGAGTTTTACGCTCACTATTCCTGTTCCCGTCGTAGTCATAGCCGCAGATTTGCTACCTAAGATCACATTACTAACCTTTTTTGATGTAATTCGGTGTACGTGGCATGGTCGGGCGAAGTTGTGGGACGCTGCGATATCAACTAATGCACTTACTGTGTCCGTTTTTATTTGTAACATTAGTCGCGGCGTTCCTTTTGTTGTAGGGTGTTCGAGAGAGTTTAAGGCCGGGCTACCCTTGAACCGGCCCGTGTTCCTTCCCCCGAATTTCTATATTTTTCACGGAGAATTGGGCAATCACGATGCCAATGAAACTCCGGGCAATGTTGACATTGTGGCGGCTCTCTTTTCTCATACCTCTGCGCTGTATTGTTTGCTGTATGTGAAACAGGCTTCGGTGATTTGTCTGCTGCCTTACTTTTGACTGCGTTGTTTGTTGTTATTTCGCGTTTCTTCGACGGCGCTTCTGTGGGATCGCCGTGAACGTAATTATCGATTTGTACACACGCTCTTCGCAGGTCATCGATGGTATTCAGCGGATGTGGGCCGAGGGACACTTTATAACTCGGTTGTAATTGCCGACGTATTAATGTAATGACGCGCACTTCGTCCCAGTCTGGATTCAACCTCTTACATAAGCGTCGTTTCCTTAAAATAAACTCGACGGCGCGCTCGCTTTCCTTCTGTGGGACGCCATAGAGCATCTCCTGTAGGTGGTCAGTCCTTGCTTCGGACGAATACGCTTCCGCGAATAGCGTTTTAAAACAATCGTACGAATCTACTTGATTGTTTAGTGATTCAAGCCATCTGGCTGCGCCTCCAGTTAGGAATTGTTTAATTTCGTGCATCGTGCTTTCCGGTGTCAATTGTTTATTGAGTAAGTATTTATCTAACTGTTCGATAAATACCTCTGGGTCCTGCAGTATGTCGCCGCTAAAAGCATCTGGCTTCGGTGGTAATTGCGGTATTGTTGGAGACATCGTGCAGAATTGCTGCATCATTCGCATGAATTGTTCTGTAAATTGTGTGTTCTCTGTGGGCGTCGCTTGCTCGTTTATTCCGGAATTCGATGTGCCTTCCGCGTTTCCTCTTGTATTCACCATTTTTGTCGTGGGTTCCTAGATTACGCTTAATCTTAAATAGCTCTAAAAGTTGGGCGCCAAGTTTATTACCGCCCTGTATGTTGCGATTCCGGCTAGGATTAGGGCGATGATAAGTGATAATCAAAATAATAAAAGTAATGATAATAGTATTGTACAATGGTGGTTGATACACAAAACCGGCGGCGTCGGGGTAGAATAAATATTCGTAATTGCAGGCCACAATAAAATTCGTATTAATTAAATAAGTAATAAAAGAGCAGGGTGTCCTTAAGCGCTTTATTTAATAGTAACACAAAAAATATTTCACACTACACTGATTATAAATAAACATAACAAATACAACAAATAATAATTACGATTCGCCACGTGTATTGTTAATTTCCGTTTAAAATCAACATACACAGATACGTTAAACTTAGTGAAAGGGTCACCTCTGTTGCGTTATTTAATTAGGGTTAAATAACGAAATTGAGAAACAAACAAATAACTAGAGAAAGTAAAAGGGTACTTAGCTTGTAATTGTCTGCTACGGTCTTCTTGTGATAGGCACAGGAAACTGTTGATGGTGTTTTTAGGGAAAACACAGAACAAGTAAATTCGGAGCACTCGAAAGAGATAAGATAGAGTAGGTGGATGCTGAGGTTTATATATCACCGCGAGGGGTACGGTTCTTTTTACTGACCGTGACCTAAAAGGGAGGGGTGCAAAAGAGTCAGAATTGATAAAAATCATGATACGCTCGCGGGATTGAGATATCGATTAATAGAGATATATTCGCGAGATCGGCGATAAAAAATGGATTCGAATGATATGTCACAGTAGACAGTTCGGAGTATTTATAACGAAGTTAGGCATGCCAGGTGAAACGATTAATTACAAAGTGCCGGGGGACGTAGTTTCACCAAAGAAAATGTGTCTAGATGATTTTTGAATAACCCTATGTACATTAGCCTACGGGTGTCGTTTGATATCTGGATTAATAACGACAATTACTACGTTATTGAAAATGGCGCGAAAATCACTATAGACAAACTATCAAATATCTTGCTTCAGCGATAAGCCAGACGTATGAGATTTTTACAGAAGAATGGGATTAATGTATCTGAAAGACTCGTACCATGCTTATAACTGAATATTAATTAGAAGGCGAGTAATCTCTTGATGAATAAAAAACCCACGCTAATACCTAGGCATCTAACAACGGAAAGTTTTCGCGGTTAAACGGAGGGTAGGTAGCTTTTCGTAGAATCACGGTCGCGCAGATGTGGTGCCGGTCGAACTTTCTCTTTAAGGAATGCAACTGGAAGGCTGTATATACTGAGTGTTTAAAAAAAACAAAGCGCGTACAATTAAAAAGCGATGTCTTTTTTAAACTGAATTCTTTGGTTATACGCGAGTGTAACAATATATATAAAGATAATTATTTCGTGACCTTTGTATGTTATGGTAAATTCAATTTGTTGGCGATTTAAGGTCTGGTTTTACTTCAAAATGCATATATTTAAAACAATCCTACATGTTTATGCCTTTTTCAAGGAATATAAAATATAAATGACAGTATTTTAAAGTTATACATTTGTAGTTGCAATGGATAAAATTATTCAAAGATACATTCCAATTTAATAATAATAAATCATGCCTTAGTATTCTAGAATAGATAGACAACAAAAACAGGCAACTACAAATGTATGACATTAATATACTGTCATTTATATTTTATATTCCTTGAAAAAGGCATCATTTGCCGAAACATGTAGGATTGTTTTAAATATATACATTTTGAAGTGAAACCACACCTTAAATCGCCAACAAATTGTATTTACAATATATATATATATAGATAATTATTTCTTGAATGCCTTTTTCAAAGAATTTTAAATTATAAATGACAGTACATTAATGTCATATTTATATATATGACATATATAAACGGCAATTGTTATTAGTTTTGACATCAAATCTCTAAATTCGCATAAATGGTTCACTTCCGCAAATAATCACAAACTTACACCGGCGAGTCTCTCTTGTCCGTCAGATGTCGCGAGATATCTCTTGTCACCTGACGATAAGTTTTGGCTTACAAGCGGAAGTGAACCATAAGACGTCACTTCGAAAACCCGCACTGATGAGACAATTTACATCGAAACGCATGTGTCTGCGGTTGAATTGATTACTGGTTAAATAAGTGGTGTATGCCGCCCATGTGTACAGATACAGATGTTTTATATATATATATATATATATATATATATATATATATATATATATATATTTGTATTAATTTGTATTACATTTATTTTTTATAATATTGTCACTATAAGTATCTACAGCAAAAATAAATTACACTTTATAAAACTTATATATTTGTATTAATTTGCATTACATTTATTTTTTATAATATTGTCACTATAAGTATCTACAGCAAAAATAAATTACACTTTATAAAACTTATTTCAAACACTATTGAATAAAACGCTACCTAGACACATTTTATAGTTTATGTTTTTGCTACTTATTTTGTAGCAGTATGTTTATGTTGTACCTAGCCAAGTTGACCTTCATTTAATCAAAGAATAGAATTTAATATGTACCATGATTTTATAACGAGTAAATTACTTCGTAGATTTACTTCCTCCTTACTTACTTATTCAGCGTTCATAATACGCATATATATGGAATAAATTATATTACTTGCTTAGCAAATAAAATCTATAAAACTTTACCGTTTATAATTCCGGCTCTCATTGTAATAAATATAAAAAGTATTATTTACTACCACATAAAACTGTAGAAGACTCATGCATCAATATTTAAATGCAATTAAAGGTTACGCGCTTTGTAATTTGCGCCATAACTGTATGTGTATTTAACGCAGAAACAATATCTAATCCATTCACTTCTAGCCTTTTAATATCCTGCCGATAGAAAAATCACTGCTACATTACATATTAAAATAACTAACTAGATGAACCGTGAGTATGGAGGTCACACGGCACAGGTGCGATTTTTATTACTTTTATATCCCAACATGGAGAACACTAGGTCATATCATTTTTTCTCAATGCTCTCATCTCTTTCTCGCATACGCATCCGACATACGAAACTATCGCATATTATTTGACACGTTTATCTAGATATTAGTTGAAGATATTTCTGCTTCCTACGCTCGATTTAATTTGATCGCAAAAAAAAACGAAAGATTTGAAAATGGGAAAAACGATGTGTCAGTATTGTTCACCTTCATGCGTTCATATTTCTGTTTTTGGACGCGCTTGCATCTTAATTGCCGAATGTACATCATTTAAAAGTTAGATGTGGGTGTCGTTTATTATTTTAATATCGCATACTTTACCGGTCATTTATGCGAATTATACGAAACCTAAACGGACTAACATGCTATTACTATCTCTCTTTGTGTTAGAATTACGAATTTATTAAAATGTATTAAGGGTGTTTGCTTGGTGTTGCATATAAAAGAATTTTAAAGGGCGTACCACTGTAAACTTTCAATGGTATAAAACCCCTTACCACTATTAATAATCGTATCCTAAATACGTATTTTGACAACTAAGTTGTCATCATCAGTAGGTAAAACCACTAATGATGACAACTTAGTTGCCGAAATACGTATTTAGGATACGATTATTAATTGTGGTAGGGGGCTTTATACCTTTTTTGAGTTTTTACTTAACCGCAGTTTCCAAAGAAAGGCTTTTTTATTGTAAAGCGTTTTTGCATGATGATGTGCCTGCGATATTATATTAACGATAGAAGCAACGGTTTAGAGAGAGATAAAGAAGCAAACGCAAAACACACCATCAAGAACGTTATGATTAGGGACCGAACACGAGAGGCTAATGACTCATCGCCCACGGGCCTACTATTGAAAATTTATATTTTTTAAGAGTTTTTAATTTTATATATACAAATTGTCTCAGTAAGTTGGAACCATATGTAAAACTTTTTTATTATTAATTTTAGGAAAAAAAGTTATTCTTCATAAAAAGTTGTGCATGTTCTAAAATCTAAAATACAATCATCAGATATTAAATTTTTTCAATCGTATACGCGGTTTGTCAAAAAATATGAATTTTACTCAAGAATAAAGTACCTTTATATTTGACAATATCGAAAATTATTATAAATAAAAGTTGATCAGAACTACAAACTACGTTCAAATATGCCATTACATCCATTTACATTGAAAAGATTATTTTTTTCTTTTTTGTCTACAATATCAATGCAAATTTAACTGTAGTTACATGTAATCTAGCAGGCGCGGCTCGTGACGACGAACTTTGGTTTGCAGTACAAAGATACGAGTGCCTCGTGTGTTTTCGGTGTTTACTAAGCAAACGTTACAGTTAGTACACGAGAATACACGAAGCACTCGGATCATTGTACTGCAAACCAAAATACGTCATCACGAACCGCGCCTGTAATCTAGGATGCACTGACATACAAATGTATTGTTGATAGCAAGAAATGTTTGACAGCGAGCTTTTCAAAACGCGTTAGAATTTATGACACATAAAAATGGTAGCGTTATTAACTTGTGAAGAGAAAATAGAAATCGTTTTGATTGTGGGAGAAAATTATAAAACACATAGAGAAGCAGCTATTTATTTTTAATAGTAAACATCCCAATAAAAATATTAATCATTCAACTGTTACGAAAATAGTAAATAAATTTAAGAGTACTGAAAATATTAAAAATAATTTTAATGGCAAACGTGAAAAGCTGGTTGCAGATGAGAATACGCAGTTTGAAGTGGTATCTATCTGTGGTAGAAAATCTAAAACTGTCATTGTGTAAAAATGTAAGTAAAGATACTCTGGCAAGAATTTTAAAACTAAATAAATACAAACCATTCGAAACCAAAAATCATTCACACCTTGAAAAAAAGGGATTATGATAGGCACTTTGATTTTTGCTGTCTCATCCGAGGAGAGTTAGAAGAGGACCCTTTTTTTACGGGGCATATCTTTTTTCCGATGAAGCAACGTTTTCATCAAATGGAACTGTCTCGTCACAACATTATCGCTGGTGGTCTGACAATAATCCAAATTTTACAATAAAGTCTCATGACCAATATTCATTTAAGAGTGACATTTATAAGAACAGATTAATAGGACCCTTTTTTCGACAATCTATGAAAGCCGAACGTTATTTACAGTTTTTACAAACTCACATCAATAACCTCGTGGACGAAGTATCCACACAAGAACGTCAACGCATTTGGTTCCAACAAGACGGTGCCGCATGCCACAGTACATTGAATGTTACGGAATATCTTGAACATATGTTCCATGGAAAAATTATTCACAGATATTCTGATCTTTTTTGGCCTGCTAGATCCCCTGATTTCACCACCATTGACTACTTCTTATGGGGTTACTTGAAATAAAATGTTTACCAGAAAGGGCCGTTTCAAGATGTTAACCATTTGGAGAGGATAATTTTAGAAACATGCCAGAAAATTTCTCCACAAATGATAAGGAATGTACTACGTGAATTTACTTAATAGAATGATTAAATGTATTTGAACGAGAAGGTGGATACGTCGAGGCATTAGTGGAATGAGTGAAAAATAAATTTCTATTTATTTCTAGTATTAAACGCAACTTAGTATTTGTATGTATTTTCTTATTTGCAAAATAAATGCACATGCATTAATTCGTGTTTAAATTGCAAAATTGTTAGAAAACATTTAGAAACGAAAAGGTTGTCATGGTTTCATAATCACAAGAGATAAATGTTCATTGAAAATAAAAAGATTAATAAAAACTAATTTTTCAATATAAACAGATGTAATTGTATATTTGAACGTAGTTTTTAGTTCTGATCAACTTTTCTTTATAACAATTTTCGATATGTCAAATATAAAGGTATAGCAAGTGCCAATTAAGTTGGCGCAAGGAGGGGGTGCGCAGAAGCCGTTTTTAAAAACATCCACCCCCACTACTCAAGTAATTGTCAGAATATATTTGTCATTGACGTTTGACGGATCATAATGTATTTGCTAAAAGTGCATAAAGTGATACACGCTCAGAGGTTAGAATTATCTGACATTTGATGTAAAACCAAATACAAATCTCCCCACTACTTCTAGTTCTGCGCGAACTTACCCCTCCTCGCGCAAACTTAATTGGCGTTTGCTATATTTTACTCTTGAGTAAAATTCATATTTTTTGACAAACCGCGTATATGACTGAAAAATTTAATATCTGATTATTGTATTTTAGATTTTAGAACATGCACAACTTTTTATGAAGAATAACATTTTTCCTAAAATTAATAATAAAAAAGTTTTCCATATGGTTCCAACTTAGTGAGACAATCTGTATATAATTGGAAAACAAACGGGTGGTGATCTATAAAATACGAAATATATTTGTATGTATTTGTTCATTTTGTAGTTCAAGTTGAGTAAAGGAATATTAATATTAACTAGCAATACTTTCTCAAGGTTCTCTTCTGTAAAATGTATTCTCTTTGAATGAAATACATCCTTGTAGATAGAAAACATCCATTCTACATCGCAACTTATTATCACAGGCCTACAAAAAAAAAATTTTTTTGTTGCATCTCTGTTTGTTTGAATAGTCGATAAAGTAGGTAATGTACAGTATATTGACATACGTCATTTTAACTCATCAGAGTCATCAGCTCTAGTTTACCTACTACCCTCATTGTGAATTGTTGTCGGTCTTGTTATGGTCTTGTTCGTAACTAGTCATTATTTCAATAACATCGATAAAGTTTGTGTTACTATTTCATTATGGCTAGTACGTCCAGACGTTGTGTTAACGATCCTGATATATTTTGTTATGTTTGTGGTGAATACATACTGAAAAATCCGCGTAAATCGATTACAAACACAGTGCGTCGTTTGTATTTTGCTTACTTCGGTATTGAAATTCTACAACAAGATAAAGTGTGGGTGCCTCATAGTGTTTGTAAAATATGCGTTGAACATTTGCGACAATGGGAGAGAGGGAAACGTAAGTCTTTGAAGTTTGGAGTGCCTATGATATGGCGAGAACAAAAAAATCATTATGACGACTGTTACTTTTGTATGATTAATATAGTGGGCATCAACAAAAACAATCGCCATAAATGGAAATACCCCAATATTTCTTCAGTACAAAGACCTGTTCCTCATTCAGAAAATGTTCCAATACCAACTTGTCACCAGGTAGTGCAGCAATCTCAGGAGGATGAAGCTGAAATACCTATTTCTTCCCAAGTAGATGATGACTTTCAATACTGCGGAATAACATCAGATTCTAAGCCATTTTCGCATAATGAGCTTAGTGACCTCATCAGAGACTTAGATCTTTCGAAGGAACGTGCTGAGTTACTAGCGTCAAGATTAAAAGAAAAAAATTGTCTTTCCTCAGATGTTCGAGTGTCTACATATCGCACGAGAGAGGGAAAGTTATTGAATTTTTTTTCATCTGATGAAAATTTTGTGTATTGCTGTAATGTGAGTGGTTTGCTGGCTTTCATGGGTTTAACGATCTATCAGCCCAATGAATGGCGTCTCTTTATTGACAGTAGTAAACGAAGTCTAAAAGCCGTTCTTCTACATAATGGAAATAAATATGCTCCCGTTCCAATTGCTCACTCAACATGTGTAAAAGAAGAATATGAGGTAATTTCAAATCTTTTACAAAAAATAAAATATATTGAACTTAACTGGGTGATCTGCGTCGACTTGAAGATGGTTAATTTTTTATTGGGTCAACAGAGTTACTAAATACCCATGTTTTATTTGTCTATGTAGAACTAGTAGAGGAAATGCTGGTGCGATTCAAAGATTTAGACTGTAATATGAGTATAAAATTACACTCAATAGTCATCTACATCATTTCCAACACAATTTAGGAGATCTAAGCGAAGAACAAGGGGAACGTTTCCACCAAGACCTAAAAACAATGGAGAATAGATACCAAGGAAGGTGGGACAGTCATATGGCTGACTAATTCTGGGGAATCATGCGAGATTGCCCGAGTCAGTTTCATTCTAGAAAATCACTCAAAAGACAATTTCATTATGTTTAATGTCAATAAAATATATATTTTTTCGTGAATTGTTTTTTTTTTTTCTCGGGTACTAGAGCTGACAGAAGAAAACGGGTAACATTTTTGATATCGCCATGTAAGACATACTTAAAATCGGGTCTAAAATCTCCAGCACCAAAATGGTTGTAGGCCAGTGTTATAGGTGCATACTGGAAATATTCTTTTATTTCAGCGTATTTAATAATTTCCGCAATGTTATTAAAAATTCTAATATTGAAGTAACTGCATCAAAATTCAACGACAAAAAACAGATATGCGATTAACCGAATGAATAGTACTATTCAATAACTACGTGTAGTACTTAGCAATGTCATAGACTATTTACATGGTCCATCGTAATTTAGGCCTGTTGCATCCGGTCTCTAGTGATAAGTTATACCTCCATTTTTTAAATTATAAATTTTTACGGTTGACAATTAAATTTTCTATGCACCACGTTAGTAAAGTGCTTTTATTAAGCTCGCCTCGCTCAGTTTGCTCGCTCATAATCTCAGGCTCGTTCAATAAAAAATCACTTTACTGACTTGATACATAATTAACTACATATTACAAATCGACAGTTTCGGATGAACTAAACGATCATATTGAATTACTTTCCTATGAGCGTATCGAAAGGTATTGTGCGCAATTGCGAAAGGGAACATCCATATTCCATAGAAATCGTGAGAGTGCTGTTACTTCAATCATTCACAACCTACCCCTTCCAATCCGGTTATTGCCCGCAGTTCTTACGAAATCAAATCATCGCAATTCTCACATTGCAACAACAGAACTCTTTCCATCTCTATCTAGAGCCGCATTAGGGTAGGAAATATTATTATTTCACACACGATGTATTCCGAATCTTTTCGCTTTTATACTATAAATCACGGGACGCTTTACAAAATAGAAACTTTGTCGCTTTAATATTTCATATAAACGTAAAAGAGACAAGTTAGATGATAAGTTTGGTGTCGTTTAAAGTTACATGCGTTGGTGTTGTAATATCGCCTAGTCTATCCTCACACTATGCTGTGGTAATTGTAAAATGTATAGTAATTCAGTGAGCGGATGATTTAAAAGGAAGAATGCGGTTGCGGCTGTGCATATGTAGTTTTATTGCGATAGGTAGAACCGACGGCATACGTCTAATTTACCTTCTTATTACATAACTATATCTATTTGGCACGAATGTTATTTTTGGTTTTAATTACGTTTGAATATACCGGCTGTCCCAAAACATGAATTGCAGAACTTATTTAGAGTCGAAAAACCCATATAATTATAACGATCCTTCAAAAACTTTCCTCATTATAGTAGGTTGTTTTTTAAGTAATTAAGTAATCAAAGATTGGTGAAGATGCGAAGCCTTAGAAAACTTCAAATTCCGACAGTTGTCATACATAAATTCAAATTATAAACGCTTAAATTTTTTTAATTATTTTATTATAATCTTAAGAGTTACAACATAAAATATTTATTATTGGGTTTGCGTGAGCTATAAAATTATATTTTCAAAAAGATGTCCATTCGTCTTTCAAATTATAGATGGAATGTCCATGCTTCCACATTGGCTTTCTAGACTTAAATCTATTAGAAGGTGAAGAGACTAATGTTTTGTGAATTGGTAGATCTTCAGGAACCGAAGGGTGATTAATAGAGCTGGGCGAAGTATCGATACATCGTCCAATACCCGATACCATAACTGGTATCGATTCCCCGATACCTCATATAACGAAGGTATCGATTCTAAGGCATCGATTCCAAAGCATCGATACTTTACCGATTCCAGTACTCGCTAAGTATCGATGTATCGGGTAGCCATGTATCGGGTAGGTTACCTTTGTACATTTTTTTAAATGTACATAAAAGATGCAATAACTTTTTAAGTAAAGAATTTTTAAGTATATATAGCATTATATGTATTATATAGTATATATTTCAAAGGATGTTGTTGAATTTTATATTATGCGTAGCAAATATCCATATTATAACATAAACATAATAACTATAATTATTACAAAAAAAAAATATCACAATATTGCAGCAAATTTCATACCGTAGATATGGTAGAATCGATAAATTAATTTTATATCTCTTGAAACCGATATCAAACAAACGATACCTAGAAAACGGGTTATGAATCAAGGTATCGATTCCAAGGTATCGATTCCAAAGTATCGATTCCAAAGCATCGATACTTTACCGATTCCAGTACTTGCTAAGTATCGATGTATCGGGTTAGCGATGTATCGGGTAGCCATGTATCGGTAGCTTACCTTTGTGCATTTTTTTAAATGTACATAAAGGATGCAATAACTTTTTAAGTAAAGAATTTTTAAGTATATATGCATATATATATATATATATATGTATATATATATATATATATATATATATATTATATAATATATATTTAAAAGGATGTTATTATTGTGTGTAGCAAATATCCTTATTATGACATAACTATAATTATTACAACAAAAAAATCTCACAATATTGCAAATTTCATACCGTAGTTATGGTAGAATCGGTAAATTAATTTTATATCTCTTGAAACCGATATCAAACAATCGACACCTAGAAAACGGGTTATGAATATTGATTTCTAGGTATCGATTCCAAAGTATCGATTCCAAGGTATCGATTCCAAAGCATCGATACCTATCGATACTTTACCGATTCCAGTACTCAGAATCGATACCGTGCACAGACTCGATACATCGCTAAGTATCGATACCTCGATTGGTATCGGTACCCGATACCGAAAACGTCGGTATCGCCCAGCTCTAGTGCTTAATCTTGTTTCACTCTCGGATCGTTTGTTGTTGACGGCTAAGGTCATGAGGGACAATATTCGAAAGAACAGGGAGCCACGGAAAAGGTGTCATTAAGGTGACCCCATACTAGTGATGATATAGTTGTTTATTTCTATTATAATTGTTTAATTAAATTAAAAAATTCCGATACGCTATGATTTAGATTAGATCAAAGGTCATACAAAACTTTAGTATCTCCGTAATTCTTGTCAATTTCTCCTTATTTTTTCGACTTGACCTTGAATACCTGGCTCCTTTTAGACGTCTCAAGATTTATCTTGTTCTTTGTTGGCATTCTCTTACATATTACTTCTTCATCCCCCTAAAACTCTACAATCCTATGCGAATTTTGGTTTTCTCAATTATTGAACACTATTTTCTGGTCCATAAAACATTTCAACTTGTCTTCAAATATTTCCTCGATCTTCCTCTTCTGGTTTCAGCTAGATTCCGTTCAATTACCCTTTTTCTTACCAATCCGTACAAAGGACAAAATAAACTATGCAGATCTTAGTTACCTTGGTATAAATAAATATGCATTAATTAAATATTATAGGTCTAATATTGAAATAATAATAACTGATATATGAGTTGGTATTGATAACTAGCTAGCCTACCATATAAAACGCCACAATATTTCATTACAAAATTTGATTTATCCAACATAATCTCCTTTAACACTTGCACATTTAGCAGAACATTCGTAAAGTAATTCTAAGTCCTTTAAAAAAAATTCCTAGCCTTGATTTGCTGACCACTACTCATTCTCGACTTCGTCGTTTACCGAACAATATCAGAAACAACATTTAATATCAATATGGACAGTGTTTTAAAAGAGTTGTATAAAAATGTGGAGAAAAATTTCGATGAACAAAAGGTTATCTGCGATTATCGTAAATAATAAAACGTAATTTAATGGAATTCAACAAACTTCATAGTCCGCAACAATTTCAATCAATAAAAAATGCGTAATTTCATTCCATAGTTTTCGCTATTAAATCACACCGCGTGTTTGTCTCGCTTCTTCAGTTCTAATTCGCGAAGTTCCTCTTCATTTATTATTGTGTATGGACCGGCATCTTTTTATTACGTCGTTACAATAAATACACCGCAAACAATCGGTTGTGTTCATTCTTTTTTTTTTTTCTGAACTTCTCGTTTTGTTCAGCGGACCGCGGGCGTACAGTCGATGTGAATCGTTGCTATAAAAATGTTAATCATACAAATAACTGGATCGTTTATGCTAATAAGTTATGCTTTCTACGTTAGCGGCCGTCGGTTACGGTCCTTGTTTTAAACTGTGTGCGTTGTGTAGCCGTTACGCGAGATCGAGATGGTCCATGACTCCTTTCACTCGTGTGCCGGGCATATTTATGATATCTTCCTTATTTAACGGCGGTTCTTTCCGAGTTTTTGTTTAGCGAGTTTGGATCTTTGGACGAATTTAAATATACACAGTTACGATATTGATCCAAATAATATAGTACGTGCTTGGTTCAATAACACAGTAATGAATGATTACAGACTCCGGTAATAATTTTTTTAACCTTATTATAAATTAAAACCTTGTATAAAAACTATAGATCTGTTGATTCTAATAAATGGGACAATTCTGCTATCAGAGTTCGATTTATACTGGAGATACGATAATACAGTTTCCGTCGATTGCGGCTGTGTCCGTCTGATAGGAAACCCCTTCTATTCTACATTCTACAAACAGAAAGTATGTAGGGACGGGATTAATTAATAGAGCGATTAACTAACAAGTCCAGACTTCAGACCAGAAATTCTATCACAAACAAAAGATTCTCTAGGAAAAATTAATTATCCCCTCTTATTCATTAACAAAATCATAAGACAAAAATTATATCAACACTACAACACAAATAAAACAAATACCACCAAAACCAAGGAAAACAACCCCAAACTATTGTAATGTCAGATGATGGGATGGCAGAATCACCATGTAATATCTGATCATCTAACTAAAGGTAGGATCGCCATGTAATATCAGACGTGGGCAGGATCGCCATGTAATGTCACCTGGTCCCGGAGGTAACATTGTTGCCGAGGCAGTTCCATTTATACCCCAGGTTTACCAGTGTGATAAATAACAGGCGGGACAACGATTAAATAACAACATATAATTTAATAAAGATAATAACAATGATAACAATAATAAACTACATTATAATTATGAGGCACTACTCTTGTAGAGACTCTAACTCTCTGACTCTGACTGTGACTCTGTGTTTGACTGACTCTGTCTGTCGAGACCTCTAAGTGTCTCGTTATATATTAGAGTGTGGCCCCTTATCCTAGTGACCTGGTTACGAGATAAACACAATGTGGTGAAATATCATAACGCACCGAGGTCGTGTGACGAAATGGGTATTTTGTAAATACATGACCTGGTTTATTTATTGCACTATTTATAAATATGTCCCAATACCTTATATACACAACCTGTCAGAAAAAATAAACAAAATCTTAACACCATATAACATAAAAGTTGCCCATAAAAACTCCAATAATCTCAAAAACCTACACACAAAATTAAAAGACAAAATACCTACATTAAAGAAAACACACGTTATTTATGCGAAACAACGCAATATCTACAAGAACATTGAAATGGACACAAATTTTCAAGCAATAGTACAGCCCTAAAAAACATAACACTAACAAAACACCCTTTCGATTTCGATAAAACCTTAATAATTACATAAGAAAAAAATAAGGCAAGCAATATATTAGAAAGCATCCATATACAAAAAACAAAAATTCCATCACTGACAGAACAGATATAAACAACCTGTCAACAATATACCTGCTCATTATATAAACCCTCCCTCGACTATTAACAATATAAACACACAAAAATGAAATTTTAAAAAACATCTCCGAGAACAGATTAAACATTGTTTTCATGAGGATAGAGCGTAGCAGTAGCAGGTATTATATCATTTTGCAACAACTGCAAATACAGAGCCGAAGTTAAATTGCCATTGATGAAAAAGGGACCGATAATATGACCGCCTAGAATGCCAACCCAAACATTAACCTTTTGGGGGTACTGCGTATGGTGCTCCAAAAACCAAGAGGGATTTTCCGATAAACAGTATCTGCAGTTATGTCTGTTTACTTCACCGGTAAGGCAAAAAGTAGCTTCGTCTGAGAAAAGAATATTTTTGACAAAATTTTCATTATTATTGCAAATATTTAACATTTCTTCAGAAAATTGTAATCTCATATCAAAATCATCTTCCGTTAACTCGTGTACAAGGTGTACCTTATAAGGTTTATACTTTTCACTTTTTAAAAACGACACGATCGATGACTGTGAAATATTGAAATTGGCCGCTAATTGATTGGTTGATAAATGGGGATATTCAGATACAGCCAATAAAATATCCAGTTTGTTATCATCGCTTTTTGCTCTTCTAGGTCTACCACTCCTTGGCAAATCTTTAACGTTACCCGTTTGTTCAAAGCGTCTTAAAGTTTTACCAACAACGGATTTAGAAATTGGATTTCTATTTGGATGCGTATCATTAAATAAATTACTAACGTCTTGTAAACTTCTGCGTCCATCTCCATAACCCAACATCATAAGTATTTCAATTCGTTCATGTTCACTTAAACTCGCCATTGTTAATATTAACAGCAACAAATTGCACAAATGAATTATTTCTGTCAAAGATTTGACGTACACAATAACCACTGATAAAATTATGTCGCTCGAGTTTGTTTATCGCTACGCTTCTGTCTATCTGCGATGTACCGAACATCTGTTAAACACATGAACCGGCTTTTTCTTATAAAAAAGTTATTAAAATGAATTTTTAAAAAACCAAAAAACGTTTGTAAAGAGAAAAAAAATCTCTATCGAATGGTAGAGTAAAATTTACTAGTTCCCATTTAAAAAAAATGCGCGGATAGGCGTAACTAAAAAACAATTGAAGAAAAAAAAAATTCAAATATTCTCAAATGTAGATCAAAATATCCTAACAAACTTTTATATTGAACATAATTCCCTAAAATGAATATTAACGACAATAAATCGCCGTCTCCATACTTTTAACTAACCCTGTATATACCGAATTCTTTTTTTATTATTACACATAAATTTTTCCTATGTGTAGCTTTAAAACGAAAATTGTCAATGCGTTAGCGGCATAGTAGGCAACCAGTCATACATTTATGTTTCAACGAGCGAGAATCATGTGCTTTTAGCAAAACCAGTGTTGCCAGTGCTATTACAGATCTATTTTAATGCAAATAAAAGTTAGTTCAAGGGATCTACTATTTTTTTTTTGTATTGAAAAATTTAACTTTCCAGTATACATGAAACTTTTTAAATCTATTACGAAACTGTTAAAATTTATCACGAAAGTATAGTATAATATGTTTCGGCAATAATACGTGTACTGGCAACAGCTGGTAATACAGAGCAAAATAAAGCCACGAAGAATTAGATTATGTTCAAATATTATACTTTATCCTGTAAATGGGTTTTCTGTTGAATGAACAAAGAGTATTACCATTACTAAAATAAAGTAACTGTAATCTTGTGTTGGAGTTTGTACATCCCACCTGAAATACAGTATTTTTACTATCATTCAGAAAAGGCAAAAATATCGATATAGTCTTGTTAAAGATTGTAGATCTAGGATTGCACAAAAAGTTTTCAGTTCATTAACATAGAATACAATTTTAAAGGAAGCTATTAACATTAATCTATTTTATAACTGTATATGAAAACTAATATTCGATATTACTTATTATAAAAATCTTTATTTCGTGTTAAGTAAGACTATCATTTTAAAAGATGCGGATGCATAAACTGACCAAACATTTAATTAAAAAAATTAACTTCTAAAAGTTTCCAATTGCTATTTAAAAAAAAACAAAACAGTTAATAGTGCAATTATGACTAACGTCTCTTTGTACTGTAAACGAGCGATTAAATAATACAAAACTAGGACACAAACACTGTTAAAGAGCTAAAAAAAAAGAACAGAACAAACACGTCGAATTGAGTCGATGTTAAAAAAGAGATTCTAGCCTATGTTGACCGTAACACTCTAGAACGCCACCTTTCAATTAACGCGCGAAGTACACATCAATCAACTTAGTATCAATATCCGCCGCGAGCTCTGATGCATTACATATATACCTCGAATATCACTTCTGCATTCGTTCGTTTTAGCCGCGTCTCTTCCCACTTTAAATCTCCAACGTTCAAAGTGTATTTTCAAATTGATCGGTAAGCGGTAAGTTACCGTTGCCCCGGAACCTAGATACGTACGTACGTATGAATGCTCCGAGTAAAATGCAAAAGTGTATGGGACCATTATGGAGATCCGTTAGAATCGGTAACGCCCAGTTTGTGTTGCCTTTTATTATACATACAGGTTGGAATCCGCTAAAACCATACACATTATGGTAATGCACTTGTATGGTGATTTTTGCGCAATTATCATCAACCGAAAAGGCGTCACTTTTAAAGGAATACGAACGATCTGGGAAAATGGCGAGAATCTAAGCTGTAGTTATAGCCTAACTGTATAAAATTTAGTGTAAATGAAGACTATTTGAAAGGTTTTTACATCAAATAACATCGTATCTCGAATTAGAAGTAAATGACTAAGACATTAATTCAATAAGGTGTCCAATTACGGTTACTTTACATTATGACTTAACACACCTTTTAAAGATGTCTCATTTTGAACCGTAGGTCGTCAACATGGTGCTTTTAGCAGTTAAACAACGAATACTTTGTGTGTTTTATGGAAACAGGTGATCATATTTACGATTACATTAAGGAAAATTCGCAAAAGATTAGGATGAAACGAAACTCCTGCAGAGGTAGCAGTTTGTGCCTTAATCAATAAATTTGAGGAGACAGGCTCTGTTATTGATAAGATAAGGCAACGCGAACACGTTTTCGTCGTGTCCGGTAAATATTGCTGCAGTGAAAGAAAATGGACTTGAAGATTCAAACACATCAATTTGACGTTGTTCACAGCCATTGAACCTTTCAAGAGTCACCACGCATCAGATTTAAAAGAAAGATCTGCATCTGACTGCACACAAAATTAATTTTACTCAACAATTAAAAGTTAGTACACATTAGAGCGCCTGGTACAAATTCGGCGGAATTTAGCGGTATGATTTTATTTATAGCTATATCTAGACTTATTATTCCCCACATTTCAATATACATCGCGTACTGATATATATCGACATACTGATATATGGGTTTATAACATCACAAGTTCAACCGCCTCGCGTCGAGATCTACGCTTAAGTAAAATATAAACATCGGGCCGGCGAACACGACCTAACACAATGCATACAATGAACCTGCTTATGTTCGAATTCGCATTTTTTCTTTTGTAATTGGGTGCGTCTCGTAAAAAAAAACTTTTCGCAAACATCTCTCAAAATAAGTAATTTCTTTGTTAATACTTAAATCTTATAACTCAGCATTTTTGTTAATATGTACAGTCTGTACATATTAACAAAAATGCTGAGTTGTAATTTCATACGAACATGTGTTCTTTATAAAACTATTTTTAAATGTTCGGACGTATATCTTAATTTATACTGAGTAGGATTCTGGAATGTGGGGGAAATCTGACAACTCTAGCTATATCCCGCAAATGTGCATCACTAATTGCCCGTGCCCATTGCAATTCTATTATTCGTAAACCATTAACTCCATACTTTACGAAATTGTCACGGTATGTTAAATGAAGATCCCGATGTTTACACAGTACGTTATATTTCAGTTTACACATGAAGCTTGAACGGCAAACATTTTGCTAATAGTCCATTGCAGTGTGGCAAACCGTGGAAAATAAGAAAGTAATACATATTGATCGAAAATTATTCACATATGATATCAATTAAAATATATCTAATACTTAAAATACAAAATTATTTGATAATAAATTCTATGACAGTGTAAGAACAATAATTAACTTAATCAACATTATTTTACTCGATTTAATCTAGTTTAGTATTATATTTTATATTTTATCATACTGTATATTTCATTCTTCAATCAATTGTTCCACATATCCAGATCAGTTAAATCTGTCTAAATAATAGTTCATTTGCTTATTCTACGTATTCATATTAATAGTTATGGTCTATTTTTAAACTAAGAGGAGTAAATGGAAAAGCCACATTTACACTGTAAAAGTTACCAAATAAAATATAAAATTGTTTGAAAGTTTAGTTAATATTACCAGTAGAAATAAAATTAATTGGCAGCGGCCATAGCATGCTGAAAAGGACCGGTTCTCGTCCGATCACCGATGTTAAACAGCATCGGCCGGGGTCGGTACGTGGATGGGTGACACGCAATTTTTGCATAACGTAATCCTACCTCTGAAGCAACCAATCACGCATAGTAATTTTGGCGCGATTAATTTAAAACGCTCCTCTTAGTTTAAAAATAGACTATAGTAAGCCAAGAGAGTATATCACAGACATCAGCATAAATATTATGAAATCCTAGACCTACATGAGTACCTACGTGAGTATTTCGATTCAGTTACAACTAATTTAATTGATGAGAATAGAATAACGATAGACTTATCTCATATTAAACAAAATGATGAAACATTTTTTTCTTGTTTCCAACTGATGAAGATGAGATTCGAAAGGTTGTGGCTGGACTTAATAATACATATTCATCGAGACCGGGTGGTATTAGCACGGTTCTCATAAAGAGGTGTTTAGATGGAATTATTATTCCACTAGCGGTTATAATAAATAACTGCTTCAGTAAGGATTCATTTATTAGTGACTTGAAAGTTGGGAGACTTATTCCGGTTTTCAAATCTGGATCCACATACCTTGCAAGTAACTATAGACCTATTTCTTTATTGAGCGTATTTTCCAAAATTATAGAAAAAATAGTAGCTATTAGATTGACAAAATTCCTAGAGCAAAATAATATTTTGAATGAAAGACAGTTTGGTTTTCGCAAAGGTCGTTCAACTATATCCGCAGTAACAGCATTCTTGGATGATGTGTACAACAATTTAGAGACAGGACGGACATGTGTGTGTGTGTGTGTATTTATAGACTTAAGCAAAGCATTTGATTTAGTAAATCACAAAATTTTATTAGAAAAATCAGCTCGATATGGCATCAGAGGTTTGGCCTTGGACTGGTTTCAGAGTTATTTGGAGGACCGTTCAAGTTATGTGGAAGTAAAGGGAATTAAATCGAATTTAAGTGAAATAGGGAGAGGAGTACCCCAGGGACCGCTTCTTTACATAATTTATGTAAATGATGCACCAAACAGTAAAATGGTGATGTACGCGGATAACACGTCATTGCTTGTAACGTGTAATAAATATGAAAATGTAAGTCATGCTCATTGAATATCTTGAACGGGTATTTTCAAAACAATGCTTTGTACTTAAATAACACAAAAACAAAAATAGTCGAATTTAGTGCAAAAAAACGCGAGAGGAATTGTTCACAGTTAATTAGAGTAAATGGTGGTACTGTTGCTCAGGTAGACTCTACAAAATTTTTGGGTATATATATATAGATGAGAACTTCTCTTATGGTTGTTTGCATACCAATCGGTAGTAACAGTTCTTTGATCTTGTAAAGAAATTGTTGCTACATGACCTGCTTTCGAGGCAAATGTCCCGACCATCTTCTTGGAGACACTTCGAGAACGGATGCTTTTGTCGGCTTTTCTTCACCTTGGAACACCCAAACAGACGATTGGCGTTTATTTTCTGACTCGTATGAGTAAATCCTATATTCATCACCACAATGTTGTACACGCTTTTAGCTTCCTGCGTTGAAGCGGTATAGGGTTTTTTGACTCCAATTCACCCTAGCTGTTTTCTGTGCTTCGGTCAACAGATGCAGTATACAACTGGAAACAATTTTTTTACACACAATTCTTCATGCAAAATTTTTTGAATTGAGGTCTTTGAAATTCCCAATGATGTCTCAATTTCGCGATATGTCACATATCGATCATCGTTGATGAGCTTGCTCACAGCATCGACGTTTTCCTGAGTGACTGTCGTTTTTGGTGAACCTGCTCTTGGATCGTCGCTAAGACAAATCCGTCCCCGTTTGAATTCTCCATACCAACAAGAAATTGTTAACTGATGTGATACTTCATTACCGAAAATAGAAACCGACTCGGCGAGTCATTTTTGTTGAGAATACTGTCTTCGAAAATTATATTGCGCGAAAATTTTCACGGTTTAATTCCATTTTTCGACTAACTTGTCAACTTTGACAGTTCATTGTAGCTACAATGCTTCGTTCATTTTTAGTACTGATATTTGATTACATTTAACACATAAATATTACTTATTCTTTACATCTAAGACATTTCATACTAAATTAACTCGAACTTCTTAACAGTATTTATATATGATTGTATCAAATTCGAACCATGTGGAACACCTGATGAAGGACTAAATACTGCGAGTAATATCCATATAGTCAACCGACCTCAAACGAAAATCCAAACAGCATTGAATCAATCAACCAAACCAAGCACGAAAAAAAACAAAAGGGTCTAATTTGGCTAACTAAACAAAGTGATCAATGGAGTCAAAGACAATCGTGAAGTCAGTATAAATTACGTTAACCTGAGAATGAGCGTCCAATGCCTCACTAATAAACGACATAATTTCATCCAAATTTGCTGTTGTTGATCCCCTCATAATAAAGTTATGATGTTGTGGGCCAACAAGAGTATGCAATCCGTGTAAATCTGTTGATAAACAAGATACATAAAATCCGGTTTGGTCTCTATTCGATAATATTAGAGTTCTTTCTGGTTCTTCTGGTTCTTTCTGGTATTCAATTGTAATTCTGCAAATTTTTAAAATATCAGGTAGTATGGACGTTGATAAACTCCTATTGAATAATATACTATTATTACGTAACAGAATAAAAAGATTCAGAAGAACCATAAACTCCAGAAACTTTTCAATAGTAATATCACAAGAGAGTGAGAATATATTGAAAATAATTCGACAGATTTTCGAAAACTTGTTGCTAGGGAATAGACACGAGAGCCCGTAGGGCTCGAGTGGCTATTCCCGAATGGCAACAAGTTTGAGAAAGACTGGAGAATTATTATCTAATTATTTCTCACTCTCGAGTGGTATTCGAAAGATTATTTTTTAATGTTTAAATAAAAAATACAGCATAAAAATACAACGTTTTAATATTATTTCTGTACATTTACAAAATTAATTAGTGTTAAAAATTTGTATGTGAAATACACAATTATTGTAAATGTTTTGTCCGTGAGTGGTGGATTTTACAACATTCTTCTGTTCTGTTGTGTTAAAAGTTATAACTTTTCCCTTGTCTCTAAGGTTATTAATCAAACTTGAATGATGTTCATTATTCAACTGCAGGTACGGTTTCAATGAACTAGATGAGCTGTGGCCCGTAATTTTTATTATTTCCTGCTCGTTAACACCTGCTTTCGCTAGATGAGATACTGCACTTGACCTTGAAGAATGGTTCGTAATTTTTATTTTTTTAGTGTCCAGCCCAATCATGTCCGCCGATTCTTTCATCCACTTCGACATTATGTTCACCCCCAACGGCATATTTTTGTACCATCCTGAAGAAGACGGTTTATCCCAAGCAATGTTTACTGTTAAAAAAAGTCTGTCAGTTTTTATATGTTCGTTCCTCTTGCTTAGCAATTTCTTGAGCAATCGGACAGGACACGCATCAGGCTTTTCAGTATTTGGTATTAACCATTTACTATCAGTCAACTTTTGTGCCCCACCTTGCGCTGTTTTAGAGAAAACCGGATTATACTCTACTCTTCCAGTGGCCAAACCAGCATTGTCTGTTTCTTCTTGAAAATAATGCACTAAACATTGACAACCTTCTCCCCCACGTCATGCTAGCTCATATGAAGCAATGTGATAAAAGCATTTTTGCAAACCGAAGGGTGTCTCCTCGTCGTAGCGTTTTATTATTTCCATGATTTGTTCATTAGTTAGAATTGCAGAACTTTGCTTCCTTTTTTCTGGCACCTGTTGTAATATCTTACGTTTTGTATTTCTGGCTTCTCTCGCAGATTTAAATTCGATATCTTTAAAGGGGTCTAATTTTCTACTAAATTCGTTGTAGTACAACCCTTGCATTAATTTGGCGGTTTTATTCCACATTGTTTTAATAACGGCTTCTTTGTAATCTTCTCCATTGCACCTTTTCACATTAAATCCCCAGTCTTTCAAAATGTTTGCCAGTTTTGTGACTGGTGTATTTCCTTCTAATTTGTAACCCCGTCGCAAAATGATTGGAATTGTTTCCATATTGAATTATTACTAACCATAGTATTTTTGCACGAATCTTCTTTAATCTGTGCGTTTATATCTTCCACTGATGATGAAATAAATCGCTTATGGTTCATTGCTTCCAATTTGCAATAATACTGGTGACAGGTGTCAAAACTAGAAAATACGTTGTCGACAAACAGAAACAAAATTCTAGAAAATATTCTCGGGAGAATAATGTACTAAGATTATTCTCACTATAATAATATTGTGATTGCACAGAATTAAACACGTGTCCGCAAATACTGCTAAACGATTGGTTAATAAAATTATTAAAAAATAATCAAAACAAAATTTTATTATCAAATCTGATCAGATTCACTTGAACTCTTGATTTTTACCCGGTACAATACAATCATAAAACATCATGACAAAGAAAAGGAAAAAGCGATGATTGCCTCGGGTTTCCACAAAGTGAAATTGTATCCGAAAGAATGAAATTCCATAGAGAGTTCTTGTACCGGTATCTAACACGTACATTTCCACCTAAAACCGGTACATTTCATTAAAACCGAACGTTCACAGCTCGAAAAAGAATCGACAACGGCGCGGCGTGAATCCTCGTGACTTCCCTGGGCTTTCACGTTTACGCCCAAAGGTTATAACTTTTCCGATCCAGAGAATAACCGTTGTCGATAATGAATAGTTGGAATAATCGTTGTAACGAAGAGAGAGTGTATATTGGACGCTTTCGTCAGTGTTCATGTGTGTCTGTGTGTAGGGTGGCTTTTACAAAATGGTTATTAACCGAATGTACCTTATTAGGGTCTGCGAAAACGGACGATCGTTAAAACTAACAGTGTTTCGACCTGTTCCCTCCCGTCGTTACATGAGATAATTGACAAGAATTTATAAAATTTATGATTCTCGCTCGGCCGACGGGGAGAAGAAAAGCACAGGATGTTGTCTCGTTTCGGTGTAGGAATTACAAGAAAAAATATGATCGGGAAGTACGCGGTAGGAGGTCGATCGAACACAAGTGACTCTCCATATCGGTTGCTCGCCGATTAAACTAGACATTAATTTCATCGTTAATGAAGAATTTCTGAATCTTTATTGCTTCTAGGAAGTTAAGCATGCAACCGGCTAATGCGATACCCGGTACAACAACGATTTTTTTTTAATTTTAATTGACTCTGTTTGCTTATGAAAGATTTTAATAACCAATCCAGTTACATAATGTAAATAGCCAATTGGTATTCTACGATACTATTTGCAGTGTGATTGTTATTTACTACTAGTAGTATCTCAATAATATAAAATGATTTTACTCTTCTCGCTTGCATCTCGATTGCAATCGACCAGTCGATCGCAGCGTCGGCTCGTGCATAAAAAATGTGGGGGTTGCAAATTTAGTGAATAAAAATACTTTTTACAGTAGGTAAACAAGGTAGGTCACTAAGTATGCTTTATTAAAAGTTATTTTTGCTAAGGTACATATAAAGAAGAAAAAAAGGCTTTTAAAACTCACTGATTCTGATCCTGACTTTATTGAAGCAGAAAATTCATGCGACGATCTTTCGCAGTAGCAAATTTATCTATAACCCTTTGATTAAAATCTGGAATACTTTGGATAAAATCCTTTTCTTGAGAAAGCAACGCCAATGCAGAAAGTCTTTCTTGTGCCATGCTGTTTCTTAAGAAAGTTTTTATTCTCTTCAAAGTAGAAAGACACCGCTCCGCTTCAGCTGATGACATCGGAATTGTAATTAGAATTTTTAAAAGTTTTAATGTTTCACTAAAAGTCGCACTTAGTCCACTTTGTGAAATGATGTCATAAAGAGGAAGCTAACCCGAGATTGATTTAAATTCTTCCGTTTCATAAATTACGCTTAGTTCAGTACGGAATTTCCGTTCATCAAAGTATGGGTAAGACTTAATTGTTTCCTGAAAGACATTTTCAGGAAAATGGAGGCTGTATTGATTAAATTTATCAGAATAAAATAGAGACGTTGCAGTTAAGTGTCCAGTAAAGCTAAACCTATCTTTGGCTTGACAAATAATAATATCACAAACTTCCTTTGCTTCTCGTGTATATTCGTTTCCATCGATCTTACGTCGTTTTGAAGTTGATGAGCCGGGCCCACTGTCACTTGTATCCGAAGTGTTCGTTATATTATTTCTGATTTGAGCTAACCGAGTTTCAAATGATAATATATATTTATTGGCCATAAGGGAATCAATTTCTCTAGTTTGAAATTTTGCATATAATATATCTACTTGAGGCATTATCTTGTAAAATAGATTTAACCAGAAAATAAAACTCTTATTAGTAAGAAGCGTAATATAACCTGAAGCTTGATTGATAGTAGTGATATTTACAGTTTTACTTTGATTCAAAATTCTTCGCATTGTTTCTATAATTTCTTCTCTGTGTTCAAACACAGTGGCGACAATTCTGGAATTAAAATTCCATCTGGTTGGGGCCGAACGGGGCAGCCGCTTTTTAACTGTTTCGTCCAATATTGCAACTCTTTGAGAACTATTTGAAAAAAAGGTACAAATTCCTTGTAAATTTGCAAAGAATATACGGACATTAGTGTTGGCAGAGGCAGCATTCAACATAACTAAATTTAACTGATGCGCGTAGCAGTGCACGTAAGCAGCGTATTTATAAGTCTGTTTAATACGTGCCTGTGTCCATTATGCGATCCGCCCATGACGGCTGCCCCACATATGTCTGGGCAATCAAATTTCTTTCGTTATCTTTAATGTGTGTTTCTAGTTCTGCAAGAATGATTGTAGAAAACGTTTTCGCGTCATGATCTGACGGCGCTAAAAAATTCCAAAATCGTTCAACAGGCTTACCTTTAGCTATATACCTAAATACCACGGCCATTTGATATTTATTTGATACGTCTGTAGTTTCGTCAACTATTACAGATAAATAATCCGCTTCTTTTATTTCTTTAGAGATTTCTTCTTGACACACACTGAACATTGTTTGTAAAACTTCATTTTGGATAGTTTTAGAAGTATACTTGAAACAGTAGCGTTTTCTAAATGGGCTTTTTAACGCAATGTCCAATTCAGCACTAAAATTTATTAAACCACGAAAAACACCCGGAAATTGATTCATCATGTCCTCTCAGCGCAAGTTCAAAAGCTCCACAAAAACGTACACAATTAATTATAATGTTCAGTACATATCGATTGTACTTAACTTTCTCGTTGTGTAATGCTATATTTCTTCGATATGCACTATCCATCTGAGCAGCAATATCCACATTCCCAAAAAGCGATAATTGGACTACATTTTTCATATGCCTTTGTGATATACTGTGTTTTTTAATTCGATCGCTTGAATGATTTAAATCAGTTAAACCCATTTTCGTCCATAATTCTTCACCTTCAAATAGTAAGCAAGGAAAGCAGAATAATGCATTTTTTATACTACAACCGCAAATCCACAAACGTTTATTATAAATATCCTTATTAAATCAGTCTATTAAAAGTTCGCGTCTTACTGGAAATCGTTTGTTTCAGATTTAAATTCGGAACAGGTCTGCCCAACCGCTTTATTTCAATTTTTTCGGCATACGTTCTTTTATAGAACGGATCCACTATTAAACTCTGCACTGAATTCATTATTATTTAAAAATAAAGAGCATAAACACTTTTAAACACACAAATACAACTTTTTTATTCGCATTTATACCGTTGCACCGTAAGCAAGAAATACGTCTAACGTTTTGGTTGCACTGCGGCTGCAACACTATTGTCGTTTATGGAGATATACCCGAAAGACGTTCGACAAAGTTCGTCAGGCGTATAGGGATATATACGTTCGTGGATTGCAATGAGTCTGCAAACCAAGTGTGTTATTCTCTCATTTATTTAACGTATTCATATCCAATTAGATATACCTATTATAAGTAATTTATAATAGTTCAATTATTCTGTGAGGTAGTACAAATTTTTAATTTATAATTTAAAAAATGTAGAATTACGCTTTTTTTCATTAAATTAAATCTATTAGTTTTGGTGGTTGCGCAAACTTGCAAACCATAGCAGAAACCGCCACTGGTCGATCGCCAGAGCCGGAATAAAAAATAATTACACAACAAATTCGAGTTCTCTCGAACGTCAACTCTAGTCCGTCTCTGCCTCTCATTGAAATTTGACTCCGGAGGCAATGCTACTGCGCAACGTTCGACGACCCTTCCCGGTTCTTCTCGAATTAGTCAGATTCATATAAAAATCCACGACGGCGCCACACTATGCCAGTCATAGCTGAGTATCTGAACGACACGTAATTTTTGAAAGGCAAAATGAGTGCGGCGAAAAAAAAGTAAAACGTACCATTTTAATAACGATTGGGAGGAAGAATTTTTGTTTATTATGGTCAAAGATAAGTGTATTTGTCTCGTTTGTCGATCGTCAGTGGCATTGCTCAAACGTGGGAACTTAGAAAGGCATTATAAAACTATGCTTAAAAACTTAAGAAAATGATTTGCCGCAAAAAAGTGCGTTAAGAAAACGAAAGGTGGAAGATTTGAAAAGTAGTTTAAGGGAGAGAAATCCATGTTTACTAGGCCAGCGAAACAATCAGTAGCCGTAACAATCGCGTCTTTTAACATTTCCTACATACTGGCGCAACACAAGAAACCTTTCGAAGATGGAACGGTAGTAAAAGAATCATTTGATTAAGCGGCTAATTTAATGACTTCAAAAATAAAACAGAGATTATATCTGCTTTCAAGGATGTTCAATTATCTCGGCAAACTGTTACTGGACGTATCGAAATCATGAACACAGATTTGGAATTCAAACTAAAAAATGATGAGGGGGTATTGATATCTAGTTTATGAATAGTTGACATTATAAACAAACAGAGAAGATTGTTGAAAATTGCATGAAACGCTGGAAATCAATTCGAAATGGATATTGATGAAATAGAAAAAGCCGTAAAAAATGGTAATTTTGTGCATATTTCATCATATACTCTTGGAAAAAAGTGACGAGCACACCCTGTATAATCTGAAGTGGTTCTAACGTTATGAAATTTAGTATGGAAGCAGTACTAACGTAGCATAACTTACCCTCACCTGGAGAGCGGCGCAGCCCTGCTGGGAAGGGATGCATTAATAGCGGGAGTACCCCCGCGAGCGGCGCGTAACTTCGCTACACGACGCGGCATGGAGTCAATAAGTCGTTGTATAGTAGCGGAAGGGATCTCCAACTATGCTGCTTCAACTCGCCTCCATAGCTCCTCAACGTTACCCGGGGGAGCCGGATAACTTTGAAGTCTCCGACCGATCATATCCCAGACATGTTCGATCGGATTGAGATCCGGAGAACGTGCAGGCCATGGAAGCATCCGTATATGGTTCTCTTCCACAAAGGTCTGGGCAACACGTGCAGTGTGCAGTCTGGCGTTGTCGTGCACAACGGGGCCGTAGCACCTCATCTACGTAGCGGCGAGCCGTCATCATATGCTGTATCCGCAGCAGACGTGTACGTCCACCATGTGTAATAGCACCCCATACCATAATGCCCTGCTGGCGGTGGATAGGGCGTGGTTGGATGCACTCCTCGAGGTGACACTCATCACGTCTCCGATGAACCAAAATTCGCGCTTCACCGGTGCTCAATTTGAATCTTGATTCGTCGGAAAACAAAATGTGCCTCCACTCGACAACCCACTGATGTCTAGCCTCCATCCACTGGCGCCGTGTACGGCGGTGTTCGCGAGTCAGTGGAATCCGCTGCAACGCACAGCGCGCTCGCAGTCCACTTTCTAGCAAACGCCCCCGTACAGTTCGCGTAGTGAGTATGTCTTCCCTTCCTGCTGGCCAAACGGCTCCAAGTTGCCTTGAGGAAGACGTACGCGACGCTAAAGCGCTATGCACAAGGACGCGATCCTCGCGTGCTCTTATCGCGCGGGGCCGTCCCACTCGCGGCTGAAGGCGCGTACGTCCTTGCTCCATCCATTCTCGCCATGCCCGCTGCACTGCCGATAATGACCGCTCGAGACGGCGTGCGGTATCAAGGAAGGAAACTCCTGTCATGTGCATCCCAACAATAATTCCTCGCTCAAATTCACTCACAATAACCGGATTCTCCCTCCCGGCATCGGTCTCCATGAAGACAACATATTGCAGCTGTCGGAGGCACTCAGTAAAAAATGCAGCTATAGAAAAAGTCAAAATTCGCTGTGCAAACTCGTCTAGAGGAAACCTTAATGCTCCGCTAAATTTACGCATTTATCTTGACACGTTCAGATTATACAGGGTGTGCTCGTCACTTTTTTCCATCAGTGTAAAAACGTTCAGTTTTGATATTCCCAATTTTTATTGCAAATAAACTTATGAACCCGAATCATGAGTTGTTCATTTTTATCCTGGAGTTCGTAGTTTCGTTTTAACAACGGAATTTAATATGTTGCTAGGGTTGTATCACTGATTTACATGATCGGCAACAGGTAATAGTATATTAAATACCGAGGCGGAAAGTGGTTCACTACCGTCGAGAGATAAGCAACTTTATCTCGAGACGGGAATGAATCTGTCCGCTGAGGTTTGTATACTATTTTACTCATGATCGGTTAATAATTAATTATTATATAAACTATTAAATCACTAAATTTCAAAAATATAATAGTATTAAATTTCATGACATTTTGATAAATGCTTTTGATAGGTACTGTTGCTAGGTAACGTAACAATTAATAATGATATTTTCTGACAGATTACTAAATTATTAATACAAAGGTATTTTTAATAATATAAAATATTACTAAAAATCTGGTGTGAGGAACACAAATGCAGGTTCACTATTAATATTTTCTGTGAACGTGTCCGAATATATCCTATCCCCAGAGACGTAGATACGTATTTCGCTTTTCTACAAGCTCATCGGTACGCCCCTGCTGGAGAAAGGATATTTCCAGACACATTCACTTCACTTCAAATTATTATCCAACGAATTTAAACATGTTCTTTCTCTAACAGTAAACAAACAGTCCTGAAAATTATAATGTAGTAATTTGAATTAATTCCAAAAGCGAATAAAGACTTGTGAATAGTTTTATTATAATTTAATTTGCTTATCTAAATGACACTGACGTTTCATAAATACTGAAATGACATTACCTAGGAAAAGTGACATAAGCTAGCCGGTAAAGTGACATAAGCTAGTCGATAAAGTGCTATACCTACCTCGGTATGTAATAACGCATTTTCTAGCCGGTTTGAAAGTTAGAAATGTTCAGTTCAGCAGCCGATCGTGAGTAAATGAATTTTACTAGACAGTAAAGACCATTTTGAAAGTAAAAAACAACAAATTGTTTTATTTATTTGCTTGTTTGACATTTATTTTATTAAATTTTTGACAAATTTAAATTTAAAAATCAGGCACGTGAACATAAAGTTGCAGAATTGTTGCCACCTTAAGAAAAAAAAAAAATTCAATCATTTACAAGTGACGCGTTAGATTTGTTTTATATATACTTGTCATCAGTGTGATTTGTTATTGTTTTGTATTTGTTTATTATTACATTATTTATGGAAATAAGCTATTAATGTGTAATTATGTTTTTAAAAGATTCATAATACCCTTTTTTTGCAGTTATATCTTAAGTAAACTGAAAATAAACTAAAATGAAATAAATATTGTGAACCAATTTACCAGATTCCTATGCGATTCCTATATGGAAGGAAAAATTTATTTTAATATTTTATCAACTTGATGTTGGCGGTTCTAGCAAATAAAGAACAACACTGTATACAAATTCAACAAATCAGTCTTACAATTAAAGTATTTCCTAAGTAAATATTCACCCTAAAAAACTACTTAAAAAAGTTACATTCGCTTCAAATAAAAGGCGAAGATCGTGCCAGAATTCATCTCCACACCATCGCATGCCGTTCACCTTTCACAAGAATTCTAAATTATGTATTCCCATTTGAGATCAAATACCATACAGACGGATTAACTGAAAGTACACCTATCTAATGGCTTCGCAAACATTGGCGATGAACAGTCGTGATATCGACTATAAGCGATGTCGTAAAATGAAACTTACGCAACTTACAATTGAAAAGAGAACACATAACCTATATTTTATGATAGTAAGGTACTTATATAAGGTGCCTTTACTGTAAACGTTTGTTGCATGCGAAAATTACATTAACATCTCTGAAGAAATCTAAAAATTTATTTAAAATATTTGGTTCGTAACTTGTAATACTTAATCTGTTAATTGGTGTTGTTATAAATCTGTGTTCATAATAGTTCCACTCAATATTATTTTAACTATTACATATACAGTGCGATTGTAAATGTCTGAAGACAGTTCAAATTTACCGCCGTAGTTTTTAGTGTAATTCATATTTTGACATTGGCTATTCTGTGGTACATCTAACAAAATCGCAGTGACGTTCGTTCATATATTTGTTTGGTTCTCGTATTTTCATATTATTTCCCTACTTTTATTTTCGAAATTTCTTTTGCATTTACATAAAAAAACTGTTCTTATCAGAACTATTATTCTATATTTTCCGTTATTTAGGTAAGTTTAATAGAAACCTCTAATCAATACAATTAAAATGATTGTTTTTATTTTTTAAGTATTGTAGCAGCATGCCATTTACGGATGAGCAGGATGCTTTTATTCTAAAAGCACATTACCGTAGTGGGACTCTTAGAGAAGACGGTGAATGGTCATATTCATTGCAATCTTGCCTGAATCAATTTCGGGAAAATTATCCTAACCATATTGTTTCATATAAAATATTTGCGCAACATAAAGATAGGGTTATCCGCCGCTTTGAAACTAAAAATTGCATTTGTAAGGTTAAATCTAGTGGTCGACCAACAGTCTTGACAGAAGATGTTGTTGATGATGTTAGACAACGGATTGTGGCAAGTCCAAACAAATCTATTCGAAAATTGGCTCCACAAACAGGTAAATGCATTAACGTTATTTTCATTACTAATTTTATTTATTCATTTAAGGTCTGTCATATAACACCACTAGAAAAGTTTTAGTACAAAATTTGCATATGCATCCCTACAGAGTAACTGTTATGCAACAATTGTTCAATATTGACTATGAACGTAGAGTGCAATATTGTCAATGGTTCAATGAATATTTAAATAATGATGATATTTTAAATGTGACATTTATGTCAGACGAGGCTTGGTTTCATTTATCAGGATATATCCATAGCCAAAATTATAGAACGTGGGCAACTGAAAATCCATATAATTATGTAGAAACCAGCTTGCATCCATTGAAAATAGGTGTTTGGATAGCCATGTCAAGACGACGAGTCATTGGCCCGATATTTTTTAATGACACTATTAATGCTGAGCGATATCGTACAGAAATACTGCAAACTTTTAAAAATCAATTACACGATGATGAATTGCAAACAGGATATTTTCAGCAAGATGGAGCTCCACCTCATGTAGCTCATGATACATTAGAATTTCTACAACAGTATTTCGATGATAGATTAATTAGTAAGGATCGTTGGCCATCACGTTCACCTGACCTAACACCTTTAGATTTTTATCTGTTTGGTTATTTGAAAACAAAAGTTTTTGAAAATAGACCTCATTCTATAGAATAACTGCAAGCAGCAATTGTTAATGAAGTTGACAATATAGATGAACAAGGACTCCACCGCATAGTCTCAAATGTTAAGAAGAGAATTAATTTATGCCTGGATGCTAATGGTGGACATTTTGAACATTTATTGTAGTGCTTTAGTTTTTTCTGAGTTAGGTTAACCATTTATAATATAACAATACTATTAAGCCACAATTCTCAAACTTCACAAGATTACTGAAAAATGCTATTATATGGTTTTCTGTAAATGACTCGTAGATAACTTTATATTTATATTTTCTTTCTAACTTACTTGTCAAATAAATGTAATAGATATATTGTATCTCTGGAACTAACTTAATATATTTTATGTTACAAATTGTGTTTTTGATTATATTTACCTTAATTATTAATGTGATGTACATTGATCTGTTTGAATAATGTAATGCATTAATTGTTAATAATAGTTACTATCTAATTTAATATTATTATGTATAGTGAGAATATTATTAATTTTGAATGAATTTAGTAGTAATAGCAATATTTAAAACACAAATTAATTTCTTATTTAATAGTGAACCCTCTAATACGAAACGCCACTGAAGAAAAATATTAGAAGCAAATTTTAAGCAGATACTAAGTGTGACCAACATTAAAAAAAAATGTTGGCGCTAAATTCAAACTATCCTGAATCATTTACAATCGCACTGTATATTAATAAACGTATATTATTACTTTTGGAATTGGCTGTATATTTATTACAATATTTAAATTTAATGTAATTCCGTCTTAAACAAAACGACGGTGCACAACTATTTTTTACTAAACTACGCGATATTTAATTAACCCTTAACAAAATAAAATAAAACCATATCTAACACAAAGTGTAATAAATTTAATAATAAACACACCCCGCAAGAAACTTGGTAACTAAATTTTGCAGACTTAAAGAAGAGGATAGAATAATTTCGTAAAAAATTAGTTAGGTTCTGTATTTAAATTGTTTCCAAATGTTTCTATCCAAACAATTTGATGAGGAAAAATACCTACATCATTCACCACCTAATCTCTTATTGTCGAAAGTCGTTATTTGTCGTTTCTCTCGTTATTTTTGTGAATTTTTGTCGTATTTACATTTGATTCTAGTTGTTTTTTTTACATTGTATCATAACCTTAAAAAATCGTTATTTTCACAAGTACTCAGATCTTTAAATGCATTTAAGTATTTTGTATTAGCGTTTAACGAATTGTTAATTATTTTCTATACGTAAAATTTTAAAGCAACATAGATATTGTTAAACAGAGCAGGGCAGAAAGAGTTTATCAGGCTAAAGAAATTTGATCATACAATTCTAAAATTATCTCCACATTATTGCATGCCTAATTCCATATAAATGGTATGGGCTTAAATAAATTATATTAGAATGACAATATACCATTTTAAAGTGTCTCCAAAGATATGTCGGCTTTAATAGATATACATACCATATTATTAAGTTTTATAATAATAAACTAAATATGTTAATCATTTCAAAAAAAGGCATATGCTTAATAATAGTAGGTTATACAACCAGTCAATAATTACGGTTATTATTTCCGAGAGCTGAATTTACGAACCGAGCCGCGAAGCGGCGAGGGACTAAGTCAGCTCGAGGGAATAATAGTCATTATTGCGAGTTAGTATAGACTACTTTATCTACGGCTAACTGAAAATTACTAAAAGAAAAATAAACATTATTCTATAATATCGATATGGCGCTTGACATTTTGAGAATTAGTAAAACGCTGAAGTTTATCGTATCAACCACACGTTTGACAATTCTAAGAATATCCGGGCCTGTTTATCTTTATGGTAACGCTTTATGGTAACGCTGGTAAGACTATGTTTTATTGGCGAAACACAGGGAATAAAAATACATAACGTTATTTTACTTTTTTGTTTAGTCGTACATAAAACAATTTTATTTCCAACCACCAACATAAATATTAGATATTTATGTTGGTGATTAGGATTATTACAAATATTTAAGAAACAGACCTTCACTAATACGAAAAATCAACACTTTTTTTTTGTCGTAGACTGAACTTTTGAAGCCACACATCGAAGACTACAAAAATAAACCTTTTATGAGGGAAATCTTTCCTTATAGAAAAATACAGCCAATGTGTAAAAAATAAGCTGTTTTTTTATATTTATCGTCTACTTATACATAAAACAAGAAAGAAATTCATTATTTATTACTTTATAATCTACATATACGAGGTGCATTCAAGTTCTAAGGCCTCCGATTTTTTTTTCTCCAGACTGGAAAGAGATAGAAGCATGCGCATTGTTTTAAAATGAGCGTGCGATCGTTGTGCGTTCGCCAATTGAAATTCATCGACAGTTGAAGGAGACATGTGGTGATGGAGTTATGGACGTGTCGAAAGGCAGAACATCGTGTGACAACAAACCGAAACAACCTCGGGCTCGCACAAGCCGGTCTGACGACATGATCGAGAAAGTGGAGAGACTTGTTTTGGGGGATCGCTGAATGACAGTTGAACAGATCGCCTCCAGTGTTAGCATTTCCGTGGGTTCTGTGCACACAATCCTGCATGACGACCTGAAAATGCGTAAAGTGTCCTCCAGGTGGGTGCCACGAATGCTGACGGACGACCACAAGACTGCTCGTGAGGCATGTTGCCAAGCAATGTTGACGCGCAACCAAGGCATGAATGGGACTTTCTTTTCGTCGATTGTGACAATGGATGAGACGTGGATGCCATTTTTCAATCCAGAAGCAAAGCGCCAGTCAGCTCAATGGGAGCACACAAATTCGCCGCCACCAAAAAAATTTCGGGTAACCGCCAGTGCTGAAAAAATGATGGTGTCCATGTTCTGGGCACAGTGAGGGCGTAATCCTTACCCATTGTGTTGCAAAGGGCACTACGGTGACAGGTGCATCCTACGAAAATGTTTTGAAGAACAAGTTCCCTCCTGCACTGCAACAAAAACGTCCGGGAAAGGTTGCGCGTGTGCTGTTTCATCAAGGCAACGCACCCGCACATCGGACTGACGTTACGCAACAGTTTCTTCGTGAAAACAACTTTGAAGTGATTTCTCATGCTCCCTACTCACCTGACCTGGCTCCTAGTGACTTTTGGCTGTTTCCAACAATGAAAGACACTGTCCGTGGCCGCACATTCACCAGCCGTGCTGCTATTGCTTCAGCGATTTTCCAGTGGTCGAAACAGACTCCTAAAGAAGCCTTCGCCGCGGCCATGGAATCATGGCATCGACGTTGTGAAAAATGTGTACGTCTGCAGGGAGATTACGTCGAGAAGTAACACCAGTTTCATAGTTTTCGGGTGAGTAGTTAGTTAGAAAAAAAATCGGAGGTCTTAGAACTTGAATGCACCTCGTATTTAACACTAATTTTTATTCTTCTTTTTACAGGCATAAAAATAAAATGTAATATTTAATCTAACCAGATTTGCGTATCATTTCATTTTTATACTTATAACTAGTTATAACAAGAAGAATTAAAAACTTAAGTAAATTCTCAAACAAAAAATTCAAAATATAAGTTAAGAGGTAAGTCAGTTCTATTTTAGTTCATGTCCTCGAATTCGAGATGGTGCTAAACTCTGTCTCAATTAAAGTCACTATAGATAATTCACTCAAATATAGAGTAGTAAAAACGCGTGATCACTGCATGATTTTTAAATACTGCCGTACTATTGGTTCTTATAGCTACATAGAAATCCCACAACAAACAATGTCAATCATCATCTGTGATTCTGTTACCTAAAGTTGTGACTCTGAGATTGTCTTCCATTTTGAACTATTTAATTTTTCCTTTGGTATTTTGTATTGTTTAGTGTTTGCGTTTCTTGTATTTGTTTAAATTGTTGTTATTATTATTCTCAGTCTTTTTTAAGGGTCAATTACTTATAGACATTCACAATTCATTATTAATTCACAATAACATAACTACCTATGCATTATTTTAACTATAAAATACTATTAAAAATCTTGTGTGAAGAACACAAATACAGGTTCACTATTAATATTTTTTGTGAACGTGTCCGAACACATCCCTCCCCAGAGACGCAGATACGTATTTCGCCTTTCTACCGGCTCATCGGTATGCCCCTGCTGGAGAAAGGATATCTTCAGACACATTCACAAAAAAGAACCACATCGCCATATCACAGAAATTATCCAGACCGAGCGTAGAAGTAAATTCAGCGCTGCCTGTTGTCAGACAGCCGAAGTACCTCGCCGGGCGAGGTACTTCTCTACACTCGCGTTAAAACGCGAGTGTTGAGAATTTTTATCAACCTTTACAATATAAAAACTGATAAAAGGTCACGTTTAAATACGTCAACAATTAAATACATATTGGCAATAAAAGCGGGTATCCAAAGCCAAGGGGGTTGTATCACATTTCTTCCAAATAAGAAGATTACTGACAAAGTTTGGGAAAGGTCTTTAAACGATTAGTTAACAAAAGGTACATACTTTTTTCATGTATCTGTTATTCTGTCTGTTATTTTTTATTATAATATTAGTTACATTATTTTAAAGTTTTTGCAGTGGTTTTATATTAAAATAAAGATTTTTTGCTGTTTATTTTTGTTAAAAATTGTAATACCTTTATACTAGCACAAATATCAATAAAAATACAATAGTTGTAACGCACGCCACATACACCTCAATCCGAACGGTGAAAAAGTATTTTTTTTATTACCAGCTGCCAAATGCGCACGCGCTTTATAGCAAAGTGTATCAAAAGTGTATATTTTGTAACTAACGAGCGTACATTTTGAACTTTAGCTGTTGGCAACACTGATCTACTCGTACCATATTGTAAATGGGTCTGTGCACGCGTTACAGGCTGGACTCCTCTTGATTACTCTATAGGTTAAGTCAGGCGCGGCTCGTGATGACGTATTTGGGAGTGCAAGTACAATGATGCGAGTGCCTCGTGTGTTTTCGGTGTTTACTAAGAAAACGTTACAGTTAGTACACGAGAATACACGAAGCACTCGCATCATTGTACTTGCACTCCCAAATACGTCATCACGAGCCACGCCTGGGTTAAGTGAATATAGTATAGATATATAACTTACCGCGATAGGTAAAGAACTTGTGTTAGAGAGAGAAATACATTTTGAACCCAAAATAGCGTTTATTGTAATGAAATGAAAAGATGTAATGACTTTATTGTTACATAAATACATTGTTCAAGCGATCAGTTTGAAGGGAAACGGGAAGACAACCGCAATTTATTTCGTCCTGATGCAATACGGAGAAATTGTTGGCTGCAAAAGTGTTACAGAAGAAAGTGCACTACCAGAAGCCAACAACTTGGAAGAGTTCACATCCAGTAAATGAATATGACTAGATACATCATATGAAAATAATCACAACTATTTATTCGTCTGGACTCAAAATTGCAGTATATTGCGATACTTTGTATATCTAGTGACTTTAATCTCAATTATTTATACTATGTCCTTGGAGATTTACCCGAGTCACAATAAAATTCCCATCCGTACTGCTTGTTCATAATCACAGCTCATTGTTATCTTGTGCTTATTACTAAACAGTGCATATATTACACAAAACGCCGAAAATAGCACTAATGAACAGAATTAGATTGTTGATAAGTTAATAAAGAAGGCTAAATTGCAAGACAAGTAAAATGTTCTCGTTCAAATGTCCACTGAACTACTTATATAAAATATAATGAAGTTCATGAAGTAATAGATAAATAAAAAAAATGGATGGAAAATAACTGCTTTAGGGCAGTAGAAAAAGTCTAAAATTTAGAAAAATGTCAGCAATATCTGTGTACCCAATCATACATAGGACGAACTTAAAATAAATCTAGGTTACAAAGATAGTTATTAGAAGAGATTAGATTATTCTAATTTTTCAATTTCAACGGACGCCAGTGCCTAAAAACACATTCCTATGAATTTCTTCTGGAACCTAATTCATCTACCTAGCATGGGAATGACAAGATTTAGATCGAGGTTTGCATCTTGTCGATAATAGTTTGATGGTCTTAAAATTTAACTCAAACTACAAGAAAATGTCAAATAATACTAGAGATATATGCTATAAACTTCTTGAGATCATTTAAGCTAATAAAATATCATTCGAAGAATATTTTTAGACATCGGTTACAGAATAAAATTAGCAATTTCTCATATCCATCAACATCTGATAAAAATTTTCAAGTGAAAAGTTATCACAATAACACAAAACTTATCTTTAATATCGCTTCATTCAAGTTTGAACTAGAGATAAAGTACATGAAATATGTATATAATAAAAGTTAAAATACAGCGATTAATTATTGAATATATGGGAAGGGTACGAACAAATTGAAATAAATAATTTAGTATTTTAAAAGAACAGCATTTGATTTAAAATAGTGAATATTTTCTACATATAATTTCAATATGCGTTTATATTGAGATGTATTTGCAAAAGTGTAAATCAATATAGCAAGAAGCAAAAGCATTTACTAAAGGACTTTGGATTTTTTATGATAAAAATTGTAGAAGATTGCTGAGTGCATAAACCTTAACAGTTTATGAAAAATTTTGTCATGCATATTGCTAAACACAGAATCTCTCACAATAAAAATCCTTAGACACCAACTATTGTGCTTGACACCAAAATTTTGTTTTAAATACTCATATTTGTAAAAATTAAACAAAATCGGGCAAGATCAATTAAAGAATATTAAAATATTTCCCATAAAATATGAACAATACATAAACATAACCTATTTCTACTTCCATTTTAAATGTTTGAAAGCATCTATATATTCAATAGTTTTCTTAAAAGCTTTCTTTAGATATATATATCTCACTTCAAGCTTTTTAGTATAAATACGTTTTCTATAATAAAGGCCATATAGTACATGCCTGACTTACCTTGTAAATGATCCAACATATATGACAGCAGCTTCTGTGTTCCATTCGGCTCACTATAAATCGACATAATCTCCTTGTTAAGGGGATTTCCCTGCAGTCCCAACATTATTAAATTAAACAATTTACCAAGTTCATACGGTAATATCCTCAATTGATTATTACTCAACAACAATTCCCTGTAAATAAAATATTATGTTAGGTACACAAACACAAAAAACGAGAGTATCTCTCTAACTTACTGCACTTTTAAAATTATCACAAAAGGAGGTAAAAATGCAGGAAAACTCAGTTTTCCTGTCGTTAAAGGATAATGTGGAGAGCCGGATATGTAACAGGGAGGTCTAGCACATTGACTAACAGGGTTTACACTGAAAATTGAGGTTAGGAAAATAAGTTAATATTATAATCCAATATAAATATGAAAATGGAATATGATGTACCTGAGATGAATTAAATCTCCGAGTTCTGCAGGCAGTGATCTGAGTTTATTTTGTGATAGATCCAATGTTCTAAGATTAACTAACTGACATATAGTTGGTGGTAATCTCTGTAAATGGTTATTCTTAAGATACAGGGCGGTGAGATTCTGCAGGTGAAACAGGTTAGGACTCAAATTCCTGATAGTCCCTGTTATCTCCAATTCTGTCCAAAGTGACTTCTTCCCACTGGCCAAATCCTCGGAAGTCATATATGTGTGCATCCTACGATTCGAACCATTATTTTCGAATTTGTTCTCTTTTGGGGTTCGGGGCATAATATATCCTGAAAGATTGCAGTACGTGCTCATTTTTATTTTTCTTTTTTCTTGTTAAAGTACACTAGAATTTTGACAACCGAATAAAAAAACAACAGACACAAGGCACTTGTTTACTAGCTGACTACTGACGCCTTACACCATCAATATCATACTTATTCTTGTGTAATCAGCATTTTTTAACGAATACTATTTTATTTTAATGTTTTTCGAAATTCGTTCAGTACTAGAGTTCAACAAACTACATCACCTAAATAAACAAGGCATGTCTGTTTTATATTTTGCGTCCACAAATGACACTTTGCAACCAAAAAGAAACGAGAATACACATTGCGATTAGTCCAGAACGATGTGTTTATATTTCGAGCGATTGTTGGCCGAAGAAGCGTTATGTGGAATTTACCAGAAAGATTTGAAGAAGAAAATAGTACGGTCAAAAATTCATCTACTACTGCTACTTTCTTCGTAATCAAACAACACAAACTATCCATTGAGTTCAAAAAGAACACCGAATTACCTTCATCTACTCCTTTGGTTATTGTATAAATGATATAATAGGTAAAATATATCCTCAGTGTCACTTCACTTGGTGTATAACAGTTTTCGCCATAAAAAAATAAGCTTCGACAAGATTATACTTCACGCTTTGACAGCACTAAAGTCCCTAAAAAAAATTCAACAAAAACGTTTAAAAAATACCATCATTTTAGTTTTTGGATTTTTTCCGGCCAATCTTCAATTTTAATTTCTATTTATCTTCCGTTATTTTTGTATTTTCATTTAGGCACTACATTTTCGAAATTTTCATCAACTTCCATAATAAAACAAAACATAGAAACAGCTGATATTTATTTTTACGTGCGCATAGGTAAGAAATAACAATAGATATTAAAATCCTTTACTATTTACGTAAAATTACATAAACAAACTTGTAAAGCTAATTCGTTTAAAATCATTCTCTTTCTGAGGTAATTTTCGCATGTGATAATGTTTAGAAAATTAATAGAATTTACAGATTTCTTTACATGATTAAAATTAATTAAATATACTTTTTCATACTCTCTAATTCCTGTTTTCAAGCGACAATTCAAAATTGACATGATCTTTCATCATTGATTGTTTCATGATAACCTTAAAAAAAGATAAGCTAAAAATTATATAACTAAAATATTTCTACAATTGCAATATATTGCAATATAATTATTTTTGCAATGAATTTGAAACCGCATTTCAAATGAAATATAATAATAAAAGTTATTAAAAAATTATATGTGTATTTTTTGTCCGCCAGTTTAGACTGGTCCGACATGTAAAACCCGTACCCTAATATATTAACAATGTAAGCCAGGCTTATCAAATTTAACATGTCGTATTTAATTTGTCAAATTTGACTTAAGTTATAGGTATTATACTCTATTTTTAAAGTAGAGAGACGAATTTCTGAACAGACCACTTTGACAGTGAAATCTCATTGGTTGAAAGCAAGGCCAAATTGCTTTCAACCAATGAGATTTCACTCTCCAAGTGGTCTGTTCAGAAATTCGTCTCTCTACTTTAAAAATAGAGTTATAGCATAAAATCAGAGTTTTTTAGTTGCGTAAACGGGACATATATATTCATACTGTTACTTAATAGACTTCATAGTTTATAACTACATATAAGCAAACGCCAATTAAGTTGGCACGAGGAGGGGGTGCGCAGAAGCCGTTTTTAAAAACGTCCACCCCCCACTACTCAAGAAATTGTCACAATGCATTTGTCATTGAAGTTTGACGGAACATCATGTTTGCTAGGGGATCATAAAGTTATACACGCTCAGAGGTTAGAATTATCTGACATTTGATGTAAAACCAAATACAAATCTCCCCACTACTTCTAATTCTGCACGAACTTACCCCTCCTCGCGCCAACTTAATTGGTGTTTGCTTATATGTAGTTATAAACTATGAAGTCTATTAAGTAACAGTATGAATATATATGTCCCGTTTACGCAACTAAAAAACTCTGATTTTATGCTATACTCTATTTTTAAAGTAGAGAGACGAATTTCTGAACAGACCACTTGGACAGTGAAATCTCATTGGTTGAAAGCAATTTGGCCTTGCTTTCAACCAATGAGATTTCACTGTCAAAGTGGTCTGTTCAGAAATTCGTCTCTCTACTTTAAAAATAGAGTATAATAGAAGTTGTATGGGATTTATATGTATATTATATAACGTGTGTTCATTTGAAAAGTCAATCTAGGTTACTTTGAAATTTTGATAGAATAAGACGCATATATATTAGTATGTGTTTGTTGTTCCGTAAACGTAAATCCAAATGACATTTGATAATGTCAATCACATTTGTTATTTATTTGTATGTATGGAATTGTCAAAATATACGACTTCGTAGGTTAAGCGGTAAATTTTAATTTACGACAAAATGTTCTTAGTAAATCACATGCTGCTAGATTGACTTTTCAAATGAACATCCGTTATATTTATTATGTCGCGCATGTAAAAAAAATAAAAACAAAAAAATCAATTTCACATGATTTCCAATATTTTCGCGATCTTTTAACGAGTTTTACATTTTGCTAAATTTATATCATGAAATTGAGCAAAAATGAACATTTCGAAGTTATATCCAATACTTAATTTAAAATTTGAAGCAAACTTGAAATAAAATACTGAGTCACTATAAATGATTGAAGCAAATATAATTTGGTAAACATTATCTCATTTAAATAATATGTAATACGTGTTACAATTATTAAAAAAACGGCAAAAATATAAGGCAAAAATATTCCAATAATAACTTAGGATATAAAATCAAGAATAAAATACAATTGAAGATTACGTGTATTTTATACCCTAACAGTCGACGGTTACAAGAAAATAAATTTATAAAATGTTTTTCATGAAGAAAAACTCTATTTATTGTCTTATTTTGTGTTTTTATGATAAACGAAAAATAGTTCATGAATACATTTGACTTAAATCACAGAGTTCTAAATTTCAGTAATTATTGAAAAGAGGGCGCTGTAAACAATGTAAATTTTATTATAACAGTGAAAACCAGAAATCAACAAACATCAATAGACAATAAGGAAAAGAATTTGTTATACCATATATTAAGTATTTAAAACCATAAATTCATTAGTTATTTCTTAGCAAATGCATAATATAAGAATTTTGTAGAAATAAATGAATTAATATTAAATAAAATTGAGTAATGATGATGGGCTGATACTTTGCAATAAAAGAATTCATAAAATATTGAAAAATCAAAAAAAAAAAAGAACTCGACAAAATGTATAAGAAATTGACATTTCTAACAGAAATGAGAAGAAAATATGTCTGGCGATCAAAAAACATGGAAAGCATATAAAAAATACAGAGGAACTTTTTATAGTTAGATAAAAGTATACGAAAGTATACTATCGAATTAAAAAAAAAGTGGCACGGTAGTGAAGTTATATGTAAAGACAATTTTTAAACATTTTAGTATTGTAGCGTTGCTAACGGACTTAAGATCGTAGTAACATGCAAAAGTTATTTTTGACACTTATATGTTATTTGACACTTATATATGAAACTTGACACATTATTTGAATATTTAAATTTGACGCCAACATTTAATATACATATATACATATCTACATTCACGCAGCCTAATTTAAAACAATTTAAAAAAATTATATACAGAATTAGTATGCTGGAGTTATGTCATGTTTAAAGTCAGCGTTTCTATACCACCATTGCTTAATATTTTTTTCAGTATGATCTATGGTATTTGCTTATTATAAAAACTCTAATATGCTCTGTAGTAATAAAAATGCATAAATGACCATATTTAGCTCCAAAAACTGGCTCCAAGTACATCAGCAGCATAGGTTTTTGGTGGCTTAATTGTTCTTCCAATTGTATATAGTTATCTAATAACCTTTGTTTAATTTGATTTTGATTCTATGACAACTTTGGCAATTGGTGTACCAATGTGGAATGATAACATTGATAACTAGCATTGTCCACAATAATTATATAAAATGAATTTGATTTAATTTTTTTTTGTAACCGATTTTCAAACCACTCTAAAACAATATTTTACTTTATTTCACCATGATAATCAGGATCTTTTGTTCTTTAGTAAAATATTTTAGATACTTCTAGAATGAATCTGTTTCTATTTCCTGTATTGTGAACAACATATCTGGTACCATCCATTCCGATGTTCCTAGTATGTTATCATCTTGTTATGACCTACAAACACTACAAATATTTTTGTTTCATATTTTTAACAAAAGTTTAAAGAAATGAAAACTTTGTTATAACATTAGGCAATTTCCTTGTATTATCTTTCTTCTAAGATAATCTAATTCAGTTCAATATTATTGTGAATGAACATATTCTACCATAGATGTTTTTTCAAATATTGTAAAATATAATTTAATGTGACTTGTTCTTTTCTTAATCCATATCGTAAATTGTGTTATGCACAGTGCGCGACATATAAAACCCGTACAACTCTTATGAGCATAAAATCAGAGTTTTTAAGTAGCGTAAACGGGACAAATATATTCATACTGTCACTTACAGACTTCATAGGTTTTACATAGTATGCTAATACATATAATTTAAAGTCAAATTTGACAAGACAAATAAGACATTTCAAATTTGATAAGCCTGGCTTACATTGATATGTTAGTGTACGGGTTTTATATGATGCGCAGTGTACTAGGTGGTCCATGATAGCGGGAGATTCTGAAAACGTTATTTTGAAACTAATCATAGGTTGTTATGGATTTCTTTGTTAAATGATTTGACATTTTATGCCATTCAGTAATCATGGAACGGTGTGCAACGTTCTTTTGTAATCAAAGCGTATTACAAAACTAATGACTGCATAGAAATTTCGGATTAATTTCAATATTCCTTGTCACGGGAGAGTTCCATTTGGTCACGCCATAAAAGAGTGGGTTTGTAAATTTGAAAAAAAAACAGATTAGTGAACAATATGAAACACACGGGTCCAAACAGAAGTGTCAGAACTTTGGATAACATTGATCGAGTTAGAACAGCTATACAGCGCAGTCCGAAACGTTCCAGTCGAAAACATAGGCAATTGGTTCGGCTAGGACGACTTTTCTCCGAATTTTACATAAGGATCGTCATTTCCAGCCTTATAAGATCCAGATTGTTCAAGCACTTAAGCCAACAGATCAGCCTCGTCGCCTGCATTTTGCTGAAAGGATGTTAGAACATGAAATTGATGTTCATAATTTATGGATGTTTGATGAAGCGCATTTCAATTAATCAGGCTATACCAATAAGCAAAACAGGCGTTATTGGTCTTTGGAAAATCCAAAGGTACTTCACCAAAAACCATTACACAGTCCGAACATAACGGTATGGTGTGCAATGTCCTCTATGATAATTATTGGTACCTATTTTTTAAGGATCAGGATGAAAATGCTGAAACAGTCAATTCTGCACGCTATGCCGCCATGATAAACCGGTTTCTTACACAGCAATTGAACCGGACTCCATAAAACAGACAGAATACATGGTTCCAACAAGACGGTGCTGCTGCACGTATCGCAAGGGTATCAATAACTGCTGCGGGACGAATGTTTACAGATCGCGTTATTTCTAAACATTGGGACATTGAATGGCCTCCAAGATTGCCAGACCTAACGGTGTGTGATTACTTTTTGTGGGGCTATCTCAATAGTAAGGTTTTTAATTGATAAACCATTAGATATTCCGGAGCTGAAAAGAAAAATTATTTAAGAAATTGCCAACATTTCGTTAGATATATTGCGGCGTGTTATGCAAAATTTCGTCAGACTTCAGAAGTTATAGAAAACGGGAGGCCACTTGCCCGGCATAATTTTTAATAAAAATGGCCAATATTTGTCTTTTTACTGGTATACTATGTTTTATTAAGTACAGTAGTACCCCGTTATCCGCTGACTCCGTATCCGCGGTTTCAGTCATCCGCGATTTACCTATGATGAGCAGAAAACGCGTTATATCAATAAATATAAAAGTTATAGGATCATTTGTCGATATATCGTCGTATATATGAGTCATCCTCTGAATTCGGCGCTCTCTTATGATAAGTTAAACAAGTTGGAACGTGCCTAAGGTGCCACTCGCTTTTACTTGTACATATAAACGCTCCTGTTAACTATGAGTTTAGTACTATTCGAATTGTCGGACAAGACAGTGCTTGCAATAGTTTTTAAATAAAGCAAGTAAATTTGAAAATCATTTTAAAATGGCTTCTAAACCAAAAAGAAAACGTGAAATGCTCACTATTAGTGAAAAAATAAAAATCATTAATATGATTGAAATAGAAAAAAAATCTATTGCAACTGTTGCTAAAATATACAATAAAAACGAATCTTCGATACGAGAAGTGTTAAAAAACAAAGATAAGATTCGAGCTAGTTTTTCTAGTGCACCCCAAACTGCAAAAGTTGCAACCACAATACGTAATAAAGTGTTACTTAAGGTAGAAAATGCCTTAAATTTATGGGTGGAAGATATGACAAGAAAACATATTCCTATCGATGGCAAAGTGCTACAACAAAAGGCATTGGTTTTATATGAAGATATGCAGACCCAAGATTATACTGAAGAGGAAGGAAAATCATTCACAGCAAGTAGGGGGTGGCTGCATAGATTTAAAACTCGGTTTAATCTAAAAAAATATAAAAATGACAGGGGAATCTGCGTCGGCTGATCATGTAGCTGCTGCCCTGGATCCAGAAAAATTTAAACAAATTATTGCAGAAAATAATTATCATCCTAAGCAAGTTTTTAACTGCGATGAGACTGGTCTTGTGTGGAAAAAAATGCCTCAACGGACTTATATTCATAAGACTGCAAAGAGTGCACCAGGCTTTAAAGCAATTAAGGATAGACTTACCTTGATATTTTGTACAAATGCAGCTGGTCATATGATTAAACCCGGACTTGTTTGCCGATCACAGAATCCACGTGCTCTTAAATACAAAGATAAAGCTTGCCTGCCTGTGTTTTGGCAATCAAATCGAAAGGCGTCGGTTACGGCTGTTCTATTTACACAATGGTTTCATCAATGCTTTATTGCGGAAGTGAAAAGATATTTGGAAAAGGAAGAATTACCATTTAAAGTGCTGCTGATACTAGACAATGCTCCTGGGCATCCTGTGTCACTAGGCACAGAAGATAAAAATGTTGAAGTGCTTTTTTTACCACCTAACACGACCTCATTGCTTCAGCCCCTTGATCAAGGTGTCATTAGATGCTTTAAAGCCATATATATTCGACAGGTTTTCGAAATGCTGTATACAATGGCTAACGAATGCTCTGATATCGGGCCCATGGAATGCTGGAAGTCATTTACAATTGCTGACGCAATTCTATTTATCAAAGGAGCGATGGAGGAATTAAAGTCAGAAACGATAATAGCATGTTGGAAAAATCTGTGGAATGACATCGTTCTTAGTTCTGAAGACACACATGATATTAATTCACATCTAATAACGATATTTAACATAGCGCAGAAAATAGATGGAGAAGGATTTAACGATATAACCCAAGAGGAACTCAGTGATTACATAAACGAAGAGAATCAAGTATTCACCAACGAGGAATTGGAAGACCTTGTGAAATCTTCTCCAGAAGCGAGTGACGATGAGGATGAGGGTCAACCAGAACTGCCAGCATGGACGCTTGAAAAATTTTCAGCGATATTTCGAACTGATCAAACATTAAAAGAACAGATAGTAGAATATGATCCAATAATGGAACGCAGTATAAAAATTACTCGAAACCTTTGGAGGATTTGTTTATTGAAATGAAAAGACAAAAACGACAACTACCAATAACAATGTTCTTTGAAAAAGTCGACAAAACTATCGATAATGCGCAGCCATCAACATCGTTTGCTTCGGATCTAAGTAAACAATCGACTGCTAACTTGGACTTGGAGGAAGATGAATGAATATGTAGCTCACGATGATAAAGTTTTTCTTGTTGTATATTTTCTTGTTGTGTATGTAAATATGTACTATATGTACATATGTATGAACTTATATATTTATTAAACTTAAATTCTATTTGTGCCACAGCACAAGAATATTTATTTATTTATTGTTTATTTATTTTAAATAAATATTATATAACTTATTTTTTCTTGTTTCATTGTTTTAACTTTGCTTCATATTTCATATTGTACTCGAAAATAAAGCGTTCGCTACTATCCGCGGAAGACCACAGAACCAAACCCCCGCGGATATGGGGGTACTACTGTACTGTTGCTTTTAGAATAAAGTTCTGAAAGTATCCCGCTATCATAGACCATCTTGTATATCTGCTTAATATCAGTTACATATTCCTTTTATTCTCTTCTCCTTAGGACTGGTCAACTTTCTATCACTTTCCTTTTATTGGCTAATTCTGCTTACAGTAACAAGACTAAATGACACAGCCTTCGCTAATAGCTAATATATGTATGTTTTGTTTGGAAAAAAGCATGTTGCCAAATTTCATATCTTTCTATGCCAATATAATAATCAAGTTAATTATTTGAACGCTAGTTTTACATTTTTTCAAGGTTAAAAAAACTACATTATTTTTCAATTAATCATTTATTGAACTTAAAAATAAAAGCACATACTCACATAGGTTTCGAGAAGTAAGTTATTGCAGCAAACAACGAGATATATAAATTATAATGATTCCTATTTTTACAGTTTCTCTTTATTCATTTTTACCGGTAATTTTTGTCGAGACAGTGTTTGCTGCAAGATTTACTTTACAATTGTTGTTCCTCGTTTTTGTCTTTATAACTGTAATAACGCTAGAAACTAGAAAATACCGACTTAAACCTTACGGTTACTCACCATTCACTCGCAACTATATAATTATAATAACATAACACGTGGAAGAATCGAAAAAAAAACTAAGAAAACAATAATTAAAAGTGAAAAAATGAGAAAGGAAAACAGAACAATAACGAATTTTAAGGATATATTTAGAAAACATGAATTAACATACTAAATGGTAATAAAATAAAAAAATATATATGAAAATTAATGAAACCTAATATATTACATACGATATTAATAACATTGCTTTTTCGTATTTTTTTTTTTACAATATCGATTACAAATTATAAAAATTGAAACACAAAAAACGAATATTTGTTTTAAACATTTACAAGAATGAGATATCAACAGAAAGGATCCCTTACACAAAAATTATATGTAAACACGATATTTGTAAGTTGAAAAATCACAAATTATTTCTTATATATTGTTTGACCAATGTAATACCGAAATACCTTATACGTATATACATACTTAGTATATGCGCAGAACTGTGAAATTAAAACTTCACATTCTGCACATAGTATTAAGCCTTATTAACCGTAACATAGATTATTAATTTATTCTATCCCACGGAAGACTATTTTAAATGTTAAACTATTTGTATATCATATTTGAGTTAAAAATAATAGATATAACACAGATAAAATCAAAATTGGACGCCACAAACCTTAGATCAAATGTAAGCCTTCTGATTCTATAGACTTTCATTAAATTTGTGTATATCCATATATACATAGAAAATTCCTTGACCGTACTAATATAAATTCACTAATATTTGGGTTATCGATCTGTTTACATTAAAACTCAAATGTTCATTCTCAATATTTCGCCATTTATTAATGACTTCATCAGGAGATGCTACAATATTGCAATATACACTTTACTATTATATTAATAGGTTGAAAAAGAAAACTTAACAGCTAGAGTTAAACGTTGGCAGTCTTTTTTTATAAATTTACACATAATTGTATCTAGCAACCCACAAATAAAAAACGAGCACCAATAGTTTAAGTGTAATTTATTCAAATTTATCGAACAGAGAATAAATAGTCATTTTTAACATTTTTGACGTCTTGTGCATAACATTGTAACCAGTGAATTTATTTTAGTTATAAAAAAAGAGAAACAGAATGTATGTGTAGACCATTTTTTCTTACCACCTCTACTTTTTACAACTGGATAAAGACCCAACGTAGAAATTAGTATGGATTTGTTTTCACATACATATTATGCGGGCATGCGGATGAAAGAGTTCTCAAGTTGAAATATTACAGTTTTGGTTGTTTTGAAATACAAGGTTCAAGTTTTTCATTTGTTAGTTGCTGGATAGAATTGTGTGTAAATTTATAAATAAGACTGCCAAAGCTTAACTCTAGCTGTAAACATTCTTTTTCAATGTATTAGTATAAGAGTAAAGTGTGTATTGCAATTTTGTAGCATGTCCTGATGAAGTCATTAATAAATGACGAAATATTGAGAATGAACATTTGAGTTTTAATGTAAACAGACCGATAACCAAATATTAGTGAATTTATATATGTATACTATTCTCAAAACTAAACAAATTGAATATTATTATTTTATCAAATAAAAATTAAATACAGACGGGTAATTCGAAGTATATTGGTCAAACAATATCCCCACATCCAATATAAATTCTTTTTCACGTTTTCTCCACTTTTTTGTCTTCATTTATACACAACATAACCGCATTGTCCGCACGCAGGATAATACAATATTACCATAATAATAATAATCTTTTATTGTTACATTTTTATTTTTTACTCTTGATCAATATTCACTATCATCATTGTTAATTAATTAGAAAAATTCGTTTCGAAGGTGGGAGAATGGTTGCCGGGGGGTGTATCATCACGGGATGGGACGTACCGCAGACAACGTTGAATCAATCTTTTATTTTACATTTGTTTTAATTATTATCTCATGTCGTGTATTTAATTAATCGATTGCACACATCTCCAAGTGAAAAAAAAAGAATAAAATAAAATTAAATGTTGATAAACTCCTCGTTTACGTTTCGTCGGTGTGATTCCATCATCATGAATTTTTTTACGCGAATTCAATGTTAGTAATTGATGTCGCTAAATGACGAATGGGAAGATTAAAGTTGTAAAAAGAAATTAAAAAAAAAAATAGGAAAATATGAGAGAAGGAAAAAATGACTCTAAGACCTGTTAACCAATTTTATATTTTATACTGGCCCTAAAGATATTCACATAATAAGTTAGTTATTTACTTTAAATAAAACGCAAGAGCGAAAACTGTAAGCTCTTGAAGAGTAGAATTTATATGGAATTAAGCCAATATAAAAAAAATCATTCAGATCACAGACTATATAACTTATCTAAGATTATTTATATAAACTTTTTTATATAATTAAGTCTAGCATATTATTTGTGTTAAGTGCAGTCACATATTGAACTAAATAATAAATAATAGTATAAAGGTAAGATCATATTTATTGTTAAGTAATTGGAATAAAGCAATTATTTATTAAAAAAAAAATTGCTAAATTCAAATATAATTATATAAGTCAATTTTACAAGTGCATTTTGGGGGGTCATTATTGTTGCTTACGACTGCACGTTAATGTTAAATTTTTTTCAAATTTATTACGTTTCTAATATAGTTAAACAATAACAAAGATTTATAAAAATTTTATTGTAATTATTTTAGGAGAAATAAGTGGCAATATGTATATGAACCGTTTGTCTGTGAGCACATATAAGATAAATTAATTAAATTTTTTATAACATAAAGTCATAATTTATAACTTTTCCTCCAAAAAATGTTTTTGACTTAATTTTAAACAAGAGAATGGAGTCCGAACAAGAGATAATGCAATTTTAATAAATTACTTAACTATTGTAGCTCACAAATTCACTGTAAATGTTAAATTGAAATTGGTACACTTTGGGTTCAGTTGTATTGTTATTCAAAATAAATTATTTTTGGAAAAATTACTCACTGTATTACGTATTTACCTCTCCAAAAACATATCACCTATACATCTAAGTTATACCGGATGTCCTTAAAAGAAGGAACAACGTGTGAAAAATGCAAAGATCTAATTATATAGAATACGAACCTAAAATATTTTCTACAAATTCCTTCGCAAACACGAGAAAAAAAATGACAAAGATATTTATAAAAATATGTGTCTCGCCACTGCATTTTGTTCCAACTATAACTAGCGAAACAATTCCGCCTGTGACCAGCGTTGCCACTGTCAGTACCAAACTACTGAAATCAGTACCTTTTTACCTCTAACAGTACTTCAGAGTGCTACTTTTCCTCCATCAGTACTTTTTTGTGCGACATATTCAAAACATATTTTGTCGTTTTAGGATTTATTGATATAATCCATGAATATAGTATAGTACCAATGAATAAAATATTTTTATCCCCCACTTTGTTTTGATTCTCATTAAAGATGATAGATGGCAGCATATGTAAACTTATCCTTGTACTTTACCTACTTATTCTGTAGTTTTATCATAGATATAGTAATAGTAACTAAAAAATAAATAAAAAGGCGAATATTTTCTGAATGAATTTTGAAGGAAATTGTTAAATAAAAGAGTTAAATATTAAGACAATTGTTTTTATTTAAATTTACTTCACCTTCGCAAACAAAAGAAAATTAATTTAACTACCCATTTTAAGTCGGCAGTACTTTTACCTCTAGATCAGTACCTTTTGTGTCTTTGGCCGAGTACTTTTATTTTTATACTTCTGGCAACGCTGTCTGTGCTCAGTTAATTTCGATCGTTGCATGTGTACATTGCGATTATGCCTTACACAATTGCATGAACTTTTCGCAAAGATTTAGTTTTTACATTTAAACATAAAAAATAGTTTATAACCGATTCACAACTAATATATTAGTATGTAATCTTATTGAGGTTACTGAACCCTAACCAAACAAAGCTGCTATCTTGTAGAGTTTCTATGACATCGGCAGCTACCTAAACAATGTTATCTTCTAGAGTTTTTATAAACATTGCAGCGTATATTTGCGTGTAAATTTAATACAGGTATGTGTTAAAAATCTTTTGAATCTATAGGCAGCACATAATGCAATTTGCAGGGAATTTTTAATTTTGGGGTTCGCCACAGAATTAACTCGAAATTTTTTGGATTCATATTCTATATGATTACATCTTCCCATTCTTCATATATTGTTCTTTTTCAAGGACACCTGTATATTTTAAATAGAAGCAAACTTATGTTATATCCCTTTATATTAAAGGAAAACATTATCAATTTTGTTTAGAGGTTAAAATATTTTTTTTAAAAATTTACAAAGTTTTCTAGATTTGCCTTTTTTTTCTCAATTTAATAAAATATTTCTTTTTCGAAATGATATACATACTAATTTTAACATTTTACAATTCCTAAATTAACTTCACAAAAACGAAATCATATAATTTTATTTCGACCTTTAAATTTCACGTTTTACTACAGCAAGTTAACACATAAGCTAAATATAACAAATATGATTTGAGAAATAACAAAAGAACCGCGTAAATATTGTAAACTGCAAAATGCTCGACATTGACGGAGACTTATTTTTGTTGTATTATATTACTGACATTGCAAGCGAGGCACGTCATAGTGAGTAATATCAGGTCCGGTAACCTAAAGGTCACGAGCCGCCACTGTAAGTTTCTAACATAAGGATCCTGTTATTGCTGCATTTAGAATATATTATGCTAGCGACCCTTCACGACGTTGTCAGAGTGTTACAAATCACAACTGTCATTATTCGTGTTGTTCTTTTCATGTTGTTGTCTGTCATTTAAATTTATCGACCATAACCTTAAAAGTATTCAATTGAAAAATACAAACAAAACTTTGCAAGCCTGCCTGTTTGACGCGACTATAACCCATGCTTACGACGTGCTTCGTTTGTAATCGTAAATACACTATATTCATTTATATTTTTAATTTTTTAACAGTCTCTGTATACATGTTAAGTATACAAGTGTTTTCAAACTTATAAAAACAATTTTTTTTTTAAATATTTTCACGATTTCGAAAAATTAAAAAAAAATATGTAGTGACTCAAATAAATGACCGGACATTAATTCCCTCTATAAAACAGCAAAAGTGCAAATGTACAATTAAAAAAAAAAAAATTGATATAAGCCAATTTCGTTTATGATTACATGTAATGAACTAAGCTGCTTTATGCTCATTACCAAACATAACATGCAATTCGCAGTTGTGAAGAAAATGTTGAAAGGAGCTCTAGAAACTGCAAACAAATTTAGACTGTATACTTGAACTGATCCTGTGCAAGGCTAGGGCGCCATTAAAACTAAAAATTTAATTATTAGTTAAAAAATAGGATTTTCAGTAAGGAATAATAATGTGAGAAATGTTTCTCGTGCAATTGATATCCTTAGATATCGACCTGATTTCTTATTTGACAGTCTTATTGAAAAATAATACATGTTTGGATTAGAAAAAAAATCATTGAAAATAGGGACAAAAATAAGAATACATAATACCTTAATTATACCAACAGTAGTATTTTGATCTGAACTCTATACATTGAGTAAATAACAAGGAAAAAGAATCCAAGCAGCTGAAATAAAAACGTTAAGATGAATCATAGGATTAAGATTGATTTACAACATGTAGTTTATTCAAATAAGAAAAGATGTGAAATCCATTAAAAAAAATAATAAGTGAAAATGATACGAGATGGTTTAGTTACATGTGGAGAATGCTACTTCTTGGAAAAGAGGTTATCCAGGGTTAGGAAGATGTAATAATTGAACAAGAAAATAAGAGATAGGTTTAGAGTCAAGTGCAAGGGTAAGCTTGTAATATATTTGAATGGAAAACAAATGGAAGTAGTAATGCTAAAGAATTTGCACAGGATACAGAAAGATGGAGACAGAATAAAAAATGATTGGCGAAAAAATTAAATAATATTTTCAATAGTCAGTAATTAAGTGTAGACTATTTACGAGGGTGACGTTGAAATTAGTGAGATGTGACAACACTTCATACATGAATAAACTTGCTATGTTAACCTACGCGGCGTTAGTACTGTTAAGGCGGTTGCATAATTGAACGGGAACAAGAAAAAAGTTAAATCATAGAATGTAAATGTAGGCACGCACCAAAGTTAGTAAATGTATAAGGTTGCCTCGTAACTAATGGCAATCGCCATATTGCGCGTCATCGGGCGTGCCCATGCGTTTTCTGTCTAGTTGACTGGTTGTCAAATTACCGGTCTAGATTGATGTTTGTAGTGTTCGTAGCGTTGTTTTCTAATTTCATAGTGTTTTATGTGCTTATATATATAAACTTTATTTGACTATTTAGAAGTGTTTAACATTATAGTGAGATGTAAAACGTGTATTTCTATATGGTGAAGCTATTAAGCTAGGCAAAAGGCATGGATTATCAAACAGTAAAACATTGAAAAAATTTTAAAAAAATTGTGAATTAAAGTAATTTTTTGTTTATAAATATCGCAATTTTGTTTTAGTTATTTATAAGAAAACTGCATCAAATAACATCTTGATATCCAGTTAGTATTTGCATTTGTGGACCCATTTTTTTAAACATACAAAACCTTTAATTAAATGGTTTCACTGAGTCAACCACCATCATTTCCTTTATAATTTATAAGCGCATTTTAGGCATTGGTGGAGAGTTACGAGGCAATCTTATACATTTACTAACCTCGAGCATGCACAATGCAATTCCGGAAACCAGAACAACAAGCTACCCGGTAACGAGAAGGAAAAGTTGTCCTAGTTTTAACTTTTTCGTTCTCGTGATATTCCCGAAACCAATAGTGTGATGCACGTAGATATTGAACACATAATCACAAATGCACACATACGAGAAACATATCTTCATCCAAACAATTCATTCTTCCCTTAAATTTTATTTGAGGTGCAATTTCATGATTTCGACAAGAGATGTAGGCAACTAACATATTTAAAATTCGCAAATATCATTAAGTTAAACTAAATATCCCTATGCGTTCAAGTAATCCTATCGTCAATCGTGCATATAGGAAACGTTTCCGTTCCCGCTCAATTGTGCAGACTCCTTTGCACAGTGTTAGTAGTGGATGTTTAAATACATGTAGTCATGGAGTTAATCTGAGAGCATTTCGGGGGGTATGATAATGTATCATTTTAAAGTGAGCCTTAATGAAGGACAATGCATGCAATGCTTGCATACGGCTTTTGGGGACGAAGCACCATCTCCGGCTACGGTTTTTAGATGGCTTACAGAATATCGCCGCGGTCGCAGTTATTTGCATGACGAGGAATACACAGGTAGGGCCAGGTCAGCAGTCACCTCTGAAAATGTGTCCCGTGTTCGTAAAATGTTGCAAGAAGATGGACTCACGCGATAATAGAGGCCACCCTTAGCATGAAGAATTATATGTGAGACCACTTGCGCTACACCCTGACAATGTTACGGCGCGTAAGGCTAGTATTACTGCAACTTTTTCGAGAGAAAAGAACATCAAGGTAATCGAACAAGCCCCTTATTCGCTAGATCTAGCAATGTGCGATTTCTGGCTATTTTTTAATCTTAAGAAGAATTTAGGTAATCGTCGCTCATCATCAGAAGAGGAGATCGACTTCGCCATCCACGAAAATTTTCAGTCAATTCCGGAAAACGCCTGACGTGAGGCGTTCGAACTTTGGAAAACTCGTCTACAAAAATGTATAGATAATAAAGATTAATTTCAGCGTCACCCTTGAATGTTGCGCTGAATGTTGTTCTGTAATCTTTTTTTGGAAAATAAATATTAACATTTTGGGTTGCAGATTGGGGACCACTTACAAAATATAGTTCATTTCACATCATAACGACCCGACTTGTAAGGTTTAAATAGGATTATACCATATCCCTTACCTGAAACAGCGGTCATTTCTGTAAATTAGATGTGGGCCGTAACAGAAAAATATCCTTTTCCTTTCATTTAATATTTTTCCCGGAGACAAGTAATTCTAATAATAATCACTGCACATTATAGATTTTATTCCCAATTTCATATACTCTGATAGACAAAATTAACGCACCTCCTATAAATTAATGAGTATATAAATTTGTTTATAAAGGAGGCTTTATATAACATTATAAATTTTCTGAAAAAAACATGTAACCCATGTACTGTCTATGCATTTCTATGCAAGTTAAGACTTGTGTTGCGCTTATTTGCAATGTTGCATTGTTATTATTAGCAAGTGTAATAGCGTTATGGGTTTGATTTTTCTGTTTTCTTAACTTATGGTCAGATTTTCATTTTATTCGAATCGTGTACATATTGAAATGCCTCCAGTGAGAAATTTATGTGAGCAAGATACTGTGAAAATTGTCACCTTGATTCATTCATCATACGACGATTGATCGATGTCTTCAGCTATTTAGGGCAACAAGTTCACATGCTAAGAAACCAGGACAAGTCCAACCAAGGAATACAAACCAAATGGACGATCGTTTTATACGTCTACAGGCATTAAAAGAAATCGGTTCTTCACCGGAAACGAGATAAAAAATATACTGCATAGAATCCACGGTTGGCTCTTGGTGAAACATAATGAATAATTTACTAAAGAAAACACTCGGTATATTTGTTTCACAAAATATATTTATTTAATCTCTAACATATGTTTCGACTTTTCAGTCATTATCAAGTTTTTAAAAACTCTTTGATAATGACTGAAAAGTCGAAACATATTGCCATGGATTTTTCTCGTCAGATGAAAGAAAAAAATAGCAGAATTAGATTGAACTTTATTTGAAGAACATTTATAAATTTATGTACTTTATTTTGGTATTTTTATATTTTATTTCAGACGGGGAACGATAAATTTAAATTTAATTATAATTTTATTGTAATGTATAATTTTTGTACACGTTTGTAGGTTGAACGAGCGTGGATTGATATTTGTAGTACGCGCCAAATCGAAGATATGATCAAATATATATAGTTATAGATTTTATTCTTAGGTCGCCAGTTTGATTTATATTTTTGTTAGGTGGGAGTACCTGGCTGTTTTCTAGGAAATTCATCGGGAGAGATTCGATAGAGGTTTTCGAGTTTGGTTGTGTTTTTTGATAAATTAAATAAAACTTAATTTTATTTAATTCTTTTGATAGCTACGGTGTGTTTTTGATTGCATTGTTGTTCTTAAAATTCATTACGTATATTTTGATGTGTTAAATTTGATATATTTTGCCTATCAGAATCTCTCGTGAAATAGTTTTTGTAACGTACGTGAAAAAAACTAAAAAATGTATGTATTCTAATCTGATATATTTATAGATATAGTTATAATTATTATTCGATTGATATTTGAAGCTTCTTAAATTGATAAATTTAATTTGTAATTGTATTGTAATCATTAGAAATATTTACGAAACGTATTAGTCTGTTTTTGAAGTTAGTTTTTTTATGTTCATTTAATTGACATAGTATATTAGATTGGCGGGAAAACTATTTTGTCACAAGCTGATTTTGTGCTTGGGTAATTTGAGTTGCGTGCGAAAAATAGAAAGTTCTATTTTTGACGTTTGATATTTTGTGGGGATAAAGTAGTATATGACAGCTAATAAAGTTTGTTTATATTGTGTTTTGAATTATTGTTCGGGTTTCATTTAGAGTTTTTTTTTTACTCTTATTCGAGTCAATATTTATAAGAGTTTTTTCTCTTTCATTAAGACGCTATTTAGTCAAAAATTCTGCTTTATATTTGGTAAAGTAGTTTTTTTTTTTTTGCTTTTTTAAAGAAAAAATATATGTCTGTGTTGTTAATGGTAGTTTTATTTCTTGAGTTTAATTTGTATTATTTCTTCGTTTAAAACACGACTTTCGAAAGAAAAAACCCTGACGTGGAAGGAGTTCAAGGAAGGTGCCCACCTGACTGAGTCTAGTTCGGAGATATTGCTGTGCATTGTGAAGATAAGTCATTAAGAAAAATTAAGATAACAATTCAAAAGCACAATTCACTGCAATATGTTAGAGATTAAATAAATATATTTTGTGAAACAAATATACCGAGTGTTTTCTTTAGTAAATTAAAAAATAGACTTCAAGATATTCGAAATGATGCGATTTCTTCCAAAAACTCGGCAAACGTCTATGTTAGAATATTTTAAACATAAGCAGACGTCTTAAAGTATCTATATGCATCTGTACATACATAATTACATATTATTAAAATCAATTTAAAAATCATAGCACGTTGTTTAATTTCACTTTTATGCATATTCTCTTGGACGGACAACTCCCTTGAACGGACACTTCTTCAGGGTCCCGTAAGTGTCCGCCCAAGAGAGGTTTCAACTGTATTCAACTTAACATTTTGTGTTACAATTCTAATTTTTTTAATAAATTACGTTTTTGAGTACAATGTTCCCTATTGGTCACACAAACATTTTATCTATTTAGTATCAATTAAGGATGCATAAAAGAGCAATAATTCATGCAATAGAGGGCTAATTAAGAGGTTTAGAAGGGTTTTATGTACCTGTCCTTTCTTCGTATAATAGGGGATTAGTCGATCTCTACAAGTCGGGTCGTTATAACATGAAATGAACTTTAAAACTAAAATAATATAAGGGAATTCGGAAGAAAACTGTACTGCCACTTTGCTCCTCCTAAAATTTAACTTTTAATTCGTTCAATTTTTTTGTGAATTAACCAATAGATCTAAAAAAATTTCCTGATTTAAACATTGAATTTTTAAAACGACTCATATATTCACATTTTATTTTATATTACTTACGATAACAGCTACGAAATAAAAATAAACAAAACTGAAATGCAAAAACAAAATAAATTGGTTAACGGTCAGATCTAATAGATGCCTCTTCTTAAGCACGCGTTTTAGTTTTTCTTTCAAGAAACACCACAACTAATTTAAAGTAAGGTCCGTAATCTCAGTAGCACATACATTCCCCTCCTGTTTACATCCTAGAAAATATAATTATATATAATAAAAAGAGACGCAATAACAAAGAGAACATATGTAACATGTAAGATCTCTCCGAACACTAGCCACACATTCTGGAATGAGAACATTTTATCTTTTTGTTTGTTTTATTTGTAATATAGTTCCACTTCCGTTTAGATTAAGAGGGGGGGAACCACCGTCGCAAAATTTATTACTTATTTAACTCATTTACATTTTTTTAAATTATTACTTTTCTTTATTAATGATGACATACATATATAGGAATATATTGTATATATTATATAAATATGTTGCATATTGTTACTTTTTTTTGGTTGTTTTTTTTCATCATTGGAAAATGAAAAAATTCAAGTTCAGGCACTAAGATTACAACTTTTCTTTTTTAAAGATTATTTTGCTTCTTTTTTTTTATTATTTTAATTATTTGTTTCATTTAGGGCGTTTAGGGGGGAAAATAGGATTATTTTGTTTTGTTGTTCTTTCACGTATATACCAAGGATAAATCCATAGTATTAAAAAAACTGAATGTGTAGTAGAAAAGGTTAAAATAATTAGACGGAAAAGAAAAGAAATAAACAGGCATCGACGTGATGTGTGGTATTTTGTTTTCTTATTTTTTGTCGCTTTTCTGTTTTGTTTCGATCGGAGTGGTTGGTTTTCGCTTTTGCGGAGGAAAAACGCGAATGCACGTCGATATTCTAACCGTCTTCTTTAGGTGGAGTAAACCAACCTGCAAAAAATATAAAAATATTAAGTAAATCTTTTTTATTTACATTATTTTCTAAGAATTAACAGCACAAGAATAGTACTAAGACAATGATTACGAGATGTGGCAATTAAGTTATAACTCCGGAACTGGCTACACTGCATCGTTCGTATGTCTTGAGAGAGAGGCCAGGGGACATTCCTCTAGAGCAGCGATGCACATACCGCGGAGCGCATGCGGCCCACTGTCGATATTTATGCGGCCCGCCAACGAATTTTAAAAATTGTTCGAAAAACTACAAAAGTAGGTAAAAATCCATTCAAATCAATATTTCTTAACTTTTTATTTTATTCTAACTTTTGTAATTGTTAGTAAGATATGTATCTTTAAGTACCTACTACTTTCTTGTTCAGGTTTACTACGTAGGACAGGTATGCTCCTTGTCGTTCCAAGCATGTTGTAATGAGACTAGAAATCTGTCGAACCAACTTGATTACCCGAAGATTCGCGAAACATGTCGGTATTATCCCCGAACAATGTGGTAGGTTCTCGATGTTAGGTAACTCGTATAAATACAACGCATCGCCCGCTATCGGGGCAGTTAAGTTTTAACTACGGACAAGCGAACGTTATATTGTTTGAATTGTAATCTGTGAAGAATATTTCGTCGTTCGAACTTGGTAACAATATAATATCAATTTTGATATGGATAAACCAGGCCCCAGTAAAAAAACGTAGTCGTAAGGTTGAAGATGAAAATCGACAGTTTGGACCGAAAAATACTTTTTTATTTCATCGCATAACAAAAGTGTCTGTTTAATATGCAAGAGTAGTGTTTCTATTCCGAAGGAATATAATGTGAAAAGGCATTATGAAACCCAGCATCATACTTTTACCAAATTAACCGGCGAAAATCGAACGCAAAAAATTTGCACTTTACAAAGGGAACTAATAGGCCAGCAAGCTATGTTTACAAAACCAATTCAAGATGCTGAAACAGCTACTGAAGTTAGCTTTGAAATATCTCGAATAATAGCGAAAACTTGTAGGCCTTTTAAAGATGGTAAGTTTGTTTAGCAGTGTTTAGAGATCGCCGCAAAAAAAATGTGTCCAAAGGATGCAAAGTGGTTTGAGAAAATTAAACTAAATCGGATGACTGTTCAAAGAAGACTTACCACATTAGCAGCTTATATAGAAGAGCAATTAGCTACGAAATCGAAAAGTTTTGAGTATTTTTCTATAGCACTCGACGAATCTACAGATATAAGTTCCACTGCTCAACTCTTAATATTTTTACGAGGTGAAACGCAAAATTTTGAAGTGAGTGAAGAACTGATTGGTATGAGTTCTTTGACAAGTCAAACCAAGGGGAGTGACATGCTCAAAGCTCTTCTGGAAAAAATGTTCTATAATGGATTTGGATTTAACGAAATTATCTGGAATTACGACGGACGGAGCACCTTCAATGGTGGGAAGTAAATCTGGGATAATAACTATGTTAAAAGAGTATTTACAAACTAAAAACATAAATACCAAGGAATGAATGCAGTTTCATTGCATTATACATCAAGAGGCCCCTCTGTTCAAAATTATTGGGATTTGAAAATGTGATGAAAGTTGTAGTACCTACTGAAAACTTTATAAAATCACGAGGTCTCAATCACCGACAATTCACACAATTTCTCGAGGATATTGAAAGCAAATATGGTGATCTCCTGTTTTACACTGAAGTAAGGTGGCTAAGTCGTGGGTTGTCACTAGAGCGGTTTCTTAACTTGATTGCAGAAATCAAAATATTTCTGGCGGAAAAGAAAAAGGACGTCTCCAAACTCGACAACCCTGATTGGCTGTGTGACTTAGCGTTTCTTGTAGACATCACAAATCACTTGAATATCTTAAATACGCGACTCCAAGGCAAAGATCAATTGATTTCGTAGTTATAGTCTCATGTTTCGTCCTTTCAATGTAAATTGAGTCTTTTCAGGACACAAATCAATTCAGCGAATTACAGCCATTTTCCGAACTACAAAAAAATTATGGAGAAATTCAATAAAACTGATGTCAATTGCGCTTATGTTGAAAAAATTGATATTTTAATACAAGCTTTTCATGATCGTTTTCTAGACTTCAAAAAAGTTAAACCTCTATTAGACATTTTCAGCAATCCTTTCAACATTTCACCCGAAAATGCACCGGAATTAATACAGCTGGAATTGATAGACATACAAAATGATGATAATTTACGAAACAAGTTTAATGAAGGTATAGCAAACGCCAATTAAGTTGGCGCGAGGAGGAGTAAGTTCGCGCAGGATTAAAAGTAGTGGGGAGATTTGTATCAAATGTCAAATAATTCTAACCTCTGAGGGTGTGTCACTTTATGATCCATTAGCAAAGACATTAATGACATTATGTTCCGTCAAACGTCAATTACAAATGTATTCTGACAATTACTTGAGTAATGGGGGTGAACGTTTTTAAAAACGGCTTCTGCGCACCCCCTCCTCGCGCCAACTTAATTGGCGCTTGCTATAATTTACTTTACCGTTGCCTTGACAAAACCGCTTATAAAGAGTTGGGAATAAATGCATTGAAATGCGCAAGTTTATTTGGATCGTCGTATGTTTGTGAGCAAACGTTTTCAGTGACGAAACTTAACAAAACAAAAAATCGAAACCGTCTGGCAAGTGAAAATCTGGAAGCAATTTTACGTGTGGCGACAAGTAATGTGGAGCCAAACATAAACAAAATTGTTAGGTCAATGCAATGTCATGCATCAAAATAATAAACCATGAAATATTACATTGTAATGATTAGATTACATTACGATTACATAATTACAACAAACATTTTTGAATGTTCTTTTATTTTTATCATTTGTAGTAATTCATACTATTTAAAAATAAAAATATTTGTGTTAATAAGTATTCTTTGTAGTGGCCCGTCCTTGGCTTATAATTTTCCCGAGTGGCCCCTGTTCCCTATAAGTCTGTGCATTCCTGCTCTAGAGTTCCAGTCGAAGTATGAAGTCGAGAGCACGTTTGTGTGTTTTTCGAAAGTAACTTTTTTAGTGGCGTCGTGAAAATAAGTGACTCACATTGCAAGCAACGTGTTGTAATCCAATTCTTAGTTAAATCTGGCGAAAAATCCTCGAACATTGAAGGCGGTGTACGGAAACGAGTGCATATCGAAAACGCACGTGTATGAATGGACGAACTGGTTCCGCGTGAAGGCGCTCCCATCACCAGTGTTGCCAAACTTTTAAAATTCAAGGCAGCAACTTTTAACAGAAAAATATCCCAAAACAGCCAATCTTTTCTTGATTTCGTCATATTCTGATCATCTGCCCTTTGTGTTTTTGGACTAATTTTCAATTGAATTCATTAATTACCGTCCTACTTAACATAACGTCTCTACTAACTAGAAATCAATCAATATCGAGAAACACCTGTTATTAGATTATAACTAAATATAAATCACAACTTAGCTAGACAAAGAAGTAAGTCCGCGATGAAATTTGAAATGTTTAGCCATATGACTTTCAGTTAAAAGAAATCATTAACTAATTTATTATATTCAATAAACACTTTAATAAAGAAACGGATGCAATAGAAAAATGAAATTACACGAAGATAAATATGATAAGCAATGGATAAAAATAAACATGTACCATACGAAAGAAGTTAGCTTGTTTATTTAAAAACACGTACCTGGGGTGCGTTCAAATTTCACATTGGACGAGGGCGTTTAAATTTGAACGCAGCCCATGACAATCACGTAGACATCGAACAACTTCTGAACTATCCGAACAACTATTTCAAAATCGCTCAAATTGCGCTTTTGCATAAAATTTAAGCGCAAATGACTTTTAAAAAATCGCCCATTTTGCGCTAAAGCGCCCAATCTGGCAACACTGCCCATTACCTCTCGTACCGACGCAAATGTCGATCGTCTACTAGCGCTGTTCACGTCTGACCTGGGCGTAAGCATTTGTGAGTTGTCTGACGAGTTAAACATCAACAAAGAATCCGTTCGCAAGTTGTTACACGAGAATTTGAACATGCAGAAGATTTGTGCAAAGATGGTGCCAAAGCTTCTCACCCATCAACAGAAACACATGCGAAAATCGATCTACGAGGATTTGTTGTCCCGCATTCAGAGCGACAGCTAAGATTGGATGAGTCGTGTAGTCACTGGAAATGAGACCTGGATATTTTATGACTCCACGACCCGTAAACAAAGTCAGCAAGTGGGTGGCAAAGAGTGGGGAGCGGCCCCGAAAGCGAGGATGTCCAAATCGTCAGTCGCGACTTGGGCATCCTCCCATTCATGGACAGCTCCTGAAGGTCGCGACCGAAGGCAATTATGATATTTTTTTCGATATTCGCGGCATCATTCATCGTGACTATGTTCTTGCTGACCAGACAGTTCTATGTTGGCGTCCTGGAGCGACTGCGGGCACGCATTTTCCGTGTGTGGCCCGAACTCACCACGAACGGCTGGATCTTGCACCACGACAACGAGCTGGCCCATTCTTCGTTCATTGTGGAAGAGTTTTTGACGAAAAAAGGCATTCCAACGTTGCCGCACCCACTCTATAGCCCCGATATCGCCCCTGCTACTTTTTCTTATTCCCTAAGATGAAGTCGCCCTTCAAGGGCCCTCAGCGCTCATGGCGGCGTACAGGAGGTCAAGGAAGCTGTAACCGCGGTGCTGAACGGGTTAACTTCGAAGGATTACCAAGGATGCTTCCAATAGTGGGAGCAACGTTGAAATCGTTTTGTCGAGTTAGAGGGGGACTATTGTGAAGGTTGATAATCAAACTTAATTTGCTTGTGTTTTATTAACAAATTCCCGGAACTTAATTGCCACACAGCGTTTCTCATATTTTCACAAACCATTGTCATTCGTTCCAAAACAAAAACACTGCGCCCAATGTCATATCGGGAGATTCGTACAACTCATGATGCCATTACGTACCATACAGCGCGTGACACAATAAATCTACTGAGAATGAACAAATTTTTTGGTGAAATAGACTTGTCGACTGGCCACCAAGATGATTTATGCCTCCGAATTATTTTCTTTAAAGTTACATCCTTAACCTTGGACCTCCATATTCGGGTCAATCCCAACGCGAATATCCCCTGAATCATTTTCAAATACTAAATGGCGTCAAATTATCTAGCGAATAAAGCCAAAATTCGGGTTATTTAGATAATTTTTTGTGTTTTATTATAATTCTAAACTACGACACGACGACGAACAAAAAGCCCGATATCGAAATTCTTCTAAAAGTAGGCATTTATTATTTAAGAAATAAAAACATCCATCATCTTTATATATTATTAATTAGTGTGTGTATCATAATTACTTCGATCATAATTACAGCGATTACTTCTAAAAAGGACCCGATGACAAACATGATGAGTTTAGCGATTAGGAAGCTATCGATAATCCCCTGGTCGTCGCTCCACAAAACTTTAGTATTGTACTAGTTGTCGATCTGTGCGCACATCTATGTATTGTCATGAATGTCATTTAATTAACGATTTGAAGCCGTCTTTCTAAACACTTCTGATAGGACATCGAATGTGAGTTGCAGTCCCTTCAAATACCTCAAAAAATTGTCATTTGTTAGGATTGCCGGCGATAACTTGTCGGAAAATGGAACTTTTATATACATTTACTGACAACTCTTTTAAACAGTTCACATAAAATGCGAATGTAAAAATGCTAAAATCGATTTTTACGAGACACCGAATTAATTTCATTTTTAACCGTTCAAGAAATAGAAATTTATTCTTTTAAAAATGAAGATAATCCTAAAACCTAGTTTTGCAAAAATAGTCTGTCTAACATAATTTTTAACCGTTTAAAAAATAAAAATCTAATTGTAGCACAATCTTCTCCGTGTTGTAATTTCACTCGACGTTTCGCTGTTAATACTGCCAACTTCTTCAGTTTCAACCGGTCCAGTACCGTTTACATGAATTTATAAATTTATAATCTAATCGCTTACCATTTTTCTCGTGTATCTGTACTAGTGATTTGAAACTCTGTTGCGCCCTAGCTAAACTGTACTGCCCTTGCGAACAGACTTTGGGTGCTCCAAATTGTATCCTAGCTTTTCCCTTGACCAATGTGGCCGATATCTGCATTATGACTGCCTCCACCGTGTACGCACTGGACCAACCTTGTTTCGTCAGAAGTTCCATACAAATAGCGCCTCCCACCAGTACATAACCTCCTATAAAATGATAAGTCTAAGAATACAAATGAAAATCTAAAATTAAACATTTTTCGACGCTAATATTTCAAATAGCATCTAGGGATGATTTAAGTTTATAAGTTGAGGTCTAGCTTGATTTTCTCACCTGATATTATAGGATGAACTACTCGCACAAAGGGAGGTTCAAACGGGTAAGTGTCCTTGAAGAGCATATTGAGTAGGATGGAATCTTTTCCTTCTTTTTCTTTGAGCAGAGCGAGGTCATGGCTCAGTGGACTGTCGGGGTCAACGGCTAGTAAACGAACATTCCATTCGTATAGAGAATCGTTAACCAATTCGATTTGGTACATTTTGTTTTTGAATGTGTCTGACCTATAAATATCCCTGAGCTCTTTCATTAATCTGTCTGTTGCTTGTACCGAGCCGGAAACTGAACCCTACACAAACAACAATAACAGAATTACGATTTAAGTAAAATTACATGTACAGGGATGAATTACGCTGTATATACGTTGTTTATAAAGTTTGTCTTCCTTGCCCCTTTTTGGAAAATACACTTTATAGTATGAAGTATAGCAATCGCCAATTAAGTTGGCGCGAGGAGGGGGTGCGCAGAAGACGTTTTTAAGAACGTCCACTCCCACTACTCAAGTAATTGTCAGAATACATTTGTCATTGACGTTTGACGGAACATATAATGTCTTTGCTAGGGGATCATAAAGTGATACACGCTCAGAGGTTAGAATTATCCGACATTTGATGTAAAACTAAATACAAATCTCCCCACTACTTTTAATATGCGCGAACTTACCCCTCCTCGCGCCAACTTAATTGGCGTTTGCTATACAATGATAATTCACTGGTTAACACGATTTTTGCTGACTTTTAAGCGAGACTTGTTTTTATTAAACTACTATAAAGATGCCTTCCATAAATGAATATATTAAAGTTAATGTTATTGCAGATTTGAGTAAAGGCATCAAAATACATGAAATTGCGGTAAGAAATAATATAAATGCGTATATATCTTCATGATATTTTTTAATTAGTATTTTTATTCGTTATTAATCAGATAGAAGATGTTTTGATAATTATTTGATATTCCATAGAATAATGACTTGACACTAATCACAAATAAATAAAGCCAGGTTTACAAAACACGAGATCTCTTCTCTACTTTTTTTTTGCTTTCGACTGTAACATGTAATTAACTTTTTATTCTCACCCTTGCTTACTAGAGTCCTAAGTGATCAATACTTTCTAATAAAATCTCATTAAACCCTAATATGATCACTAGAGCAGACCAATTTCCGTGCGCGCCATGAGCGCCGGTATGGGAGTGTAATTCCTAATATATTAGAATATGCGATAGAATAGGGACGCAACATGAGCTTGTTACCGATATAAGTATAGAAGTAGAGACATTTATTCTATCAGAAATAATTAAATATACATTTGGTTTTCTGCTATTAAAGTAATATGCATAAACACACGAAAAATAAGAATAGTACATATTATAGCAGCGTTGTATGTACCTATAAATAAAATGGAAAATGTATGAAATCGGTGATTGTGTGCACGACAGAGGATTTAAAAAAACACTTACCGTTTTAAGCGTCTTCCAAGGATTGACAAACTGGAGAAACCCGATTGTATATTTTCAACATCAGGGGCGTTTCTAAGGTTATTTCTGAACAACATGTCCGCCGCGGGGAAAAATATGTTTTTTTCAGAAAACGAGCGTTCTACATCTAGTGATGTTATATTCGTATAATCAAAATACTTTTTTAAGCAACTTAACGCATCTGTAGACGTGCCCTCACAAATACGTGTTAAGGTGTCAAAATCTGCATTTCTGTCTAAAACACTTTCAAATTTAATTAGAACACTTTCACTTTTTGCGTCTTCTACAGCACACAGTTGTGCGTGAACATATTTAACGATTTGCACTGATTCCTCTAACGACAGCGACGAATTTTCTAATATGGTTATTGCTTCTTCTAGTCCCAAGTATTTCTCACGAATACTTTGTAAATCCATTTTAATCTGGGCATCTTGAAATTTTTTCTGGCTTGTATTGATAGCTGCACTTTCTTTCGGATCGAATGATACAACCACGTCTTTAATTTTCTCAAAATGTTCATGATAGTAAAACTCCGCCCGTAACCATGTACCCCAACGTGTCAGAATCGGCTGTGATGGCTCAGGGGTATGGGGACACAATTCGTGAAATTTCCGAATACGTTTTGGAGATTTCAGGAATACTGCCTTTGTACTCGATATTAAGGCATCTACCTCTGGATAACATCTACGAACCTGTTCTGCCACAAGGTGTAGAGCATGGAGTTTACAAGTAATATGTAACAACTTAAGACAATATTTTCTAAGAGACCGGCCTACAGAACACATGGTTGCGGCACCATCGGTCATAAACATTAATACTTGGTCTTTCCAAAGTTTAAATTTTTCCAACGTATCTAATAGCACCTCTGAAACTTTTTCGGCATTACATTGTTCTAGTCGTTTGGATGCTAATAAAATTGAAGACGTACGTTGATGTGGTTCCATATTACGCGCCATCACATTAACTACAGATTGTTTTTTGCTGTCAGTTGTTTCGTCCACACATAACCACAGTTTTTTATTTTTCAGTTCGGCTTTGATTTTATTTTCAACCTGTTTACGCACCGATGGTAAATTCCTTCGTAACGGTGTCGTGTCGGTAATGTTTGATTAGCGTATTTATTCCAAAATGAAATAAATGAATCATTACTTAACAAGGTAAACGGCAGTGTACACACAATCATAGTTACACATAGTTCATGTATAAACTGTTGTCGATCAATTTTGTTATTATTGTGCTTCGAACTACTTACGTTTTTTTTACAATGTGTTTTTGACCAACACATTAGATATGTATTGCACACTAAATGTTTAATTTTTGAGCCATCGTATATTAAGTCCGGGAAATCCATAATAAACTTATTCACTTCGTCTGACAACGTCTCGATTTATGTGTCGACGACATTTTATTACGTATGCTTACACTTACATGCAGTCTAAGCGAGTACCAAACACATATTGAATGCGTTTTATTAGTTCTGATGTAATACAATCATCCACACATCGGCGCACATGGCCCGCACGGAAATTGGTCTGCTCTAATGATCATTTAATGAAAAGGATTAGCTTAATAGATTTGCATTTCGTTATAATTGTTTATTACTTAATTAGTTCATTAAGTACTTAAATATTATCAGGTGCAAGTGTACATTATGCTAATGAGGTAAATGTACTTGGAATGTCTTTCAATTCTTTGAAAACTTGACGTGATAGGGACAAATGGGTTTCATTCATATTTGGCTTTAGCGTACCAATATTAATTAAAAACAAGTGTCAGATCATAGTCAGCAGAAAAAAAAAATTTAATTGTTGGCCAGTTAGATGATAATCAAAAATGCACATAAAATAAATAATAATTGATATTTCATCATGGCCCAACAACTTAACACCAATTAAGAGGGCAAAGAGTTATTATGTCCGCGCCCGTGGAGTGACTGAAGATATTTAGCTGTCGGCATTCATCTTAAACAAATTAGGTTATCGGTCCATGGTGAATTATGATAAGATATACAGAATGTTTAAAAAATAGTGTTCTTTATTAATCAAACGCTCCTTATAAAAATGCAATACTTAGATAATTACAATTTTTACTACAAGATGGCTACCAAGACTTCTGCGCAGTAAATAGACTCATCGGCAATCAGCAGAAATACGCTAAAATTGATAAACATAGATAATGTATTTTCAGGATGATTTTTTTTTGCCTCACAAATTAAAGAATAAATTTCTTTCTTTCTGATACTGAGAGCTGCTGGAAAATTTTAAGTAATCAAGTAGTTTAATTAGTGTCCGCGTTTTTCAAGTATTATATTCGTAAAATTTGACAATTCTAACCAATAAGTCAGTTGACAGTTCGTACTTGAGTAAACTAGTTTTGTTTACGCAGCGTTAAAAAAAATAAACAATTTCAACTTTTATTAACAAAACCCTAATTTATTCAATCGCAAATTTTATTATAAACCTAAAAAAAAATACCTTTAAATAATCCCGCCTTTGGTTCTGTCGCAATCGTTCCAAAGTGGCCAAATGTTCGACGCCCATCTCGTCATTTTTGGCGCGTCCGTCTTCCATATCCATAGCCAGGTCCTCGTCTTCGTCGCTGTCGTCCGCTTCGGGGTCGGTCTCCGCCAGGTCCTCATCCGCCTCGCTGTCCAATCCTTCGTCTTCCATCTGTTCAACGCCGCTACAACTTATCCTAAATACAGACCTTCTCTTGTTACAAAAAAAAGATAGAGATACGATTACTTCGGCTCTACAAACAGATCCTGGTTAGATATTACCGTGATTTATGTGGGGAGCCTGAAGGAGTTTATCACCCAAGGTAAAAAACAATTTTAAACTTGGTTATTAAAAATTTGATATAAAAAATATATGTATTAATGTGTATTGCGTATTTCGTACTATTCTTCAATCTGTTTAATATCTAAATAGTGATCAAATAAAAGAAAATCTATTTTTGGTTTCATTTAAATCTTAAACCATTTCCTCTTTCATCTATCATCCGCTAAGTAATTATTAAACCTGGACAAACGAATGGATAAGCAGTGACAGCTATTTTATCCAAAAATGGTGTATACATACCCCGAGATACTGAGTGAGCCAGTAAAAAGTTTTCAGAGTATGCCATGGATTAAATCATGCCTTAAATTTATTAATTAACCTACATCTCGTACTATTAGTAAAAGTTAAATCGTTAAATAAGAGTTGCTAAGTGACGTTCATTAAGCTAACCTAATATTTAATTCTACGGAAAAATTGAATTTCAAGGGAAAGACGGTTATTCGAAAGTTTTGGTTGTTGAAATGTGTAAATTACAATAATTTATTACAAAAAACATGTTTTTGTTTTTGGAGTGCTGTCTGTTTTAAAAAGAAAAAATACCGTTAAAACTGGGGGGGGGGCGTGCGAGGGGCGCTGGGGCGTAGAAGTGTTGCGGAGGTTTTGTCGGTACATCAACAACCAAATCAGATTAAACATTATGTAAAATCTCATAATATTCAGAATAAAGATGAATTAATAATTAAAGTAAACACAGCGATTTATTAATGTAGTATACAAAACAAGCAAGTACGACATTGAAGCAATTATTAAATTTTTCTTTTAACATAATGTATTGGTCCTGAAAAGAAACGTTTTTTTATTGCAGAAATTAATCTTCGTCATCTGTGAAATCATCTATTGGAGGTTTATCGTATGGGGTTTTGATGATGCGTTTACCCTATTATTTAAATCAAAAGAATAACAAAAGACAATCTATTACGTAACAATATTTATTAAATATGGCCACCGCCTTCATCTTTACAGCGTAAAGCTCTTCGCTTAACAGAGTTAATAATTTACTAGAATCCAAGGTGAATTATTAATTTCCACGATCTTATTAGTGATCCTTTGTTGCAGGTCATTAAGATCAAGAACAGGTGTTACAAAAATTGAATTTTTTAAATCGCAGGAACGAAGTGGCCAAATTGTGTCTCTATTTAAACTAAGAATTCGATCTCCAAACAATTCTCTCAGAAAAACAATATGTTTTTATTGGTAATATGTACACGAGCTCCATCTTGTTGCAAGTAGCGTTCCTTTCCTGTAATCCATCATCGTGTGACATATTTACAAATAGTATCAAGATATCTCCAGCCTGTACAGCGCAGCGTTTAATATTCCTAAAAGGTGTAAGCATTTTTTGGCTACTGTTTAAAATTTTGTATTTTTAATCGAGATACTTTCAAAAAATATAGGTCCAATAATCCTTCTCTGACAAACAGCTGCCCAAACTCCAATTTTCTATGGATGCAGTGGAGCTTCCACAAAAAATGTGCGAATTATTTGCGCTCCGCATCCTCATGTTTTGAAAATTTACATGAAACCAGAATTCATCAGTAAACATAACCTTTTCAATACTTCCATTATTAACAACAAAATGGCCAAGAAATCTTTAACAAAATTTCTGTTGTTTCGGTCTGTCCACAGGAAATATTTCATGAGTCGTTTGGAAGCGGTAGGGGTGTAAATGTAGATCGTGCTTAAGGATACGTCTGCAAGTGCTATAAGAAAGATCTAATTCTTGGTGTAAATGTCGCACAGAAAGCTGAGGACGTTCTTCTACCAATTGCCTTATCGCTTCAACATTTTCCTCATTTCTAATTGTTGGCCTACCACGATCCACGTTTCATACTTCCCTGAATAATTGCGCACAAAACGGCGAATGCATGTGTAAAACTGATAATCCCATATGATCAGTTTTCGACATGAATGAAAAATTAATAATTTATTTGAAACAGTTTACTACAATTATCCTAACAAGTGTATACCTTCTGCGAAGACAATTTTAAATATTTTTAACAAATTGAAAGAAGATGGATAGTATTTCTTTAAGGATGAAATACATCTAAGATAGTAAAATTAGTGTAACAAAAAAGGTCGAAAATACGAAAGCGTTGATAACAAAAAAGTAGAAATAGATTTTACCATTTTACGAGGTTGTAGAATTCTCACTTCTCACATTACATTATACTTTTAACGAATTACCGAATGTTTTGCGGGCATTTCACTAACACGTTAAAAACAAACAACACCTCGTAATATCTTACGAATAAGTGGTTTTATAAAATGGAGAAATTTATCTTAAAAAGCAATAGTGGGAAATTTTTGTAGGTAATAAATATGATACTGTTTCTTTAGTAATCATAATAACTTTTGGACTGTACAATTTATCTGACAGCATCATTACTGGAATTAAAGATTGAAGAAGGGAAGACATTATGCAACAAACTTTTGGAATCGGTTAAAGCAAAGTTATTTTCATATGAAAGACGAACAGTTACTAAAGCACCTCGATTTAAAAGAGAAAGTTTTCGTAGTATTGAAAATGCTACTGGAGTTACTTCTCTTATAGAACAAGAAATTGCTACACTTTTCGCGACCAAATTCTAAAAACAAAACCAGTAGTATACGTGGTAGCGAGATGTTCTGCTGGGCCACCCCCTTTGCTTTGAACCTACCTGTTGGCGAACGTCCCAAAGGAATAGCTCTGCCGGCCAACTCAATCGTTTCTTGGAGAGCGTCGCGGGTCAAGGTCGCGAGGTGGAAAGTGAGCGCCACCGTATTCCTCCGCAGAGCACCCCCGTAACACGGAAGCGGGTGGGATGTAGGTAGCTCCAAAAGCAAAACTTGTTTGGCCCTAAACTACTTGATAATGAATAAAAAAATATATACCTAACACCGCAGTTGCTTAACTCATACACTTGTGGGAAAGGTTTCAAACAAATACAAGACATCAACTATAACAAGTTTAATATAAAAAAAAAAACCAGTAGGCTAAAGAAAATTAAATATTGAAATGAAAAATATTGAGTCGACGTTAAGAGCAATTTTCACTAAGAAAAATATAGATTTGAAATTCCAAAATCTATATAACATGAGAGCAAAATGAATTGAGGTAGTAGGAGGCTGCGGTTCGCTGATCGTATTTCGTGAATTATAAAGTAAATAAATCTTACTGACAGCACTTAAATGTCTCCTTGATACAAATTTAATTTACAACTTAAAATATTTATAAAATGTCATACAAATGTCATGTTTTATTGAAAAGTTTACAATAATTGTTGAAACTGTTGTCCCTCGGCATTCAAACATAAATTTACGCGCCGCTTCATGTTTTCAAAAACCTTTTGTAAAATAAATCCGTCTACTAACTCGCACTGTCGCACGATATTGTTCCGTAAATCGTCTATTGTATGCACTGGATTTTTAAAAATAGAGTTTTTTAAGTATGGAAATAAAAAGTAATCCAGAGGAGTTAAGTCACACGATCTTGGCGGGAAACGGTCAACACTAATAATTCTTTCATCAAAAAATTCACGTAAATAATTTATTGTTTCACGGGCAGTGTGTGGTCGTGCGGAATCTTGCTGAAAGAAACCTAACTGTAACTCGTCATCATGCAGTTGATTTATGAATGTTACCAGTATATTATTGCGATATCTTTCACCACTTATAGTTCCTTCGAAAAAGATCGGACCAATAAGCCTTCTACGTGACATGGCACACCAAACCCCTATTTTTACAGGATGCAACGTTTTTTCCCTATAATAATGCGGATTGTCTGTTGCCCACATACGCATATTCTGAGCGTTTATGTAGCCGTTCAGGTGAAACCACGCTTCGTCGGTGAAAAACGTTTTATCCAAATCGTCGTCGTTATTAAAGAAACGACAATAGGCAACTCTTCGAACGTAATCTGGCGGCAATAGTTCTTGATACAATTGAACCTTGTAAGGATGCATACCAATAACGCGTTTAAGAATACTGCGGCAGGTTCCATAACTTATATCCAACTGTTGTGCCTGTCTTCTGACAGATGTTGTAGGTTGTTCTCTAATTGCGTTTCTTGCATTATTAACAACATTTTTGGGTCCTAACTCGAGAAGATCTTCCCCCTTTCCATTGTCTTTTTACAGACCCAGTTGTTCGAAAGTTATTTATAATTCTCAATAGGTCACGAGAAAAGTTCTTATTTACTAAAACAACTTCAGGAAAACGTTGTTGGAATTCTTCCTTGCACATTTCTATTGAATAATACCATTCGCCGTTTGGCAAACGTCAACCGTTACGAAAGTAACATTCTAAAATGAACACCATTTGTTCTTGAGTAAACATTCTGAATGTGATTAAACTGTTTTTTTTTTTTTTTAATTGTATTGAAAGAATTAATAATTCACACTGACAGTCTGCCATTAAATGTTTGACAGAAAAATATTGTGAATATAATTCACGAAATACGATCTACGAACCGCAGCCTCCTACTACCTCAATTCATTTTGCTCTCATGTTATATCATCAATACCTTATTTACCGTTAGGTGTTAAGGAATCTATGAAATAAAATTACTAAAATAAATGTAATTTAACTGTTACGCCCCTGGCGCATATCAGTGAATACAATAAACAGTATCAATCGGTATATCAATATAGTATAACACCCTGTATAACAAGTAAGAAATTAAGTAAGAAAAAAAACAAAATATGTATTAGATTAAATACGTGTCTGGACAAGAGATTCACCAGGACGCACTAAGTATACTTAATTCTGGGTCCTTTACAATAAAGTTATAAAGATCTTAATTAAATAATAACAGAAACGTATCCCAAAATAACACTTAACCTGTACGAAGGCTCATCTGAAGGATAATTGCTTCGTATGGAAAACAATACAAGCTTCACCTGGCTGCTAATGAAGTTAACCAACCAGTATAAATAATACTACAGGAAAATAGAACGTAAATAGATGTGTAAACATTTAAACAACCTATCTACTAATTAAACATTGATTATTGCCTTGAACGGTAAATTAAATTACAAGAAAATTAATAAGGAAAGTTGGGCGTATAAACTATTTATTCGCTTTACAGTAATGAATTGACTGTGCACTACTTAAGTATTACAACAATTAAAATCCTCATCACTACTACCAAGCTCAATTTCAAATCAAATGTATTAAACTGACAGTAAATTACGATGCTAACCTTTACGAAAGGTTCAAGTTTGCATCAAAAGCACAAAATAACTAATAACCGGCTTCTTCTCTCGAGCCTTAATGTAAATGAAAAGTCAACACACAAAACTAACCTCAAGAGGTTATGAATTGCATTTATATTAAACAATAAAATGAAATAATGACACCTACTTTATATAGTCTTCGCTACTGCCTAATTACAAACTTTATGGTAATGTCCTCAAAGGGATCCAAGGGAATAAAAAAACTATTGAATTATTTTATCCAAATTGCCGCGAAAATACTTCGGCATCCAATTCATTTTTAGCCCGCCATCAAGGTGACGTCGATGGATGTCCTAGAAGCTTATTTTTTTTCTAAGACCACGCCTCGGGACAAATTCACTAATGAATGTGAAATGAAGCCGTTTTCACACGGTTTTCCTTCAAAATATCAACGCCATTGAATCATCCGTGGATGGTTTGAATTATTCAGTCCTATGGGAAACGTGACCGCTTTCCAAGTTTTATCTGAGTCGAAACCGCAGGCGTAGGAAAATACCCGTATAGGTACATGTGATAAAAATATATCCTACAAAGGATAAAGGACAATCATTAGATAAAGTACAAAGGATCAAGATATTTCTTACCGTAACGCCTAACACGAACTTAATTAAAGTAACAGTTGCGTAGTCAACGATAACCGATCGAATGACGGATAGACGTAAGTAAGGGGACATGCGCTAAAAATTTAGGGCGACATCTATAACGTTCAGGACGAATCTTACACAAGCGAAACTGGTTGCAGAACCACGGAGAAGCGAAAATCGATAGATTGAAGGAGTTGAAAGTTAAACCGCGCGATGTCACTACAAAATTAATTTAAAGGGAGTACGGAAAAGGCAAATAGACCTTTTTTTCCCAAAACGTAACAAAATGTTTAATATCATGAAGAAAATACATCCGGAAAATGAAAAACGAATGCCTGTAATTGAAACAGACATTAATCCTCATCAAAAGTCACTTTCATTATTTGTATTTTTGCAAGAAAGACTAAGAGAAAGTAAAATCAATTACAGCTGATGTTATAACTAAAAGGCAATACCTCGAAAGGCCAAATTCAAATCTGGACGTAGATCCTCTTTTATTTTGGAAGGTAAGGTTTAAAAAAAAGGGTAATTGCATTTTTTATTTGGATTTTCTTTTAGGTAACAGGAATGGACCTGAAACCCCTAGAATAATGTGCTGGCATTTCTGATATGACATACAGAAGTATTGCTAAAGAAGCTGAGGATGTAAATTCCGGAAAAGTTATTTCATTTAGTACCCCACATAATAATACTTCTGTATTTCAGCGAGTTCAGCAGAAAGTGAAAGAGTGCTTAGTACAGCTCGTTCAATAATAGAACAAAGGCGTGCAAGACTAAAACCGAAAAATGTTAATATGATAATGTGCCTAAATAAAAATTTTAAAAAGTATTAATAAGTAACCTAAGTATTTATTTTATTAAAATTACACCCAACCTTTTCTTCCTATTAGTTAAAGAAATAACGCAATGGGTTTCATCTTACTATGCTTTCTAACTATCAAAGGTATGCATGTTTAAGTATTCAAAGGGAAATTTCAGTTCGTTTTACTTTATCTTCCTCGATAAGCTCTTGTAGGTTTGAATTAGTTAAAAATATTTAAAATTGTCTTCGCACAAGGTATACGCCTGTTGGGATAATTAACTGTTTTAAATAAATTATCATCAACTTTTCAATGAAATGTATTTAATTTAAGATTTAAGTATGAAGGAATAATCTACAAATATGACATTTTAAAAAATACGGTATGCGCCAAAATAAACAACACTGAAATGCGTGCCATTGTCTCCTTTTTCAGGAATATGCAGCAACCTGTGTTCTCGAATATGTTTGACAATCTGCGTAACCGTTATGAGCAGTGCCTACAACGCCATGGCGCACATTTTGAAGATGTATTCTATAGACATAATAATGTATAAGTAATAAATAATATACTTCAGTAATTTCAGTGTTGTTTATTTTGGCGCATACTGTAACTAACTGGTGTATAACTGGTTGCCTAGTATGTGTAATGATTAAAAAGGTACTCAGTATAACAAGTGTTCATTTGAAAAGTCAATCTAGTAGCATGTGATTTACTGAGAACATTTTGAAGTATGTCGTAACTTAAAATTTACTACTTAACCTACGAAGTCGTATATTTTGACAGTTTCATACATACAAATAAATAACAAATAATAGGTATTTATTGAAAACTATAAAAAATGTTGAAAATGTTGTCCTTCAAGATCAATGCACTTTAAAATCCTCCGTTCAAAATTTCTGATGATATTCTGCAACAATACTGGATTGTTATTAATTTCCATGCATTTCTGTTCGATTCTCTGTAGCATATCATTCAAATTCAATATAGGTGTTCGAAATATGTTATTTTTTAGATAAGGCCACAAAAAGAAGTCGCAAGGTGTTAAATCGCATGAACGTGCAGGCCAGGCAATTTCAGTATTTCTCTAATTATACGCTCATCAAAAAATTCTCTTAAATAATCCAAAGATTCTGCAGTACAGTGACAAGGTGCTCCGTCTTGTTGGAAATATGCATTTTGAAGTTCATCATCATGCAACTGATTGACAAATGGTTGGAAAATTTCCGTACGGTACCTTTGAGCAGTTAATGTTCCCTGAAAAAATATTGGTCCAATGATTCGCCTTTGGCTTATCGCCGCCCAAACACCAATTTTCTCTGGATGTGGCGATTCTTCATTAATTACATGTGGATTTTCACTATTCCAAATTTTTGTATTTTGTGAATTTAGGTATCCCGATTTATAAAACCATGCTTCATCAGTAAAGATGACTCTTTGCGAAAGTTCTCCATTATTGTTCATATTTACAAACCAATTACAAAACTGTAGTCTACGTGAGTAATCAATTTCTAACAATTCTTGTACTGCTGTGACACGGTATGGATAAAGTTGCATATCTTTTTTTAATAACTTGTGAGTTGTACCAACAGAAAGGTTTATTTGTTGACTCAAATGTCGAACAGATGTTTGTGGTTCATTTTCCATTATTTCTTCAACACGATTGACAACTTGAGGTGTACGTTTCTTAACTGCTCCGCTGCCTGATTTTCTTAAGAGACTACCAGTTTCAGAAAAAAGTTTTAAAGTTCTATCCAAAGTATTCTTAAATTGTATATAATCTATTACAAAATGTGGAAACTCAACTTGAAATTCTACCATGCAATCTTGAACTGAATAAACCCATAAACCATCAATTTTATTACCACTTCGAAAATAAGCCAGGACTAAAAAAATTTTATGTTCTAAAGTGAAAGCCATTTTAAAACTGAGAAGCAATTTATTTAAACCAGAATCGACGCACGAGTATTTTATGCACTAACTGATATTTGTGATTGAAATTATCAAATGTCATTTGGATTTACGTTTACGCAACAACAAACACATATTAATATATTTGCGCCTTATTCTATCAAAATTTCAAAGTAACCTAGATTGACTTTTCAAATGAACACTTGTTATGTACTGTACCATACATCATAGAGAAGTGTAATTTTAAAATTTTTTTGTGGGGGCGTTGGATAATTGTACTGCGATTCTTTCAATATAATTAAGGAAAACTGATCTACATCAACAACACAATCAAACTAAAATGGTAACTAATTTTTAAACACCGTCATTCTCGATCGGCTCACAGACGCGCGGACAAGCAAGAGGTTCGGGAGACTCACAGAAAGCATTTTTCTAAATAACGGGCACTCTTATTTCAGGAAAGCCAATACAGTGACGCCGCTGCTTGCCTACCCACGTCGCAATGTTTACTAATTATATACCTATATTATTTATTATATTTATAATCGCACTATTTCGGTCTACCCGGCGAAGCTGTACGCCACTGCGAATCCATTGCTTTGTCCTGCTCAGTAATTATGTGCAAAATCCAATCCTTAATTTATCTAATTTATTTTAAAAATCGTCTGAAATTAATATTCCAACGTTGATCATCCACAGCAAACATACAACAAACATACTAATGCGTAATATATAAAAATAGAAAACACAAATCACTTTTGCGCGTATAAATGCCATTGTAAAGTGCATCACGATAGATAAACTAATATTGTGTTCGCAAATAGTCCAATTGATTGTACAAATATATCTAAACTATTTATGACGTAACCTTTTTCTTTCCTTTTATCAATGAATATTAGATACGACTTCATTGTGTAGTTAAAAAGGAAATTAACATATGTGTACCAGGCAGATAGTTAACTCTCTCTTTCGTTAAAAAATAATAAACAACAAAATAGAAAATTATATACTAAATAATGGTGTAACAATATGTACACCGTGAGCAAGATCAATTGACTGTAGTTGGCTGCATTAAAAGTGTTAAATTAGAACATTATAATACACTGCTCCAAGAATTTACATACCACTAGAAAATCCTTTGTAAAACAAATTAGTGTATGACTAGATAGAGAAGTATATTCGACTCTTTATTAATTAACAACCTTTAATCAATTACTTTGTTTAATCTCTTAACAAATTAGCCTTTTACAAATTAATACATAGTGAAAAGTAATGAAAAAATATTAATAATTATAACATTTTTAATGAAATGACCTCAGTACCGAGTATTTTCACCACTGCTTCTAATGATGACTTGCCATCGACGATTAGTACTCGAAATAAGCGAGCTTATGTCATTCTGCTCCAATCTATTCCAAATTTCTACCAGGTTGTTGGCTGGGTGCGGATAATCTTGCAGGCATTTCTCAAGCATGTCCCAGACGTGCTCTATTGAATTGAGATCTGGACTTCTTGCCGGCTATCGACTCCAACCTCCTCAAGATAATTTTGAACTATGCGAGCACTGTGGGGTCGTGCATTATCTTGCATTAATAATAAATTTGGTCCGATATATGGCGTGGCGTGAATGGCACAACATGGTCTAGAAAGATGTTAGTTATGTACAGATCAGCAGTAATACTACCATTGTTTAATACTACTAAGTCCGTACGAGGTGGCAAAGAAATAATTCCCTATACCATTACAGAATCTCCACCAAATAATGTGGTATTCAGAATGTTGCACAGAGCATAAAGTTTATTTGGTCGTCTGTACACACGAACACATCTATCACAGTTATTTAAAGACAAAATCTAAATCCGTCTGCAAAGAGAACTCGCTTGCCAGTCATCCTGCAACCAATTAACATGATTCCTACCAAAATTCAAGCAAAGTCTCCGATGTTCTACGGACTAGACTGGATCTCGGGCTGGCACACGACATACCAAATTAGCTTCTCTTAGACGTTTATAAACTGTTTATATGTTAATTCAACTACTATAAACTCCCTGTAGTTGAGATTGTAAACACCTGCTTGTAACGAATCGTTGTCTTAGAGCAGAAAGTCTCAAAAAGCGATTATGAACACGTGTTATGGCACGATGTCTACCTTAGCCCAGGTGTTCGGATATAGTTATCAGTGTCCTTATACTTTTGTATCATTCGGGATACCGATGTATGAGACCACCGAACTTTTCTCCTAATCGGCGATAACTCCAGCCTTCTTCTAAAACACCACGGCTTGCGCACATTCTTCTCGTAAAATTTCGAAATTCACATTGCGTAATGGCGAAAAGGCAAAACAAGAAACAATAAGATAAATTTACCAAGATAAAACACATAGTACAGTGTTGCCCAAAAGTCGCGCAACCGAATGAAAAAAAAGAAATGAAATTGTGTAGTACAAATACAAAATTTATTCTTCTATAATAAAAATAATACAAATATGTTTGAACAAAAACTGACTCTTTGGGATCACAGCTTATGTTCGAAGTGTCCTCCACCTTCTTCAATGCATCTCAGACATCGCTTTTTAACCGCGTTACAAATGCGCCGAAGTAATTGTTTGTCATCATTGAGTTTGGCGACTTCTTCGGTTATAACATTTTTCATGGTCTCAATATCCGGCAACTGATGATGGAATACCTTATCCTTTAAAATACCCCACACAGCGAAATCTAGTGGGGTTACGTCCAGAGATCTCGGAGGCCATTCGACTTGACCTCTTCTTCCAATCCATCCGGGGAAAAATTCATCGAGAAATTCGCGAACAATTAAAGCGTAATGTGCTGGAGCACCATCTTGTTGAAGAGTTAAACATTGACCAGCAAACACTGGGTTATTGGCAAGTTCTTCACGTAGTTCCATCAACAAATCGAGGTATGCAACACCTGTTACAGTATTGTCGAAGAAATAGGGGCCGACGATTCCGAAGGCGCAAACACCAAGCCATACCGTTACTCCAGGCACGTTTAATTCTTCTTGAATGGTGATATGCGGATTTTCAGTGGACCAGTACACACAATTGTGTCTATTGATGCTCCCATTTAATTTAAATTGAGCTTCGTCCGACCACAAAATTGTTTTGAAGAAATTTTGAAAGGCTTCACATTGAATGACATACCATTCTGCGAACTGTAGCCGACGATCCGGATCATCTTCTGTCAATTCTTGTAAGAGGCGTGGTCTGTAAACCTTCAAACCTTGTTCCTTCATTATTCGCTGTAGGGTAGAACGAGAAATATACAGTTCATTTGCGGTTTTTCGGACAGATCGCGCAGGCGATTCAATAAAACTCTGAGCTACAGTTTGTAAGTTATCATCTGTCCTCAGACTACGTGGCCGGCCTGTACGCTTGGAATCATCCACAGAACCGTTTTTTTCGAATCTTTTTATCAAGCGATAAACAGTCTCAGGCCTCGGAACTTGACAGTCAGGGAATTTTATCGCGAAATCAGAAAAAAATGTGTTCATAATCAGCATGGTAACGATAGTACGAAGACACCAAGAATACCCGTTGCGCTACGGTATACCGATAATGTGGGCTTGTTGCCATGATAACGCGTTCACACACTTACAAACTCCGACAAGATATTGCTTCACACACAGACAACCGCTGTACTGCCGACAGACCAGCCGTCAACCTTGCATTAGGGGGAGAATGGCGCATGTGTATTTCATTTTGACGTTGCGCGACTTTTGGGCCACGTGGTACATTAAATTATTATTGGATGTGATTTAATTTTATGTGACAACACCAAATGTCAACACAAGTTTGACAACTGAACGTCGAATACCAAATTCCTACAAACCAATGCCAACTGCCATAAATGATCAGCAAATAAGATAAACATTTATTCGTTTACTACACGGTGAGTTAATTTCTTGGAGCAGTGTATTTGCAAATTGACGGCATTGCTAATGTCGCCAATTCTGCTGACTTTTAGTTTCAAGTGTGGCTTAAGACACCTAAGTTTCATCCCCTGTCACTATTTGAGAATATCATCTCCTTTATTTGAATAGTCCTTTAAAAAGCTTAAAGCAGAGGCTATGCGTTTTTGTTCGTCTGTAAGGAATTCACCCTGCCCAAATTTTTCTATACTACAGATGAATTATGGTTCAGGTCGTGGTTAATAGTGGTTTCCAAACGTGCGAGACACGTTTGGAAAATTCTCACTAATGTCATCCAAACTCAAACGCGTATCTTGCTTAATCAGTTCATCGACAAACTGCAACAAATCATCCGTAATTATAGAGACGGACGGCCACTTCGTTCTTCATCACGAACATTCTCTCTTCCAGCATTAAAACTGCGACACCAAGATGACTCACCCATCATATCAAACATTTTATATTTAGATCGTTCACCAAAACAGCACTGACTGTCAGAATGCGATGTGAACTTGGACGCAGTTAGCAGACAACTGACTGAAACTAGTTAACGATGAGTCGGATATCCGCTGCCATAAAAATTACGTACATCTACATACGCAAACGGGTATTAGTTATCGGTTATATGAAGATCGATGACATGTATGGATAAAATTACTAGTGAAATAAATAGTAATTGATACCAGAAGTGAGATTAATGCAAAAATGATAGTTGAAACAAATTTTACGAACCTATATTACAAACAATACAATTATGTACAATACTTCTAAGAAAATGCTTAAAATGTTGGCTTCCTACTTACAAACAGTACTGAACTCGTCGTGATAAATTACTAAATAGATTGACTTGTCAGCGACACTCCAGTGACCCTAAACACCTCTTATAACGAGCCATCGAATAAATTCATAATTGGAGTAGACTATGAAATTGGGTTGATACTTTAACCACTTCCACATAATGACATTTATTATTTGACATTGAAACTATAAGTTTGTGTCAAATTTTTCAAAACTCTTATTAAGAAAATTATTTGTGTTTAGATGTAAATGGACAACATTTTCAACAACTTCTGTAGCTATATGTAAATTTTGATTATGATTTCGATATTAAATAAATTATTTGTTTTCTTTTTTGTTGTAGTATCATTTCAATGCCATAACCTTTTTTTACAATGAAACCAAATGAAACTGTCAAGCATCAAGTAATGTGTCATTATGTGAAAGTGGTTAAAGTACCAACCCAATTTCACAGTCTACTCCAATTATGAATTTTTTCGATGGTTCGTTATAATACCGTCCCAAAGTAACAAACCTTCAGTTTCAGTACAGCAATAACAGTAGGCTCTGAAGATATTCCTTGCAACAGTGGACGAAACGTCGGCCCTTTGCAACAGTAGACGAAACGTCGACCAAGAAAGAAGCAACGGTTCCAGTCCGAAATCTCAGAAACAATCATGTTAAATACATTTACATTTATGCATTGCCTCTTCAATTGTGTACTGGGGTTCTTGCAAATTGTTTATGGGATTTCGGAATATTACGTTTTCTAGATTAGGCAATTAAAAAAAATCCAGAAGCATTAAATCACGCGGCAATCACGGCCATAAACTTATCAAATGGTCTGAGAAAAATTACTGTAAATAATTCATAGTTGTACAGAGTGATCCATCGTAAGTGAAGGAGGTTGGTATGAGAAAAATTAGTTTGGCATCATTGCTACAGTTGGCAGTAGCATGTTTCAATAATTCGCAAACTTGAATGCATGTTTAAAGGTTATGTCGTAACGACCACTAACATACATACAAATGACAAGACTGTCAAACAGAGTTGCCAGGTGGAGCGCAAGTGTTATCGGTAGATACGTTCGACACTTTTCGATGGATTATGTCAAAATTCGGTAGATTAAAATATAATTTTGCCATTGAAACAAAACGTACAAAATAATATCTTTTATTATAAGTTAAAAGTTTTATAATAACAACAAACGTAATACAACTAAAATCTATAATAATAAAAATAAAATAAAACAAAAAATGGATAAATGTATGTAGGAAAAAAATACAATTAATCATAAAATACTGACATGTAAGGCTTTTAGTTAAAATGATGTGGCAAGCAATACGACTTAATTTTCAATTTTCTCCGGGTAAGTACAAATTTTTATTAGTCTATTGATTAATTTATTTTCGAATAGCAAATTCATCACAGTTATTTTCATAAATCAGTTGTTTTCTATGGAATAGTGGGGCGTTTTTCTCGGGGATTTACTAATTGTTACCGAAATAATTTTAATCTCTGGAAATTTTTAAAAATCTCCGGAGAACATCGTTGTAGATAATATAGAAATTATTTCAAACTTGGTGGCGAGTACCGAAATCAACAGAATAGCTAACTCTATCTACTATTTACTACATAAGAGAAAAAGCATAGCCAACCTTTCGGTACAATTCTTTCTTAAATCAGTAGATCGGTAGAACATAGGGAAAATCGATAGAACTACTGAAAAATCGGTTGACCTGGCAACGCTGCTATCAAACAAACTGTGAATAGCCATAATCGGTATCTGACAAACGTAAAAAATTCTCTAATCTAGAGAATTTTATGCTACTATTACACTTCACTTGAGATGGTTTTCTCTGTGTGTACTGTAGCAGAATACAGTTGGAAATAACCATTAATTCATTCTATATCATTCAACGGATTTATACCGTCTGTAAACGTGGTAAGTTAACGACACTCCTGCGCGCGACGCGTCCCTGCCAACTTTACTTCCCCGATATATTTCATCAATGTATAGTGTAGCATTTAATTGGATAAGCATTAGGGATAGGTTAGAAGTAGGTGTGGTATACACATACATATTGCGTATGTATGTATCACACTGGGCACAGACACGCCTGGTATGGTACCCCCTTCTCTCTTATCTAGTGTACTGGTGGGGTATCGGTCACGTCTCCACCGTTTACTCACCACGTTTACAGACGGTATATGACCTTAAAGTAATGGTTTCGTACCTATGAGCGTTAATTTTGTCTTGAAATAATATTGGGTTTAATAATCCGTCGTCTTGAATATGACAAAGATCAATTTTAACTGGACAGAGATGAAATCATAGTTCATCGACGTAGAAAGTAATATTTTGCTGGTCAATGTTATTATATAGATGATCATTATACTTCTAACAAAACTGTAGCTGTTTTTTCAGAATCTTCTGAGAAGACTCATAGGAAAGTTATATGGATGTATAAAATGTTAAAAGATCAATTGTTAAGTAGAGCTTACCCATTAGTTAGGATAGACGACGAACATAAACATGACGATTTTATTAAATAATTTGATGCACCAACAATTTGACGACCACTAGTTTTACCTTTAATTAAATTACTTGTGGTTAAAGACCGTTTGATTATTTTAACACTGCGTTATGAAAAGTAGCGATATTCAATGTTTTTCTAAATACATTTCGATAAATTGATAAGTCGACTGCTTGGAATATATCCAGTTACCATCATAATATTGCAAGTCGAAAATAAGTCATTACAATAAATGGATTTTGTTCGGCAGTAAAGACTATATTGAAAATTAAAACAACAAATTGTTCTATTTGCTTGTTTAACGTTTACTTTGTAAAATGTTTGACAAATTTGAATTTTAATATCTGGCATGTTAATATAGATTTGCAGAATTGTTGATATTTTAATAACAAAAGTTTAAATCATTTATAGTAACTCGTTACTTTAGATTGGCATCAATGCAACATTGGTTATATTGTTTACACTTTTTGACATTTGTCATTTCTGACTGATGATGAGTGATGACATTAACCTGTGATTTTCTTATCAGGCTACCAGAATTCACGGAGAAAAGAGTAACAAAAATACTAAACAACAATCGACAACAAACGATAATGACAACTAAAAAAAAGTACATATCCAAAAATGAAGAATGTCGCCAATCTACAAATATTAAAATGTTCTTATCTAGGAGTTTTAATGTAGCCAACTGTGATCAGTAAAAATTCCATACAGTTACATTTACCAAGCTATAACACAGCAAAATGTTTGATGTGTAGCAATACATATTAGGGTCTATGGAACGAATTAAAAAAATTACCATTTAATAGGATCAGTAAAACAACATTTATTAAGTCATCCATACTATAATATTCACGAATTTTCAATAACAAAAAGTCCTAGGTATTATAATTTAATATATGTTTTGAACAATATTTAATTATTGTTTTTCAATATTTATATGTTTTAAAATATTAAAATAAATAGAATTTTATTCAAAATTCATATTTCAAAATTCATATAATTAATACTAATTAGGCACTTATTTTCTATTTCAATTGAATCTTAAAATATCAGTAATACACGAGATATTGTTTTAAAATAATTTGTATATTATAAAATACATAAAAAATATAAATACTATTTTATTTTCAGAATAAACATGGAAATTTATCTTTGTTTATAAAATCATTTTATTTTTTTTATGTAAATAGAAATATAATAATGGTGATATAACCTTAAAATATGTATATAAACAAATAAAATATTTTAATTTATTTTTATCAATGATAATGGTTCGTTATCATTTGTTATAATTTTATTCTAACCTTATGAATAAAAATAATAACAAAAAACATCATAGTACCTTAAAATTATTTAAAAATATTACATTTCCCATTAAATTTCGGTAGCATAATTAACAAACACTTATTTCACTTGTATCATTTTATATAAAATTAATTATTAAAATAAAACGAAAACATTTTGGATAATAAATATAAAAATGTTAGAATTATTTTCTTACCTATTTGTCATCTGTGGATTCGGTATTGTCAGTCTCATTATGTCAGGGGGTTCAGGGACGGCGTGCAGACGACACAATTCTCTAAGCAATATCGCGACCTGGTGAAGAACGTGATTATCTAATCCTTCTGTATTACTTAAAATTTGTACAGCATTTGTGATACTGGTTTCTTCAGAATCAGCGAACCAAACTGGTGGGACTGACGGGTATGTCTCCTAAAATTAATTCAAAAAGAACAGAAACACAGACATGAAAGAAAGAAAATGTTTTTGAGAATAGTTTAAATATTTACAATTAATTTGTGTAAATTGTACATCTTAGTGTATAAAATTATTTTTGCATTGCACATCTTTGGAAAAAAATTATACTATAAAAGATCTTACAAAATTATCAAAACCATGTCACTTATACACTATAATTGTTTATAAATTTGTAATAAACAAATAAAAATAATGTTTAGTGTTGTTGTGACCAGACGATGTGTTTGCTCAGCTGTTATATGCCAGATGTGTCAAAAAAAATAACACAAAAATAGGATTTCTTTGTTAAAGCAATTTTATTTGATTTTCCGACAAACAGAAAGCGATTCCTGTTGGAAGCGTACAACTGAACATTAACGAAAGAAATACTTACGGTAATATTAGCATGTATTTCGTATTTCTTTCCATTTCTACCTATAAACCTACAACTAAGTTCATCAACACTAGCAGAAACAATCTGAAATCTATCATGATTTTTTGGAAAAATTGATTCTAATGTCCGTATTTCTTGTTTCAGTGTGTTTAGACAAGCCATATGGTGCACTATGGATCTATTTTAAAAGTCCTGATGTACTGTAAAATTTTAAATAACACAATTTTCTGGCGTTGTATTATAACTGTTCACTCCCTATATAGATCAAAATGGCCGATTTCGGCCTCTTTAAAATTGAAATTTGTTCGTACGGTCTCGTGAATTCTCGCCATCTCGTCCGATCCATAAAATGGTGCACAGAAATGGAAAAATTAAGTTTTTAAATTATTTATAAACATGTCAAAAGTGACGCGAAGTAATTTTATGACAATGTTTTTGTTTATTTAAAGCTACTGTCATTATTAAAGGTACATAAAGGAAAAGTATTCACTGGAAATGTAATTATACAATGGTTTTCGCGTAAACCAAAACATCTATATCTAACCTTTATAATCTTAACTTGTTAGTTGTTACCAATTCAAATTTATGTTTTGAGAGATATGGAAGCATGAAATATTAATGTTTTGGCTTTTGCGTGCGTATACGTTCAATTTTTTTTTAAAGATAAAAAGCACTGAAGAGTAGCATTATTATTATTTACGAACATTCGTTCGACGCCAACCAGTATAATTAATATTTGTTTTACTCTAAAATTTGTGATTCAAGTGTAGCCGTAAATTATACAACCTGTTCAGATAAGTATTCTAGGACTTCAGTGGATATATTTTTATTTTTTCACGTATTATACTATTCTCAATATAATCATTTTTCCAATTAAATTTTAACACATGAACATTATATTTTTTTCAATAATAAATGAAGAGGAAATAAAATCAAGACAGCAATTAATAATAAGCCAACTCAAAATGGGTTGGTTACTATTACTGTTCTGATTTTATTTTATCTCTATTTATTATTAAAAAAAAAGTAAATATTGTTTCTTTTCAGCATTTAATATTCTTAGAACTTAAACAATTTTGTTATTCTGAATTATACTCTCAAAAAAACATAATTTCTAAATTTTCAAAGATATGTGACAATGTGACATGCATTAAATGAAAATTTATCGTTTAGATTTAAAAATTCAACTGAGGAATGAAAGAAATAGAGTTTATTATACTGGTAATAGGTAAACTCTATTTCTTTCATTCGTTACTTGAATCACTTAAGAAATCTAAACGATACATTTTTATTTAGTGAATGTCAAAAATACATATAGAAATAATTAATTTGCGAAAAAGTATTGGAAATTACCAATAGGTACATCAAATTTATTATAAGAAAATGAGCCATTATTTTGAAATGAATAATCAAAATCAGTTTCTTTCAAAGTTAACTTTCTTGTTAATTAATATTGTTTTAAATGTTTAAATCGACCTTTCGAAATTTGGTATAAGGTAATACAAGATAGATCGTAAGCAATTTCGACTGATTGCGATTGCTCGGATTAGAATCTCTATTATAGGTTAGAACGCAAATTGGCAATATTAATTTTTTTAAATGTTATGAATTGTTTGTTGCGACTTTTAATAAATGTTTACAGGTTGTTCTTGGAAAAAAGAAACAACCTGTGAAAAATGGAAAGATGTAATTATATAGAAAATGAGTTTAAAAAATTATGACTTAATTACGACGTGAAAATGAAAATAGTACTTATTATGTGCCGCTCATGGATTCGGAATGTGTAGTTTTAATCATTTCAAAAGTTTCAGTTGGAGTTTTACCCAACCAAATACAAAATTTTATCGCGTACCTTTGTTCCACTCTCATTTTTTTGATGGGTACGTCAAACACTGACAATTCAGTAATTAATTTGTAATAAACGTCAAAAGTTAAATCAAAGCCTCCTTGAGGAAAAGTGCTATCGAATTCAAAAAATAGTGGTACAGTAGTGAAGTTATATGTAAAGTCAATTTTCAAACATTTTAGTATTGTGACGTTCGTAACGTACTTAAGATCGTAGTAACGTGCAAAAATCATTTTTGACACATATGTTATTTGACACTTATATGTTATTTGAAAATTTAAATTTGACGCCTACATTTAATGTATACCTACATTCACGCAGCCTAATTTAAGCCGATTAAAATATGATTGTACCACTTTTTTTTTAATTCGATAGAACATTAGAGATGGGGGGGGGGGTTCATGTTTTATTCTTTGTGTTATAAAATTCTGGTTGTGAAAAGAAGTTACAGCACCAGTCTCGTTATATTTTGATATACCCTCGTATACAAATTAATACAATGACAAATGTCAAGAAGGGTAAGCAATATCGAGGATAGTAAACGTCTAATTACTCAATCCCTATCTCGTAATGTATTTCGAGTCATGTGACTGTGTGACGTCACCTGCGTTCGAAATATGTGGCGTTTCATGTTATTGCATTGTGATTTGCAGTCATATTTTTTAACAAATTTTTCTTTCTGTGCTCATTTTCTCGAATAAGGTTCGTTCTGAATAAACTGCACGAATTCTTAATGTACGCAAACAGGGCTTTAATTTGATGTACGACAAGAATAATTTTCTCAAAATTCAAAACTTGCCCTAATTTAATTTATTCCAATGACGTAACACCTCGCCCAACTTTTCATTTACTGTTACAATATTCCAAAAAATGGTTCATCATATTATATTAAATTACTCGTCTCAACGTGTAGATTATGAATCCCTAATAAAAAATGCGGATCAAATGTCCATGAATTTCCACTATTCCACTATTTTTGCGATTTTTTTTCTACGAAATCATAAAATTTCCGTGCTTGAGCTTTCAATATGTTGTACACATATCCTTCCTAAAACGCGTCATAATTTTCTGAATCACCTAAACTGTATAGAAATGACCCAAATATGGCGTCGTTCTAAACGCTGTATTTCGCCATATTACAAAAATTCGTATCTACCAATTCACACATTCCGCATCAAAATTAATATCGGATTCATTTTCAATGCACTCGAATTAGTTTATAAAAAATCAGCATGTTTCCCAAGCTGATCAAAAATCGAAAATTTCCTAAAGGGTACCCCTTTAAAATGGAAAATACGTATGTCACGGTATATATACATATAGGCAAGAAAAATATGTTAAGCATATAAATATATAAGCATATAAAGCATCAATTTTGGAGCCGGCCTGTTATTTAATTGTCACACCTCGTATATACAAACTCCAGCTGATAAGACTTACCACCCCAAGTCGAATTTCGAATAGCATCTACATCCACATTAGAATTTATATAAATATTAAAACAATTTAATTTTAGTTGAAATTAATATGCCTATTTATAAAGAATTATCTACTGGTACGTAATTTTGATAGGCCTTATATGCGAACGATACAATTCCTAATTTTTTATCGATAATTTTGCGATAAATTTATCAAATTTATAATAAAGAATAAGGTAGAAAAATATATTTTCAGAAGTTATTTTGCAATCAATTTCCTGGAATATAAAATCTATTAAACGAGATTAATGTCACAGTACCTAAATATTTAGAAAGTTGTCTAAGATAGTCTTGTTATATAACTTAATTATTAGATTAATAAAAAAGTGTGCATATATTATTTTAAGATAGTTTAGATTTGATAAAAAAATTATTGATATACACCTTATTTACATATTTAGTGATTAAATAATATCGCCTTGTAATATTTTTTTTAATGGACATCTCGAATTATACATAACTATTATGTAAATACAATATTTCAAAAAAGAAGATTATAAATTTATGTCTCGTTTAAATGTCCCATATTCGTTCAAATCGTTTTTTGACATTTGACATGCATAACGATACGGTTTACAATTAAGCGTACACTCACTTCCAAACAATGCATTATTTTTCAATTGAAACGTTTTTAATTATGTTAAGTGACTTTCCTAATATCGATCATGTTCAACAGATATAATGTGCTGATTTAAATGTTGCTGACACGAATTAATTTAACAAATTATCAATGCACAAGGTGTGACCAGTTAATGATACATCACCACAGCATTCCAAGCAGTCTTGTTGTTATTATTGTGTTGTCATTTAATATCTGTATGGATGTTTTTATAATCAGTCTGGAGGACGAGATGAGTCTACAACATATTGCAAACACCGCGTTATATTCGTTAACATGCAATAATTTTCAAAAACAACTCTGTACTTAGAGGAAAGCAATGGTAATTGAGGTGATATCTGCTTGTAGTGCCATAGTGATGGTTGTAGTTCTTGTATTGTGCTCCTGTTGGAAACGCGAAAGACATAAGTAAGTAAAATGTAATGATTTTGCGTGTGTTGGGTTTAGTATGATTGCTAGAAATGTTTTTCGTTGTTTTTTTAATTTTCTCATTCGTAGAAGTGAATGGATAGGGCTTCATGGCATGGTCACACAAAAAAATCCCGACGAGAATGTTAACCACTTACCTTCTGTAACACTGCAGTGTCACACTAATAATAGTGAATCTCACGCAGCTGGTGATGAAGATGAAAACAGTAAAAGGTTTTGTCATTTGCACAGTTTTTATAATTTTTTTTTGGAAAGATATAGATTTTTCTGTTTTTATATGACAAAAGTGTTCTTATAAACTTTTAGTAAAAAAACAGAAAAATTATATTTCTTTTAACATTGCACTGTTTTTTGAATTATTACAAATAAATCAGGGAATGTGCCTTGGAATGATATTATTTAATTTCTCTTTATTGAAATAACTAAAATGTTAATTCTATTTCTTAAAGAGCAACAATAACAGCAACTAATACCAGAAGAAGTTTGCCAGACATTCCTTCGGAACCAAATAGGGTAGATAGCAATAACACGGGAACATGGGTTGAACCTGCCAGCGATAATTTATCTGAATTATATGCTACTGTTGGACAATATCAAAATTCAGGTCGGTGCCTTTATAATTATATCGAAAAGTAATCATTAGACTATATTTTTGTAGCTAAAAGACATACACTGCCAAATGGAATAGATACAAGACCTAGTATATCCCAACATAGTTCAATTAGTCAAGCGGATGATGCACCATATGCTAGGGTTAATTATGATAAGGTGAACAAACATGAACATCCATATGCTAGAGTGCAAAATGCGAATCAGAGTGAACAGGAGAATAGTTCGGATGAAACTGTACTTTTAAGGTTGGAATATTTTAATCATAACCTAACTTTTTTGACAGATTCAAAATTATACTGCTTAAACTTTCAAAGAGCGTAAAGTTTTAATTTACAGGTCGGAACATCAGACCTTTTTTTTAACTTCCTTTTTTCTGTCAGGCCTTCATCGTCCCAAAATCCCACCGAGCCCGTTGCATCGCAAAGATCTAGACGGTCGTCTGCGCATAGCGGCCAAGCTGTAGATATACCAGCCGCGACTGCGGTCGCCGGTGGTATTGCTGCTAACCAAGAACTGCCATATATGACACCGCCCATAACACAAGCAAATTTTAGCGGCGATTCCCAGGATTCATCAAGTGAGTGGTTAAAATAAAAAAATATTTTAATGACAGAATTAAGGTCTTTAAAGAAATTTTATGGGACGTTAAAATATTTGCAAATTATTTCCACAAAAAAAGTGTTTTAAAAAGCTTTTTCCTTGCAGAGGGTTATACAAGCATTAGTGTTAGGGAACCACTTGCTAATATTAGAGCTCAAACGAAAGAAATTAACAAGTTACAACGCGACCTTGATCCTCACTATTCGACCGTTTCGGATGATTCAGGTAAGTGTATAAACAAATATACAAAAGCTGATAATATCTTTTTATTAAGATTCATTTAATAGGTTTTCCTATTTAAAATGCTCTGTATATACAGTGCCGTTAGAAAGTTTGAAATTAATTTTTACAAAAGTGTAACAATTAAATAACAGGACTGCAAATGCCCTAGCCGTTAGAATTGGTGAGGAAAAATGAGGATGAAATGTAGTTAACCTTCATGACCTTGTTTGATACACCTTGCTTGAGTGGGACGTTGTTATGGCGGATTGCCGCGACAATGATAAATTTAAAAATCGAGTTCAAAGCTCAAATTCCTCGTGAAGTTAAAAAAGCCCCAACTGAATGTTTTTAATTGTCGAAATCGTGTTTGGCGATAATTGTTTCGGAAGGTCGAGAGGAGGTTGAAGATAATGAACGCTTTGATCGACCTGTGACATCAAGAATTGATGAAAACATTTAGAAAATTGACGAAATTGCGCAAAATGATCGAAGTTTGACTATTTGGATGATAGCAGACATGAAGAACATTGATAGAGAGACAATAAAAAAAAATTTTGCTTGAGGATTTGCCAATGGCGAAAGTTTGCATAAAAATGGTACTAAAAAATCTCACACGTGAACAAAAGGAGAAGACGGAAAATATCTGCTCTGACATGAAGTGTTTCACAGCAGAGTCTAAACTGATAGAAAAAGTCCTCACATGTTGTGGTGACACGAAACGTGGATTTTTCCCCTGAAATAAAGCGCCAATCTATAAAAAAAAACCACTTCATCAAGCAGCAAAAAAGCTCGAATGAGCAAGTTGAAATTGAAAGTCATGTTCATAGCTTTTTTCGATATTAAAGGTGTCATCATAATTGAGTGCGTACCTGAGGGCCAAACGATAAACTATAAGTACTACATTGGGATACTGACCAAGCTGCGAGAGAGGTGAGCAAGAAAAGACCAGATTTGTGGAACAACAACTCATGGTAATTTGTGAAACAATCCCTTAGTGGAGAAGATAATTATTGTGCTTGAACATCAGCTTTATTTACCCGATCTAATTCCATTCCATTTCTAATTTTCCAATATGACCCTGAAATAAAGCGTCAATCAATGAAAAACTCCCACTCCACCAAGGAGCCAAAAAGCTTGAATAAGCAACTCGAAATTGAAAGTCATGAGTGGATAATATCTCAGGGCCAAACGGTATACCAGAAGTACTACTACATTGATCTGTGGAACAACAATTCATGGTTGCCCTGTGAAGCAGTTCTTAGCGGAGAAAAGATCGAACATCCACCTTGTTCACCAAATTTAATTCCATCCAATTTCTACCTATTCCCAAAAGTGAAAAGTGCATTAAAGTGGACAAATTTTCAGCCTGTAGAAGAGTTCAAGGCAAAAAAGGCAGATTTTCTGAAGAGTGTGACACTTGAAAACTTGGTGCACTGCTTCCGACAATGGAAAACATGTATGTAGCGGTGTATTGATAGGCAAGAGTAGTGTGTTGAAGAGGATAAACAGCTGTTTGTAATATGTTTTCAACAAAAAATATTTTTCAGACCAATCCCTTTTAATTACCACTCTTTGTATACAAGCCAGTTAAAATATTGAAGTGTATGAAAGGGGATTTTGTAAGATATAAGAATTACAAAGATAATAACTTCTCTTCTGCCTCTACACAGTATACATTTAGATTGATGGTAGGCATCTTATTGGAAAAGTAACCAGCAAATAGGTTGGCTTTCCCAAATTACTTCATTCAACTCCAGAACTTCAATATGCAATTACGTTTCAATTATCCTTAATTTTACTTTAATAAAATTATTTAATTTAAAGAGAAAAACTTTCTAGATGAGATGTATACAACGATTCAAGATCCTAATCACCAATTGTATATGAGTGGCAGTGAAACATACGCCCAAATTCAACCTCCACCTTTAACCGTTGAAGCGGAAATTAATCCAGTGCCATCTAGTTCGGGTACATCGAGTTTGGAAAGGCAAGAGAGCACTATACAAACGTATGAATCAGCACCACAACCACCTAGTGTCGATAGCTTGAAACATGTAGCTCATACACATTCCCGGCAAGGTAAGTCACCACAAATTCATAACTGATTTAAAGAAAGAATTCAATAAGCATCTAAATAAATTTAGTTGAATTTGCAACGCTACACCTTATTTCAAGTAATTTTTTTTTCATTGCTCTCCAGCATCGTCTTCTAGTTCAGTCGGGCTCTTAGGCTCGCCGAAGCCGGAGAAGAGACAGGCTAACTCACCTTTACCTCCACCACCCGCCACAAACAGTCCGGATGCACCCAGATCGCCGATAGCGAAAAATATAGACGACATGTATGCCAAAGTTCACAAAAATCGAAATAAACCGACGAAGGACGAGACAGATCTGGTCAATAGAGTTGGTGAAAGATTGAATTTGCATTCTAATCGAAAAATATCGAGTAATTCTGATCCGTTAGCCGAAGAGGAAGATGAAGACAAAGTGGTGGAAGTCGAAACGTTGCTGCCAAGACAGGAAGAAGCGAAATACACGAAGAAAGAACACGATTACGAAACTCTGAAAAAGCAATTCCACTTATCCGATTATGCAAAGGACAAGGGTGAAGATTGCGGTTCGGAGCCGGGATATGCAAGCATCAACGGACCGGATAGTTTATCGAGTACGGATCCAGGTTACGAAGTGTTGAAAAAGACGCAGGCGATCTCGGAAATCGATCCGAATTACGAACCGTTAAGACATAGAACTGACAGTGCCGGTTATTCCACTATAAGGGATCAGATCATCGACGGTTATTCAGTGATCAATAAGCAGAGGAAGTTGGAAGAGAGACAGGCGAAGAATGGCGTTTGCGTAAAAGATTTCGCCGATGGGGATGAGCCGAATTACGAGAGCATGCCTAGTGAGTATGCCGGGAATAAGGGAACGGATAGTGAAAGCGATCCGAATTATGAATCCGTCAGTCAGAATGATCCGAATTACGAAAGTGTTAAATACTTGGATGTTAACGATCCGCCATATGAAAAGTTAAATAGTGATGATTCCACGAGAACTGATGATTTGATCAGTCCGAGAAGTAAAGGTAAGTAATTTTCTATTAATAGAACTGGGTCAGATTAATATACTCTGTCAGCAATTTCAAGTGACCGCGGTTGATAATTGAATACTTAGATTGGCATTAATATAACTTTAACTTGTTGGAATTATTCTAATGTTCTCATAAATACATAATAAAACAATTCAAATCGGAGAAGTTAGTTTTCGACTAACAAAAGTTTTTTGGAAAGAAAAGTTCCCAAAAAATTTCTATTTTTTGCGATTTTTAATTGATTAAATGGCCAATGGATTATTTTCAGAACTGGTCAAAAAACAAAACCACAACAGTATATATTGAATGAACCACAAAAACGTTTTCAGAGTATGTCATGGATTAAAACAGTTATGTTTTAGATTGATTAAGCGATTTAACCTACATGAAATTTCTTTGTAATTCATCAAAAATTGCAAATTTTTAGGGCCAAAATGTAGCTAAAGTCGGTCCATATCTTTGTTTATTCTATGCCGAAATACAACTGTAATTCAAGTTTATTGACCTGCAAAAAAAAATCGATAAAATTCCTAAACATTAGTTAGTCCCTATTCATAAAATGTTGATATTTTCATATTAAAACATTTATGCTCGCATATTACGATGCTTTTTTTTTATATCAATAATATCCTTTACGTCGAATATGTCGACAAACCTATGCCGTATTTAATTAATGGGATTAGAATTAAACGAACGTTATACTTCATTTAACATTAAATTATTATGTTTAAATTTGTGCGTGGAACGTACTGACAAATACCGCCAGAGCCGAAATAAATTCAACTCGTCAGAATCCAATAAGCCTTTCTACTGTAATACTGTGATATTTATTTATATATTTCTATTTGTAGCATATAGATGACATCACATTCTTTACAGTTTATTTTATTTACACTACATTTATCCAAATTTGTAATTTTTGTATCCGTACATATAGGTTTTCTGTATACAGGGTTACCACCGAATAGCGCCCAATTATGCGAATCTGAAGAATTCGTATGTTCAAAAATTCATCAAAAATTTCCAAATTTTTATGGCCAATGTAGTTTAAGTCGGTCCATATCTTTCTTTATTCTATATTTATCTAAATACAGCTGTAATTAATCTTCATTGACCTGCAAAAGTTTCTATGCTTAGATAGTGAATGTTGTTGTTTTCTTACCAAAACATACTCGGCCGCATATATGGCGATGTTTTTTTTGTGGACATCAATAATAGCCTTTACGTCGAATAAGGTGACGATGCTACGCCACATTCATTAAAATGTGATAAAAATTAAATACTTTGAACGATAAACTTTCTTTTAAAAGTAAAATTATTATGTTCGTAATACAACAAAAATCGTCATACAACAAAAAGCTTTATGTAACATGTCCAATGGAATAGATACCGGGTTTTTAATTGTTGGAATTATTCACATATAATTTTTTTTCTTTAAATTTGGGTGTGGTACTGACAAATACCGATAGAACAACATAATTAGTCGGTAAAGAGAATTACTGATGAATTAGAGGTGGAAGCTCGTATTGCCGCCTGCGACAGGGCCGGACTCAAATAAAGAAAAATCATTTTCTTGTTACTTCGTGAACATTGGACCACCATTTCTTGTTTGATGGCATTACTCACATATACCTTTCACCGCTTTTTTCTTTGGTGCTATACACAACTAGCATTGTATACCGATAGATTCAAGAAGTAGAAAATTTAAAGCCAGGACGGGGTAAAAAGGGTTATACCTCCACCAATGCTGCAGTAGACGTTTAGCGGTGACAGTAACTGTCACCGCTAAACGTCTACTGTCAGATAGTCGCATATCAGCTATGCCTGAGAATGCGAAGGAAGTACTCACACGTGCTTCTTTTATTTGTTTGTAATATGTTGCGATGTCTAAATCAAAAGGAAATTTGTAATATTCTTAATAAACTTGTTTATTGTCAAAATAAAAATGAGAGATAAGTTCTTTAAAGCAAAATAAAATTCATTCTAGATATTTTTTTAATAAAATAAAATTCTCAATTAAATTAAATGTGCAAAGGTTTGTCCTCCTTACAATAAACAAAATTTTAATGAAAATAAGATAGTGTAGTTCATATTTTATAATTATCGTACCGTATATGGTACATATTATATTTTAATCAAATAATTCCCTTGTTGAGGTTTGGCACTTTGTTTAATCACAGATTAAACATTTTAATCTAAATAAAATAGTATAATTCATATTTTATAAATTATCGTACTCTATATGTTACGTATTATATTTTAGCAATTAATTCACATATCAAAGTCAGGTATTTAATCTAACAAGTTCAGTATACTGCTGATGCAGAAATATCCAGGTCGCTGGTTCACATCCGACTCGAAGGACCATGAATAGTGATTAAGTAATATTCTGTTCTTTGAATTTTCTGTTTAAATCCGGCTCGAAGGACCATGAATATTGATTAAAGAACAGAACATTCCTTAATCGCTATTCATGGTCCTTCGAGCCGGATTTGGACCAACGACCTATGGATATTTCTGCATCAGCAGTATACTGAACTAGTTAGATTAAATACCTGACTTTGATATGTGAATTATTTGCTAAAATATAATACGTAACATATACAGTACGATAATTTATAAAATATGAATTACACTATTTTATTTAGATGCAAACGATGATGTTTTACCTGTGATTAAACACATTCTAACAAGTAACAAGTTATTGTTACAGCTCTGGTAAAGTTGTTGGTCTCTTATTGTTATAAATTGGAATTTTGATATATCCCCAAAGGAAGAAATCAAGAGCTGACAAATCTGACAGTCACTGTCACGCTAAACGTCAACTGCAGTATTGGTGGGAGTATAACCCTCTTTGCCCTGTCCTCGCTTTAAATTTCTTACATCTCGAATCTATCGGTATAGAGAGAGACATATACAAATATATGTGGTACCTTCAATTTACGAATATTAAAAAGTTCTAATCCAGGGATTTTAATGCAATCAAATGCGCTCAATTGAAATTGCTCACATTGTATATTTTCGGCACAGGTAACACATCCGTAATAATTTTTTCTATCTATTTTAAACAGCCACTATCTTATCTTACATTTTATCGTGTATTTCTGAAAATTGCTTAAAATAACTAATCCAATTAAAAATACAGATATTAAAAATATGTATATCTCATTTTCACGTTAAAAATTCAAAGCAAGAAAATTTTTATGTTGAAAAACTCTACAGTGTGATTTTAAGCGATTGAGGGTAGTTCAAATTTACCGCCATACTAAATTGTTGAAATGTTAGCTACACTGCACATATGTTTTTGTTATTTTCAATAAAACATATTTTGCAGACCAGTACCGTTGGTTGATTGTTACATTGGAATTTAATTGTTATATTCTGCCGTTATCGAACTTGTGTACCAAATATGTGAAATGTTTCCGGCCTTTTTAACAAAACACATATTTCGAAGCAAAACAAAATTGATTTTTCGACATAATCTCCCTGCAACTACATTTGGTCGAGTTTTTCCTATCCCTTCAAACTGTCAGAAAAAAAATTGATTGATCAAACTTAAAAAATACTGATTTATAGCGTCTTCAACTTCAAACATTTGACCCCAATTTTTTTCCGCCTAGATATTTTTTTCAAATTAGGGAACAGGAAAAAGTATCTGGGAGCTACATCTAGCAAATAGGGTGGATGTGGAAGTAATTCAAACTTCCATTCGTTCAATTTTGACATTACAACCATGCACGTGTGAATCCGAGCATTATTCTAGTGAAACAGGAATTTCTTTTTTGCCAAATATGGACGTTTTTTCATAACTGTGGCCTTCAATATATGTACCAATACAGCGTAGTATGTACTGTCCGTTGATTGTTGAACCCTTTGTAAGGTAGTCGACAAGAATTATTCCTCGACTATCCATAAAACTGTCTGCATCACTTTCCTTGCAGAGAGAACGACCTTTGCCTTCTTCGGAGTTGGTTCTCCCACCGCAATTCACTGCATTGACTGCTGCTTGGTTTCGGGCGCATGGCGGTGTACTCAGGTTTCATCGACGGTTATCAATCGCCGCAAAAATTCCGCCGGATTTTTTTATTATACAGACTTAAGACACCCGCCATGTCCGTCCGTATGCGCTTTTGGTCGATCGTCAATATCAGATAATTTTCTCATATCAAAATCTTGATGTAAAATCTTGTGCACCGACTCAGATGATATCCCACAAGCCTTAGCTATATTCGTTACAGTCAATCGACGATCTTCCATCACAGTTTGATGCACTAAATCGACCATTTCGTCAGTTGTAGCAGTTTTCGGACGCCCGTAACGCTTCTAGTCTAAAATACTGGTACGACCACTCAATGTTTTATCGTTGTAAATGAAGAGGCTTCACCGTATACAGAGTATAGCTCATCTTTTACTTCCTCAGTCTTTTTCGCTTTCAAATGAAGGAATTTTATCACTGCGCGATATACTCAAGTTTCTCCATTGTTGAACGACAATGTAAACTCACAAATTTAGAAGCGTACTGTAAACAAACTAATGATCGGTATGACTTGTTATTTTAACAGTTTACATATGCGAAAGAATTTTTTTTCTATAATTACTTCATGTCGGTAAGGTCGGGAACATTTCAAATATCCCTAGTGTGATATTAGAAACGTACACCTGAATAAGTAAACGATGAGTTTATGCTCGTCAGGTACTTTTTAGGAGCAAAAACTATTACACGTCGCACTCCATGTTTGATCATATTTGTGTGATGGTAGCCACTATACAACTGATATTGCGAGGTACTGATGCAGGATATGTGTCATCCAATCGTTATGTTATAAAGCTGTGTTGTTCTGCTTCGATCTGGCGAGAAATTCGAACAAGAGGAGGAACGTGCCACTCGTGGAAGCTTTCTTTACCTTAATTTTTGAATCACATTCTTGTAAAGTTGCTATTACTTTTAAACCGTTTATTTACTTACAATACGGATTTATAATCAAGTATCAAACATCTCGTGTATAGGCCTTTCACGATAACAGACGAGACACGTGATAAACAGTTACTTCGGACCAAGTAACATTTAAATTACAATAATACCTAATAATCCTAGTATTTCTCTCTCTTCGGTAAATATATTATGTTGCCAGAACTAGGCATGGTTGTCAGCTTGGATTCTGTCAAATGTCATTCGAATTAGTTGTTCAGAATGTTCAGAGTTTATAAGTCCCAGTTGTTTTCACAAGTAAATCATGCAGAAACCGTTAGGTAGACAATTGAAAGAAATAATTGTATTGGGTATTTCGAAAAAGAACGCGATAATAATGGACCATTACTCCTGCTTTCTGCTGTTGGACAGGCAGTATTTTCTGTTATTTATATTATAAACGTTTTGTAGCATAATGTAATATAAAAAAAATAAATTGACATACGTATTTTGATTTTGTTTGTATATATAATAAAATAAATGAAAGCATATTAATAGGAGTTAATATATTTTAAAATGACAACATAAACATAACCTATAGATAGTAACTTTGGTTGGGTTAGTCACCAACCAAAGTTACTTTACATTTAACAACAAATTCTACAAACAAACAGAAGGTCTAGCAATGGGCTCACCTCTAAGTCCTCTATTAGCTGAAATTTTCATGAAGCATATTACAGAAAAAATTCTTTCATCACAACTAGGTACAAAACATATTAAATTTTGGTATCGGTATGTAGACGACATCCTAGCTTGCTTTAAGGGTACTCATTGACAACTACAAACATTTCTGAACTACATAAATTCAATCCATTCTAATATCAATTTTACAGTAGAAATAGAAGAGAATAACAGTATTAACTTCCTGGATTTAAAATTAAACAAATTAGATCAGAGTTTAAAATTTGATATATATCGTAAACCTACTTTCACTGATTGTATTATTCCCAAAGATTCACTACACCCTAAGACACACAAACATTCATTTTTTAATTCTATGATACATAGAGCATTAAATATTCCTTTGTCTAATGAATCTTTTGTACGTGAAATCAATACTATAAAACAAATAGCGGTAAACAATAGTTATAAAAGTAGTGTAATTGACAGTATACTAAAGAAAAAACAGTTACAAGTGGCCCTTAGTTTAGTATATCCTAAATTTGTCTCGTTAACTTACTTCGGTAAAATAAGCGAGCAAATTGGAAATATAATTTCAAAAAATAATAGTAATGTTAGTATAGCTTACAAACCATATGTAAAAACAAGTAATTTCATTTTTAACGCAAAACCCAAAACAGATATCAATAATAAATCAGGAGTGTACAAATTATATTGTAATGATTGTAAAAGTGTATATATAGGTCAGACTGGTCGAAGTTTTATTATACGGGTAAAAGAACACATGAGGTCATATAAACTAAAGAAGACAGATTCTACATTCGCAAACCATCTTATTACAGAAAAGCATACATTTGGTCAACATAAAATATTACATTTGGCCGAGAAGGCTCGTAAATTAAATCTTTTAGTCACTTGAAATTTTTAAAAGCGGAAATAACACAATGGATATTGTTCTTAACGACCAGTTAGATCTTATATATATATACCTCTTTTCCAATGTTGTATATAATAGTTACGTATATAGATGTAATTTTAAATAACATCATAAACCAACCCCATATATTTTTGTGTCATTTATAAGATGTATGTAGGCCTGTAACTTTTGCAGTTCGATAATGACATTGTATGTCGAAACCGCGGTCACTATTACATGTGAATAAAGTGGTATAACAAAGTTATTGTTTTATTTTATTTTATTATTTTCAAAATGAATTACCACAAAGTTACGGCTATCAGTATTAATTTACATAAACATAACCTCATAGATTATTTACTAACCACAGCTGACTAATCAATGTAGATTTGTCAACCCTGTTTTGTATCAATTTATCACGTGACTCGTCTGTGTTATCGTGAAAGACCTATATCTATATTTTTTATAAAATTGTTTTTTCCACAGGAAATCATTCCGGTTACGAAACAATCGACGTGGACAGTTCGAATAGCGGTGGACCCAGCGACAGAAAACACAACGATCTGCCATACGAACGTCTCCGAGACGAGAACAGCAAGACTGATTCCGAATCGTCGGGTTACGAAAAGATCCAGCGGAACAACAGCGACTGCCAAGTCCCCGGTTACGAAACAATCAAACCGAAAAGTTTGGAATTCTCCAATAGCAAGGAGGAGCCCCACTACGACACGGTCAATAGGGAAAAATCGGGGACTAGTACCAGCGACGATCTGGCCAACAGCGACGAAGACATTTTCGAGGTGTGAAAAATTCGATGTGCGGAGAAGATAAGTTTGTATGAAAATTTAGTTTTGCGAACGATGAAGTCTGAGAGAAGGTAACGAAAGGAAAAAGTATTTTTAATTCGAAAATTTGGTGCTATTTTCAACTATCGTATACAAAATAACAATTATATTTCTATATGCTAGTATGCTTAATAGTTTAATTAAAGTATATACAGTGCTCGTCAAAAATAACGTGTCATATCGGAGATAAAATGCAAAGGTATTTATACAGAAACGTTTTAATATAAATTTTGCATCTTATTAAGAAGTATTAAACGATTTTGGGCAGCATAAGCTCGTCCTCTCTGCTGATTTAATACAGAAATTCTGTCTAATTGACGAATTGTAATTTAATTATTTTATTGTGCGCGTGTAATATATTGCAGTCAATGTTCTAAACCGAAAAATTAGAACAAAAATACACCTCTTCATCAAATTTTTTGCATAAAATTGAGCAGAAGTACTGAAATTTTTTTTCCTATTTGGAATCATGACAAAATAGCCTGTTGAATGATAGATATAATACGCTACTTTATGTTAAAGTAATTGTTTTTTTTTTTAATTTTTATTATATGTTCTGTACTAGTACACTTTCCTTCATTTCCATTCATTCACTATCATTCAATAGTTAAGACGAAATGTTCGATATTTTTGGTGCCCGCTGTATATATAATTATACAGTCTGTTTCATAAAATATTTTACATTCAATTTACGTTTGCAAATACAATAATTAAACAACTAAATTTCCATTCGATTTAAGGTGCGTTATAATAAACTTATTTAAAAGATGTTTAACAATGGTGAATGGAGTATTATAACAAATAATAAAGTCACTTGTAATAAGGATCCAAGTTTGAGCTTTGAAGTATCTGAACTTACTAGATGTATAAACCTATTTTCAAGTTTAGAGTGTCTTTCATTCGAATTCGATAGCTTTAATTTCCCCACAAAAAACGGTCCAAATAAATAGAATTTTCTATGGAATTGCTTTTGGTCTTTTTCCCAAAGCTCCTGATTTTTTTTTTTACTTTTTCCCATTTATTGAAATAGTGTTCCGTTGGTTTGATTTTTTTTAAATTCTTTTGTATGTTTTCTATAACTGTTTTTTTGTCTATTTTTCGCCTAATTTTTGCATTTCCCACTTTATATGCATTTGGAATTCTTGAAATACACTGCAAAAGTCCATTTCTATCATTAATACTTTATTTATCTTTTTTTTTTTAGTAATTTGCTAAACCTTGGGGCCATATGTTAATAATAATAATAAATTTATATATTTATCTCATCCAACTAATGTGCTTGAATATTCAGACTGTATAATGTAAAATTATCACGCATTTAATTTAAGTTAATGTAAAAATTTAATTTTTTTTTGTCTTATTTATGTTAATAGCTACGTAACGCGTTTTTATATATACTGTATTTATAGTCAATGTGTTCATAATTAAATAAATAATTTAATTTAACTATTTTACAATATTTAAACATTTATCTGTATGTATAACTTAATAACTACCATTTTTATAGAATTTTTCTACAGTTTTAAATAATATTTAAGTTTGTATCTTAGAAGGCTTTGTAAATAAAGCTTGAGTCGTTTTTTATCGGAACATTCATTATAAATGTCTACTGCATTTACGGTATTTTGTTAAATCTGTTTAGTTATTTTAAAACTGATTTAATGTGAAATTTAATTTTTGAATATAGCATGTTTAGACTTATCTAGTGGTTATTAATAGGAACTGTAGAGAGTATAGGAAAATTATCAGTTTACCGTATCAGTGAGCGTCCTATAGTCACCCGATGATATACGAAATCAGCGCTTCCAAACGTGACCTGATATATCCTCATACTATATAACTCACACGATAGGAGAAGCGATAGACATAATGTACATTTGGACGACATCCTTTATGTTGCGGATATTAACATTAAGGTTCAGATTTTTACCTCTAGGTTGACTGAACTTTTTAATTTCCTCTGTCCAGTTAAGACAGTTTTGATTTCTAAACAAAAAAGTCCTTGGATTACTGAAACAATAAAACAAGTGCAAGTGTCTAGAATTATTTATAGTATCTCATCCTCATCTTGCGAGTTTGATGGCTTGAGTATTGATATGTTAAAAATGTCTTCTCCTTAGATCGTGAAGTACATTGTTCATATAATCAACTCGTGTATTCTTCAGAGAAGACTGTTTATAACTTAAGATAATGTCGTCCAAATTTACGATATCTTCAGTGTCGATATCATCGTTAGATGATCCCGTCTCTTCAATTATAACGTCGTTATCTGATTGGGCGTTAGTGTCGTCGATTAACGAATCGTTTACGACTTCTACTGAGGAAGTTGCGTTTGTGATACTTCTAGGTCGATTAAGTCTTGATAGATTCGTAGTTTGCGTCACTATAATGTCGTTTATGATTATGCTGTCGTTTTCTAAAACGGCAGGTGTCGGTAGTCCCACGATTTGTTGCGACTTCAAATAAACCATTACGTGTTTGTCCACGATTTGGGCGTGCAATTTATCCAAATCTGAAGTTAACCATTTACCGTGTTTTGGGTAGACATCGTGTAAAACGACTTTGTTCGCAAAAACGGGCATGTCGAAATATAAAATTTCCTTGCTCAAATCTTTACTGTTACACTCATCTTCGTTACCGTAATCAACCATTATGACCTTGATTTCAGCACCATTTACGCTGGTTATCTTTCCTCGGTACCATATCTTATTGACGAAATATCGCACGCTGCACATCTCTCCTGGTGACCAACATTCATCACCATCGTCGAAATTCTTAGATTCGAAATATTCGAACATTTTTTCTTCCATGTTCTTGAGCAGAGGTTCTAATATGACGTCATGCAGGAAAATCTCACCGGCATCATTGACAAAAGTCGGTACAGCTTCGAATATATCAGATCTAAACGGTACCGGAGAGACAACCAATCGTTTTGTTTTTGTTCGGAAAATTGTTTCTGAATCTCGATCAGGTCATTCCAGTCAACAGTATCATGCGTAGAGGCTTTTAATGCACCGGCCACAGAAGAAGCCGAATCCGAAGATGAAACTTCGTGATCTTCCATTTCCGTACTTTGAGATGTAAAAACTTCTTCGTCGCCCTGTTCCTCACTGTTGCTTTTCGTTTCTTTAATAGTTATATCTGGAGGTATTTCAACTTCTTGTTTTACTTCATTTTCTCCTTCCTTATCACTTTTTTCGATTTCAATTTTGCTTATTCTACTGACTGTTGGGTTAGCTTTCAAAGCTAAGCCATTTTTTAATAAAAGTTTATTAATGGAATGTAAGACTGTTTTGGAACTCTCTAAAGCGCTACCTGGTAGAAATTCCGTAAACCAAATAATAGCCGGCATGGACTTCCTTGACTTATCGACAACACCTTTTTTTCCCAAGTATAATTGATCGTTCTTTTTGAACACATCTTGTAGGAACTCGCAAGCCATAGCTGACCATTTTTTTGGATCACCAGCTGGTGTTATATCTGCAAGATGACAGCGTAGCGCGAATTCGGGTACTTTCGTAAATCTCGCATTTAACGCGCCTAACTGTTTCTTTCCCACCTCGACCGTAACAGCGATATCTCTCAAAGACACCATATATTTATTTTCGTCCAAAATTTCCCGGATCAGTCCGCGATAATAGTTTTCTTGTGATGGACGACGCAAACGCTTCCGACTTCCCAATTTGTGGGCGTCAACTTGTTTTTCAAATAGAAGTGCTTCAATTCCAATTGAAAATCATGGAATTTCGTCTTGTCATCTAAGAACCGAACGTAAATCAGGTCCGGATTCTCGGCGGCTATTAATTCAATGGGTTTCCTCCAAACGTTAGTGTAATCTTCGTCGTTGTCGTCATCATCATCGGAAGCCATATCCTTCGAAGTTTTGGCTTCATTCGTTGAAGCCTGAAAGGTCTTCATCATGGCGAGCGTGAAGAAATCTTCGGATTTCGGTTGTGCTGCGTAATTAATTTGGGGCCATTCCACAGTGCTGGACCTTGAAAGGAAATTGGGAGAGAAATTTATTTTCATTCGATTTGTAAGTTGGTTAACTTACAAATCACCAGTAGATTCCGCAAGGCCTTCCTTAACCAAAGTAGCATTTATGCAATAATGTACCGTTGGACTACATTCACTGTTACACTCATCTTCGTTACTGAATCAACCATTATGACCTTGATTTCAGCACCGTTTACGCTGGTTATCTTTCCTCGGTACCATTTCTTGCAAATTTATTGAAAACTGCCAAAATATCTATGGAATGTGTGTCTCTCCGATGATGCAATCAAATTATTAAGTGGTTTCTTGCGGGACAGATCGCAATCGGTTCGGGTTGATGGTCGGATGTCTGAATGTGTTGGTCTGGCATCTGGTGTGCCTCAAGGCTCTATCTTGGGCCCAATTTTCTTTTCTATATATACTAGTGCCCTTTTTGAATCTTGCAATATACATATTGCTGTGAACTGTGGGTTTACTTGTAGGGGTAGTCCACTGTTCATCCACAATATGTCCGAACTAGCTCAGTTTGATAAACTTCTTAAATGAGACTTCTTGATCCTGGGCTCTATCTCTCACGAGCGAGAAAGTGGAAAAAATAAAAACAAAGAGTCAATAAAAGAAAGTCACACTTTTAATTTAATATTTTATTAAAAAAAAAAATCAAAAAAAATACTCTTTACAAAGTGTAAAGAGAGCTAATGCGTCATTATACAAAAGCCTAGAGTAAAAAGATTGTGTGATACAAGACACGCACACAATAAAAAAAATCACATGACACGCGAGCAAAATTAAATTCTAATAGATCGTTTAGAAAACTTTCAAATTCAAAATTTAAATAATTAACCCCAAACTTCAAGACGTACCTAGACCAACTGTCAAGACGCGTAATTAAATTTCACTCATGCGCATCAAACACAAGCATCAAAATATCTCTCCAGAACCTGACTTTCAAAAATGTTCTAGAACAACGTGACAAAAAACTCCCTCATAAAAAATATGAAAGTTTTCTTCCCTATCTATATTTTAATCTAATATAACAAATAATCAAAAATACAAATTGGCACAATTATAATCGAATTACAATTAATATAATACGAGATAAACAACACTCGTAATAAAACGATAATGATATTTAAATACACATCAAAGCACCAAAACAAAATAAACCGATATTAAATAAAATATAGAAATAAAAAAGGAAGTTTATTATTTCCTAAACTGTTACATTCAAAGGACGAGATATCTCTGACCGGCCGGAAAAATAAAATCAGGTACACTTAATACAAAATAATTCCCCTAGTCGATCTATTTCCTGTTCAATTTTAACTTATAAATATACAGACACGGTCAACAAAACCAACCCAAATAAGTATTTAAACATAATTCAAAATATAAACAAATGTACATCTGAAAATAAGTTTAACATAATAAATAGTTTTTAAAATTGTTCTCCGGGGAAAAGTCCACGACAATATGTATGCGGATGATACGCAGGTGTACTGTTCATTTCCAAAGCATTCCTTTAGAGAGGCTCTTAATGTTGTTCAATGCGATTTGGATGTGATATCCGATATGTCTTCACTTCATTCGCTGCGTGTTAATTCCTCGAAATCCGGTGTTATGTTTTTTGGTAATGTGCAGACTTGCGATGAGTTGACACGTAGTTGTCGTTTGTCAATGGCTGGTGAGATCTTGCCTGTAGTGACTGAAACCAAAAACCTTGGGCTATTTATAGACACCACGTTAAGATATAGAAAGCAGGTATCAAATTATATTAAACAGGCGTATGGAAATTTGAGACTTCTCTACCAGCATAGGTCTTATCTGTCCATAGGTACTAAATTGTCTTTGTGCAACGCCTTAGTTTTATCTCCTTTTATGTATTGCTCCTCTGTGTATGGTCCATGCATAGATGTTAATGATCAAAAAAGAATTCAAAGAGCACAAAATTCGTGTTTGCGGTTTGCGTACGGCATTAAGAAATATGAACATATTTCGCACACTTTGTCTTCCTGTAAGTGGTTGAATATGAGAAATCGAGCTGTACTACGGGCTGCCTGTCTGCATCACGCAATTATTATAAGCAGAGTTCCATCATACCTTTATAATAAAATAACTTTCCGAACGGACGTGCATCACATTAACATTAGGACGCAGGGATTGATTACGCCACCATTGCATAAAACATCACTATTCGAGCGCTCGTTTACATTTATATATATATTATCAATACCTTATTTACCGTTAGGTGTTAAGGTTAAATACAAAAATCAAACAATTCCTTAAAGTTACAGTACATTAAATCAGTAAGTGCAGCCTATCAGAATCTATCATTATTATTTTATTCTAATTTCGTTCCGTATATCATCCTTGCCCATTCTTTTCGCCTCTCTCCCTGACATTCCCTTGGCTCTCAATATGTCTTCCACTTGGCTGTCCCACGAATTCCTAGGTCTACCTCTTGGTCTTCTCTGATATCTTCTTGCTTGCCATACTTTTCTTACTGTTCTCTCCTCTCCCATTCTTGTCAAGTGTCCAAACCATCTTAATTGATTTCGTTGTATATCTTCCTTCAGCGTCCGTACTTTAAATTCTTCCCTTGTTGTGCTATTTCTTACTCTGTCTCTCTTAGTAATTCCCATTATTCCTCTTAAAAACCTCATCTCCATTGCTTGTATTTTGTTTTCCATTCGTTTCGTCAATGTCCAACTTTCGCTTCCGTATATCAATACGGGCTTAAATATGGTCTTAGTTTTCCTTGACACTTCTCTTCTTCTCAGGAACGAATTGTTCAAGGAGTAATAAAGTGCTGATGCTGCATCTAACCTGTCATTCAGTTCTGCCTCCATGGTTCCTGTTTTGTGTATTTTCACCCCTAGGTATTTAAATGTTTCTACTTGTTCTATTTTAGTGTCGTCAAGTTTTATTTGTAATTCATCATCTTTTTTCCCTATTACAATAACTTTGGTTTTCTCTGCGTTTATTTTTAAATTCTTCTTTCGCAACGCTTCTGCCCATATATCTAGATTACGCTGAAGGTTGAGCTTATTTTTCGCATAAATCACCAAATCATCTGCAAATATGCTCTCTGCTATTTCTACCGGTTCCATGTTGTAGTATCCCAACTTCATTTTCGCTTCTTTTGTTACATCATCCATTATTATATTAAATAATACTGGGCTAAGGTTGCCTCCTTGTCTTAATCCCTCCGTCGTTACAAATTCTTCAGATCTTGTGTTCCTGGTTCTAACGTAATTTCTTGTGTGCTTATATACAGCTTTAATACAGTTTATTAATTTTTGCCCGACTCCTCTCCTTCTTAGACTGTTCCAAACTAGTTCCCTTGGCACGCTGTCAAAAGCTTTCTTGAGGTCTATAAAGGCCACATATATATTGTCATTGGTACATTTCTCTATTAATTGTTTCAGTGTGAATATGTGGTCCTGAACTCCTCTCCCCTTTCTGAAACCACTTTGTGAATCTTCTAACTGTCTTTCCACTGTTCTTTCTAGTCTTTTGGTCAGTATCCATTCATAGAGTTTGGCCAGCGTGCAAAGCAAAGTAATACCCCTGTAATTAGCGCAGTCCCGTTTATTCCCTTTCTTGAATATCGGTATCAATATTCCTATCTCCCAGTCATGTGGTATTTGTTCCTCTCTCCATACTTTGTTTAGTAGCTTTACCATTATTTCCACAGCTTTCGGTCCTAGGTTCATTATCATCTCCGTATACATTCCATCGTGCCCTGCCGCCTTGCCCCTTTTTAATCTTCTCACGGCTTCCGACACTTCTTCTATTGTTATCTCTACGTCTTGTTCGTTTACATTTAATATATATAAAATATATAACGCTTTGCCTCGCAACCTGAGGGAGTTGCCATGTTCTACATTTAAAAGACACTTGCGCCAGTATTTATTTGATCATCAGCAATTAGGAATTGTCCTTCTCTGAACGTGTTGCGCCAGCTTACAGTGATTTCCATATTTTCATTTTTATTTTATTTTTCCGCCATCACAGAATTTTAGAATGAAATTAGATTAGGCATGCAACTATTTTGTAAGTTTACTTGTATTACAAGGTTAAGTGGAGGAATGGTTGTGGTGTTTTACACCCAAAGCCAAACTTAACCTTGTGGTTTTTTTTTTCTACTTTTTTTTTCTTATTAGCTGTGAATTTCTTTTTTTATTATTATTTAATTTTCTTTATCGTTTATTCTCGTTGTATTATAGATGTAAAGGAAAAAGAAAATAAACTTTTTTATTATTATTATTATTATAAATGGCTTCTGCAATGCTTATTGACAAGGAAATGTATTAAATATTCTCTAGTCGCAAAAAAGGGGATTGTAAATGCACGAAGCCCGAATACCAAACAAATTACAAATCAAATTTAAAAATATACATGAAAACTAAAACATCTTAAAGAAGTGGAATAATAAATGTAGGGAGAGTGAATACAAGACAAATAACATCCAATTTTAAAACACATATAAAAACTAAACATTTTAAAGAAAGGAATTATAAATGCATGGAGTGTGAATGCAAGATAAATTACAAGTCATCTTAGGAAGTACCATCGGCACCTAAAAACACGAGTACAACATTGACAAACGAACTGACTTAAAGTTTCATTACATAGTGTGTAATGGCTCTTATGCTAAACGATATGGAAAGGTAGATTGACACTAATATAATAAAATTGATATACACTTCGCCAAAAAATTATCCAAGCAATGAATACAATTTAGCAGGAGAAGACGATAACTTCGATAAAGAAGACTACATTCCGTTAGCTCAACTACTCAGTTGGACAACTGGCCAAACAATTACCAGCGCTGAAGTCCTAGAATTTTTTAACATCGATAAAGACTATAAACGAATCAGATGTTGTAAAATATTTGTTTGATGATGCAAATGAAGAAATTAAAGAAAATGTGGACGAAGAAGAAGAAGTAAATGTGAAAGTGCTATCCTGTGCAGAAACTCTCGATGCCGTTAGAACTTTAAAAAGATTCTTTAAATTTATTTATACAAGTGATAACAGATTATCAGAAAGTATTACTATTTTCGATAATAAAATTCAGCAGTTATATTGTCAGACCAAATGTAAAAAGCAGAGTCAAATTACAGATTTTTTTCTGCAAATTAGTGTAACTTTACATGTCTCAATTATAGTATTAATAAGGTTATATACATAAAATATACATATACTATATATATGTATGTATGTCTGAATTATTTTATATGTGTTTTAATATTCGGTAAGTACCTCCGTTTATTGCAACCATCGAATATAACATCGAGATTCGCTCGATTCCATCGTCGTCGTTATAATCAGAGTTCACTGTATTTCAATTTACAATCGCGGCGATTAATTTCATATATACCTGCCCGATTTCTCATTCATATGTAAATTATCTTTTGTGTTACCTAGAAAAGATTTTATTAAGGTGTTCCGGACCGAAACGCAACTTGGAGACAGATCCCGTTCTTTAACAACTCTATTTACCACTTTTGATACTTTAGTTAATGTTCTTGCTTTTTTTAAATAATGAATTCTATACTGTTAATTCTTAAACATTCTCTACACATTTTTTTCTAATATACCAATAAAAGGCGACTCAAAGAACTATAAATTATTTATAAAATATGTCAATTGTTTATCTAAATAATGATCATTCTGTATATACGTTTTTTTTTTTTTTGGTAACATACCACGGCGGTAATTATCTTGCATTTTTACAGCAATAATTTAGCCCGATTCGGAAGTAACTACTTCTGTAAATTTAATATTTATTCGATTTTAATAAGAAAAGGTGCTATTTATACATTGCAGAGAGCGGCAAAGATACCTTTTTTTAATGAAAATATCAGGATTTGTATCCTGCTATCACTCATAAATAGTTAGTTGTCATAAATTCTAACACAAGCATGATAATCTCTATGTTTTCGTAGACCTTTGGAACCCCAAAATTTGGGGATTGGTGACTTAAATATCATTTGTTGACTTATAAATTCTTTTGTTGTCAAATCGATGTAATAATATTGTTTCTGCATATCGTTTTCTTGAGGAAAAAATCAGTATTTTCATACGCATAGTCATCGCTCGGCAATGAATTGCATGCCTCTGATAGTAAGCGATTACGAACTTTACTTTTGATTAAATTTGATCGAGAAAATATTCTTTCCACCGACGCACTACTGTGCGGCAAAGAATAAATATTAAAGACGAATGGGCATAGATTTTTAAAAACAATTTCTTCGGCAGACTTTTTTAAGCTATTTAATTCAAACCAAAATTCAAGCTCCTTTAATTAATTTTTTTTTACATCAGTGGGCAAACTAGATATCTCTCTTGCTTCAGTTGAAGTTAAATATCATTTATTGACATATAAATTCTTTTGTTGTCAAATGCATGTAATAATATTGTTTCTGCAGATCGTTTTCTTGAAGAATAAGTCAGTATTTTCATACATATAGTCATTGACAGGCAATGAAAAATAACTATTACGAAATATTCATTCCTATACTGTAAGGAAATATTGTTTTTAAACTACAAAAACTATTTTCAAACGACCAGAATACATTGTGAAACACATTGTGAAATTACTTTGTTATATTTACAGTTATTTCACAATTAGTATAATTATTGAAAATTGGAGGAACATTGTTAGAGCTTTGAGAAATATTTTGGACAAGACAACTGGTATGGTTATTTTGTTGATTATTTTGTAGGGGAAAGGGTGGTAGATTCGGCCACTTAGGACATTTAATTATGTAATTTCATTAATATTGGATTTTGACTCTTACTACTGAGGCATGTTGTTACACACACGTTAATACAACACCTTGTATTTTTATGTATTTTGAGACTACCATAACTCAGATAATTTACTTTTTTTTTATGTTTAAAAATGGACGAATCTACCTCACCGGTGAGGTACATTCGTCATAGGAGTGGGGTACCTTAGTCTTGTAGAAAAATAAATTTATTATAGTTTATTAAGTTATAGATACATAGCATATTAATTTTTACCGAACATTTACTTCTTCAAAATTGTAATTGAAGTTGAATAAAGAGGAAGTTCTAGCAGTAGAATTTTTATCAGCTCTTGATAGAAATGCTACAAGGTCACCTCTATTTACATTACTAACATCTTCAACTATGGGGAATACAAATGTGTTGGATTTATCTTTACGTCGTAAAAATTTAACTTCAAATTCCAGTTCTTCCAAAGATTTAATTATTTGACCAATATAATAGCAAGAAGCAAGCTTTGAATGAAATTAACAAGAACAAAGTCTCCAACATTAAATTTTGTATCAATGTGCAATTTAAGGAGAGATTGAAGCTATTCATCAGAGTTTATCAAAAAATCTGTATCATCAGACGTATGACCAATTTCCATGGAAACATCAGAATCGCTTGAGCTTGGATCTTCTTTTGCTTTAATTTTTTTCTTTTCTGGCTTACAACAAAACAGTTTCCTTTTTGCTTCCACGCGCTTCTTTTTTAATTAATTTTTTCGTAGCTTTTCTTTTTCTTGACTCTGTTTTAATAACATTTCTGGCGAGTCTGTATATATACACGACTTTGTAGTTCTTTTTGTTATTCTTTTTTTTCTTCCGGCTCCCTTTGGAAAAGGACGCAGTTCTTCTAATGAACTTCCAGGCTTGTTTTCTATGGAGCTTGAAGGAGTGATGTTTATTGATTTTGGCTGTTCTGCAATGCCAAGAGTGATGGAATGCTGTTCAGTCCTTTTTTGTGTGGATGTTGATGGGACTGAATTGAGTTCTACAATATCATCTTCCTGGGATGGAATATCAGGATCATCATTGTTTTCGTGAGAGATGGTTAGTATAACTGCGTCTGTTCCGGCGTTGTTTGTATTTTCTGTTACTGTGCTTGGCATAAAATCTTCCTCAGAAAAAACTAGTCTATTAAGGGGCCAAATTCCCGTTTTTCTGAAGGCACTTGTGATGTTTTTTATTGTAAAAGCATTCATAAACGCTTTGTTGGGCAGTTGTGGAATCTGTTTTACAGTAATCATTTTTCCAGGATATGCATTCATGTGGTCATTGAAAGCAACGTTTAATTGACCTTTAAACGGTCCATAAATTCCCACGTCAAGTGGTTGAAGGCGATGCGTAGTGTGTGGCGGGAAAGATAACAACACTATCCCATTTGCTCTGCAAAAAGTAATGGCCTCAAACGACGTATGTGACTCATGATTGTCAATAATTAATAAAATTTGTTTTTCAACTGAGCAATTCGTATGAAGTACAATATAGCCAAAGAACTTTAATAAATAAATCCGAAGTCATCCATCCTGATTAATTCCCCAATGCAATACTAGATGTAGGAGCATCTAAAAATTCGCTTATATATCTTATACGGGAAAAAATAAAAACAGGAGGAATTGTTCTACCAACTGCATTAATAATTCCTACGAATGTCACCAGCTCACCACGCTCTGCCGATGCAACTTGCCCTACTTGTCTTTTACCTCGTTCACACACTACTTTAACTGGCTTCATTACAGTTTGAATACCAGTTTCGTCCAAATTAAATATCTGTTCAGGTTTAAACTGGTATCTTTCTAATAACTTTACATAGTTGGCGAAAAATTCATCTACTCTGGCCCTGTTGAAGGTCATGGTTCGATAAAGGCTGGTACTTTCAGGCTTCCTCAGTGACAATTGCTTATTTCTAGCCATAAAGCTTTTTAGCGACTCTATTCCTAGAATGTAACATTTCTCTCAATAAATAATGCAAAACAAATTTGCATGTAAAGTAACTTACCTGCCATTTCCTTCAGATTCCAGTTTGGAGGCATTTTACAGTTCGGCAAATTCTTTGCAAAATCATATGCTACACGCTGAACTTGTTTGTATGACAAACCATAGTTCAAATTGGACGATTTTTTAATGTATTCAACTAATTCCTTTTCCTGGCTTAATGTAAAAACTTGTTTCATAGTGTACTTGCTAGAGAATTTTTGTACCTCACTCTCGCTCTCATTTCCAGAATCTTTATCGAGATCTCTTAAAATGTCTTCCACACTTTGTTTTTTCAGCATAGTTTTAATACGAGACTGCAAGGTTGTTCTTTTTATGCCATAGACTCTTGAAGCTTCGTGAACACTAAGTCTCCTGGAAAGACCTTCTCTGATTGCATTGTTCATATTTTTTTCGTCAATATTCGCCCTGTTTGTCTTTTTAATATAATTTCGCGGCATCTACATATAAAACAATAAGATCATGTAAAATTAAATCAAATACTATTGTAAAAGGGAGGTAGAATCGTTCAGGCCGAATGTACCCCACCGGAGTCTTAGACGAAAGTACCCCAACAGGTATTTCTGTCCTTTTAAATTAATTGTGAAAAGACTAAAACAGTTAGGTTAAGTTTGACAACACACAAATTTACCAATAAAAACATAACGTTCAAGAATATTTACAAGATTTAGAAACACTAAATGATAGCTATTTCTATATTTTGAAAGTTGCAAAAAAACTTACCTTCAACAGCGAAAATTTCAATTTTTTTGTTAATAAAATACCGGCCAGCAGTTTAAATGCACCAACATTCACCAACGATCAAGAACGACTAGTACCGACTTCAGGCAACACAATCTCAGCGGTATATTCGAAAATGAGCGAATAAAATGCATTGGACGATTGTACCCCACGGCCGAATGTACCACCCTTTCCCCTGCTGTGAAAATTTGTCTGGCACTCCTACCTTATTATAAAGAGAATATTCGATATATTCCTCGGCAACATTTGATGACTTTCATCCGTCATACTTCCCTGAACTAATAATATCTGCACCAGAGTCAATCTACATCGTCGCAGAAGACCGACGTAAGCAGTGGCCAGTAGATTTTGTCAAATTTGGCAAATTCAAATAAGTAGCAACTATTCTAGACATTTTTCTAAATTGATATATTCACACTACTTGTCTGCAACCCTTTCCATTATGATATTAAAGAAAAATTAGTCATTCCTAATATTTTCTGGTCTTAACGCAATATACTTGCGGTAAACATTTCAAGTATATTTGATTAACTAGAAATGATCTTGGTTTGTTATTCCGAGTCATGTATGCTAATTAAAAGCTTAAATTCTAGGTTTTCTATATCTTGTAAGACCATTTGGACTAACTCATCCACTCTACTAAGCCCCAGAAATATCAAATATTAAAACAACTTTAATCATTCTTTATCTGGATCTTCCTGGATCAATTTTGTTATTTCTTCCTTCATTAAAATCTTTGTTTTTATGCCTTATAACCTACAGTTTGCTGCTGCAATAATATTTAGATATGTTTACATCATGTTTAAACTGCCAAGGGATAACTCAACATTCAATAATTGGCCTATAACGTTGGCCTTATCTTCGAATAAAGCTCTAAGAATTACACTATTTTGTGAGATACTATTTTTATTCTTGCGATAGTTCATAAAAAGATTAGGCACGGTAATCTTCTGGCTGCAAATGCTGCACACACGGATGTCGTTCAGCCTTCATTTGATGTACAGAAGTTTTCGAAATTTTTAATTGCTGTGCAACTTCTCTAATGTTTTCAGTACCTTCTCCAAAGGCATCTGAAATAGCATCTTTGTTTTCAAAGTGCATACAGTTCTAGGCTCACCACCAATCTACTTTGTATTATGTAAAATTTGGCCTGTCTCGATTGTCGTGAGGATCACTGTGATCGGAGTGACTCCTGTTAGGATAGCGTTGGGCATAAACGCTTACTGCCTCTGTAGCATTTCGTCCACATTCTCTGTAAATTGTCAACATTTCTCCATAATCCACGACAGCATACATAATAAAATTTTGAAAGAAACTTTGACACTGACATTTATCAAAAATTCCATAGTCGACCAGTTTATTGACAACGTAATAAAATATTGTAAAATATTTGTCTTTCTGGGATCCTTTTAATAGAACTAACGGCAATTAAAACACTCTATATTAATAAAAGAACACCCAAAATAACACTTAAAACTAATAATATCAGTGTTTATTTCAATATTTATATCACAATACTCTTTCCCGGTTGGTGGTCGTCTGCTTTTCTCTCTCCATCTTTTAGGACTTATATAGGCCTATAAGCATTCCAGAATAATTCCGGACTCTTTCTCGGAGGTCCGGGACTCTTAATGATGTGTTCCGCGGCTAATGTCATCGCTCGCCTGACGTATCGTTGGATGACTTGTAACCAAGCAACAATTATAAAAAGTCCTTCTGGATGGCTTAGAAAGCTCTGATTTGTTGAATTAAAATGTTCTTTTCTTGAATGCCGTTCAAGTTCGGAATTTTTTCTTTGACTTTATTTATTTGTCATTTTATGGTGATTTCTCTTGGGCGCGAGTTCTGAGACACCTGTATGCATATTCGTATTTTTCTCTAGATTTTTTTGGTAATAATTATGATGAGGCAGTATTTACTATTTCGATTAGTTCTGCAGGAGTTTTAGAAATGGAAAATTCATCATTCATCACCATTTTACAATTTATTACTTCTTGTAGGTTGAACACCGATAATTAAATTTCTACATTTCAAGTTTAGCAATTCAAAATTGATATGTTCCCATAGTTACAGTACCAATTTTATTCAGAATTTCAAGGCATTGAATGAGCCCTGCTTTTTTCAAAATTTTAATTTCTATTGAGTTTTAACCGATTTGAGGAACAATAGTATGTAGTCGCGTGGTCGTAGGAAAAACCTCATTCCTAGACTCTTAGTTAGTAGAATTGTCAGAATTTCCCCACATTCCAGAATCCTACTCAGTATAAGTTAATATATACGCACAAACGTTTTCAAAACAGATCGGGTTTTATAAAGAACACGTGTTCGTATGAAATTACAACTCTGCATTTTTATTAATATAGACAATCTGATAGAATTTAAGTATTAACAAAGAAATTACTTATTGTAAGAGATGTTTACGAAAAGTTTTTTTTTACTTGTACTCTGTAGAACTCGGAAATGCGGGGAAAAATAACAACTCTAATTAGTAATTGTGCTCAATACTCACTTTAACTTTGAGAAAAAGATATGTGTATTATTGCCGTTCTCTGCGCATTGTTTGTACTTTTTAAGAAACGTGTTTATATTATAATAAGTTACATTATTAGGCAATTTAATTTATTATACAATTACAGTATTTTATATATTCAAATAGTATACATTACTAATATCTTTAACGTAATTTAAATAGTGTGTTTGTTATAGTGTATTACTATTTTTCTTTAGCTTTTTATAATTTCATTTATCTTTGATCTCTTTTATATATTTCATACATAAATTCTTAACCACTATTTAAGATGTGGAGTAATGAAGATCAAACGAGAGGAGTTAAACATCAAGAAATGTCTAAAAATCTTAAATAGGCATCACTGCGTAATTTGGAAACTTAATTTATAGTATTTTTACTATAGGAGTGCGTTCGCGTCAACAGAAACTTCAAGCTCAACCTATAGACATGTATATAACTGTTAACATTTCATATCACCTTTACGTTGTTCGCACTGTAAATGATACGTTGTTAACACAATGCGTCCATATTTTTATTCATGATAAATAGTACCAGTACACATGCATCATTTATAAAACTAAACAGAGTTGCCAAATTCCCGAAATTTCTTCACTTTTGCAAGTTTGAATTATAAGGTATAGCAAACGCCAATTAAGTTGGCGCGAGGTGGGGTAAGTTCGCGCAGGATTAGAAGTAGTGGGGCGATTTGTATTTGGTTTTACATCAAATGTCAGATAATTCTAACCTCTGAGCGTGTATCACATTATGATCCCCTAACAAAGACATTATGTTCCGTCAAACGTCAATGACAAATGTATTCTGACAATTACTTGAGTAGTGGGGGTGGACGTTTTTAAAAACAGCTTCTGCGCACCCCCTCCTTGCACGAACTTAATCGGCGTTTGCTATACATTTGCATACATCTATACCGTTGAGAGCAACTTCATCCGAAGGAGGTTGGCAGAACAAATTTTCAGTTAGCAACACTCAGCAGTTGGTAATAAGTAGTTAGGTGACCGAATAGTAAACAAACGTTAATCCTAATGTAACCTAACATCTTGTTGTCAAATAATATACATGACATACAAAAAATAATTGATCAAACAGTGGAATTTCCAGTAGCTTTTTTAATAAAAAACAGAACTTTTCTATTATTAAAGACGTCGTTAAGTAATAATTGACGTTTTTGATTGTATTTTTTGTTGTTGATTGTTAACTAATAATTTATTCATTTCGGGATGACAAACATTAATGTAATAATTGAACGAAATGTTAATTAGGGCAGGTAGGACACATTTAATCAAACAATTCTGCTTTAATATCATTTAATTTAAGTAAGAGTAGTTTATTATCAATCAAATCTTCATCGATTTGAAACACATTATAAAATAAAACATGTAAACATGAATTTTATCAAAACAATACACAGAAATGAAACCACCTACGCACAATGTAAATTATCTTTTTGTTTAAACAAACGATCAATATTAACATATTCTTCATGTTCAACACCACATCTAGATTGCGAACTAATAGATAAAATGGTCTTACTTGCCACTATAGCAAATGTTCAAAATGACCACCATCATTGTTAGCACACAATTGTACACATCGCTTAATATTTTCAAAGACCTTACGTAGGGTATCTACACTTATATTGTTAATTTCGTGTCATTGAATTTTTTAACTCATCTAAATTGTGTAATCTTTGTTGAAAAATCTTTTGCTTTAAGTATCCAAACATGAAAAAATCCAATAGTGTTAAATCTGGTGAGTGAGGTGGCCATATTCCTCTACTTATTAGTCTGTCATCAAAATATCCCCGCAGATAAGTTAGTGTCTGCGCAGTGGAGAAGCTCCATTCTGTTGGAAGTACCCATGTTGTAGCTCATCATCTTGTAGTTCATTAATAAACACACTGAGGATATTTTCTTGGTATCGTGCAGCATTTATTGTATTCTCGAAAAACATTGGTCCTATTATACGTCTTTGAGACATTGCTAACCATATTCCAATCTTTATGGGATGCAAATCAGTTTCTAGGAATACGTGAGGGTTTTCTGATGACCATGTACGGCAATTTTGGCTATTAATATAGTCGAAAAGATGAACCCATACTCTATCTGAGAAGAATGTTACATCCAACTCATTGTTATTGTTAAGATGATTCATAAACCAGTGGGAATAATGTTGCCTTTGCTCAAAATCCTGTGCATGTAAATGTTGGTGTACAGTTACTTTATACGGGCGCATATGCAAATGCTTCTTTCGGCAGCTACCATAGGACACATCTAGAATTATCAAATAACATAATACAGTATTTCAAAAATATATTTATACCAGACTAACATGTATGCGTTCTAAGTCCTCCACAACATCCTCAGTCAAAACGTAAGGCTCATTAGCTCGCTTTCGCTTCAAAATACTCCATTTTCATGAATCTTGTTGCCAGTCTAGTACGATGCTGAAGAAACCTTTCATAAGCAATAGGTACATCAGCGAACTGGGCAGTAAATTGATCAATACAAGACTGGATGGAATAGGTCCATTGCCCATTTTCACCTTGAACACCACTACAAAAGTGGGCCATTAAAATAAAGGTGTACTGTTCAACGGTGAATGGCATGTCGGCAAGCACTTGCTTCGTATATGTATTAAAAAAGACAGTTAGTACATTCGACAAAAACTATAAACTTGAAGCAGAAAATCAAACGCAAACACGAAAATTGACGGATGACAGTTGTAAATAATTAAATATACTGATCATACAATGCCTTAAACTTTCGATGATAAAATTGTGCCTAAGCAGGGATTTTCGTGCAGCCAACCACAATCAGATGAAATTGCTCGCATGGTATACTTTGATTAATAAATACAATTTATGAATAATAAAAATACATTTTTTTAATATTAGGAAAATCACATACTAAACCAATTATAATTTCGAACTTAATGTTTCTGTCAATAATGAAATAGTCAAACAGAAACAAATAGATATAAAAAAAAGCCATATTCAAACCAAACAAATTAAGTGCCCGATTTTTAAATGCCGCAATAGTACATTTATCCACAGAAATAATCAACTTGTTTAAAACTTCAATTTGTTTCTCCTGACATCTTTTATTGCCTTTCTGTAAAATTATATTATGATGAATTATAAGTAATATTTCATATATTTTAATTAAATAATTAACACTTATCTACTTATAACATTTATGTTTCTTTTTAAAAATGACGTTCAGAAAAAAGAAATATATGAATGTATATATCCGTAATATTTATATTTATTATACAAAGGTTGGTAGTACAAAAACATCTGTTTATTTGACATTTCGTTCGTAGTGAGTCAAAAATATTGTCAATTTTTTTTGTATTGAGTTTTATATCAAACTAATTCCCAACTCCGCGATTTATAAAATTAATGATTAAGCCATGAACATCTTAGCCAACTTTTATATAACGTTTTCGATCTGCAACATTTAACACATTAAAATAAAACGATTGACGAGTCATGAAAAAGATTTGCGAAAACCAGAATCTTTTAGTCGATAAACATGCAGAATCCAGCTCCCATTTAATATGACACAATCGACTCATTTACGCATGCGCATTACCAGTCATATATCGAAAATTTACAAGTAACGTTGCCAAATGGAATATTTATAATAAATATTGATATTGTGGGATTTGTAGGTTAACAAATCGACATATAGAAAATTAAATTAATTTATTCTGTAAACACAATCCCTTAACAATGGTGTGCCTTGCAATACTTCATCTACACCCCATTTCAATGAAATTAAATTGGAATAAATATAAATCAAATATATAATAATTGTCACTGATATAAGCCACAGAAGAAAGCTACCAAAATTTGGCAGCGTTGCGGATTATTTAGTATATTTGTAGCGGGAAACTCGGATGGGAGCTCGATTCTGCAGTGCCCTTTTTGTCAAATAGTGAAATATATTTGACGATTAGGAACTACAAATGGCAAATTGGGAAACACCGCTGGTACATAGGGAAAGGCAATAGAAAAACGCTGTATTGTTTTGTTAATAAAGTTTACCCTTGATCTCTTATTTTGCTGTGTCATAAATAAAACGATAGCTAAAATGATATTTATACAATTTATACAAATTGTAATATTTTAAACAAATCCGAATGTAATAAGCCTTTTTTTAAAAATTACTTTTACAACTTTATAATGTATATATATATATATATATATATATATATATATATATATATATTGCATTTTATATATTAATATCTTTCTCGATAAGTAAACCTGGACAAGGCAAAAGGAAAACGACATTATGTATGTTACATGTTGTACATGTAACAATTCAATATATATTTTTTTCCCACAAACAAAAGTTCTGTAAAATACCGCTTTTAAATTGAATGCTTCTATTTTGTTGTGATATATCAATATTCGGACACGTAATCTGAATTGAAAGGTTTCACTGAGTTAACGCAATAGGGCAGTATTTTACAGAAATTCCATACGTGAGAAAAAACATTTATCTAAATTGCTACATGTACATTAGTTAGATACAATAATGTCCTGTCATATGTCCAAGTTTATAATAATAAGTTAATGTGTCGAAAATAATTTATTTTGTATAATGTCGTGTTGTTTTTATCATTTTCTTCGTTAACATTTAACTCTTATTTTTTTAAAATTCACCTTATATTTATAGTTGGATAAAATGTAATTAGTTCGTTTTTACTAACAGTAGTATTATATTTTATTAAAAGTGTCTGTGTCTCTGATCTCGTGTTATTTTGCTCTGTTCGATTAAATAAAAGGACAGGTAAAATAACACATGTACATAATTTATAAATTTGTAATATTTGAAATAAACAATTTTTAAAATGTCGTATTCTATTTCTTAGCTCTTATTAAATAAACATTTAAATGTATTTATATGTATAGTAAAAGAGTAATATATTATTATTATAATTATTATTACATATGCATCACTTTTCTTGCTCGATACGTTAATATTTTATAAACTTAATTTATTTTGTGCATTTCGTATTATTTTTAGATATGATAATAAATAATTTCATTCGTTATTATGTTGTTTTATTCACTTCACTCACATTAGTTCACTCGCTAAAAAAAAAAAACAGGGAATGTACCTATGGGTTCTGAGTCCACCACCTTATGAACAAAATAATGCGACGACCTTCACCGCCAACTAAGTACAAAAGAGACATACGTTTTAATAATACGCGTCCGTATTGTTAAAACGTTTTATTTAAATAATGAGTTAATGATTGCAACTATACGGAATCTACGGTCAAAATAATGTACCCAGTATCAACGCCATTCGTCAATTGGTGCGAAAATTTGAAGAAAACGGTAAAGTTAAAGATTTGCCAAGGTCGAATCGTTTTCGAACTGTTTGTATCTCGGAAAATGAGAGTTCTTGAAAGTGTAGTGAGCGTCCTGAGACCTCTACCAGACGTCGTTCTCGAGAACTGGGTATTCGTCGCACGTCATTAGGCACTATTTAAAAAAAATGACTAATTTGCGGCCATACGAATTTCAGTTGATCCAAGAGCCGAAAAATCATAATGAGTGATGAAGCCCACTTCGATATGAACGGATTTGTTAATTAAGCAGAATTGTCGTATTTGGGCATTAGAAAGCCCGCGTGTCATCCATCAATGACCACTTTATCCCCGTCGAGTCACAGTTTGGTGCGGAGGTGTCATCGCACCTTGTTTTTTCGAAGACGCTTCAGGTAATTCTCTTACTATGACTAGCGAGTGCTACCGCGATATGCTGCAAAACTTTCTGACTCCTCAAATTCAACAACTTAACCTGCAAAACATGGGGTTCCAGCAGGACGGAGCAACTTGTCATATAGCTAGCGAAACAATTAATCTTTTGCGAACAATGTTTCCGGGGCGTTTACTCTTTTGATTTGGTAATGCCATCTGGCTCTCAAGATCACCCGAACTTACACGTACATATACGCTACAGCGTGTGTGTATAACATACGTAACACCTGTCGATGTGATGATAACATTGTTTAAATAGCTTTGTATACTAAAAAGGTTCGATAATCTCGTGCTAAAAGTCAGCTGTACTTGCAAAGTGATTTACTAAAAGAAATGTAAGATGTATGCTTTACGAGGCATTTCACGTCCAATTTGGCAACAATCTATCTTTAATCGAACACGTAAGTGTAAATCTTATCGAACGTACACATGTAACGATCGACAACTGACTGAATCGGAGGCACAATTGTTACGGTGAAGTTATTCTTTATGTTATAGTCGGTCGTAGTACCTACTCTTTATGTTATAGTCGGTCGCACAGTGGCGGGACAAATATTTTATAAATATCTTTGTAATTTTTTTAACGCGTATGCGAGGAAATCTTGTGGAAATATTTTGGATTTATATTCTATATAATGACATCTTTCCATTTTTCATACGTAGTCTGGAAACTCTGTAGGTATATAAAATTTATTGGAAAAGATAGTTTCAAAGGGTTTTTGATTGTTTTGACCAATATATGTACTAATTTATCCTGATTATTCAAAATAGGAAACTGTCTGCTTTAATAAATTTGATGTATCTACATAATTGTATAATATATATTGGTACTTGTTTAAACAGTTAAACGCATTGATTTAGTGTAAAATACTCATTATGAGATAGGGATGGGGCAATTCTATTTAAATAGTTAATTGACGAAGGAGATACTTGTTGAAACTTCATTATAACGTTAAGAAATAAGTAATTAAATTTCTAGTTTCAAAAATTATTTTATTGTAAATACCACTACAATATTGTTTCGCCATACAATGGCTTCATCAGGTGGATGAAATACTATAATAATTTATATAATATATTTCATCCACCTGATAAAACCATTGTATGGCGAGACAATATTGTAGTGGCATGTACAATAAAAGAATTTTTGAAACTAGAAGTTTAATTACTTATTTCTTAGCAATTCTATTTGACCACAAAACATTCCTAAAGAACAGTCATACAATGTAAAAAATAATATTCCGTTTTATGCGACATCTATGTATACTGATTGACACTATTTATGAAAATATTAAATCCCAACTGTTTTTACTTTAAAATTGTTTGGAAGAAGTAATGTCAAACGTGTACATTTGGCAGTACGTTATCGTAATAACGTGTGTTCATTTGAAAAGTCAATCTAGGTTACTTTGAAATTTTGATAGAATAAGACGCACATACAGAGAAAGCCAAAAAGACTGAACTAGTTGGTCAAACTGATTTTTTTGTTTATCAGCAAATTTCAGTAGTGATGCAGCGGCGTAGACGTGGTCATACGGTAATTTTAAAGTAAATATATTCTAATCTTAAATCCACAAAATGATTACTAGTGCTAACAGAATAATCTATACTAAAATAGAGAATAACTAAATAAAATAACACTACAGTATATTATTAAACATCATATATTATAAATAAATTTACAAATATACAAACAGAAAACGTATGTATAGCAAGCGCCAATTAAGTTGGCGCGAGGAGGAGGTGCGCAGAAGCCGTTTTTAAAAACGTCCACCCCCACTACTCATGTAATTGTCAGAATACCTTTGTCATTGACGTTTGACGGAACATAATGTCTTTGCTAGGAAATCATAAAATGATGCACGTTCAGAGGTTAGAATTATCTGACATTTGATGTAAAACCAAATACAAATCTCCCAACTACTTCTAATCCTGCGCGAACTTACCCCTCCTCGCGCCAACTTAATTGGCGTTTGCTATACATCTCAATATTCTTACAACTGTTATAAATATGTACTATCTGCGACATTTTATACACAAATGCATTTGTCACTTCGTATTATTCTATAAATGTTGCATATTATTAAAAAAAACATTATAATCTTGTGAGTGTAATTCATGCACCAGAGATATTTTATAGGGTTTCATGTGTAGTTCTTTTTTCAATATTCTTCGACACTGCCATATGAGATACCTGCAAAATATATTTTATATTGTATATTTCAGTGTATACAGTATGGTCATAAAGTTTGGAACGAAGCTTATAACCGCATTATTTTACATTTTTAGGAAAAACGCTCGGACAGGTAAATTTTCTTTTTTAAAACGTCATCTTTTGACATACAATTTTTTTCTATGACGTCATTGGTTTTCGAGTGATGACGTTATCAACACTTTCTTTAAATGGCAATCATATTATTTTTTTCTCGTTTTTGGTAGATCTTTAAATCCACCAAATAGTGATATAAAGCAATTGGTATATTGCATCACAATTTTTTTGAAAAAATGATATAAATTTTGAAAAAAATACGAAAATTTTATTTTTGTACAAAATTAAAATTAAATTAAAAAAATACATCTGAACTTAAATTTATTGCAACAGTTAACGTAAATTTTCAAAATGGACCCCACCAACCAACTGACACTGTCCCAGCCGAGTGTAAACACTTCGTATACTCGCCTCAATTATGTCTGGGGATATTTGTGTAAGTTCTACGCGAATTCGTTCTTTCAAATCTTCTAAATTGTTCGGTTTGTTAAAATACACTTTCGATTTCAAATAACCCCACAAAAAAAAGTCTAACGGAGTCAGGTCATGAGAACGAGGTGGCCATTCTATGGCGCCTCTCCGTCCAATCCATTTATTGGGAAATATTTCGTCAAGATAATGGCGAACCTCTACACCATAATGGGGAGGCGTCTTGTTGAAACCAAATATTTGGATGGGGTACATCACCATCCTCGTGATTTGGGAAAATAACAGCGAGCGGAACCAGTTCAAATCTTAAAAATTCTAAATATTGCACAGCAGTCAAATTTCCTTCAAAAAAATATGGTCGTCTAAAATGCGTCGTCCAATCATTCCAACCCATACGTTAACTTTTCCTCTGCGCTGAGTATGACACGCTTGAGTCCAATGCGGATTGTTCTGCGACCATATCTGCAATTATGGCGGTGAACAGATCCATTTAGGCAGAACGTAGCTTCATCTGAGAAGACGATGTTTTCCAAGAAATTTGGATTTTGGTCACAACGTAACATTACGTCTTCACAGAACTGCAGTCGACGATCTTCGTCATCCTCATGTAATTCCTGTACAAGTTGAAATTTGTAAGGACGATAGTGTTCTTTTTTAAATAAGTTGACGGCAAATGAGTGAGCCACCTGATTGGCTAACGCAAGTTGTCTGGTGGAAACATGATGCCTTTCTTCTGCTTCTAGAAGCACATTTAATTTCACATCTTCTCCTACTTGAGGTCTACCTTGCCGTGGTCGATCTTTTACGGATCCAGTTTCGGTAAACTTTCCAACTAGTTTTGTCACCGTAGACCTGGTAATTGGAGGTCTATCAGGGTGTTCATGGTTAAACAAATCGCATGCTTCTGCATGCGTTCTTTGTCTGTCCCCATACCCAACCATAATTAAAATTTCGATTCTTTCTCGCTCAGATAAATGTGCCATTTTTTATATTAGCGAAAATGAACAATTTTTACGCAATATCTTAAAAATTTAACGTCAAAAATAGAAGTAAATAATTCAACAATGTTGTCGTCATAGAAACAATTTCAAACTAAAATTTTTGTACATAAATTGTATAAAAAGAAGCAAGAATGTCATAAAGAAATATCTTGCAAAAAAGTGCGTCTTTTTGTTTTTGTAAATTTTTTGCATAGTAACATGAGTACATGTGCTTTTGACGATCCAGTTTGTTCAAGAAGAATATTTAAGTCCTCACACAAGACAGAAGTGTGAAAAAAACTTACTTACATATTTCAGTAAATTTTGTAAGCTTAATTAGTTTTTGAAAAATTCAATTTTTAGGCGACAATTTTAATTAAGAAATGGTCTGCCACATCATGTCAATTTTTTAAATAAATTAAACTTCATTGGCCCTTTTTTGTGAAACTATTTAATGTTAAATAAGATTTTTTAATAAGTAATTGGCCGATTGGGAAGACGAATTTCTTTTGACCTGGAGCGAATAACGCAGATTACTATTGATCGCAAAGCATTTACACTCGGCTGGGACAGTGTCAGTTGGTTGGTGGGGTTCATTTTGAAAATTTACGTTAACTGTTACAATAAATTTAAGTTCAGATGTATTTTTTTCTAAATTTATATAATTTTTTCAAAAAAATTGTGTTGCAACATACCAATTGTTTTATATCACTATTTGATGGATATAAAGATCTACCAAAAACGAGAAAAAAATAATATGGTTGCCATTTTAAGAAAGTGTTGATAACGTCATCACTCGAAAACCAATGACGTCATAGAAAAAAATTGTATGTCAAAAGATGGCGTTTTAAAAAAGAAAATTTACCTGTCCGAGCGTTTTTCCAAAAAATGTAAAATAATGCGGTTATAAGCTTGGTTCCAAACTTTATGACCACACTGTATATGTATACATACCAGCTTGCTGAGATAATTGACGTATAGGTTTTTGTGGACTTCGAAGGATATGCTCCAGAACATTTTCAACAACCTCTGGCGTTATGATTTTTGGTCTTCCAGAAGATTTACCTTTACAGACACTACCGGTTTCTAAGAATCGGTCAATTACACGTTCTAGATGTTGAGTAAATGCTTGAAAGGTAATTTCATGTTCGTTATAAGTAATTCTAAATTGATTATAACACGCTTCCCCAGAATACTCCCAAGCACCGTCTTCGTTTTGAATGCCAGTTCGAAAATATGCCATTACTATAAACGTGTCTTCTTCTATAGTAAACACCATGATAATTAGTACTAAAAAGTATTTTTCTTTTGAATATACACAAATTTTGAATAAAACGTGATAAAACAAAGAGAACAAAAACCAGAAAAATACTACGCCATTGATCGCATGAAAACACTGTTATTTGACATTCAAAATGATTGGCTGCCAATCGCAAACTCAACAATGTTCTAAAAAAGTACTGCCAACTCACATATTCTTTTTGGCTCTCACTGTATATTAGTATGTGTTTGTTGTTCCGTAAACGTAAATCCAAATGACATTTGATATTGTCAATCACATTTGTTATTTATTTGTATGTATGAAACTGTCAAAATATACGACTTCGTAGGTTAAGTGGTAAATTTTAATTTACGACATACTTCAAAATGTTCTCAGTAAATCACATGCTACTAGATTGACTTTTCAAATGAACACCCGTTATAAATTTTAATAAATTTTACATCAATAATCATTACATACATAATTTTTTATAATTAACATTTTATACATGTATCTATTTCTAAATTTGGGCGATTATCCGTTCTTTTCATTTTTCTGTTATGTAGAAGTGTTCACTGTAAACCCTCTAAGTAAATTACAAGGCTTGCATAAGGCATGTTTACTAAATCTAATTTATTCATATTTCTAAGCCACAATTTTCTCCAGTCTTCTTGTCATGGGTACATGAGGTGTAATGTAACAGTTAGTGGTGTGCAAAAAGTATCTATTCGATACATTTGTATCGGATACCTAGAGGTAGCAAATGTATCGTATACCAATAATGAAAAGTATCGGATACTATCGATACTATTAAGTACTCGACGTTTATTAAGTTTTATAGATATAGATGTATTTACAATTTTCTTTTGCAATACTTTTGATAGATATACTGTATATAATTTATTCTTTAGTCACGATCTTTTTTAAAATTATATCTGAAATAGACTCAAACCGCAACATGTACAAAAATTAGTGTTTTTAAATGCAAATAATATGTAATAGTATATATAAGTATTTTTTTTAGTATATGTACTTGTATGTGATATATTTTATTTTTCCTATTTATTTATTTCCTGTTTACAAACATTTACATTTAAATATTTTTCTTTCATATTCATTATCGTATATACTATAATTCATTAATAAGTATTTTTTATTAATTATTCAACAACAGCTTAAATTTCCCGCAACATCGCATAGTAAGTATTTATTTTATAGAGATATATATATATATATATATATATATATATATATATATATATATATATATATATATAACCGATCGTCAACGGTATCGTATTAAATGTATACCCAAGCAGTAAAGATCAAATACAAGTATACATATAGTTATCGACTTGAGTTGAAAGAAAAATATCGGATACTAAGTATCCGATACAAAGTATCGAATACAAAAGTGTAATGTATTGGTATTTATTCGATACATAAAAGTATCTATTTTGCACACTACTAGTAACAGTGTTATTATTGAATGCATTACTGCATGCTGCACACTTTATTATCCTAGTTCTGAAAGATATATGTAAGCAATAATTTCGAAAATAAATATTATATATACAAAAGTATTTTTAATAATATAAAATATTATTAAAAATGGGGTGTGAAGAACACAATACAAGTTATATATTTGTGAATGTATCTCCTCTCCAGAGACGCAGATACGTATTTCACCTTTCTACAGGATCGTCGGTACGCCCCTGTTGGAGAAGAGATACATTCAACCAAACATAACTACCTTGCTATCAACCAGAAATTATTAAGACAGAGCGTGAAAGAATATTCAGCGCTGTCTACATAATAACTGCCGAACTAAGCAGGGGCGTACCGACGATCCTGTAGAAAGGTGAAATACGTATCTGCGTCTCTGGAGAGGAGATACATTCACAAATATATAACTTGTATTGTGTTCTTCACACCCCATTTTTAATAATATTTTATATTATTAAAAATACTTTTGTATTATACAAATTGGTGTGGTTTTTACCCACTCATGTATGTTTCAAATTATTTTGTTATATACAAGTAGACTGGTAATTTACCCACGAAAGAAATCAATAGACACATTATATAAACACAATTAATAATATTTGTAAAACACAACCAACCTCAAAATTCAAGTTGAAACTGACAATTAGCTGGCAATCTTTAGAATAAATAATTTATATTTACAAATGGTTTAGTAGAGCGCGTTTTTTTAAATACATACTAGCGATCTCTACATTTCCTGACTGCAACTAAACGGTGTTCAGAAACATTCGAAGTCAAAGTAGTCCTTGAAAATATGAAGTCATGTCTGAGATAGATTGATTTTTGACAGACAACAGTTGACATTTAATAATTATTAGAAATCAGATACTTAAGTAAAGATATACGATTTTTTGTTCAGAGCCCACTTGACTTCGAATGTTTCTGAACACCCGTTATATATATTATGCCTACGGCCTGGTATTAAATATTAATTAAATAATTAAAAGTTTACTAATTTTAGTAAAAATAGTAGTACCCTGATTAGTTGTAGGAGAAGTTAATCTAATAGATGACAGGTGGCGCAGCACCTAACTATTCGGTTCTTTTGTCGATATTATTAACGAGAACGAAATTTAGTTATACATAGTAACTCGTTAAATAAATATAATAGAAGAGTAAATTATATATGGGTATTATAAAACATACGAACAAGTAAAATAACTAAAGAGAGGATATTAGATATTAATGTTTTTCAGTATACTTTAGAGCTTATGCTATGCGATAAATGATGGCAGCACCATTCAATAAAATTTAAATAACATTTGGCTTTGTGAATAATGTTATCATCAGTATACCTAAGCGAAAATAAATTAAGCTTTAGTAAAACTAATTTCAAAACTCTTAAATAAAATCAAATAAAAACTACTTATACATTTTATAGGCTATTTTTTATTCCCTTTGAATATACCAAGATTACCTCTTTATGTTGTTTTTATCTATGCAAGTTGACCAAAGAATTATAATTTAAAACCATGAGTTGACTTACCAATTAAGATGTTTAAGTAAACATTTAGATAAGTATATTATATATATCCTATATGAAAAACTTATGTACAAATTATCATATACTTTAATCTTATGTGAACAAATTTTTAATTACTCGCCCAAAAAACATTAAGAAATAATTGAATATAAAATCAAGAGATTCCTGCATTTCAATCTTCCATAAATTTAGCCACAAATTATGATTTTATCATTATCATATATTGAAATGTTTTTTATATATTCATCTCAACGCGACATCTTTTAATAATCCGTCTGATATAGAGATACACAATGCCTAAACAAACGAAATTTATTCTTTAAAAAGTATTGCTTTTAAATAGATATCTAATACTATAAAAAAAAATAGTAGCTTGGTTAAACTTTGGGCCAAAAGTATATAATGAATAGCCAAATAACATTAAGAACCAAAATTTAGGAAATTTCATACATAGAGTAATAAGAGTATTAATAAATTTGTTATCTTACATAAACATACATTTCTTAAACGAAGTAAAAAATATTAACATCAAGCGAATGCATTGGGAATATGAGCGAAAGTTAAAGATGCCTGAATGAATGACAAATAGTTGAAATAAAGGAATATATTTGGCCCGCTACTAATACAGTACATAGTTTAAATTATAGTTGATTTAGAGTGTAGGACTTATATAAAATAAAAAAAAATTAAATAAAAACTACATAATTATCAATTTAATAATAGAAAAGTTGGGTCAGGTAGAAAATTTACTATTGGAAACTTAAAACTTGCCAGGCGCCGTGGCTTAGTTGGTTAAAGCGCCTGTCTAGTAAACAGGAGATCGTGGGTTCGAATCCCGCCGGGGCCTCATCACTCCAAATTTGGGGTGTTTCTTTTTTTTTCTATTAATCGACTACAAAATATACTTAGGAAACAATTATTTTCGAAATGTTAAAAAATATTTTTGCATTAGTTACGAATATTAATATAAAAAATGTAATAAATGTAATCAATATTTAACACGCTACAAAAAAGATTTATACAGGATTTTACAAAAATCAGTATAGGAACTAAATAAATACATAATAATGGATATCTACAATGATTGAAACTTTTGATATTAAGCAAATTTGTTAAAAATTTGTCAAAGAAAAAGTTAAATGACCATTTGCTATAATAACACAGGATATTCAGCGTTAACACGTGATTGATTTTAATTAATTTTTGTGGGAATTTAGAAAACAATCATCTTCTTTGAATTTGTTAAAAATATTTAAAATTGTCTTCGCACAAGGGGGATAATTAATTGTTTTAAATAAATTATGTATTTTTCAATAAAATGTATTTAATTTAAGATTTAAGTAAGAATGAAAATAGAATTTAACAATTTGAAAAATGTTGCTGGTGTATAACTGCTTGCCTACTAATACAACCACCAAACATGTGTAATGCAAAATAAAAAAATCAATTCATTATACCTATGTGTTATGATAAAAGAAAAACCCGATATACCTACATTCACGCAGCCTATTTTAAACCGATTAAAAAATGACTGCGCCACTTTTTTTTTATTCGATAGTACATTGGTGGTAAGTACGATAAATTTACTTCAATTTGACACGGGCTTCACTATTTTGTCTTTTCCTGTTTTTATTTTATAGAGTTGGAGACCTTAAATATCAATCCGTATTTTCGTAATAAAAATCATTTCTTTATGTAAGTTTTGGAATATCTATTTATTAATAAGTCCATGTATATCTCACTGAAATAGTGATCTTCCTTACTTCAACAAATACTGGCTAGATGGCGCACCTAGTCTAACGAAGTAATGGGCGGGCCTTGAGCCTTCCGTCCGGCGTCTCCGTCGGGACGTCGGCGGCGCGTGCGTTCGACGTCCGCCCAGCGCCATCGCCGATGACGCCTGCGTCCCGATGCGGTTGCGCACCGACTCCAACCCGACCGTAGTTCATCAGTAATGTTCGACCGCGCGACAACGAGGGCTGCCGCCAGGACGGGAAATGAGCTTTAGGGCAGTTTCCGCCGCCGAAAGCCCGGTGTGCCGTTGCAGCAGGGAAGTAGCTTCTCGGCCTCATCATGTACGTCTCCGGATCGGAAATCACATAAGCATGTAATGCTCGCTGTGCGCACAGTGCTCGATTTTGCGTCTAGTCCGTTGCGACTCCAACCAAAGGTATGGCCGAAGATGTCTGTCATCTCGGACACGGTCATAGCTTCGGTAAGAAGACCTTTCATAAACCGACCTATTGCCATCACTGCAGCGACATGCTCTGGGGTCTCATACAGCAGGGATTCATATGCGAAGGTGGGTTCCGTTTCCGTTTTTTTTACAATATTTCAGACGACATTTTATTTATATTTAAATCCATCATCGGTAGCATCCTATATATATGTATATATATAGATATACAAATGTGTATTGAACGTCTCCTTTTCGAAGTGCGTCCGTCTTTATCGCGCTCTACCCTCAGATTTCGATCGGCTTTTCTAACTTTTACCACACTATTGCTGTTATTACTAAAAACACAAATCTACTGTTTGTTGTAAATCCTGTAAATATTATTATACTTAATGCAAGCGATAAAGAAATAAAATTATATCCAAATGATTCTTCGTTAGATTAAATTATTTTAGATCAATTGCTCATTAGATTACAAAACGTTTGTTAATTATCCTACTTTGACTTTTGTGTTTGTTACTTAAAAGAAAACATTACATTGTATTGATGTTTATATTTTAAATAGGTCAAATTTGTTCTTTATATTCCAGTTTATAGATGTATGATTTGTAGATGGGTGGTTTCGTGAGAATGGAAACGTTCTCACGAAACTAATAAAATATATATTTATTACGCGAATTTGTTTAAAATCAAGCTGGAAACTTTATTAATTGTCTATTAATGAATAAAAACGTATACGATATGATTTGAAAAGGATTACAAAACAGGTATATATGTATATTATCCTTTCTTTTTATTCTGAATTCAATACTGCTGGACAGTTATATTTTCGAAAATAATACAGAAGGAAATACAAATGGGCTGCTCCAAATGTCGAACTGTCATTGTCTATAGCAGAGAAAAATAAGAATATTTTCAATTTTATTTTGCATTAGAACTTTTACGGTATTTAGTAAACGCATAGAATCTTTCTAAAAATTAACAGCGTAAATAATGTCATACGTTTCTTGTTTATTCATCTAAATAGAACAATAAATAGGGTTGGTAGAACTAGCTTATTTTTTTAAAGATTTTCTGGAAGGAAGAGCAAAATACAGGATTTATGTGCTGTTTCAGTATAAATATGAAAACAAGTTTGGTATGTGAATAAAAACAATTCCACAAATTATAATTTCATTGACGAAAGTGATAAACTTAAAAATCGTTTGACGGAATAAATGAAAATTTAATCAGTTTTAGAATTAACCCTCTAAATGGATTTCGTTAATTAAAATATTGGATTAAGGTTGGTGAAAATTAATAGCATTTAAATAATGAATTTAGAAAAACTCCTGCAAATATATTTCTGATTTTTATTGTTTCTAAGATAGAAGAATCTTTATAAATTCCTGTGTAAATTTTATTTACTTTGTACAATATCTATTGATTTTAAAATTTAAGAACACATAAATGGAAATTTTAAACAAAATAGAACATTTTTAGTTGTAACATTTTTAAAGATAGATTCGAATTTCGAAGCGTGTATTTGAAAACCGATAAAACAATGTAAGTATATTTACGCAGTTGTTTGTGCGACTACTGTTTCATCTTTAGAAGAGCACTTAAAAAGTCTTGGGGTAACGAACCACTTCCGCGATCTCTATAGTTTAAGAGACATCATCCTTTTGTCATAGATTTTTTGCAAGTTCTTAGTGTCATGCCCCAGTTTTCTCTATTCGTTTGCTTTCCTTTAATTTCTTCGAATTTACGATGATGTCTTCCATCTATTTCTTCTGTGGTTTTCATTCAGTCGTTTCTCTTCTAATTTTGTTCTAAACTTTTGAGGTGTTGTTCTTGAGTACTGTCCTGGACCTCTATAGTTATTTTTGGTTCGTTAAAAACGTTGTAGTTACTTATTGTTTTATTTTGTTGTCTTTTTTTCTAATACGAAGGTGAATTATTATGTCCGCGAGTTTTTGAATGAAAGATAGTTTTCTTCGTAAAAAAAAACGTTCTATATCTCAACATGGTTTCCTTTGTGCCCAATACACTTCGTTCAACGTTTCTTAAATTTTTGATCCCTTCCAAATAATAAGATTTATCGAGTTTTTCAAAATAGGCATCCACTTGAGCGTTGATTTCATTGTTGGAGCCAAATCTCTTTCAGCCGAGTCATTTCTTCAGGTTTGTAAACAGGAATTAGTCACTGGAGACTAACTTAGGAGAAAATGGCGGATGAGGGAGCAATTCATAACCCAGTTCATGAAATTTCGTCATACCGACTACGCACGTCTGCACCCGTGCATTGTCTTGTCTGCATTGCCCAAAAAGACTGTCGCCATGACCTTACACACCTTAGCCTTTTTCGTTGCGAAAAAAATACTCATTCTTTCGACTGCTGCTTGGTCTGTGGTGTATTGTGGTGGATCCATGTTTCGTTCACGATTATGAAACGGCCCAAAAACTCATCTGGATTTGCGGTTGAACAACGCCAAACACTTCGAACTTGTCACGCGATCAAGCTTGTAAGTGTGAAAAAACGCGGCACTCACACTTGCGGATAGCTTTCTCATACGCAAGCGATCATTCAATATCGCAACCTTTGAACCATGTGATATGATTATGGCTTCTACAATCTTGCACGATCGGCCAACATCATATCGTGTTTTTTTTAAATTGTTTCGACTATTATGATCTCAATTGGGCGTCCAGATCGTTTGGTGTTATTCGCGTTTGTGCGACTACAATGAAATTCAGTAAACCACTTCTTTATCATTGATTCTGATGGTGCAAAGTTCCTATAACATTTATCAAGCTTAGCATTGGTTTGAGTGATTGTTTTCTTCGGCAAAAATCTTGACGAGCATATGAAATTAACTTTTTTCCATTTTCGCTAAGATGCACCAGGTTGTCTGCTTTAAATGGCCGTCAAATTTAACTAACTGCTTTAATCTCATGGTAATCAAAAACCCACAGCAGTAATTCGAGGTGTACCACAAGGATCAGTACTTGGTCCGCTATTGTTTGTAACCTATGTGAATGACCTGGCAGTAAATCTGTCATCTCAGTTTCGGAGGTTGACAATTTTATATATTAATATTCCTTAAACACCTTAAGTAATCTATCTAATCTATCTATTGCGTCTTTAGTAACAACGAATAATCGTAAGTATAGAACTAAAAGGTGTCCCAACAGGAACTTGGGGATTTAAATTTCACATTATTTTCAAATAAGATAACTTAGCAACCTAATATTTGGTATATGTCATCTATAAACTTGTAAAAGTCATCATGCAACGTTTCACGACTGAAGAACGTATCCAAATTGTTCAAATTTATTATGAAAATGGTCGTTCCATTACGAACACAATTCGTCGACTACGCGTTGTTTTTCATCAGAATCATATTCCCAGCAATACGGCAATTAGAAATTTAATGGCAAAATTTGAGCGAACTGCTTCTGTTCTCAATGTAAAGACACCACTACGTCCTCGTAACGTTCGGTCAGTTGAAAATATCGCTATGGTGAATGAAAGTGTTACCGAAAGTCCAAAAACTTCAATTCGTCATCGGTCACAGCAATTGGCCATCTCAAGATCATCTCTGCAACGAATTTTAACAAAAGACCTTCGGCTACACGCATACAAAATCCAGTTAACACAAGAATTGAAGCCCAGGGACCATCACCACAGCCGTATCTTTGCCAATTGGATTTTGGAGCAAACTGATTTTGATGACGAATTCTGTAAGCGAATCATATTCAGTGACGAAGCCCATTTTCACATAGGGGGTTACGTAAATAAACAAAACTGCCGCATTTGGGGGCGTGAAAATCCTCGAGAGATTATTGAAAAACCCATGCACCCACTACGTGTCGCTGTATGGTGCGGTTTCTCGGCCAATGGTGTTCTTGGACCTTACTTTTTTGAAAATGAGAATGGAGAAGCAGATACTGTAAATGGGGAGCGGTATCGACAGATGTTGAATAACTTTCTATGGCCTCGTTTGGAAGATATGGACCTCAACAATCTTTACTTTCAACAAGAACTTGTCACACTGCCAGGGAAACTCTAAATTTACTGCAGGAGAAATTCCCTCGCCGTGTGATTTCTCGTAATGGTGACGTGGATTGGCCTGCAAGATCCTGCGACATAACACCGCTGGACTTTTTCCTTTGGGGTTTCCTTAAGGATCAAGTCTACACAAATAATCCACAGACAATTGATGAATTAAAAAATAACATTCGTGCGGCTATTGGCGAGATTAACTTGCATATGTGTGATAAAGTCATTGAAAATTTAAAAAAAAGAATCGCTGTGTGCAATAGAAGTCACGGTGGACATTTATCCGATATCTTGTTCCACATATAATTTTAGGGTTTCTATTTTATGTTTACGTTAATCAATCGTTGAATTTCTAAATACTACGCATGTTATTTGGAATTTAAATCGCCAAGTTCCTGTTGGGACACCTTATAGAAATATTTTTCGAATAATGTATGCATTTAATAAAAGATCACAATTTGACGTCGTATATGCTGATCATGAGTAACCTCGGCACAGACTTTGCAGCAATACGCTGGACGTCGAGTTCGCTCTACGGATACGCTGACAAACGCTGTACGACAAGCCGACAATGTTACAAATGTCAGGGATTGTTTCCTTTTGGTCTTCTAAGATAGCATCACGCACTTTTGTCATATTTTGTGGCGTGTTTTCCGACCAAAACCCTTATTATCATCAACTGACAGGCGTCCATTATTAAAACGGTTCACCAAACGCTTGTTTAAATATTTTCAGAGTTTCCACTGCCGTTTACCAAGTTTCAGGCAGAATTTGAAGCTTTTTCACATAAGACATTGTAGAGTCGCAGTATAACTCAAATACAACTCAACAAATATAAACACAAAAACAGTTCGTCTCTACCTAGCAAAGTATCTTTTACAGATTGACTTAGTATAGACGTAGCTCCCACCATCTAGCGCCATAGAACTGTACTAAAATCACTTTGTGCGCCACATTCAAATTCCTGGAATTTCTAGGTAGCACTTCGTAAATTAAGCGTTGCGATATTAGAAACGTATACCTTGTGAGACATACGAAAGTTCTACAATAAATACTGCAATACGGTATGAATAAATAGTAATAACTGAAGCAATATATAGCAAGCGCCAGATAAGTTGGCGAGCGGAGGGGTAAGTTCGCGCAGGATTAGAAGTATTGGGAAGATTTGTATTTAGTTTTACATCAATTTGCAAGATACCTTAGGTGGCGTAAACTACACATCTATCACTTAATAAATTAATAATTTATTAGAGTAAAATACAGGGTGGTCCTTAAGTTCGTCGAGAAATTTTAGGGTGCGATTCCTTGGGTTATCTCGAGAGTAATAGTTCGTATAAACATTTGTCCTAAAGTTTTCCGTTGTAGAGACACAGGCTGTTTAATTTTCCACAAAAAACATTTTTATTTCAAAAATTTAAGAAACGGTTACAATAAACCCTAAAGGTACTGTTGAAAATGACCACCAACAGCTAATATGCAGGCTTCTATCCTCCTATTCAATTGCATACTCACACGCTGAAGAAGTCCGGGGGTGTTTCGAATTGTTTCGCATCCAACAATTATGCGATTTCTTAGGTCATCGAGATCTTGAATTAGCGAAGTATAAACAAGGGATTTTAAATGTCCCCACAGAAAAAAAGTCTAGAGGGTTCAAATCAGGTGATCTTGGAGGCCACGGCTGATTCGGAACTTCCACTCTTCGACCTATCCATCTATTCTGATATGTCCTATTTAAAAATTGCCTAGCTTGTAAACTAAAGTGTGCTGGAGCGCCGTCATGCATAAACCAAAGTTCATTTCGGATCAAAAGTGGAATATCTTCTAAAAGGCCAGGCAACTCGTTTTCAAGAAATAGCCGATATGATGCACCATTAAGTCATATAGGAAGGAAAAAGGGACCAATTAAATAATTATTAATTATCCCCGCCCATACATTTAAGGAAAAGTGCTCTTGAAAGTGCATCTCCCTTATGGCATGCGGATTTTCATCTGACCATAAATGGTTGTTGTGGAAATTCCTGATACCATTTCTGGAGAAGTTCGCCTCGTCAGTAAATATAATGTAGGTTAGAAATTGTGCATTTTGGGCAATTTTTTGTCGGAACCAATCACAAAGTACTAAGCGTTGCGGAAAGTCACGCGGAAGAAGAGCCTGTACTCTCTGAATATGGAAAGGATATAATTGTTGATCGTGTAATATCCTTAAGATGGTTTGATGGCTTGCGTTTACCGTTACACCAATCTTTCTTGTACTGGTTTCTGGATGTTCATCGATTATCTGCAGAACAGCTTCCTCTAAATCGGGTGTTCTTTTAGTTTGAGGTCTTTTCGGAGTATTTTTGTTTCTCTCAAATGTACCAGTTTCTGCTAGACGACGGTGCATATTACTGAAGGTTTCCGCACAAGGTACAAGTCGTCGAGGATATTTTTGTTGGTAAATACGCCTTGCTTCATAACTATTTCCATTAGCTAGACCGTACACAAAATGCATATCTGCCATTTCAGCATTTGTATAATTCACCATAATTACAAAAAAGATTTGTAGGTACGAACTTTCAAATTAATTATTGTTTGACAATACTTATGACAGTTACGTAAGTACAAATAAATGCTGTAAACATGACAACCAACACAACAGTTCCCTAAATCGATTTCTAAATTTTTGAAATAAAAATTTTTTATGTGAAAAATTAATAAGCTTGTATCTCTACAACGGAAAACTTTAGGACAAATATTTATAGGAACTATTTCTCTCGAGATTACCCAACGAATCGCACCCTAAAATTTATCGAAGAAATTAAGGACCAACCTGTATATAACGTGGATGTTTATAAAAATGACTTCTGCGCACCTCCTCCTCTCGTCATCTTATTTGGCGCTTGCTATTATTTAAAAAAAAAGTCGCTCCCCCCGTGCATGCTGTCTAAATATCCCCGCTTTACTTTGAACACATTTAAACTTGTGGAAGCCTGTCAGACCGAGAACATATCGCATTTACCTTGTATATTTTCCACTCAAATATGGCGAATTGTTGTAGGTTAATTACCAGTTGCTTCCATTGTTAATTTAAGAAGAGGTCAATACGCAATTTAATTGCATTGTGTCCAATTTAGCCGTTCTCTTTGTAACTGACAAATTTTTTTTTACGCATTTAAAAGTTACCGCTCTTTTCTTGATATTCTTCTGTACGAACTTAGAACTTTAGAAAACAATTTAATCAAGATTCTGAAAGCGTTAATTTAGGTTAAAATATGATTCCTTTTAAACTTCCCATACGAATCAGAACTTTAGAAAACAAGATGATTTTTTTAAAACCCGAATGATGTTTGAGGTTTATGTTATTATCTTCTATCATATTTAACAAGAATTTGCGGATTTGAAGTCAAAAACATACATACAGGTTTATTTATGTTGATTATTGTCCAATAAACGAATGGCTTGTTCGAAGCGAATTTATTTTAAACTCGGTGTTAATACTGTTATTATCTTCATCCGGTTTTGTGGTTGGTTTAAGAATGCTTTAATAATTTAATCAAGGTCAATTAAACTAATGAAAATATAAGAAAAATTTATTCAAATTTATCGGAAGGTATTTAAAACTGCGTATTTATTTCGAATTTTAAGTTTTGCAAAATTATTAAAACTCAAGTTCTTCAGAGGTTTTCATTCATGTGATGAAGGCATTATATGGGTGAACAATATTAATAATTATAATAATAATAATTTATTTTTGCCCAACAAGAACAACAAAATTTTGATTCTATGTGACGATACAACTATGTAGATATATATAAATAAATAAATAAAACAATTAATTCCATAAAAACAAAGATATCGTTAAATAATTCATTTACGTTTATTGACGAATGCACTAATGGAGCCCTGCACAATATATTAGTTCTTAGTGTTGAAAACACAAAATATGAGAACTATCTATGTACCACCAATGCGTGATACAGTAAGTTTACTTACAATATTGTGGTAGTTACATAAATATTTGAAACAAACTAACGAGCGATCAAATAATTCCGGAGTTGAAGTAGGTTGTGCATGAGAAAATGTATTTTTCTACAACCCTTTATAAAAAGACATTTTTCGTCACCGAATACTACAGCGAAATAACAAGTGTTCATTTAAAAAGTCAATCTAGTAGCATGTGATTTACTGAGAACATTTTGAAGTATGTCGTAAATTAAAATTTACTACTTAACCTACGAAGTCGTATATTTTGACAGTTTCATACATACAAATAAATAACAAATAATAGGTATTTATTGAAAACTATAACAAATGTTGTCTGTCAAGATCAATGCACTTTAAAATCCTTCCTTCAAAATTTCTTTATTTAAACCAGAATCGACGCACGATTATTTTATGCACTAACTGATATTTGTGATTGACATTATCAAATGTCATTTGGATTTACGTTTACGGAACAACAAACATACTAATATATTTGCGTCTTATTCTATCAAAATTTCAAAGTAACCTAGATTGACTTTTCAAATGAACACGCGTTAGCTATTTATGTAACGAGTTATGAAATGGGTTATTTTGTGTAACGAAATTGAATATTTGCAGCGAGGTCCTGCAAAATGACATGAGTTACACAAAATAACATTTCATAACGTGTTGCATACAAGATTTTATCTAATTTTGACTAAAACATAGTTTTATAATATTCCAGTTGATCTGACATTAAACGTCATAAGTAATTTCCTTAAAAGCGCCATACGACATAAGTCGTAGTTAAATTAGTAATGACAGTTTTCATGCTATTGATAATAATTCATTTGACTTGACAGGTGTTTGTTAATTTAAGTATAAATATTTACTTTTATTAGCTAAATATTTCATTGCATCGTACGAATAAAAATGTCGGATTCAGATTCAGACGGACTAATAAGCGATATAGAAGAGGCCGCACAAAAGTGCATTATCGACCGTTATTCCACAAATGTCGAATGCCCGGTACGATTCGGCTTATGAAAAATTTGGGAAGCGGTTTGAAAACAAAACAATTAAATAGGTTAATGGGAAGGTTTTATTAGCCTATTTCGAGGGAAGAAACAATCAAAAGCTTCAACACTCTTTATTCCATCTTGCGAAGTGAATTGTCTTTGAAGAAGAATATTGATATTGCAAAATATACCAGTTTAGATGCATTTCTAAAGAGGCAATCAGAGGGATACCATGCAAAAAAGTCTGATATCTTGTCAAAGAAAAACGTCTCTCGGTTTATGACAGAAAGGTCGCATTGATCACTGGAATAGCTTGTGCTTGTTGAAAAAATGAGTTAACTATTCTATGTGTGGGAGATATTTTAGACGAGTTTTCTCATTTTGTAAAAATAATCTCTAATACAAAGACAAAAGTAACGCGTGAGTTTGTGATCACAGAAGGAAATATTGATGGGCAAAATTTTCTTAATTTTATTAGAAAGTATATTTCTTTGCGTCCACGAAACGTTAAACACGATAGATTTTCTGTCAAATATAATAATAGTAAATTCGATGCACAGCCAGTTGGCATTAATACAATCGGTAATCTACCGAAGAGTATTGCTCAGTTTTTGAAATTGTCAAATCCTTTCTTACACTGCTTCAAAAGGTCGTCGGCTACATTTTTGGCAGATTCTGGTGCGGATATTTTGAAGGTTAAACGACATGGAGGCTGGAAGTCCAATACTGTAGCGGAGGGTTATGTAAAGAATTCTATAGAAAATAAGAAAAGGATTGCCACTGATATTCTTGGTGAATTAAGCTCAAATCTATGTTCCGTTTTGCATCATGAAATCAGAGCAGCTGCCATGAATTCTACGTCTGCAGGAAATAACTACACCAATTGTTTACATAGTGTCAATCCATAAAATGAAGACTCAACCAGTTTGTGTCATTAATTTCTGTTTCTGTCTGTGGTGACTGGTGGTGAAATGAATTTTTCATCACTGGTTACGAAATATTTTTCATTACGTAACTAGTTACGAAAAGTAAAGCGCTTCGTAACGTCAAACAGTTTTAAAAAGTGTCACTTTATGTGTCAAAATTAGACAAATTCATATTCGAAAATTATGCTGCTTGCAATATTTTGCAAAATTGTGGGAAAATTTGAAGCCATCGACCTGCCCAGCAGTAGCTACATGCCCAACTATACAATTTGCCGATAACTCTTCATCAGTAGTAAGAGCAAAAACAGAAGGTAATGCTGAATTTTAACTGAATTGTTAACGACGCACTTTTCATGCTTTGAGGATTGGTTTACAAGAAACAATTTAAAAATGAATGTAAGTAAAACGAATCTAAGAAAATTTGGTGCCAAAAGAATGGAAATTGATATCGGATACAGGGATGTGCAACTTGCCTTTGGCGAGGAGGCCGACTTCTTGGGATGGACCTTGGATTTCCAACTATCGTGGAAGGCGTACGTCGAACGGCAGGCAGTTAAATTGAGTGGTTTTTGTATCGCTCTAAAAGTGATTTCGCAAAGTGTTAGTGCTGATGCCGCGGTGAGTGCATATTATGCCTACGTGCATTCTAGACTTGCATATGGTGTCATCTTTTTTGGAAATCCAGAGGTTGGACGAATTTTCGTAATTCAAAAGGCATGTATTAAATCTATATTTAACATCAACCCACGGGATACTTGTAGGAACACTTTTAGGGATAAAAAAAACTTACCCTACCCGCGGTATACATTTTGCAGTGCGCATTGTTTGTCAAAATGCATTATCCTGATTTTTTTGCTAAATATGAACTCAAGTATAGTTATAGTACAAGAGGGACTTCTGAGTCATATTTGTGTCCTCCACGTTCTCATTTAACAAAAATACAAAGAAATGTACTCCATCAGCGTATCAAAATATACAACCACTTGCTAGAGACTTTAAAATCATTGTCAACAAAACAATTCAAATACCGACTCAAGGAACTATTAATAAACAAAGTGTTGTATAAAGTTGAAGATTTTTTTTTAAGAATCTTGTAGTTGCAATGGACTTGAATAGTATATTAAACAACAAGTATAGAAAAGCAATGTTTTACTAAACGAATATTGCGTTTGAGTACGAGCGAGCGGAGCGAGCGAGTAACTTAAAGCTGTATGAGTTTAGTAAAACTGCTTTTCTTACAAGTTTGTTTACACTATTTTTTCGCATTTTGCAAGAATAAGCATTATAAACTTAAAAATTTAAAATGTAGTAGGTATTTGTACAGGTGTATAACTGGCGAACATTACCAATCTCGGCTTCGCCTCGTTTGGTAAACTGTTCTCTCGCTTACTTTCGTCAATCGTTACACAATATAACGTGTGTTCATTTGAAAAGTCAATCTAGGTTACTTTGAAATTTTGATAGAATAAGACGCATATATATTAGTATGTTACAAAAGTATTTTTAATAATATAAAATATTATTAAAAATGGGGTGTGAAGAACACAATACAAGTTATATATTTGTGAAAGTATCTCCTCTCCAGAGACGCAGATACGTATTTCACCTTTCTACAGGATCGTCGGTACGCCCCTGCTGGAGAAGAGATACATTCAACCAAACATAACTACCTTGCTATCAAACAGAAACTATTAAGACAGAGCGTGAAAGAATATTCAGCGCTGTCTACATAATAACTGCCGAACTAAGCAGGGGCGTACCGACGATCCTGTAGAAAGGTGAAATACGTATCTGCGTCTCTGGAGAGGAGATACATTCACAAATATATAACTTGTATTGTGTTCTTCACACCCCATTTTTAATAATATCTTATATTATTAAAAATACTTTTGTATTATACAAATTGGTGTGGTTTTACCCACTCATGTATGTTTCAAATTATTTTGTTATATACGCATTCGGTTCGCCCGACAAGTAGTGAAGACACGATAATACAGTTTTTATAGATATGGTTGTTACCGTCTATAGAAACACGTTGCTTAGTTCGGCAGTTATTATGTAGACAGCGCTGAATATTCTTTCACACTCTGTCTTAATAATTTCTGGTTGATAGCAAGGTAGTTATGTTTGGTTGAATGTATCTCTTCTCCAGCAGGGGCGTACCGACGATCCTGTAGAAAGGTGAAATACGTATCTGCGTCTCTGGAGAGGAGATACATTCACAAATATATAACTTGTATTGTGTTCTTCACACCCCATTTTTAATAATATTTTATATTATTAAAAATACTTTTGTATTATACAAATTGGCGTGGTTTTACCCACTCATGTATGTTTCAAATTATTTTGTTATATTAGTATGTGTTTGTTGTTCCGTAAACGTAAATTCAAATGACATTTGATAATGTCAATCACATTTGTTATTTATTTGTATGTATGAGACTGTCAAAATATACGACTTCGTAGGTTAAGTAGTAAATTTTAATTTACGACATACTTCAAAATGTTCTCAGTAAATCACATGCTACTAGATTGACTTTTCAAATGAACACCCGTTACTATTTCTAATTTACGCCAGGCGCGGCTCGTGGTGACGTATTTGGGAGGGCGCGTACAATGATGCGATTGCCTCGTGTGTTTTCGGTGTTTACTAAGAAAACGTTACAGTTAGCACACGAGCATACACGCACTCGCATCATTGTACGCGCCCTCCCAAATACGTCATCACGAGCCGCGCCTGACTTAAGCATTTCTAATATCAACATACATTCATACATACCGAGATACTAAAAATTATCTTGGTCAACGGTGGCCATGGAGTAAAAATGTCTGTGTTAATTTACATCATCCTTTTGAGAAAATTCTGATAAAATTATCAGGTTAAGTGTTATACTGACTAAGATAATTTTTGATATTTCGGAACATTTGACATTTGGTTGTCAACGCTGACGTTTCACATAACTTTAAACGTGTTTCAACGATTGTAAAATTAAAATAAATTTTTGATTTAATTTTGAAATGGTTTTCACAAAGAAAATTATAGAATTTTTATGGTTGAACCATATTTGCGAAATGAACGGAAAATTGACGGCCATTGGCAATACACCGTTAACGATTGTTTGGTGGAATTTCAACTTAAATTTCTGGTTCTGCTTTTCAATTACAACGAATTTCAACACACTCTTCGGCGCTGCATTAATCTCTTTAGAGAGACAGGTAGTGTAGAGCGTAAACAAGGAAGTGGTCAACCAAAAAACGTACACGAGATGAAATTGATAACGTAAGAGAACTAATGGATGAAACCTCAGGAACTTCAATTCGGGTACTGTCACAACAAACTAACCTTTCACTTGACACTTGCCAGAAAATATTAAAGAAGGATCTACACTGATTTCATTATCGTCTCACTTGCTATCAAGAAATCTATCCTGTCGACTATCTCTGAAGATTAGACTTTTGTCAATAGTTTTTAAATAACTTCGACGATAACCTTCTAGATAAAACTTTCTTTTCAGATGAAGCCTGGTTTCATCTTAATGTGTAAGTTAATAGGCAGAATATGAGAATGTCGAGTGTTGAAAAACCTAACAATTTTTATGTTGAAACTGCAGCTTATCCTTAGAAAGTTGGTGTTTGGTGTACCATAAGTAGGAGAAGAATTGTTGGTCCAATTTTTTTTGAATGTAACCATAAATCCATAAAGATATCGACACGAAATTTTGATTCCGTTTGTTGCCCAATTTATTAATATAAACGAGTTAACACTACGATATTTTCAGTAAGACAGAGTAAAAGGACACACAGCGCAAAATATAATTAACATGTTACGTCAAATTTTCTCACAATCTTGATTAGCCTGAATAGCAATCTCGAATTTCCTCCAAGATTTTACAATACCACTCCATGCGATTTCTTTTTATGGCCTGTTTCAAAAATTTCCATTTTCAACGTACGAATTCTAGATCTAGAACTTCATGTCCAAATTACACTAAAAATTAACGAAATAAATGAACATCATAATATGTTAACTAATGATTGAAAGCGGAAAAAGGAGATGTGCAAAATGCTTACTGCATACTTTGTAAAATATTGTTTATTAATTCTTAAAATTGCATATCTAATTTTCTAGTTTATTAATAAATACCTATTGTGTTACAATATAAACGTTTTATTTCGTAAAATGACATTTGACCTTTGAATGAGCAATAGTATCGGGAGTCCGTTTAATACTGAAGCTGACAGTTTGTGTCTAATTTTGGTTAAGTTAACATTACTACACTTAAGTTCGACCGCAACAACTAAGATTAGCGTTCTATGCGGTAATCACGTTTGACGTAAATATAAAAATTGATAAAATCAAACACAATAACCTTACGTTTCGAAATCTTTATTACCAATATTTGTTAATTACAATTATTTAAGAAAATGGGAAAGATTGTGCCGCGTTTGAAGCAAGAAATGTGAATAATAAAAGCTAATAACTATAATTCTCAGTGTGGCAAATACAAAGCAAAGAAATTTGCAAAATTTGACAAATGTCAGCTTCAGTATTAAACGGACACCCGATATACCACGTGGCTCAAAAGTCGCGCAACGTCAAAATGAAATACACATGCGCCATTCTCCCTCTAATGCAAGATTGACGGCTGGTCTGTCGGCAGTACAGCGGTTGTCTGTGTGTGAAGCAATATCTTGACGGAGTTTGTAAGTGTGTGAACGCGTTATCATGGCAACAAGCCCACATTATCGGTATACCGTAGCGCAACGGGTATTCTTGGTGTCTTCGTACTATCGTTACCATGCTGATTATGAACACATTTTTCTGATTTCGCGGTAAAATTCCCTGACTGTCAAGTTCCGAGGTGTGAGACTGTTTATCGCTTGATAAAAAGATTCGAAAAAAACGGTTCTGTGGATGATTCCAAGCGTACAGGCCGGCCACGTAGTCTGAGGACAGATGATAACTTACAAACTGTAGCTCAGAGTTTTATTGAATCGCCTGCGCGATCTGTCCGAAAAACCGCAAATGACTGGATATTTCTCGTTCTACCCTACAGCGAATAATGAAGGAACTAGGTTTCAAGGTTTACAGACCACGCCTCTTACAAGCATTGACAGAAGATGATCCGGATCGTCGGCTACAGTTCGCAGAATGGTATGTCATTCAATGTGAAGCCTTTCAAAATTTCTTCAAAACAATTTTGTGGTCAGACGAAGCTCAATTTAAATTAAATGGGCGCATCAATAGACACAATTGTGTGTACTGGTCCACTGAAAATCCGCATATCACCATTCAAGAAGAATTAAACGTGCCTGGAGTAACGGTATGGCTTGGTGTTTGCGCCTTCGGAATCGTCGGCCCCTATTTCTTCGACAATACTGTAACAGGTGTTGCATACCTCGATTTGTTGATGGAACTACGTGAAGAACTTGCCAATAACCCAGTGTTTGCTGGTCAATGTTTAACTCTTCAACAATATGGTGCTCCAGCACATTACGCTTTAATTGTTCGCGAATTTCTCGATGAATTTTTCACCAGATGGATTGGAAGAAGAGGTCAAGTCGAATGGCCTCCGAGATCTCCGGACGTAACCCCACTAGATTTCGCTGTGTGGTGTATTTTAAAGGATAAGGTATTCCATCATCAGTTGCCGGATATTGAGACCATGAAAAATGTTATAACCGAAGAAGTCGCTAAACTCAATGATGACAAACAATTACTTCGGCGCATTTGTAACGCGGTTGAAAAGCGATGTCTGAGATGCATTGAAGAAGGTGGAGGACACTTCGAACATAAGCTGTGATCCCAAAGAGTCAGTTTTTGTTCAAACATATTTGTATTATTTTTATTATAGAAGAATAAATTTTGTATTTGTACTACACAATTTCATTTCTTTTTTTTCATTCGGTTGCGCCACTTTTGGGCCACACTGTATTGTGTAACCAGTGACGAAGGCAATATTTTTTTTGAAGCGAGAGAACAGTTTACCAGACGAGACGACGCCGAGTTTGGTAGTGTTCGCGAGCTTAAAAAAATGATTTCGACGAGTTAAACACTACACTTTTTCTACGACCTCGCCTATGGCATTATAACAACCTTAAAAAATGATGTAACCAAATACTTTATTTTCAATTAAAAATTACAAAACTATAGATCATATTTAAATTAGTTATGATTTAAACATTGATACATAGAATATACAGGCTGATTCAAATTAAGTGCGCACTATTGCTATCTCTGTTATTATTGATTCTAGAAAGTAGGTTAAATTAGCAAAGTATTAGTGTTTTTAACATTGATTAGCATGCAGTTCATGAAAAAAAATTGAGTAACGCATTTTCGAGAAATTTTGAAATTTATAATTTTTTTAAATGCAATGGTATATTTTTTAAAATTCTGAATGATAATGTTCTTTGTAATATAAAAGTTTCAATACACTATTGTCCTAAAACGAATAATAAAGTATTTACGGTGGAATTTAGTTGATGTCAAACATACTCTTTCATTCTGTAAAATCAGTAGTAGGCTTCTTTCACTTTAAACAGAACAAATAGTATGCCCTTTGTAAATGTCAATAACGGTACTGAATATAAATCTTTCGCACGTTTAGTTATTAAAAATATATTTCTTTTTTAATTTTGTGTTGTGTTCATTAGTTCTCTATTTATTTTTCTAAACATTTTGGTTTTACTTTCGTTGCTTAGTGTTTGACAATATTTCACTATGGTATTTCCTCATTTGGAGAAATGCGATATGTTGGAAGCATACATTTGATGTTGTAAAAATTCAATAAGGACTAGCGAATATTATGCTGAACACTATCCTTTATGACAGCAGCCAGATCGTCGTTACTTTCGAAAATTTTACAATCAGTTTAGACTGCATGATTGCTTATTTAGAAAGAAAAGAACAAAGAAAAATATCGTCGTCAACGAAGAAGTAGAAATTATAGTGTTAGCATATTTTGAAGCCCACCGCGAATTTTCCATTAGGGATGCTACTAAGGAATTGGCGATAAGTTATTCATCAGTTCAAAGAATTTTGAAAAAGCATAAGTATATCCCCTTTAAGTTCAGAATCTCTCAAACATTAGAGCCAGGAGATTAGCTTTCTGTCATTGGTTTGTTAGTTTTTGTGATGAAAATTTGAATGGAGCACAGTGCATTTTATGGAGTGACAAAACAAATTTTTCAAATAGAGGCATATTTAATAAGAAAAATAGTCACTACTGGTCTCAAGAAAATTTATTAATAGTTCGTCCACATGCTGCACAAGTTCGATTTAGTTTTAATGTTTGGTGCGGATTAATTGATTCGGTAGTCGTTGGTCCACTGTTCTACAATGGTACGTTGACAGGAAACAGATATCTGGAATTTATTCGTAATGTTCTAGAGGATTTCCTTGATGCGCCAAAATTTATACTTTCAGCAGGACGGTGCTCCTGCACACAGCTATCACCTAGTGCAAACCTACCTCGACACCATCTTTGCCGAAAAGTGGATTGGTACAAATGGTCCAATTCAATGGCCAGCACGCTCCCCTGACCTCTCACCTTTAGACTTTTTTCTTTGGGGATACTTAAAAAATGAGGTGTACAAAACGCGATACGACAACGTGCGCGAATTGCAAGACAAGGTCAGAGAAGTTTTTTGCCAATTAGGTAGAAGAACAATCTTAAGAGCCACCCAGAGAGTACTGAAGCGGGCACGAAAATGTATTGAGCAGGAAGGTGACACCTTTGAGCAGTATTTATAAATTATACATGTACTTTCTTCTTTTTAATTTAATTTTGTAAGCTGTAATATGTTAAAATAAACATTAAACACAAAATATGTATCTGTTTTGTCAAAAGTTAGCGGAGCAATGACAACATTTAGAAGGAAATAGAAACTGCTATAACTACTTTATTATTCGTTTTAGGACAATAGTGTATTGAAACTTTTATATTACAAAGAACATTAGCATTAAGAATTTTAAAAAATATACAGGCTGTTCCATTTAAAAAAAATATAAATTTCAAAATTTCTCGGAAATGCGTTATTCAATTTCTTTTTCATGAACTGCATGCTAATCAATGTTAAAAACACTAATACTTTGCTAATTTAAACTACTTTCTAGAATCAATAATAACAGAGATAGCAATGGTGCGCCCTTAATTTGAATCAGCCTGTATAGACCATAAGGTCGATAAGGCTTCAAATTTTCCCACACATGCAGCAAGCGAATATTAATTTACACTATTATCAGCCCTCTATTCAATGAATTTTACATAGACTTCTTCATACCTCTTTCTCGATTTTTCTTATAATAAGCCTGCATAGGTTTTCTCAGCTTGATTTACTATTTCTGGTGATGTATTAGGAATATCTAAATTACTTTCTGTATCAGAAATCATGATAAAGCTACAAACGGCACAAACTGACGTGATTTAATAATGACGCGATATACTAATAGCAGGCAACTAGGCGCAGGTGAAAATTAGTAGATAATTTTCGTCACTAGGGACGAAAGTTAACGTTATGGGTTTTTCTCTCACTAGTGACGGAAATCAAATTTTCGCTATAGTATTCGGTGACGAAAAATGTCTTTTTATTAAGGATCGTAGAAAAATACGTTTTTTCGGGCAGAACCTATTTCGACTCTGGCATTTCAATTAATGAAATTAAAATGTCATTTTACTTTTATTATTAATTTTATATCTGCTATTATCATTTCTTAACTTTATGCCTGGTTGTTTCCTAATGGATTTACAGTTTCTAATACGCTTATTGTCCAATAAGAAGGGATATATACGATGATAGAATACTTTGTCTGCATGCTGGCATTTAGTTATTTCGCTTCCACTATGTATATTGAAATATACACATTGTAAATATCAAAAATGCGCAATCGAGCGGTGATTGTTTGCAGTATACTTTGGGAATTAAAAGCTTTAATTCCAAATTAAAAAAGTAAATAGCTGCATAAAATGTTTATAGTCGAATCAAAAGGTTTATTTACCAATTATGTTTTAATTTATAAACAAGAATCGAAAGTTTTATATACATTTATTCGCAAGCAATCTAAATTCACTGTAAAAGTTGATCAAAACGTCCATCAACAAACTTGAATGCATTTTAAAACTCTGCGCCTGACCTAATTCAAATGCGTTTTCTGAAAACTAACCATTGTTTTTTTTTATTTTTTGCTGTCTTAGCTCAGCTAGATTATTAATTGATTTTGGAAATATGGACATCTTTTTATAGTCATGAACATAAATCATAATATGTATGTCAAAATATAGGAACGTACTGACGAAGTGTTATGTTAGAATGTTCCGGGTGTATTTATATACCCTAAGGGTAAAGACAACTGGAAACACGGAAAATACGGCACAATTTAGGTGTGGCGACTATGGGTGGAAGTGACATAAGTCATTGCAATATGTCACTGTTGTATTGATATAAAATGACAGAATACGACTTTATTACAAAAAAGAAAATTATAAAGTGGTATCACAGAGATAATTCAATAAGAAATATAGTTAGTTCATTTATTTGAAGAGACATACAATGTATGTCCGTCGTGTGGTACTATTCATAAAATTATAAAAGGATTTGAAACTGTTTTTTTCTCAGCGGCATCACAAAAGGATTAGGTGAGTTAATATTGCGAATTTGAAGAACGAGATACAGTTATTTGCGCTAGTCTAGAAGAAACTGATCACATCGAGCAGATCAGTGCAATTCGGTGTTACTGCAAAAACATTTCGTAATGTTTTAAAGAAAAATAAATATCAATCTTATAAATAAAAAAATCAAGTGAATTATTTTCGGATGACGAACAGCGCAGAATGGAATTTTGCGAAAGAAAGCCAATACGGATGCAAATTTCCAAAAAAATATTTTTTACTGATGAAAGTACATATAGCAAACGCCAATTAAGTTGGCGCGAGGAGGGGTGAGTTCGCGCAGGATTAGAAGTAGTGGGGAGATTTGTATTTGGTTTTACATCAAATGTCAGATAATTCTAACCTCTGAGCGTGTATCACTTTATGATCCCCTAGCAAAGATATTACGTTCCGTCAAGCGTCAATGACAAATGTATTCTGACAATTACTTGAGTAGTGGGGGTGGATGTTTTTAAAAACGGCTTCTGCGCACCCCCTCCTCGCGCCAACTTAATTGGCGCTTGCTATACTTATATTGCACGGTACGCACAATCCATTAAGAGCACGATATTGGTCTAGAGAAAACCATCATTTAGGTTATGCTGCAAATACACAGTACATATCCCAAAAAAACTAAAACCAGGCTGGATTACTTGGAGGTAATAATGATTGGACCTTTTTTTATAGATGGGAATTTGAATGGACAGAAGTATTTAAAATTGATGCAGAACTATATCATACCATTGGTGAATTGCCCGACATTAATTTTGATGAAATATGGTTCTAACAAGACGCACATAACTCCATGTTATCGTTCCTGGACGTATACTAAGTAATTGGAGTGTAATACATTGACCAGCTACGTCTCTGGACTTAACTCCAAACGATTTCTTTTTGTGGGGGCATATAAAATCAGAAATCAATGATTTCCAGCAAGATGAGACAAAAATTTAGCAGAAGTAAGGAAAAAGATAATAGAAGCACTTCATAGGATTACACCCGAAATGTTCTAACAGGGTTTCAATGACATATTAGGTTATTGCTTAGCTGAGAGGCGTGGTCTCTTTGAAAATTTGTTAAAATAAGTTATGAACTTACATCTTTATTACCTATTTATTGTTGAACGAAACTATTTTTGTTGTTTTAGAGTTCATTTTATCTATTTACCGTTTATAAAATCAACTTGTTGAATAAACACATACAAAAAATAAATGTCATTTTATCTACTTAAAAAAGTATAGTTTGGTTACTGTTCTGAAACATTGCGGTAACATAATTCATATACAAGTGTCCCGTATCGTTATGTTCAAATTTTAGGAGTATAAAGTAGACTTCATTTCAAGTAACAAAAATGCAAAACTTGTATATCCATTTTTATTTGTTTCAAAGTTACAGATCTATGAATGTGATTGTCAGATCATGAAAAAAATGTAATCCTAAAGTCAATAAAAACTGATTTTATTTAAAAAAAATTAATTAATAATATTTTCGAAATGTCCACCTCCTTGTTGAATGCAGGCTTGTGCCCGTAAGCCAACAGAAGAAGTATATATCCGAATTTCATACTTGTTTTGTCGGATTTGCTCGGCAAACAGGTGAATACGATCCAACAACTCTTCTGTTGTGTTCGAAACTTGCGCGTAGACTAAATTTTTCATGTACACCCATAAATAAAAGTCAAGGGGATTAAGATCGGGTGATCTGGGCGGCCATGCAACAGGACCACCTCGACCAATCCATCTTGGATAATTGACGTTAACCCAATTTCGGACAGCAATTCCAAAATGTGGTGGTGCCCCATCCATGTGAAACCACATGTCTCGTCGAACATTCAGTGGGACATCCTCTAAAAGACCTGGCAGTTCGTCAATAAGAAATTAAAGGTAATTGTCCGCATTTAACCTCCCAGGACGAACGACAGGACCAATGAACAAGTCATCGATTAACGCCGCCCAAACGTTAATAGAAAAATCATGTTGAAATTTAGATGGGCGTATAGCTTTGGGATTTTCTGACCACCTATGCAGGTTTCTCAGATTTGTAACACCACTTCTCGTGAACGTAAATTCATATGTCCAGAGGACTGTTCTGCAGAAATTAAAATGAAGCCGTGACTGTCTTAATATCCAGGTAGAATAAACTAGACGAGCATAGTGGTCTGCCTCAAGCAAACCGTGTCCCCTGCGATAGTGATATGGATATAAGCCCTAACGTTTTAAAATTCGCCCAACTGTCGTTCGTGGCACTCCTAGTTGTCTAGCGATTCGACGTACACTGAGAGTTGGATCCCTTGTAACAATAGCTACTGCTTTTTCCTCTAAGTCTGCTGGCAAATTTACTCCTCGGTCGAAAAGATAATCACGTAGTCCGCATTCCCGAAATTATCTGTGTACTTCCAGAAACGTTCTGTAATGACTAATGAGGAATGCGCCTATCGGGAAACCGATGTCGGTATTCAATAACTGCTTGACGTGCATTGCCGTTATAGTAGCCATACACAAAATGCATGTCCGCATACTCTTGAGAAGAAAATCGGTGAGGCATTTTGAGTAAAGAAAACGTGTCCACTCACTAATAAGCTGTTGTATGAACTGAAACGTAATGTAATCCTTTATTAAAAAATGCAACGTTAACAGTCATCTGAACATTTGTTTATTATTTGATATTCATGGTTCAGCACTTATGAAATAAGTAAGAACCTGTTTTATCATAAATCAATTTCCAGTACTCTTTTTTGTAGATCTCCAAGAAATTACTGTATGCACTACGACACGTGTTTATTTATTTTAGGATAACATTTTATTATGCGACGTTAACAATCACAGGCCTGTTATTGAATCGTATAACTTTTTTTAAATAAAATCAGTTTGTATTGACTTTAGGATTAAATTTTTTTTCATGATCTGACAATCACGTTCGTAGATCCGTAACTTTGAAACAAATAAAAATGGATATACAAGTTTTGCGTTTTTGTTACTTGAAATGACGTCTACTTTACACTCCTAAAATTTGAACATAACGATACGGGACACTTCGTATATGCCATATATAGTACGGCACACCTAAATTGTTGTGCGGTATTTTCAGTTTTCAGTGTTTCCAGTTGTCTTTACCCTTCATACTGGAAGTTCATAAGAGTTGTACGCTGTAGAACGCGTAATTTTAAAGATGGAGGGAAAACAAAAATATAGAATTATAGGTACGAACGTGCTCTACAAGTTTGACAATAAAGATTTTTTCGCTATGCGTGACGATAAAGAAGAAAAAAAAATGGAAACCCAGTTCGCACCCCAAATTTTGTCCTATTTTCGCCGATATCTCGAGAATACAACTTCCCAGTAGAATAACAAGGAGCCGAGTTACAACAGAAACAAAAATCTAGCCTTATTTTATAAATAGTGGAAAATAGGCACTCCTGAACCCCCCCCCTCCCCCCAACCCCCAACAACATATAAAAAATTTGGCTTGATGGGATCTCGTTCCAATTCAAATGTACATAATGACTGGACTAATTCCATGGCTTACTAAACAATCACGATTTTGAAATATGAGTTTTAATTAAATATCTTTGCCATTGTTGAACAAAAGAGGGCCAAACTTTATTATTGCTTAGTTCCCAGAGCAGAACTCTATTGAAATTCGTAAAAATATACAGGTTGTTTCGTTTAAAATAAAAACGTCATCGAATCTACGATTTGCATTTAATTAATTACGAAAAGTATTATTAAAATCTAAGTAGCTATATCAAAGATATTCGAATGGATCCATAACGTTTGCCTAACCTTGTAACAAGTGTTCATTTGAAAAGTCAATCTTTGAGGTTACTTTGAAATTTTGATAGAATAAGACGCAAATATATCAGTATGTGTTTGTTGTTCCGTAAACGTAAATCCAAATGACATTTGATAATGTCATTCACAAATATCAGTTAGTGCATAAAATAATCGTGCGTCGATTCTGGTTTAAATAAGTTGCTTCTCAGTTTTAAAATGGCTTTCACTTTAGAACATAAAATTTTTTTAGTCCAGGCTTATTTTCGAAGTGGTAATAAAATTGATGGTTTATGAGTTTATTCAGTTCAAGATTGCATGGTAGAATTTCAAGTTGAGTTTCCACATTTTGTAATAGATTATATACAATTTAAGAATACTTTGGATAGAACTTTAAAACTTTTTTCTGAAACTGGTAGTCTCTTAAGAAAATCAGGCAGCCGAGCAGTTAAGAAACGTCACCTCAAGTTGTCAATCGTGTTGAAGAAATAATGGAAAATGAACCACAAACATCTGTTCGACATTTGAGTCAACAAATAAACCTTTCTGTTGGTACAACTCACAAGTTATTAAAAATAGATATGCAACTTTATCCATACCGTGTCACAGCAGTACAAGAATTGTTAGAAATTGATTACTCACGTAGACTACAGTTTTGTAATTGGTTTGTAAATATGAACAATAATGGAGAACTTTCGCAAAGAGTCATCTTTACTGATGAAGCATGGTTTTATAAAACGGGATACCTAAATTCACAAAATACAAGAATTTGAAGTAGTGAAAATCCACATGTAATTAATGAAGAATCGCTACATCCAGAGAAAATTGGTGTTTGGGCAGCGATAAGCCAAAGGCGAATCATTGGACCAATATTTTTTCAGGGAACGTTAAATGCTCAAAGGTACCGTACGGAAATTTTACAACCATTTGTCAATCAGTTACATGATGATGAACTTCAAAATGCATATTTCCAACAAGACTGCAGAATCTTTGGATTATTTAAGAGAATTTTTTGATGAGCGTATAATTAGTCGAAATACTGAAATTGCCTGGCCTGCACGTTCATGCGATTTAACACCTTGCGACTTATTTTTGTGGCCTTATCTAAAAAATAACATATTTCGAACACCTATATTGAATTTGAATGATATGCTGCAGAGAATCGAACAGAAATGCATGGAAATTAATAACAATCCAGTAATGTTGCAGAATATCATCAGAAATTTTGAACGGAGGATTTTAGTGCATTGATCTTGAAGGACAACATTTTCAACATTTGTTATAGTTTTCAATAAATACCTATTATTTGTTATTTATTTGTATGTATGAAACTGTCAAAATATACGACTTCGTAGGTTAAGTAGTAAATTTTAATTTACGATATACTTCAAAATGTTCTCAGTAAATCACATGCTACTAGATTTACGTTTCAAATGAACACTTGTTATATCAAACATGACTTAAAAAATTTCCATGAATTGCTTTGACCCCGAATTTTTCTGAACACCCGATAGAATAAACGTGAAATACGAAAGTTATTACTAGAGAACGGATGCAATTTCCATAAAACGCAATCGTCAATTGGAATTGTGTATAACGTCGCTCAGTACATCCCGGCGTAATTCAATGAAGTATTTGTTTGACTTACTCGGCCACCTGGTCTCAAGCGATAACAATGAACAACCGAGCTATTGTATTCGGAGAATATAGTGTTCAGAATATAGTTTTCAGTGGTGTCGTGTACGTAAATAAAATAAATAAGTTTATCGTATTTCGTAAGAGAAAAAGTTATTGAAAAATTGCAATAAATCAACCGTAAAACGTCACGTAGGATCGTTAAAGCACGAAAAAAAATTGAACCCGTTGGAATCTGACAATTTTAACGAAGAACTCTGTGAAACTTTTATGGCAGCTAATATTCCATTATGTAAATTGAACAATCCAATTTTGAAGACATTTCTGAAAAAATATACTGGTCGAAATGTTCCTGATGAATCAACTTTACGCAAATATTATGTTTCTAGGTGCTATACGAGAACAGTAGAACGCATTAGAAGCCATCTTTTAAATCAATACATATGGATAAGCGCCGACGAAACGGTGGATATGTTAGGACGCTGTGTGGTAAATGTTGTAGCTGGTGTACTACATCCAACTATTCCCTATAACTCATATGTAATAGCAACAAGTGTTATAAATAGAGTTGATGCGGAAACAGTTGCTGAAACCATTAAGGAGAATATGCAGATGCGGAAACAGTTGCTGAAACCATTAAGGAGAATATGCAAAAAATGCTTCATTCGGACGCCACGTACAAAGAAAAAATACTTTTATTTGTCAGTGATAGTGCTGCGTATATGTTAAAAACAGGCAGACTATTGAAGAAAACATATCCTAATATGCTGCATATTACTTGTGTAGCACATGCTCTCCACAGAATCTGTGAATATATCAGAGACACTTTTCCGGAAGTTGATAGACTTGTATCAGCTTTTAAAAAAGTTTTCAGAAAAGCACCATTGAGAGTAGCTCTTTTCAGGGAAAAATTTCCATCTCTGTCACTGCCTCCCACTCCAGTAATAACTAGATGGGGAACATGGCTGGAAGCTACTAGTTATTATGCTGAGAATTTCGATAGTCTAAAACATTTCGCAACACTGCTAAAGGAGGATGCTAGAAGTATTGGTGAGTGCAAGGAGCTCACACAAATCCCAAATTTAAAAAATCAGTTGTACTTTCTTCACGAACACTTTGGAAAATTGCCAAAACTAATCACTTATTTTGAAAATCGAAATCTCAAATTAAATGACGGATTAACCACATTAGATGTGGCTGTTAATAATTTGAAAAGTATTCCAAGTGACTTCGGATGTGGCCTTCGGCAAAAGTTTGAAGCAATTCTTAATAGAAATCCAGATTTAATTACATTGCAGCAATTATGTATGGAAACAATTCCACAAAATCTAACGGCTAAATATGAAGAAATAAAAGAATATTTCCAGTATGCACCTATAATCAGTTGCGATGTAGAAAGGACGTTTTCTATTTATAAGGATGTACTTAATTCAAAGAGAACAAAATTGACAGAAGAAAACCTTGAGAAACTATTGCTAGTCAATATTAATACTCCTTTACTCAACTTGAACGACAAAAGGAACAAATAAAAATGTTCCAATTATAGAAATAAAATCAAAAACTTTAAAAATACAACTTTTCAACAAATAAATATGTATTTCGTAATTTTATAGATCACCACCCGTTCGTTTTCCAATTATATAAATAAAATTAAATATTTTAGAAATACAGCCTTTCGCCAGTACTGCACTGGGCTTTGCGTCATGTTGTAAGCGTGTCCGTTCTCTATTCATCATTACTGTCTTCGTTATTGTAGGAGTTATGTAGTCGGTTAAATTAGGAAAATTGTATTGTTTTTTCACAGTATAGTTAAACCGCTCTTTGGCAATTTTTTTGAATGTTACCAGCATGTCATATTTTTCAATATGTCGTTGAATTGTGACACAATTACTTCAATATTACAGTTAAATTCCTTTCTTCATGGGCGTAGATAGAAGGGTGAGGAGTTTTAATAATTTATTTTATTTATTAGTTTATATTTCGTAAGATAATGTAATAACCTAATTGGGCAATGTTTTATATTATTGATATAGTCAAGGTGCGGCCTCTGTCTTATTTATATTGTATACACAAACACGGCCTCGGTCCATCTGATTGACTTGCACAAGCGTTCTCAATTAGAAGTATACACACTTGCACATCTGTTTACAGATAAGCGAGGACGTAGTCAAAACGAGGGCAATCTAATGGTATATAAGATGTTCTATTGAAGAACATGAATCAATCGTAGTTAGACAGCCAGTTAGATCTCTCCTTTGACTACCATACTAATCGTTGTTATATGTGTAAATAATTGTTATGTTTGATATGTATTAACTTATTATACTTCGTTAAACAAACACCATCTGAGTATTATTTCGATGCTGATACGCATCGGCGTATCGACGCAACAATGTAGCCTCCGCAGGACCCGGCTACATTACAATAAATAAAGTGCGGTTAGTTTAATTTCTTTTTGTAATTGTTTTAACTGTTAATTGGAAAACGGGTGGTGATCTATAAAATACGAAATACATTTTTATTTGTTCATTTTGTAGTTCGAGTTGAGTAAAGGAGTTCTTTTTGAATGAAATACATCCTCGTAGATAGAAAACGTCCTTTCTACATACATACTGGAAATATTCTTTTATTTCAGTGTATTTAGCAGTTAGATTTTGAGGCATTGTCCTCATCTACAATTGTCGCAATGTTATTAAATCTGGATTTCTATTAAAAACTGCGTAACATGTAACAAAATTTCGTAAACTATCGAAATTCTTTGCATAAAAACGGTTTGGTAATCGGCAGCAACTACTGCTGAAACAAAAGTAATGCTGACAAGCGAATTGCGTATCGAATTTTGAATAAAAATAATTTACAATGAACAAAACTCAAAACTATGTATTTTCTGTGAAACATTACTATGAACAACTAACATTTGTTCAAGGTGTTCCTGTGTTAAATTAGTTCTTTTAGATGTTAAAAAGTCTTTAAAAATAGAAAATGTCAGTTGCACATAATAACTGGTGATGGGTATGTGATTAAAATGTTGCAAAAGTGCACCGTACTTCGAATGTGTAGATTTTTCAATTGGCTCTGTGCAGAATTGATATAATATTTCAAATCTGGATTTCTGTTAAATATGGCATCAACTTTTTGTCTCAGCTTGTTTCCAAATTCAGAAGGCATACTTTTCATTCCATTGATTATCGCCTCTTTTAAGTTAATATCTTGATTTTGCATGTAAGTAATCGTATCTGTAAGACACTGGAAATTAGCTTTCATAAAGTTTAGCTGGTTTACAATTAGAATTTGAATTAGAAATGCTTTGCGTATCATCATCTTGAAGACGAATAACAAAGTTTTTTAATTCATCCAAGTGTTGAAAATAAAAAGAAATACTAAGAACAGAAAGAAATGGTAGTTAATTCAACTTAATATTTATAAAAAAATATAGGATAAATATACAATATAACAATATAAAACGGATTTTTTAAAATACTAAAAGTTGTAACCAAATAACACTGAAAGAAATGGAACCAGAAACACGACACTGTAAAATAGAATTTTATAAATGAATAGACACAATAGCGACGGAAATTACAACATCTGCTCGACGAATGCAATCGAGCAAGCAAATAGTTGGGCTGTTATAACATGCATACTATATATGATACCGCCAAAACGCTTTATTAGGGCATTTGGTTATTCAATCACTTCAGTCCGCTCTCTGGTTATCACCCTTTGTAAAGACAAGACAGATTCTAGCTATATTCCTAGCTTGTGGGAGTGAAGATGATTGTATAAATCAAATGAAGGGTTTGGAGAGTGGTTTAGCAAAAACATAAGGATCACTCCTTAACTATACACGTGGGAATATTATCATTTCAAGCAATATGCTTCTTGTTTTTAAATACTGATTTTTACCGCAAGAAATGTCAAAATTTGTGAACGATCTATTGAAAATTATTGTTTTTTTTTTTCATATCTCTATTTATCCAGATTCAGATTGTATTGAAATCAATTAATCTCAACTGGAAACACCTCCTTGCCAAATAATAACACAAAAAACAACAGGAAATTTCAGGAAAAACCACAACCGTCAAATTAAGAGAAAACAAAGAAATCACTAACTCTTCAAATACATGCCTAGAATATACATATATACACTATCATATTCACGTATAATTTGTGTATATAAAATACCAAATAAACACACGTTTCGCGGATATGCTGACGTAATAGCGATGCTCTACTGAAAAAAAGCACGAACATTCGGCGATATTCGGACGAATTCGCCGCCGCCACGATCGATTCCGGCATCCAGATTATGCTGTGCAGAAGTGGCAGTTTATATGTCTTAAAAAAACAGTCCCGAATATAAGCTTAATCTTGTGTATGTACGCTTCATCCGAAATGAACGTTTCTAGATCTCGAATGGGGGGATACGTTGCGATAATCTGAAGTGATTCCTTGGAATTTCGGTGGAAACAATAGCGAGAAAATAGTGGGGAAATGAAAAACGAGGCATCCGTAAAAACCGCAAGATCGGTAAAATGTCAAAGAGAGAGAGAGAGAATTTACAAGCATTCAAATAGCAAACGCACAGGATATAGTTTCCTACTGAAAGGGGACAGGGGTAAATACCTACATAAGTGTGCCCTATATCAGTGCGTTATCGAAAATATATTAATTAAAAGGAAATGATAAAAAATAGTTAGTTCACTTGATGTGTAAAACAATTTTGATTATATTATGGTATCAACAGGAAATACTTTTCAAAATGAAATACTAATAATATTTATTTATTTATTATAGATCAAACAGGATATTGTGCAATTTTCATAATAACAAAAAGTAACAATAGATAAAGGGAAACATGAACCCAAAATTTTAATTATATTGGGTAATAACTAGAGAACGGACACGCTTACCACATGACGCAAAGCCCAGTGCAGTACTGGCGAAAGGCTGTATTTCTAAAATATTTAATTTTATTTATATAATTGGAAAACGAACGGGTGGCGATCTATAAAATTACGAAATACATATGTATTTGTTGAAAAGTTGTATTTTTAAAGTTTTTAATTTTATTTCTATAATTGGAACATTTTTATTTGTTCATTTTGTCGTTCAAGTTGAGTAAAGGAGTATTAATATTGACTAGCAATAGTTTCTCAAGGTTTTCTTCTGTCAATTTTGTTCTCTTTGAATTAAGTACATCCTTATAAATAGAAAACGTCCTTTCTACATCGCAACTGGTTATAAGTGCATACTGGAAATATTCTTTTATTTCTTCATATTTAACCGTTAGATTTTGTGGAATTGTCTCCATACATAATTGCTGCAATGTAATTAAATCTGGATTTCTATTAAGAATTGCTTCAAACTTTTGCCGAAGGCAACATCCGAAGTCACTTGGAATACTTTTCAAATTATTAACAGCCACATCTAATGTGGTTAATCCGTCATTTAATTTGAGATTTCGATTTTCAAAATAAGTGATTAGTTTTGGCAATTTTCCAAAGTGTTCGTGAAGAAAGTACAAGTGATTTTTTAAATTTGGGATTTGTGTGAGCTCCTTGCACTCACCAATACTTCTAGCATCCTCCTTTAGCAGTGTTACGAAATGTTTTAGACTATCGAAATTCTCAGCATAATAACTAGTAGCTTCCAGCCATGTTCCCCATCTAGTTATTACTGGAGTGGGAGGCAGTAACAGAGATGGAAATTTTTCCCTGAAAAGAGCTACTCTCAATGGTGCTTTTCTGAAAACTTTTTTAAAAGCTGATACAAGTCTATCAACTTCCGGAAAAGTGTCTCTGATATATTCACAGATTCTGTGGAGAGCATGTGCTACACAAGTAATATGCAGCATATTAGGATATGTTTTCTTCAATAGTCTGCCTGTTTTTAACATATACGCAGCACTATCACTGACAAATAAAAGTATTTTTTCTTTGTACGTGGCGTTCGAATGATGCATTTTTTGCATATTCTCCTTAATGGTTTCAGCAACTGTTTCCGCATCAACTCTATTTATAACACTTGTTGCTATTACATATGAGTTATAGGGAATAGTTGGATGTAGTACACCAGCTACAACATTTACCACAGAGCGTCCTAACATATCCACCGTTTCGTCGGCGCTTATCCATATGTATTGATTTAAAAGATGGCTTCTAATGCGTTCTACTGTTCTCGTATAGCACCTAGGAACATAATATTTGCGTAAAATTGATTCATCAGGAACATTTCGACGAGTATATTTTTGAAGAAATATTTTTAAAGTGGGATTGCTAAGTTTATTTAATGGAATATTAGCCGCCATAAAAGTTTTACAGAGTTCAGATGTGTTTGCGATCCTAAGTGACGAATGTTTGACGATATTTTACGGATTTTGTAATAAATTTCGGAAGCACTGACAATGGACATACAATCAGTATGACCGTCAATCAAACTCGCCATTGTTTTACAATGCCGTTCTCGACATTCTTCCATATCATGTCTGAAAAAGTAACATAAACAATGCTCTAGATCTAAATAAATGAAAACTAAAAATGTGTACGTAAGTTATTGAAACTGAACGAAATTCAATGCACACTTACGTCGAAATAATTGGTAGAAATAGATTCAATCAAACGATATTAAACAGGATCAATCACAAAAATTACGATGTAATTAATTAATTAATCTAAATTCCCTTCTACCATATAATGGTGTCGGGACGAAACTGTATTTTTTATTCTAGGCGTCTACAAATTCTTTCCATCCTTTTCTTTCTTCCGCCATTTTTTTTTGCTTCTGTCCATGTTCTTTCCTTTGTCTCCAGTATTTTCGCTATTACTCCATCCCATTGCGTTTTTGGCCTACCCCTCCTTTTGTTTTTCAGTATTTTTGCCTCCCACACTCTTTTAGCTGGTCTTACGCCTTCCATTCTTTGCAAGTGGCCCCACCAACCCAACTGTCTCTTTTCTATGAATTTGAGTGTTGATTCTATTTCCAGGTCTTCTCGTATTTTCATGCTTCTTATTTTATCTAGTTTGGTAACTCCTCGGACTCTTCTCAGGTATTTCATCTCGACAGCCTGTAACTTGTTTTTTTGCCTCTCGCTTAAAACCCAGGATTCGCAGCCAAATGTTAGTATGGGTCTAATGGGAAAATAATTGGTAGAAATAGATTCAATCAAACGATATTAAACAGGATCAATCACAAAAATTACGATGTAATTAACAGTTAAAACTATGAAAACAAGAAACTTACTCACAGCACTTTATTTATCTTACGAAATATAAACTAATAAATAAAATACATTATAAAAACCCCGCTTCTATCTACGCTCATGAAAACACTTTAAAAAACACTATATTCTCCGAATACAATAGCTCAGTTGTCCATTGTTATCGCAGCGAGACCAGGTGGCCGAGTAAGTCAAACAAATACTTCATTGAATTACGCCGGGATGTACTGAGCGACGTTATACACAATTCCAATTGCCGATTGCGTTTTATGGAAATTGCATCCGTTCTCTAATGATGAACACTTAATTTGGATTTGCCTGTATATCAATGCTGAATGGTTTTTTTTTTATTATTGAGTGTGTTGTAAAATGTATAAATGAAAATTCAATTTATAAGGAGAAAATGGAGTTAAAAAATATGTACAGTTAAACTCACATAAATCTAGTATAGCTTGTTAAAATTTTCTAATATTGCTAAGTGTTTATTAATATTTTTTTGAAAGAAAAACCAAATGTCAAGTAATTTTTTAATACAATTTCGAAAACGCAAATAAACTAATACTTAATTGATCCGCCATTCGCATCAATGACTACCCTTAACCTTCTAGGTACAGAATTAATGAGACTTCTTAAAAAATTAGGTTTTTCTCAGGTATTTTCAATAGATTCCCATAATTGTTCCCTATTAGCGAGATCTATAAATTTGCTTTGTCATTTCGGCCCATACATTTTCTATAGGATTTATGTCGGCACTTTTTGGGGGCCATTGTAAAATTTAAATATTATTCCGCCGAAACCATTCAGTAGTATTATATGCCGTATGCACAGGGCAATTGTCATGTTGGAAAATAAAATTTCTTTGTGGATATATCTGTTTTATGGACGGCAGCATCACATTTTCTAAAATGTTTATATAATTTACTGCATTAAATCTTTCATCAATTCTCCAACACATTCCGGTATTGTGATAACAGATCCAACCCCATACGTTAACTCGCCTATCACTATTATTTAAATATCGCTCTTCAAACCGGGTGTTTTGGGGTCTATATATTCACTTAACGTACCATTACTTGATGATTAAATTTTTTTCATCAGAAAAGATGACATTTTCCCAAAATTGTGGCCCATTATATAAATAATTTAGTATATACAATAACCGCGACTGTTTTAGTTCTTCCGTGAATAGAATTTGTTTGCTGTAACACGAGAACTTAATTCACTTTGCTTGAGTCTCCGAATTGCCGTTTGGTTAGAATCAGGAAAACTCGTTTCAATAATAGCTGTTCTTGCACTTGCAAACGGATTGTCTCTCCAATATTCAAACAAATTGTGACCTTCTACATTAGTTGATATCAGGCGCGGCTCGTGATGACGTATTTTGGTTTGCAGTACAATGATCCGAGTGCTTCGTGTATTCTCGTGTACTAACTGTAACGTTTGCTTAGTAAACACCGAAAACACACGAGGCACTCGTATCATTGTACTGCAAACCAAAATACGTCATCTCGAGCCGCGCCTGGTTGATATTCTTTTTAGACCAGTTCCACGTTTGCGACATATATTGTCTTAATTTTCGCATTTTTGTAAACTCTTCTGAGACTTGTTTTATGATGCGACTTTTCAAATTTAACAAAATTTGTACTTTGTTTGCCGGAGTCAAGTTTTCTTGCTATTTTGAATATCAAAAAGTGGCAAATATAATTTTGACGTTACAAGAATGAATTACAACAAAACAAAAATGGTTTATACTAGATTTATGTGAGCTTAACTGTACATACATATCTCTATACATATGTGAATGTTATGCAACCAACATTGCTTATTATGTGTTTCGACAAATGTCAAAATTAATGTCAGTAATATGCATAAACGAAATAACATTTTAAATATTTTAGCATTTGACATTTGTATTCACCTAATTAAAAAAAAAAATTAAAAAAGAGATAAAAAAAAAGATGAAAAAATGGAATATAAAGCTGGAAACAGACAAGGAAAGTGCGGGATCTGTTTTCTATCAAATATCTTGACAGGCCCATACCATCTATCGGAAAATTTGATTCTGATGGACACATAATAAATACACACAGAAAGAAAATTAAAACCTCCCACATTCTTTCAGGAGACTTAAAATTAAATGAGTTATGTTACATTGAAGAAGGCCTCATAACACCATTAAGTAAAATAGAACCACAATTTAATATTTCGAAGATATTTGTTTTTAAAATTCTCAACCAGTACAAATACAAGTCGTACAAGTTTTCTAATTATCAACAATTATTTCATGAAGATAAAATAAGACGTGTTGATTTTTGCGAAACACTATTTAATTTATTAAATGAAAATCATAATATGTTGAAGAAAATACTTTTAACTCATGAAGCGTCTCTTTCTTCGAACTACACTACATTGTTCTTCGATTTGAAAATTTAGCCATTGAAGGTTCTTGGTTTCAGATTGAGCCCCAATTCATTTAACTGCAGCAATTACAAATTTTCCAAATTCATGTCTTCCTGATCGATGGATGGGGAGGTTTGGTCTGATAGTTTGGCTGGCTCGTTCGCCAGATTTATCGCCAAATGACTTTTCTTTGGGGATACCTGAAATCTAAAATTTATGATAATGTAATTTTCACTAACATTGAAGATTTAAAAGCACGCCTAAGTACAGCTTGCGACGAATTACCAACCAAACCGGATTTTTTAACACACTCTTTGCAGGAATTGCATAATCAACCCGAATATTTAACGGAATATGAAGGTGGATATTTCGAATATTTATGAAAAAGTTAAAGAATTATAAATAAAAACAAACTTTTTTCCAATTTACCATAAAATTCATTTTAATATTGTTTGTGTAAGTTAAATGTTAAATAAATTATTTTCACACTTTGTTGACACTGACACACAAAATGCCTTATTACGATAAGTGATGACACTCGCATTGTTGGTTGCATAACGTTCCCGCTTATTTTAAAACAACATAGGTGTATTCATGTGTTACGTTCAGTGATATAAAAAACTCACAGTATATGCATTATACAATATGTAAATACATATTGCTATGAATAGTGAGTTCGAAGTTGACTGAACCACTATTCACTACAACACTGTCCAACTTTAATGCTCAATCGGTTAATTTTCTTTTATGAGACAGCTTTCTCTCTGGGTTTCCAGTAGGAAAAAGTGGTACTTCTCTTCTACAAATGTTAATATGGGCGCCAGAATGAATAGTTCAAACAAAGTGTTAATTATAATAAAAATCACAATATCCAACTAATATTTTATTTAAAAAAAAATAAAAAAAATTGATTCTTTAAGAAATTTAAAGAACTGTGTTTTACAATAACACGTGGAGGTAAACTTAATTTGCTGGGGGTGACAGCTAAGCAAATTTAAACGTCCTCTTATGACTCGCGAAACAAAATTAAAACTAAATAAATTCCAAAGATATCTTTTTCAAACCCCAAAATAAACTCAAAAATGTAAACAGATTAAACTGTCAAACCGAAATATTAAACCTGCGCAGATACCACAAGTATATAAAAACCAACCTTGAAAATACAAATCGTTCTAGAAATATATCGTAACAAAAAAAACTTACTTGACACGAAAAATTATCTTTGTCGTCTATTATTAACTAATATATAGAAATTCATACAATTAATATTACAATCAATGCATACAATAAAGAAATAATATTATTATAGTAAAATAAAACTTACTTAGGTTTTTATTTTATATAACCTTGAGAGCACGTGCAAATAAGAGATTAAATAAATCAAAAATTACAAGTATACAAACTCGTAAAAATACGGCAATTAACTCAATAAACACAACCACTATTAATTCAAAACAAAAACCGTAATTAAATGAACTAAGAGATAAAAAAAATCTTATCTCCAAATATACAACTCTCTTATTTGAATACCAAGACGTGTCTGACAAAACGGACACATGCAGCACGAATCCAAACATAAAAAAAAATACAGTTATTAAATATATTTTGCCCAGCAAGTCCGAACGGCTTCCAGGAACTGCGCTAATCAAAACCTAAGAATTCAAAAATAAATCAAAATACAATTAGAGTTCATACAATAAAATCATACACTGTCATAGAAAATAGTACACTACAAAAATATTATTTTTCAAAAATGTTCACTAAATGTTGCGGGGAAAAATCCATGGCAATATTTGTAAAATGTGCAGATTTGAAATATACTGGTTGAATTAAATACAATTGTAAAAATTATTTAAATGTGCTGACCTTTTTCTATTGACGGCTGGATACTGACCGAGGTGCATCTTACCGTAAAGAATTTGTATAGAATTACAGTATTAATATTTTCTCGATTGAAGATTCGTTTAACTTTCTGCGACGTTGTGAAAATACGTGCTTGTACTGGGAAATGACCGCTTTACATCTAATGAAGGAATATTTACGAATTTAAAATTCTCCTCCTCATAGCTTTCACATTCGGGTGTGTCATTTCTACGTTGACTTATAATTCGCATTTTCTTCAAATCTGAATTTTTATTTAGAACGGCAGTAAATTTCTCGGCTACGTGATGCCCTTATATTATCCGTCAAATTGTCCAGGGACGATTTCATATTATCGACTGTGTTAAGCTATTCCGATACAGATAATGCACGATTTTGCAATTGTTCAAGTGATTCCCCAACAACACAGTACTATTCGAAAATCTCCGCTATATCTGCTTCAACTTGATGGTCCGAGAACAATTCTTGGCTTCGTTTAATACTTTCGCATCCTGAGGTTTCAACGTGGAAATAAAAAATTTGATACTTTAAACATGTTTACTGTAATAAAGTACTGCTTCAAGTCTATATTAACCAGATGGGGTACCTACCTCATCTGGTTAATATAGGTGGAATTCCTGGACAAAAGTTCTTGAATTCGGTCCGTGTAGGGGATTTGAGAAAAACCTTCTTTTGTGTAGCTACGAGAAGGTCTGTCTACTTTTGAATAGCTGTGTCTAATGGCATCTGCCACTACGCATAGTAGTAAACATGTTACGTGAAGAAGATGCGGATAATCTGTCTTTAGTAATCTCCCAAATTTAACCATGGTTGCGGGCTTCATCACTGACAAGCATTCCTAATTGGCTTCGTTGTATACCAAAGATTTGAATAGCGTCTTTATCACCTGCACGATAGCTTTTTCCTTCGTATTTGGACGATGTTTGCAGCACAAAAGAAATGGTATCGACTGACCATTCGATTATAAAGTACACACTAAAACATTTATTACTTGGTTTTTGTTAGCATCTGTTGTTTCGTCCACGTTTATCCAAACTTTCTCTTGTGATATTGAAAAACACCTCGGTTTAAATAAGAATAATTAGAATTAGGGGAGTGGTGCCATGAATGGGACATTTTTTTTCTATTGCTCGTAAAATGTTTATTTTTAGGAATTTGCTAACTGTGTAAAAACTCTATATTTATTAGATATATATAAACGTATTTCTCAACCAAAAAAAAAAAAAATTGTAGAATGTAAAAAAATGATAACTTACAGAAAATATGATTTTGTCCCATTTAATCCTCAGTATGTTTTGAATGGGACAGTACCGTGGATTGAATGGGACAGTTACAAAATCAAAGCAATAAGACACAAAATGTAAAGATTTTATGGAGTAATATAATATGTATAATTACAAAAAGTTGAAAAGTCAATATCAAATCTCATAGTTGCTTGTGTTCGTGGTGTTTCAGGATTCGTATATGGTCGACTTAGTTTTCTAACTATAGATACTCTCTCAACATCTGAAATGTCATCTTCAATTGGATAAATAAATATTGGAATTGGAATGGTATCGACTGACCAATCGATTATAATCGAATGGTCAGTCGATACCATTTCTTGTGTGCTGCAAACATCGTCCAAATACTAAGGCAAAAACTATAGTGCAGGTGATAAAGACGCTATTCAAATCTTGCATATACAACGAAGTCAATTAGGAATGCTTGTCAGTGATGAAGCCCGCAACCATGGTTAAATTTGGGAGATTACTAAAGACAGATTATCCGCATCTTCTTCAAAATTTTACTTGAAACTCACAATCACCTAAAATCTTTTGAATGCATCCTATATAAGAGAGCTTGTTCTTTTTTGTCGAAAAGCCTACTAAGACAAAATCATTTTCCTTTAAAGTTAAAGCTTCATAATTATCATCAACATCGCTTCCATTATCACAATCCATGGCACTTTGATCTGATTCTTGAAGTTCAAAGTTTTCAACGTCTGAGTCGCTGCTTTCTTCAAAAATTTTCCGTTTGCTTCCCTTTCCAAGTTTTTTTAAATTATTTTTTCTGAGTTTTGCATTGTGCTGTTCTTCAATTCTATTCACTTCTGGGGTATCAGTTAAAATCTTAGTGGTTCCTCTTTTCTGCCTTGCTGAACTTTTCTTTCTGGGGCTTTTGGGTACGGTCTCACTGATTCGGGTGTCACAAATATCGAATTTTTATCGGATTTCGAATGTGATGGTGTTGAAGGTCCTGGAATAGCTGCTGAGGGTGCCTCACGATCTGTCACGAATGAAGATAAGAAATCAGATTTTTGGAATACATGGCGATTAAGTGGATGTATCCTTGTCGATGTAAAACCAGACATAATATTTTTTGGGGTAAATGCATTTATAAATGCTTTGTTTGCAGTTGCTGCAATTTGATAAATATCGAATGTCTTTCCTGGGTTTGATAGCAACCATTCATTTTGGGCGCTTTTGAAATAAGATTTAAAAGGCCCATAGACAGAGACATCGAGTGGTTGCAGCTTGTGGCTGCAATGTGGTGGGAACGTTAATAAAACCACGTGGTGGCTCTTAGCATAATTAAACACTTCCAAACTAATATGAGATTCGTGATTATCAAATAGTAGCAATATCGGTTCTTCTTTAGTTGGCTTTGTATATTTTACAAAATGCTGAAAAGCTAAGAAAAAGTTGCTCTCCGTCATCCATCCAGTTTTATTGGCGAGTCCAAGACTCCCTGGTGGAGCACCATGCAACATGAAATCTTTAAAATATACCCTCAGAAAGACAAAGGCTGGTGGAATAGTATTCCCATTAGCACATACGAAATTCAGCATTGTTACCAAAGTTCCCCTCTCTGCCGATGTAGCCTGGTCGACTTGTTTTAAACCTCTTTGATAAAGAACTTTCGGCGGATCTGTGACCGTAAGTAATCTAGTTTCATCACAATTGAATATTGATCTTGTAGAAAATTTATGTTTTTCCGTAACTCGCTCCAAGTTACTAAAAAAAATTATTAATATTCGTTGGATTAAAGGCAGTCGCTCGGCTTAAACTCGTTTTCTCTGACTTTCTTAAAGACAACAATGATTTATGTCTGACTTTGAAATGTTTTAGCCAGTCCAGTCCTGCTTTAGATTCAGCATTCCATTTCGCTGGATAGGAAATTTGCAGTTTTTGAGCATATTGATATGCAAGTTGCCGAAGTCCTGTGTGTCCAATTCGATAGCACATTTTGGATGCTGTAATTAAACCAACGCACTTTCTTGCTCTAACGTGAAAATACGCCTATTACCAATATTGGGTTCATGTTTGAAATCTTCTACATCAGAAAGTCTTTTAGCACATTTTACTGCTCGATGCAGTGCTGATTTGGATATATTATATTTTTCACTTGCACGACGAATAGATAGTTTATTGTTACACACATCTTTTACGGCTTCTGCCATGATGCCAGGAGAACAATTTTCTTGCCCTTGCCGACCATCGTAAATCTAAAAGTAATAAATAGGTATAAAAAGATTTTTGTAATTATTTTCTTTCGAAATGTTGCTTCAAGAATATTTAATTTAAGATTAGGATGCCATACTATTTTTCTCGAGTAACTTTAACAATTTTATCGCTGTACAGCGTCTTGAATGGCGTCCCATTCAAAGCACTGAATTTTGTCCCATTCATGACTCTCATAACATTGTATGGAAATAAATCGATTACAGTTGCTTACCTTGAAGATGCAGCTTCAACAATTAGACAAATAATTTCAGTAAACTCAAAGCTTAAATTGGCCAAAACTTCAAACAGATATATCTTAAACTTTTTAGTTAAACAGACTTGTGATTAGTTTCCTAACAGGTTACATTCCGCGTTCTAAAACTAGTCTGACTGCTACTGCGAAAACTAAACTGGCGAAGAACATAAGAATACTTATTAAAGTTGTAAATACTTGTATTACCATCTATAAGCATAGCAAAGAAGTAGTACACTCGGGAGCAAAAATCGACTCAGACTGCACACTCGTATTAAATTACCTCTGGCACAAAAACTAACACTTAAATTCCACTTTTGCTTTCAAAATCTTTAAGTTCAGGATCTTAGCTTTGAAATGAGTGCATATTCTTTTAACTTACGCTTCTTATACACTTGGACTACCCTACAATTTGTTGTGATCGATAATCACAAGATTTTGTATAAGTTGACATCATTTTTCTTTGCAGGCCAGTAGGTCGTTTAAAAGGCTTTCTACCTTATCAACCCGTATTAGTTGGCTGTCAAACGTCAACCGGTATACATTTCCGTCAGCTACATTTAGGAATATTAGCTGCTAATGGATACTACAACCGAAGTAGCGGCTCAAGCGGTTGCATTATTGCAACAAGGCCATAATCAACGGGAAGTCGCTCGTGTGCTGCACACGAGTCAGTCTGCCGTGTCAAGAGTTTACCGAAGATACCAGGAGAATGGTAGCTTTCATCGAAGAAGAGGTTTCGGCAGAAAGCGGTGCACAGTAATGAGAGATGACCGTTTCATTGTCCAGAGCTCTTTAAGAAATCGGGCTCTCACCGGCGTTCAAATTCAACGGGAGCTCAGAGAAACGCGGGGAGTGGCTGTTGGTCGGTGGACAGTCAGAAGACGACTCAAGGCAGCTAACCTTAGTCCAAAAAGGCTAGCTACGGGTCCAAAATTGACCCTATCCCATCGAGCAGCTCGTCTCCGTTTCGCAAGAGAGCATGTTGATTGGACAAACGAGCAATGGCGCTCTGTACTGTTCTCGGATGAAAGCAGAGTGTGTTTGCATGGCAGTGACAGAAGAGGAAAAGTATACAGAAGGCCGGGAGAAAGATTCGCACAATGCTGCATAACAGAAAAGGTGGCTTTTGGAGGAGGTTCCTGTATGGTGTGGGCTGGCATTTCTTTGGACGCAAAAACCGAGATGGTTTTTATTGAAACCGGCGGCCGAGCACGAGGTTTGTCTGCGAACGGATACATCCAAGAAATTCTAGAGAACCATGTCGTCCCTTACGTTGGTTTTATCGGGGAAACCTTTATTGTCATGCAAGATAATGCCCGTCCACACAGTGCAGTTTCCGTAAGGCATTACTTGCAAGAACTTTAAATACGAGTTTTGGACTGGCCGACGCGCAGCCCGGACTTGAATCCTATTGAACACCTGTGGGATAAACTCAAAAGGAAAATTCGTGCTAGAAATCCTGCACCAGTTACGATAGCTGAACTTCAAGCAGCACTTACCGAAGAATGGGACGCTATCCCGCAAGACAGCGCGATTAAACTAATTCATTCCATGAAGAACCGTTTACAAGCGGTAATTAGGGCTAGGGGCGGTAACACTAAATATTGAAAATGTTTTTTGAAAATTAAAATAAAAATGTACTTGATATTACCTAGTCTATTCTTTTAAGTTTTCCGCGTCTGTTTTGAAGTTTTAGCATCCTAAAACATAACTTTATTTTTTCAAAGAAAAAGAAATGTAACTTAGAAGAATATGCACTCATTTTTATGTTAAGATCTTGAACTTAAAGGTTTGAAAAGCAAAACTGGAATTTATGTTATATTTTTTGTGCAAGGGACATTTTACTGCGAGAGTGCGGTCTGAGTAGATTTTTTTGCTCCCGAGTGTATTTACTACCAGACAGCAGAAAACTGTATTGTCCCATTCAAGACTTGTCCCATTCTTGACACCTTTCCCCTAAATTGTTTAAATCTTCTTCGCGTTGAGAATTTTCTGGTATCCAGTGTATATCGCAGACCTGTATATTGATTTTACAGCACGACAACCGGAAAGGTGAAACTGCTTCTAGCGTTTATACCCAGTATTATCATCACACCCAGATGAACATTCAATATACAAATCTTGAATCTGCAACGGCAAATGCAATGATAAGCTCAACTCGAAGATTATATCTCAACCCTTATCCACAGTGTTATTGCGTCCGTCCCTCTCCACAGTCTATCGCTTTTCCGACGTGTTTCTCACGGAAAAAATCATATCTGCGAATTCCCCTTCGTGTTTTGTAAGAAGTTGATCCGTTTCCAAAGCCTATACTACCGCCGTCTGTAGATTTCGTACGAGTGCAGTATTACATGCCGGTGTGCGCGTGCGAAAGTAGGTCAACGCTTTGGATATAGGCAGTGGGTGCCCGTGTATACGCCGTTGACGTCACTTTGATGACGTAGCGCATCATTGCAAAAGATTTGCGTATAAAATCAATAACAAAGTACCAACTTTACATACATGTAATATTACATTTAGCTAAGAACGCATATATATATATATATATATATATATATATATATATATATTTATATATATATATATAAATATATATATATATAAATATATATATATATATATATATCGCCTACTGATTAGGTTTACCATATATATATATATATATATATGCAATAATAACTGCCTGCATGTAAAAATATCAACGCGAACATGTTTTTTGTATACATATTATATCAGTGCGTTGATTGAATATTGAATAGGTTGAGTAAAAGATGAGATTAACAGGATGATTAACTGCTTACAAGGCAACTTCTCTAAATGTTAAACTTTTGATATTGATAAACTTGGCAGGATCGCAGACTAATCTACACACAGAAAACAAATTACCAAAGTTAAGTAAGAATCGCTTGAATCACATTTCATTCTCATATATGAGGAAGAAACTATTTTCTTGCCTCAAGTAATTTAAATTCTTAGAAAAGTAAGAACTTACATTCTTAGTTTGACAAATTTTTGTTTTTTTATGCATAAAATAATTATTATCAGGATAAATAAAACAAATTTTAATGAATTTCACTTTTTAATTAACACTGTAACGGTCATTTCGCTCCAACCTGAGCTTCATCAGACATATAACTAACTATATGATTGTTTCGGCCTTTACTTGATGAAATTCCATTATAACTATTAAGATAAAATAAAACAAATTTTATGAATTTCACTTTTTAATTAACACTGTAACGAGTCGTTTCGCACCAACCTGGGCTTCGTCAGACATATAACTAACTTATTTACAAAATATTTTTTATATTGAACACAAGTAAATTATTACAAGCAAAAACACATGTTTTATTTTAAAAATAGTCAGAGGGATGGGTGCTTTTTATTACTGGATGTCTATGAACAAAACTTTCGCTACGGTATATACAATATGTACTGCTAATTTATTAGAGTTCTTAAGTAATAAAACTAGAGGTTTACATTATATTACAGGGAGGTAAAGAATTCTATGGAAAAATACAAAAATACAAAATATAATATGTAACTGTCTGCATATCAAATAAATAGATTGAGTAAGGGTGAATTATTTGTTTCTAATTGATCATTTAAGATCTTGTCAGTTTTCTTTCATTTATTTATTTCAAGTGACTCTAATAAATTAAGTTTTTTGCCCTTATTTTCTACATGTAATATTTTAAATTCTTTGTTAAAATTGTGGTTCGTTGAATTGATATGAGACGTATATGAAGAGTCACTTTTATTATTTCTAAAAGAACATTTTTCTTCATTTAGAAATAATAAAAGTGACTCTTCATATGCGTCTCATATCAATTCAACGAACCACAATTTTAACAAAGAATTTAAAATATTACATGTAGAAAATAAGGGCAAAAAACTTAATTTATTAGAGTCACTTGAAATAAATAAATTAAAGAAAACTGACAAGATCTTAAATGATCAATTAGAAACAAATAATTCACCCTTACTAAATCTATTTATTTGATATGCAGACAGTTACATATTATATTTTGTATTTTTGTATTTTTCCATAGAATTCTTTACCTCCCTGTAATATAATGTAAACCTCTAGTTTTATTACTTAAGAACAGTACATATTGTATATACCGTAGCGAAAGTTTTGTTCATAGACATCCAGTAATAAAAAGCACCCATCCCTCTGACTATTTTTAAAATAAAACATGTGTTTTTGCTTGTTACCGTTTACTTGTGTTCAATATAAAAAATATTTTGTAAATAAGTTAGTTATATGTCTGACGAAGCCCAGGTTGGTGCGAAACGACTCGTTACAGTGTTAATTAAAAAGTGAAATGCATAAAATTTGTTTTATTTTATCTTAATAGATATAACTAACTTATTTACAAATTTTTTTAACACAAGTATACAGTAACAAACACATCTTTTATTTTAAATAGTTGAAGGAATAGGTACTTTTTATTACTAAAATGTCTATGCACAAAAACAAAAAACAACAAATAAAACATGTGTTTGTTACCGTATACTTGTGTCAAAAAAATTTGTAAATAAGTTAGTTATATGTCTGATAAAGCTCAGGTTGGAGCGAAACGACCGTTACAGTGTTAATTAAAAAGTGAAATTCATTAAAATTTGTTTTATTTTATCCTGATAATAGTTATAATGGAATTTCATCAAGTAAAGGCTGAAACAATTATATATCATAAAATAATTTCTTTTTTCTTTACACAACTAATTTCGAATATTACAACTAAGTAATTTATTTTCTTGTGTAAGAATTATTAACTTCACTTGTGGTTGAGGGTTAAAAAACGCTTACGTTTCGGCATTCCTATGATATGGCGTGAACAGAAAAACTACACTGTCGATTCTTATTAATATTACTAGAGCAGACCAATTTCCGTGCGCGCCATGAGCGCCGGTATGGGAGTGTAATTCGTAGAATATTAGAATATGCGATAGAATAGGAACGCAACATGAGCTTGTTACCGATATAAGTATAGAAGTAGAGACATTTATTCTATCAGAAATAATTAAATACACATTTGGTTTTCTGCTATTAAAGTAATATACATAAATACACGAAAAATAAGAATAGTACATATTATAGCAGCGTTGTATGTACCTATAAATAAAATGGAAAATGTATGAAATCAGTGATTGTGTGCACGACAGAGGATTAAAAAAACACTTACCGTTTTAAGCGTCTTCCAAGGATTGACAAACTGGAGAAACTCGATTGTATATTTTCAACATCAGGTGCGTTTCTAAGGTTATTTCTGAAAAACATGTCCGCCGTGAGGAAAAAATATGTTTATATTCGGAAAACGAGCGTTCTACATCTAGTGATGTTATATTCGTATAATCAAAATACTTCTTTAAGCAACTTAACGCATCTGTAGACGTGCCCTCACAAATACGTGTTAAGGTGTCAAAATCTGCATTTCTGTCTAAAACACTTTCAAATTTAATTAGAACACTTTCACTTTTTGCGTCTTCTACAGCACACAGTTGTGCGTGAACATCTTTAACGATTTGCAGTGATTCCTCTAACGACAGCGACGAATTTTCTAATTTTGTTATTTTGTTATCCAGTTTAATCTGGGCATCCTGAAATTTTTTCTGGCTTGTATTGATAGCTGCACTTTCTTTTGGATCGAATGATAAAACCACGTCCTTAATTTTTTCAAAATGTTCATAATAGTAAAACCCCGCCCGTAACCATGTACCCCAACGTGTCAGAATCGGCTGTGGTGGCTCAGGGGTATGGGGACACAATTCGTGAAATTTCCGAATACGTTTTGGAGATTTCAGGAATACTGCCTTTGTACTCGATATTAAAGCATCTACCTCTGGATAACATCTACGAACCTGTTCTGCCACAAGGTGTAGAGCATGGAGTTTACAAGTAATATGTAACAAGTTAGAACAATATTTTCTAAGAGACCGGCCTACAGAACACATGGTTGCGGCACCATCGGTCATAAACATTAAAACTTGGTCTTTCGAAAGTTTAAATTTTTCCAAAGTATCTAATAGCACCTCTGAAATTTTTTCGGCATTACATTGTTCTAGGCGTCTGGATGCTAATAAAATTGAAGACGTTTGTTGATGTGGTTCCATATTACGCGCCATCACATTAACTACAGATTGTTTTTTGCTGTCGGTTGTTTCGTCCACACATAACCACAGTTTTTTATTCTTCAGTTCGGCTTTGATTTCCTTTTCAACCTGTTTATGCACCGATGGTAAATTCCTTCGTAACGTTGTCGTGCTCGGTAATGTTTGATTCGCGTATTTATTCCAAAATGAAATAAATGAATCATTACTTAACAAGGTAAACGACAGTGTACACACAATCATAGTTACACATAGTTCATGTATAAACTGTTGTCGATTAATTTTGTTATTACTGTGCTTCGAACTGCTTACGTGTTCTTTATAATATGTTTTTGATCAACACATTAGACATGTATTGCACACTAAACATTTAATTTTTGAGCCATCGTATATTAAGTCCGGGAAATCCATACTAAACTTATTCACTTCGTCTGACAACGGTCGTTTTCTCGATTTATGTGTCGACGACATTTTATTACGTATGCTTACACTTACATGCAGTCTAAGCAAGTACCAAACACATACTGAACGCTTTTTATTAGTTCTGATGCAATACAATCATCCTCACATCGGCGCACATGGCGCGCACGGAAATTGGTCTGCTTTAGCAATTAGTAACCTTTAGAGGAAAATTCCTTTTCGCCAATATATACCGTCATAGCCAGGTAGATATGATATCAAATTTTGGGCAATTTGTGATTGCATCACATCCTATGTATGGAAATTAGAAGTCTATACTGGAAGAATAGGTGAAACAAGGGACAAAAATCAAGATAAGAATGGAGTGAAAAGATTAGTAGAAGTAGGAGAAATATAATATGCGACAATTTTTTCCGTCCTATTCATTTTCTAACTAACTACTGTTAAAAACATAAACAATTATTGAAACCAGTAATCCAGATTTGCCCACCTGCTTCACAAATCCTAAGAATCGAGAAATCTTGTCGACATTAGAATTAAGATTAGAATACGAAGTGATAAAACTAGATGTACGACACATTATTATACATTCTAACGCCTCACGTCTTAATCGTCAGGTTCTGTTTTTTATATTAATATTATTAACATATATTGGACAGACAGGAAAAACTTTTAATAAACGTATCAAGGATCATAAATATTCCTACATCAATCGGAAAGCTGACTCAGCATACGTTAATCATTTATTAGAGAAGGGCCACGATTTGAATTTACAATTTGATATTCTCCATGTCGAAAATAAAGGGAAAAAACTAAACTGCTTAGAGTAGTTAGAAATTAATAAGCTAAAAAATTTTGATGAACTATTAAATGATCAATTAGACTTGAATTCTTCCCCGTTGTTAAATTCGTTTGTGAAATGGGATTTGCCAAATCGTTCTGTTACTTTATTAAATTTTGCACTTTCCCTCGTTGTAAAATTTCCTGTTGTTAAATTTGTTAGTTCTGTGAAATGGGGTTTTGCCAAATTGTTCTGTCACATTATTAATTTTGTACTTTCCACGAATTTAGATACAGTTTAGGTTGACATATAGCAATTACGATAATACTTTGAGGTAACCCAATATGGTTGTGTTGGATATATAGTATGTAAATCTACAAACATCATTTGTGTTTTATTTTATTTTAATTTATATTTTTATTATTGATCAGCCACTAATATATTTAAAAAGTCTTAATTTATATTTCAGTATGCAACTTCGTGGTGCATGATCGCTGCCTGAAGACTGTGGTATCACCATGTTCAAGCACAGCACCAAGTTTGATCAAGGTCAGTTAGAAAACACAATCTACAATATAAGAAAATGGGACGAAATAATCTCGAAATGAAATAGAAATAAGAAGTGTATTGCCAGTTTTAAATTTACTGCATTTTCATAGAACAAAACATATTCTTTTAACCAAAAATATAATTAACAGGGCATAATTAGTAAGATTTTCTGGAACAAAATACTTTTAATTTCTACTATGCCATCTTTAGTTCATTTCGTGAATATTTCTCTTCTTTCCCTTTAGATAGTAGGCAAATAAATCTAAATTTATTAGTGTTTTTTCGTGTTGTTATAGAACCCAGTTGCGCACTGCTGGTCAGAAACTGTACATCACAAGCGCAAGTTCTGCAACGTATGCAGAAAAAGACTGGACGACAGCGAGGCGATCCACTGTGAAAGTAAGTAATTGGCTAAAAACTTTTTGTATTTCCATAATTTGAATTATCAAGTTTATGAGTTATTTATCAATTTTTCAAAATTAGCTCGTTGCTTCAAATTATGTTTTAGGTCTACCGCTTTTATAGAGGCATTCAAATAGGAAGTACTTATTTTCTACAAACAAAAATTGTAATAAATAAGGTTTTTATTATTCAGGAATTCTGATCAACTTTCTTAAATAACTTCTTTCTCCAAAACGTAAACATGCTTTGTAGTTCTATATATTTTCCAAATTCCTTTTTTTTCTGGATACTTCACCGAATAACCAAATCCAAAAGCTTTTCCATTACCGCCTTATCTAATAAGATTTCATAAATTTCTTAATCCAATGAATTTTTTCAATACATGAAGTTCAATATGTGAATTTTCTATTCTTAGTATCAAATGACGAAAGGAGATTTTATATTTTCTACCTAGCCACAAAAAATTTAAGTCACAATGCCAAGCTTCTGCTGTAAAATATCTGTCACATTTGAATTTATACTGACCAAGTTTAGTTCATATCCAGAGAGCTGCTGTCTTTGCAGAGCTTTATTTAATCAAAAATTGGTGAAGTTCAGTTAGAACATGGAAGCGTGATAAAATTCTTGGAATGAAGGAAATGGAAACAAAAATATTCATCAGAGAATGACTAACGTGTATGAGGAAGATGCGCTGTCATATTTTCTACTAAAATTTTAGTCTAATCAATTTCGATAAGGTATTGTAAAATATTTCTGGGTTGCTTTAAATAAAACTAACGATAATTTAAACACACACTTTATTAAAAACAAAACTCACTAATAACAATTTAAAAACTAATAACTAATAATAACAGGATTTATTTACATTTATATAATATAACATGACGGTGATTACTCGTTGAATGTCTAGGTCCCCTTCCGAACAGTTCTTATACAAGCTGTCCCGTATCGTTATGTTCAAATTTTAGGAGTGTAAAGTAGACTTCATTGCTACGCAAAACTTTTATACCCATTTTCATTTGTTTCAAAGTTACAGATGTATGAATATGATTGTCAGATCATGAAAAACAATGTAATCCTATAGTTAATAAAAACTGATTTTATTTAAAAAAGTTTAATTAATATTTTCGAAGTGTCCACCTCCTTGTTGAATGCAGGCTTGTGCCCGCAAGCCAACAGAAGAAGTACTTATCAGAATTTCATACTTGTTTTGTCGGATTTACTCGGCAGCCAGGTGAATACGATCCAACAACTCTTCTCTTGTGTACGAAACTTGCGCGTAGACTAAATTTTTCATGTACCCCCATAAATAAAAGTCAAGGGGATTAAGATCGGGTGATCTGGGTGGCCATGCAACACGACCACCTCGACCAATCCATCTTGGATAATTGACGTTAACCCAATTTCGGACAGCAATTCCGAAATGTGGTGGTGCCCCATCCATGTGAAACCACATGTCTCGTCGAACATTCAGTGGGACATTCTCTAAAAGACCTGCCAGTTCGTCAATAAGAAATTGAAGGTAACTGTCCGCATTTAACCTCCCAGGAAGAACGACAGGACCAATCAACAAGTCATCGATTAGGGCCGCCCAAACGTTAATAGAAAATTCATGTTGAAATTTAGATGGGCGTATAGCTTTGGGATTTTCTGATGACCACCTGTGCAGGTTTCTCAGATTTGTAACACCACTTCTCGTGAACGTAGATTCATCTGTCCAGAGGACAGTTCTGCAGAAATTAAAATGAAACCGTGACTGTCTTAATATCCAGGTAGAATAAACTAGATGAGCATAGTGGTCTGCCTCAAGCAAACCGTGTCCCCTGCGATAGGAATATCGATATAAGCCCTCACGTTTTAAAATTCGTTTGTGACACTCCTAGTTGCATAGCGATTTGAAGTACACTGAGAGTAGGATCCCTTGTAACAATAGCTACTGCTTCTTCCTCTGAGTTTGCTGGCAAATTTATTCCTCCAAAATTATCTGTGTACTTCCAGAAATGTTCTGTAATGAGGAATGCGCCTATCGGGAAACCGATGTAGGTATTCAATAACTGCTTGACGTGCACTGCCGTTACAGTAGCCATACATAAAATGCATGTCCGCATACTCTTGAGAAGAAAATCGGTAAGGCATTTTGAATAAAGAAAACGTGTCCACTCACTAATAAGCTGTTGTATGAACTGAAACGTAATGTAATCCTTTATTAAAAAATGCAACGTTAACAATCATCTGAACATTTGTTTATTATATGATATTCATGGTTCAGCACTTACGAAATAAGTAAGAACCTTCTCTATCATAAATCAATTTCCAGTACTCTTTTTTGTAGATCTCCAAGAAATTACTGTATGCACTACGACACGTGTTTATTTATTTTAGAATAACATTTTATTATGCGACGTTAACAATCACAGGCCTGTTATTGAATCGAATAAAATCGGTTTGTATTGACTTTAGTATTACATCTTTTTCATGATCTGACAATTCATAGATCTGTAACTTTGAAACAAATAAAAATGGATATACAAGTTTTGCGTTTTTGTTACTTGAAATGAAGTCTACTTTACGCTCCTAAAATTTGAACATAACGATACGGTACACCTTGTATAAGGCTATACACCTTCGAGAATTATTTTAGAATAATCTTAGATATATTTCAACCTTAAAGAAATACTATCCATCTTCTTTGAATTTGTTAAAAATATTTAAAATTGTCTTCGCACAAGGTATACACCTGTTGAGATAATTAACTATTTAAATAAATTATGTATTTTTCAACAAAATATATTTAATTCAAGATTTAAGTATGAATGAAAAATCAGAAATATTTGACAAATGGAAAAATATGACCAAATACGTCAGTGGTGTATAACTGGTTGTGTACTATGCCATTATACGTTTATCCCTGTATGTAAAGCTAGGAGAAGAAAAATCAATGCATTATGCCTATGTGTAATGATAAAAGAACAACTCGGTATAAATTACACTTGTTTACAGTGTATCTGGGATTTAAATAAAAGCATGTTTATACATGTTTACTGATGCTAAACCGAAGTCATTTTGTTACTATGTATCACGTAAAGATTTTTCGCAATTTAGCAAGAAAGTATTACCAATACATGCCGCAAATCTCCACATAACTATAGTTTCAGACAAATTAAAAAAGGGATGACGACGTTTTTCTCCAGATGATTGCCCGAAAGAAGCGATGGAGAACTTTTTTGAAGACTCACCAAAATATTTGTCTTTTGGAAGGCATGGGCTTATTAGATAAGCGTTGGAATACGTAGGTAGCCCTTAGTGAATCACATCTTGAAAAATAAAATTTAGCTTTTCTTATCACGATTTTCATCCATAGCTAAGTAGACAATATAAAATTCTCCACTCATATGTTAATAAAACTTTAGTAAACTGTTAGGAACAAATCTATAACATAGATACATACAATTTGTATATTTTTGACTTTCAAAATAGAAAGAAAACAATACGGCTATTTTTCCGTATTGAACCCACAAACTATACCTTATATTGCTTCGTTTCTTCCAGTATGTGAGTACTACGTTCACATAGAATGCCAAGATTTTGCAGTACCAGATTGTAAAGAGAACGCAACGTATCTTCCGGGAAAGAGTCTGGGGTTGGTACACCACGAACATCATTGGCGGGAAGGGAATCTACCAAGCAATTCGAAATGCGCCCTTTGCAAGAAAACATGTTGGACATCGGAGTGCCTGTCGGGATATCGTTGCGAGTGGTGCGGGATAACGGTATGAGATGAACATTTCTGTATTTACAGCCTATACAGGGTGAGGAAAAAGTACTGTTTATATCGCTTGCAACTTTTGAATGAGCAATTTAATTAAAAAATTACTTAAACAAACGATGATTCATATAATATTTGGCATCACTTGGTGGCATTCGTTTTTTTTTTTTGAGATCACTATTTTAATGCAAGGCCAACTAACTTTTTTTTCTTAAATAGCGTCATATATATTTTTTGCATATTTAAAATATATATATTTTTTTGGAATGTAATGATATGCAATTTATAGGAGATTATATATATATATATATATATATATATATATATATATATATAAAATTTAATTGGAGTGAGAAATAGCAATTATTCAAATCTCCTCTCACATGTAATTGTCGCTAAATTTGTGCAATTGATTCTACAATCTGACAAGATTACTCCTGCCGAAGAATGTAGACGCAAACACGTCGCGACGTTAGCCATCCACCTGTGCGGATAATGAAAATTGTAAGAAAAAAACCACATCCGTCCAGAAACGTGCATATATCGATATTTCACTGTCGTTACAGATCATCAGTACACGATATTCTAACATGGACATGATTTTATTTTTATACTTTCGTGTATATATACGAATTATATTGAATTTAATTGGAGTGAGAAATAGCAATTATTCAAATCTCCTCTCACATATAATTGCTATTTCTCACTCCAATTAAATTCAATATAATTCGTATATATACACGAAAGTATAAAAATAAAATCATGTCCATGTTAGAATCGTGTACTGATGATCTGTAACGACAGTGAAATATCGATATATGCACGTTTCTGGACGGATGTGGTTTTTTTCTTATATATATATATATATATATATATATATATATATATATATATATATATGTTTTCTTTCAGGTTTCCGCGGGTAGTAGTATGTGTTGTAACTGGATTCCGGGTTTTCTTCCGCGTTTCCATTGTTTGGTCTTTGTAAAGACCGGTGCTGGTTTCTGGACGACGTTTCGGCAAAATCACATTTGCCATCTTCAGGTCTGCGATAACTGTCTGCTTCTGGTTACTCGTAAACTTTACGTAAACTTTAAGTTTACGAGTAACCAGAAGCAGAAGCAGACAGTTATCGCAGACCTGAAGATGGCAAATGTGATTTTGCCGAAACGTCGTCCAGAAACCAGCACCGGTCTTTACAAAGACCAAACAATGGAAACGCGGAAGAAAACCCGGAATCCAGTTACAACATATATATATATATATATATAGTAAATTCAATCAGTTGGCGATTTAAGGTCTGGTTTTACTTTAAAGTATATATATTTAAAACAACCCTACATGTTTCGGCAATGATGCCTTTATCAAGGATATAAAATATATCATTTATATTTTATATCCTTGATAAAGGCATCATTGCCGAAACATGTAGGGTTGTTTTAAATATATATACTTTAAAGTAAAGCCAGACCTTAAATCGCCAACTGATTGAATTTACCATATCATACCAAGGTCACGAAATAATTATATTTATATATATATACATATATATATATATATATATATATATATATATATATATATACATATATATATATATATATATATAACAAGTGTTCATTTTAAAAGTCAATCTAGTAGCATGTGATTTACTGAGAACATTTTGAAGTATGTCGTAAATTAAAATTTACTACTTAACCTACGAAGTCGTATATTTTGACAGTATCATACATACAAATAAATATCAAATAATAGGTATTTATTGAAAACTATAACAAATGTTGAAAATGTTGTCCTTCAAGATCAATGCACTTTAAAATCCTCCGTTCAAAATTTCTGATGATATTCTGCAACATTACTGGATTGTTATTAATTTCCATGCATTTCTGTTCGATTCTCTGAAGCATATCATTCAAATTCAATATAGGTGTTCGAAATATGTTATTTTTTAAATAAGGCCACAAAAAGATGTCGCAAGGTGTTAAATCGCATGAAGCACGTTCATGCGATTTCAGTATTTCGACTAATTATACGCTCATCAAAAAATTCTCTTAAATAATCCAAAGATTCTGCAGTACAGTGACAAGGTGCTCCGTCTTGTTGGAAATATGCATTTTGAAGTTCATCATCATGCAACTGATTGACAAATGGTTGTAAAATTTCCGTACGGTACCTTTGAGCAGTTAACGTTCCCTGAAAAAATATTGGTCCAATGATTCGCCTTTGGCTTATCGCTGCTCAAACACCAATTTTCTCTGGATGTAGCGATTCTTCATCAATTACATGTGGATTTTCACTACTCCAAATTCTTGTATTTTGTGAATTTAGGTATCTCGATTTATAAAACCATGCTTCATCAGTAAAGATGACTCTTTGCGAAAGTTCTCCATTATTGTTCATATTTACAAACCAATTACAAAACTGTAGTCTACGTGGGTAATCAATTTCTAACAATTCTTGTACGGCTGTGACACGGTATGGATAAAGTTGCATATCTTTTTTTAATACCTTGTGAGTTGTACCAACAAAAAGGTTTATTTGTTGACTCAAATGTCGAACAGATGTTTGTGGTTCATATTCCATTATTTCTTCAACACGATTGACACTTGCGGTGTACGTTTCTTAACTGCTCCGCTGCCTGATTTTCTTAAGAGACTACCAATTTAAGAAACAAAGTTTTAAAGTTCTATCCAAAGTATTCTTAAATTGTATATAATCTATTACAAAATGTGGAAACTCAACTTGAAATTCTACCATGCAATCTTGAACTGAATAAACCCATAAACCATCAATCTTATTGCCACTTCGAAATTAAGCCTGGACTAAACAAAATTTATGTTCTGAAGTGAAAGCCATTTTAAAACTGAGAAGCAATTTATTTAAACCAGAATCGACGCACGATTATTTTATGCACTAACTGATATTTGTGATTGATATTATCAAATGTCATTTGGATTTACGTTTACGGAACAACAAACACATACTAATATATTTGCGTCTTATTCTATCAAAATTTCAAAGTAACCTAGATTGACTTTTCAAATGAACACTTGTTATAATTTTTTCAAGAAAGTGGTCAAAAACCTTTATAATTGTCGAATTATGAAACTTTAATGAATGGTCAAAATGGTCACTATTTACTGCCAAACAATGACCTAATCGGTCTCTAAACTCCTGCAAAACATTTTGGAGTGCAATTGGTGAAAGCCTATTGACTTCAGTCTGAATTCTAAGCTATAATCCTCGAGATTATTTTATCGAGTTCGGTAGACTTCAGTCTTTAAATGGCTCCACATAAAAAATCCAAAGGATCTAAATATGGAAACCTAGCAAGCTAGGTCCTCTTCTACCAGGCTACTTGCCAAGAAACACCTCAGTTGGTTTTACATAAAGTTGCAAGTAAATGGGCGTGCGCGTTTTTAAAAACGACTTAAAAACGACTACGGTGCATCCCCACCGCTCGCCATCTTATTTGGCGCTTGCTATACTAGTGAAAACTGATTACCAGGAAGCAATGTTTTTGATCTCAATAGCAATGTGGACGTTTGCTTTATCCAGAATTTAAGAAGGCATTCAAAAATGTAAAAATATACAGGCTGTTCCATTTAAAATAGCAAATTGTCTATTTCCGGTATAACGGGAAGTGATACAGCAAATCTGATTTTATTTTTAGAATCCTTAATCCTTTTTTCAAAGGTAGACCCAATTTTATTTAAAATGAATGAAACGTTGCAGAGATACTTGGGGGTTCCATACTTTTTACTAACACTGTATAGAAAACCTGTATTATATCAAGCGAGCCACAAAATTTGTTTCCTAGGTAGGCCGTGAATGACTGAGATAGACATATAAGTCATATCTGAGCTTAGAAAATTGACGAAGTGACATTTATAAATAATCATAAATTAAATTGACACGTTACGATTTAACCTATTACTAATAGTAAGACATTAGGTTAGATCACTTAATCAATCTAAGAGATAACTGATTTAATGCATGGCATACTCTGAAAACTTTTTTTGTGGCTCACTCCTTATATATTTTTTACTATGAGTATTTGATTCCTATTTATATTGAATGCAATTCTATATATTTACAGTGTCATGCCTTGTGTCATACGAACATACCTCAAGAGTGCACTTTTGGTATCCTGGAACCAATTTATTTACCTCCACATGCTGTAAGCATTCCGAGAACCGAGGTGCCAATGGAAGCAATCATAGGTGTACAAGTGAGACGCAAGGAGACAATGTCCCGTGAGTATTCATTCAGTAAGTGTTATGGGTTGCTTGCCTGATTTATTATCGTAGGTTCTTTCTATTGATAAAATTCTGATATTTTAACGCAATAACTAGCTCGTCGTCATCTAAATTTTAATAGGTATGCATTTCCTGGTCACTGTATTAGGAACAAAAGACAAATTTGTATTGTATTGTATCTTTTTTATATAAAATTCAGATAAAAAGATGATTTTGTTTTATACTAGGGGAACACTGAAGACATCTAGAATGGCCATGCTTCTAAAAAAATAAAATTTGTTTTTATTTGACAGCTACTTTTACATGTTTTGCGAGTTGATTGCATTGCCGTCTAGTTTGTTAAATTTGCTCTAATAGTCTGTTAATTATCGTAATTTAAAGATTTTGTGTTCACCCAAAAATGAGTTTGGCCAGAGAACATTTCCGGGACATTACTTTTTACGATTTTAAATCATCATTAACGCCTAAACAATGTGAAGAGCAACTCAGAAATGCATTTAGCGAAGAAGCCCCATCTAAGGCAATAGTTTATAATTGGTACAGCCATTTAAAAGGAGATCATTTTTTTCTTAGTGATGAATTTCGTGAAGACACCCAGGAACACCTGTTACTGATGAGAATATTTCCGCTGTTCGTGTTTGAGTAATGTTTGAGGAAGATCGACGGATCATATGAATTTATTCGGACGACATTGGGCATTGCTATGAGTCAAATCTACAACACTTTACATCAACAATTAGACGTAAGAAAACTTTGTTCTCGATGACAACACATCCCAAGTATATTTAACTTAATAATGAGCAAATTAATTGAAGGTGTCAAGGACATGAGCGGATATAGGATTGGTAATAAAAATCTGATAATCTTATGCTATGCAGACGTCGCGGTATTAATCGCGGACTCAGAAGACAATTTACAGAGACTTCTCCACAGCGGAGACTTATAATATGCTAGTCTCAATAGGAAAAACAAAATCGTTAGTAATATCTAAAGATCCCATTAGATGCAAACTGGCAATAGAAGAAAAAATAATACAGCAAGTTATGTGTGTAAAGTATCTGGGAATTGTGGTATCGAGTGACAGAAATAACTATCAGGAAGCAAGACAACAGGTTATGAAGTGAGCGCGTATATCAGGATATTTGAGAGACGTGATATGGAGGAACAAATATCTAAGAATAAAAAGCAAAGTAAAGATCTACAAAACGATCATAAGACCTGTAATGACATATACAGCGGAAACACGAGCAGACACAAGCAGGGCGAAACAATTACTGCAGACATCAGAAATGAACACACTATGAACAATAGACGTGAAACCAGAAGAGACGTGTTCGAAATAAAGATGTCATCGTAAAGTTCATAAGGAAGCGAAGGAGAGAATGGAACGACCACGTTGAAAGAGCCGAAAGTGGAAAACTTAACGTGTGTTCATTTGAAAAGTCAATCTAGGTTACTTTGAAATTTAGATAGAATAAGGCGCATATATATTAGTATGTGTTTGTTGTTCCGTAAACGTAAGTCCAAATGACATTTGATAATGTCCATCACATTTGTTATTTATTTGTATGTATGAAACTGTCAAAATATACGACTTTGTAGGTTAAGTAGTAAATTTTAATTTACGACATACTTCAAAATGTTCTCAGTAAATCACATGCTACTAGATTGACTTTTCAAATGAACACCCGTTATAAGAATTGTACAAGACCAACAACCAGCAGGGAAAAGAGACCCTGGAAGGCCCTTCTTCTTTTTCTTCTGCTTTGTGTTGGGCGCCAGAACGTCCAGGCACTTGAGCATACTGCTCTTTGTACTATGCCCACCTGGAAGGCCCTAAAAGAGATAGGTCGAAAGTTAGGTGCCGACTTTTACCGAGACACCATAGCATTGTAAAGGCAAACAGGCTACGGCCTAAAATAGAAGAGGAAGAAGAAGAAGACAACGATCGTCGCTTAAAGCAAAACTAACAACTGAGTATCTGGATGCCCTAAACCTCAGCACCATGGATCCTCCATCAACTAGTCTTGTTTTATTTCCAAAAATTAAAGAGAAAATGCGTGGAATCACTTTTACATCATTAGAGGAAGCAGAGAAACTTTATAAAAACCTGGTTTCTAAAGTATCTCATGAAGAGACATCATTACTTGAAGGACTGGTCTCATCGAATGTAAAAATGTATTGATGTTAAAGGGAAATATTTTGAAACACAATAAAATCATTTAATTTTTGTTTAAAACTAATCTTTGCTTTATTTTCGAAAAATTTTCAGTGTCGTCCTCGTATTTACTTTTTTATTGTGGTTTTTATGTTTTTACTACGTAATTAGGTTTCTGATTCAGCTCAATGTGCTTGCTTATTGGCTGACGTTTCGTTCACTATTGTAAGGGACATCTTCGAAGCTACTACAACTGTTGCTGCACAGAAACTGTTTCAGTAGTAGCAATTTCGGTAGTGAAATGATAGTATGTGAAGTTTGATGTAAAAAGTTGTGGCCTTGTGAAAGGCGAAATTTTGTGAGACGTCCAGTATACCGGGTGTCTCAGTTATGTTGTTTCAATGGTGTACTTCCATTATTTACTAGAATTAGAATCTGAAATTTGGGGCATCTGATATACATCTAATGATCTTTAAATTGAGCCTAATATTCATATTCTTGCATTTCCGGTTTAATCGGAAACGACCCTTTTTTTTATTTTAAATAGCACCCTGTATATTTTCCCCAAAATTTGAATTCTACGGAAAATTCTCTTTCTCATGAAGTATTACATTTTGTATTAGCCTTCAAAACAGATGTGAAATTGCATTTTAAATACTCAAAAATTGGGATCGTAGAGCAATTTTAGTAGTGAAATAATAGTATGTGAAATTTGATGTAAAAAGTTGTAGCCTTGTGAAAGGCTAAATTTTGTGAGACGTCCAGTATACCGGGTGTCTCAGTTATGTTGTTTCAATGGTGTACTTTCATTATCTAATAAATTAAAATCTGAAATTTGGGGCATCTGATATACATCTAATGTTCTTTAAATTGAGCCTAATATTAATATTCTTTCACTAACGGTTTAACCGGAAACGACCCTATCTTTTTTATTTTAAATAGCACATATTTTCCTCAAAATTTGAATTCTACGGAAAATTCGCTTTCTCATGAAGTATTACGCTTTGTTTTAGCTTGAAAACAGAGGTTAAATTGCATTTTAAGTAAAGGGTCCGGCAGTGAAACGGGAATATTTAAAAAAATTCTTAAAGTCTTAATTATTAGTATTTATTGAACCTTTTTACACAAATTTAATGTTCATTTTTTGAAAACTATATCTGTAAGATGGCGTCCTTCGTTTCGAACACATTCTTGAAGTCTTTCGGTGAAGGATCCCATGACTCTGCGTAGCATATCCAACGGAATGTTGTTGATCTCCTGTTGGATTCGCTCCTTCAGTTCGTCCTTTGTTGTGGGTGGGTTTGATTCAAAAACCTTTAGCTTTAAATAACCCCACAGAAAAAAGTCAGGAGTCGCTAAGTCTGGTGAACAGGCAGGCCAAGGCATATCGCCATTCCTGCTAATTAAGCGACCAGGAAACGCCAATTTCAGCAAGTCCATCGAAATGTTAGCAATGTGGCTAGTAGCACCATCTTGCTGGAATAATGACCGATCATTCACATGTTCATCGAGAGCAGGAAATGCAAAGTTCACCAACATCTCAGCATACCGTTCAGAGTTCACTGTTACAGTGTTACCGTATTCACTTTCGAAAAAGTACGGACCAACCACACCTAGAGTAGACATTGCCTTTTGTGAATGAAGAGGCTTTTCGTGAAGATTACGTGGGTTATTGTCACTCCAAAACCGAACGTTCTGTTTATTGACATATTCACAAAGATGGAAGTGTGCCTCATCACTCATCCATAAATTATGGATCAGCTGTCCATCTTGATCAATTAAATTTAACAACTGTTGACAAAAGCGTAGTCGGCTAACGTAGTGTTGAGGTTTGAGAGCTTGGACCACCTGTATCTTAAATGGATGAAAGTGGAGATCATTCTTCAGGATCCTTCTTGTGGTTCGGTCACTAAGACCGAGCTGTATGCTGTGACGCTTTGCAGATTTCCGTGGACTTCTTCTTACAGCCTCTCGCACCCGATTAACATTCTCGGGAGTACGAGCCGTCCTTACACTACCACCTCGTTTCTTGGTTACATTAGCAGTTTCTTCAAAATTTCTTACCCATTGGTTGATAGCGTTCGTTGAAGGTACAGGATCACGCGGTAACAAATTGAACTCCCCACGGAAAGCACGTTGAGCACCAACAGCATTATCAGCATTTTTGTAAAATGCTTTTACGGCGAAAGCACGCTGCTCATTCGTCCAACGCAACATGACGACTGAAAATACCGACCCTCTGGACGCTTAAGGTCGAGTCCCCCACTCCTCTCGAGCCGTCTGACTCTAATCTTCGCAATATCTTAATCATCCCGTTTCACTGCCGGACCCTTTATTTACAAATTGGGATTGTAGAAATCAAAGCAATCTATGGAAACTAAAGCAAAATTCGATACTACTTGTTTGATAACTTTGACAGTTCATAAAGTGTTATTACAATTTGTCTCAAAGTTGCTTCGGACAAAGTTGTATTTAAAATGAATAACAACGATTATACAAATGAGGAAAAATTGAATAAAATCATAATTTATGGTGAATGTAGAAAAAGCGGGCGTGATGATTTCCGTCTTTACGGATAGCGGTATCCTGACAGATATATGCCAAGCGCTATGCATTTTACATGTCTAACTTCAAATTTGGAGACGTGTGGTGCCTTTTCAAAGGAAAAAAAACAGTTTTTAAATGAAAGACTGCTACTGATGAAGATCACAGTGTTGGTGTTTTGGGAAGTGTGCTTAATAATCCGCTTATTTAAATTCGAAAAATTGAAGCAGAATGCGATATCTCTCGTTCTTCTATTCAACGAATCCTAAAATCCGCCAAATTCAGGCCTTTTAAAATTCACCTGCATCAAGGATTAGAACCAGGAGATTATGACAGATACTTAGCGTTTCTTGCATGGCTAGCGACTGCCCGTGAAGACGACATTATTAGCTAAATATTATGGACAGATGAGAGACGCTTTCGTAATAATGGAACCGTAAATCGACACAATTGCCATTATTGGTGCGTAGAAAATCCTCATTGGATGAGATAGACCAATTTTCAGAGAATTTGGGGAATTAATCTACGATGCGGGATGATCGATGGGTATATTATTGGATCAAAGATTTATGAAGGAACCTTAACTGGTGAGGCATATTTAGAATTCCTTCAGGGCGAATTTCCAGGTTTTCTTGAAAATTTTCCGCTGAATATATGTACCAACAAGTATTTTCAGCATGATGGGACACCCGCTCACAATTTTAGAATTGTAAACGATTATGTTGATCAGATTTTCCCTAATAAGTGGATAGGTACACATGGACTAATAAAATGACCTGCAAGATCACCCGATCTAATGCCACTAGAGCCACTAATGCCGTTGGATTATTTTCTATGGAGATTTTTTTGCATCGAGCCGAATGTTGCATTGAAGCAAATGGACATTTTGAACATTTTCTTAAGAATATTTTCTGGCGCTCACGGTTCAAGTTTGATGCTCACTAAGAGATTCATAAATACCGTTCTTGCATAAATAAAATTAACAAGTATAATGTTTTTTTGTGATTTTAATTATCATTATTTTTCTGTTATTTGACTTTCAATAAAATTTTTGGAAACCACTCTCGTCTAAATGGGTATTCTTTCTAACAGAGATCTTAAAAATGCATTTTTGGAAAGTGTATTTTTGTTACTTTAAATTGAAACACAAATTAATGAACATGCTTTTCATAATTTTCTACAATCCCAATTTTTGAATATTTAAAATGCAGTTTCACCTCTGTCTTGAAGTCATGTGATTTACTCACAACATTTTGATGTATGTCGTAAATTAAAATTTACTACTTAACCTACGAAGTCGTATATTTTGACAGTTTCATACATACAAATAAATAACAAATAATAGGTATTTATTGAAAACTATAGCAAATGTTGAAAATGTTGTCCTTCAAGATCAATGCACTTTAAAATCCTCCGTTCAAAATTTCTGATGATATTCTGCAACATTACTGGATTGTTATTAATTTCCATGTATTTCTGTTCGATTTTTTGTAGCATATCATTCAAATTCAATATAGGTGTTCGAAATATGTTATTTTTTAGATAAGGCCACAAAAAGAAGTCGCAAGGTGTTAAATCGCATGAACGTGCAGGCCAGGCAATTTCAGTATTTCGACTAATTATACGCTCATCAAAAAATTCTCTTAAATAATCCAAAGATTCTGCAGTACAGTGACAAGGTGCTCCGTCTTGTTGGAAATATGCATTTTGAAGTTCATCATCATGCAACTGATTGACAAATGGTTGTAAAATTTCCGTACGGTACCTTAGGGCAGTTAACGTTCCCTGAAAAAATATTGGTCCAATGATTCGCCTTTGGCTTATCGCTGCCCAAACACCAATTTTCTCTGGATGTAGCGATTCTTCATTAATTACATGTGGATTTTCACTACTTCAAATTCTTGTATTTTGTGAATTTAGGTATCCCGTTTTATAAAACCATGCTTCATCAGTAAAGATGACTCTTTGCGAAAGTTCTCCATTATTGTTCATATTTACAAACCAATTACAAAACTGTAGTCTACGTGGGTAATCAATTTCTAACAATTCTTGTACTGCTGTGACACGGTATGGATAAAGTTGCATATATTTTTTTAATAACTTGTGAGTTGTACCAACAGAAAGGTTTATTTGTCGACTCAAATGTCGACCAGATGTTTGTGGTTCATTTTCCATTATTTCTTCAACACGATTGACAACTTGAGGTGTACGTTTCTTAACTGCTCCGCTGTCTGATTTTCTTAAGAGACTACCAATTTCAGAAAAGAGTTTTAAAGTTCTATCCAAAGTATTCTTAAATTGTATATAATCTATATTATTGTTTCGGCCTTTACTTGATGAAATTCCATTATAACTATTAAGATAAAATAAAACAAATTTTATGAATTTCACTTTTTAATTATCACTGTACCAACCTGGGCTTCGTCAGACATATAACTGCTATTATGTTATATGTCTGATGAAGCCCAGGTTGGTGCGAAACGACAGTGATAATTAAAAAGTGAAATTCATAAAATTTGTTTTATTTTATCTTGATAGTGTATATAATCTATTACAAAATGTGGAAACTCAACTTGAAATTCTACCATGCAATCTTGAACTGAATAAACCCATAAACCATCAATTTTATTACCACTTCGAAAATAAGCCTGGAGTTAATAAAATTTTATGTTCTAAAGTGAAAGCCATTTTAAAACTGAGAAGCAATTTATTTAAACCAGAATCGGCGCACGATTATTTTATGCACTAACTGATATTTGTGATTGACATTATCAAATGTCATTTGCATTTACGTTTACGGAACAACAAACACATACTAATATATATGCGTCTTATTCTATCAAAATTTCAAAGTAACCTAGATTGACTTTTCAAATGAACACACGTTACTTCGTGGGAAAGAAACTTTTCAGTAGAATTCAAAATTTGAGGAAAATATATAGGGTGCTATTTAAAATAGAAAAGTTATGGTCGTTTCCGGTTAAACCGGAAGTGAAAGAATATGAATATTAGGTCCAATTTAAAGAACACTAGGTGTATATCAGATACCTCAAATTTCAAATTTTTATTTTATTAGATAACGGAGGTACCATTGTAACAACATAACTGAGACACCCGTATATAAAATAATAGCGTAATTAAAACTTAGTGGATTTTTTCGAAATAGAAACTATATTCTGTTAAATTAATATCGCAATTCGATCGTTATTTAATCTTGAAAATGTTACATATACATCCTATGACACACGTAACACCAATAGGTGCATAATTAAATGAGTTACATATCTCGGCTAATCCTGAACGGCTTCAAAGTCGCGAGGTATAAAAATTCACATAATCAATTCCCATAACGCCACATTAGCTGTGGAAAAGAGAGTGCAAGGAAGAAGACTCCCCCATCGCCCCCCCCCCCTCTTTTAGCCCGCTAAACAACGCTAGCGTTGATGCAACGGTAAAGATAGGGTGCTGTGATTGTTCAGAGGAACAATTGACGGATCGCATTCACTAACGCCAACTGTCGTGTAAACGTGTAAAGCGTGGAAACGGAAGCGGACAGAAGTCAATATTTCCGTTATTTAAGGCGAGATAAGGCCGATACGTCAGCGTACGTTTTGAATTTAGCTAAACTGAAAGACAACGACCGCTATTCAAAAGGAGGACAAACTAGGAGATATGTGTTCGTATATCAAGATCAGAGAATATTGTCGTTTCATAGTAACATTATTCATGAATATATACATATATAACTTACAAGAATTATCGACCGTACTATATTGATTAATAATAAATTAAAAACGTGCAAGCGGTCTGTCAATTAACACTCATTTATTTTCGATCTCTATACTTCGCAACGAGTTTGTTGCTTCTTCAAGAGATGCTACAAGATTAACGAATAGACATTCAATAAATTAATGTATACAGCAATAGCAAAATACTCACAGAATGTAGAGTTAAAAAATGGAAGTGATGTACATAGACATATTAAAATTGATTAAATTTAAATTTAAAACGTTAAGGCGACTATAGAAAAACATGTACGAGGGATGCCCAATAGTAAACTAACATATATATTTAAAGAAAATATTTAATACATTCTACAAAAAACTACCTACTTTTGTTTATTTCTCGACATATTCTCCATAAAGATTGAGACATTTATCCCAGCGTGACAGTAGTTTGAACATCCCTTCACAGTAGCGTTGCTTGTCAAGTCGATTGAATTAGTTCACAACACTGTTTTGCAATTACTGTTGATTCGCAAAACGTTTCCCCGCTAAAGATTTCTTCAGGGGTCCGGATAAATAAAAATCGGAGCGCGCCAAATCGGGACTATATGGCGGATGTTGGAGCACCTCCCACCTCCCGCTGTGTCAACCACTCCTTGGTTTGATTTGACGCGTGCGGTCTTGCGCCATCGTGCAAAAGTTTAACTCCTCGTAATCGTCCTGGCCTTTTCCTTTGCAATTTCTGGAGAGTTTCACAGTATCTGTCGCTGTTAATGGTTGTGTGCGGTTCAAGGAATTCACAGAGCAATAGGCCTTCACTATCCCAGAACACGGTGGCTATGGTTTTGCGGGCAGATGGTTGAGTTTTGAATTTGGATGTTTCTACATCATGGACTGTTGTTTCAACGCTGGGGTGAACTCATAAATCCAGGTTTCATCTCCGGTAATGATGCTTTCAATGAAAGTATCCCCTTCCTGTTGGTATCGGTATTCGACACCCAGCGAGACGAAACTTTGTGAAAGTTTAGGTCGCATATGATTTCATGGACACAACTCTTAGGAACGCCAGTCAATTCCGCAATTTCACGAACTTTAATGTGACGATCTTCCCTAATCAAACCTTCAACAATTGAGCAGTTTTCATCCGTGTGTGAGGTCCTTGGCCTGCCTCTGTTCTTCTCCGGATCATCAAACAAGTCCGTTCGTCCATCTTTAATTTTTTTGCACTGAACGCTGACTTCTTTTCGGCTTAACACCTTCGGGCCATAAACGCCCTCTAATCTGCGATGAATTTCGCTCTGGTTAACCCCTTCGGCTTGCAAAAATCGTGTAACCGCACGCACTTCACACTTGGAATACTCTGCGATTACACACGCCACGTTTGTTTACTTCCCGTACGCTACTAAATCGAGTCATACACACAACAACCAGGCGCGGCTCGTGATGACGTATTTGGGAGTGCAAATACAATGATGCGTTTGCCTCGTGTGTTTTCGGTGTTTACTAAGAAAACGTTACAGTTAGTACACGAGAATACACGAAGCACTCGCATCATTGTACTTGCACTCCCAAATACGTCATCACGAGCCGCGCCTGACAACAACGCTCCAAACTCTACTACCACGTCTCAACCTGTCTGGACATGCATATGACGACAATATTTCGCTTGCGGTACTTGTTTCACAGCCACCTGTACTTTTAAAATCGGACATCCCTCGTATATGTAAAATTAAAATATAAAAAAAACTAAAGTCACAAGAATATCAAAACAAAAAACAATACACTATAAATTTAACAATACGAGGACCAATAAACAAAAATGTTCAGATGGTCAACTAACCGCCAAACTGAGTGTATTGAAATAAATTATACTTAGCCCGTTAGTATCAAACCTATGATTAACGTTATTTGTGTCTCTGTTAATGTGGACCATTTCTAAAAAGGTTCTTTTTTATGATTATTTTCAACGTCTAAGATCTTAACGTAGATAAAATTAAATGTATGGTCAAGATTAAATGCATGGTCCACTAGTCCACAAGATCTCATTCCAATACGGACATCATTTATGCTGTGTGATGCGCTGTTTTAGCCATTGCGATGTCTGACCTATATAAATGCCACAATAATCGAATATGGTATCCTGTAGACAACATGGCTGTTTAAAAAGAAAGATGTTATGTCCTTGGTCTTACTATACAACTTCTTCAAAGTGTAGGTGCTGTATTTAACTATTTTAATGTTATTAAATTGTTTGAAGTGTGATAGAATTGCATGAGTAAGACCACCAATGTATGGGATTTTCTTATAAATCAGGAATATCAATATTAACTTTACATTCTGTGAGTATTTTGCTATTGCTGTAGACATGAATTTATTGAATGCCTTATTCATTAATCTTGTAGCATCTCCTGAAGAAGCAACAAACTCGTTGCGAAATATAGAGATCGAAAATAAATGTTTTAATTGTCAGACTGCTTGCCCGTTATAAATTTATTATTAACCTGATTTTTGTAATAGTTATTAAAGCGTTGTTTATTACAAAAGTATTTTTAATAATATAAAATATTATTAAATATCTGATGCGAGGAACACAAAGACAAGTTCAATATTAATATGTTTTTGTGAACGTGTCCAAACATATCCCTCCCCAGAGACGCACATATGTATTTCATCTTTCTACAGATTCATCAGTACGTCCCTGCTGGAGAAAGAATATCTTCAGACACATTCACAAAAAAAAGAGCGACTTCGCTATTATTAAGACCGAGCGTAGAAGTACATACAGCGCTACATATTGTCAGACTGTCGAAGTACTCTCGCTTTGTCCACATAACTAATGCAGAACTAACGAGGTTTTTCCAGAGATGGCACTGCCTTGTCTCTAGAAAATTTATTTTGTTTGTGTCTTCACTCATCCTTACGGAATAACCACATACGTAATGTAACAGAATAAATGCATTCTGTATTCTCTAAAAATGTTATAAAATATACATAAAATGCAACTAATTATCATAACCTAAAATCTATTTTATTTGTGACTTATGTGTACTTCAAAGTAAATAATTCTATAGATTGTTTTTACACTTCATGGTTATCGCAATCCAAAGACTTTTTGATCAAACTTTAGATGAAAAAGGTTGAAATTAATGTTTTTTTTCTAGATATATGATTTTAATTAACAATTTCTCTAAAATCCAAGCAGCCAAGAATTGGATAAAAGAGAAGTCAATACAGCATTTGCTTACAGTAAAATATATGTAAATAGAGCAATAAATATTTAAAACCTGGGTATTTTGGAAGAATAAACTATTTTTTATTTTATTTTTTAAGTCAGATACGAAAATTTTTTCGCTTGCTTTCACTTTATTTTCACATTTTATTTTTACGTTTCGCTCAAGTTCTGTACACAGCATCAGGTCTTTTATTTATTTATGCTTTTATAATTTTATTTTAATTTTTTATTTTAAGATAACAATGGAATGATTTTGCAGTCATCAGTGATGATGCTAGTATCAAAAATGGAGGCACCGCGTACTCTACCATAGTCAAGGGTTTAAAGCTTGTTATGCCAAGAACCTGTCAGGGCAATTGCACACCTTCACACCCCTATTTTAGAGGTATAATTTGGTTTTAACCTTTTTTTTTTCTATCGATTTCTTTCCTTTCTATACTCACCTTATTTTTTTCGTTTTTAATCATGGTTTTCGTGGCATTTTTTTCCAAAATTTAATAGACTAATTTGCATTTCTATTAACACTTTTTTAATTATACATAGTCAGTTAATAAGCTCTGTTACGGACTTAGAATACCTACTGAGATCTAAGTGGGTAAATTTAAGGTTATGTTATATTATTTGATAAATTGTGAAGTATTTGAAAACAAGCCTTCCGTGTTAAAAAAAAAATAAAATAATTATCGAGTTTAACTTGAAAGAAGAAGAGAATAATCGGTAAATCGCTTTACGTAAGTAATCTGTTGTTGAACATAAGTTATGAGACCTCTACCAGCTATTTACCCCAAACAATTTTTGCGAGCAAATTTCAAAATTGTCAGTAGACTAAAAGTGTTGATTTTGCTCATGCAGACAATCACATATTATTTGATTGTTTTGTAATTTTTTAAATTAACCATATTGTAGTGGTTTAAAATTATAACATGCTGTATATATTTGAAAAATTAATATTGTAATGTGTCTTCAAAAACTTTCCTCATTAGAGACGACCATGCCTTTTTATAATGGTTGGTGAGAGTGCACGTAATCTGTCACAAACGTATAATTTTGATTGAGTATGACCGTCTCTAATGAGGAAAGTTTTTTAAGGAACGTTACTAAAGCAGATGTTGGAAATGTTGACCATTGTTTTGAAGACAAATTTAAACTATTTCAAACCCATATATTAGGATTTCTTGGGTTATGTCAGCACGAGAATTCACAATAGCAATACGTCTTCGATTGTGTGATTGTCTGGTCTTGAAAATGGTGTTCGTCAAATCTGGAGATCTTGGAGGAAAATTAATAATTTTTGTATCGAAAAATCCTTGCAAAAAAGCTACTGCTTCTCGAGATTTGCGCGCTGGTGGTTTATCTTGCTGGATATATCATTCCGTTAGTTCATCATCATGAATTTTATTAATAAACGACTCGAATAATTTATTTCAATATCTTAGCAGTTATGGTTTTATTAAAAAATATAGGTCAATAATTCGTCTTCTTGAAACTGCTGATCAGACGCCTATTTTTCGTGGATGCAGGGCTATTTCCACAAATTCAGTTTTTCTGCAGACCAAATTCCGATATTTTGCTTTTTAAAATATCCTGAAAGATGGAACCAAGCCTCGTCCGAAAAGAAGCATTTGTCGAGAATGTCATTATTATTATGTTCTCATAACAAAATCTATATGTTTGAGTTCCGAAACTGCTTGAATTTTATATGGAAACAACTTTAAGTCCTTTTTTAAAATACTAAGTATGACATGTTCCTACTGACAAATGAACTTATTTTTAATAAAAGACAAAATTTTTCAATTAAAGATTTCGTATGATTTGCTTTGCAATTTGTAGACAGCAATGTTTACATTCACAATTGAGTCCCAACGTAGACCATATTTTTCAATTAAAAAAAATTTCGTATGATTTGCTTTGTAATTTGTAGACAGCAATGTTTGCATCCCCACTTACTTTGCAATTACATAAATTCTAATTTGATATTTGTAAATATTTCATATAAAAGCCGAAAAACTCCAATAATTTATCAATTGTTATATTTAATAAACGGCTAAGAAATTATCTAAACACTCATATAGCTATGGAGTAATAATTAGCATTTCCAACATTCAAATCTGACATCTGCTCTCAAAATACTGACATCTGCTTTCAATAAATCACATCTACTTTCAAAATAGGCATCTGCTTTCTAATCTGACGTTTGCTTTCATAACTGACACCTGCTTTCAAATCAGACATCTGCTTTCACTAACTGACATCTGCTATCAAAACTGATATGAGCTTTCAAAACTGACTTCTGCTTTCAACTTGACATCTACATTCAATAACTGACATCTGATTCATTAACACTATTACTTTATAATGCATTTCTAAATAGCTTGAACCTGGGTCTATTGTGGCTTAGTGGTAAAAGCGACAGCCCGGCAAGCTGTAGACTTGGGTTCGAGTCCCAACGTAGACCATATTTTTCAATTAAAAAAATTTCGTATGATTTGCTTTGTAATTTGTAGACAGCAATGTTTACATCCCCACTTACTCTGCAATTACATACATTCTAATTTGATATTTGTAAATATTTCATATAAAAGCCGAAAAACTCCAATAATTTATCAATTGTTATATTTAATAAACGGCTAAGAAATTATCTAAACACTCATATAGCTATGGAGTAATAATTAGCATTTCCAACATTCAAATCTGACATCTGCTCTCAAAATACTGACATCTGCTTTCAATAACTCACATCTACTTTCAAAATAGGCATCTGCTTTCTAATCTGACGTTTGCTTTCATAACTGACACCTGCTTTCAAATCAGACATCTGCTTTCATTAACTGACATTTGCTTTCACTAACTGACATCTGCTATCAAAACTGACATGAGCTTTCAAAACTGACTTCTGCTTTCAACTTGACATCTACATTCAATAACTGACATCTGATTCATTAACACTGTTACTTTATAATGCATTTCTAAATAGCTTGAACCTGGGTCTATTGTGGCTTAGTGGTCAAAGCTACAGCCCGGCAAGCTGTAGACTTGGGTTCGAGTCCCAACGTAGACCATAATTTTCAATTAAAAAAATTTCGTATGATTTGCTTTGTAATTTGTAGACAGCAATGTTTACATCCCCACTTACTCTGCAATTACATACATTCTAATTTGATATATGTAAATATTTCATATAAAAGCCGAAAAACTCCAATAATTTATCAATTGTTATATATATATATATATCTATATATATATATATATGATGTCATTGATGTCAAACCTTGAATTATGTGCATTATACATATATATATATATGTATATATATATATATGATGCACATAATTCAAAGTTTGACATCAATTAGTTAAAATTAAATTTAACCTTCACTTTATAAAATTAAGAACGTAAATAAATCCTATTGTCAAGAACAACAGCATTGGAGCTTACTTCTACGCATGCGCGATAGCATTTCTTACCACGTAAGCTTCAATGTGAGAAGTACTGTCTCGTAGCGCCATCTATATTTAAATAATAGTACTGCTACTATTGATATTATATTATTAGACCCCTAACTTTCTTTCTACAGGTCAGATCGAGGATTTCAATAGCTTTAAATTTTCTCTGTTTTTAGTCTATAACGAACACACACACCTTATATATATATATATATATATATATATATATATATATATATATATATATATATATATAGATATCCTATTTAACAGAACTTATTATCTGTCTATGTATTTATTATGACATTTTCAATTTGTATTATTTATTTTTGTTTGAATTTTTGTTGTTTCTTGAAGTATTTTTTAATTTTTCCTTACTGAAATTATGACAACCTATAGCTACGTTTACTTGAATGATATTAAACGGTATTTTTCCATTGTTATCTTAGTGACATATTATAAATAATCCATTTATGCAACGAAGAATAATAACAATACCAAGCATTTTCGTAAATATTTGTCGCATCTTGTGACATTTTGTTTTGCAAGACTAACCAATTGTTGAAATCTTAGTTAATTTGCATTATTTTTGAACTGGCATAAACTGCTCCACAAAAGTTAAAGATGGAAGTGAAAGAAATAAAGGTAAGGTTAATTATGATGTATACATCCATTACGAGGTATAATGCTCGCTTAATGTTTTTTTAATTATTTTTTTTTAAATATTTCCAATTTTCCAAACATTTTTTTGTTTTTAAAGATATGTCATTTATCACCCTTTTTGAAATTATCGACATCTTCATTGGTCGAAGTAAATCATAGTTTCATAACGAAATAGGTTATTTTTTGATCTCCCGAATATCCATCAATGGATTAGGCTAGATCTTTGAAGATCGATGCTCTTCATAAAATAACGCTGTGTCAAGGGGAGATTTTTTTTGCATGTTATTATTTATATTTCGTAATATTGTGCAATTTTATGTATTATTGTAACCGATTAAAAATTATAAATTTAAAGACTTAAATGGTCAAGAGCTAGACAGATAATTAAAAAGTTTTGGGTTCGATTCCCATCACCGGTATTTTTATTGAGAATGCTATTGTTATTAAATCTGAACTGGTGAGATCTCGAGTGGCCGTAGAGATTGATCACTCACGAAGATTGACAGCAACTGAGTGTTGCTAAATATTCTCAAATCATTTTTTTTTGTTTTGGTACTCTTCCATCTATTCAGAACTTACAGTAATATCGAATAAGAGACCTGTCCTGTTAATTCAAGATTGATGGTCGTGCTGATGATTCTCCTCGATAGACACATATCTGTAGATGGAATAAGCTTTGTAAGAATAGATCGGACGGTAGTTGGCGCGAAAATAAGAGACTTTGCCTTCTTTTTCAATTATTTTAATAACTTTTTAGGTTTAATTTTCAATAATTTTTATTTGTTTTTTAATGTGCCCAATTGCCCTAGTCCAGAAATTTAAAAAAAAGCCATCTTGTGGTGTTGAAAACCGAGGGATTTCAATAAGACTTTTTTTATGTTGTTTCATATTCTTTTTTTTTCGTTTTTCAATTATTTTTGTCTGGTCCAGATAAGAAAACTCATTTTAAGGTATCTAAAAACGAGATTTTGTAAGGTTTTTAAGGATCTTTTGCGTTAATGTTGCTTGATTTTGGGTGATTTTCAACCATTTTTCGCGTTTTCTATGATTTTGCATGCGCCAATTGGTTTGGTTCAGAAATAAAAACCCATTTTGGGGCGTCTAAAAACAAAGGATTTTGCAGCTTTTTTTTGGTGCTTTTAAGGTAATTAGACTTAATTTTGGGTGATTTTCAACTATTCTACTATTCATGTCGAGCGTCCATTATTTTGAAGAAAGTTCCATAGTTTAGAAGTGTCAGTTATGATAGAATTCTATATATCCGCAGGGTAATTATTGATAATTGTCTTGAATCTGGTTCTTAACTAAACTATTAAGGCATTTGAATTCGTTGTGAGCAGTTAAACTTTTCTTTTACTCCATCTTCTGTGATAATATTTGTTTAAATTTATATTAGCTATGATTTCAGAGCTAAACCTAAGTGGATTTTGTGTTCCATCAATAATGGTGTTACTGGTGGCGTTCGATTTTATAAACAAAATGCGTCAGACTCACTACCGTAGTGACCTTCCGACATTCATTTGTATTAGCAAATGCAACCGATCGTTTTAGCGTGAAGATATAATGTCTTATACAAGGTGTCCCGTATCGTTATATTCAAATTTTAGGAGTGTAAGACTTCATTTCAAGTAACAAAAACGCAAAACTTGTATATCCATTTTTATTTGTTTCAAAGTTATAGATCTATGAATGTAATTGTCAGATCATGAAAAAAAAAAGTAATCCTGAAGTCAATACAAACTGATTTTATTTAAAAAAGTTATACGATTCAATAATAGGCCTGTGATTGTTAACGTCGCATAATGAAATGTTATCCTAAAATAAATAAACACGTGTCGTAGTGCATACAGTAATTTCTTGGAGATCTACAAAAAAGAGTACTGGAAATTGATTTATGATAAACAAGGTTCTTACTTATTTCGTAAGTGCTGAATCATGAATATCATACAATAAACAAATGTTCAGATGACTGTTAACGTTGCATTTTTTAATAAAGGATTACATTACGTTTCAGTTCATACAACAGCTTATTAGTGAGTGGACACGTTTTCTTTATTCAAAATGCCTTACCGATTTTCTTCTCAAGAGTATGCGGACATGCATTTTGTGTATGGCTACTGTAACGGCAATGCACGTCAAGCAGTTATTGAATACCGACATCGGTTTCCCGATAGGCGCATTCCTCATTACAGAACGTTTCTGGAAGTACACAGACAATTTCAGAAATGCGGATTGCGTGATTATCTTTTTGACCGAGGAATAAATTTGCCAGCAGACTTAGAGGCAGAAGCAGTAGCTATTGTTACAAGGGATCCAACTCTCAGTGTACGTCAAATCGCTAGACAACTAAGAATGCCACGAACGACAGTTTGGCGAATTTTAAAACGTGAGGGCTTATATACATATCACTATCGCAGAGGACACGGTTTACTTGAGGCAGACCACTATGCTCGTCTAGTTTATTCTACCTGGATATTAAGACAGTCACGGCTTCATTTTAATTTCTGCAGAACAGTCCTGTCTACGTTTACGAGAAGTGGTGTTACAAATCTGAGAAACCTGCACAGGTGGTCATCAGAAAATCCCAAAGCTATACGCCCATCTAAATTTTAACATGAATTTTCTATTAACGTTTGGGCGGCCCTAATCGATGACTTGTTGATTGGTCCTGTCGTTCTTCCTGGGAGGTTAAATGCGGACAATTATCTTCAATTTCTTATTGACAAACTGCCAGGTCTTTTAGAGGATGTCCCACTGAATGTTCGACGAGACATGTGGTTTCACATGGATGGAGCACCATCACATTTCAGAATTGCTGTCCGAAATTGGGTTAACGTCAATTATCTAAGATGGATTGGTCGAGGTGGTCCTGTTGCATGGCCACCCAGATCACCCGATCTTAATCCCCTTGACTTTTATTTATGGGGGTACATGAAAAATTTAGTCTACGCGCAAGTTTCGTACACAAGAAAAGAGTTGTTGGTTCGTAGTCACCTGGCTGCCGAGCAAATCCGACAAAACAAGTATGAAATTCGGATAAGTACTTCTTCTGTTGACTTACGGGCACAAGCCTGTATTCAATAAGGAGGTGGACATTTCAAAAATATTATTAATTGAACTTTTTTAAATAAAATAAGTTTTTATTGGCTTTGGAATTACATTTTTTTTAATACAAAGGTATTTTTAATAATATAAAATATTATTAAAAATCTGGTGTGAAGAACACAAATACAGGTTCACTATTAATTTTTGTGAACGTGTCCGAACATATCCCTCCCCATAGACGTAGATACGTATTTCGCCTTTCGACAGGTTCATCGGTACGCCCCTGCTGGAGAAAGGATTTCTTCAGAAACATTCACAAAAAAGAACCACATCGCCACATCACAGAAATTATCCAGACCGTGTGTTCTTCACACCAGATTTTTAATAATATTTTATATTATTAAAAATACCTTTGTATTATACAAAACTGGTGGGGTTTACCTACTCATGTATGTTTCAATTATTCTGATACATTTTTTTTCATGATTTGACAATCACATTCATAGATCTGTAACTTTGAAACAAATAAAAATGGATATACAAGTTTTGCGTTTTTGTTACTTGAAATGAAGTCTACTTTACACTCCTAAAATTTGAACCTAACGATACGGGACACCTTCTATAATCATTTTATTTATATTTTGTAAGATGTATTGAAGACAATATGCCTGCATTATGCTTCACAAATTTCCTTTACTCAAGTCATAGAAAAACTTTGCTTAATTCTTATCTACGTCCTTCTCTTGGTAAAATGCCACTGTTTCTAACTTTCGTGGAGGTGTTTATTTCTTTCAATTAAACTTCGTATTTATTCGATTTTATTTTTGGTTACAGCACGCAGTATATCGGATGATTTTAGTAGCAGTGATAATAAGAGGAATGAAGAATATTCTCAACCCCACGCGTCGTCTAAAGAGAAACAGAACAGGGAGAGGGAAGATAGAGATGAAGGTAGAAGATACATTATTTAATTCATTTCAAATACAACCTTCGTTTCAGCAAATAATTTCTGACCGATCAGAATTAAAAATCGTCTTTGAATGAAAGAATTACTAACACTCAACTATTTGCTGAAATAAAGCTAGTGTATAGTCATTCAGGATAGTTGATTTTTTTTTGAAGTTGCAACAAAGAGTACTATGATAAAATATAATGGTCCTAAGTTAGAATATTGCGGCACCCTTCATATAATCGTTATTTGATAAAATGAATATTTACAAAGTCTGTTTCGGTTTCTTGTTTTAGAAGTGATCAAGGTATACGACGGAAACAACACGTATCGCAGGGGCATTTTCCAGACAATAGTGGTACCTCGACAGGCATCTTTGGAACAAGTACTCGCCCAGGCTCTGAAAGCATTCCGTATTACATCCTGCCCAGATTTGTTTCACCTTACCGATCTCTATTCCCAAAATGAAACCAGATTGCAAGATCCAACACCCGTGCTAAATTTAAATCGCAAAGAAGGCAAACGACCAGCAGTGTTTTTAAGGTTCAAGTAAGTAATTAACAGGAAGAAATTAACATCAAAATCATGCTATTTGTGTCTATAAAAATGTACAATTTAGAACTGGGATTCGTTCAAGTATTACTTGGTATGAATGCTTAATTTGTCTGATATTCACCTAATGTACGAGGGAAAGTCAGTAATTAGGTCACAATAAGGCATTATAAAAATAATTAGAGAAATAGTTAGCCAAAAACAAGTTTTATTTTTCAACAAAGCCTCCATCTACATTAATACACTTATCCCATCGCTTTATCAATGCCCCAATGCCTGCTGCATAAAAGTGTTTGAGCTGGCGTCTGAACCACGTGCGTACCTCTTGTTGAACATCGTTGTCACCCTCGAAATGTTTGCCGCCAAGATGCTTTTTGAGTGGACCGAACAGATGATAGTCGCTTGGGACCGGGTCGGGACTGTAAGCCGGATGTTCAAGAAGTTCCCACCCTAATTGCGCAATTCTCGCCTGGGTCAAGTGGGCCGAGTGGGCCTTTCATTATCGTGATGCAGCAATATTCCTCTCGTCAGTAGGACTGGACGTTTTCGTCGAATTGCATCCCGAAGCAACGACAAAACTGCAGTATTATTCAGCTGTCACGTTCTCTTTTTTGTTCTGGAAATGGGCTAGGAGCACTCCCTGAGAATCCCAGAACACGGTAAGCATAACCTTACCAGCTGAGGGCACAACCTTAAATTTCTTTGTTGACGGCGAAGAAGGATATTTCCATTGCATTGAAGCACGCTTTGTTTCGGGTTGGTAGTGGTGCACCCATGACTCATCACCAGTAACAATCCTGTTAAGCATGTTCTCCCCTTCCACTGTGTATCGAGAGAGGTGTTGCAAGGACAAGCCCATTCGAATTCTTCTGTGTTCCTTGGTCAGTTGTCTAGGTACCCACAGTGCGCAAACTTTTCGGAAATTCAAACGATCGTGCATCAGTTCGTAGGCTAAACCATGAGATCACCCTATTGTAGTTGCTATACAGTCTATTGTTACCCGCCTGTCAGTTCGAATCATCTCTCCCACCCGTCGAAGTGTTGCATCTGTCGAAATCTGAACGGGGCGGCCACTTCGCTGATCGTCAACAACTTTTGAGCGTCCTTGAGAGAATTTCTCGACCCAGTTATATACAGCTTTACGCGACAAACACTTTTCACCGTAAACAGGAGACATTTCCTTATGAATATCTTTTGCAGAAAGTCCTTTTGCCCAGAAAAAACGCACAATAGCACGTTGTTCTTCCACAGTTCAATCTTCGAGCACGGTCGCCATTTTAACACTGCCTGTGTTCGCGCACACCAACTGTCACTTGAGAATTATAAAGCTGGATTGTGGTGACACCTATTGACAAATAGGGAAACAACTCACTCCTATTTTCAGCTTTCCTACAGCAGTTTGTGGCTTATTTAATGACTTTCCCTCGTATTTTGCTTTGTTGGAATGTGGTTGAATGTTAACAATTTACAATTCGTTTAAGGAATTCTAATGAGTTCTAACAAGCGCGGAATACAGTAATACCCCGCTTTACGCGAGCGATACGTTCCGCATAAAATCGCGTTAAGTGAAATTCGCGTATATCGGGGTTTACGATTAAACATAGTCAAAAGTTAATACAAAAAAATACAAATCATTTGAATCAATCACTTTAATTCTAAGAACACTTTATGCAGTATTACATGTTTTTTTTACGTAAAAATACATCTATTGTCTTTTGGGTAGCGTTTCTTTTACGTTCTTGTAAAATACGTTCATAACACCCAACGCTGTTTTTAATTGTTTGTCATACGGTCAAAACACGGTCATCATCACTGTCTATGCTCTGCAATATGTCCAAACCTGAATCAATTTTTGAAAGAGTATTTTGTATTCCGCTTGAAGATAAAACTCTCTCTTCTACTTGTTCTTCCTCATCGTTGATGGGATTATTCTGTAACTCGATCAGATCTTCATTGCTGAGAGGTTCGTCGTGCGTTGCTACAAGATTGCTACGAGATCTTCTACCGCGACATCTTTAAGTTCAGACCCCTCAATAATTGCAGCAATGTCTTCAAGCACTTGTCTCTGCATCTGGATAATTCTTCTAGGTGCTTCCACTACATCTGGCCGAAGATTACGCCACACCCCGTTCATACAACTTTTTTTTAACTTCGTTCCAAGCCAAGTCTATGTTGTGAATAGCCTTCATAATGTTATATGAGTTCCGCCACTCTCGCATAGACTCTGTTCCTTCCCCGTCAGTTTCATGAATTAGTTGGCCAAAAGTGCGGCGATGGTAATAAGCTTTGAAGTTTTCTATTGCTCCCTGGTCCATAGGTTGTAATATTGACGTAGTGTTTGGTGGAAGGAACTCCACGTACACTTGTAAGTCTCTTGGCGTATCAAGTGAGGTTGGATGTCCTGGGGCATTGTCGAAGAGTAATATAACTTTACGTTCAAGCCTATTTCTGTCATAGTAGGATTTGACTGACGGGCAAAAACTATTAGAATACCAATCTTGAAAAACTTCCCGTGTAACCCACGCTGTTCTGTTGGACCGCCACACGACTGGTAGGCTTGTCTTGTCTGTACCTCGCATTGCAGGGGGTGTTTCTGAATGGTACACCAGTATAGGTTTCAGTTTGAAATCACCAGTGGCATTACCACCCAGCAGAAGTGTTAGTCGATCTTTCGCAGCTTTAAAACCGCTGGCTTGACGTTTCTCTTTAGAAATGAATGTTCGAGATGGCATTTTTTCCAGTAAAGCCCGGTCTCATCAACATTGAAGATGAGACAAGCAGGAATTTTTTGTCGTGCTACGAACTCTTGAAACTTGTCTGGAAACTCATCTGCAGCTTGAGTGTCCGCGCTGGCGGCCTCACCTGTTATGTGGATATTGTGAAGATTGGAACGCTGCTTGAACCGATGAAACCAGCCTCTGCTGGCAGCAAAAGTCGGAGTGGAACTCCCTTCACCTTCTTCTATCTTTAGCATCTCATACAAAGAGTTTCCTTTTGTGCATATGAGATCTTGATTCAGTGGTGTGTTCTTCTTATTTAAATCTTCGATCCAGACTGCCAGCAACTTCTCCATTCTTTCTAGGATAGAGAATCTCGAACGAGAAAGTTTTGTTGCACTTATAGGCGTTGAACTTTCGCTGGAAAGTTTAATTTTTGCCCGATTTTTAAAAATCGTTCTCACAGTCGATTCTGAGAGTCCAAAATCTCTGCCAACAATTGTTGCTTTGCCTCCATTTTCCTTTCTTCTTAGCACCCTTCATCTTCAATTCCAAAGTTACGCTTTTACGCTCTTTTTTCTTCATAGGCGGCATTTTTAACGTAGCGTTAAATTATGTATGTATCTCCACCAAACGTTAAAACACGACTGCCAGCCGAGATAAACATATGGAACAAACGAAAGAAACGAGGTAAACATATGGAACAAACGAAACAAACGAGGGAACCCCCATAGAACAAAGTCGTAGGATGGGGAATCCTCAATTCTTCCTGTGAAAGCGGGCATTCCCGTGACCAAAGAGAAGTCAATGACTACATTATGTACATACATACATATTCTTAAGTAAGCAATTCGCGTAATACGAGGCATTTTAACGCGAAATTTGAAATTCGCGTTAAAGCGAAACCGCGCATAACGGGGTGGCGTAAAGCGGGGTATTATTGTATATATTTTCATCATAAGGTTTATTTTTTGCAGAGATGGGGAAAATGACAGTGGTACCGTTCGAGCGTACCCTGGAAAATTACAAGTCACTCAGGCATACTGCACCCTGCCTGTTGACTCAAATACAACAGTCGCTGATTTAATAAGTATGGCTTTAAAAAGATTCAACTGTGCAAGTTATAACACCGAAGATTGCAGATGCAGCGAAGTTTTATTGGATGGAGGAGGTAAGATGCAGTTGATATTTAAATTCGGTAAGCCTTCATGGCCAGTTTCACCAATAACATAATCTCCTGGATTTCGTTACGTTTTCGTTTTACACTCAACGCTTTCCTCTTTGTATCGCTAGCTTTTTCAGGACCTATTATTAAACTGATTAATGTTGGTTGTGACAAGGAAAATGTAACGAAAGCCAGAGAATTGAAATATTTGGCTTAAAATTCCCAAAAAATTCTGCAGCTTTAACACGAAGTTTGGCAATGTTAAATTAACTTATAAGATAATAGATATTTATTGTGACAGTTACTGTGTCATGAAGGGAAATATTCCAGTGAATTCATTATTCCTGGTAAAACAGATTTTATTCCATTTCAGTGATTATAATTAGTATACAATGCTTGTAGACAGTTTAGCTAAAAATACAGTCAATGTTGGGTCAAATTATCAGCACTTGTTTAGTAGCTTTCCAACTCTATCAAATAAGAAAAGATAATATAATGAAACCAGTCTTAAAATGAAGTAAATTTATTGTACTACGAGGTGCATTCAAGTTCTAAGGCCTCCGTTTTTTTTTCTAACTAACTACTCACACGAAAACTATGAAACTGGTGTTACTTCTCGACGTAATCTCCCTGCAGACGTACACATTTTTCACAACGTCGACGCCATGATTCCATGGCCGCGGCGAAGGCTTCTTTAGGAGTCTGTTTCGACCACTGGAAAATCGATGAAGCAATAGCAGCACGGCTGGTGAATGTGCGGCCACGAACAGTGTCTTTCATTGTTGGAAACAGCCAAAAGTCACTAGGAGCCAGGTCAGGTGAGTAGGGAGCATGAGAAATCACTTCAAAGTTGTTTTCACGAAGAAACTGTTGCGTAACGTTAGCCCGATTTGCGGGTGCGATGTCTTGGTGAAACAGCACACGCGCAGCCTTTCCCGGACGTTTTTGTTGCAATGCAGGAAGGAACTTGTTCTTCAAAACATTTTCGTAGTATGCACCTGTCACCGCAGTGCCCTTTGGAACACAATGGGTAACGATTACGCCCTCACTGTCCCAGAACATGGACACCATCATTTTTTCAGCACTGGCGGTTACCCGAATTTTTTTTGGTGGCTGTGAATCTGTGTGTTTCCATTGAGCTGACTGGCGCTTTGTTTCTGGATTGAAAAATGGCATCCACGTCTCATCCATTGTCACAATCGACGAAAAGAAAGTCCCATTCATGCCTTGGTTGCGCGTCAACATTGCTTGGCAACATGCCACACGAGCAGCCTTGTGGTCGTCCGTCAGCATTCGTGGCACCCACCTGGAGGACACTTTTCGCATTTTCAGGTCGTCATGCAGGATTGTGTGCACAGAACCCACGGAAATGCTAACACTGGAGGCGATCTGTTCAACTGTCATTCGGCGATCCCCCAAAACAAGTCTCTCCACTTTCTCGATCATGTCGTCAGACCGGCTTGTGCGAGCCCGAGGTTGTTTCGGTTTGTTGTCACACTATGTTCTGCCTTCATTAAACTGTCACACCCACGAATGCATTTCCGACACATCCATAACTCCATCACCACATGTCTCCTTCAACTGTCGAAGAATTTCCATTGGTGTCACACCACGCAAATTCAGAAAACGAATGATTGCACGCTGTTCAAGTAAGGAAAGCGTAGCCATTTTAAGTATCTAAAACAGTTCTCATTTTCGACGCTGCCGCTACAATTCCAACTGCCGTATAGTGCTGCCATCTCTGTGACGTATTGATAACAAACGCACGCTCATTTTAAAATAATGCATATGCTTCTATCTCTTTCCAGTCTGGAGAAAAAAAATCGGAGGCCTTAGAACTTGAATGCACCTCGTATTAATGTACATAAATAATTTTCCACATAACCTCTATTTAGTGGAATACATTTCCCCAAAGACTCAATCCATTTCTTCATTCTGTCCATGAAAAAACTGTCTTACTCTTGATCCAATTGTGAACAACAGCTCGAACTCTAGTGTTCCATAAAAAAATGTTGGCTTTTCAATACCTTCTTCAATTTTGGAAACGACCAGAATTCTGAAGGTCTCAAATCAGGACCATACGAAGGGTGCTAAACAACTGTGAATTTCAGGATCGTCGCTGTCTTCATCATTTCGTTGCGGAAATACGGTCTGGCGTTATCGTGGTGTAAGAAACAAATAATTATTCTGGCTTTACTCTAAGTATACGATTCCTTAGTGATCTTATTGAAGTGATATGAATGACTACGTTGGCACCGCGGATAATGGTGAGCGTGACTTTCTGCGCTGATGGAAATCTTTTGAATTTTCGTCCACGTGGAGAATCAAGACGACGATATTCTATCGGGGTCATAATGATATACTCAAGATTCCCAGTGGTGCTGTTTAAGAGAAAATCACTGGTTAAGAAGTTCTTGATAAAATTTTTTTTTTGTTCTTTCATGACATTTATCATACCGGTTGTATGGGTTCTGTACAGACACCAAACACTGTGGCAATTTTTCGTGCAAAAATCTGCCAAAATCCACAGCGTCAGCTAACAAATATTGCCCAATGAAATAAACATCGTACCCAGAACAAGTCTCTCGTATAAATATGGAATATTTAGGCATCCAGAGGCTTACAGAGGGGGCAAACACCATCTCTTAACTACAGCTGCGATGGTTATATGGACGGAAAGAGCAGAGTTGTCAAGTCGCACAAGAAAATAGGGTATTGTAAAATTATTATTAAGGATCCCTAGAAGCCAGGAAGACCATAACACAGGTCTAGCGTGGTCACCGTTGATCTTTAGTAATGCTTTGCAGTGTTTCATATGACGCGGTGTTTTTTTTTACTCATTTTTGCGAGATTGGGGCAAAAACATCGGTCCAAGTGTACCAAGAAGCTTTGGTGAGGACCCTGACAGACTCTTTTCATAAGGGGAAGAAATTGATATTTTTGCAGGATTTGGTACTTGTCCTTAAAGAAAAAATAACTCAAATATAGTTGCAAAACAATGTTTCTGAATTTTTTAAGGTGTTCCATTGGCCATGTGGTAGCCCTAACCTGAATCTTCTCGACTATCAATTATGGGATGTTTGCGATGGTATGCCTGGTATGAAACGTGATCCAAAATTGGAATCTCCGAAACGAAATATTCTTGAAGCTTTAACAAAAATATCCCTCTCAGCTGTGCGAAAATCGATGGACGAATGGCCCTGATGTTTGCAACTTTGTGCGGACGCAAGAGGCAACGCTTCGAATATATTATAATAATAATAATAATAATAATAATAGATATATTTGCCCAACAGATATACATCTAATTACAGGACAATATAAGAATTTGATAATACAGTTCGTGTGTTACATATAAAAAGCGTTCAAATAAGCTTTGCCTCTAGTAGGCCATTCCTTTAAAAACGTATGATCATTAATAATTTAAATTTGCATTAGTTGTCAATTAGACAGATGCATAGTTGACAAAAATTGCATTGTAATTTAAAATTGATTTAACATGGTTTTTACTATACAACACAAATCATTCATGCTAGAATCTTATTTTCGAAACGGACATAAGATTGACGGACAATGGCAGTATTCTCTTCAAGATTGTTTAGAAGAATTTAGAAATGAGTTCCCTAACGTAATCTTTGATTATGACAGTTTTCGGCACACAGTGACACATTCCGTTATGGTTTTCAGAGAAACAGGGAGTGTTAAACAGAAAGAAGGCGCAGGTCGGGCGAAAAAGCGTACAGAAGAGCTAGTTAATAATGTAAGAGAAATTATAAATAATGCACCAAGAACTTCCGTACGAGCATTATCACAACAAGTGGGTGTGTCAATTGGCATATGTCATACAATTTTGAAAAAGGACTTACATTTATTTCCATATCACATGACCTGTTATCAAGAAATCAAGGAAATCGACTATCCCAGAAGAATAACGTTTAGTCAGTGGTTCTTAAATAATTTTGATAATGACCTTCTTGACAAAACCTTTTTTTCTGATGAGTCATGGTTTTATCTGAATGGATATGTGAACTCACAAAATATGAGGATGTGGACTAATGAGAAACCACATAATTTTTTTGTTGAAACCGCACTTCATCCGCAGAAAATTGGTGTATGGTGTGCGATTAGTCGAAGGAGAATTATTGGCCCTATTTTTTTTAACGGAACCTTAACAGGAGAAAGGTATTGACAAGAAATTATTATGCCATTTATCGAACAGCTTGACGACGAAGAAATAACACAGGGTTACTTTCAACAAGACGGAGCTAGAGCACACAGCAGGTGAAACAATTAATATTCTGCAGCAATTTTTTCAAAATCGGTTGATAAGTTTAAACACTGAACATGAATTTTCACCAAGATCTTGTGACATTACCCCATGTGATTTCTTTTTATGGCCATTCTTAAAGAACTCAATTTATCAAGTACAGATACCTGATCTTGCAGGCCTTCAAATCAGAATTGCTGAAAGAATTAATGGAATTAACAATGCGATACTACAAAACACTTTTTCCTCCATTAGAAGATGTGAGAAATGTTTCGAACAAGGTGGTGGACACTTTGAACAATTTTTATAAAATTTTCCTGGTTTATAGGAAATTAACATATTTCTTTCACTTAAAAATGTTCGTTTTATTATTTTGACATTTGTCATTTCAATCAAATATCTCATCTCATAACCAACAAAATTCCTATTAAAATTAGTAACAAGCTAAGACATAATCATAATTTCCAAGGGCTACTTTGAGGTAAAATTTATTTGAATTCTTTGTACTTAAATAACAAGTGGTGTGAGGTGGTTGATACAATGCTATACGATAAAGCTATTGGGAGTGTGTATATTAGTTAATAGGATGGGTAGGGGGGTGGAAAATAGATCAATACTTTTGTTGGCTGTGAGAATTTCATTGCAAATGGTACACATTGAATAGATTGGGGATTTCCGCAAAGTATTAGTTTTAGGAGTTTGGCAGTATAATGCGGTGTACGTACGCGCGGAGCGCTGCGGTGTCGCGAAAGGCAGCTTACTTAGTAGTTTGGGGGCATCAATGTTATTGTGTAGTAAGTTGCAGAAGAATGTAATGCTGGTTAATTTGCGACGGTGTTCCAGTGAATCGAAATGAAGTAATTGTAGTAAAGTAGTATGATCGTATCCCTGCCGTGGGTATTCGCCATATTCTTTAAAATGTAGATATTTTATGCGTCGTTTGAAGGCTTACTTCCTGTATTTTTCCAATATATGTACTTTAGTTTTGCGCGATGCGTAATTCTTTTTTTATAGTCCATTAACTGACAGTATTTATAGCTAAACTGTGTAATATTTTACTTTTTCTGTTCTTAGCAAAAAAAAAACTTAAAAACGGAGGAATGTTTTTCTAAATTGAGTTTTTATATCTACAGTTACCGAACGAGTTTTATCTTGGAATGAAAGACCTTGGGAAATAATGAAACAGTTGGCCAAAGACAGTATAAGACAGATGGAATTGATGCGTTTTTATCTTCAGTTGAAACAAGATCCACATGGTCCGAATTTAGCTCTGTTTGTTGGCAATTTACCACCTAATTTATCAGAGCGAAATTACGAGAACATTTTAACGGATCTTCTTGGAAAAGGTATGTGCTAATCATTAAAAAAACTATTCCACGTATACTTAAAACGTGCCCTAATTCAATAGAAAATAAATTCTCCAAGATCGGCCCTATATATTACGAATACGGTTCTATGGTCATAACCTATGAAGATTCGGATAAGGCTGTGAGGGCTCTATATACGCTTAGGGAGTCAAAATTCGAAGACAAACATCTTCTGGGTAAATACAAACTATTAAATTTTGCCAATACGATTTTGATCTGTAACTTTTGTTATGCTTCCAGTTATGCTGCTACCTAATATAGAACCATCGATGGTACCACAAGGTGTGCAACCGCTTTTAGTATTCGTCAATGTGAAATCTGGTGGTTGTCAGGGTCTCGAGTTGATCTCCAGTTTTAGAAAATTGCTCAATCCTTATCAAGTGTTCGATTTGGACAACGGAGGTCCTCTGCCAGGGTTGTATGTCTTCAGAAACATACAAAATTACAAGATCTTAGTATGCGGCGGGGATGGTACTATCGGTTGGGTTCTTCAATGTTTGGATAACGTCGGTCAGGATTCTCAGTGTTCTTCACCGGCTTGTGCTATAGTCCCATTGGGAACAGGTGAGTGTGGATTTTTAAATTTTAGTCTATCGACGTGATTTGTTATTTTATTTACTAGGTAACGATTTGGCAAGGGTTTTGCGATGGGGACCAGGTTATACCGGTGGTGAAGATCCGCTGAATCTACTTCGGGACGTGATCGATGCAGAAGAAATACGCCTGGATCGTTGGACCGTGGTTTTTCATCCGGAGGACAAATCCGACGACAGTATAAAGCAGGTCAATTCCACCGGTAAGAAGAGGCAAAAACTGTCCAAAATGAAAGTGACCAATGAACAAATTAAAAAAACAGGTCAATCATATATGTATGTCGATGTTGTTTTGCTGTAACTAAAAATAAAACAATCATAGAGAAATGCCCAGAATAAAATTAGACCAAAAAAAGTACTGAGATTAAAATTTTGTATAAACTAACTTCTAATTGGAATAATGGTTATCCACCAATTTCAAAATTATGCTTAGTGATAACTTAGACAAGTTTCGAAACCAAACAAAATCTTTGAGAGCCCGAAACACACCCTAAAGAAGTATTACAACCTCGTCCTAAGCATGTTTTGCATTTTGATAGACTTGTATTTACATTGATACTGATAGTTTCCCCTACTACTAGAAGTGAATTTCATTTATAAATATGCAACTTTATAATCAAGATAGAAAGTTTTATTATAAAATAAATATCAAATAATAAAATAATGGTGAACACCATGTATATAAATTCCTAATCATAATTTAAAAAAAAATTAAAATCACACAAAACTTTGTGTTTTTAATATACAAAACGCTCTACAAAAGGTTTGCAATATAGCTCAACAGATTGTTGCATGCTGTGACAAGTTTAGTTTAAGTGACCTCTTCAAGCATACATTCTAGTTGGCAACTTGGTCCGTCTCTATGTTAGTTGCTTTGAAACTGGCAGTGTCAACAGCTGGCTATGCCATCATGGTCAATTTTTTATTTATTTAGCGTATGGCTGACATGGATTGAAAATAACAAGTGTTCATTTGAAAAGTCAATCTAGGTTACTTCGAAATTTTGATAGAATAAGACGCAAATATATTAGTATGTGTTTGTTGTTCCGTAAACGTAAATCCAAATGACATTTGATAATTTCAATCACAAATATCAGTTAGTGCATAAAATAATCGTGCGTCGATTCTGGTTTAAATAAATTGCTTCTCAGTTTTAAAATGGCTTTCACTTTAGAACATAAAATTTTTTTAGTCCAGGCTTATTTTCGAAGTGGTAATAAAACTGATGGTTTATTGGTTTATTCAGTTCAAGATTGCATGGTAGAATTTCAAGTTGACTTTCCATATTTTGTAATAGATTATATACAATTTAAGAATACTTTGGACAGAACTTTAAAACTTTTTTCTGAAACTGGTAGTCTCTTAAGACAATCAGGCAGCGGAGCAGTTAAGAAACGTACACCTCAAGTTGTCAATCGTGTTGAAGAAATAATGGAAAATGAACCACAAACATCTGTTCGACATTTGAGTCAACAAATAAACCTTTCTGTTGGTACAACTCACAAGTTATTAAAAAAAGATATGCAACTTTATCCATACCGTGTCACAGCAGTACAAAAATTGTTAGAAATTGATTACTCACGTAGACTACAGTTTTGTAATTGGTTTGTAAATATGAACAATAATGGAGAACTTTCGCAAACAGTCATCTTTACTGATGAAGCATGGTTTTATAAAACGGGATACCTAAATTCACAAAATACAAGAATTTGGAGTAGTGAAAATCCACATGTAATTAATGAAGAATCGCCACATCCAGAGAAAATTGGTGTTTGGGCGGCGATAAGCCAAAGGCGAATCATTGGACCAATATTTTTTCAGGGAACGTTAACTGCTCAAAGGTACCGTACGGAAATTTTACAACCATTTGTCAATCAGTTGCATGATGATGAACTTCAAAATGCATATTTCTAACAAGACGGAGCACCTTGTCACTGTACTGTAGAATCTTTGGATTATTTAAGAGAATTTTTTGATGAGCGTATAATTAGTCTAAATACTGAAATTGCCTGGCCTGCACGTTCATGCGATTTAACACCTTGCGACTTCTTTTTGTGGCCTTATCTAAAAAATTACATATTTCGAACACCTATATTGAATTTTAATGATATGCTACAGAGAATCGAACAGAAATGCATGGAAATTAATAACAATCCAGTAATGTTGCAGAATATCATCAGAAATTTTGAACGGAGGATTTTAAAGTGCATTTATCTTGAAGGACAACATTTTCAACATTTGTTATAGTTTTCAATAAATACCTATTATTTGTTATTTATTTGTACCTATGTATGAAACTGTCAAAATATACGACTTCGTAGGTTAAGTAGTGAATTTTAATTTACGACACTTCAAAATGTTCTCAGTAAATCACATGCTACTAGATTGACATTTCAAAAGAACACTTGTTATACAACTTCACAGGACAAAGTTAAATTGACTCATCTCACCTCTATAATAATAATATTTATTTCACCCAACAGATATCCAATTATAGTGTAAAAAATTATATAATAAAAAAATCAGTAACTGCAAACTGGTACACCGTGGAATGCCTACCCAGAGTTATTGAGACAGTTGGTTTTTCCTCTACAATAAGCCTCCGGCCCATCGCTCCAATATCTGTACCGAGTATTTATTAGCAATATTAGCGGGTTAAAGGTGCTGTAATATCCATTCTACAGCTTAGATCTCGCTTCGTGTAACTTTGCGTTATTTCCCTATGTAAAGACCAGGTTGAAAGCCAAGATGTTTTATAAAGATGACAATCTTCTTAGGGCGTGGGGTAACGAACGAGCGTCTTCAGCTTTCGGAGTAAATGTGGAAGAATTGATGTGATGATTAATTTCGAAGAATGTAGTGCATATAATGTCGTGGAAAGATCTTTGAAAGAAAATTAAGGGTGTATTGCAAACCTTTTGTAGTTTATTTTTGTATTACAGTATCATATTCATTATTTATTCTACAATTTTTTTTGGTCACTTCCGGCTCCATAAAAGATTGTATAATTCAAGAGAAACTTTTGTAATAATATTACTTCTTACACGCTCCGAATATAAAAAAGGCAAGTAATACATGAAGAGCGATTCTGTGGAGTTTGAAGAACATCAATCAATAAACTATCAAAATATTTTTGACTAGAATTTTTAAAAATATTTCCCAGACTATTTAGTATTTAGATTACACGTTCAATTTATATGTACAGCGCGGAAGATATCTAAAATCAGGTACCGTGCTATTGGTGTCAGGCGTGGAAGGGAATCTGCGAACCATACAAGATGTCCCACTTTATAAAATAAGAATAGAAAAAACAAAATTATGAAGTTTCGAAGTGAAGTAAATTTATTGTACTATCAATGTACCTAATTATTTTTCCACATAATCATTATTTAGTGCAACACATTCCTTTAAAAGCTGAATCAATTTCTTCATTCCGTCCATGAAGAAACTTTCTTGCTTACTATTGATCCAATTGCAAACAGTAGTCCGAACTTCAGCTTCAGATGAAAAATACTTCAACTTTGGGAACAACTGGCAATCTAAAGGTGCCAAAACGGGACTGTACCGTGAACTGTACCGCAAAACAGCCGTGAATTTCAGGCTCGTCACTGTGTTCACAGTTTCATTCTGTTGTTGGCGTGATGCAAGAAAAAAATCGTTCTTTCCGGCCTTACTCCATGGATACGTTATTTTAGTGACAGGAAAGGTATGGATGACTGCCTTTGCATTCCAGAAAATGGCAAGCCTGACTTTCTGCGCTTATGGAACATCCATACAATCGTTGCTTTCAGCGCCTATCAATATACCGGGTGTATTATGAAAAACCTTTCGTGCCGTAACTTTTTTATTTTTTATCCGAATGTAATAAATTATACGTCGAACTAAATCGTTTTAAAAACACTGTAACGTGATCCGCTTTGAATTTTTTTTACACTTTGTTTTTGACAGACAGCTGCAAACTGTGTTTTTTTAAATTGCACTATACTTTTTTTTTTCTTATTCAAATATATTACTTTTTCTGAATATGAAACTGTAAACAACGATATCCTTGTATGAAAAAAAATCGAGAAATTGAAGGTTTTTTTTTTTTAGTTCGATTTACTCTGGTTTTTCCGAACACAGAGATTTCTTAAATGCATTTTAAATACTCTATTTCATTTTATTACCATCAAATGTGTGTACCTTTTAAAATCACTTACATTCATACTATATAGCCCATAAAGGATTACAAACCAATGTTATCAGTGAGCGGTGGGTCAACAACAACATTTACAGTGTTTATTTTAAAAATTTAAAAATCAAGCAGTCATATTGAACGATAAAAGTGCATTCCAAATTTTCGAAGAGAGCTGTGACATCTGTCAGTCACACATTCATTATAACATTTTCAACGATTTATTTCTAAATTTTGTTATTGAAATGGATAATGGCGAATGTGTGGATGCGATTCAAGCATATTTTGAATGCGGAACAAATTCTGCAGCTGATTTGCGACTTTATGGAAATCGTTTTCCTGACAGACTGCGTCCAAGTGCCGATAAGTTTGGAAGGCTCGTGCGAAATTTACGAAATTTTGGATCATTCAAAAAACCGAAAATAAACGCACGTGTAATTCAAGATCAAAATTTAGCTGCTCAAAATTTGCTCTATGTGGAAGAAAGCCCTAATACGTCTACGCGAGAAATTGCTCACTACATGCAGGTATCACATTCTACAGTTCAGTACATTCTGAAGAAGCACAAGTTCTTTCCTTATAAACCACGGAAGGTGCATGCTCTCGGTGAAAACGACCCTCAACGAAGGGTTCAATTCTGCACGGTTTTCATGAATAAACTAAGGGAAGATCCAATTTTTTATCGTCGTGTGTTGTGGTCAGATGAATGCACTTTTGGGAAAAATGGTGTATTCAACAGAAATAATCATCGCCATTGGAGCACTGAAAATAACCATGTTGTGATGCAACACAATTTTCAAAATCGGTTCAGTGTAAATGTATGGTGTGGCATTTTAGGCGATAGAGTAGTAGGGCTTTTTTTGTGGAGGGTAATCTAAACCAAGAAAAATATAATAATTTGTTACGCAATGAATTAGGCGATTATTTAGATGAGTTGCCTCTTGCTGAGTTAAACAGGGTGGTGTTCCAACAGGACGGTGCCACACCCCATAATGCACGAATGAATACTGATTTTCTAAATAATTATTTTGGCGTCAGATGGATGGGCACTTACGGACCTATTCGATGGCCTGCTAGATCGCCAGATCTGAATCCACTGGATTTCTTTCTGTGGTCTTACATTCAAGATCATGTCTATTTGACTCCACCTGATACCAGAGATGATTTAGTAAGAAGGATAGTACAAGTATGTCATGAAATACCACCAAATCTTATATTAAACGCAGCAGTTGGAGTTAATAGAAGGTGTCAAATGTGTCTGGAACAAAATGGGGCCAATTTCGAACATTTGATTCATTAAAATATATGATAGCTTGATTTCTGTAAATTTCGTAGTTTTTTTTTAATAATAAAAAATTTGTCACTCAATTTAATGGAGGTATGTTCAGGAAATAAATGTTTATTAGAATAAGTTAAAAAAAAAATATGTATTACAATTAAAAAAAAAAATTTACTAGTGTCTGTCAAAAACGAAATGTCAAAAATTTTTTTTTTAAAAACAAGTTACAGTGCTTTAAAAACGATTTAGTTTGACATATCATTCATTAAAATCAGATCAAATATAAGGAAGCTACAGCCCCAAAGGTTTTCCATAATACACCCGGTATAAGGTCATTTATCATGAATTCGATTTCTGAGATTCACTATTACGGGACGTTGCTTGGCACTCATTTTAGAAATCGAATTCATGATAAATGACTTTATATATCAATCCGCGGTCGTAGTCATGATTTGGACCCAAGGAAAATTAATCAAAAAGTATTGGCGACTGCTTGAATAAAACGTAAAATTCTTTCAAACTTATTACATCTGCTCCAAAATAAATTCCCTCCGAAGCAATACACTTATTCCAGCGTCATTCTGAATATTTATAGGAGTCCTAAAAGTTGATTTCTGGTATAGTCTTTACAGCTCGTTTCGAATATTTCTGTTGAACCCTTGACCAAATAGTTTCGAACAAGCAATGAAGTGTGCCATGCTGAATTATCGTGCTGCAAAAACTACTACATCTTTCTATAATTTAGAACGTTCATAATTCTATAATTTCTATAATTCAGGACGCATGGCTTCGCGCAAACAACGCATAATACTCAAATAATATTCCTTGTTAACAGTTTTGTTGATTGAAAGAAATTTATAGTGCACTACATCACGTTAATCAAGAATTTCTGAACGACTTGATCGATTGTTTCAGGATCATAAGCATATATACACATCTCATCGCAGGATGTGTTTAATGATGGATAGTTAGAAATCATCTTTGTTCAGACCCTAATATGTCGTTCTTTTTTTAAAAAGTTGAGCGATACTGGAACCAATCGAGAATGAACATGTATGAGCTTAAAAGTTATTTCAAAATTGCTTGCATCGGTCCTAATGAAATCCCAGTATATTTTAAAGGTCTCTATTTGTCAACTGACGATTTTGCAGCATGAGATCTATTATTTCGTGTTTTTCATCGGTTGATGCTGAAGGTCGTTCATATCATTCTTCGCGTTCAACGTTTTCCCTGTTTTCTTTGGATATTTTGTATCGTTTAAATATTTTTGTGTTTGACATATCCTCGTCACCGAAATCTTTTAGTAAATAAAATTTTATCCAAATTCTGTGCTCAACAAAATCTACCTTACGAAAATCGTTGTAAATATTTGTTTGATCTCAGAAAAATAATGGGTTGTTTACACACTAACAAGAATAATTACAATAAAATTTTGTACAAATGTCAAAGTGTCACCAGAAAATATTGAATTCCATCGAGCTAACCCGCGCAGTTTAAATGAGTCAGTACCAATACTTTTTGGCACAGGCTCTGAACTTCCATAACTTCTTTATCATTACACAATTGTTTTCATCAATTTTTGACTCTATTTCTCGTGCAATACCCGTCCTTGGCCGTCTCTTATTTTTACCACCAACATTCTGTAGCTTACGATTCACATGTCTCAACTATCATATTTAATATACTTATGTTGATATAACTCTTTTATTTCCTGAATTGTTCTTTTTCTCCGGATTTTACTTCAGTTAGACATTTTTTGGATAGTTTTGGTTCGCAAGTCTTCAGTCTTGTTTCGTTTTTCTTTGTTAGAACTAAAGTTTTGCACAGTCAAGATTCTAAACTTGGCTCTTCTCGATATCGTTGTTGCTCAAGACACTTTAACTATCTTATCTTAACTTCAATCGAGTGAACCAGACTCAAGCAATCGTACTTAGTGTTAAGTTCAGTGGCTATGTAATCTTTTATCTTACAAATTTATCAACTGTCACGAAACAACGATCAAAATCAATACTGTCTTACAACCCGTGGGTGGTAAATAGCGTTACAAGTTTAGAAATGCCAAATTGCAAACATATTTCGGTATATAAACTATAGAAAATATAAAACAAAAATTAACCAATTTTATTTAAAAGATTGAATTTCAAATAAAATCTAAAATCTAAACAGAGACCTAATGTCCCGCCGTTGACTTCGTTCTCGTTTAGAAACATTTCTGTTCTTAAAAGGATAGGTGCTATCTTTCGGCAAATTCTCATCTCCCATCCACAGATGACATCAGTTTCGTTTTTGGTTAAATTAATATTTGGTCGGAGAGGGATCATCACCTGAGGATGGTAAATGAGACTTTATTGAAATATTACACTTCTTCTTTTCAGGATATTAATACTTCAGTGTCCGGGAAAATCATCTCGCGATCGTGTGATGAATCGTTGTTTTTCCGGATTATTTCGCTACACGGCTTGGACCTGGGAAAGGCCTTGCTTTTCTGGACGTTTCGGTGACATCACTTCCATCCTCTTTCTGAAGATCTTCTTACCGAAGAAGAGAGACGCGGATACGTGTGATTAGTCCAGCAGAAGAGTTCCGAGTTCTATATATGTACCTAATATTTCAAACACAGTACTCGAACACCCTCTGTTGAACCAATCACACGTAGCTGCTCACACCGTGTCACTCTCACTACACAATTAACTATTATATAAGAGGATCATATTGTAGTATAGCTCACTTCATTTTTAACTTCTGGAGAAGATGAAGAAAAGTTATCGAAACGTCAGGGTACTAAGAGTCCTCTTCAAGACTGTCCTTTTAGCGCGATACAACACTGGAAGATCGCATACACATCATACGATTACGAAAGCATCAGAATCAATATATCACCGTCTATGTTCTCGCGGCTGAAATCGGACGAACTGATATTCCGGCTTCTGGGCCACGTCAGTAGTTAATAACTAACGCGGTGCACCATCCGGGATACAAATTTGTCATATATACTGTATAAGCGAGCGTTGTATAGTCACCGATAGTAGTCGGTAATATGCGGATATAGAGAGGCGCGAGGAGGTTATGCTTACGGCTAGCGCTAGCTGCTAAACACATGTAGACAATGCGACTAGCGTCAGTTCCGTACTGGCTGTTTAGTGGAACATATCTATCGCAAAGTCACATTTTGTAGCAATTCTATTTATTGTTTACATTTAATCTAGTATTTTCGTTTGTTAATAGCTGCTTGTTTCTCTGTTCGGTATATTATTATTATTATTTTCATTGATACTGAGCGTGTTATAGAATTTTTTTGCATCAAGAAATGCAATTTGTTATTACATCAACATCTAGGTGAATTAATCAGACAAATTAGACGTTCATTTCAAACAGAATTTGGCAAAAGCATAGCGTATGAGACTACGTCACTTTATTAATAATTTTGAAAGCTATGGTTGTTTATATCCGCAACAATATAAACAGGAAAGAACTTCACAAAATGAAAAACGAGATATTCTTATTTATGCTGTCGCAATTGTCGAGAAGAAAAATTGTTGAGCAACTTATCGTCTTAGACAATACAGGGTTAAAAAAAATAAATACCCTTCTTAACGAGTTAAGAAAATAAAATAAAATATAAAAACGATAAAGAAGTAAGTACATCCAAGTAGAAACATCACTAAATCAAAAGTTTCAAAAACGGTGAAAAGAAACAATGGATACAGGCAACAATCGTGCAAAATTAGGAGACAAAAACAAAAACTAATGACGAAAATTAATTGAATGTCTTTATTGATGTAATTGGCAATAGTAAGGTTTCTGTCTAACAATTATCTCTTAAACGTTCAAAAAATAATAAAAAAATATTTTTATCCTAACAAAATACAATTACTGCAAGAATTAAATGAAGATGATTTTTATCTTAGGATTGAATTTTGCGAAGTTATTATAGAAAAAATGAATACCAATTCAAATTTTGTTTCAAATATAATTTTCAAGGGTGAAGCAATCTTTTGCTTAAATGGTCATGTCAACAGATACAACTCTAGATACTGGGCTGAAACAAATCCGCACTGGATTGATCAGGTTCATACATAGTATCCCCAAAAATTAAATGTTTGAATGGGCTTTAGTAGCAACAATATTGTAAGACCTTTTGTCATCGACGCACAGTGCGAAATTTCTTGAGTTTACCGGAACTTAATTATTCAAAACAGTAAAACAGTTCTATTTGGTGGTTTTTAAAATTTTTAGTAAAAATTAATATGTTTTATTTAAAGTTTTTGAGAAGACTCTCAATCATTACACAATCCTACAAATCTTTCTAATAACACTAAAACTTCTGGCGTAACTTCACTATGCTTGGGTGCTTTACGAAGACTAGCGATGTACGGATCCGACGAAATAAGCAGTCGAAAAATAAATCCGTATTTGTGTCTATTCTTGACGTTTTTCTAGTAAAAAGTTCGCAATATTTTCTGCAGTCTTTGTTTCTTGCCTCTTGAGCTTCTTCAGAAAATTGTCCGATCGGAAGAATGCAAAAGGCTATAATATCCTTTCCATGACAAAGGACTTTATGCACACTTACGGGCATTGAGTACCAGAAATATTCTTTCAAATACAATTCCAAAGTTTCTCTTGCATATTCGCCGAACCTTTCTGAATCAATTTTAAGACCACAATTTAGGCACTCTAACAGTACATGAAAACGTTTGATCAATTCTAAGTTAACGCCAGTTATTTCGGCAGACTTTTCGGCATTTCTAAAGAATTTCCTCGCGGTATTACCATCGTTTGTGTTTCCGGTCTGCTGTTTTGGCATATCTATAAGCAAGCCAAGCTCCTCTTTGAATTTTTGTTGAATTTATTTTTTCTTCTCTGCAACTTTTTTTTTAATTTTCTGCTCCACGAGCTTGCCATGCTTTAATATCAAGTTTGTACGACATATGTAAAATACATTCCAAAAATCTTATCCATGCATGGAGGGGCGATAGTCCAAGGGATAAAAAGGATTCGTTTATATTTTTTTGAGGTATATGTTGTTCATTTCACTAGGTTTAGCCCCACATAAGTAGCATGTTTGTGATGATGCACAGGATGATACAGCATTGCATACTTTACCGTCAATCATACAAAAGATCATATTTACTGTAACCTGAAATTGCTTGCCATCTACAAGTATAGTGATTGGAGTAAGTTGAGATATTTGTACTTTCACTTTGTTTACTTCTGAGGTAATTACACTGACTGTTTCTTTGGTAAAAACGAACTTAATGGGGCGACAGTACCGTGTGGAAGAAGAAGCAGGGTTTTTCCAAATTAGTGACTGATTATCACCATTATCATTTACGGAGCACATTTGGATTGGTACCATTGATACACTAAACATACTATCATCAGAGCTATGTTTGTCCATATACTTTTGTCGATAGTTAACTTGTTCCGCCCGATCACAACCCCACTTTACGATAATATTTAGTTCTTTAACGTTTGACAAAGTTCTAAGAGTCTCTTCTAGCTCTATACAAAGTCTTGCTATGGTATGATTTATAAGCGACTGAACTGATACTTCAGCTGAAACTTCAGTTATTATTATGTCCTTTGGATAGCATAACCTCTTTGCCTCCTTTACAACATAATAAGGTGGATACAAAGTGCAACCGTGATGTTTTGCTTGATCCCGAACAATGTTGTATTGATTTGACGATAAGTTTGCATCAATAAGTAGCGCCAGAGCCTGGTCCGGAGTTAATTTTCATGGGCTGTTTGAAGAAGACATGCGAGCCATTTTGATTTTGCTTCCCCTTTCTGGAGAAGCAGATGCCAGTTCCTTGACAATCGCTGCAGAGTTTCGTTTTCCAGATTGGTATAGCTTTGTTACGGTTGCTTTGGCTAACTCGTCTTGACTACCGGACTTCAAGAGATGATGCACTTTTCTGTATTGCACTTTAGGATGACAATACCTAAATTCTTTTTTAGGTCTGCCTGCATTGGTCCTCGATCCACTGGGCAATGCATCCCTTACAGCATTTGAAAACTTTACATTATTTTCAAGCCAGACAGCATTTTTATTCAGAAATGATGCTAAATTTCGACTGGATTACCTCCACCTTTTTCGTATTTTACAAACCAGTGCGCGAAGAGTTAAACTGCAAAGAGCATCAGATCTTAACATTGGTGAGCCTATTCTTTCCAAAACAAAACCAATGATGGCATCCGATGTCGGTTCATCCTTCCACTTTTGGAATATACACTTATATGTAACTTGCAAAGTCATTCTGGAAAATGTTTCATTTAAAAGAAGATCGCAAAATGTCGCAGAAGATCTTTTGAGTTTTCAACAGAGGGAAAAAAAAACTTTAAAATGTTGTGCGTTTCAAGCTGGTATTATGTGGTATCACTTTTTAAAATCTCCACTAAAGTTAAAAATGTAAATTTAACTTACTTCTTAAAAATCAGTTTTTCCACGAAAAAATCACACACGAGCAAGGAAAGATTTTGCAATTAATTAATTGCCAATAATTGACAATTTTCTAATAAAATACATGAAGAAAAAATCATGGCCTACTGATTTGCCATTTCTATGTACCACTCTATTAACTTTAACAAATCGAATAGCTTTCTATAGGCAAAAAGTATGATTGAATAAGTAATGCGAATTTCAGGTGCATTTTGCGGTTCTTTCGCAGGGTAAATCCCCAAACTGAGTATGAGGTTTTAGAGGCGGGGCATTTACCTAACAAAATAATAAATAATCTTATGCATTTTACGTATTTCAAAAATTGAATAAAGTTCCGCTAAACTTCCTAAATTTCGCACTGTGCGACGGCAACTTGACATAAGATAAATATTTAGAACTTCTGAAAGAAATACCTCACCTTAATCAAAGCCAGGAAATATAGTTCCAACAAGATAGTGCACCTGTACACTATGCCATTAACGTTAGAAATTTTCTTAACACTACTTTCCCAAACTGATGGATCGACCGACGAGGAACTATCGAATGGCCGGCAAAGTCCTCAGGCTTGGCACCACTTGATTTTTTTGTGGAGGGGATTTAAAAACTTAGGTTTACTTTAATAGGCCAGAAAATCTCGAAGATCTCAAATTACGAATTCGGCAAGAAATTTTCGATGCACTCTTGATTTAGTGGGAAAACGCAATTCGAGGCTTCATTGGACGTATCTATTACTGCCAGGAAGTTTAAAGGTGGACACTTTGAACACGTTTTGTAAATAGTTTTTTATTTAATAAATGTTTTTTTTAATTGTTGTTACCCCAAAAGAGACCGAAGCATAGGTGTCATTTTCTAAATGTAGATCTTGGTTTCCGAGTTGGAATCGCGTCGTGTTAGGCGTAATTGCCAACGTTTCGTCTACTGTTACAAGGCACATCTTCAGGGATGTACGCAGTTGTTAGTCGATTCGTAGTAGCTTGAAGAATGTTAATTCTTCAAGCGACTTGAAGAATCTTCATTCTTCAAGCTACTGCGAATCGTATTTACAAGCCCTGAAGATGTCCCTTGTAACAGTGAACAAAACGTTGGCAATTACGCCTAACACGACGCTGTTCCAACCCGGAAACCGAGATCTACATTGAGACCAAAACACTTTTTATCCGGTTTCTTTTAAACTATTTTGGAAAATAGACATACTTTATTTACATTTACATAATTCGGAAAAAATGATCTTTCCAACGATGCCAAATTCAAGCACTGTTGCCATTAAAACAAAATCAAGTTAGCCTTGAATTTCAAATATGTGATAAGAAAAAAAAATATAGTCAAAAAGATCCAAACATTTCCCTATGTTCGTGTACAAAATTTCATTAAGATATCTCGAACCTCAAGATACTTTACCGTTTCCATACATAATAGCGACCCTGTATGTGGAACATGAACTAAATGTACGTGAGAATTAATAATTATTAAAATCTCCTTTCACACGCTGTTGTCGCTTAATTTGTTGCGTTAAATCTACAATCTGACAAGATTATTCCTGCCGAAGAATATAGGCGCAATACGTAGGGACGTCAACCATCCAGGCTGTGAGCATAAATGAAAAATGTGTGAAAGGCACGTCTGTGTATCTCGAATCGTGCATATACTAGCGTTTCGTTCTCATTAGAATTAGTCAGTACACGATATTCTTTGCATTTTTTTCATTACGTTATATTATTACAATATTAAGTTTTTCTTTGCGCCTAGGGAAAATTTGATTCGCCTCCTTGTCAATAAACATTGCAAGTGTATCTAACGCTTGTTTGTCATATGTTCTGCGCGGCGTGCGATTTATTGAGCGCTGATTTTACGTAACATCGGCGGACTATAGGACGCTCCCTTATACGATATAAAAACCTGTAATATGTATTTCTATTAAAATCTAAAAACTCTAAACAAATGCAAATTAAATACACTTGATTAGTTCTACAAGTTGTACAGAATTGCTTTCAAATTAATATAACGAAACTAACACTGAGATATCATATATAATTTAAGAAGTTACGCCAAGTTAGTATAAAATATAATCACATCCGAATCAATATGAATGATTTTTATCTTTAAAAAATATTGTTTCTTTTCTTCTTTTGATTTTTAGTATGCTTAACAGGATAATAAATAACACCGGGTAGTATTGTAGTTGGAAAGAAAGATGCATGGCTTTTTGACACACACATGTATAGCCGACTTATTATTTTGAAGTATATACTTTTCTAGTAATTTATATGTGTTTTGTAGATATGTTTATATAAATAAATATATATAAACTAGCCCAACTTGTATATTTACGGCAAAACAACATTATCTTTTGGTATTGAAATTGGTATTTTGATCAACGGTTTGTTTTTTTTTTTCATAAAAAGTAGGTTCCATTTTTTTATTGGGAAAAAATATAATTGATTCTATATACAATATTTTTCTTTTTCACTTTAATTGTAAATATCTAGAAAACTATTGGCGCTAGCTGCTAAGTATCCTTAATATAAAATATTTCAAAATTAACGTAGGTAAACTCAAAAATTAGACTTATACAAGTGTCCCGTATCGTAATATTCAAATTTTAGGAGTGTAAAGTAGACTTCATTTCAAGTAACAAAAACGCAAAACTTGTATATCCATTTTTATTTGTTTCAAAGTTACAGATCTATGAATGTGATTGTCGGATCATGAAAAAAATGTTATCTTAAAGTCAATAAAAACTGATTTTATTTAAAAAAGTTCAATTAATAATATTTTCGAAATGTCAACTTCCTTGTTGAATGCAGGCTTGTGCCCGTAAGCCAACAGAAGAAGTACTTATCCTAATTTCATACTTGTTTTGTCGGATTTGCACGGCAGCCAGGTGAATACGATCCAACAACTCTTCTCTTGTGTTCGAAACTCGCGCGTACACTAAATTTTTCATGTACCCCCATAAATAAAAGTCAAGGGGATTAAGATCGCGTGATCTGGGTGGCCATGCAACAGGACCACCTCGACCAATCCATCTTGGATAATTGACGTTAACTCAATTTCGGACATCAATTCCGAAATGTGATGGTGCCCCATTCATGTGAAACCACATGTCCCGTCGAAAATTCAGTGGGACATCCTCTAAAAGACCTGGCAGTTCGTCAATAAGAAATTGAAGGTAATTGTCCGCATTTAACCTCCCAGGAAGAACGACAGGACCAATTAACAAGTCATCGATTAGGGCCGCCCAAACGTTAATAGAAAATTCATGTTGAAATTTAGATGGGCGTATAGCTTTGGGATTTTCTGATGACCACCTGTGCAGGTTTCTCAGATTTGTAACACCACTTCTCGTGAACGTAGATTCATCTGTCCAGAGGACTGTTCTGCAGAAATTAAAATGAAGCTGTGACTGTCTTAATATCCAGGTAGAATAAACTAGACGAGCATAGTGGTCTGCCTCAAGCAAACCGTGTCCCCTGCGATAGTGATATGGATATAACGTTTTAAAATTCGCCAAATTGTCGTTCGTGGCACTCCTAGTTGTCTAGCGATTCGACGTACATTGAGAGTTGGATCCTTTGCAACAATAGCTACTTCTTCTTCCTCTAAGTCTGCTGGCAAATTTACTTCTCGGTCGAAAAGATAATCACGCAGTTCGCATTCTCGAAATTGTCTGTGTGCTTCCAGAAACGTTCTGTAATGAGGAATAGGCCTATCGGGAAACCGATGTCGGTATTCAATAACTGCTTGACGTGCACTGCCGTTACAGTAGACATACGCAAAATGCATGTTCGCATACTCTGGAGAAGAAAATCGGTAAGACATTTTGAATAAAGAAAACGTGTCCACTCACTAATAAGCTGTTGTATGAACTGAAACATAATGTAATCCTTTATTAAAAAATGCAACGTTAACAGTCATCTGAACATTTGTTTATTGTATGATATTCATGGTTCAGCACTTACGAAATAAGTAAGAACCTTCTTTATCATAAATCGATTTCCAGTACTTTTTTTTTTGTAAATCTCCAAGAAATTACTGTACTACACGTGTTTATTTATTTTAGGATATCATTTTATTATGCGACGTTAACAATCACAGGCCTGTTATTGAATCGTATAACTTTTTTTAAATAAAATCAGTTTATATTGACTTTAGGATTACATTTTTTTTCATGATCTGACAATCACATTCATAGATTTGTAACTTTGAAACAAATAAAAATGGATATACAAGTTTTGCGTTTTTGTTACTTGTAATGAAGTCTACTTTACACTCCTAGAATTTGAACATAACGATATGGGACACTTGTATACATACCGACCATTCAATTTTAAAAAAATGTATCTTGTTTGTGCCAGAGATTTACGCAACATTCTGTACAAGTCTACATATTTTTAAAATGTGTAGCAATACTAACCCTATCAACTCCAGAATATGCATTTTTTATTATATTCACGATTTATGAGCAAATGTACTTTGTCATATCGTAGATTCACCCGGTATTATCGTTAATTCTTCACATTTGTAAATAGATTCACTGTATATATATTCCTTGCGGTTTTTGGTGAAATATATTTTTCCCTTTAGAGTTTCTTTTTTGGTTGAATTTATGTCTGGTTTAGCATTCCTCTCTGGTTTAGTATTTTTAAACAATTTTTGTATAAGTTTTACATTAGGCGTTTCCTAAAAGTGCCGAAAATGTCAAGTATTTAGGTTCAATATTTCGAGATCTTCACGACAATTAACAAAAAGTAGGAAGTATTTTATAATTTTTATTTAAATTAGATTTTCTTGGTCAATTTAGTCTTAACCAACAGCATACAAGAGGCGAAACAGGGGAATTTTTTCGATAGATTTTTTGAATCATTTATGCGAGATTTTTCTTTGTGTTAGTACTTTACCTAAATAAATTAAACAATACAAGTTTGTCCAGCTTATTAACGAAGTATACTTAATAAGAAATTCCACATCACTTGACAATGAGAAACTATTGGGTACCTCAGTATAGCAATAAATATACTATGTATTAAAAAATTATTTACCTAATAAAAGTATACAGCGTACAAAATAATACAAATCTGTATAAAAACAAATTTGTATCTGTATATGCATGGACACACAGTACGTATTTACCAGCTTTTGCTTCAACTACCAGACGCATGCGTTTCTGTCTAACGACTTTGCCAATGGGAGACCGGACACATCGGGCTGAAAAGGACGTCATTACGACGGACGATATAAATAATCTACAACATCTGTAAGTACATCAGGCAGTTGTTGATTAGCACTATTCATTCGGTTAACTGCACATCTATTTTTTGCGTGCGGTTAACCGAATGAATAGTGCTATTCAATAACTGCGTGATGTACTTACAGATGTTGTAGACTATTTATATCGTCCGTCGCAATGACGTCCATTTCAGCCCGATTTGTCCGGTCTCTATTCAAGACTAATTGACCAAAAAATAATTTTGTGACGCCATCTCTGAAGTGCTGTAGCTCCCTTAAGAAGCATTTCCGGACCCAAGTTGATAGAAACTTTATTCATACTTTTGTATGTACAATCAACCCTTTCATTCTTTAAGGGTTGTTCGTGGACACGCTGTATATGTATTTTTAAAACGAATTTTGTACAAATATTTACAGCGTTTAGAACAATAAATGATTAAATTTTCATTGCCTCTTTACAAAAAAAGTGTTAAATAAAGAAAAAATTAGTGTTACCCCACAAGGTTGTACCTGATCCAAAGACGCTACATTTAACACTATTTTTATTTTTCAGATTGTTCTATTGAAGATGGTAACTTAGTTGCCGAAATGCGTATTTAAAGTTTATTAATTTATATTGTGGTTAGCGATTTTCCTGTTTGTTTGTTTCAGATTTAAAGTCGCAATCCTCCACCAATTCAGACTATTTTATATAACCTCTATATGATATTATAAGAGCTTTCATGGTAAATTGGAGACCGATTTTCTTTACGTTTCTTCTGAAACATTTTGCCGTATATATTTGAAATTTCTATTTTCTCATACTTTTAGCTTTCTGCAGAGTATAATAAAGGATTTACGGCTTTATGATGGTTCAACTTCATTTTCCAGAAACCTTGAGTTCCAGTAAGGCATGGCCCGTTGTCTTGCTGGAATAAGACTCCTTCTACATCAATTTCTCTATTGAGGAATACAAATCTTGATTTAGCATGGTGGTATATGAATCGTTTTGCGTGAGGAGAGGAAGTTTTATACTTCGATATCGTTTAAATAGTTATTTATAAAATTCTGTTTGCTGTTGGCGAAGAACAAGTAAATATAATTCACCGAGACTTGACATATGTTTCTACACTATACATACAATGTTTTGTTCTTCCGTTACATTTGACTCTGCATTATTTATTTTTTAACCGCCCGTCGTATATTCATTATTTAATGTTAATGAAATATCTTAACCTTTATCACATTATTTACGAAAATCAATTTTCTTTTATTCAATATACAATTAATAACAATAATAAGGCAAAATCAATTATAATTTTTTCCTGAATTTCCGAAATTTTACGTTAACAGTGAGTTTTTTTTTGACGAATTGTTTTTTTCACCTTCAAATTACACGTTACTAACATGCCATCATAATAATAATTATGTTATTTTCATGATGAAACTGGTCTATAATACCAATCGATAACAAATATAGCTACAAATCACTAAGATATATTTGGACGACCATATTTTGTTTTAGAATTGTTTTGAATTGGAGAAATAAATTACGACATTCAGATAGCGCCCGAAGATATATATATATATACATATATATATATATATTAAAATAATAAGCTTTTTTTTGGTTTAGCGACCTTTATTGAAATTCAATTTATTTATCTAACGACGTTTCGACTTTCGAAACGTCGTTAGATAAATAATTAAATAACTGAAATTGAATTTCAATAAAGGTCGCTAAACCAAAAAAAAGCTTCTTATTTTAATATTATGCACACGGCCAATAAAATAAATAATAAATAAATTTTAATTCTTATTAACACTAAATACATATATATATATATATATATATATATATATATATATAATAACTTCGTGACCTTGGTATGATATGGTAAACCTACTCAGTAGGCGATTAAAGGTCTGTATATTACTTCAAAATATATGTATTTAAAAAACTCTACATGTTTCGGCTGTATACGCCTTTATCAAGAGAATACAAAATATGAATGACAGGATATAAATGTCAAGTAATTAAGTTGCTATGGTTTAAATTATTCAAAGATACATTCTAGTAATAATAATAAATCATGCCTTAGTATTCCAAAAAAATAGATAACAAGGTGTGAAAATATGTGTTGTTCGCTGCTAGCAATTTGTGTCTCCTTCTGGGTATGAACTTGTGTGTTGGTTGCTGCTGGCAGCTTGCGTCTCTCTATGGGTGTGTGGTTTTGTGTGAGAGCGTAAGTGTAGGGTTTTGTATGTCGGTGCGTTCGTGCGTGTGTTTAGTGATCGGTCGCATGAATTTAGAGAGGTCGGATAACCAGCCGTTGCGTAGGGCCGCCAACCCTTTCCCGACAACTTCTTTACAATTCCGTGCAGTACCATCGTCGACCGAGGTAGCCACTAAGAGTGTTCCCTTAGTTGCGATGAGCAACCCCGTACAGGGTGCGCTTCGCCTGTCTGCGCCTTGCCTCGTTGGAGCGGGGGTCAGACCGTCGAAGTACAGCACGGAATTGTAAAGAAGTTGTCGGGAAAGGGTTGGCGGCCCTACGCAACGGCTGGTTATCCGACCTCTCTAAATTCATGCGACCGATCACTAAACACACGCACGAACGCACCGACATACAAAACCCTACACTTACGCTCTCACACAAAACCACACACCCATAGAGAGACGCAAGCTGCCAGCAGCAACCAACACACAAGTTCATACCCAGAAGGAGACACAAATTGCTAGCAGCGAACAACACATATTTTCACACCTTGTTATCTATTTTTTGGAATACTAAGGCATGATTTATTATTATTACTAGAATGTATCTTTGAATAATTTAAACCATAGCAACTTAATTACTTGACATTTATATCCTGTCATTCATATTTTGTATTCTCTTGATAAAGGCGTATACAGCCGAAACATGTAGAGTTTTTTAAATACATATATTTTGAAGTAATATACAGACCTTTAATCGCCTACTGATTAGGTTTACCATATATATATATATATATATATATATATATATATATATATATATATATATATATAGGGTAAACTTAATTAGTCGGCGATTAAAGGTCTGGTTATTACTTCAAAGTGTATATATTTAAAATAATCCTACATGTTTCGGCAATGATGCCTTTGTCAAGGATATAAAAAATATAATATAAATATATAGATTTATATTTTTTATATCCTTGACAAAGGCATCATTGCCGAAACATGTAGGATTATTTTAAATATATACACTTTGAAGTAATAACCAGACCTTTAATCGCCGACTAATTAAGTTTACCTTATCATACCAAGGTCACGAAAATACTATATTTATATATATATATATATATATATATATATATATATATAATATATATATATAAATGTATTATATATATATATATATATATATATATATAATATATATATATAAATGTATTATATATATATATATATATATATATATATATATATATATATATATATATATAGTCCATCCATAAAGTATGGACACAAGTAGTAACGTTATTGTGCATTATTTGACGAAATGCAAAGATATGTCGATTAATGTTTTTTATTAGCTATATTTAGATGCTACCATTTTGTTTTTTCCGTCGACCTTGAATAAGTTATGACGTCATTGATAATTTTTTTAAATGTCAACCCCATTTTTTTTATGGATTTTGAAAGCTTTTACAATTCTTATTCGATGATGTAAAAATTTTGGTATGTTACATTAGAAAATTTTTGAGTAAATTGTGTTCTAATTCTAAGTTTTATTTTTGACATTTTCAATATCAAATTTATAACAAATGCTCAAAATGTTTTCTTTCATTTTGTTGACAAAATCCTAAGTGATAATAAATTCCATTTCGCACATTCTGTAATATTTCGGGAGTGATTAGTCTGGTTTCGTAGACGATGCGTTGTCTTAAAACGTCCAAATTTTCCGGTTGTGTCGCATAGACTTTTGATTTTAAGTAACCCCACAAGAAGAAGTCCAACGGGGTTAAATCTGGCGATCTAGCTGGCCATTCAATTGTCTCCCTTCTTCCAATCCATCTGTTAGGAAATGTATTATTGAGGTATTGCCTTACTGGTAGCGTATAGTGCGGAGGAGCACCATCCTGTTGATACCAAATTCTAAAACACAATGTTGAAGAGAAATAGAGGGCCATTATCACGAATTTGCATCAACCGTTCACAATATTCCAAACGTCGATCAAAATCATCCTCAGACAACTCTTGAACTAAATTCATTTTATAGGGATGATGCTTTGATTTATGCAAAAGTTTCCCGACTCTACCCCTTGCTACGTCAAATTCTCGACTAAGTTGCCGTGTGCTTGTGTGAGGACGTTCTTGAACTGTTAACAAAATGTGAACTTGAGTTTCTAGGGCCGTTGATGGACGTCCACTTTTTGGTTTATCTTATCTCGAACGAACCCTTCTTCCAAAAATTTTCTGTGGATTTTACTTACAGTTGAAAAACCGATAGGGTCCAGTTCAGGATGCGTTTCATTAAACAACTCCGCTACTTCCCTAACATTTCGACGTCTACCTCCAAACCCAATCATCATGAGCACCTGCGTTCCCGTTCAGATAAATGCATCTCAGAGAATGAATAATTAAAACACTTTACACCAACAATTAGGATTAAATAAAAATGTTGTGATTCGGATTATTTACAATCTGCCAAAAAAATTACCTTGTCATTTTGGGAATGACAGAAAGTTGAAAAATGATTACTCAAAAATTTTCTAATGTAACATACCAAAATTTTTACATCATCGAATAAAGAATTGTAAAAGCTTTCAATATCCACAAAAAAATGGGGTTGACATTTAAAAAAATTATCAATGACGTCATAACTTATTCAAGGTCGACGGAAAAAACAAAATGGTAGCATCTAAATATAGCTAATAAAAAACATTAATCGACATATCTTTGCATTTTGTCAAATAATGCACAATAACGTTATTACGGGCTTGTGTCCATACTTTATGGATGCACTGTATATATATATATAGTACTTTTAGGTGAACAATCGAAAAATATTAACATGGAAATAATTTTGATTTGTGATTTCTAATAAGAAATATTACTATTTAAAAGATTTTAATTATTGGCACAGTTCCAGTTGAAGCATATGAATAATAGTACGCAGCAAATACATTAATATACAATCTTAGTCGTGATAGTGACAAAGAAAAAAACGGGTGAAAGATATACATACATATATGAGTAATGCAAGTAACGAGAAAATGATTTTTGTTTATTCGATTCCGACCCTGTCGCAGTTAAATATACGGGCTTCCTCTCCTAATTCATCAGTAATTCTCTTTACCGACCAATAATATAGTTCAATCAATAATTTTTATGTTGAAACTCTTCCACATCTTCTGAAAGTTGCCGTTTATTTTCCCATAAGTATAAGAAGCATTATCGGTTCAATTTCTTAATGATACTTCGATTACAGCAAAATATCGATAAGAAATACTCTTGGTTTCCTTTAACCCTCCAGTACGAACATGATTTTTGTACTCTTATTACTAACATCGGTCTGTGAAACCGAATCTAGAAAAATATATTTTTCTTTGTCTCTTTGTTTTTATAAAGTGAGTTTGTTTATAAAACACAAAAATATAACTACTGTGATTGTTATTTATTAATAAACGTAAAACTTTTATAAATATAAATAATAATAATAAATTAATCTTCTTCGGTGTTGCCATGTTCAACGCAATCGCTACCCATTGCGGTAACATGTTCTAGATATAAAAAATTGCTGCACTGAATAACTTCGGGTTCCATTTGGCAGATTTCTCGTATTCGCATTCGGGATAAACGTGGAACTTGTTGAACAGTTGCACGCTTTTTGAGATGGTCGGTGACCAAGTCAATTGAAAGTTTTTCTAGGAAAACTATTCGAAGCATATTTGAGTCCTGATTTTTTTAATTGAAAACTGCAAATGCGTTTGTAGCAGCTAGATTTAGTACGTGGTAAAAAATTACCATAGGCCCCCTTCTGGTGTTCCTGGCACAGTTATAGTTTGCACATAATTGATCGACTGTGTCAACACCACTCTTGGTATGATTCTACATCATAATAATTTCTGGTTTGTTCGTATTTTCATCTATGCTATCATCATCATGCATGGCCGATATGAGAAGTACATTTTTTTCTTTTTTTTTTTTGGAATGTACGATACAAATGTACAATTTTCTTCAAAACCGAACATACTTGAGCCCTCTGGTCTGTCGCCTGTCACAAATTCACGAGATAGTTCTCTCTTGTTCTTTTTGATGGTGCCGATTTTTTCTGCAACAGGCTTTTACATAACGGTAAACTGGTAAACCAGTTGTCCATGGTGATGTTTCTCGCGGTATTGGCTATAGGTGATACAAAGCGCTCAACGACTGCTTTTGCGATATTGTCAACAGAAAAAGGCCCAGGGGTTTGCTTTCCGACATAAACCACCATATTTAACGTATAGAAGGTCGTAACGTCCACTAGAGCGAAAATTTTGATGCCGTACCTCTCAGGCTTACTGGGTATAATCTGCCGAAAATTACATTTTCCACGAAAACCCGGGAGCATTTCGTCGACAATGGTATACTCCGATGGCGTGTAATTTTGTTTGCAGTTCGAAACCAACAATTCGAACAGATCTCGTATTGCTGCCAACTTATCTGTTGTTCGAGTGTTCTTATTGTCAAACCTTAAATGCCTTAACAAAAATCGAAATCGTGACATCGCTAGTCTGAACAATTCAATTGATGTGTTGTTAGTTTTCCACAAATCTTCAGCATTCAAATTATTGGTTTTACGCACGGCGGTGAGGTATAAGAGTCTCCAATAACGCTTTAATTTCAATTATATCCGTAATAGTCGCTGTTTGATATTCACGAGGATACTGCTGTTGTGATATAGATAAGGTACTGTGTTCAACAACTAGATGTAGCATTTCATCTATGAAAAAATATGACCAAATGTCCAGAATATTCGATAAACTGTGTGCTGGTCCTTTTACGCCTGGCAAGTGGATGATTCTATTTTTTGCTCGAAATTTAACCCTCTGATTGGAGGGGTGCTTGTACCATTTTGTCAGCTTATCTTTACCAGCAAAGAAAGGATCTATAAACTTTGCCTTTTTGTTAGGAATAGGAGATCGATATAAAGTTCTGTTTTCTAACTCCACTTCTAACACTTGTTCTGACTCGGAGTCTTCTTCGTGCTCCTCTACATAGTTTTCCTCACTGCAATCTTGTTCGACGTCTGGAGCATTATTTTGGTCTTCCTCCTCATCTAACTCCTCCCATAATCTTCGCAGTCGTTCCTGCTCTTTTCTATAACTCATTTCTAAAACAAACAATTATTTACTAAGCTATTTTACAAAAAAATAATCTAAATAATGTTACCTTTCCTGAAAATTCAGATAACACCGCCACTTGGTTTCCCGGGCATCCGTCCGGGAAACCAAACTACGATAAAACCTGCAAAAATGTTAATACACACTTTACACTGAGAGAACAGGTCACTACTGGTCAGTAACTAAATAAAATTAACATTGCACAACACACAACGACATTAGCTCACGACGCACAAAGATACAAGTAAAATAGTGGGAGGTCGGTTTGTACAGTGACATGTTAGCATTGGCAGGTTAATAAGCCTCGTGATGATGAACTAGGTTTGGGTTACTTAAATTGATAAAAGTGTGCTAGATCTCACACAACTATGATACGAGATAAATATTACGGCTGGAACCGCTTTCTGGGTCCTGTTTCCTTCCTAGTCAACAAGGCAGTAGTGCCCAGGACGTGGTTCGAGCCCAGAATCTTAGGAGCAATCAAAATGAAAAATATTTAAGTAATAAATTGAAATCATTTCATCCCACACTTCTATATAGCCTAAATTTAATACTTTAAATTGAGCGTTTAAACTTATAAAAGCTCTCAAAAAAAAACTTAAAATATCATGTTTTAACTTAATAATATCTAAAGTATTGTTCAAAAAAAACTCTTTTTATTTTTAAAAGCAGTAGCACAAACAAATCATGGTCGTCCAAACATAATAACAAATCATATTCACAGAATAAAGGATATGCCCCTGTTTACTTACATCCCTCTTATTATTTTCTCTTTCGCACGTCTAGTCGCAGCAGGTTCCACAAGCGGCGACAACTCCCAGATCTTCGTTATGAATAACTATTTCGGAATCGGTATAGATGCCGACTTGTGCTTGGATTTTCATAACGCGCGTGAAGAGAACCCGAATAAGTTCAACAGCAGACTACATAACAAGGGCGTGTACGTAAAAATGGGCTTAAGAAAAATGGTCGGACCGAAGATGTGCAAAGACCTGCATAAAGAAGTTCGTTTGGAAGTGGACGGGAAGTTAGTGGAATTACCACAGGTCGAAGGCATCATAATATTGAACATCTTAAGGTTAGTTTCGTGTAAAAATTTGTCGTCTTGGCTAAAACGTCTTGTGATTGTGTGATATTTTTTGGTATAGTTGGGGATCTGGTGCGAATCCTTGGGGACCTGAGAAAGAAGATCAATTTTCAAAACCCAATCACTGGGATGGCATGCTGGAAGTAGTAGGAGTTACTGGTGTTGTTCATTTGGGGCAAATACAATCGGGACTACGATCAGCTATGAGAATAGCGCAGGTATGTCTAAATACGATATGTACAGTGTGTTCCACTTAGGATTGTAACATCTTGTGATTGCAAATAATTTTTTAAGTGATTTTTTGACAAATAATAATCCACATTCTTTGATTGGTTTTCTTGGTCTGGGTGAAAATAATTTATTTGAGGGACAATTCGAACAAATGTATCCGATGCAAAAAAAAAGTAAATATGGTAAAACAACAGGCGAATTAACAAGAGATCAGAGACAATACGCCGATAGAAAAAGACAATTGGGACGTAATTTTCAATTAACTCGTCAAAGAGGAATTTACTGGATCATGGCATGATTGGTTACTATTTCAAGTAATTGAACAACAGGAGTACCACTTATAGAACCCGTCGCTCCTAATAGTACAACAAGAAATCAAATAAGACGTCCACTCGTAGCTGGAACTTCAAGAGACGGTTTTGAAGAGGAAGGATCTTCGGAAGAAACTCTACATGATTTAAGTACTTTTTTTGATTAAAGTATGCGTATGGAATCAAGACTCTGTAAGTTGTTTACCTGCAGATATGTTAGGATTTTGTATTGATAAAATAGAATTTAAAATTTTAAATAGGTCAGTAAAAGTTTTCGGAGTTATCATTACAGTTGTTCCTCAAGATTTAAAGACTGCTTTTGACTATGGAGATACTTTAACAGGTACAGCTACATCTGAACACGTGTCGATTGGATATTCTGGGATAGGTTTGAATAAAAAAACTACAGTAGACATGGTTTTTTTTAATAGTGACGCAGCATCACCCATGAAACCAGCAGGTGTTAATGATTTCAATGGAGAAACGTTTTTAAGAAAATTATATGTTACTTCTAATTTTGACCCAAATGAATTAGGTATGAATTTGGGAATTACCCGACATGTTAACATGTTCTTTGTTTTATTAAGTAATAACTCGAGAGATCCACCTCCGCCCAATACTGGTAAATGTTAACGAAATAATCATGGATGGCCAGGAATAGTCGAAAGTATGATTGATGGAGCGTTATGCCCAAAATTGGCGAAATAGTAATTGAGTACAATTATAAAGTGTTATACCCAAAATTGGTGAAATAGTAATTAAGTACAATTGTAAAGCATTGCTATTCAAAGTCAGGATTCTGCGAAGTTCCAGTAGATTTTGATCAAAAAGATGAATTGCTACTCTCTAAAGTAACAAATTCTTGGAGAACACTAGAAACGTCTGGTAATATTGATAGCAAAATTGTACTTCAAGATTACGTTGGCGTTGATGAAGATATTGTTACAACTGAAAACTAAAAGTGATGATGACATTCTCAAGACAACAAGTGACCAGAGAGACGAAATAGCAACAAACGACGATTCAGATTTCCCTTTGCAAGCTGAATGAATTATGATTCCAGCTTGTACTCCGACAACCCTATTTACCGAATTTAGCCACTTCAGATTTCCACTTATTCCCAAAACTCCAGCTGTTTTTCGCCGGAAAGAAATTCAAGTGAGACGAGGAAGTTATTGCAGAAGTAGAGGAGTATTTTGATTGCTTAGATGCTGATGATTATAAAACTGGTATAATAGAACTCTGACACCGCTGGTTCAAGTGTGTTAATGTTGAGGGAGAATGTGTTAAAAAATTTAAAAAAATCGATGCCGTAATCACCTTCCATCATCGTATGTTTTATTTCGTGGAAATTTTTGTTTGAATCAGGAAAATAAAATAAAAAGTATATAAGTGGAACACACTATATATTTAAGATTAATGTTAATTTTCTTACGACCGACTTCCTAAGTTGGCTCTTATTGCTCTGTTTGGAGGGAAGCAACAGCTACTTACGACTTATGTACGTTTGTAACGGGCTGTAATATTTTACTTACCTCCCTAGGGAGGTAAGTAATTCGACATTAGATTTGGCAGTGACAGATGACAGAGAGTAAAAAACGTTTGAAATTTTTATGCATGCGATAATTTCAATGTAACTGGTAACAAAGACCTACAAGCAATATCAGCTGCCTCTTTGACCTCATATTCATACAGGGTTTATGTCGATGAATATTTAATATGTGATTTGTTTATATATTTATTTATATCACTTTGCTTCCATAATGATAGTTATACGACGTTGATTATACATAAGTACATATTGCTGTGAGTTTTGCTTTGAAATTAATTTAATATAAAATAAGTGATAGGGTGTGCAGTTACTCCAGCGTATTTTTATTGAGTCTCTGTATATAATATTTGGGTATATCAGGGCAATCTATTTAGGTTCTTCTTAACTAGGCCTAGCATCCAAAGTAAATGTAAAGAAATAATACACCAAGAAAAACTTGGTTAATAATTCTTTTATTGTCTGTTTGTATGTTCACATTTGATTCTGCTTCAACTTAAGATACTTCATTCTTAACTTAGAACTTATCAATGAAATTTTATACAAATATTATTTTTTGAATCACACACGTATAGTCTTGGAGATTTCATTTCCGATTCAATTGAATCTTACAAACACGGACTTTTGAGAATTTCACTCACAAGATGCGGTATTTGCTCTCTTGATGTTAAGATTAGTTAAGATTAGTACTCAAAGCCTATATCTATCTGAAATGTGGTTCTCTGGCTTCTACTGATATTTCTTTACAATTCGGGTGTGCTATTCAGCATCTATTTAAGTGTAAAACAAGTTCCTACAGAATAGTACGCTTATCATCACACTGTATAAGTATTTTCTTATTTTCCACGCCTATTGTTGAACGTTTTAATTTTAAAGTTTCAGTATTCGTGGAATCCCTACTCATTAGTCTCTAATATCTGGCCTAAGATACACTTTAATCGCGTATTTATGACTAATTAATTATTTAATAACAATCAACATACACTTTTACTAATTTAATCAACTTTATGTCCTCCAATTCTATCGTGTGTGCAGTTCTTACTTACTCGAAGCTAAATTCAGCATGCAAGTTCTCAAATTCCTCCTGGTACATTATTAATCTCTTAGTTATTTATTTCAAAATGATAAGGATTATGACAATAATAATGATGATAACTACACATTAGTTAACTAACTAAATATTTATGCAAATGACTGAATTTAGAAATGAAAATGAACTTTTATTTGTATTCTTAAGTAAACATAATGCCAGCAGGCTTAAATTTTAGAGAGTATCGATTACGTCGAAGATAAATGAGTAAATATCAAAAGTAAATCGACGAATGTCCTAATTTTGCAGTGCTTGTCCTTTTTATATCTTACGTTCCGTGCTTCTCCGAATAATTGTCCCACTCTTATATAATTTATTTCTATTTTATCTAATTTTCATACTTATTTAACATTTTTGCACCTGTGTATTTCTATCATAGGTAGCTTTGTTTTTCAAATTTTCGTGCTCTCACTCTTTGTTTATATATTTTTTTCTTTCATTATAATTTCAGTGTTTTTAATTTTTATTATGTGCAACTCTATAATACAAATTTTAATCTCGTTGTTTCTTAGAATGACTCCTTATTCGCGTTTGAACCTGAAAGATTTTCGCGGAAAATCGGCCTACGTCTCATTCAAAAATCTCGTGGTGTTTTCCCTCTCTTTCTTCCTTCTTGATTTGTTCGTATGGTATTTTCTTGTCCCTCTCTTTCATCCGGGCATATCTCTTAAATGTATGTTCATATTGTCATTGAGCATGCGCCTTTCGATATGCTTTCCGTGCGTTTGACACATGCTTTTGTTTACATCGGAAATAACGGGTGTTTTTTATAGAGGTATAGAACTTTAAGTTAGCAACACTTTTTTAACCGGCTGCCATTTTGTCAGCTGTCAAGTGATTTATGTTTAGTTTGGTTTGGCATTTCAACATAAATAGACTGACACCTGAACAACGCTTCCAAATTGTGCAAATTTATTTTGAAAATCATGGTTCTGTTCGAAATACGTATCGCGCACTACGTCCATTTTACGGTCAACATAATCGTCCATCAGAGCAATTAATTCGATTAACTATGCACCACGTACCAAGCACTTTTCGCACCACGTTTACTCTAAATGATAATACGCATCCACAGAGACGTCGTACAGTGCGTACAGAAGAAGTCATTGCTGCTGTAGAGCGTAGCGTAGAGGAAGACCCGAATCAGTCTATCCGCCATCGTGCACAGGAATTGGGTATGTGTCCATCCACTTTATGGAAGATTTTGCGGAAAGATCTTGGTTTGCGTGCTTACAAAATCCAACTCGTGCAAGAATTGAAGCCACACGATCACCTAGCAAGGCGTAGATTCGGTGAATGGGCCCAAAACAAGATTGCCGTTGATCCTGATTTTCATAAGCGAATTTTGTTTAGCGATGAAGCTCACTTTTGTTTGTATGGATACGTCAATAAACAAAACTGCCGTATTTGGAGTGATGGTAATCCTCAAGTGTATGTTGAGACACCGTTACATCTAGAAAAACTGACTGTTTGGTGTGCTTTATGGGCTGGGGGAATCATTGGTCCGTACTTCTTTAAAAACGATGCTGGTCAGAACGTTTACAGTCAATGGTGACCGCTATAGAGCCATGATTACTGACTTTTTCGTTCATCAATTGAACAACCATGATGTGCAGGAGCTGTGGTTTCAACAAGACGGCGCTACATGTCACACAGCTCGTGCCACAATTGATTTATTGAAGGAAACGTTTGGTAACCGCATAGGTTCACGTTTCGGACCCGTGAATTGGCCTCCAAGATCGTGCGATTTAACGCCGCTAGACTATTTTCTGTGGGGATATGTGAAGTCGCTAGTCTACGCCGATAAGCCCGAAACGATTGACCACTTGGAGGACAACATTCGCCGCGTTATTGCCGATATACGGTCACAAATGTTGGAAAGTCATCGAAAAGACTACGTCCGAGCCAGCCGTGGCGGTCACATGCCAGAAGTCATATTTAAATTATAATGTCAGAAGATTATCTTTCGAATAAAGTAAATTTCATGTCAATTTAAAAAAATCATCTTTGTTTTATTCCATTTCAAAGTTCTATACCTCTATAAAAAAACACCTTTTATTTAGGTGCATAAAAAGACACAACCTCAGTTGATTTTTTTTTAATTTCTTTTTGCTTATTCAGTTGACAATTAAGAAATACTGAAAAAAACAAGTCAATCAACGGGAGGAAACGTACAGATGGCGTTTCGTTCTGGTTGGAACTTCTCAATGCACGGTATTCCTCGAAGACGGACATTGCTTTTTCATTTCTATAATTTCTGTATATATAGTTGGCCAAATATTCAGTTGACATTTAATTAATTTATACATTATTAAATTCTATTTCTATTTTATCTCCAAAGAGAATTTCACAGCAATATGTACACACCTACTAACTAATTTAACAATTATTGACGTACCTCATAAGCAAACGCTAAACATTTTTGCAGATTATACTTATTTTCTAGCATCACGAGCCCATAGTAGGAAAAATATTGTATGAAACTCGGGTTATAAGTGCTTTTGCGGTCTCGGATAGATTGCAGACATCGGCTTGCGCCCAAGTCTACAAACTTATATTTTCAACCGCAAAATTTCACTTACATCCCTTGTGTATAATAATTATTAAAATTATTATTGAGAAATATCATGATTACAGGGCGGTCACATAAAAATCCATCTGCATTCCGACATTCCCGTGCAAGTCGATGGCGAACCTTGGGTGCAGAGTCCTTGTGACGTAGTCGTTTTAAAATCAGCTCTTAAGGTGCGTGAAAACAAGTATTCTGTTGTTTGTACTACCTTCCAAAGTATTCTTAGCTAATAGTTGCCGTTACGCGTATAGTTTTAGTTTCTTTTTTAATTTTTGAATGGAAAGTAGTTTGTTAGATAACAACGCTTGTTTTATCTATTTTACAAATTTGTATATATCTCCCCCTGTAGTATTGTTGCTACCCCATTTTTTCTTGCATGTTTCGAAAAGATATTTTACAAAACTGAATATTCCAACCCTCCCCAAAAAATTCGTTGAAATACACGCATTCTTACACGAAAATGGTGTGAGTTTTGGAAACAAAGCGAAATATAATATCGTTATGTGTTGTTTCATTTTAAAAGAAAATCTTTAAAATGGAATAATAAATAATAACACAAATCGCTTCGTATTTTAAAATTCACTCTGTATATATAGAATAGCTATTATGTTCGGAAATTATTGAATATCATGAAAACGTCTTAAGCTAGCACTGCAAAATATTATCGATATTTTAAGTATTGAAATGTCTAAAGTGATATATAGAATATACAGCAACCTTCTGAAGTAATAACACAAACTGTAGCAGATCTGTAGCAAGTTAAACTTGACTTTCTTCTATCTGAACAAATGCTGTTTTGTTTTAACTAAATATGAAGGTTTAGCTTGTTACAAGTCTGCAATGTGTGTTGTCTGTACGTAAATAAAGTATCTCATTAATTCATTGGGTGGATATACTAGAATTATGATAGAACAAAGGATATTTTCAAAGTTCTGAGAATTGCAAGTCTGTTAATGCAGGGTAAGCGACTAATGTTTTCAAGCACAAATAAATCCTGACTGTTTTTACAACGATGTCATTCGATTCTGATCAGTATGCGTCAGCCGTTTAGCGAGTGTAGATGTTTTAAAATGTTAATTTAGTCACCATGGAAGTTACATGGAGTTTTTTTTCAAGTTCGCTGAATTGAAAAGTACTTTTTATCGTTGAGTCGATCGCTCTAAAGCTGGCAGAACAATGTAGTATTACTAACTAGGGGTTGGCTAGGGATAATAATAATGAAATTATTCTAAGATAAATAATAAAATAATATTTTAGTTATTTTGTAATACAATAATTTGTGGTGTTGGTGAAGTTCCTTCAAAGGTCCAGGACCTGCGTGGTATTGGCTAATTAAAATAAATATACAACAACTTATAAATAAAATAAAACACAGCGGCGTCCTTAAAGTTTATATTTATATTTACATAATAAGAAATTGAAACTCGTATATTTAAAAGCAATTAAGACAAAGTAATATGTACACGAGGAGCGGCAATTAAGTAACTAAAATCAACACATAAAAATACTCTGAAACGAACGTTAAATGGAGTAGTAAATTAAGGGTTAATTAATTACGATGAATATAAAATAACCTCTGTATAGAACAATACAGTTACCTTGAGTTGGCGGCCACGTGGTCCGAAGATATACTCGGACAAGTATATGTAGAGCGGTGTTGGCCGGTGGGATAAGAAATTAATTAGTTTAAATTAATATGAATTCGCTTAAAAGAATAATATATAGAACAATACAGTTTACCTTAGAAGCGGAAGAGCCTGGACGGCGTGGTGAGTTCCATTGTGTACTGGAACAGCACGAGGAGTTGTTTTCTCACGAAAGGTTCGAAAGAGAAGAAGGAACTGATAGTTTTCGTGTCGATAGGAAAGGGTCTAGAAAACGGTCTAGTTTATGATCTATCGAAGAGGGGGTCGATATCTTGAATTATAATTAATAAGAAGCGCGACCTAAAGATGACTTCTATCGATGTCATAATTATTATTAGAATAACACTTAGACATAAGCTTCCTAACAATATCAAACACAACATATAAAAGAAGAAGTATGTAATATTAATTAAAAGAATTTAAAATGGAATGTTCTAGAAGAAATTCGACCGTTAACGTTAGATCAGGTAGATAAAAGGTCTCGTCGGTCAGTTCAAGATATATAACAAAAGAAATACTTTCTCTTGGACACGAATATGTACAGTTTGTAGAAATGTAAAAAATGTCTATGTTTAATATATTATTAAAATGAGATATTTAAAGACGAATATGTGTATTTAAATAAATTAATTAAAACTTCTTTACGCTAAGCGTAACCGTAGTAAGCAACACTAACATAGCTGCATTGAAAAACGACATTTGGGAGTCAGAAAGGTTTCAATTAATTGGATACCTCGACTCTTAGGACCAGAGCAGAAACTGTATTAAGTCGTTATGGTGACTTGTTTTGGCAACAAATAAGAAGAACTAATAAATCATAGATCCTCTATTTTCACGCGGAAACAGGAAGTAAATCTAAGGAGTAATGCAAACAAGAAGGACCTCCGCTTCAAGCAAGTTTAGTTCCATTTGTTGGTAAGGTAATTATTTCTATTTTGGAATTGTGATGGGATAATTTCGTTCGACTACCTACCAAGAAAGTCACAATCAGGGCAAAGTATTATTCAATCCCTTTGTTTGAACAATTGCGGCTTAGAAAGTTACATAAACAGCCATTATTGCAACAGGATAACGCAAGACTACTTATCACTCGTCGAGTTATAGCGTTGGGAATTTTTCCCTTCTCCACATTATTCGCCTGATCTTTAAATGATGTGAAACTGTAATAAACCAATGGATAAAAGAAACTCTCATAAGGTACTTTGAAGGTGACCTTAAAAACTTATTCAGTGTTGAGACAATTGTTACAAAAAAAAAATGAAAAATTATAACGTAATATAGATGAAAATTATACAATCAAGAAACTATTACACAATTCCCAGAACTTTGGAAACATCCCTCGTAAAAATTAATATGAAAATGGGAAATATGATGTGCTATTACATCTATGAAGTTTAACTTTGCTAAATCTTTTCTGATATTCGATTATTCCAATTCATAATGGCTGTTTCATATATTACACCTGCTATAGATTTACACTTTCAAGTTAGTAGATCACAAAATTTACAAGAAAAGTTTTATGCTATTTTTGCATTCGAGAAAATAATTTATTTATTATACAAAATGTTATTGAATCCCTATTGTAGTTCGAAGAAAATAGTAAAAATAAATTAAATGCTTGCTGTCTTTGAAATCGAATAAATATTATTATTTCGTTATATTTTTTTACATCACTTCTATAGATTTTAATGTATTAATTTCACAAAAATAATATCAAAAAACAAACAACAATACAAATCAAAAAGAATTTAGCTGTTTTATTAATTTAAAGTATTTTTTTGCAAGCAAGTGGCTTCGATATAAGGTGATGAAATATTAAGAAATAAGATGCCACAATTTTATGGAAATACGGTATGTTTATATTCATGGAAATAACAGGAAAAAAATAGCAGAAAATTAAGCGAACTTCGCTCCTGCCTTGGTCGATCTGTAGCCGAAATAAAGTGGGGGTGATTTGACGGGAGAGTAACCAATGAAATAAAATTCACTTAATGCTTTGGGATTATTAAATGAAATAAAATGTGAAAATTGTTCTGAGACACAAAATGTTTTGCTTTATTCGAAAGAGCAATTACTACAATTATGTTTTGAAGATAGTGTCATTGATAATAAATATTCTGCACCAAGATTTTGTTGACAATAGTGTTCGATCAGTCCAATTTCTTGTTCAATTACGTTTTCACACATTGCGGCCAGTATCACGAACAGTTCGATATTGGTTTTTAAATCGAAAAGTCACCCTTTCGTCAAATGAACCCCTATTTATAACATCACACTTAATAAACATGTTTATGGGTTGCGATAACTACGAGGATTGTTCGGAAACTACGCGGCCTAACAAAGAAACCTTTTTTGACAAAAAACATTTTCTTTTTCAATATAGTTTCCTGTTCGTTCAACACATCTATTCCAACGACATTCCAAATCAGTAATGCCTTCATTATAGGTCGATGAATCCAAGTCCTCGAAATAGCTTTTTAAATCAGCGATTTGACGAAAATCTCTTACCACCGAGCCATTTGTTCAGGTTTGGAAAGAGATAATAATCGATGGGAGCCAAAACTGGGAAATAGAGCGAACTCATTCAAATCCAAATTCATGAATTTTTGCCATTGCAATCGCAGACTTGTGGGCAGGTGCGTTATCTTGATGGAAAAGCACTTTCTTCTCTGCCAAATGAGGCCGTTTCTCTTTGATTTAAATAGTAATAATAATAATATTTATTTAATTGCACCCAACAGTAAGAACCAAGACGGGTTACAACAACATAATTCTAAATGTGTATAATAAATTTTAAAATGAAAGTTATATATTGCGTTCATTTCAGTTCAAAAAACCAGAAAAAAACTGACAAAAAAAATAGAACATCACTAAAGTCACTAACTCTTAGTCCCTATAACTAATGTCTTCGTAGTACGAGAGTGGTTTGACAATTAACTTGGTTTGCTATGAAAGAAAACAATTTGAGTTTTGCAACGTACTTTATTTTTCGACATAGTCCCCTCGAAGTTCAACGCACTTGCCCCAACGTTTCTCCAGCTTCGCGAATCCTTCACGGAAATGAATTGCTCGATGCTTTCAAAATACTGGTTTACTTTCTGTATGACATCTTCATTAGACTCAAACTTACGTCCTGCCAGAAAAGTTTTTAGTTTCAGGAATAGATGGTAGTCCGAAGGAGCTAGATCTGGCGAATACGCAGGATGCACGGGGACATTGTCATGGTGAAACAACACCTTTTTCTTGGCCATTCCCGGGCGTTTCTCTGTTATTGCCGCCTTTAATCGGTCCAAAAGTAATGAATAGTATTCTCCGGTAATGGTTCTTCTCTTTTGAAGGTAGTCAATTAGGAGAATTCCCTTTGCGTCCCAAAAAAACTGACGCCATGACCTTTCCAGCGGATGGAACGCATTTCGCTTTTTTCGGAGCCGATTCGCCACGGGCAATCCATTGTTTCGACTGCTGTTTAGTTTCCGGGATATAGTGGTGTATCCAAGTTTCGTCCATTGTCACAAAACGGCGAAAAACTCAACTACATTCTTCTGAAATACTTGCAAATTGTCGGCAGATATTCGCATGCGAATTCGCTTTTGCTCTTGAGTGAGTAAACGCGGCACCCATCTTGCGCACAGTTTTTGCATGTGCAATTCTTTATGCAAAACGAAGTGAAATTGCTCAGTTGAGATGCCTGTGGCTACCGCTAATTCGCGCACTTTCACTCGTCTATCGGCTAAAATCAAATCATGGACTTTATCGATGATTTCGCGTGTCACAGCTGATTTCGGGGCTCCAGGACGTGGTGCATCTTTAATGCTTGTTCTGCCACGCTTAAACTCATTTACCCAAAGTCAAACACACACTCATAAGAAGGACATGCGTCACCCAATGTAGGTGAAATTCTCTCATGAATCTCCTTCGCTGTTTTCCCTTCCATATAAAAGAATTGAATCACACCACGAATTCCAACTTTATCCATTTTTCGCTATTGCTCGAAACACTTACTGCTACTGTCAAAATGACTTAAGACCAGAGAATATTAACTCATAGGAATGACACTTTATGACTACGTATACAGATTACATTTGCGCACTCTATTAGTGTGTGAACCAAGTTAATTGTCAAACCACCCTCGTAAGTATTGCCAAACTTGCACATTTGACGTATGGGGCTCCTCAGCATAATTCCCGTACGATGACGAACCTTGTGAAATGTCTCGCGGCCATCCTCGGAACACAGAAGCCAATATTTGACAAACGTTGCATACAGTCTACCTGGTTGTGAAGAAGTTTGTATAAAAATAATGCGAAAGTTGTCTCCCTACGTTAGTAGAGAATCCAACTTGAGTTCATGTAGTAGATTTGTATGACTTGTATTCCTCTCTGGATACGAACCGTCTCTTCTGTAGGAGAGGTATTTTAAAAACTCTCTCTAATTGAATTTGGTGAGACACGTAAGGTGGATGCCGTATTATCGAAACGTATTCCAATTTACTGCGTACCAATGATACGTAAATATACTTAATAGTTTAGAGATTGGTCAAAAGCTTGGAGTTGCGCATGGCAAATCCAAGAGTTTTCGAAGCCGATTAACATATACTAGCAACATGTTTATCAAAGCTAAACGAACTATCAAATAGAACCCCTAGGTCTTTTATTGATTTTTGATTGGATTTATTGATGATATCTTGCACTCCAATACGTCATCGTTTATGTTGTAATCATAAGATATCATGTCTTCGCCTCGAGTAGCTAATAACACAGCACTTTCCTATAGTAAGAGATAATTTATTATCGGAGCACCATTCTTTGACAATTTCGAGATTATGCTGTAGGTTCATTGCATCTTCCAAGTTGTTTATAGTTTTGTACACTTTGAGATTATCTGCATACGCGAGTGCAGAACATGAAAATAATTCGCATAGGTCATTAATAAAAATTAAGAATAAAAGAGAACCCAAATTGGATCCTTGAGGTACTCCTGATGTTGGGATAAATTCGAACGATTCATAACCATTCTAGTGTACGTAATTAACTCTACCCGATAAGTATGAGCCAATGAACGACATAAAGTTGTCACTAAAACAGATTTCACTCAATTACCATCGAAGGATGTTATGGTCTATAGACTCTATAGTATCAAAGGCTCTCGATATATCTGTGTATGACATCTACTTATCTTAAATCGTTAATGGCAATGTATGTACCCTGAGAGATACATGCTAAATTAGTTACAGTCGATCTTCCTGGAACAAAGCCATGCTGGAGAGGTGAAAGTTTTGATTTTAATTTGTTATAGACTACATCGTACAGAATATGCTCTAAAACCTTAGTAAAATTACAAAGTATTGATATTATCCTATAATTACGCACATCAGTGATTTTGCTTATTAATTGTTGCAACAAATTGGCAAAACAATAAATGGGGAGTATATATTGTTTTCCCCTTTTAGTAGTAGTCGACCAATGTAATTCCATGAGATTCCCAAGGAAATATTTAAACGGTTGCCATAATCCTGTTTGTCCATTGTTTGAATTGTTCTTTGGTTTCGAGAGTGTAATGGTGGACCCAGGTTTCATCGACAGTAATGAAACAGCGTAGAAAGTCCTTCTGATTGCTGCGAAAACGTGCCAAAAGGCCCCGAGAAACACTGAAACGATTCCGTTTTTGCTCCGGTATTTTTTTTCATTCCCAATTCTTCAGTTAAAATTGTACACACTGTCATTTGAGATACCTACAGTGTCTGCTATCTCGCGCATTTTTACACGACTTGACGTACTATCAAAAACAGACTAATTGACAGATCGCTCTGTACTATCATACTTAACCTGTTAAAGGATGATTCTACAGAATGGTAAAGAAGATTCCTGCGAATTCGCGTCATCTCTCTGTTAGGCACGTAGTTTGCGAACAATCCTTATATATAGAAATACTAGAAATAAATCCGTACTAAATAATCTAAATACAAATTTTAAAAAAATCGTTGGGCTTCTACACAAATGGCAAAAGGTTTCCGATTCACTTAACCAGTAGGCATTTATTATTCTTATTTCAAAGAAAGCCTGTATGTTATACTAAATTTCTAGTCGTTAATATTTTTTAAAGAGAATTATAGGTACTTTTTTCCAAGTTAATGAAACAATACAATATTAGTTATTTAACTGTTATTTCCGTGATCTACTTTACTTTAAGTTTAGGGGATTTAATAATATCTTGTATATGTTATTGCTCCTACACAATATTTTCCTAGAATACTATAAAAACACGTAATATACAAATGTCCCGTATCGTTATGTTCAAATTTTAGGAGTGTAAAGTAGACTTCATTTCAAGTAACAAAAACGCAAAACTTGTATATCCATTTTTATTTGTTTCAAAGTTACAGATCTATGAATGTGATTATCAGATCATGAAAAAAAATGTAATCCTAAAGTCAATACAAACTGATTTTATTTAAAAAAAAGTTATACGATTCAATAACAGGCCTGTGATTGTTAACGTCGCATAATAAAATGTTATCCTAAAATAAATAAACACGTGTCGTAATGCATACAGTAATTTCTTGGAGATCTACAAAAAAGAGTACTGGAAATTGATTTATGATAAAGAAGGTTTTACTTATTTCGTAAGTGCTGAACCATGAATATCATACAATAAACAAATGTTAACGTTGCATTTTCTAATAAAGGATTACATTACGTTTCAGTTCATACAACAGCTTATTTGTGAGTGGACACGTTTTCTTTATTCAAAATGCCTTACCGATTTTCTTCTCAAGAGTATGCGGGCATTTTGTGTATGGCTACTGTAACGGCAGTGCACGTCAAGCAGTTATTGAATACCGACATTGGTTTCCCGATAGGCGTATTCTTCATTACAGAACGTTTCTGGAAGTACACAGACAATTTCGGGAATGCGGACTGCGTGATTATCTTTTCGACCGAGGAGTAAATTTGCCAGCAGACTTAGAGGAAGCAGCAGTAGCTATTGTTACAAGGGATCCAACTCTCAGTATACGTCGAATCGCTAGACAACTAGGAGTGCCACAAACGACAGTTTAGCGAATTTTAAAACGTGAGGGCTTATATCCATATCACTATCACAGGGGACACGGTTTGCTTGAAGCAGACCACTATGCTCGTCTAGTTTATTCTACCTGTATATTAAGACAGACACGGCTTCATTTTAATTTTTGCAAAACAGTCCTCTGGACAGATGAATCTACGTTCACGAGAAGTGGTGTTACAAATCTGAGAAACCTGCACAAGTGGCCATCAGAAAATCCCAAAGCTATACGCCCATCTAAATTTCAACATAAATTTTTTATTAACGTTTGGGCGGCCCTAATCGATGACTTGTTGATTGGTCCTGTCGTTCTTCCTGGAAGGTTAAATGCGGATAATTACCTTCAATTTCTTATTGACGAACTGCCAGGTCTTTTAGAGGATGTCCCACTGAATGTTCGACGAGACATGTGGTTTCACATGGATGGGGAACCACCACATTTCGAAATTGCTGTCCGAAATTGGGTTAACGTCAATTATCCAAGATGGATTGGTCGAGGCGGTGCTGTTGCATGGCCAACCAGATCACCCGATCTTAATCCCCTTGACTTTTATTTATGGGGGTACATGAAAAATTTAGTGTACGCGCAAGTTTCGAACACAAGAGAAGAGTTGTTGGATCGTATTCACCTAGCTGCCGAGCAAATCCGACAAAACAAGTTTGAAATTCGGATAAGTACTTCTTCTGTTGGCTTACGGGCACAAGCCTGCATTCAACAAGGAGGTGGACATTTCGAAAATATTATTAATTGAACTTTTTTTAAATGAAATCAGTTTTTGTTGATTTTGGGATTACATTTTTTTTCATGATCTGACAATCACATTCATAGATCTGTAACTTTGAAACAAATAAAAATGGATATACATGATTTGCGTTTTTGTTACTTGAAATGAAGTCTACTTTACACTCCTAAAATTTGAACATAACGATACGGGACAGCCTTGTATCTTTGAAATTAATAAAGAAAAATCATTAAACTACTAAATTATAATAGTTTCATTTATATAAAAACAAAAAAGAGTATTAAAACGTGTTTTTGCACGTCACTTTTTGTAAATAAAGCAAGAAAATGTATATAGGCTTCACACACAATGGATTTCAGTATTTTATCACAAAACGATTTACTAAGTTTTGAGAATTTTTAGGTCAAAATGAATTAGTTATAATTTTTATGCAAAGAAATTTGGAATTAACATTATATGCTATTATGTCTTAATCTGTTAAATAAAGGTATAAGTATATATGTTTGTTAATCGAACTATTTTATGGAAAGACAATTTAGCACAATTTAATCATGTCAAATCATGATTTTTTTTCCTGTCAAATGCAAACTAAAATATTGGCTTTCGTTTTATTAGGTTGGTGCGTATGAAATGACCGATTTTATGACTAAAATCTGAAAGTATTGAGTTTTTTGAAAAGAAATTTTTATTAATGAAAGTAGATTTTGCTGGCTTAAACACGATTTTTCCGATGATCAACAAATGTATACAGCCTATTAAAGAACACCTGCACCTGTGAAGCTAATAAAAGCTACAATGGTGTTTTTAACCTCTTTTCAATTACGAAATTCTTTTAATTTTAAGGAGTGCAACTGTACATATAAAGAATTAAATACCTCTTGGAGATATTCTGATGAATATAGTGGAATTTTGAATTACCATATTGCAAAATACGTCCCTCTCTGTTATATTTTCAATTTATCGTGTAATCGTTACATACGCTGCGCTGCGTCCCCGGATGTAGTTATTTTTGATTTTACGACAAAAAGTCATTCTTTATAAAAAGTTCTGCTTGTTATTGTATTAAACTGTCAAACGTCATTAAGTTTAGATTTTTCACTTTAATTATTTAACCATAAAAGAACGTATTTAGTTGATTAAATGTGGATTAAATGATTGCGTAAATTGGAAACGTATCTTACTGATATGCTATAGACATGTTTCTTGAAAAATTCCCAAAGACTGTTGCACTGCGCAAACTTGTAAATAAATTTGATTTAACTGGATTTGTAGTGACTGTTAAACAACCCAAGAAAAAATACAACGAAGACAATGCAGCTACACTTTTAGTATTACATTCAGTGATAGAAACACCAAAATTATCTTGACGAAAACGATCACAAAGACTGAATATTAGTAAAACTAATCTGCAAAGAATTTATAGAGAAAACAAAGTTCGGCAATTTAAACCAAAGCTTCGACATACACTTGAAAATGGAGATGAAGAGAAGCGATTGGATTTTTGTTTGTGGGTGAGTGAGAATTACCTCGTACATACAAATTTTCACAGAATGGTCTTTTTTACTCATGAATCAACATTCTGGCACTAATGGTCACGTTTCAACACAAAACTGTCGCTCTTGGGCTCTTCAAAATCCAAATTACGTCAATGAAAAACGAAGTCAACGTTATAAAAAAATTGAATGTTTGGTGCGGAATTTTTTACGATAGAATCGTTGGTCCATATTTTATTGACGAGAATTTGAATCGACATGTGCGTCTTTTGGAAATTTATCTATTACTGTTTCTAGTTAAATTACCGCTAGAAATTCAGTGTAACATTTTTTTGGCAACAAGACGGGTGTCCTGCACATTCGACGCTTTTGATACGGCAGTGGTTGACAAATCAATTCAATGAGAGATGGATGGGAATATTTGGACCAAATGAATTTCCTCCTAGATCGTCTGACCTTACATCTATTGATTGATAAAAAGTTTACGCAGATGACCTGCTGCATGATCGAGAAATATTAAAAGCGGGAATACGGGACGCGGTGATTGAAATAAATTAACCACAAACCATACGTAAAAAGTCTATGGTGAATTTATTAAGAGGATGGAGAAATGTGTGGAAGTTGGAGGTGGCCTTGTATAATGATTTTTGTTGACTTTTTTAATGATTGAAATTTTGTATTTAATCTAAAAAAGCAATAAATTGTACTTCTCTCTTGAAGCATTTGCATGTTATCTTAATTTATGGACATTCTGTACATTTAAAATATTGGATTTGTTGATGGTAAACTTATTTATTCAACAAGCAGAACTGTTTATAAAGAATAACTTTTGTCAACTCCATCCGGGAACACAGTGTATATTGACAGCAACTATTGGCAGCTATTTCCAAGCAAAAATCAATTATTTATTATTAACCCTTTCTGTACCATAGCCGTATATATTAGTCAAAGTATGAACGGTTCCTCAGGACCACTGCCGTATATATACGACCAGGGTTGTAAGAGTTGTATGACTTTATGTAGACCATTTCCGTATATATGTGGCAGTATTAGATTTAGCGCCTTTACTAGGACCACTACAGTATTTATGTGTCGCTTCGTGCTGCATCTGTAAGCCCAATGCCGGATAAATAAGGTACCTGAAGCAGTAACTGCTGGCCGACTGCCTCATATATACGGCACATTTGCGCAACACTACAAAATATAGTTATTGTGAATGAAATAGGTGGGGGTATCCGTGTGCAAGTTGGGACATGTTTTTAGTATTAGGTAAATTGCAGTATAGAGAAGGCGAGTGTACGCTATGGCTTCAAGTACGAGTGCTTCTACATGTTATACAAGTGGTTCTAGATGTAAAAGGAAACGTGACAATGGCAATGTAGGGATTTGTGGAATGACAACAGCTGAATATGAAAGCATTTTAGCGAGTTTAGATTCTGACGAAGAACCTTTCGTTGACAGCGGCAGTGAATACGAGCCTGATCAAAATGAATCCGATGCAAGTGATGACAGCTCGGATGAAACAGAACTGGAACAAAATAATAATGTTACAGCTGATGATGATAATTCTGAAATTAAAGAACAAAGTGCACAAAGAAGAGTTTTATCACTAAATTGGCGTAATACAGCGTTCAAGCCCACAATACATACATTCGACGATAAACATTCTGGTTTACAAGAATCTCTAGAAGACAAATCAAATGCACTTAGCTATTTTCTGTTCTTTGTAAATTCAGAAGTAGTGAAACTAATTGTAAACGAAACTAATAAATATGCTTCGGAAAATAAGGAGAACAAAAACCTAAAATGGAAAGAAATAGATGAGGATGAATTTTATGTATTTTTAGCTGTTATGTTACTTACTGCACGTCACTACTTCACAAACCAATATTTTGGCAGGTAATGCCCAGAAATCATTTTTTACCGATACTGAGCATGTTACATTTTTCAAATAACGCTGATCAGAAACAAGGTGATTCTTTCTATAAGATACGAGAATTGTTAACTAAAATGACAACCCGTTTTTCTGAATGTTTTTATCCATTCGCAAATCTTGTGATTGACGAGAGTTTGGTTCTTTTCAAAGGACGTTTACATTTTAAACAGTACATCAAATCTAAACGCCATCGCGTCGGTATCAAACTTTTTCTTTTATGTGACTGCGAAACGGGATACATGTTAAATATCATTGTTTATACTGGTAAAACAACAGACGTAGAACTGTTTCAAGACCTAGGTATATCCGGTTCAGTTGTGGCACATCTTATGAAGCCGTATTTGGAGAAAGGCCATTCGTTGTACACAGATAATTGGTATACAAGTCAAACTTTATCAATGTACTTACATGAACACAAAACAAACTCCTGCGGAACAGTTCGTCCGAATAGGAAATGTATGCCGAATTTGACAACGAAATTAACCAAAGGCGAGACGGTCTCAACATCTACTGAGCACTTACTGGCCGTTAAATGGAAAGATCGTCGCGATGTACATATGCTTACTAGTTTTCATGAGGACAAAATAATCTCGTCGGACAAGTTGGATTTCAAGACTAAGGAACCTATCAAGAAACCAGCATATGTTCTGGATTATAATGCAAATATGGATGCTATAGACAGGTCGGACATGATGTTAAGTTCTACAGAATGTGTGAGAAAAACAGTAAAATGGTACAAAAAATTATTTTTCCACATGGTGGTTCCATGCTCAACGCACATGCATTGTATCAAACACAAAATGCGAGAGAATCTTTAGCAAATTTTCAGCTGAAAATCATAAGACAGCTTATTGAGCGGTAAGTTTTAGTTAGTGAGAAAACTTTAGCTTAATAGTTTTTGTGCAATTTTAGATACAATGTACTACAGCCTAACCAAACCAGCGTAAAACCTATGACCAAAAATCCTGAGCGGCTTATTGGGCGGCATTTTCCTGCCCTAGTACCTGATAATAAAGTACGACGATGTATAGTTTGCAGCCAAAGCACGCTTCACGCAAAGAAAAGAAGTGAGTCTAGGTACATGTGTGCAAAATGTAACATTGGTTTGTGTGTACAGCCTTGTTTTGAGGTGTATCATACAAAGCACACATTTTAAATATAGGTACATATGCTATTTATAACAATACTATTATAAATAAATGAATTTTTGCACATTTTAATTTTTTTACACCTGACGCATATATTCGGCACGTGCCCTGGTGGCATGTAAAAAACCTGGTCCTAGCGACATACATTGTTATTTCAAATCCGGTACTGAAAGGGTTAATTTTAGCAGACTCTTACCAAGAATTTTTATGTAGATAAAGTGAAGCATTTTTGGAGATTCATGTTTAGCTAACAATTGAGACAATTGTACGCTACAATTCCTACAATTATATACGTAGTTAGGCAAATATATGGATCCATTCGAATATCTTTCATATGGCTAATTAGATTTTAATAAGACTTTCCACAATTAATTAAATGCAAATCGTGGACGCGATAAGTATATTTATGTCCGAATCAGACTTCTGGTTTAGCCGGAAACGATGTTAACTTTTTTATTTTAAATGAAACACCCTGTATATTTTTACGAATTTTAATTGAGTTCTGCAGTTCAGCAGGTTTGGCATTCTTTTGTTTAACAACGACAGAGATATTTAATTAAAACTGATAATTTAAAATCGTGTTTATATTCAGTAAGCCATGGAATTAAAATTCAGTATAGCAAGCGCCAAAAGTTGGCGCGAGGAGGGGGTGCGCAGAAGCCGTTTTTAAAAACGTCCGCCCCCACTACTCAAGTAATTGTCAGAATACATTTGTCATTGACGTTTGACGGAACATAATGTCTTTGCTAGGGGATCATAAAGTGATACACGCTAAGAGGTTAGAATTATCTGACATTATCTGACGAATACAAATCTCCCCACTACTTCTAATTCCGCGCGAATTTACCCCTCTTCGCGCCAACTTAATTGGCGTTTGCTATACTTGACTTAAATTTACTTGACGTCCAAATATTAATAATGGTTCAATTAACTTAAAAAGAACGTATTGAAGTTCTGATGATCATTGGTTTTGGTGGCCGCGTCAAAACTCACGAAGTATGCGATTTATTTAACAATTTGAATCAAGATCGGCAACCAATATGACGAATTGTCGTTGATAAAACTTTGTGAAGGAATAACTTGAGCGGAAATTTACCGAAAAGCGTAAAGGTACTGTATCAAAACGTGTCAGCAAATCACCAGTTATCGTTTTACCTTTTTTAAGTAATCAATAAAGATAACACGTTTAAAATCGCAAAAAAAACTGTGCCGGCCGAAAAAAACGGTTTCTGCTTTCTTGGGTGCACGTTCCTCAGTTGAAAAGCTAACTTAAACTACTAGAGTTCAGGAATTTTCACAGCACAATCAAGTACTATAAATGTCATCTGACTTATTTACATTACAAAAACCTTTTTTTATCACATGTTTTATGAAATATATTTCCTATGCACCGACTTAATAAAATAACTTGATTAATTATTCGAAAATAAAACACTTGGCTTAGTTTCACAACTTCTTTAATTAGATACACTAACAATTGTTTCGGCTATTAGGCCATTATCAAAGAGCTATCTCAAACTAAAACTTACTCTACTTAAGGTTAACATATATACCTGTGTTCCTTATGGGAGGGAGAATGTGGGTAATTGATATTTAAGATTGTATCGATATAGGGGGTATTTATCAATTCTAATTGCGTGTTTGTGATCATTCGATTTTGTTTTTGGGCTTTTTTAATTTCAAAAATCTCTAATATATTTAATTTTTTACTTTTTGCTACATTATGAATGAGGTTACAGCTCTTTATATCGGGTAAGTGGTTCTGGTCTATACAATGTTCCGCGAACCCTGTGTGTTTAACACTATATTTTATATCTCTAATATGTTCAGTTAACCGTTTATTAATACCTCTGCCACTCTGTCCGATATAAATCGCTTCACAATTCTGGCATTTTATGGAATATACTCCTGATTTCTCTAAGTTATCTATTTTATCTTTAGTATTATTCAACAATGTACCTAAATTTACTTTGTTTATCCACACTATGTTAATGTTGAGTTTCTTTGGTAATTTGTTTTTTTTCTATGTTATGGGAGGGATATAAGTGATTACATGCCAACTAGGTTTCTTTAATTCATTTATTTCTGGGTATAACAATTTTTGAAGTATTTTCCTTTCTTTATGTTTTATCAAATTATCGATGATATCAGGGTTGTAGCCATTATTTTTTGCTATTATTTTAATTGTGTTTATTTCATTATTAAAGGCTTCCTTATTTAGTAGTATACTTGTTGCTCTATGTATATAGCTATGGAAAGTTGACATTTTAATTTTTTGTGATTGATTTGCGTTAGCGTGTAATATATTATCCGAAAATGTAGGTTTTCTATATATTTTATATACTAACTTGTTGTCTTTTTTGTGTATTGTAATATCTAGGAAATTCAATGTGTTTTTGTGTTCCTTTTCTATAGTAAACTTTATTTTGGGGTATTACAGTTTACTATAGAAAAGGAACACAAAAACACATTGAATTTCCTAGATATTACAATACACAAAAAAGACAAGTTAGTATATAAAATATATAGAAAACCTACATTTTCGGATAATATATTACACGCTAACGCAAATCAATCACAAAAAATTAAAATGTCAACTTACCATAGCTATATCCATAGAGCAACAAGTATACTACTAAATAAGGAAGCCTTTAATAATGAAATAAACACAATTAAAATAATAGCAAAAAATAATGGCTACAACCCAGATATCATCGATAATTTGATAAAACATAAAGAAAGGAAAATACTTCAAAAATTGTTATACCCAGAAATAAATGAATTAAAGAAACCTAGTTGGCATGTAATCACTTATATCCCTCCCATAACATAGAAAAAAAAACAAATTACCAAAGAAACTCAACATTAACATAGTGTGGATAAACAAAGTAAATTTAGGTACATTGTTGAATAATACTAAAAGATAAAATAGATAACTTAGAGAAATCAGGAGTATATTCCATAAAATGCCAGAATTGTGAAGCGATTTATATCGGACAGAGTGGCAGAGGTATTAATAAACGGTTAACTGAACATATTAGAGATATAAAATATAGTGTTAAACACACAGGGTTCGCGGAACATTGTATAGACCAAAACCAGTTACCCGATATAAAGAGCTGTAACCTCATTCATAATGTAGCAAAAAGTAAAAAGTTAAATATATTAGAGATTTTTGAAATTAAAAAAAAACAAAATCGAATGATCACAAACACGCAATTAGAATTCATAAATACCCCCTATATCGATACAATCTTAAATATCAATTACCCACATTCTCCCACCCATAAGGAACACAGGTATATATGTTAACCTTAAGTAGAGTAAGTTTTAGTTTGAGATAGCTCTTTGATAATGGCCTAATAGCCGAAACAATTGTTAGTGTATCTAATTAAAGAAGTTGTGAAACTAAGCCAAGTGTTTTATTTTCGAATAATTAATCAAGTTATTACAAGAATGTTTCACCAAGAAATATCTGCGAAGTCAACCAATGAAATTTAATAAAACAGAAACTTCTTTCCAAACGTTTTATTTAAAATTTAAAAAGTAGTTTATATCTAATCTTATTTACAGATTATAACAGATTGGTTTGCTTATAGACTTATTGCTTTAAAGGGGGTAAACCCTAATATCATAAAATATTGTAAAATCTATTTTAAAAACGTCTTCAAATCCATTAATTTTACCTAAAAATTGGTTACAATAACATGCTAATCTAACCTATAAACTAGTGAATCAAATATGATAAAATACTGACAACATTTTTCCTTAGAGCTTATAAAATAGTACAGTTGACCACACTGTTTGTACCCAAAATAAAAAACACAAACTTCACCGCGTCGCTATTAGTTCAACTCCCCCCATTATCGATTGTTCTTTATTTCCACTGATCGCAGTATGACACCAACAACTCTTCACAAAACGCAAATGGTGTTCAAGCGATACTGTTCGATGTTTTTCAGATGTTGTGCATATTTTCAGATGTATACAATCTACTTTTATTTTATTAGTTATAACAACAGTCAAGGTTGACGGTATGTGCGCGAAAATAGAGATTGTTTCAAAATATATAACGTTAAAAGTATGTACAAGACCTATTATTTTAAAAGATAGGTTAGAAATATTTCCTATATCAAAATGACATTCTATGATTCTACTTTATACGCAATTTTTAAGCGATCTGGGAATCATAGTAAATTCTCATTTTACTAAATGCGTGCATAGATGGCGCATTCATTTTTCATACTTGTATTTCTAATAACTACTGAAAGTAGTGCCAGTAGAAACACAATGGAGATTCTAGCCCAAAATCCCATGTATTTTTTTTATATAGCTTCATTTTGTTTCGTCGACAATGGTTAGATCAAAAACGCAGCATATGCCGATGACATCCATGTAATGAGCAGATCAAGAAGCGTGACAGAAGAAACATACATTACCCTAAACAAAAGGGCCAGAGCTGGCGCAAGCTGGTCTCAAAATTAAGGTAAATAAAACAAGAATGCGTGTACAGGTCAGGACAAATTCTGGCACGATGCACATAGTCACAGAGGATGACATCAAAGAAGTCAATCTTTTTTTGCTATCTTGAGGTGGATGTCCACAGTCGAGGATTGAAGAATGCAGAGATACGGAGAAGAATAATCCTGACAAACAATGCCTATTGACACAAAAAAATTGAAAGAAAAATAATAAGGCAAATATTGGGGCCAGTATAGGAACACGACAAATAGAGATCGAGTTACAATCATGAAATATATTGGGAACTGGAGGAACCGCCGGTATCTGAGTTCATAAAAAAATAAAGGCTTCCATGGGCCGGATACAAGACTACGATAACTGAGGGAAGATTGCCGAAAAGGACTATAAACGGTAAGATCCAGGGAAAGAGACTGATACGAAGACCAAGGAAGATATAGGAGGATGTGGTAAGTGAGGACGCTAGGAGTTTTTTGGAGATCAGGAACTGGAAGACCGCAAGGGACAAAAACGAGTGGAGGCAGAAGCTGATAGAGGTCAGCTGAATTGAGCTGTAGCGCCATAGGACCGAGAGACAATGATAGAAGTTGCTTCAAGTGCTCAGAAGAAGACAAAAAAGTTTCATCGCCCGAGAAGTTAATAGATACGATTTTACGCAATGTAGGACTCGTCAACTAACTTGAAAATGAGAGAACACTCCCATTCTCAAGATAGTTGACGAGTCCATGTAAAACTGTAACTATTAGCTTCTTGAGCAATGAAACTTTTTTGCCTTCTTCTCGTTGAATGGTATTATACAGTACGACTAGACAAGTAGGACACCAAAAGACACTAAAAACAACTAACAACCACACTTGACAAAGTAAAAATTCCATGTCTTCACGACAATGTATCAGCGTATTAATCATTAATTGCTCCCTAATTTGCTGTCTAGAAAAAGATTTGGCTCAAACGACGAAGCTACGAGCGACAGTCGAGAAATTTTGGGAATCTGGCAACGCTGTTCAGTTTGATAAAAGGCGCATGTGCAAAGAATGGGAAGAAGATATAATTGGACGCTATTCAAAAAGGGTAATCCAAGAGAATGTGACAATTATAGAGGTATAGCACTCCTGCATACAGCTGCGAAAATCTACGAACAAATGATAAATATAAAACTCAGACCAATAATAGAACCAAAGCTTGAAGAGATGCAAATTAGATTCAGACAGGGAAGTGCTTAGGATCACATAGAATCACATTAAAACGAATATTTGAAAAAAAAACTTAAAGAAGGGAAGAAGGTATACTTTGCTAGACATAGAAAAAGCGTTCGATAGCATACCAAGAGATAAAGTTTGGATGAGTTTAGGACATAAATATTTAACATATGGATGCGAATCATGGTTATTGACAGAAAGAATGAAGAGCAAAACACAAGCTATGGAAATTAAGTACCACAGGAGAATAAAAGGGATAACAAGAAAAGGTAGAATTACGAAGAACTGCAGGTAAAGTTAATAGATACTGGAATTTATAGAGCAAAGGCAACTGAGTTGTTGGAGGCATCTGCAAAGAATGAAAGAAGACAGATCCGCTAGACAGATTTTGGAAACATGAATACAAACAGGGAGAAAGCCCTCCACAGACATGGAACGATACGGTCAGGAACATATTAGAAAAGAGGGGAAAAACGTGGAACAAAGCAAAAGGAGATTTGATGATAGGTTTGAACAAATAAAAAGGTGCACAGAATTTAATGATGAATATTTCAAAAAATAATAAATCCGTTTATATGCGTATTAAATGTTTTCTTCCTAGCTTTTCCAAATATTTTCCGACTGTCAATCGTATGTCTTACACAGATGTCTATTTCAAGAACTTTGAATAATCATATCATAGGGAAGGTATAAAATAGCTTGAGAACTCGTAGATTAGAATTCACTCTAAACCATTAAGATACGGATAATTATACAATTGTGTCATTTATTAATTATTCGCTTATTTATATTGATGATTTATTAAAAAAGAAAAATTAAACTCCTACTAAAACATTTAATGATGGAATAAGATGATATTAAAGAATTCGAAAATAACAATGTACGCTTTAAATATATTTTCCGAAAAACTAAGATTTTAGCCCATTTTATTATTTAAATTTCGTCCAAAATTAATAGATTTCGTTTTACTAAGTCATAAAAAAAGAATGCATTTGTAGATTTCCCTCTATAGATATATGAAAATATATATTTTTTAACATTGGACATCTACCGTTTTGAAACAATCTACTGTCAGTATCGCTCGCCTACCTTGACGTTACAACACTGAATTGTGTAATTTTTTAAATGTCAGTAGAATGATATGTACCATACTACCCATATTACAGGCACTGCTGTATTTTAGATTGTTGAAGTCTTCATATCGAGCGCCACGAAATTAAGAATATTTCCTAAATTATAATTTAATTCCTGTTGCGTTTTATCAGATTCGACAAAATAAATTTAATTTTTGCTGTTTATGTAACTAAAGAAGCAGATTCGGATAAAAAATTAAAGCAGTCTAAATTTTATAATTTGATAATTATTAAATGATTTTATAACCAGTAATACGTGTGACAGTGATCATTTAATAATAATAATATTCAACATAGAAGAAATTTGTTAATAATTAATTTTAAAAATTACAAAAGATAAAATATTAAAAAAAATTACCAGGTTTCACTACATGTATAACTTAAACTGATATGGAAAACGTTGTAGAAAGATAGCCACTAAATAGTGCTGCCAAGTGGTTCACTGAAAAATTCCTTTTTCTTTATTTAAAAAGAATCCCTATTTAAGATGGAGAATTCCTGCTACATTCACTAATGATAACAACATGAAAATAAAACCCAAGGGAGGATTAATATACAGAGTCGCTGTTATGTATGGAAACGGAAAGTATCGTGAGAACAGTTCGGGATATCTTAATGAATTTTTGTACACGAACATAAGGAAATCTTCGGATCTTTTTGACTATATTATCATATTTTTTTCTTATCGCATATTTGAAATTCAAGGCTAACTTGATTTTATTTTAAATGGCAACAGTGTTTGAATTTGATATCGTTGGATAGATCCTTTTTTCCGAATTTAGCGATGTAAATATAGTATGTCTATTTTCCAAAATAGTTTAAAAGAAAACGGATAAAAAATGTTTCGGTCTCCTTTGAGGCAACAATAATAAAAAAACATTTATTAAATAAGAAACTATTTACAAAAGGTATTCAAAGTCTTCACTATTAGTAATAGATACGTTGAATGAAACCTCGAATTGCGTTTTCCCACCAAATCAAAGGTACATCGGAAATTTCTTGCCGAATTCGTAATTTGAGATCTTCGAGATTTTCTGGCCTGTTAACGTAAGCTCAACTTTTTAAATACCCCCACAAAGAAAAATCAGATAAGTATTTGTTTGAAGAAGAATTCGGTCAAGTTTATTCAATGCCCCCCCAAAAAAAATAAATACGAAAAAACAACAGGAGAATGAACAAGAGGCCAACGGCAATACGCAGATCGACAAAGACAGTTAGGACGTGACTTCTAATTAGCTCGTCAAAGGTTTTACTGGTTCTTGGCATGATTAGTTACGTTCACAAGGAAATAGAACTACAGAAGTACCACCTACTGAACTTGAACACTTTTTATCCATTTTCTTAAAACTATTTTGGAAAAATACATACTATATTTACATCACTGAATTCAGAAAAGAATTATCTTTCCAACGATGTCAAATTCATGCACTGTTGCCATTTAAAAAAAGTCAAGTAAGGCTTGGATTTCAAATATGCGATTAGAAAAAAATATGAAAATTATTTCCTTATATCCGTATATAAAATTTCATTTAGATATCTCGAACCATTCTCGAGATATTTGACCGTTTTGCATACATAAAGCGACCCTGTATATATATCTTATATATATATATATATATATATATATATATATATATATATATACATATAAGACATATATGTGAAATTGCCATGGATAAAAATGACATTATTCAAAATTACATTCCAGTTTAATAATAATAATTCACGCCTTAGCAATTCCCCAACAGCTTCACGCTAATTACAGTGGGCATTGGCACGCCATGAGTTATTATTATGTATGCGCCGTGGAGCGACTTAAGATGTTCAGCTGTCAGCATTTGCCTAGAACGAGAAGGAAAACCACGAAAACCTACTCGGATAGCCTAGTTCCGAAACTAAACACGGGACTGCCAGCATGATAAGTCAGTGTGCAGATATTTAAATAACATGATAGATATTTATATTACAAATGTATATATTCATAGTCGCAAATTGCAGATCGTTACATTATTAAGTTATAGTATATACTGCTTAGATTTTTTATGTCAATACCAATGAACATTTGTTTTCAAAACTAAAACCTAAAATAGAAAAAAATTGAGAAACATATGTCATCTATAAAATACCATGTCGCGATTGCGATAGTTACTACATAGGCCAAACTAAACAATATTTATACAAAAGAATACAAGCCCACAAATACTCTAAAACAGACAAAACTGCTTTATTTACACACAAACTACAACGCGATCACCATTTCGATTTTGAAAACACACAGATAATCTATAAAGAACAACACACAATGAGAAGGGAAATTAAATTGAAATTATTAATATTAAACAAGAAAAAAAATCAATGAACAACAAGCAGTATATACTATAACTTAATAATGTACCAATCTGCAGTTTACCACCATGAATATATAGATTTGTAATATAAATATCTATCATATTATTTAAATATCTGCGCATTGGCTTATGATGCTGGCAGTCCTGAGCTTAGTTTCGGGACTAATCTGTCCGCATAGGTTTTCGTGGTTTTCCTTCTTGCTCTAGGCAAATGCCGATAGCTGAACATCTTAAGTCGCTTCACGGCGCAGACAATAATAACTCATGGCTTGCCAATGCCCCTTGTAATTAGCGTCAAGCTGTTGGGGAATTGCTAAGGCATGAATTATTATTATTAAACTGGAATGTATTTTTGAATAATATCATTTTTATTCATGGCAATTTCACATATATAAATATGACATTAATATGTCATTTATAATTTAAAATTCTGTGAAAAAGGCGTATGTGCCGAAACATGCAAGATTATTTTGAATATCTACATATTAAAGTAAAACGCCGACTAATTAAATATACTATAATATTCAAAAGTCAAGAAATAATTATCTATATATATATATAATTTATACATGTAGCGGGACCAATTTTTTGATATTTCTTCTTTTGTAATTTTTTAAATATTAATTATTAATTTAAAATAATGTAAGGAATATTCTTAATTTTATATCGCTCGGTGTGCGGACTTCAGCAACACATAATACAGCAATTCTGTATTATGGGTTGCATATCTTTCCACTGACATTTTTTCTGAAACATAGTGTACATTTTAATGCTTAATAATTTAAGTATTGCTTGTTAAATATACAGGCTACCATGTTGAAGAAAAACAAGTTCAAACGGAGACCGACAGAACCAAATATCATGCCAACAAACGGGGAGGGGGGTAAAAGTACAGATGAATAACAATCCTATTCCTTACACTTGTCCTCCTGTTGCATAATTTAAATTTAAATTTTTTAATATATATTTTAGCAAGAATCTAAATCGTTTATTTTTAAATATATATATTTAAATCAAAATATTTCGAAAAGGAAATGTATATACATTTTATTATTTATTATTTCTTGCATGGGACTTTGATAAAATATTAATTAGTATTTATTCAAATTTTAGCAACATGCACATTACAAAATATGAAAATAATAATCATAATTTTCTATTATCATTAAAATTTATTGCTTGCATTTTTTTTTCGTATTTTTCTTTCGAATTCGAATTTATTTAGATAGTTTTTTTCTTATTTTTAATTATTACTAATTGACGACATGCTTCCAATATTTATAATTTAAAAAAATAATAATATATTTATATATAATTGAAACAGAAATTATTTTACATATATATATCTATATAAATATAAGAAAATGTTACAAACCCCTCCCCCAGGCTACGATGTTGAAGAAAATGAAAGGTAAAATGAAAAGGAGGAATACAGAACCATCTATGTTGGTATCGCCGGGCACGCAGTTGGTGCCACTGCCCTCCAACGACGGGGAATCTCCAACGGACGCCAACAATACTACTTTTTAACATTACGAGAGCAGCCCGTGTTATTTCCGAGAGATTGAAAAGAAGTCAACAGAAAAATATAATAATAAAAAAAAAATCAGTGTCAAAAACTTTAAAATCTTTGGGCATGGGTACCATTTAATATGTTAAAAAAAAAAATAAAATGAATGGTAGCGATGAACGTAAATGAAAGACAATCTAGTGTTTAAGCAGAAGGAATAGAAGATAGAGAATGAGAAGTGGGTAAAAAAGAAATTTGTAATTAGTATTTACATATTATTACTTATTGATTAAATTGTATGGTATTTTTACCAAGAGAGAAAAGTTGTTGTTCATATGTGAACTTGTCATTTTATAATATGTTATATTGCGTATTTTATAAGATATAGTTCTTAATTTTTAATTTTTTTTTTTTTTGATCGTGAGTACAAAGATATATTTATAGAATGAAAAAAAAGATCAGATACACATATAAGACGGATAAACAAAGATGTGTTTTCGTCGATGTTTGTCCTCGTTTGATGCACAACCTATTATAAAAACATTAGAAAAATTCATTAGATTTAAATGTATAGAATATGTTTATACTGTGTATCTCTGTTTTTATTACCTTTAATTTATTTTTATGTATATATATATATATATATATATATATATATATATATATATACATACACATATATTTGGAAATTGATGTTGTACCTGTTTAAATTTATATATACAAGACACATATGTATATATATGTATTTACTAACCAAAAAAATACAAAAAAAATATACATATTGACGTATTGTGCAAAAATGTTTTGCATATAGAATCGATCTTATAAGTACAAAAAAAACATGATTTAAGTATTCCTTTGTATTAATTTTTACTTTAAAAATAATAATCATCTCGCACAATTTCAAATGTAACCCGAAGATTGACGAAAAAAATTTGAAAAAATTGTTTGTACCCTTTACGACGGGATAGGCAATTTTTTCAAATATCGTGGTTGAAAATCAATCACGTAATATAAAATAATATATATATATATACCCGATTCTTGTCTTAAGCGACCAATTAAACCTCTGAATTTCCATTCTGGATTAGTGTTTTGAAGAAATCGACGTTTCCGAGAAATTTTCAGCCATTTGGCGGTGAAGAAGATGGAACACACAATTTTTTGTAAAGTGTTTTTATGCTAGTGTTTTATTAATTAGAAATGGACTTCGTTTTGTGAAGATGTTATTTTCGAAAAATAATCGTGTCTGTTACTCCAGATGTGATTTTCAGGACTAATTGGTTCAAATTAAAAAAAAAAAATTGTAAAGACAATTGATTCCACGCTGAGTGGTTTTGTAGTTTATTAAAAAAAAAAAATCTAGTCTACCTGACTCCCAAGTTCCCATGAAATTAAAAAAACTATGTTTTGTGTCCCGCCTCGCCGCTTTTCGTATAGTTTCTGGTATCGCCGCAAGATGGCGATCGCGCATGGTTGGTTTTTTAAAAGTTACGGCGTCGAGGCGTAATTTGTTGGACAATGTTGAACTTCGTGTCACCAGGTAACGACCTACAACATTGGTCTAACCCTTCTAAGGACAAGGGGCTCAGTTTCTCATGGGCGCTTATCTGGTGCTTTTGCTCATGATTAATATGTCTTTAGAGAGGTTGGTACAGAATTGTTTCCATCTTATTAATAATTTAAATTCCCCTCCCAAAAAAAAAAAAAACTTAAAATAAGCAGTAGATTAATAATTATCATCATATAATTGAATAAAAATTAAAATCCAACATATTACATACAAAAATCGATGTGCTATGTTTGTAATGATATTTCCCAAATTAATAAAAACAATACATAAAAAGTGTATACATTATGTACTTGAATAGGGATGGAAGACCACACTCTCGCAACGAGAGAGGAGTGTGTTTATTTACTTTGTTCCAAAATGAAAAATTACCAATTTTCTTAGGACATCTTCGTCGTCTGATCGTGTGATTGTCTATATATTTGCGGAAACAGCCATATTTTTCTTTTCTCATATATATCTGTCTTTTTTAGTTCTTGGAAGATACGCGAAATGATCAGACGACATAATTCTTTTTTTAGAAAAAGCAAAGACCGACCGATTAGTTCGCGTATTGGAACAAGATGGCGTTCGCGTAGACAAAAAATGGCGACGACGATGTCCATAAATCAAGTATGAAGAGAATAAAAATATATGTATATGTGATTAAGATAGCATATTTAAAAATTGTGAAATATAGATATATTAAATGTAGATTTTATGTTGTTTTCTTTCTGTAATCCTCCCAGATTTCAGATTACACTGATCAACACAGTTTGGTTTTCTTATACATCAATACGTGGCATGCCTTTTGTCATGCTAATTCTGAATCTGATTTAAAATTTGCTCCATCACATCAATAGTTTTTGCAAAAAACGCAATAAATTTTACAAAATTTCAAAGTTACTTTTATATTGAGTGAGCCACAAAAAAAGTTTTTAAAGTATGCCATGGATTAAATCAGTTATGTCTTAGATTGATTAAGTGATTTATACTATGTACTAGTAATAGATAAGAGTTGCCAACTGACATTCATTAAGCTAACCTAATATTACGATCTACAGAAAAATTGAATTTCAGGGAAAAGACGGTTATTTGAAAGTTTTAGTTGTTGAAATGTGTAAATTATAATGATTTATTATAAAAAATATAGTTTTTTTTTTGGTGATGTCTGTTTTAAAATGAAAAAATACCGAAAAATAAAATTTGAAGACTAACATAAAAAACCAAATCAGATTAAACATATAAAATGTATGTATATATAAAATATCATGATATTCAGATTAAAGATGAATTAATAATTAAAGTAAGAATTAATAAATCGCTGTTTATTAATGCAGTATACAAAACTAGCAAGTATGACATTGAAACAATCATTCATTTTTTTTTTGACACAAATGTGTTGGTTCTCAAAAGAAACGTTTTATGTATGTGGAGAATTCACTACCCACCAGCATAAGCGGAATATTACACCTTTAATAGAAAAGTTATACTTCCACTAGTGTGGCTTAATCATTGAACATCAAGACAACCCATGGGCTCCCAGCATTTGTTGCTACTCCGGCTGGTCAAACGGTAAGAAAAACACTATGCCATTTGTAAGACCTATGCTTCCAAGAAAAATATCAGTGATGCTATATTCTAAGAAGTGGCATCTTTTATACTTGCAAATTTATTACTTTATAATAATAATAATTGTTTATTTGCCTAACAGGTTCATACCCAGTAATAGGGCAAAAATTGTGTAATACATACATACACGACAAAACAGAAAAAAAGAAAAATATAGTAAAAGTTAATTTACAGATAGACATAAATAAATAAAGTGTACATTAATAAATTGGAACACATACGTAAACTCATGTAATGATTTCACCAGTAAATATATCGCTGTAGATTGCATAAGCATTCCGCATCATATGGTAAACGGGTGATTTCATTAGTAAGTTGGTCCTCGGGGTGCTCAAGTTGAATGTATTCGTATAGCGAGTATTAACTGAAGGTACATTAAATCGAACAGCAGCTAATATCCCAGCGCAGTCAATAGTATTGGTGACAAGTTTAAATAAGTAACGAGCACTTTGTTCAATCCTCCGATCAGTAAGTCTGGAACCCAAAACGTAGCCTTAGTTCATCATAGGAAACATTTCTGTCTGGGTACACTCCAGTATTTTTGAAAATCAAGAATTTCAAAAAGCGTCGCTGTACACGCTCAATAGGAAGTTGCTGCGATATATAACGAGGGCATCAAACGACAGACCCATATTCCAATTTAGGAAGAACAAGAGCGAAATATAAAGACTCCAGAAGCGCAACATCATTGAAATATTTACAAGTTCTGATAGTAAATCCCAACATTCTTGAGGCAGACGAACAATTTTTTTGTATGTGACTGTTAAACGATAAAAATGAATCAAATGACACACCAAGATCCTTAATTTCACTCATGCTGGTGAGTGGAACATCATAAATTGAATAGAAGGACAAGTATGGACGGTTTTTCCTAGTGAAAGTAATATCATAACATTTGTTAATGTTCAAAACAAGCTTATTCCTTTCGGATCAATTGGCCAGTACACTCAAGTTATCCTGAAGCATGTTTACATCGCGTTGATTATGTATGTAATGAAAGAGCTTAACGTCATCTGCATATGCTAATACAACTTGACAAGACATTAATGGAAACAAATCATTGATGTATATATTAAAAAGCAAAGGTCCCAAACTCGATCCTTGTGGAACTCCAGATAATGTAACAAATTCCAATGACTTAAAACCATTATAGAAAACATATCTATATCTGTTGGACAGGTAAGAGTTGATTAACTTACAAAAAGCAATATTCAGACCAAAACAATTAAGTTTCTGTATAAGAAGTTTATGATTAATTGTATCAAAAGCCTTGGAGAAATCTGTATAAATAACGTCAACCTGTCCCTGGTAATCCAACTCTTCACATACGTATTGGGTAAAACTCACAAGATTAGTAGTAGTCGAGCGTTCTGTCATAAAACCATGTTGAACAGGTGATATATGGGAATGAACATAAGGATAAATTGAATTATATATAACTTGCTCAAAAATTTTGGCAAAATTTGAAGGTATGGATATAGGTCTGTAATAATATACATCCGTAGTCTTACCCTTTTTGAAGACGGTCACTAAGCGCGCACGTTTCCATCTATCAAGAAAAGTTGACGTTCTGACAGCAAGGTTAATTATTTTGGTGAGCGGCTGTGAAAGAACGGAGCAAAAATCTGTAACCACGAAGCTTGGAATTTGATCATCACCAGCAGTAAATTTGTTTGGGAATGTAGACATAATACTCAATACTTTCCTGTGTTACAGGGTAGATGGCAAGCGACTCAAATACTGGAAAAGTATCAGGTACAGTATCAGTATCCGCACCCGAATAGGCTACGGAGAAATGTGATACAAACCAATCGACGATTTCTTGAGGTGAATCAGTCCAAGTTCCATTGTAAAGTAATTTGCCAGGAATTCGTGAAGTACCCTGCCTTGCACGCACAAAAGACCGAATTTCTTTAGGATTTTCTCTGAAGTTTCTATGCCATCAAATATTCTTTATAACTACTGGAATCTTTCTCAATCTTTTGTACTCACTAAGATAAAAGGGGTTCTTATTTAATCTCCATTTACGCCGGTAATATTGTTTCGTTTTCAAATTGCGCTTAAGTTCCAAAGTAAACCAAGATAGGTAAGATGAAGGACGAGCAGACCGTTTATGAATGAGACCGCTTGTATTGTGAAAGTAATTCGATAAAAAGTAGTGGAACATGTAAAGGACCTAAAAAGGGACAACTTGGAGTATAAATCTAAAGGGAGAAATGTAATTAAAAAAAAACATTTACTAACGTTACATCTATTTTCATACACAAGCAAATCAAGCTAAATTTCGGATAATCGTGTTCACTGAATGTCCTAATTAATTGAACATCACTCCTAGGTATTTTTGCTATATTAGTCTCATCATGACCACAAGTCGTACGAACTTTACGGATTGTGCCCGCGATATTTTCACCATTTTTGTACTGAATTTTTACTATTTGAATTAGTTATGCATCCCTATCTAAAAACCTCTTGGTTTTTACTTGTCAAATGTCATCTCAATGTTAAATGTTGACAGTTAAAAAATGTCCTGAAATTTAAAGTGACACCTCTTGTTGAAGGAGCCATTAGTAACAGGACTAATTCATGTGAGGACAGGGTCGCTCCAAGGAATGTTGGCTTCGGGGTTTACTTTTGTTTAAATTTAATATTTTTGACAACGAAACAAATATACAGGATGAGTCGTGAAGAATCGACCAAACTGTAGGAGTGTATTCTACAGGTGAAAGTAATGTAAAAAAACTCAAATGTTGCTATCCGATTTTTATTTGTTTTCGAGTTATAGCGTAATTAAAAATAAACAAAACTTCATACATTGAAGTTTTTGTATTTTATTGGCATTATCGTTCTTTATAATATATTTTCAAAAATACCGCCATTCATTTCAAAACATTTTTTACATCGTCTACCAAGGGCGCTGGTTGCGTTCCTGATTGCGTCAGGTTGATGTTTGATATTGTCAGCAGCATTCATAATCCGTTGAATTAGTGCTTCACGAGTGTCCACTTTTACTTGATACACTTCATTTTTTAACCAGCCCCATGAACAATAATCGAGTGGCGTGAGGTCTGGAGACCTAGGAGGCCAACCAATGTGACTACCACGTCCAATCCAACTCCCTGGAAACCTTTCAGCCAAATGTTGCCTGACTGCACGAGCGTAATGTGCAGGCGCTCCATCGTGCTGGTAGAAGATTTGGATTCTGATGTTTATGGGAATATCCTCTAGCAGTCCGTGCAGTTCATTTTCTAAAAAATGTAAATAGGTGTCTCCCGTGAGGCGATTCTCAAAAATGTAAGGACCAATTAAAAAACAATCGATCATACCACACCACACGTTTACCGAAAATTTATGTTGAAAGTTACTTTCGACTGTTGCGTGTGGATTTTCGTCTGACCATACATGCTGGTTATGACAATTATTAATACCGTCACGGGTGAATGTCGCTTCATCCGTAAACAGTATACGCTATACAAAACGCGGATTATCATTTATCCATCGACAAAATTCCATACGTCTACGATTATCATTTCGTTGTAGGTGCTGTACTCTTTGTACATGGTACGGACGTAAGCCATGCTCGTGGAGTGCTTTTATCACCCTTGTTTGTGGAATGCCCAATTGAATACTAATTCTCCGTGAGCTGGTAGTTGCGTCTTCTTCTACTACATCCAGAATATCTTCTACTTCTTGTAATTGTTGTCGACTGCCTCGTTCAGATATTATGTTTACACTGGGAAGCTTTCCGGTCGCGCACAATGTGTTGAATACACTAATAAATACAGTTTTATTAGGATGTCTGTGATGTGGAAACCGTTGACGATATTCTTTAGCAGCAGCTGTAGCATTCCCATCACAAAATCCATAAACAAACACCATATTAGCATATTCTAAATTAGAATAAGTGTGTGGCATTTTAGTTTGTTACACTATAGTCGTACAAAGGTCAAGTCAATGTCACAATACCCGAACACAATGTTATAATTTACTCCAAGGTATAGGGAACATTTTTTATGATGGCAGCGCCCTCACTATATCAACGATGAACTAGAGGTAGTGACATTAGACGCATTAGGCATACAAACCACTCTACACTATTTCTAGACTGCTTTCAATGTCACTACCGCTAGTTCGGAAAACCACGAACAGGTAGCGCTTCAGCTAGGAAGACTTCCCTATAATGAATTGCTACCGGGGTTTCACTGTTTTTACGAATACATACATAAACATGGTATACTAAATCTACATTTTTAATTACGCTATAATTCGAAAACAAATAAAAATCGGATAACAACATTAGAGTTTTTTTACATTACTTTCACCAGTAGAATACACTCCTTGAGTTTGGTCGATTCCTCACGACTCACCCTGTATATGTAATTACATATTTTGCATATATTTCCAAAATAAGTAAGTACAGTCATGGCCAGATAAATGTAGTACAACTTTAAATTTCATATATGTCATAAATTTGATATATTACTATTGTAAGACGAGCTTCAGCTTAAGCTACTTGTCATAATAAAATCAAATGTCAGATCATACTGGAATATATTTACTTTATTATTGTTTGAGTTAAGAAATATAAGTTAAAAGTATAATAATAAGTTAAATTTAAAATTGAATTAAGGAATACGAAAAATAACTTTAATAATAAAAATTTTTTTAACAAAAAGCTAATATTTTGTTGGACCGCCATCAGCATCAATTACTGCCCTTAACCTTCTAGGCATGGAAGCCACCAAACTTCTAAGATAATTTGGTTTGTGAATGAGAGATTGCCAAGCATTTTGAATTGCTTCCCACAATTGGTTCTGATTTTGAAATCTTATACGTGACATATTTTTGGTCATCTCGGCCCATACGTTTTCTATTGGGTTCATGTCCGCACTCTTGGCACTCCATTGCAAAATCTCAATGTTATGCTCTTCCATCCATCGCGACACTATGTTTGCACTATGAACTGGGCAATTGTCATGCTGATTTATAAAAATGTTTTCAGGATACACATGTTGGACTGATGGTAACATAAGATTTTCCAAAATATAAATATAATTCGGGGAATTAAATCTCCCATTTATTCTATGACACATTCCAACATTGTGGTAACTTATCCATCCCCAAATATTTATAGAGAATCTTCCTTGCCGATTTGAATTATCTATATATTGCTCCTCGTATCTTGTACCGCCAGGTCTGTAGACACGAACAGAACCATTACTTGTGGATTGAAATGTTTTCTCATCAGTGAAAACTACATTTTCCCAAAACTCAGGTCCATTGTTTATATGATTTAATGCGAACAAAAGCTTGCTTCCTTTCTTCACTAACCTGAATTTTTTTGGCTGCAACACGCGACCTTATGTCGCTATCTCTTATTCTCCTGCTTGCAGTTCTACGTGAATTAGGAAAAATGGTCTCCGCAACTGCTACTTTCACTGAATCGAAAGGATGTTCTCGGAGATGTTGAACTAGATTATGGTTCTGCTGTTCACTCGAAATTCTTTTAAGCCCAGTACCCGGCTTTCTGTCTATGCTCTCATCAGTCTCCCATCTTTTCTTAACCTTCATCACGGTGGTTTTATTTAATTGCATTTGCTGCGCAATTTCCCTAATACTGTACCCTTCTTGTAATTTAATTAATATACGAACTTTATCAGTTGCGGTTAGCTTTCGTGCCATCGTAAAAATATGTTTTGACGTTTAATAAAATTTAAAATGATTTGACATATAATTGTCAAAATACTAACTTACACCATAAAAATTTATTAAGAAAAGCTTGTACTACATTTATCTGGCCACGACTGTACATATACAATGTTTAGAAAAAAAAGCAACAAAACCAGAATAATACTGAACAAGCAAGAGAAAATGTTTCCAAAAGTTTTATATAAAAAAATTGTATAGTAAATTTTACTTAAAAATTAACTTTTCTTGCCTTTTTAAGTACAAATTCATTAAAAATTGCTGAAAAGCCACGTCCATCAACGGAACGTACAGACGCGTTTCGCTCTTATTGGAGCTTATCAATGTACGGTATCTCGAAGACGAATATGGCTTTTCACTTCTATACTTTGTGTATATACAGGGTGTGTATAAATTGTCGCAAAAGCTACACGTAGCGACATTCTTCGTTCGGTTCTGAATAAAAAATCTTAATGTTAAAATGTCGTATCATGCTTCGTAAATTCGTAAATGTCAAAATTTTACATTAATGATTTTGATTGAAATCACTTTGAAACACAAACTTATTGTTCTACAACGTTGCCAAATGTGTTTTTCGTGGAAGTACGTTAATGAATAAATGTTTAAAACAAGCTTTTAAATCAAAAAGAAAACGTTTACGAAATAATACTAGTAAAAATTTTTTCTTTAAACTAAATTGCATCTATCTCTATTAACAGATATCGAAGAGAAAGGTTAGTTACGCACTAAAAGTCTGAATTTCAAGAACCCCGTGAAAACAAACGAAGCATGATACGACATTTTAACATTAAGATTTTTTATTCAGAACCAAACGAAGAACGTCGCTGCGTGTAACTTTTGCGACAATTTATACACACCTTATATAGTTAACATTCTGAACTTACTGCAAATGAGAATTAATGAATATTAAATCTCATTTTTACATGTAAATGTCGCCTTATGTGATGCGTTAATAACTAAAATCCGACAAACTAAGTTTGTACCAGTATGTAGAACACACCTCGTCGCGACTCCGACCTTCCTGGTAATTAGGATAATTAAAAATTGCTGAAATTCACAAATTCATTGATAAATCTGTTGTGTCCAAATCTGCAGCTACTTTATTTTCAATGCTGATTAAACTGAAGTTATTCTTGCTTGTGACATAGTAGATCTTAAATAATTTTTTATTAAATTTAGAAAAACTTCTTTCGCCAGAAGTCACTGTCACAGGTATGGTCAAAAGTATTTGGAAATCTAAAACTGCTAATGCATTCATACCGGGCTTAATGTACGTTAAAAGGATTTCAATTTCGTTGCATAAATCTAACGCATTTATATCAGATTCATTTCGTTCATTATCGGACAATTTAATTTGCAAATCCATACAATATTTTATTTTGGCATCTCGACTCAATTCTAGCAACGAATAAATATTATTTAAAAACTTTACAAGTTCTACATAATTATTTATTAAGCTGTGGGTTTAAATCATCATAAACGTAATAAAAATTAGACAATTGGTTCCCACCTCAAGGCCCGGCTACCGTGGCACTCCCACTTGGAACGGCCCTGTGTGGGAATATGAAGACCATAATAAAATCAGAAAAGATAATATATAACTTTCGAAAAATCACTTTATTAAAAAATAGTGAATAAAAATATTACAAAAAATATAATAATAAAATTAAGTACATATTAATAGAGCGATCTAAAACAAAATTACTTAAGAATATTTTACGTATTTTCTAAAGTCTTTGTTTTAAATACTGAACGAAATAATAAAGTCTATTATCCCTAAGAAGTTTATCAAAAAAAAAGTTACAAAAAAATATATATATTAAGTACGTTCTAAAATTAAATTGTCATAAACATTGCACAAGACATCGTTTACAAGTTTTTTTTTATTTTATCATAAAATATAATACTCAAAAACATTAAATATTTATAGTAGCGAACAGCAAAATAGAAAAATAATGTTCCTTTCCCTTACGCTAATGAAAAATTACTGTATTTTAAGAAAATGGCGACAAAAAAGATGTGGTGTTTTTTTAGCTGTGTAACCTAAAATTGAAACAAAAAGTTGAAATTAATTAATATATAACCGGCATAAATAATTGAACAGCCAGTAAACGTTGATATATTTGAGTTAAATTTTTAAATAGACGATGAAAGTTTCGGCAAGATACATTCGGTTACTGTTACTTTCGTAATTTCTTGTTTTTTTATTTTCTTATCGTCGTGACCCGGTATACCAGTTTTCATTTGCGAGTTTAAATTCATTCTACGCGTACTGTTTCGCCCTCTGGGTTAAAATATTGTAATGATATCGCCCCCTGCCGTTTTTCGGATTGCATCCGGCGTGTAGAAGCATTCGATCAGAGGCTATTTTCGAATCCAGTTGACACTAGTAGTGTCTTTTCGCATAAGTATAGTTTTCACGAAATCTACGACATTTTGAGTTTTAGTCGCCTATGCGGATCCTATCGTAGAGCGTGAAATATCAATAGATTTGCAGTATATCGACTTCGAAGTTTCAGAAGCTTGTAGGGGGAAAACACCCCTTCTGGCAAGTACAGTTTCTTTTTAGCGGCATTTCTGATCTTATATGGACTCCGGCTTAATTACAATTCCTCTTGCGAAGAAAAGAATTTTAGACACCCGACACCTTTTAGTCTGCAACTACCAACAAATTTGATTCTCCAGTGTCAATTATTGGAGAAGTAGACGAAAAAAATTGCAATCTTTTGGTGGTTGTGGATACCGACTGAGGGCAATTTCCGGTGAACGTAGCGAAGAAACAGATGTAACTCTTATGAATTTTCTTAAATGCTATATTATTTGTTATTTCTAGAACTAATTTAACGTTGAAGTTTAATTACCCATAATTACCTATCTTTTGTTGTAATAATAAATAAAAGCTCCCATAAAAATTTTTGCGATATGACTACCGGTTTCGGCCATCTTCTGGACGTCATCACTGTGTCTGCGGCGTAGGAAACATTACCCAAGGTAGCATTGGCAATGAAGTAAAAAATATTTTTGCTTTTTTGACATTTACATAAGTGTCATTGTAAAGTGACACTTAAAATTTGAAGAAACTGGGAAGCATTGAAGATAGAGTAAGCAATGAGCATAATCGTTGCGGGCATTCAGCTGAGAATATTGCTGCTGTGAGTGATAGTGTGGCTGAAGACCGGGAATTATTGATTCGTTGCTGTTCGCAAACTTTGGGCCTTTCGCGGTCATAGGCGTAGATCCATGATTTGTGATCTATTACGATGTCATAGACGTGTTTTCATGTTCATGCAAAAGTGAATGTATGCTGGTCTCACTAATTCCTAAGGTTATCTCTATCTCACGATAAGTCACGTGACGATCTTGGAACATAAGTTCACGCACAGCAGCAATGTTTTTCGGAACAACAAAAGATTTTGGACGACCTTCATGAAATTGAATTCAGTATACCACTGATATACGCTGATTTTTTATGGTGATTCATCGTCAAAAGTCGAATTAAGTTCATCGATGCACTGCTGTGGTTATTCACCCGATAGTTGTAAAAAATAATCGCATGGAAATGTTCACGAGTTAATTCCAATTTTAGGTCGAGATTAATTTTTTAATAAGTCATTGTAAACAACACAAATAGTACCTGTACATCAAAGCGTTCTGAGTAAGAATTCTGTCAAAAATGTCGAACTTTACGAGAGACATTGGTTGTCAGATGGCAGCACCAGGATCGCCTATTCCCGAAATATAAAATGTATCCCTCATAGAACAGAAGATCAATCATTTGCAACCACCCCCAAACAATGGTATAACCATGGTTATACCGCAAACATCCTCAGCTCTATTCATCACAATATCTTGCTAAAATTTTCATCGCTTAATACGAATAAAATATGTATTTTCTGAAAATTTCATTAAAATATCGGTTGTCTTTTTATTTCAAGGACATTCATTTATTTATTGCAATCAGCAGATATTTTTTCTGATGCTTCAGTATTTGGATTGAAAGACCTTCAGAGATTCTTGTTTAAGAATATTAATGGTAATTCTGAAGATTAACATTAGTGTTAATTACAGATACAGGATGTAAATGAAATATTCCGACGTACGCTAATATATAATAGATACGTAAGACAACAATTCAAAACTACAAAACAAATTTATTCTATCGAAACTTTAATTTTTGCGGAAATTTAGGAACATAAACTTTTCAAATACGGACCTGTATTTAGATTGAATGTAAATAAATAGAAATTATATGTTTATATGTTGTCGATCCAACAAACAAATAGGCATTTATTTGTTCAAGTTCACCAAAAAATCCCCTTCACATTTCGGGTAATAATAAGTACGTCTTTGTGTGAAAGTTTTATGACATATATTCATTCATAAATTTTTTTATGCATCAGCTGTTGCCTTATTTATAAGTAGGTCAACCACCTTTGTAATATCCCGGAAAAAAATATAATCTTGTTTCTTTAAAAATTTTAAACGGTAAAAGAGTTTTGTGCTGATATGGAATTTGTAATTTAGTTATCTTAATATTAAATTCACGAGAAATAATATTTTACATTTGCAATTTTAATTGAATGTTCATTTTTTTCTATATTTTATTTGCCTCTTTTTTTTAATTAAAAAAGGTGGGATGCTTAAAGGAGATATTCAATGTGGCTGTCATTTGCGTAAATACAAGTATGTACACGCTTTAGCACGGCTCGGTCTTCACGGATATGGGTCACAACTTGAAAAATACGTGGCCGAAGATCGTCTTTAACGGCCACGACTTTCACAACTTGTATGCATTATATCGCAATCTCTCAATCTGTACACGGTTTGTAAAATTAAATAAATTTATGGACATCTTCAGTTCGGAAACCGCTCTTGATAAATACGTCTAGTATCTCTAACATTTCCATCTGTTTCGCCGTGTAGCAATTATGAAGGAATTATAAATTTACCAGAGTCGGCTCGAGCCACGCGTATTTATTAAATATTTTTTTCTATGATCTCGTTCGAGTAAGAGTTTTCGTACATTAGCATTTTATGCTTAATATTATTACATATTAAAGTATGCAGCATATTTCCTTTACACCCTGTATACCCCAATATTTATATATTTCCAATTAAAAAAGAAACCTTCAATACAAAAAGAGAAATCTACCTGGTGTGAACATTATAAAGCCCTTTATAGTAAAAGGCGCTTTGTCTGCTTGATGTAGATCTTTTAACCCAGTCCGTGATCTTCGAAAAAACCTTGGGGAGTTTCTTCCTACAAAATACGAAAAAGAAAAATCACTAAAAAACAATTTGATGTCAGGTTAACACAAAAGAAAAACATCTATATGAAAGTGGATAATTTTTTCTAAATGAAATATTAAAAATTAAAAAAAAAACAGGAAAAAAAGGAGGATTGTACACTGAGCAAAAAATAAAAATATATCTGACATACCTTAAAAAACCCATGCTAACACGGCTCCAAATTGTTTGAATTTTTGTCACCATTATCCACTGTCATATTGATGCCGCGTTCTTTTTTTTTAAATATAGGTTTTAGTAATTAGTATACATTAACAAAATAATTTCCGTTAATTTGGACATAACACAAATCAAATACATAACCTCAAACACCATGTAAAGTATTTAAATTGTTAAAAAAATAGGTTAAAAACAAAAACTACACGATAAATATAACTTGATTTATTAGTACAAATATCAACAAATTATTACAACAAAAAATAAATAAATATTCGTTATTTAAAAAATTACAGATTATTTAGCACACAATCTTGGCATAATTTATTCTTAAAAATTGTTACAGAAAAAAAACACCCTGTATACAGTGTTATTCTGAATAAGTGTCAGAGATTTTAATTTTAGATTAAACATGTTATTTAATATTTTAATTAAAAAAATATATATTTAAAAAATCCGCTGTGTAATTTTATTTTTAATTTTAAAGTATTTAATAAAACCGTTTTGGTACCGCACGAACTAGTCAGCTGTTGTATCGAGAGTTCAATGAACCCTACTAATATCGCGTGTTCACTATTTGTCGATGAATCATTCTTTCTTGCATAAATATTCATTCATAGAAATGTGCAGATGTGCGCACTTCTCTTCATTTGTTTATGCAGACAAGCTGAAACTACTTTACCAATTGCTTTGTTAAGGTTTATTCATAACTCACTTATGTATAAATCCATTCATTATAAACCGTATGTAAACAAATCCGTCTGCATATCTGCAAGCGACACGAAATATACATACGGCAAATATCGGCTAGACCAGCGGTGGTAAAATTTATCTGTTTAAATTAATTTTTTCACATTTTTTTTTTAATTAAAAATAACAACTGACATATATTTTAGTTTGTATAATTTAAAAATTAAATTAATGACACTTATTCCGAATAACGCTGTTTATGTGTATGTTACAATAGTGTTAGTACATTATTTCTAAAATTAAGAATCACGCTAATCTGTTCCAATATAAAAGATAAAGAAAAATTACTGTAAAAGTGCAGTTAAGATACTACTATGCTAGTTAATGGGTTATTAAATTATAACTATAGGTTCTAAGTAGTAAATATTTGGCAAGACGTATTACAGACATAGTTTCTATAATCATATTAATTTAAAAAATATATATTTAATAAATACTAACGGAATAACAACAAAACCAGCACCTAAGGGTTTATTACAGAAAAATAAATACGTTTGCTTGTGTTAATATACAGTGTGGTACATTTAGAATGCAAAGATGTTAAAAAAAATCATAACAATTATGATTATTTACACTGTGAATATACGTGTCACTTCGCAGTGGGAGTTCTACTGTTCCACTCTGTATAACACTGTCTACAATTAATAAAATTTACGGATCTACATAAATTCCGTTCTTGTTATATCAAGTCCATACAGAAAAGAGAGATATTAACATTGATAGGTTGTCTCAAATTTTTTCTACGAAAATTTTAAATAAAATTCAATATTTGAATACACAAACAATTTCTACAGTGCCCCCAATAAAATTAATCTAATTATTTAGATTACAATGTTAAGGTCGTAAAAAATTGAGGTATATACTCTAATCTGCCCTTTTTATACCTCGAAAGATTTATAAAATTTTTTATTTTGACAAATCCTTTACAAAGTTGTTGAACAAGTTGATGTGCGTAATGATAATCGATATTAATACAATATGTGCTTTTTTATACCTATAACATTGCTACCAAAACGTCTAGTTTCAGGCCTGGACTTAGGGATTTTTGCTATGTCCTTTTTTTTCACCTATTTCACTAGCTATCACATCATTCTCCCTAAACTATTATAAAATCGAAGGGACGTAACTTCAAAATATATTATCATGCATATCTTTTTACACTTCTGGACAAAATTAAGGAACCACCAAATAAACTTGAAATAACTTTTTTTAATTTAAAAGTTAATATTTTCAATAGACTTTTCAGAAAACCGAGTGAGCGATTAGCGCCAATGTCCAATGTACCATTCGAGAATTTGATAAATTTGGTGGGAAGTGTATGCCACCCCAAATGGTTTGGGGTGGCCTACAATTTAATGGTCATACAGAATTGGTTTTTAATACGAAATGGGTCGCTAACAGCAATGAGATATAGAGACGAAATTATTGTACTCCATGTTCAACCATTAGAAAATTTCGGGAATGGATTCATTTTTATGCAAGACTATGCCAATTCTCATACAGCTAACATTGTCACAGCTGCGTTGAGAGATGCAAATATTCAATGTTTGGAGTGGCCTACCAAAAGCCCTGATCTCAATTCTATTGAGGATCTCTGGGATCAATTGGGCAACCAAATTAAAAACGCCACTAATACTTGATGAGTTCTCTAACATACTTGTTCAAGAATGGGAACAGATACCTCAAGAAAGGATCCGAAACTTAATCTCAAGCATGTCTAGAAGATTAGAAGCGTGTATTGCTGCAAGAGAGATAATAATGTTATTTTCGTTAACTTATTACAAATTATGATTTAAGTTCATGAAAAGACCACCGATATTTTAGTTTAATTTTCAGCATTTTTTCTTCACGTCCATAAAAGTAAAGATTGTTAATTTTAATAGCCCTTAAAGCAACTAAACTCTAAGGAAACACTAGAATTTATTAATTTATTATTATATATATTCGTTTCATTAAATTTCGTCATCTCGTTTTAAACTTATTTTGAATTTTATTGGTCTCTTAATTTTGTGCAGAGGTATATTTCTATTTTATCGTAATCAAAATTCGTCATTCAAACTATAACTTTTAGTATTTTTTTAATTAAAAAATTAGTTAAAGTCGAGTGGGACGAAGGAGCTAAAAATATCTTAAAATACACAATCTAATTAAAATATTTAATTTATTTTAGTTTATAAGAATTTGAAACAACCTATTTCACGTACAAAAATATAAATTATATCTTGTGCAATAGCTTTTTTTGGGTCACCTTCAAAGTTTATACTTATTTCTGATATAAATAACCTTTACTTATCAAATATATAAAATCAGCAAGACCAAACAGCGTAATTATTGTATAATATATACGATGTGTATTATGTATTTATATATAATTCCAAAATAGAAAATAAAAACTTTTGTATCAAAAAATGGAAGTAGGAATGTCATGGCACAAATATGTACTAACAATAAGTATATTTTTATTTTATTTTTTCGTATGGATCGACAGGACGAATAAAATTCCTTTGTGAACACGAAGTTAAATATAAATTACACATTACGAGGGCACAAAACACCACCCTGAAGTACCGCAAATCCATAATAATAAAATGTTTGGACAATTTTTTTTTTAATGAATATTTTACTTTACATATACATGTGTATACGCATAATATTGCAGTGGCTTGATATATCTTAACGAGATCACAGACAAGTTTCAATTTAAAGAGTCCGCGTAAGACTATTCAATTCAGAGATTTTTCTGCGGGAAATTTTTATAAAAAAATGCTTTCTATTTCCACTTAGATTTGATACTAGAATAATTTTAAGACAAAATTAAATATATGGCATCAAACGAATAATAATTAAATGAAATCCACATGAAAAATCTTAAATAGCCACTTCATATAAGCAATTAAAAATAACAACTTTGTTATTTAGAGCAAAAAGTCATTATTACAGCAATGATTTTGTAAGACATTGTTTTGAGGTTTTCAGCATTAGAGAGACCCAGTTTAGATTTAAATATTCAGTAATTAATTTATAAAAAAAAAATAGTTATGGACCCCCTGGTAATTATCGTTTTTTTCCCAAAGCATAACACACCACTACAATATTAGTAAAAACGAATCATCAAGTTAATATTTTTGATAATTTTTACATTACGAGAATGGTCATAAAGAACTTGATACAGACTGGGGCCAAAAACTACCCTTTTTTTGGAGGCGCACTGTGATATAAGAGTTATGGACCCCCTGGTAATTATCGTTTTTTTCCCAAAGCATAACACACCACTACAATATTAGTAAAAACGAATCATCAAGTTAATATTTTTGATAATTTTTACATTACGAGAATGGTCATAAAAAACTTGATACAGACTGGGGCCAAAAACTACCCTTTTTTTGGAGGCGCACAGTGATATAAGAGGTCATAGAAAAGTGGGGATGGGCTCAGAGAACACTGTAGTTGCAGAACTTTCTGTCTCGGGCACCTCTGTAGAAAACATGAGATGGATGGTGCAGCAGCGTGCGTTTGAAGTTGAAGCCGATTTTTTTAACGACCGTTCTTTATTCACTTTCTAATTCAGCTCAAAACAGTATTCGCAACTGCTAGAATCTTACATATTAGATAGTTTTTCGAATAAAGAAAAAGGAAGTTTATTCTGAATTGGGAGTGTATTGGGAAGTGTATTGGGTCCTATCCTAATTTGCTCTACATGTATGACCTTCGCATTTTAGAATATAAAATTTTGGCCACGTTTGCTGATGATACAAATAAGTCGAAGATAAAGATCAGGAGGAACCAGCAAACAAGGTACAAATCTCCATGGATCGATACTTGGACCAAACAAATTACGAATAAAACTGAACGAGACAAAGTTCATGTTGATTTTCCAGTTAGTATAAATAACACTCAAATTCCTTAGGCAACCTCCGCTAAATATCTGGGTATTACTATTGAAGAAAAACTCCGCTGGAAAGTCCACATAAAAAAATAAAACAGAACAAGAAGGACTGAAATTTAGAAAAAGGTATTGGTGGTTAAGAAGAAACTCCACCCTGCCAATATACCGTGTGTTTTTTTAAGCCTTTTTTTTCAATAGGGAGAAACTCTGATATTATGACAGTTAATTTGACAAGTCATACCGGCATTTGATTCAGTATTGTTTGACATTTCATAATGCATAGCCTTACTTACATCTGAACAGCGTTTAAAAATTGTGGAAATTTATTTCCAAAATCAGTGTTCAGTAAAAAATGTTTACAGAGCGCTTCGCCCAATTTATGGCACATCATTGGCCAACTGAGACGACTATTCGCAACACAATTGAAAAATTTTACATTCAATTTATTCTTTTGGACTTCCGTCCACCAACGAGATTGTGTAGAGTGCGCATTGAAGAAAATATCATCTCCGTTGAGGATGATCCAAATTCATCGATTCATCATTGAGCGCAAGAACTGGGCCTGTGCCCATTGACTTTGTGGAAGATTTTGCGTAAGGATCTTGGCTTACATGCCTACAAGATTAAATTGGTGAAAGACTTGAAGCCAACCAACTATCGTTTTCGACGTCAGTTCAGTAACTGGACGCATGAAAAGTTGTGTTCAGTGATGAGGCTCGCTTCTGGCCAAGTGGCTTTGTGAATAAACAAAATTGTCGCATTTAGAGCGACACTAATCCACAGGTGGCTCATCAACTACCGATGCGCCCCGAAAAATAAACTGGTGTGGTTTATGGGTTGGAGGCATAATCGGGCCATACTTCTTCAAAACCGAAGAAAATCGGGCTGTTTATTGAGTCATGAGTATTGAGTCATGCTCAACGATTTTTTGTTCTCAAAACTGAGCGAACATGGTCTGAAGACGTTTAGTGTCAGCAGGACGGTGCCACATGCCAAACTGCCTGCGAAACCATCGATTTGAAGTCATTGGACTACGGAAACAAGCCAACAATTGCAGCAGGGCCCTATGTCATGATGGTGCTCGAAAAAGTAGTTGTAAATTTGTGTTCCAGGATAACGTATCTCGAACGCTCCCGTGGTGGCCATATGCCCAAAATCATTTTTTATCAATAATGTCATGAAACAATCTACCGATTAAAAACAAAAAAAAATTCTCATTACCCCAACATTTGTTTTTTATTTCAATTTATAATCCTACACCTCTTAACAGAAACACATTTTATAACAAAGTTTTATTGTACAAACAGATCTAGATGCTAAGAGAGCAATATTCAAATAATTCAGCGCTCAAAACAAAGTACTGCGGAGTTTTGTAAATGTTCCATGATATTTCGGAAAGATTGACCTAGGATCTAGAAATAAACAGTCAGCCAGACAATTGCCAAGTTCGCCAAGTCATGAAAAACGACCCTTAGATCATGTTAACGTTGAGGCCATACAGCTCTTGGACAACACCAACCAAATAAGAAGGCTGAAGGAGATGAAACCTTTCGAGTTAGTGAAGTGAGTGAAAAGCAGAGTATTGTACGGTGCTTAGAAGATAAAATTAGTGCAGTTTCATTATCAGAGTCATAGGATTCCTTGTGAGTGAAACCATAGTTCTGCACATGAACTGATCAGACTGCAATACTAGTAAAAAAAGTCAATTCTGAAGTCCAGTTTTTGACAGGAAATCAATTTTTTGTAGGTAGTGATCGAGAGTGTGGTGAGAAAATCCCCAAAATGACGACGGACTATTATGACGCGCAAATATGCATTCGCCCTAGGAATATGCAATTGTTCGAAACGTCGAATTCTTCAGGAATATCTTGATTTCCATCCATACAAACTGGTTGTTGTGCAAGAATATTGGTACCACATCATTAACAGAACCGAATAACGTGCGAATCTTTACCTATTGACGTGCTTGTCTTCTTTAGTGATGAGGAAGATTTTCATTTATCCGGATGCGTCAATAAACAGAATATGCGCTATAGAAATGCTAGCGACTCTAGAGAGCTCCATGTGACTTTACAATAATAAGATGACAGTATGGGGGTGCGTTATCAAGTGTTAGAGGTATTGGGCCTTATGTTTTAGTAGGCACATATGTGACGGATGTGACAACAAACAGAATATGCGCTATTGGAATGGTAATCACTTTAGAGAGCTCTATGTGACTTCACAGTAATAATGTGACAGTATGGGGTGTTGACTAATGTTGTATTGAGCCCTTTTTTGAGAAAGACCATCAAGCAGTTATTATCAATTCACAGGTGTATGTGACCATGATTCTAAACTTTTTCAAACAAACTCTTGATGAAATGCATCTTGAAAATGTCTGGTTCCAATAGGATGATGCCACGACCCACATAATCCGAATTTGGATAACAGTTTTGAGAGCAATGTTCCCCAGACGGCTCATCTCGGTACGAGTAGATATCTCGTGCGTGGCGTACTCGTGCAATTTAACATCCTATGATTTTTTTATGGGGTTACCTCAAGGCAAAGATTTTTAAACATCATTTCACAGACCTGCGTCAGCTAAAGACTTTTATTCGACAAAACAGTGTCCGAATTCCAGTAGAGATATTGAAACGTGTCGAAGCGAACTTCAGAAATCGATTGCTTAGTGCATAGAGAACGAGGGCGTCATCTCCAAGATATATTGTTTAAAACTGAACGATTTAAAACTTCAAATTATGTTCTTTCATTAGAATCAGTCGTTTGCAACCATTCCCAAACAATGTAAATGTTCTTTAACAAAGAATTTTGGAAGCTTGGGTTACCATACCACAAGCTACCATTGATGCGCTAATTTCAAATACACCTGGGTCAGATGAACTCTTTTATTTGACAGAACATAGTTCGAATTCCAGTAGACGTATTGGAACGTGTATAATTGAACTTCAGAATTCGGTTGCATCAGCGTATAGAGAATGGTAGCTACATCTCCAATATATATTGTTTAAAACTACACGATTTAAAACTTCAAATTATGTTCTGCCACTTTTTTTTTATTCGCCTTTAAAAAAAAAGGAAGTTTCTACGCCCCACCCTGTATTTTAATATACAAATATTTTTAAATTGACGTGTTACATTTAGATTAACCACAAACAAAGTAGTTCTATAATTTATCTGTATTTTTAATTCTTTTAATTCCTTTTGCGTTATCTGTTTGTTAAGTTAATGCTTTGAAACGTTAACAGCCTACATAATATGTCTAAAATTTTATCTAAACTCTGATAGTAATTGAAGCCATTGTTTTTTTAATGCTACGCAGTTCAGTAAGTTTTATACATGAACTGAATGTAACGTTATTTTAATAAGTATATATGAGTTGTTTTCAGAAAATAAATATCATTTGTGGATTATATCATCGATGTTCTTAGGCATGCTTTGGGTTAGTTATTTACAAAGTAAAATGTTTTCCTATCATTGTGTACCGAATAACAAAGGAAAAACACTGGTTGAAAATTAAAAGCAAAACGAAAATATGAAAAATCATGGCCTATGGGCGGGGTAGCCATTAATACTATGAAACTGAAAAACGAAGCAATTACTACACGATACTGAGATACATTTCAAATGGCATAGAAGAAAAATAATACAACGGATTCTGGTAAATAAATCAAAAAGTAAGTAGGTACAGAGACAAAGTCCCTCAATAAAATTAAAAAAATAAGAAGAAAGAAGCTAGTAATACGATCTTCTTGTTGGTTTCGCCGTGTTGAAATATGTAATTTCATTCGATGTTTCGCTGTCTATATTACCAGCTTCCTTATAAAAACGAACAACGAGAGAGAGAATCAGTCTGATACCAATTCCTGAAGAAGCTGGCAATATAAACAGCTCAAGAAGATTGTACTACAATTGACAACGGCCGTGAAAGCCTACGGAATTTTAAAAAAGCTATAAAAACTGAAACCGCTTTCGTTTGCAATACTGTTTCTCAAAAATTTGTGTACAACATAATTGTCTATTAATTATTAAATAAAACCTGCTCGGCAATTTTTTGAATGGCAAAAACTGTGAAAATTGTTTAATATTCTCAATTTTGTGCAGGTTCCAATAGACAAGTTAGGTATCAATACTAGAATGGTATGTAAATTCAAGTGTTCAAAATCCAATGACTAAAAAGAATATAAAATCATCACAATTGATTGACGCGTCCTCAAACATAATGTTACAATTTAAAAGGTGAGAAGAAACTGAAATACATTATATTATAATATTACAGATGAACAAAATTCAAGCAATCCATATACGTTAACTCATATAATTATTAGATTGCGGAAACGGCGCTATCCTGTACCGGGTGTGATTCATCGGTGCCGACAATGTACAATCATCAATGTATATATGAATGTTATAGCGCGATGGTATTGATAAAAGTCTGTTTGTACGTATTTCAATGCAAAAAGACGGAGTTGTGAAATATATTTCGCCAGAGTCGTAATAAAGGCAATGAAATGTATATACAGAAATGTATTTTTACGAAAATAAATAAGTCACTGAAGTTAAATGATTTTAAATTAACTTGAATTGAAATTAATTCCAGATATATATACAAAATGCATTTTCTTTATACAGTAAAAAAAAAATCAAAATATTGAAAAAGTATAAACTTGAAATTAATAATTTCACCTATAATTAAAGTTAATGTTTAGTCACACCACAGTAAACATTTTTTAATCACATTAATTATTACAATATATTCTTAACTTTGTTCTGTAAAGTGCGTTCTTTTATTAGACAATATATCTTTAAATATAGAAAAACTTCGCTCTACATCAGAGCTAGTGAGTGGCGCATAGAAATAATAATCTTTAAATTTAATATATCTACCGATTTCCGTATTTTGAACATTACTACAAAAGACTTTCAGACATTAAAATCAGGGCTAGAAGAGAATATTGCATCTTATTATTTAAGCGAAACCGACTCTCTCTGCGCCTGCATGACTCATTAGAGGATAGCGTCTGTTCCGCAGTCTAATAATTATATACAAGGTGTTATCCAGAAATTCCTGGACTGACGCTGTAGCGTTAGATTCGGAAAGAAAACTGCTTTTGAAACATATGGAATGAGCGAGCATTCGGTGAACAATCAATGAGCCGAACCCAAACTGTTGCGTGGTTTGTGAGTTTTAAGACCGGTAAAACGTCCATTAATGACTATCAACGCACAAGGAGACCTTTGATGTCTACCACGCCCAAAAATATCGCAACAGTTCAACGGCTCGTTCATGAAGATCTTCGTCGGATTATTTTTGACACATGTGAAAAAGCTGGAATCGGACATGGTACGACTTATGTGATTTTTTCCTTTTGAAGCTTGCCTCCAAGTGTTGAACTCGTTAATCTTATTTAGAGTGGTAGATGTGGTGTGTCTTCTTAGGGATGAGTTCACATATAATGGTAAAGAATCAATAGATAAGCCTATAGATTAGGTTCTGAACAAATTTTTGCATCCAAAATAATTAGTGGCATTGCTTGCTAACATGCGCTCAAAAAAACCGCCTTAGAATTGGCCATGAAGTTTTCGAAAATGTCTAAATTCAATTACAAAATTTTACTGTTGCCAAGTAGCTGCCATCTTGATTTAAACGAGCAATAAATTAGCAAAGAATTGTCTAAATTAAAATATAACTTTAATTTTTGTGGATATTTGAATGGATTCAATTATTTAAACGTGTCCAATTAAATTTAAAAAAACAGACTGACACAAAGTAAATACTCAAGTGACTCAAAATCAAGGCTAAGTAGAAACAATTTTTTTTAATGCACTACAAGAGAGAACCAATAAACGACAACTCTACTATGGAATCGTTGAAAAAATGAAATTGTGAAGTAGTTAAATTAGAGATAACACAACGATCAAACTATATACCGAGTATTATTGAAATGAAAAGACAACGCACAAAAAATTGAAATCCAATATTCTAATTATGACACGAACTTCAAAATTAAAAACGCCCTGAAAATTGTATCATGTTCCGCCTATTAACTCAAAATATTCAGAATGTATATTAAAGTAATGTTATATAATTGCAATAAATATGTACCTGTATTGAATTTACACAAACACTGTATGTTTACATACGTAACAACTGTCGATATTATGAAAACTATAACATCCTGTATGATAAGTGAATGATCAAAAATTAAGATGTGTGTTACATTAATTTACAAACCTATTTTAAAAATTATCCTAAAAATAATTTGTGAACTCTTAGAACTCACATCATTTCATGTGTATTATGAGAATGCTTTTTTTTTGTTAGGAGAATTAAGAAATAGAATGCCGCTATTGAATTTAAAGGCGGTAATATTTATGTTTTTAAAATCGCTAGAAAATAGCATTGTGTGTAAGTTTTGTTATGGTAAGGGTTCGATAACCTGGTACTACAGTCAACTGTTAAAAATTTATACTTCGTTGTGAACTTGTAAAGATGATGATATATTATGTGTGCTCTAGGGGCATCTAACGTCCTATTTGGTAACAGTTTATCTTTAATAGAAAAATTGTATCGCTCGTACGTAACTGTCGACAACTGAACGAAATTTAAGTGAAATGGACATAACAAAACTATTTTTTTTTGCCATTGGCGTTCAACTTCAACTTCAAGTCCATCGCACAGTGGCCTGACAAAATTTTTTTAAATAGCTTCATTATTTTTTTTTTTCGCTTATGAGAGGGAATTTTGGGTATACATTCTATATAATTCAATCTTTCTATTCTTCATACGTTATCTTTTATTTCAAGGACACCGCTACATAAGACGAGGTAGTAGGGTAAGCGACCATAACTTCCGTATCGTCCTCCATTAAAAGTGTCGGTAAAAAACGATTTTAATACTATTTATGTACTTACGAAAAAAATAATTTTATTCATTTAAAGTTACGTAATAGATGCATTTTCAAAGGTATTTTGCATATATTACAAAATTTTATGAATGTAAATATGTCTTTACTTGTTTTATTTCAGATGATTACTCAAAATAGGTATAAATTTATCAAAGGTATATCTATTTTACCTGACCACATGCCCATCTTTTGCAAATCCTTTTTTTAATACCCAAACAATATTTATTTTCTGAATATTCATTTAATTTATTTAGCCTTTACTAAATCACATCAATTTTTAAAACCAAATTGACTTCTAGTATCATATTGTTCACGATATTTAAATATTAAAATATTTTATAAAACCATCTAATTTTACTGATGTACCACTGTTTCGTTTTTTACATTTACGACGATATTTTATTCTTCGAATGGTGTCGTATTGGAATATAAAATAAATTGTTTATATACTTCTTCATTTAATGTTAAAATCAGGAAAAAAATTGCTTTCACATTCATTTCGTTTTTTTTTATTGTATTGAGAAGAAATTTTTAGACAAAACCAGCTCTTGAGAGGATATATTAGTTATTACTTATATTCATAGAATGATTACATTCAATTTATCGAGAAATAAATAAAATTTCGAAAGTTATGCTAGGTAAAATCCTTACATTTATACTTCTTTCATGACTTGGTTCTGATTTAGTTATTAAAATGCATTATTAAATCTTTTAACATCTAATGAGGATAGTAATTATGAAATGAAGTCATTTCTTGCCTTGATTTGTCGAAAATAAACTTACTTTGGAAGCAGAGAGAGAAAACAGAAGACATCACAATTTCTAAATTATATATTTGGAAAATTGGATTCAGGTCTAGCATGACAGACGATGTAAATATCAGAGTTAAGACAGCACTCAACAAAACTTATTAAAAATTATTAAAAAATGGTGTGAAGAACAAAAATACAAGTTCAATATTAATATTTTGTGAACGTATCTGAACATATCCCTCCCCAGAGACGCAGATACGTATTTTATCTTTCTACAGATTCATCAGTACGCCCCTGCTGAAGAAAGATATATACAGACACATTCACAGAAAGAACGACTTCGCTATCTCACAGAAATTATTGAGACCGAACGTAGAAGTAGATTCAGCGCTGCATATTATCAGACGACCTAAATGCTCCGTCTACATAACCAATGCAGAACTAACGAAGTGTTTCCTAGGATGGCACTGCCAGATCTCTATAAACTGTATTTTGTTTGTGTCTTCACTCGTCCTTACGGGATAACCGCATGTGTAATGTAGCAGAATAAATTGAAACATACAAGAGTGGGTAAAAACCTCACAAGTTTTGTATAAAAAATTCTGAGGTTTTTACCCACTCATGTATGTTTCAATTTATTCTGTTACAAAACTTATGAAAACATCTAAAATTAAGATCAGAATTATGATATACAGTTTGCTATTAGATATAAATATGATTGCGAAACTAACATAAACAAAGAATAATATCATTCGAACGCGATGTCAAAAAATTGGTAAATGAATTGATAAAAAAAAGTGGTAATTGAATTGCTAGAATTAATACCGACCACTGTGGCAAATCGTTCAAGGATTTTTTGTTGGCAATTTATCTTCCTAAACTGAGGGTAATACCGATTATAAATCTATAATAGGGCAAATTATTTTGAATTTCACTATAACCAAATAAGCTCTATTGTTTCGTTCACGGTGTCAAAAAGAAACGTAAGCAGTAAAAGCTAAAATGCGTTTGTTCCTTTGAAGAAATCTCTCAGATATCATTAAGAAAATAGCTTGATTTCAGGTTTCTATACTGCATGTTTTTCTTCGTTTGGAAAGTAGATTGTCATTGATAAAATGCAGTGGCGTAGCTAGAGGGGGGCGTCAGGGGCGGCCCGCACCGGGTACCACCTGTTTGGGAGTGACACCCGACCGTGAAAAAATAAAGACTATCATGTGTAACTTTTACACGGAACTGTAGAGAATATTTTCTACTGAAATGTGCTTCTTAAACACAGCAAAGTATTAGTTAAAAGACTCTCAGCAACGCGTTGGAGTGCTCATTATATACAGTAAAGTGTTGGTTGAAAATTTCGATGGGATTGTGGCTACAATTAAGGAATTATGCGATCAACAAGAAAATTTAGGCATTAGATGTGTTACACAGAACCTTACATAACAGTATTTCATCCACCTGATGAAGCCATTGTATGGCGAAACAATATTATAGTGGATTTACAATAAAAGAATGTTTTAAACTGGAAGTTAATTACTTATTTCTTAGCGCCTTACATAACATATATGAGAGTATGTTAATTCTACTCTTATTCTTTTCTTGTTATACCTGATTTTTTATTTTATACATGACTGTCAAAGAATGTATAATAAAACAGTACAATTACTATCATAATATCGTAACTTCATTATTAATTACTCTCATTTGTATTCATTAAAAATCATACTATACGTTTATCGGATTTTTAATAATTTTAACAATTTTTATTCCTGGGATGACTCAATATTCGCACCAGGTGCCACTCATGCTACCTACGTCACTGATAAAATGAACAACGAACTACAACCAATATATGGAGAAAATCCAAAGAAAATTGTATTGTTAAAGTTTTCACTGAACTTAGTAGCATGTGCCTTATAACAATTCGTTTTAAAATAGCAGAAGTTTTCAAGATTCTTTGTAGGCATTCAGAAATATTACTCGGGCCAGAATATTTGAAGGGAAATAATCTAGATTCCAAAAATTAGCAAGTTTTTGTACCTAGTAGAAACAATAGAAGAAATATATTTGAAGGTAAAAGTCCATGGAAAAAAAACTGGAGGAAGATTACAAATAGGAAGACAGAGTTTTATAACGAACCAAGAATGAGTACCAATCTGAAAACATTAAGAATAAGGTGGTTGAAAGATGTTGAATAAAGCAAGAATCTCAAAGATTTCAGCTAGACGCACATAAAAGGTAAGAATATAAATTCGAAAAATTTAGGGGCGCTCCTAGGAAAATCTAAAGATTTGGAGGAAAAAGCCAGAATAGCAGAAATTAAATTAAAAATATTTAAGTGTGAGAACATTCTCAGAAGGCAAAATATCTACCAATAAAAACTACAAAATGTGAATTTATTAAATCAGTTATAAGATCGATTGAAAATATACATCTTCCAGAACACTTAAAAGAACGGATAAAGAAATAATATAGAAATGGAAAAGCAAATAAAGAACTTTAAAGAAAGATAGTAGGGAGATAGATGTAACTTATAACGAAGCAAGGAGTATCTATATGAAGACGCATACATACTCCGATTACTAAAAAATGAAACTTCATTTATTTAAAAAAAATATTATTAACAATAATGCATTGCAAGCAATTTAAATGTAAAATCTTTGTCTTAAACCAGGCACTGTGGCATCGTTGCAGAGTATACATGACGGGAACTAGGTCACCATTTTACATCGGTAGCAAGTAATCTTATTAGCTGCATGGATTCGAGAGAGAAAACATTAGATTCTGTTTCAAACTCGCCAAAAATGCAACAGAGTTTGTATAATTGATGCGACAAATGTATGGGAATAATAGTTTACTTCGTGTGTAGATATTCAAGTTATATCAGCGATGTAGTGTGTGGAAGCTATAGAAAGTATAGCAAACCGTCCAATTTTCAGTGCATAACAAAGATCTCATGGCAAAAGCGAGAGAATCGATAAATATTGATGTGTGGCTATTAGACTGCTTCGGGAAACGATTCGTTACATCTTGGTGGAGGATTCAGCTAGGAAAAAAGTCGCATATTGTTTTGTGCAATTGTACTACAATCGTTGTTTGAAGATGAGGACCATGTCAGTCAGTATGATAGGGACATCCTTGAATCTGCTTGTAGAAATACAAATTTGTGAACTCCGTAAGTGAAGACAATGTTGGTATACTTTTACGACAGTAAGGGAATTATTCATGACGAATTTGTCCCTGAAGAACAGACCATCATTGGAAATATTTTGGAGCGTCTATAGTAGAGAATTCGTCGCGTGCGGCTTGAGTATTCAACATCAGGCAGTTGGTGTTTGTTTGATAACAATGTACCAGTTGTTGCCGCATAGAATTTTTTGACAAAAAAGTAAGTGTGTTAAATCATCCACCTTTCTTCTAAGTCCTTAGATTGAACAACAAAAGTCCAGGCATTTGAGTGAAATGCTTGTACCACAATCACTGCAACTATTTTCTTTTTCCAAAACTAAGTTAACCGTTCAACTCTTTGACAATGTTGAAGACTTTCAAAGGATTACGATTTCGACTCCTTAAGACATATCACAAAAAGATATGCAGAGATCTTTTCAATCGTTGCTCGATTATACCACTAAGTTAAACTAAGTTAACCGTTCAAACAGAGATTCCTCGACGATGTTGAAGACTTTCAAAGGATTATGACATCGACTCTTTAAGACATATCACAATAAGATATGCAGAGATCATTTCAATCGTTGCTCGATTATACCACTCGTGGTATCGATTCAGAAGGAACATACGAGGGCAGTTCAATTATGATGGAGACAAACGCTGTAGATGGCGCGCATGTATGTTTTGAAGGTCGCGGCTTGAGTATGTGATAGCTGGGTCCCTTACGAACAGTGTGGCATAGTTTTCGTCGCGAACGCATGTTTTACGCGCGTGCTACGACCATGAGTGAACGTCAAGTGCCGTTGCGCAACGTATTGTCATTTGTTTTTTAGTGAGGGAAGGCGTTAAAAACACGGAAATTTTTCGGCGATTGCAAAATCAGTTCGGTAGTGAGTGCCTGAGTAGGGCTGCTGTGTTTAAATGGGCCAAGGCGTTCAAGGATGGCCGCGAAACCGTCGAGAATGAGCCGCATGATCGTCGACCGCGAACCAGCATCACACCAGACAACATTCGCTGCGTAGAACAACTCATTTTGGATTTATGACCCTGCGACTACCATATGTTTGGACCACTGAAAGAAGCCCTCGGAGGTCAAAGATTCAACACCGACGACGAGGTAGAGGAGTTCGTGCGCACATGGCTGTCCGAGTTGCCCAAGGAATTCCTCGATACCGGCATCAAAAAGCTTCCGGAGAGGTGGAAAAAATGTGTAACCAGTGAGGAGAAGTACCTAGAAAAACTGTAAATTTTTTCGATAATAAATAAACGTGTCAGAGCATTTGTCTCGATCATATTTGAACCGCCCTCGTATTTTGAATTAAATACAAGCACTATTGAACTGTTGAACTGTACAATGCACTTCAGTCTCATTATTTAATTACCGGATTGAGTAGACTAAAGTAGTTTGCACACGTTGGGAGATTGAATAGAGAGAATATGCCAAAAAGAATGATTTTTCTTTTATTGTAAATACCACTACAATATTGTTTCGCCATACAATGGCTTCATCAGGTGGATGAAATACTGTATTTCAGTATTTCATCCACCTGATGAAGCCATTGTATGGCGAAACAATATTGTAGTGGTATTTACAATAAAAGAATTTTTGAAACTAGAAGTTTAATTACTTATTTCTTAGCGTTATAATGAAGTTTCAACAAGTATCTCCTTCGTCAATTAACTAACCAAAAAGAATGTTTTGTCGAAGTCCAGTTGTAGAAAAGAGAAAAAGACAAAGAAAAAGGTAGTTTGAAAGTGTAAAGTAAGAAAAAAGGAAACAGAAGCGGTAAACGAAGTAAAATGGAAAGGAATTTACATAAATAATATTTAACGAAAGAAATTGCTGTTCATTTTAAATACATTTAAAATAAAACTTTAGAACATATTAACCAGATATTTACAAATTTGAAAAAAAAAGTTAATTTTACTCCCTCCCTTTTGACCCTTTTCAAAATGCATTATAATAATAACGAGCGATCAAGATAATTTGTAATCGAGCCATTCATGAGTCCGTATATCTTTTCTGATTGTAACCGTTGCGTAGTTATATATTCGACTTATTGCTCTTAGAATAATTTTTGAATATTTAATTGTACAAATATATTCAACTCATTGATGTCGAAGTTCTTTTGCCTTGTAATTCAGTGTGAAATATGTCATTAGCTAGTCGATTAGGTTACGTCATTCCTTAATGTCATGATAATACTTAAGTACTGTCTTGTGGCGCTATCTACATTTAAATAGTAGTACTGTTACTATTGATATTATTAGGGCCCTAACTTTTTTTCTACTGGACAGATCGAGGATTTCAATAGCGTTCAACCTTCTTCTGACAACGCGGATCATTTTGTAAAAAAAAACGCGCTTCAATTAGTCCAATAATTTTTTAGTTTAGAACGGACACATACGAACATTGCGTTGTATATATATATATATATATATATATATATATATATATATATATATATATATATATATATATAAATTAGTATGTTATTTTGCAAATTATACGAAATTTTATTTGAAAATGTTTTGTCAACGTTTGGATTTGGATTCAAGTCTACGGTTTGCCGGACCATCGTTCTAACCAACTGAGCCACGATGGACTCTGGCTTCAAGTCTATTGGAAACGCCTTATAAGGAAGGCATCGATGTTAATATTCAGATGTCAGTTTGAGAGCTTGAAAGTTTTGAAATTGCTAAATTTTCATCATTAGCGATTAATATATAGATATAATTTCTTAGCCGTTCATTTAATATCATTTGATAAATCCTTGGAATTTTCGGTTTTCATATTAAATGTTTTCAATATTTTCAAATTAGTATGTTATTTTGCGAAGTAAATGTGAATGTAAACATTGCTGTCTACAAATTACAACGCAAATTATACGAAATTTTATTTGAAAAATGTTTGTCCACGGATAAAAATTTAGCAATTTCAAAACTTTCAAGTTTTCAAACTGACATCTGAATATTAACATCGGTGCCTTATAAGACGTTTCTAATAGACTTGAAACCAAGGTCCATCGTGATTCAGTTAATTAGAGCGATGGTCCGGCAAACCGTAGACTTGGGTGGCCAAAAATTTTCAAAATAAAAATTTCGAATAATTAGCGTCGTAATTGTAGACAGCAATGTTTACATTCACATTACTTCGCGAAATAACATACTAATTTAAAAATATTTAATATAAAGTCCATAGCCCAAGAATCTATCAAGTGATATATTAAATGAACGGCTAAGAAATTCTCTCTATATTATTAAACAGCTTAAGATGAAAAATTAGCAATTTCCAACCGACAGAATATCAATATCTGTTCCTTATAAGGCGTTTACAATAAACTTGAAACCAAGTCCTCGTAGCTGAGCTGGTTAGAGCGATGGTCCGCCAAATTGTGGATGTGGGTTCAAGCACCTAGGACGAAATTTTTTCAAATAAAAATTTCGAATAATTAGTGTCGTAATTGCAGACAGACATTTTACTTGATGTCTGTAATGTAATTGCAGTTCAACTAACGAAATACAATTTAGGATTCATGAATGACTCGATTACAAATTATCTTGATCGCTCGTTATGTAATAACATAGCAAATATGCTAAACCCATAGCTTTTGGCATTGACTCAAAATGTCCTCTCTGCAATCTATTTTCGAATAAAACCTAGACAAAATGTTCTTCGAAATTTTTTTCCTGTTTTAACCGTTTGTTGAAAATATGTGTTAGAAATATAATTTGGCAATCTCCTGTTAGAGCAGACCGATGTCCCTCAAAGCTCCTTCAACCGCTTCGTCCTTTAGAGAACAAAAGTTACTCACTACGTTACTAAGATTAAGATTATTAGAAAAAAACTTACAAAGCACAGGCGAAGAAATTGTATACAACTAACATGTTTTTATTTATAATACATAGGAAAAAGTCTTGATCACGGTAAGTAAATATTATGCTATTTTATGATACAGGCTGTTTAAAAACAAATACACCTTAAAACTTTGCAAACAGTAAAATATGAAACAACCAGCTGACGTATGAATGTCCTCAGCGAGGTCATCTCTCTGTATATTTGACTTTTAAGTTGTTTTTTTATATTTACTAATTTATTATTTCCATTGCGTTTTAAAAATAATAAATTGCTTTAAAGCAAAAGGATATTAATAATGTGTAAAAATACTATAGAGAGACAGACTATTGTAATGGTTGTGAAACCAGATCTATATACCATTCTCATCCACGAAAAGATTAAAGCAGATTGCTCTAACCTTCCCATTCCTTTTAAGATTTACCAGTATGCAGGGCTAAAACATTAGGTTAGACAATGCAGTCTAAGGTTCAAGTCTAGGAAAAATCCGATAAATGTGATTCCTTTTGCAAATGATCGAGTTATTGTAGAATATCAGCAAGATTGGACACACGAGGGACAGTCGAGAAATTTTGGGAATCTGGCAGCGCTGTTTAGTTTCATAAATGACGGATGCATGCATATAGATATTCGCCGATTCAGGGACCGCCGCCAGCGATGTCATGTGCATGCGCCAACCTTGGTCCCCTTGCGCATGCCCCAAGCCCTTCGATATATGTCCTTATGGCACCAACCCCCTAATATCTAATGCCCTTACGACACATCCCTTATGTCATATATACTAGGTGTGCTCTAAAAGTTAAATATACGAGGTTCATTTAAAAATAAAGATGGCGGAGTCATAGTAATAAAAATGTGCTACCGGCTTAACAACATTAAGGAAGCATCTGTACAGCGTGGCATTGGTTAGCGAGCCCTGGTGTAGGAGATGTGAAAAACAGAGAGGAAACTAGCCTTCATGTAATATGCACTTGTGAGGACTCAAACAGAAACATTTCGGAAGTGATCTATTGATCCTGCGAGGGTACTCAAATTTCCCCTGAGGATAGTGATTTTTATCGAGGACATAAGACTAACAGAGTGGAATTGAGAGATCTATTAGGGGAGGTACGACGAGCAGTGTGCTCAAGTGTTTGGACTTACTGGTGTCCAACCTAAAGAATCAGAATTTAAAAAAAAAGGAGTTACTTCATATTAAGTCAGGGTACTCTTGCAATATTGATAACCCTGCTATTATACTTTTGCATATCTTTAGACGCTTCGAAGTACCCAAATTTATCAGTGGAATGGTCAAAGCAGAAAACAAATGTTAATATCGAAGATAAGTGTGATAAATGTCACTTTTTCCCGTAATTGAAAATATTTCGAAATTAGTTTCCTTAAAGTATTAACTACTTTTCGTTAAAAACATATTTGAAATAAAATTTAATATACAGGGTGAGTCGTGAGGAATCGACCAAACTCAAGGAGTGTATTCTACTGGTGAAAGTAATGTAAAAAAACTCAAATGTTGTTATCCGATTTTTGTTTTCGAGTTATAGCGTAATTAAAAATGTAGATTTAGTATACCATGTTTATGTATGTATTCGTAAAAACAGTGAAACCCCGGTAGCAATTCATTATAGGGAAGTCTTCCTAGCTGAAGCGCTACCTGTTCGTGGTTTTCCGAACTAGCGGTAGTGACATTGAAAGCAGTCGAGAAATAGTGTAGAGTGGATTGTATGCCTAATGCGTCTAATGTCACTACCTCTAGTTCATCGTTGATATAGTGAGGGCGCTGCCATCATGAAAATGTTCCCTATACCTTGGAGTAAATTATAACATTGTGTTCGGATATTGTGACATTGACTTGACGTTTGTACGACTATAGTGTAACAAACTAAAATGCCACACACTTATTCTAATTTAGAATATGCTAATATGGTGTTTGTTTATGGATTTTGTGATGGGAATGCTACAGCTGCTGCTAATGAATATCGTTAACGGTTTCCACATCACAGACATCCTAATAAAATTGTATTTATTAGTGTATTCAACACATTGTGCGCGACCGGAAAGCTTCCCAGTGTAAACATAATATCTGAACGAGGCAGTCGACAACAATTACAAGAAGTAAAAGATATTCTGGATGTAGTAGAAGAAGACTCAACTAGCAGCTCACGGAGAATTAGTATTCAATTGGGCATTCCACAAACAAGGGTGATAAAAATACTCCACGAGCATGGCTTAACGTCCGTACCATGGACAAAGAGTACAGCACCTACAACGAGATGATAATCGTAGACGTATGGAATTTTTTCGATGGATAAATGATAATCCTCGTTTTGTATCGCGTATACTGTTTACGGATGAAGCGACATTCACCCGTGACGGTATTAATAATTGTCATAACCAGCATGTATGGTCAGACGAAAATCCACACGCAACAGTCGAAAGTAACTTTCAACATAAATTTTCGGTAAGTGTGGTGTGGTATGATCGATGGTTTTTTAATTGGTCCTTACATTTTTGAGAATCGCCTCACGGGAGACACCTATTTACATTTTTTAGAAAATGAACTGCACGGACTGCTAGAGGATGTTCCCATAAACATCAGAATCCAAATCTTCTACCAGCACGATGGAGCGCCTGCACATTACGCTCGTGCAGTCAGGCAACATTTGGCTGAAAGGTTTCCAGGGAGTTGGATTGGACGTGGTAGTCACATTGGTTGGCCTCCTAGGTCTCCAGACCTCACGCCACTCGATTATTGTTTATGGGGCTGGTTAAAAAATGAAGTGTATCAAGTAAAAGTGGACACTCGTGATGCACTAATTCAACGGATTATGAATGCTGCTGACAATATCAAACATCAACCTGACGCAATCAGGAACGCAACCAGCGCCCTTGGTAGACGATGTAAAAAATGTTTTGAAATGAATGGCGGTATTTTTGAAAATATATTATAAAGAACGATAATACCAATAAAATACAAAAACTTCAATGTACGAAATTTTGTTTATTTTTAATTACGCTATAACTCGAAAACAAATAAAAATCGGATAGCATCATTTGAGTTTTTTTACATTACTTTCACCTGTAGAATACACTCCTACAGTTTGGTCGATTCCTCACGACTCACCCTGTATAATATACAGGTCGTTCCATTTAAAAACGAACTACGTTTTTTTCTATTATTTCGAACTTTCATTCTATGTTGAACTTCAATCCTTTTTTATTAACAATATTTGTTTAAAAATAATAACTGTAGCATATTCAAAATGTAAGAAAAATTGAAGTTTTTCAATGACCGCGGAAATTTACCAAGACAGATTTGAAGTTTTTAATTTAATCGTTCAATGATAAAAAATTCCACGTAATGACAAAAAGGGAGAGATTGCTTCATATTTTCCAATACTTATTAGTTGTATACAATAAAAAAAAGCATGCCACAATACAAAAAAAGCTTAAATAGGTATGTACAAAAGTGTTTAGTAATCAAAGGATTAGCAACTATTTCATTCTAATGACATATATAAATCTAAGACTTTCACCCAGTACTACGTTTAACTATAACAAAAAAAAAATTGAATATAAAGAAGATTATATTGCATTTATGTTAAGAATGCAATAATTAGCATCTGTATTACAAAGAAATATAGCTTGCTGTATGTAAAGCGGGAAATTCAAACGAAAAAAGGTAATTATGTTTGCGTGTGTATAGTAAGCAGCGCCTTAAATAAGAACATACGCTTGATACAAAGTTGGTCTCTTGCTAAGCTATAAGCGCGAATGTGGTGTGATTCACATCAGTATCACCCAGGAAACAGTATTTGTATCATGTCTGTGCAAAGAAAGTGTCGACTCATCAGTAAACCTTCCCAAAGCAAAGGGAAACCGACATTATGCATGTTACTTGTTGTACATCTAGGAGCATGGAATTCCAGACACAAATAATTGGCTACTGTAAATATGTCTTTCAGGTAGAGTTTTATTGACATTAGACATTCATTAATGTTTCATTGACATGCATAACCTAAAGCTACAAGTTTTGCTTACTAACAAACCCATTCAGTCCAAAATTACTCTCATCCCTGTACACAATTTTACGATAAAACAACGGGTTAATTTTCAATTGCTTTAGAGCTCAGTCGGTGAAAGAACAACACATATAATGGTTTTGTAGCTTCAATTCCTGTACCAGCTGGATCTTAAACGGGTGTAGACCGAAATCTTTACGAAAATTTTCCACATAGCGGATAGACAGAGCTCCAATTCCTGCGATCAATTACGAATGGATAAAATTTAGAACATCTTCCACACTTTTGTTAACAGCGGCGAAATTCTCTTCAGTACGCACATATCTTCGACGTATTAGTTTTATTGCATCATTTAGAGAGTGCGCGAGATGAAATCTATTCACAATTCGACGGATGGATTGGATTAAGATAGACGATTATGTACGCCATAAAAATCACGAAGTCGTTTATAAGTTGTGCGAGTCAACGACTGATTTTCAAAGTAATTTTGGAGTATTTAGTATCGTTGTTTAAGAGTGGGTCCATTTATGATGATTTGCCAGAATATATTAATTATAAATGTTAAAAAGTAAACGCAAGATGACAGCTCGTTTGACAGTTAACGCTTTCGTGAGTTCTACAATATGATCAAATATTTTTACCCTCTAATAGACCATGAAATTTTTCTTCTTTAAACGTAAGTTGGCAGTATAAATTTAAAAATGTGTTTAAGAGTAGACCGTGCAGGCTAAGTTATACCGTTGACAGATTAGTTTCAATAAACCAATACAGTACACATATTGACGGAAGTATTTTAGTCATGGATAACAAGAGAGTAAATTTGATCATATGGTATCTAAACAAAAAACAGCCCCTAGGAGATCGGCTTTACAGTTCACGAAAGTTCGACACAAATTATTATCAACAGACCTCAGTTCTTGAGTCTTCAGACGAAGATTATCATGCATAACTCTCCATGTAGTCGTTTTAGAAAGGCCGTGTTGAAAACGACGTTCGGTTCAGTTCGTTCAAATTCCTTAACTAACCGATAGAGAGACCATCCAGTTAGTCGATCGTGTTGAAATTTGTCACAACGCACCAAACATATGCCGAACCGAACACACATTTTGATGGTAAAATACAAATTTCCACGCGCTGTTTAATCATATTTCTTTTCATGTTAACTTGCCTTGTACTGAACAGTTGTCAAGGTATGATACAGTGAGTTAATTCAAGACGCACTCAGCTGATCGAATTTTACACCAAACTAGTGTATTTTACTTTTCTACTATTTGCTACCCTGTTGCTTCTTGTTTAAGAACCGTCGTCTATGTTCTGTGTTGTTAAATCCACAATACATATCTGGTTTTATTTAGATTTTATGACTTTATTATGTTATGCGCTGTAATATTTTGCACAACAATAAAAGTTAATTTAATGACTTATCTGATTGCAGTAAAAATATTCCAACATAAACGTCAACATGACAGAAGTGTAGTACCAACTTGTCAGTGTGCTCAACATAAATTTTTCGATCAGCCTAGAGCGTCTTGAATTGATTTCGGTGTATTTACATTATAAGCAGTGTTGCCACTATTATATTTGAAATATATGACACGTTTGTTTATTCTATCGGTTAAATTACTAAATTATACAATAATAGTACATTGTAGCAGATCCTGAAAGCTTATGGGATCGAAACATAATTACGCGATAGTTTTATTAACTAAAAGCCCACATTTTCATCAGATTCAATCGAACCAAGATCGAGAAAATGTCAGAGGTTGTAGCAATAGGGCCCGCTTTACTGGACCTAGCAAACTACACTTGGATCAATGCAATACTATTTATTGGGACAAGAACCATCATCATGAATCATATCATTAACATTGCTTACATTAATTTCATTTCTAGATTTTTATGCTGGACGTAGTACCAGATGAAAGACTTAAAAATGTTAATATAACACAAATAACTAAATATCTAAATTTGAAAGAAACTACAGTATAAATAAATAAAATCAAGAAAACAAATAAAATGTTTTATTTTCTGTTAAAATCCTAATAGGGGTAGTACATTTTGAGTTTTCACTGTCGTATTTAGGAACTAAATCTACTGGCAAATTCATCCTAATAAAACTAGTAGGTATTATCAATGTTTAACAATAGATATATGGCAATTTAAATAATGCATAAATAAAGGAAATAAGGTAAGATATAGTAAGTGTATTTGTAAATTACAAATGGTTGTGTTAATATATTCTCAATGCAAACTATGTCATTTTATTCTTATTTTATCAGATAAGGATTCCTGACAATAAATACCAGAAATTATACCGAAAAGTTAATTTAAAAAACCTTTAATACAATATAGCTTACAACTGAGTTGTCATCGTCAGCAGTAGAAAAAGTATTATACAGGGTGCGGCAAAACAAACAGTGCAGTTGCGATGGGCGACTACAACCGCTGTGGTGAGGATGGGAACCTGGGAGGGGATTCATTGTGTCCGGTAACTCACCCCGTTTTCAGTCGTAGCAATGGTTTGGAACGGAGAGCATCGCGGCTTCGCCGTTCGCACGTTTTTTGAAAGCGGTCGTTCTTTCATCAGCACTCAGCGGACCTTCCGACGGCACTTTAACATTCCATTTCGTGATCCCGCTCCGCACCGCAATGTTATCGCGAGTTGGGTTCGTGCGCTGGAAGAAACTGGTTCAACAAAAAGGCCTAGGGGTATGGGAAGACCCAGAACAGTGCGAACTCCGGAAAATGTAGCTCTAGTGAGAGCAGCTGTTGAACAATCACCAACACGCTCTGCCCGGAGACATGCAACTGCATTAAACATGTTCGACCGCTCTGTAAGGAGGATTTTGCATAAAGATTTATTCTTCCATCCCTATAAGATTATGCTGGTTCAGGAGTTGATGCCTCCAGATTTTCAAAACCGTGTGAATCGCGCCCAAGAAATGTTAGACCGTATCCCACCAATGTCAACGTTCTTCAGTAGTGATGAAGCCCACTTCCATCTCTCTGGAGCCGTAAACAAACAGAATTTCCGTTATTGGTCGGACAATAACCCACGACTAGTTCACGAGAGACCTCTCCACTCCCCGAATGTCACTGTATGGTGTGCCATTTCCAAATTTGGGGTTATTGGACCATACTTTTTTGAGGAGGATGAGCGTGCAACAACCGTCACCGCTCGGCGTTATGTTTCGATGCCCGAAAATTTGTTTGATCCAGAATTGGCACGGTTGGCTGAAGAACAAGACCTTGAGGATATTTGGTTCCAACAATACGGGGCTACGGCCCACACAACGCAGATTTCAATGACAAAACTGCGGCAGATGTTCCCTGCGCGCCTCGTCTCTCTGAGGGGCGACCTGGGGTGGCCGGCGAGATCACCGGATTTGAGCATTTGCGATTTTTTCCTGTGGGGCTACCTCAAGGAAAAGGTTTTTCAGCATCGTCCTCACAATTTGGAAGAACTGAAGATTCGTATTACAGAGGAAATCGCCGCCATTCCGATCGATATGTGCCAGAACGCAGTTGAAAACTTCAGAAATCGCCTACATCAGTGCATCGCTTCTGGAGGACATCATCTTGCTGATGTGATCTTTAAAACTTAAGTGAAAAAATGGGGTGTAGTACTGACTCAAGCAGAATAAACCACTTTTTCGTAAGTTGTGCCATTTTTTTTTAATAGCCCATCAAAACTGCACTTTTTGTTTTGCCGCACCCTGTAGTTAAGAATCTCGAGTAGTAAAAGGTTTTTTAAATTAACTTTTACAGAATATTATACAGAATATGATACAATCTGCAATTCATTCAGATCTAAGACTTCAAATCACAGCAGGCTGAATTTAGTGAATGGATTGTTGAATAATTTTTTAAACGAATTATACAGCTAGAAGCTGTGAAAGAAAAAGTGGCTCGCGTCATGAGCGAGCTCACAGAAGAAGACTTTCAGCACTGTCTTGCACAATGGAAAATTCGAATGGAACGGTGTAAGAATAAAAGAGGGGTGTATATTGAAGGGAATAATAATTAAATATGTATAAATTTAAAATTAAAAGTTTTACAGCTTTAGTCTCGTTATTTTATACCTACACCTCGTATATTGCTTTTCCTGAAATGAAGGCCTTTAACCTCAATATAATTATGGAAAAAGGATAACAGTTTTTGTCCTTATATACCAAATTTATCATTTGAATCTATAAAATAAACATAAAAAAGAACAATTTTTTTCAGTGGAAACAAATATGCATTTAATTGTATATTACTACTGTTAAATAGTAATCGTTAATGTACTCGTAAATACAAAGGTAAGTCAGTAAGTCGCAAAAGATAAGAAAAAAATTATTTACCATGATAATCACTTGGAAACAATTTTATTTGGCGCAATAGTCCTGGACGTTTTCACCGAATGGCAGTCCGAAGCTTGAAAAGAGCATTCACAGCTTCACCTTTTTTTGTAAACTCGGCAAGTATCACTCCTTGGCAATCCCAAAACAGTGTAAGCATGACCTTACCAGGTGAGGGTAATCCTTGATTTTTTTTGCTGGCGGGTGAGGAAGGATGCTTCCAATAAATTGATCCACGCTCTGATGGTACTGATGCACCCAAGATTCGTCACCAATGATTATTCTATCAAGCATGTTCTCATCTTCAGTAGCAATTAGGAGGACCCAACGTGCGCACACTTTCCGATAACTCAAACGATCATGCATTATGCTGTATACTATACCATACATTATGCCATATGCATTTGTGACTAAATTACCGGCTTTCCCTCGTATAATCTAATTAATGCATAAAGGTATCCGTAATTTTAAGAAATTACGAATACCGCAATCGATTTACTTGCATAATCGGGATAAATAATTATCCATATGGCACATCCCCTAGGCATAAATAAATTAAAATTGTGAAATCAAACGATAATAGACGATATCGGATTCGTTTCTTTCCAGCTAGAATGCAACAGTGCTACAACGAGAGCGATGATGATGACAATTTAAAAGACTTAGACTGTCCAGAATCAGGTTTAATCTTAATGTCACAAAATGAACTTGCGCGAGAACATACCAGAGTTAACGAAAGATGAAAACATTACAGAGCTGATAAAGAAAATCCGCAAAGTTGTAGTGTATTTCAAAAGATCACCATTGAAAAATGAAACAGTACTTCAAAAATATGTGAAGATTGAACATGAAACAGAGCTGTCACTTCTTTTGGACTGTAAAACCAGGTGGAATAGTCTTTTAACCATGCTGGAACGATTTTCTCTTTTAAAAACCTGCATTCAAAAAGCTCTTATAGATCTCAATCATCCAATCCGTTTAGAAGATGCTGATTTTGACTTGGTAAATAAAATTGTTGATGTGCTAACCCCAATTAAATTAACAGTAGAAGCAATCTGTCGACTAGATGCTAATTTATGCACAGCTGACGCCGCTTTGAAATTTCTTATAAAACAATTGTCTAGCAAAAACTCAGCACTCGCCAATAAAATGAAAACATCCTTAGTGGAACATACAAAGCAACGACGAAATGATGATTTAACTGGCGTGTTAAATTATTTACAAAATCCACGAAAAGATGATGAAAATCAGTTATTATCGGATTTGGAATGGCTTGACTTATTTCCAGTTCCACCACAGGCTTTGGTGAGGGCGCAAATAAAGAGTATTGTTAAAAGACGAAATAGTCGAGAAGACACGGAAGAGGAAGAAAGGTCAGGATCACAAACAAATGATGAGCCAAGGCAACAAACCTCCCAATCCCAATTGACACTAAAGGAAAAGTTACAGCTGGAAATTAATAAGAGCATGGAATCCCCAGATCCTGAAGTACAAAATGAATCCGGGTTGGTAAATAGTATTAGACGCGAAATGAGCCTGTTCGAAAATGGAGGAGTTCGTGGATATCACTTAGAATTAGCATATAATATAAATATCTATTGTCTATTCCTCCAACCAGTGTAGAACCTGAGCGAGCGTTTTCAGCTGCTGCTTATGTTGGCAATAAACTACGAAGCAGGCTTGGAAGTCAAACATTGGATGCTTTGATATTTCTGCGATTGTATTTTCGAAATTCTAAATAGTTTTTTGTACTGTCTTGTTTGTTCCTTATTTTAGTATATTGTGTATTGTGTTGTGCAACAATATTAATAAATAATTTTTACGAAATTAGTTTTTTTTTTCATTTGAGCCCAATTAGAAACCAGATAGTCTAATCCCGCGATCCCAGGATTACGCTTCAAAAATCCCGTAATCCCGGGATTGTATTCTCTAGTTATAAGACATGTCCGGTTTTTTTTTTGGACGTGGACAGAACTATAACTTTTGTTGAAGAAATTCAAACGTATTTTATCTAAGAGATATATCTATCTTGAGACAATACCTATCAAAGACTTTATCTAGTGGTGAAGAAAACGGGGAAAGTGTCAAAGATAAAAATAGTTTCCTATGGCAAATGCGACAAAGTTTACATAGAACAAACACATCGTACCATTGAAATTAGGTTAAAATAACATTTAATTTTAGTCTTTGCTTTTATTTATAAACTTCAAAATAATGTTTAATCTGCACTTACAAGATCTTACCTCATATTTCTTTGGTTTAATTAATTAATTTTAGACATCTTGTATCAATTTTGGGATTGTAAATTGGAAATATTTAATTAACATTATTTTTTATTAATAATACAATATATAGTTTTTAAATTATTTGAGACATAAATAAAGCTGCGTAAAGGACGAATAAAAACATATTATTAATAAAAAATAATGAATTGAATTTCTTCTCGATTAATATAAAATTTCTTGACAAACATTGGCACAAACAATTATTATAAAATACATATGGTATATATTTTTTAAATAGTATACAAATTAATATAGTTACTAATCACCTAGAGTAAAGATATGTGTAGAATGTAAAATAGTTTAAATATGATATGAATAAATATTATTAAAAAAAAATAACAATGGAGAAAAAAAATATCCCTGATTACAAGGTATTTAAATAAAAGGCAAAACAAGGGGGAAAACAAAAATTACTAACAAAATCACAACCTGTAAAATACGGTATAGAATAAGGAACATTGAAAAAAATAAATAAAAACATGGCATGGGAATTTTCTATGCTAATTTGGAAGGATAATGGTTGCGTTTACGTTCGATTTACCCCTTTCTAAAAAGAGCATAAAATTGATTTTAATATTTTTAAATTTGGTATATAACTATATACAGACTGACTCACTTAAAATGGAGACATAAAATTACATTAAAACTAAAAAGAAATATTAAAAATTCCGATCAGATAAAGTTATCAGCGTGAGTACATAAATGTGTTACCCTAATATACTTGGCATAACGCAGAGTATCAACATGGATCTCAGCCACCACTAAAACATTTTTGATGCAGTGTTTTTTAAAATAATCTACACATTATAACAGACGTCTGTCAGCGTTTTTCACGAAAATGCACTGGCCACTTTCTATGATATAAGTGGTATAAAATCCCAAGCTTTTGAACCTCCTAAATCAGTCAATTTTAAACCTAGAGTGTCGCGATGGTACCAATCGATTCCTTTCCTTGTACACTTAGGTTATGTTTTGACTATGGATAATTAAAAACCCATAGAAAAGATACTAAAAGAAACTAATCACAAATACTCTCAAAATGTTGGCCAATGCCAGTTAATTGCGTCTGAATTGTTAAGGGTGTAATTACATTCATACTATTTGCCTAAATTCAAAATTACAAGGTTTTAACATGGATATTGAAGCATCAGATACATACAATTATGGTTAACATAAAAGTTGTACCTAATGCAGGTATAATATATGTTTGATGAAATACTATTTTTATCTTAAACAGGTTTTAAAATATTTACTTTAGCTAGTTATAAAAAAAAGTTCCGAAAGTACACTGACTTTTTTTTGCTAGTTCGGAAACACATCTTACAACTAATATGAAAAAGGAAAATGCAACTTATTTATGCACCAACCTAATACTTTTCTACAATTCTTTTCGATAAAAAATTTGAACAGTCAATAACATCGGAAATAAATTTTTAAAACAATAACACTATAATCACATAATAAAATCAATTTTATACTCTTTCAATAGAAACGAAATCCAGCAAAATATTACATAAACATGCATAGACATTAAAGGCACATGAATATTAGCATATATCAATAAAAAGTTCGAAATACAAGATCGTATTCCGAAAATATAAAACCATATTCAGATAAACCTAATTTAATTTGTTAATAAATGAATAAGTTAAAACTACTTAAATCATGCAAGTCCCTTTTTAAATGCAAATTAAATATAAGCAGTTATAAAATGTTAGGCAACTAAAAATTCTTCATGTATATACATAAAAATAATTTTGCAAAACTGCATATATATACACGCAAAAATATTTAAGCTTAGGTAAATCTGAAATAAGTGATTTATATTATGGGAAAACATGGCAAATATAGATATTTGTGTTTGAATTAAAATTTATAAGTCAATAGCGCTATCTCCATTACTAACCTCTTGTAATAGATCCTGAGCAGCGATAGCTTTAAGTACATTTTTTTTGCTGGTTTCTTGTATTTCACCACCAAGCAGCAATTCATCCAGTATAAAATAGGCCTTCTCAAAATTAAATATAATATCAAGTTCGCATACCTACAATTATGGGTTGTATAGAAGTTAACGACAATATACATTTATAAAGGCTTACACTTCCAAAATATTTATCGAGTAATTCTACATAACGGTGAATAACTTCCAGAGTTAACAATTCATTATCTTCTTGTTCAATAGCACAACAAAAATATAAACTTGCATAACTGCAAAACCAGAGAAAAAAAATTAACATTTTTAATATAAGGAGTTTTTCATGTTACCGTTTGTAAACAATTTTCAAATCTCTCCACTCCAGAAAGCTGCACATTTTCGGCTTTCTAGCCAATATCGTTGTAATTAATTCCCTGGTGATTTTCTTCTTTAATTTATCGGGATGCGCCACATACCATTTTTGTAATCGTAATTTGCCTTGTCGGCTGAACAGCAACATAAACTGCATCTATAATAAAATATAACAATGTTTTAGAACGAAACAATACTAAGTTATCTTACCATTTTGGTATAACTTAATATAATTAACAAAAGTAATAAAATAAATTTACTTTAGATAAAATACTGATGAAATTGTTTGATTAATCTTTTAGTTTTTATTTAATTTATTAAACAGGAATGTCTATTATGTCTAATGGCCCATGTTGACTTAAACAATTTGGGAAATCAGTTGACGTTGACGTTATTTTGCTTATGTAGAATATATATTATATATTGATCTTCGTTTGCCTTCATTCATAACATAACCTTGCGAACAGTGGCGGTTCGTAGTGAAAATTTATTTAAACCTAGAAAAACATTTTAAAGTTTAAATTTCTAGATTGACGATTTTAAATTAAATTAGATAGTTACTTAAATTATTTCCAATATAAATTCAGGCTTTTATAAGTTTATATAATTATTTTCCAAACTACCTTTTTTTAATTTATTTGTGTTACTGGAAAATATTTTAATACGACGTTCTCGATATATAATTTTTTACCGTCAATTTTTCACATAAAATAATAAAGATGATATAAATGGATAAAATAAAGAGGATTAGAATATTTTTGACCTATTTAGTCTAGAAAATTTTATAAAACCCGAGCTTAGGTTTGACAAGAAAAATTATGTCATACATTTATATACAGTTGTGTGCAGAAAAAACTCGGACAAGCTATTTTTTCTATGTAAATCTGGTTCACCCATACTTAAATTTGAATTGTCACTTAAGTGTCAAATTGAGTTGTCAAAGTGAGAGTTTTATTATAATGCCAAGACAATTGTGTAATCAACAAAAAATTCAAATCATTTCCGAGCTTCAAAAAGGACGAACAATTAGAGAAGTAGCTTTTACTTTCGGAGTTAATAAAAGCACCGTACAAAAGTCAAAAACCGTTGGGAGCAAGAACAAACAATTAACAGAAAACAAGGAAGCGGTAGAAGAAGGATTTCTTTAGAACATCATGATACCGCTTTAGTGAATTTCTTAAGAGAACGTCCGTTTTCTTGTGCATTAGATGCTGTTGCAGCAACAAATTTCCCGGGTTCTCGGTCAACAGCCTGCAGAAGAATTCAAATGTCAGACATTAAAAATTGTATTGCAGCCAAAAAAAGTATTTTGTCGGAACGCCATAAACAGGGCAGAATAATCTTTGCACTAAATTATTTGTACAAAGATATTGAATTCACCCAAATAATAATTTTATTCTCCAGCAAGATAATTGTTCAGTACACATGGCAGGAATAATAACTCAGGGGTTACAAACTAATAACATCGAAACTTTGATTTGGCCCTCCAAATGCCCGGATGTAAACATAATTGAGAATATCTGGGGTATTATTGTTAAAAAAATGTATAAGCGTCATTTTAGACCAAATAACAGAGAAGAGCTGTGGAATGCAATAATTGAAGCATGGCAAGAAATAACAGAAAACGAAAATCTTATAAGAAACTTGTATTCGTCTATTCCCTTGCGATTGACCAATATATTAAATGCAGATGGTGCCATGACGAAATATTAGTTTATATATATTGTATGGTTTATTTGTAGATTCTTTATAATGTTATGACTGTTAATTTTATAAAAGTTAATTCATTTTATTGAAATTCGTCTCTTTACTTCAACATATAAAAGGAGTTTTACTCATATATTGGCATATAATGCTATAATTCAGGTGACATATGAGTGTACGACTTTTTTTTGGAAATGTGTCAATAGTGGTATAGGTTCACACAACTAAACACTTGTCCTACTTTTTTCTGCACACAACTGTACATTTACAATCGAAATAGTTGTAACTATTTAGAAATACGTTTTAGATAGTTTTTTTAAATTATTTATTTTAATTTTATAGCTTAAGTCTTATTTAACTCTCATTTATTTAGGTTAGATGTTAGAATTTATATTTTACATGTTTGATTTCAAATTTGGTTGAAGACGTTATATAATGAAAAATAAATAATGTACCATTTATATGTGTCGATATTTATACGCCAATTTTATGGCTATTATGAAAAATTGATAATTTTTTTTTATTATTTGAAATCTACATCGTAAATATTCCAAGAAATGTACAATGCCACATAATTTGGGACGTTCTTATATTTAAATTTGTATGATGTATTCCTTTTTTTTATAACGGGTGTCCGTTAATGATTGAAGTCAATTGGTGTTTGACATCTTTTGCCGTAGTCGTACGTGCTTGTTTTCCTTTAGTATTTATTCTAATTTTTTCGTTCATTATTCATTGTTACAGCAAATAATTTTTCGTCATATTCACAATCAGTTATTTTCATAACCTCTAACATAAATTTTTAAAATTTGCGAAAACCGAAGGTATTGCGTTTGATTTATATTTACGTCAAAAGCGATTACCGCATGGGACGCTTAGCTTAATTGTTACGGTCGAAATCAAATGCAGTGGTACTAATTTAATCAAAATTTGACACATACTGTCAGGTTCAAACATTAACGGACACCGATATAATATTAGGGAAACCTGCATAATTCAGCTCGCAGTCGAATTTCCCGCTACAAACATAGCAAATTAGCCGCAACGTTGCCAAATTTTGGCAGCTCCCTTATATGGCTTCTGTCAGTGACAATTTAATTTATCCCATATATCGATGTTTCCTTAGTTATTTTGTTGATAGGCATGACTATTGCATATTAATGCACGGAATTGTGTTTACAGAATAAATTCATTTAATTCTACCATATGAGCAAAAATTATTTATTGGTTATGTTAATCTAATAAACTTTAAATCGAAACTGACATTTAATTCATGTCAAATAAATATTCAAATCGAAACTGACATTCAACCAACATGTAGAACCAACAACAGGTTGAACCTATCAAAGACAGTGATCCTCTCAACCATATCTAAACAATTTCTGCTCATATGGTATATGTTGTTTGATTAACCTACAAATCACACTGCATCACCAATCTTTATTATAAATATTCGATTTGGCAACGTTACTTGTAAATTGTCGACATATGATTGGTTATGCGCATGCGTAAGTGAGTTAATTGTCAGTTTAAATGGGAGTTGGATTTTGCATATTTGTCAATATCATGGGGGTATAAGTAAAATATGCGAAATATAAAACAAGTTTTAGTTCGCATCCTAATGGTAGTTGGCGAAGCTAATCTGATTTGCGCGCTCGTTGTTGTCGTTGTTATTATTAGTTGAGGTGTTGATGATGATACTGACAGTGTTAAAAATGTTATATTAAAAAAATTTTGTAGGCTGATTATACATAATTATTTTAACTCTTTAAATAATATTCTACAGGGAAAAAACACCCGTAATGTTAGTGATAGTGTTGCCAAATATTGTATGGACAAGTACAGAAAATTAAAAAGAAATTAATATTTTTTCAAATTGTTTTATTTTTGTTTTAATACATTTTTTAAGTTAAGTTTCATTGTTTCATATAAAATATTTTATGAAATCTCTTCTTTCACTTTTGTCTAAAGTTACATACTACAGCTAAGTGATAGAAAAGTTTTTATTTTATATTTTTATAAACACGAAGGAAAAGAGTAAAAATAATAAACAATTAATGTAGCTCGAAACTCCCGCTCACTCGATTTTAGTTCGCTTCCATATTATAGATGTCGCTAAACGCAATTTAGATTTTATATTAATAAGAGTCCCTTCTCTAGTATCTCTTTTCTCTGGTCAATATACTAAAACGCACGAAGCAATCCACTTTCGTCATGTAAAATCTATGACGTAATAGACATAGTACAGTTGTGTGCAGAAAAAAGTAGAACAAGTGTTTAGTTGTGTGAACCTATACCACTATTGTCACATTTCCAAAAAAAAGTCGTACACTCATATGTCACCTGAATTATAGCATTATATGCCAATATATGAGTAAAACTCCTTTTATATGTTGAAGTAAAGAGACGAATTTCAATAAAATGAATTAACTTTAATAAAATTAACAGTCATAACATTATAAAGAATCTACAAATAAACCATATAATATATATAAACTAATATTTCGTCATGGCACCATCTGCATTTAATATATTGGTCAATCGCAAGGGAATAGACGAATACAAGTTTCTTATAAGATTTTCGTTTTCTGTTATTTCTTGCCATGCTTCAATTATTGCATTCCACAGCTCTTCTCTGTTATTTGGTCTAAAATGACGCTCATACATTTTTTTAACAATAATACCTCAGATATTCTCAATTATGTTTACATCCGGGCATTTGGAGGGCCAAATCAATGTTTCGATGTTATTAGTTTGTAACCACTGAGTTATTATTCCTACCGTGTGTACTGAACAATTATCTTGCTGGAGAATAAAATTATTATTTGGGTGATGTTCACGAAATAATGGTATTATATTCTCCAAAATATTTAGATATGCCAAAGCATTGAATCTACCATCAATTCTCCAACAGATAGCTAGTTCATTAGCAGCCCATACATTAACAGAGAAACGTTGCGACTAACCTGCATTAGATACGTATGATTCTTCATATCTTGTATTTCTCGGTCTATACACTTTAATGTGTCCATTATAAGTAGATTGAAAAGTCTTTTCGTCAGTAAAAATTACTTTATTCCAGAATTCAATATCTTTGTACAAATAATTTAGTGCAAAGATAATTCTGCCCTGTTTATAGCGTTCCGACAAAATACTTTTTTTGGCTGCAATACAATTTTTAATGTCTGACATTTGAATTCTTCTGCAGGCTGTTGACCGAGAACCCGGGAAATTTGTTGCTGCAACAGCATCTAATGCACAAGAAAACGGACGTTCTCTTAAGAAATTCACTAAAGCGGTATCATTATGTTCTAAAGAAATCCTTCTTCTACCGCTTCCTTGTTTTCTGTTGTTTGTTCTTGCTCCCAACGGTTTTTGACATTTTGTACGGTGCTTTTATTAACTCCGAAAGTAAACGCTACTTCTCTAATTGTTCGTCCTTTTTGAAGCTCGGAAATGATTTGAATTTTTTGTTGATTACACAATTGTCTTGGTATTATAATAAAACTCTCACTTTGACAACCCAATTTGACACTTAAGTGACAATTCAAATTTAAGTATGGGTGAACCAGATTTACATAGAAAAAATAGCTTGTCCGAGTTTTTTCTGCGCACAACTGTACATGTATTGCCTTCTGTCGACTTATAAAATTTACGCTGAAGTTTATAGGTTGTATTTATATCTAAATTAGGTTATATTTATACTTAAATTGACCAAATTTTCTTAAAAAGCAAATTAAATATATTCGCATTAAAGAAAATAAGTAACAAACTAATGTATTTTGTGACTGTAAGTAAATAAAACTACATTTTTAAGTTTATTATTTTAACAACCAAATATCGTCAAATGATTCGACAGTTATAGCAAACGACAATTAAGTTGGCGCGAGGAGGGGTAAGTTCGCGCAGGAGTAAAAGTCACTACTTTTACTCCTGCGCGAAATCTCCCCACTGGGAGATTTGTATTTGGTTTTACATCAAATGTCAGATAATTCTAACCTCTGAGCGTGCGTTATGATCCCCTAGCGAAGACATTATGTTCCGTGAGTTCCGTCAAACGTCAATGACAAATATATTCTGACAATTACTTGAGTAGTGGGGGGTGGACGTTTTTAAAAACGGCTTCTGCGCACCCCCTCCTCGCGCCAACTTAATTGGCGCTTGCTTATTACATGTAAACGATTTTTTATGATGGCCAATATTTTATGTTAATATCTTTTATAAAACCAGTTCAAATTACGCAAATATTATAATTTTTAATTAATATTATTCATCGAAATAATTCTATAATTACTATTATACACATATAATATATTCCAGATTAATAAAATTATAAATTTAGTAATATATGTATAAAAATATTATTTTCGTTGTTATGAGACTGGCATGGCAATACAGACGTCACTGTTTTTGGTTGATGTCAGAAGTGGATTGCTTCGTGTTATGTGGTGTTAATCATTTCAATAAACCAGTAACCAGAAAGTAATGTATGATAATTTTAATAATTCATGTAAAATTTTATTGGGTTACGATTTTAAGATCCAAGGATGGACATATTTTATGCTCAAATGAATAATTTTGTTGACAAGGAATTGCTCTAACCTCAATCATTTAAATTTCATAGAATTAGTATACTCGTATGTACTTCTCATATAATAAATAAATAAATTGTTACTTTTTCTTTGTGTATTTTGTACACATTGCGCACTTTACTGCTATTTCGAAAGATTTTTAATAATTAATGAATTATTAGAGAAATTAAATAATAAATAATTAAACATATTCGATTCTATATAGAAAGAATAATTGCGCGATTATTAATAACTGAGTATAATTTTGGTAACATGTAGGTACGAATAAAAATCTCTTAACAGTAGGTATTTCAAAATTCTTTCATGTCTTTAAATTCGAAAATAATTCTACATTTTCGTAATGAAAGGATTCTAAATTCGTTATAAAGTTCTTAGGTATTATAAAACTCACACTGCAAGAATTACCAAGAATAATAGATACTTAAACATTAGAAATCCTTATAACACTTGGACGAATGCACATTAAAGAATTTTTTCTAAAAATGAACACAATAGCTATTTTCTTTAACCTTTGTATCTATTGTCTTGTGCATTTTCTTTTTCTTAATTGAAAAAATCCTCTCGTAATCCATTAAAGAAATAACTAGTAAGAGACACAATAACGGGACCATGCGCAGAAAGGAAAAACTTGCGAATTTCAGGGGCCAAACTGTAAACTCAGTGATCAATGTGTCTATTTAGGGGTTAGTCGTGTCGCTCTGCGGGTTTCTGTTCTTCGTGTGTAAGGCCAAATATAAGGCCGCTTAAAAGTGGGAAAATTAAATTGATCGAATTAGAATCCTCTACACATGACTTAGAATACATTGGCGCCGTCTTATACATTGGAAAGGAAATACAGGTTAACTGTTTATATTTTGCTAAATCTGTTTTAATCCATTTATTGCAGTTAAATCCATGTGATAATTTGCAGCCATATTTTTTACATTGACAAACTTAAATCACATTAATATTTCTTAAAAAAAAGCTAATAGTAATATGTAGTTTGTAGATTGTAGAGTAACAAATTACCCCTTAATGTTCGTTTTGAATTATTTGAATTATGTTAGGTTCTTTTAATTTTCTTCTGGAGTGACACAAAATATTAGATATCATTTATCATTTTTTTTACTGTTATTGTCGGTCCGCTATGCTTAATTTTCTTTTACATATATATATATATATATATATATATATATATATATATATATATATATATATATATATATATATATATATAATATATATATACGTAAACTGCATGTCTAGATCCTTACGTGGGTAATATTTTTTTATGATTCTGATAACTTTTTTGAAAAGTTCTTTTATGGAGCAAAAGTATGTAATTTATTAAAAAAATAATATATTTTATACATGACATATCCCGTTTATAACGGCACTATCTTTACTTGCCATATATTTTTAAATAATGGTTGTGTAAAAAGTCATTCCACACCGCAGTAAATGCTGAAGAATACAAAGCCAAGGAATTCATTCTTACGAGATTGTTTCAATACTAATATATCTGTATTTCTAATATATGTAAATAGATACCAAAGCTAGATAGCGAAGATACAAAGATCATCATTGCAGTATATTTATTGTGGTATTCCTCAGAGCTCTATATTAGGACCTATTTTATTTACTATATATATTAATAAGATACAGAATCTTCCTAAATTGTTATACAGTAGCCGCTCGATTATGTGAATTAATTAAAAACTTACCTGCTCAAAGAAGTGAAATGTTCACTCAATCAAATGTGCTGTTTAAATCGTTTATTTATATATTCAGTAACATCAAAGAGGAACTTATAAATGAAAAATATATTCTACATACTTACATGAATAGGTAATGATTTAAAGAAGTCAGTTTTTTTGATAAAGTAACTAGTTAATCTTGTTTGAATCTTCTAGTCTTTTAAGCATCTTTGAATTGCGATTTCTTTTATTCTTCGCAAAGATATTAGATCTTCAGAATTTCACTTGTTTTGTTCTGCCCAAGATATCACTATATTAAGACTTTGTAAAGTTTCCTTGGTGGGGATATTAGTTGAAATTGGCTCATCATACATTATTTTTTCTACATCTTTAATTTCGATTACATCCTCTTCAAGTTCTTCCATGACATCCTTATTACAGTTTTCTATGTCTTCACCGGTATATGTTATGTCTCCGTTCACTTACTTTAGTAATGTTATAGTTTCTTGAATTGTCACTCCCTCGATGCTGTTCTTGTATTTTTCTTGTAGAACAGCTAGTGGAACATCCTCTTTTGAATCAGAGTCACTATTGAAAGGATCCAATGAAATATTTTTCCAACAATTAGCAATTATTTCTTCTTTCACATTCTTCCATGTTAATGCAACATGTGTAACAGCATCTTCTAGACTTAAATTTTTAATGACAGCTGACATATTGCTATCAGAAGCAACTGTTGTGGACAAAAAAGGCTTCTTCTACAGAAGAGTGGTCCATGGGCTGTATTAAAGCTGTTACATTTGGGGACTTGTAGGCAGTAATCCCTTCTCTTTCAAAAATCTTCGAACCTACGGGACAAATGAATGATGAAACCAATTTTCAAATATCCCCGACGTGATCAAAGCATTTTCCAAATTTGCGTATTCCACAGGAAGTGAAAAGTTCTTAAAACATCTTGGATTTTTGGCACGTCCAATCACAAACGATTTGATTTTACGTTCAACGGTTGTATTGGTGCATGTGCAAGAAAAGCGACTCTACTTTTCTCCATTTTTTCGACCAGGGGCCGATCCGGAATCGACCAGGCGTAACTAAGATCCTTTTTGGAAGCAATTGCCAAAACAAGCCTATTTCGTCGACATTGTATTATTGATCATGTGTTAATTGTAGCTCCTATATTTTCGCTTGAAGGTAAATGTTGAATGGATCTACATCCTCCGGAACAGCTGATAACTTTTCTCCCGAAATTTTTAAATGTCTTATTCCATCTTATCGTTTAAATCTTTGGCTCCATCCATCACTAGCATTGAAATTTGGATTTTCGTTGAAAGTTTTATCTTTTGTTTTTAAAAGTTTAATCGAATCACGTACATTTTTAAGTCTTTGTGCACAAAACCATGAATATATTTTTTTCCATTCGTGACATCTTAGAGGATTCTAAAGTTTTTCTTTTCTGTATTCCACTACGCTTTGATGTGACTTTTAAAATGTCTCGATTTTTATTTTTGATTGCACATACGGTGGATTTGACAATCCTGTGTTTTTTAGACAAATATGTTACACAGTTTCCATTGTCCAGACTTTTTAAAATTTCACATTTTTCGGACAAACTTAGCACTTTCCGCTTCATTTTTTATTATAAAAACAAAACCACTTCAGCACAATACATTTGCAATTTCAACAGATCTAAAAATGACTAAAATAAAATATTCTATTCTTGTAAATTATGATGCGAAAAAATTTTTGTATTGAAAATATGTATTGTCGAGACAGAAATGTATACCTCTAATAAATTCGTTTTTATTTAGTGATGTGTGTGGACTAATTTCATCCCATTTGGATTCTATTATATTTATAGTTAGATTTGTAGGGATGTTAGTGTACAAATATTCTATATCAAATGATATAATTTTGTAATCTGTAGGTAATTTTTGTTCCTTGACGAAATTTTGAAATTGCCATGAGTCTTTGGTATGATATTCTGTTTTTCATAAAATCTTAGATATGTTATCACCTAGGAATTTTGCTATATTATAAGTGGGGGCGTGTGTTTTTGATACTATTGGTCTTAAGGGGATACATTTCTGTCTTGACAATATATATTTTCAATACAAAAATTCTTTCTACAGTCAAACAATTAGTCTTGCCATGGGCTCTCCTTTAGCTGCTCCTATTGCAAATCTGGTAATGGAACATATGGAACAAAACATTATCAATTCATTAGACTTCGACCCCATTTTTTTTTAAAGATATGTAGACGACATCATAACATGCATACCGACAAATAAAATAGACCACCTTTTAAATAAATTCAACAACTTTCACAACAAATTAAAATTCACAATTGAAGAAGAAATTAATAACAGTATTAATTTTCTTGATATTTCTTTAACCTATGATAGACTATTTATACAAATTGGTACAACAAACCCACAGCTTCTTTTCGATATATAAATTACCACTCAAATGCACCTACAGTATTCAATAAAATGATTATAAATAATCTAACTGATAGAGCAGTTAAACTAACACATATTCAATACAAAAAAGATAACATCAAGAAAATTAAAACGACCTTAACTGATAATAACTACCCACCACAACTTATAGAACAAACAATTAAATAAAGAATTTACCAAATATATAACCAATAGACACCAATAACAATTTAAACAATGAAACAACATATATCACGAATCCATATGTACCACGATTATCAGATAAAATAAAATATACTTTAAAAAGATATGATATAGCTATAACATATAAACTTGCAATACAAATAAACATCTATTTTCAAAATTAAAACCTAAAATAGACAAAAATCGAGAAACACATGTTGTCTATAAAATACCATGTCGCGACTGCGACAAACAAACAATATTTATACAATAGAATACAAGCTCACAAATACTCCAAAATAGACAAAACTGCTTTATTTACACACAAACTGCAACGCGATCACCATTTCGACTTTGAAAACACACAAATAATTGATAGAGAGCAACACACAATGAAAAGAGAAATTAAAGAAATTATTAATATTAAACAGGAAAAAAATTTAATTAACAACAGAAGCGATATGCGATATAAAAAATCTAAGCAGTATATATTATAACCTAATAATGTAACGATCTGCAATTTGCCATCATAATATATGTTGCTGTTATATAATTATATATCATATGTTATTTAAATATCTGTACATTTGCTTATAATGCTGACAGTTCCGTGTTTGGATCCCTGACTGGCTGTTCGAGTAGGTTTTCGTGGTTTTCCTTCTCGTCCTAGGCGAATGCCGACAGATTTATATCTTAAGTCGCTCCACGGGCGCAAGTGTGATAATAACTCGTAACTTACCATTCTCTTTATAATTGATATTTGATATTAATTGAATTGAACGTATTTATTAATTTGTATCTGCCACCATGACTATATCACTTATATAACTTTGACATTAATATCTGTCATTTATAATTCTTTGATAAAGGTACTACTTACCGAAACATGTAAGAGCTTATTTTAAATATTTACATATTAATGTAAAACAGATCTTCAATCGCCGAATATCTAAATCAACTATATTGTACAAAGGTCACGAAATAATTATCTTTATATATCAATTGTATATACAGGGTGTGTATAAATTGGCGGACCCACTACACGCGGCGATGTTCTTCGTTAAATTCGGAGTCCAAAATCCTAATACGAAAATGTTGTACCATGCCCCATATCTTTGCACGAGGTTCCTAAAGTTCGGACTTTCAGTCTTGAAATAAGCATTATTACTCGATATTTGTTGACAGAAAGAGCTACAATTTAGAAGAAAGAAGAATTGTTGTTATTATCCTTTCGTTAAAGTTTTCTTTTTGATTTTAAAGTTTGTTTTTAATATTTGTTTATTAACTTATTTTGACGAAAAACACATCTGACAACGTTGTAAAACATAAGTAGGCAGCCTAATGTTGTTCTAGTCAAATACATTACTACTGTCAAATTCATTCTGAAGACAAAGGAAGCCTGATACATCGTTTTAGGATTAGGACTTTTAACTCAAAATTTTACCAAGAATGTCGCCACATGTAGTGGGTCCGCCAATTTATACACACCTTGTATATATATATATATATATATATATATATATATATATATATGAATAATTGTATGAAACAAAACAGTCAAATTCAGTAATTTTTTGTCAAAAATCAGTTAAAAACTAAAAAGAATCCAAATTCTCTAACTAGAAAAATACTCTAACAATACTATTAAATACTAAAAAACACAGAAATAACAATAGTTACTAATTTAGATGGTACATGAACGTCCAACAAAGAGTAAATCTTGCCGTAAAATTCATTCGATACTTTGTTCACATTCCCGTGTCGCTCAAGAAAACCAATCCACATCAATCAGACTATTACAAAGAGAGACGCAATCGACTATCGAAAAGTTATACTGTAATTTAGAGGTAGAAAATCTTGACGGTTGAGATTATAACAAGCAGTCAAATACAGCTAGAAAAGAATGATGTTTATCATTTAAACTTCATCAATTTTTAGTTGTTAACGGAAAGTAACTGTCTTTCTTCTATATATATACCGGGGATATTCTAATTTACACAATAATATTTTGCTAGATTTTTTTATGAAAGAAGGTATACAGGTATAGCAAATTTTGTCCTATCAGATAGCACCTTATAATCTAGTGACATCTGACGAACGAAAGAGACTATGCCGAAAATGGCAAGAAAAATGGAAAGAAAAAAGTAACAAAAAATACTTTATTTTTCTACATATATCTCCCCCCCCCCCACTTGTTTTTATACCTTTTTCCCAACGAGTTAGCAGCTAACAAGTAGTGTGGAGCTAATTTCGCGCGGACGCCTCCGCCCCGACATTTTAATGTAAACAAACATGTGGTAATTAACGGTGATAAATCGGGACTTGTATGGTGGTTGTTCAAGAATCTTGTAGAACATGTCCTTAAATTTCGGGCGTGTTTGGTTTGCTATATAGGACCAGCCATTGTTCTGTGGCAAAATGACACAACTAATGGGTTGTCCTCGTCTTTTGCTCCGATAAGCTACATTCACTTGGTCCAAGAAAGTGCATTAACTGTTCTCTGGCCAAGAAGGAAGCCCAGAAAGAAAACGCCTTTTGAATCCAAGAAAACCGTCACAGGACTTTCCCCGCTGACAACCACGTTCTTTTACTTTCACTGGAGCAACGTCCCATGTTATCGCTATTCTTTTCTCGTCTGCTAAATCTTGGAAGGGAAATGATAAACCAAACTCTCGTCACAGGTCAAAATACGACTAGAAAAATGGTATTCAGCTCGATAACGAGTGAGAAGCTGTTGCGATGGTGCGATAAATGGTGCGATACCCAATTAGCCGAAATCTTGCTGAAACTCGTAGAGATTCTAATAAGATTGCATGATTATTCTGAGAGTAATACAAGGAAAAGTCATTTTACATCTAGATCTTCACCGCCACGCACATATAACAACATTCAATTTTCATTTTTAAATTTTTCTTTAGAAACTATGTACAATTTTCGTGTCTTTTGTAGTTCTAACAATAGTAATAATAAAAAACATGCAAGGACATGTTCGTCAGAACAATATTTTTAGTGGTATCTTTCTTATGTAAAAATAATTTTGAAATTTTGTAAAATTTAATGCGTTTTTTGTAAAAACTATTTAAGAAAACATCTCAAAATCTTGACGACATAGAGCAAATTTTAAATCAGATTCAGAATCAGAATGACAAAAAACATAAACTATACGTATGTATTTGTGTATAAGAAAACCAAACTGTGTTGACCAGTGTAACAGGAATTATCCTAATAATCCCAATAATAAACAATCATACTCCGCATGATAACAATACCACGGACTCAGCTCAGTGAAGACGGTGTGGGTTTCTTGACGTAACGTTGTTAACTTAACTGATCGGTATTTAAAAAGGGCGCCATCGCGATTTAGAGGCTGTTTGCATAAGTGAATATACGTCACGCGGTGGACGTACATGCGATAACGTACCCACGTAAATCAATAAGTCCGGTAACATGAAGCTATACTACAATACAAAATAAAAAGAAACACAACCAACTAATAAGTAACAAGATTTATTGTAAACGCTGGTCGTATAATAGAATAATGAATCGAAGTATATTAGGTATCAAAGTATAACGAAGGGTGAAGCCCAAACTATATATTTAAATTACTGTTATAATAAATGAATGCACCAAAGTTAATAAATGACAATTTATACTTAAAAATTCAAAGTAATAAATGTACCGAAAATTTTGAACGTGTCTGTATATAACCAGAATGTATATATTATATGATAAAGAAATATACGTATACTAGAGATCTCGGATATGCGTTCACAAGCAAAATACAACCTTATGTACGAAATTTATTATTAAATAAAATGCGACATTAAATATTTATACAACTAAAGACAACGACGCACAGATTTAATTCACAATAATGAATGTAAAATGGTGTAAACGATAATATATTATTAAACGTTCAAAAGGATTATAAATACTAGGACAAATTCAACAAATTAATAATTCCGACGTGGCGTTAAATATGCTAGTACGAATATATGTGACACAAATGCAAATTTCAGCGAATTATTAATTGAAGAGTCTAATCAAACGGAACTTATTTTTCGGATCGCAGAAGTAGGTCGATGCTAAGTCCACTTCAATGGCGACTCTTCGGCCTCCCTTCGATATCACATAGGGCAATTTATTTCTGCAAACGGTATTTTCGTTCTGATGGGTGTTAAAGTTATCGGCAATTATTGACGACACCTAACAATAGAAGCCGGTAAACAAACGCAGTAACCGGGACCACTAACAAAAGCCCTTAATGGGTGCGTTAGTAAAGGCGAAATACGTAAGTGAATGAACAGAAATGTCGTAAAGAAAATAGCGCAATAGCGTTACTCACTTCTTGTTGGTCAAGGGTGCAATAAACATCAGTGTAGGCAACGGCGCAACTCCAATTATATATTGGTAGTAATTAACTAAACGAGTGCAGCCACAAAATCCACCCATTTCGGTGTATATTCGAAAACATACGGCACTCCACACAATTAACAAAAAGTAGCAATATACAAGCATATATGCCCTGGCCAATATACTATTTTTCATAGGCGGAAGTGTCCCAAACGAGACGCAGTCTCACAAAAGGTGAGGGTGACGCTTCGATCTATGATGTTTTGTCGCACGATTGCGTCAAATAGACATCTGCTATCTGTTTGCACACATTCATTCTCATACAGGGGTAACTGGAATAATAAACGTAACAAGTCTTGTGTCCTCGATAAAAACCAAATGGAAATTTGAGTACCCGCGCAGTATCCAATAGATGTCCTCCAAAATGTTTCTGTCTGAATCCCTTCAGTTCCTCGGAAGTGCATATTACGCGAAGGCTAGTTTCCTCCTGTTTTTCACATCTACAACAGGGCTCGTTAACCAAGCCCATGCTCTACAGATGCTTCGATAAAATAAATTTCATGTCTTTTATTACTGCGAATTAGGTTGGTTGAAAGCCTAGCATCCAGCTCCTCTAGTAGTGTCTTAGTTTGGAGTTGACCCTCCGTTAGCCTCCACTACTTTTATGTTCTATTTCTAGCTCTAGCTATCACCAGATCTCCCTTCTAGAGGAATTCTTGGCCATTCCACATACAGATTCTGGTCCTATGAAGTTCCTTTTAGAACTTTCCTTGACCAGTTCGTCGGCTCTCATTACCTTTAATCTCCTCATGTCCTGGCACCCATATCAGTGACATAGTATTGTCTTGTGCCAGTCTATCGGAGAATTGTTTACAAACGTTTAAGACTTTCTTTTTCGAATTGTTCTACTGAAGATGGCAACTTAGTTACAAAAAATGCGCGTTTAGAGTTAATATTTATATTGTGGTTAGGTTTCAAAAAGTTCGAATTTCTTTAATTGTTTTTGATTCAAGACACTGTGGCTGTCAACAAGCTTCTTTGAGGTCCAACATTTTTCATATTTATTAAACGTTTTAACATCCCTTTGATCATATATTTTTACTAGCATCGGTATTCTATATTTTTCAAGAAAATACGCACTGAAAAGAACAAAAAATTATCACTAACTATACAGCATTCATACCAGCTACACGCTACCGTTTCCTCTCGTGCATTGTTCGCATTTTGTGTCTGTTTTATACTCGTACCAATGTCTTGACATATTCATCTCGAATGCCAAGAACTAGCATTTCTCGCTTTTGTTTGCTTTTAATGCTTCTTCATGAAGTAAAATTCCATTGTTTTCTCGACGCTTTGAGACAAATTAGAGGAAAATCAATACTTCCGAAGTTATCAAAAGCACGCTTACATTCCGCGTAAGAAACAATGAGCCGTTAAAATTACCCTAGCTTAATACATACAGGTTTTTTTAACGATAGAAATGACCTAACGGTCCTCGAAATTCCGTAATTACAAAATGGTATGAATTTAACAAGTCTTATGCTAAAAAAAAGTGATAAATCTAACGATTTATTTCGCAATAAAAAAGGCAATCTCTGGAAAGTAATTAAGGTCTTTTTTTTTACTTACTTTGTCCGACACGAAGTTTTTGTTCTGGTCTACGAATCGATGCGATGTCATTATGTGATGCTTTTCTATTACATCATTCATTCATATATTAGGGGGTAGTATATGAATTTACTAAAACTGGCCTAGGTCATTTATAAATCGTTATCGTAGGTAAATATGTGGGTTCACATAAACTTGACGTCAAGGCTACGAAAATATTATTATTGATAAACGCGGACACCATTGAAATTACTAGATTCCAGAAATTTTTTCTATAGTTTGCTTATATTTTATCATTTAAGTTTACCTATTGGCACCCGTGCTTACTTTCGTTTATTTTTTACAATCTTAAATCGGTTAATTATTCTCTAATTTTATTTCAGATACTTTGCTCAATGATCCTTAGATAAATCACAACGTGGTAATTCCTCCACGGTTCATGAAAAGATGCCTTCGAAGGAGATCAGCCGACAATGACTAAGGACAGTGACATTCCCACTATCTTCAATCCAAGAAGAAATCGTACGCCTAGCGTCCTTGTCACAGACGAGGGAGTTGCTAATGGACCTTTCTCTCACGCAGATTCCGTCAGCAGTAGCCAACAGGAAGCCGGGGAACAGCTCCAAACACCAGCGCCACCCAGCGGTGTCACCGGCAAACTTAAATCGTGTTCCGGATCTCTATGTTCTAAATCCGCCAAAAAGGTAAGGCAATTTTATAATCTTTTAATTATAGTCCGTCTCACGTTGTATTATAGGTCTTATGGAGACACCTTACATAGATGCCAAGTCGTGGAAATAGTGCCAACATACAAAATAATATCGAAATATAACCTACCATTAAATGTGACATTTATTTATAATATATAAAATGATAAAATCTTCGGTCTTCATTTTAAAGAACTAAAAAAAAGGAAGAAATACTGAATTTATTTTACATTGTATGTAACAACTGTTCATTTGAAAAGTCAATCTAGTAGCATGTGATTTATTGAGAACATTTTGAAGTATGTCGTAAATTAAAATTACTACTTAACCTACGAAGTCGTATATTTTGACATGCATTTCTGTTCGATTGTCTGTAGCATATCATTCAAATACAATATAGGTGTTCGAAATATGTTATTTTTTAGATAAGGCCACAAAAAGAAGTCGCAAGGTGTTAAATCGCATGAACGTGCAGGCCAGGCAATTTCAGTATTTCGACTAATTATACGCTCATCAAAAAATTCTCTTAAATAATCCTAAATAAATATGCATTTTGAAGTTCATCATCATGCAACTAATTGACAAATGGTTGTAAAATTTCCGTACGGTACCTTTGAGCAGTTAACGTTCCCTGAAAAAATATTGGTCCAATGATTCGCCTTTGGCTTATCGCTGCCCAAACACCAATTTTCTCTGGATGTAGCGATTCTTCATTAATTACATGTGGATTTTCACTACTCCAAATTCTTGTATTTTGTGAATTTAGGTATCCCGTTTTATAAAACCATGCTTCATCAGTAAAGATGACTCTTTGCGAAAGTTCTCCATTATTGTTCATATTTACAAACCAATTACAAAACTGTAGTCTACGTGGGTAATCAATTTCTAACAATTCTTGTACTGCTGTGACACGGTATGGATAAAGTTGCATATCTTTTTTTAATAACTTGTGAGTTGTACCAACAGAAAGGTTTATTTGTTGACTCAAATGTCGAACAGATGTTTGTGGTTCATTTTCCATTATTTCTTCAACACGATTGACAACTTGAGGTGTACGTTTCTTAACTGCTCCGCTGCCTGATTTTCTTAAGAGACCACCAGTTTCAGAAAAAAGTTTTAAAGTTCTATCCAAAGTATTCTTAAATTGTATATAATCTATTACAAAATGTGGAAACTCAACTTGAAATTCCACCATGCAATCTTAAACTGAATAAACCCATAAACCATCAATTTTATTACCACTTCGAAAATAAGCCTGGACTAAAAACAAATTCTGTTCTAAAGAGAAAGCCATTTTAAAACTGAGAAGCAATTTATTTAAACCAGAATCGACGCACGATTATTATATGCACTAACTGATATTTGTGAGTGACATTATCAAATGTCATTTGGATTTACGTTTACGGAACAACAAACACATATTAATATATTTGCGTCTTATTCTATCAAAATTTCAAAGTAACCTTGATTGACTTTTCAAATGAACACTTGTTATAACAGATAGCGGTAGAGAATACGAAACTTGGCACGGGATTTTAGTCGAAATGGAACCCTATGACGCGCGCGCCAATGTGGCATAACGATGTGTTCCCTTTCTTCACTTGTTATATAAAAATTAATTTATATTAATCAACTTCAAAACGATTGTCGACGTTCCAATTAGTTATTACATTGGTTTATTTTCTCTACATCCAATTTATGGTTTGTTTTCTTTTAATATTTTATTGTTGAATATATATTTGATTATTGCAAGAATAGTTTGCGTATTATAATATGAAAATGAGAATCCTGAAAAAGTCAGAAACTTTTATATACACGATGAAGATCGTGTAAAAATAATATAATTTTATGAACTAACGAGTCCATAGTATGACGAAACACGAGTCTGCACGTCTGAATGACAATTTTCACGCAAATATGTACTTGTATGTGTTCTTTACATCCAAAAATTATCGAGGGATCTCACGTCTATATACTGCATACAAAGTATTTACTTATATACTGACAATTAGCAAAAGTATTCAGGAAACATCATTGGTGAATATCAAGCAGGGTTCAGACCTGGCAGATTCACTATCGATCAACTATTTAGTGTCAAGGAGATATTGAGGCGAACATGGGAATATGATATAGACCAGAGTATTTTCAAAGTTTTTTATTGTTCACTACAATACTGTTTCGCCAAACTTTAGCTTCATCAGGTGATGATAAACTGCACAATTTGACATATACAAGTGTCCCGTATCGTTATGTTCAAATTTTAGGAGTGTAAAGTAGACTTCATTTCAAGTAACAAAAACGCAAAACTTGTATATCCATTTTTATTTGTTTCAAAGTTATGGATCTATGAATGTGATTGTCAGATCATGAAAAAAAAGTAATCCTAAAGTCAATACAAACTGATTTTATTTAAAAAAGTTCAATTAATAATATTTTCGAAATGTTCACCTCCTTGTTGAATGCAGGCTTGTGCCCGTAAGCCGACAGAAGAAGTACTTATCCGAATTTTATACTTGTTTTGCCGGATTTTCTCGGCAGCCAGGTGAATACGATCCAACAACTCTTCTCTTGTGTTCGAAACTTGCGCGTAGACTAAATTTTTCATGTACCACCATAAATAAAAGTCAAGAGGATTAAGATCGGGTGATCTGGGTGGCCATGCAACAGGACCATCTCGACCAATCCATCTTGGATAATTGACGTTAACCCAATTTCGGACAGCAATTCCGAAATGTGGTGGTGCCCCATCCATGTGAAACCACATGTCTCGTCGAACATTGAGTGGAACATCCTCTAAAAGACCTGGCAGTTCGTCAATAAGAAATTGAAGGTAATTGTCCGCATTTAACCTCCCAGGAAGAACGACAGGACCAATCAACAAGTCATCGATTAGCGCTGCCTAAACGTTAATAGAAAATTCATGTTGAAATTTAGATGGGCGTATAGCTTTGGAATTTTCGGATGACCACCTGTGCAGGTTTCTCAGATTTGTAACACTACTTCTCGTGAACGTAGATTCATCTGTCTAGAGGACTGTTCTGCAGAAATTAAAATGAAGCCGTAACTGTTTTAATATCCAGGTAGAATAAACTAGACGAACATAGTGGTCTGCCTCAAGCAAACCGTGTCCCCTGCGATAGTGATATGGATATAAGCCCTCGTCGTTCGTGGCACTCCTAGTTATCTAGCGATTCGACGTACACTAAGAGCTGGATCCCTTGTAACAATAGCTACTGCTTCTACCTCTAAATCTGCTGGCAAATTTACGCCTCGGTCGAAAAGATAATCACGCAGTCCGCATTCCCGAAATTGTCTGTGTACTTCCAGAAACGCTCTGTAATGAGGAATGCGCCTATCGGGAAACCGATGTCGGTATTTAATAACTGCTTGACGTGCACTGCCGTTATAGTAACCATACACAAAATGCACGTCCGCATACTCTTGAGAAGAAAATCGGAAAGGCATTTTGAATAAAGAAAACGTGTCCACTCACTAATAAGCTGTTGTATGAACTGAAACGTAATGTAATCCTTTATTAAAAAATACAACGTTAACAGTCATCTGAACATTTGTTTATTGTATGATATTCATGGTTCAGCACTTACGAAATAAGTAAGAACCTACTTCATCATAAGTAAATTTCCAGTACTCTTTTTTGTAGATCTCCAAAAAATTACTGTATGGTATGCATTACGACACGTGTTTATTTATTTTAGGATAACATTTTATTACGCGACGTTAACAATCACAGGCCTGTTATTGAATTATGTAACTTTTTTTAAATAAAATCAGTTTGTGTTGACTTTAGTATTACATTTTTTTTCATGATCTGACAATCACATTCATAGATCTGTAACTTTGAAACAAATAAAAATGGATATACAAGTTTTGCGTTCTTGTTACTTGAAATGAAGTCTACTTTACATTCCTAAAATTTGAACATAACGATACGGGACACTTTGTATTTCTTTTACAGAAGTGTATGGATATATTTTAAGTGGGGGTGTGTCACATATTTTATATAAGTAGAGGAGAGTTATTGAATTATGTTTGATCATTTAGAGTTAAACCTAATTTCCTATATCTATTTATTTCTATATTTTCTAACAGATTAAGTTTTTTGCCTTCGTCTTGTACATGCTTTGATTCTAAACAATGGTTTGTGAATGTTGAGTTCATATTTTTGTCTTTGTAGCTTCTTTCAAGCTCCTTGATTCTTTGTTCAAAGGTACGTCCTGTCTGACCAATATAGACTTTATTGCACTCGTACGTCAACATATAAACCACTGAGTTCACCTTATTTTCTGTTAGTCTTTATCATTTCTAATATATTTCTGGACTGAATTATTTGTTTTAAAAGATATAAATTCCTTATTTGCTTTTTTAATTAGTTTACCTATTTTTACAAATGTTGGTCCCATGTATGTTATTGAATTATATTTGTTTTCCGTCTTGTTCGATATTCGGTACTTATAACACACCCCCATTTAGAATATACCCATACACTTCTGTAAAAGAAATATATGTAAAATTGTTAAGTTTATCACCACCTGATGAAGCCAAAGTTTGACGAAACAGTATTGTAGTGAACAATAAAAAATTTTGAAGCTACTCTGGTTTATTTTATTAATTTAAAATGGAGTTGTAACAAGTATCAGCCTGTTCAGTCAACTATATGATATAGACGTAAATCAAATAATTGTCGTCTTTCGCCAGGCCTATGATTCCATCAAGAGGAAGAAACTCTTTGAAATAACGAATTTGAGATACCAGGAAAATTAATAAGACTAATCAAGGTAACGAGGACAGAGATGGTAGCATAGGTGATAATACAGAACCAAATAACAGATCCATTCGAATAACACAAGGTTTAAAACAGGCTGATGGGTTGGCCCTAATATTTTTCAATATTAGCCTTGAGTATGTCACAAGGAAAATGACAATTAGCCTAACGAGCAGATTGATTGATAAATCCTACCAATTACCAATACATACGCGGATGACAATATAATAGGACGGTCACTGGCAATTGTAAAAGAGATATATAGATGTGGAAAACAAAGCCAGTGAGGGAGGATTAACAATAAACACAGACAACACAAAGATCCTAACACAAACACGGATACCTAGGACTCTGCAAAATATAACTATAGGTCACGACAACTTTGAACAAATAACAAATTGCACTTACCGGGAAATAAATTTATCTAAGAATGGAAACGACGTGCCGAGAAAAGTTGCCTAGGCAAATAAAGCGTACATTGCTCTTCGATACATACTTATATCTCGTCATGTACACCCAAATAATAAGATAATCGAATATATAAGAGTGTCATGACACCTATAATTACATATTGCTATGAACTGTGGTTTGGAAATTAGCTATTCCACCATTCACGACAAATCTATCCAGCTAGGATATTCAGTCGGCTTATTTCGAAAATGGGACTGCTTTCCTCTCAGGGTTCCAATCGGAAAAGTGGAAAATTATTGAATTAGTAAAATTTACTTAGTTGAGCGCCACTCAAAATTTGTTTGAGAAAAGTTATGATAATGTCTTTAAGTTACTTATTAAAAATGTGTAGAAAGGATTATAAAATTAAAGAACACAATATAAAATTTAAATGAAAATTTAATACAAAAATTTAAAAAAAAAAAAAAAATCTTTATAAAGTATAAAGATTAATATTGCCTCATTTAACAATATTATAAAGGTAAAAAATAACGCATGGAAATGACCGCAGCATACGTCTAAAAAACCTTTTGACAGCCGATCAAAATTAAAAATAATAAATCACAAAGAAACTTTTTAATTTCTCCCAAGAGAACAAAATCAAAATAAACAAACTAACTTGACAGCCCGAAGCAAACTCTAACGCATGTGCACCCACATGTAACAAGAAAATGCCCTTGAGATACCAAACGTATAAAATTTTAGTTACAGAAATTTTTTTACTAGAAATTTTAAAAAATCCTTTGTTATTTATATCAAATATCTAAGATTAAATCTCAATACAATAATAATGAATTGATACAATAGAAAATACAATATTCAATTCATTCAATATAAAAAATATCTTTTAATAATATATTACTTACGTAAAAAAAATATATATATATATGAGACACGTGAGTAAGAAAGTGTAAAAATATAACAATTACGAGTTTAACAAACTCGTATAAATATCGGTAATGAATTAAAACAAGCACCAACCACTAATTAAATCAAAAAATAACCCGAAGTTACTAAAAAAAGATAAAGATTAATCTTTTTTTAAACACAACTTTCTTATCTCAGAATACACTTGTGTCTGCAGTATACAGCTAGAACGCAGGCTTCGCATAAAAAAATACAGTATTCAAAATTGTCCACATCAATACAAACAGCTTGCTCCAGCTGCGCAAGTCAAATATAATATATAAGAATATACACATGAGTTCAAAATAATTGTACAATCATAATTAAATAAATTTTTATAATATTTACGGGGGAAAAACCACAGCAATATGTATATGAAACATGGGTCCCAACACAGAAAATGGCAAACTACATCAACCCTTATGAAAGGAAGATATTTGGGCCAAAACAAGAGGAAGGAGTGTAGAGATCCAAATAGAACTACGAAATATATGAAAAATACAAAGAGCTCTCCATGTCTGGATTCGCTAGAATACAAAGACTCCGGTGGGCTGTCCATGTGGTTAGGATGGAGAAGCGGAGAATACCAAGGAGTGTTCTCGATGGATAGACGCAGACCGGTAGGGAGTCTCCGGAAGAGGTGTCAGGATGAAGTCGCAGAGAACGCAATCCACATCTGGAGGAGAGATGTAAAGAATCGAGATGGATGGGGAAGAAACTGAGGGAGACTAAGGCTAGAAGCGGGCTGGAGGAAGAGGATATGTTCTTTACCGATTTTTCATAGTATTTTTGATATTAAAAAATATTTTCATTTTTAATACCAATAAAACCAAAAATTAAAAAAGAAAATATTTTGTTTACAGCTTATCATGTTTAAGGGCATTTAAAATTATCACGAATTTTGTTAGATTGAACTTAATTCTACACACGCGTGCACCAGGTATTTCAAGACATTATTTTTATTTCCCTGTTATCGGCGCCTTAATTTCGAATTCACCAAAACAAAACACGAATTTTCACACGCAAAATCATGATTTAGAGTTGAAGAACTTCGTTTCTGAAACGCCCCGGGCGATTTTTCATTTAAGAACGAACATTTGCTAGTTCGTTTTTACTGCAGATGCGAAAATTATATTACCGCGAAAATGCCACGGGTTAATTATCTTTATTATATTACCTATTTACCTTTTAATAGGGTACTTATGGCATATAAAGATAATTCATGTAGTTTCGTGATGTTGAACACGCTTCAGGGTATTCTGTATTCGTTTATTTTGATGTTTTAACTCGTAATGGCATCCATTTAGAAGAATTACCTCTTGTAGTGTAGTAATCTAAAATTTAAATGGTTCTGCTCTATTTATTTAAGCCCTTGAGAGTATGATGGTTATATCTTGAATGTATCTTCTTATCATCTTATTAAACCTGGACTTATTAAGCAACTTCTGTAAGACTCGAGAATAATTTTGTCTGTATTTTTTGGAATAAATATTATATCAAACTGAAAATAATAAAATCAAATAAAACAATAACTTTGTTATATATACCACTTTATTCACATATAATCGTGACCGCGGTTTCGACATACAATGTCATTATCAAACTGCAAAAGTTACAGGCCTACATAGAACTTATAAATGACACAAAAATATATGGGGGTGGTTTATGATGTTATTTAAAATTACTACTATATACTTAACTATTATATACAACATTGGAAAAGAGGTGTATATATAAGATCCAACTGGTCGTTTAAAACGATATCTATTGTGTTGTTTCGGCTTTTAAAAATTTCTAGGGCCTCTAGAAGATTTAATTTACGACCTTTCTCGGCCAAATGCAATATTTTACGGTGACCAAATGTATGCCTTTCTGTAATAAGATGGTTTGCGAATGTTGAATCTGTCTTCTTTAGTTTATATGACCTCATGTGTTCTTTTACCCGTATAATAAAACTTCGACCAGTCTGACCTATATATACACTTTTACAATCATTACAATATAATTTGTACACTCCTGATTTATTATTGATATCTGTTTTAGGTTTTGCGTTAAAAATGAAATTACTTGTTTTTACATATGGTTTGTAAGCTATACTAACATTACTATTATTTTTTGAAATTATATTTCCAATTTGCTCGCTTATTTTTATTATACAGGTTTTATTATACGGGTGAAGGAACACATGAGGTCATATAAACTAAAGAAGACAGAGTCAACATTCGCAAACCATCTTATTACAGAAAGGCATACATTTGGTCACCGTAAAATAAAAGCCGAAAAAACACAATAGATATCGTTTTAAACGACCAGTTGAATCTTATATATACACCTCTTTTCCAATGTTGTATATAATAGTTAAGTATATAGTAGTAATTTTAAATAACATCATAAACCACCCCCATATATTTTTGTGTCATTTATAAGTTCTATGTAGGCCTGTAACTTTTGCAGTTTGATAATGACATTGTATGTCGAAACCGCGGTCACGATTATATGTGAATAAAGTTTTATTATTTATTATTTTTTATTATTTTCAAAATGAATTACCACAAAGTTACGGCTACCAGTATTAATTTTCTTATATCAAACTAATTCTAATATATGGTTGTGAGACATGAACGTTAACAAGCGAACAGAAAACTGAAATTAAAACTACCAACATGAAATACTTTAGGCAGATAAGAGGAATAACGAGGAGAGACAAATTTAGAAATTAAGAAGTAAGAACTAAATTGGGAATTATACTTATACTGGAATGAGTTGAACAGCAACAATTTAGCTGGTGGGACCATCTACATCGAATACACGAGAGTAGATTAGTTAAAAGAGTATGGGACGAGAAAGATAAAAATAACAAGAAGAGGAAAAACCAGAGAGAAAATTGTTGAATATATATGTTATATTGTAAATAAAAACCCTGACATGTTTTAATACCGAATGTTTATATTGAAAATTAGTTCCCACAGATTCAAACCGTTGTCGATATTCCTTCTTTCTTATAACTTATAAGTTAAGAGACCGTAAATTATCTGCATTTTGTTTAGTCTAGTGTTTTGACTGCATACTAATATTTTGTATTATATTTAATCATCATTTTATTGCTAAGAAGGTTTAAATAAAACTCCGTCTGTAAAAATCGTTACTGTGTTTTTATTCTCTGACTTAAATTATAATTCAAAATAATTCATCCAAATCTCGATTATTAGTAATTATACACTTTGGTAATTCAATCAACATAATTTATATATAAAATGTTATAAAATATTAATTTTGAAAAAGGAATGAAGTTTAATTTATTTTAAATGAACTGTTTGAATATGAATTGTAATAAGTGTATATACAGGTTGTCCTTGAAATAAAAAGATAAAGAATGGAAAGATGTAATTACCTACTTATATACAGGGTTAGGGAAATGTATGGATCTATTCGAATATCTTTGATATGGCTATTTAGATTTTAATAAGACTTTCCACAATTATTTAAATGCAAATTAGGGATTCGATGAATATATTTATATCCGAATCAGACTTCCGGTTCAGCCGGAAACGATGTTAACCTTTTTATTTTAATCGAAACACCTGGTATATTTTTACGAATTTCAATAGAGTTTTCATCGATTGTGACAATGGATGAAACATGGTGTTACAGTTTATTTTCCTTTTTTTTTTAATTTTACATTTAAGATTTAGTACGTTATGCTCTTTGATATCAGCTGCGCCCTCTGTATGGTTTGTGTGGACCTTCGATAAAGCTCTTTGCGCGGGTGTCTTACGGACTCTCCTCTTTGTATGACCAGTGAGTAAGATTTATATTTCTTGGTGTACTTCGATAATCGAAATGTGTTTCACGCCTGCACTAAATATTTTGGAAATTAACACAATTTGCGGATTCGACTAGGGCGCAGTGAGAAAATTTAGAAAGAAAGCGCATTACCGTATCGAGTAATTGTACGTCTTTTGTTTTATGGCAAATAGATGTATGTAGGTTTCGAGCTTTTCTTTTGTCTGTCCATTCGCTGGGAATTTATAATATTTCGCATTCGAGGAGAAAAACAAGATAATCAAGCATTGAACGTAGCTAGAAAATCAAGGCCACCTCGTTCTTGCCTGAACACCTCTGTGTCAAAACCCATACGTCGTTTTTTGTGGACTATGCCATCTATGTAGTCTTACAATCGTTCTCATATATTGTGCAAGACCTTTTTTTAAATGCAGTGAACTTGAAAATTCTCGCCGATATTTTATTTGCTATAATTACGATTATGAATCTTAATGCTAATCAAAACGACATTTAAACTTAGTTTAATTCATATATGTGTTTGGGAACTCCGTTAAATTGCCTCTTGCGTGATTTACGTAAGGTGTAAAAGAATTTATTTCATTAGTGTACATTTATCCAAATAATTAACGCTCTTATATTTAATATTTAAATCATTTATAATATTAATTCACATATTCATAACTTTTGTTATAAAGATTCTAATTCGAAAATAATTTTGTATTAATTAATAATAAAATTCAGTTGATTTCACGTAATAATAATTTTGAATTTTTAATTGATAGTTAATTAGTTGATTTCACACATTTAAGTTGTTCATTTTTTTTTGCAACAACTTTGTGAGATACTAGAGTTATATATATATTACAATGTTTTTTTTTTTGTCAGCACGTTATCATAGGCGGGCGATTAGATCTCGGTAAATTGTAATTTTTTTAAAATTTTCTTACTGTACTTGTAAAATACTGTGTGTATGTAATACCAAATGTAAGGTTCAACAACAGATCTGCGGTAGAACTACGAATTTTGATCCTAGGTTAAGGCAAATTGAATTAAATAACTAATTGTCATAATTATCTTTTGTTTATTTAAGTGCCCTCTATTATTTCTGAAAATTAGGAATAGTTATTCCTGTGACACCCTGTATATCTGTAATATTGTAAAATGTTAAATATTTTCTTGTTTCTATTGTATTTTTTGCACTTATTTTATATTATGATGACATTCCCTGGAAAATGTAACTGGGGTGTAAATAAAGTAATAAGATAATAATTAATTACTTGCTACACAATTAATTAATTTCCATTTTCAATTTAAACACCGACTGTCGATTAATATCCTTCACTGGTTAATTCTTTCGAAACAATTTAGTGTAAGGTACCTATCCTATTGAACCATCTTCTTCATAAAAAATTCTAAAATCAATTAAGCTAACACTGTTGTTAACCGTTCCATCGCTGAATTATGAACGCGACGTGTTTTTCGGTGCTGGCGAAAATAGAAGAAACAAAAAAAAAGAAAGGAAACAACATAATGTGTTCGGTTTAGCCCGAGGGAACGACTGTTGAACCTGTATTGAATACGGACGCCGTTCTAAATCGATCAGAACCATTAAAACTCATCCAGATTTATTTTGAATGTAAATAATAGATTGAGTATTGACCGGAGAGATATTAAATTGGATGAAGAACGTTGATGTATTGAGTACAACTGACTTTAGTAATTACGATATCGATTCAAAAATTGTTTGTGAGTGGGACGAAATAATATATGTTTATTGTTTAAAATATTATTTATTTATCGTATGGCGTCTACAAAGGTAATTAATTATTAAGAATACAGCACGAAAAATATGTACAATGGACACTAAAATATTAAAAGTCATAGTTTAGCAAATTTTGATACAGCGCTACAGAATTCCAGAGGATGTCTTGTTACTATTCAATATGAAGACCTGAACCTGAACACCTGTGTTCCTTGAAATTTCCTGTGAGGACACTCAGTTACTATGTGCCATACGGTTTGATTTGGAACGCCACAGTGTCAGTTATTCAATATCTAATGAATTCAACCATTCAACTGCTTCAAATGTTGTTGCCAAGAGATCGACCTATATCCCTTAAAATTTCCTGTGAGGACACTCAGTTACTATGTGCCATACGGTTTGATTTGGAACGCCACAGTGTCAGTTATTCAATATCTAATGAATTCAACCATTCAACTGCTTCAAATGTTGTTGCCAAGAGATCGACCTATATCCCTTAAAATTTCCTGTGAGGACATTCAGTTACTATGTGCCATACAGTTTGATTTGGAACGCCACAGTGTCAGTTATTCAATATCTAATGAATTCAACCATTCAACTGCTTGAAATGTTGTTGCCAAGAGATCGACCTATATCCCTTAAAATTTCCTGTGAGGAGACTCAGTTACTATGTGCCATACAGTTTGCTTTGGAGCGCCGTAATGTCATTTATCATGGAGCGCCACCGTCACATCGAGGACTCTCAGTCATATTCCATTTACAGAACATTGCCTTCTTTCATGACCTGTCCTAACTCAGTTCAGACGACTATATAGTTTTCGAGGTAATTTTATTCCCGTGTGGCTTGGTTGGATTTGCGTGGGCTATAAAATTAGAGTTTCCGAAAGATGTCCATTCTGATCTCCATTCGTCTTTAAAATTATAGGTGGGAGGTACACGGTTCCAAATTGTCTTCCTAAATTTAAGTCTATTAGAAGGTAAAGAGAGTAATGTTTTGTGAATTATATTGAATCATCTACACATTCTACATAATATATACATTAATTAAATAACTTACACAAAATAAACAATAATTCTAACTGAATAGACTCGAAGGTCTATGAATAGATGATTAAAGAACAGTACATTTAACAAAAATTATGGTATATATATATATATACAATTCTATTTACAATTTTAATTCCAACAGTTCTAAACATTTTAATTTTGAATTGAATATTGATGACATTTAATATTTGTTGTGGTATTACGGTGTTTATACAGATGCTTATAATGCATTTTGATGACCTCACAATTCTTGCACTTCATCATATTTATGCGATGACGATATTGAATATTGAACTGGCTTATTTTAAATACCTGACCTGTGTTTATTTATGCATCAGTAGTATACTAATCTAGGTTAGATTAAATATCTGACTTGTCTATGTTAATTATTTGATTGCTAAATATAATACGTAACTATCTTATTTAGATTAATAATACTAAATTATAATAAGTAAATATACGGTGTGATAATTATAAAATATGAATTATACTATTTTATTGAGATTATTGGTTTAATCTGGGATTAAACACTAACAAAAAGTAATATTCCTATATTCTAAAGAGAAATTATCTGATAATTTCTGTGATATAGCGATGTCGTTCCTTTTTTGTGAATGTGTCTGAAGATATCCTTTCTCCAGCGGGGGCGAACCGATGAACCTGTAGAAAGGTGAAATACGTATCTGCGTTTCTGGGGAAGGATGTGTTCGGACACGTTCACAAAAAATATTAATATTGAACCTGTATTTGTGTTCTTCACACCAGAATTTTAATAATATTTTATATTATTAAAAATACCTTTGTATGAGAATTGTTGTCACCCACCATATTCACTAGATCTCGCTTCGAATGATTTTGTCTTGTTTCCAAACTTGAAAAATGGCTTAGTGGAAATAGATTCGGGTTAAATGAGGTGATGAAAAAATGAGATTACTTTTAAGACCACTTAAAAAAAAAATTGTAAGGTCGCTGCGATAAATGTATAGAATTATATTGAAAAATAATACCTAGTATATTAAAAAACAAGTTTCATAAGGCACCATTTTGCCGCACGAGATCAGTTTAGAAAACGAGCCGCGATAGCGGCGAGTTTTCTAAAGAGCGAGTGCGGCAAAAGGCCTTATGAAACTTGTTTTTTAATATACTAGGTATTATTTTTCAATACAATTCTATACATTTATCTATTTTTATACTATTTTTTCTGTTTTGCGTTTTTTACATTAATAAATTGCTTAAATTGGAATTATTTAATTTGAAAGTTCAGAGTTTAATTTTTATATAAAGCATGCAGTTGGTCACTTTGAGACTTGACATTTTCAAATTTAAATCTTGCTATCCGCGAAGTATATTATATTACATATTATTTATTAATTTTCGTTAACATTACTTGATATTCCATTTAAAAATATAAACATGAGTGACATAGAAACATATATATGTTGTTGTCAATTGTATACAACATACGTTGTTTGTGTAAAATACGGACATATATCATATCTGTCACATGTACATAAATTCTTAAAATCAAATGACAGCAATGATATTTATTTCTGTATTCGAACAACGCCAACATTGAAAAATGAATAAAAGTTTGGGTTTCATAATGAGTTCATTTCGAACGCAAAATAGAAAAAATATATTTTTTACCATAAGATAAATATTTCGTTAAAAAGTCACTTTTTCGACAAATCACCCATGTATACTGCCCCATTTTTTTTCTATAGAATTATTTATTTACAAGCTGCGATATGAATCAATTCCACAGTTCTATCCATGGGTCATATTCACCCCTCGTAATTTCATCGCTTAATAATAACTTGACATTTTTGCAATTATGTACTTGATTGAGCAACTAGTGCATCACAGACCAATGCACTATTTGCTGCCACATCTGCGCGTTAGTCTATGATGCATCGGTTGTTCGATAAGAAACAAGGACAATGACTACAAAACCTATATTTTCAGCACAGATGTCCTCTATTTCAGTTTGTCTTTTTGTATCAAGACGAAAGTGAGATGTCTAAATGTAATAATGAAAATTTGTATTCTAGAATAAATTAATTTCGTAAACAGAGTAATTTTACAAGTAAATTTCGTTTTGCAATAATAACGAAAGAAGCAAAAATTTTCCAAGAACACATTTATTTTCAATTATCTATTTTCTACATAAATAACTTCTTTGCCGGTTTAAGTATTTGTCATAACGAACAACAATTATTGTGATACTTTCTTCGTAGAATTCTGCCTCCTGTGATCACAACCAGTTATTCAGGGTCGTTTTCACTTTTTCGTCGTAAATGTCGAAACGCTTCCCAGGAAGGTCTTCAGGTATCTGAAGACGTGGTAGCGATAGGCACAAGATCTAAAATGTATGGCGGATGATCGAATTCCTCCCAGCCAAAAGAGGTGACCAGATCTCGAATTTGAGCCGTAGTATGTGGGCTTGCATTATCATGAAGCAGTATCTACTTCATCGGCTGACATCATTCCACGTCGTTTGTTTTTAATGGCCTGTCGTAGCTTTCCCAAGGTCTCACAGCATGAAGCTGAGATAATTTTTGTTATTTTTGGCGCAAAGTCCACTAACAATACACCCTGATTGTCCCAGAATACAATGGCCAAGATCTTGTGCGAAAGTGTCTGTTTTATTTTTACTTTGATTGGCGATGGGATGTGTTGCAATTCTATTTGTTGCTTTTCCTTTGCTGAGAAGTCACGTGGGATACCCATGTCTCATCTCAAGTGGCGATATGACTCTCAATACATCATCACTTCCCTTATGGTAGCAGGTTAAAAAGGTTGAAGTACATTCTTACCAATATTTTGTGTTTCTCAGTTAGCAGTTTAGGAACCCGATAATACCACAATTTCTTGAACTGTAAGTTCTCAGATACAATCATATATAAAACTGACCTTCAAATGTATGGAAAGACACTTTGAAAATTTTGAATGTTTTGTTTCGGTTTAAGTTTGGTAGCAACTGCCTGCACCAGGTCGTTGTTGATTCCAGATAGCCGACCAGAATCGATTCTTCATGGACGTTGTCTAGACCTTCTTTGAATAATCTCCTTCATTTTCGCACTTTACTGCCTACTCATTGTATTCTAACCATATAATTCATATATCTGGCGATTGATATCCATATTTCATGTTTCTTGCGGTTAAAAAGCGAATGACTGGTCGTATTTCGCGGTTGGCAGGTCCTTCGATTTTACATTTTGCCCATCACCTTCAAGGGATTCTTCTCACCCCCAATAGATCTCTCAGTTCACTTTGTTAGTCTTGTGTCATCGAAAAAAGCTACTAAAAATTTGAGTGCCCTTGTAGGATCCAATAGATCTCCTCCGAAGTGTTTCTGTCTGAGCCACTTCAATTCCTCAAAAGTGCATATAATGCGAAGGCTAGTTTCCTTCTGTTTTTCACATCTCTTACACCAGGGCTCGCTAACCAAGCCCATGCTGTACTGATGTTTCCGTAAAGGACTATGTTCGGTTATCAAGTCGGTAATAAATTTAATTTATTTTTAATACCACGCTAAGCTTTCAGGCAACCTAATTAGGTTGGTTGAAAGCCTGACGTCCAGCTCCTCTAGTAGTGTCTTAGTATGGAGTTGACCTACCGTTAACATTTCTTTTTATGTTCTCTTTCTAGCCATAACCAGATCTCTCTTCTAGCGGAATCCTCAGCGATTCTACATACAGGTTCTGGTCCTATGAAGCTCCTCTTAGAACCTTCCTGGCCAGTCTCATTGCGTTTAATCTCCTCATGTCCTGGCACTTATATCAGTGACACAGTATTGTCTTGTGCCAGTCTACTTAGGACCTGTTTACATTGTTTCACCAGTTTAGACCTGGTAGACGGCTTCATAATAGCTTTAATAGCCGCCTGACTGTCAGTCATTTCCTCGACGCAGGCTCCGACTGTAAATAATTCAGCCTGGAAAACCATCGTATATTTCCCCAGACTTAATATTATACTAATACTAGTGCTCAATTTTGTAGTATATTTAATATCACTAAAAACTGTATAAAAACTTTATATAATTAAATTTTTTAGTAAAACGTCTTTTTGACAGCTCATTAATTTAATTTTTCTATTAAGGGTAGTTATATAATATCCTATAAGATGTCGCTATTTATGTTCGATAAATTTATTAAATTTTGAAATATGTTTCTAAATAAATAAATAATTTCAAATAGAAATAAAACTAATGGTTAAAATCTTCACTTTTTTTAATACGTAATCGTAAAACGACAATTGTTTCGGCAGCACAGTGACTTCATCAGGTACTTACAACTAAAGAACACATTACAAACGGACTTTGTAACCTGCTCTTTTTTTAAATTTTTATTTTAAATTATGAATCTTCTTCAAGTAAAAGCCGAATTAATTCAATTAAGTAAGTAATGACTGTTTAAATTTTACAGTTGTAGATCTTCCTTCTAGGGCACATCCCACATATACCTGCACCTGTGTCCCGATATCCATAGGTACTATTATTATGTACGTAATTTGTTGCTTGTCTTTCACATAAACTATTGTCGAAATCAGTATTCATTAATTTAGTCATTGCTTGTAATATTCTGTAATTGTTTTGAACAGATAACTTTATTCATTGAAACCCAAACACATATCTGAATTGGAAACAAAATCTCGGCGATATTGATACTTTCGAACTTCTTTCGAATTTGTTTCTTTTCCTCTTCTATAAGTAATGCCATCACCTTTTGAAAAAAGGTTAACATTTCAACATTTAAATATTTAAATTTCCATTATTACGGTACGCTAACCCTCTCGGCGAGTCTTCTTTGCGAATTTTCCCTTTATGATGGCATCAAAGAAAACGTTTTCGTTTACTTTGCCCGCAGATTTCATTATTAGTTCAATTTGAGAACACTCGACGGAAATAGCAGGAGAGCCTTTTTTATGATTTCTTTTTATGAAAGATGTAACTCAGTTTTCGGTTCTTTTCTATTTTGTTTGATATGAAAAAGAGATATTTTTTATGAAAGGATATATCTATACAAAACACGAATAACTTGGATCTCCAGAAGATAAACAAAGGGGGTCGTTCCAACAAATACTACCGTATTATCAAATAATTCAATAGAGTCTGTCTACATTAAGAATTTACAAAAATAAAACTCAAATATATTATATCTGAAGCGAGAATATCTACCTTTAGGACAGGCGCGGCTCGTGATGACGTATTTGGGAGTGCAAGTACAATGATGAGAGTGCCTCGTGTGTTTTCGGTGTTTACTAAGAAAACGTTACAGTTAGTACACGAGAATACACGAAGCACTAGCATCATTGTACTTGCACTCCCAAATACGTAATCACGAGCCGCGCCTGCTTTAGGATATTTATATATCCAATAAACTTTTAAAAACGTGCAGTCTTTGCAGTTTGCAGTTGTCCCAAAAACATACGACAAACCTTAAAGGGTGGTAAGGCACATCAAAACAAACACTCTTTGTTTAATAAACATATTGCTATGAATTGTGGTTTTAAAATTGACTGCACCACCATCCACAACTAATCTACCCAATTAGGATACTCAGTCGGTTTATTTCCAAAAAATGGGACTGCTTTCTTCTCAGGGTTCCAATAGGAAACGTGGAACAAAAACGTATTTTAGGCGCCACTCAAAATTTTTGAGAAAAGTTGTTATAATATTTCTTTAAGTTACTTGTTAAAAATGCAAGATGAAGGGTATAAGAAATAATATTCACAATATAAAATTTAAATGAAAATTTAATACAAAATCAAAAAGAAAGTATAAAGACTGTGTAATAATATACTTATTACACCGAGGTAAAAATAACACACGGAATATGACCGCTACGTGCTTTAAAAAACTTCCTCAATGACAACCGAACAAATTAACTAAATCACAAAGACTATTTTTAATTTCTCCCCAGAGAACAATATAAAAATATAAACAAACTTGACAGTCGATCAAAATCTACTACATGCGCGCTCACATATAAAAAAAATGCCCTTGAAATCCAAACGTATAAAATTTTTACAGTTAAATTTTTTTTTTACTTAGTAATTTTAAAAATACTCTTTGTCATCTATCTCAATTAATTAAGACTAAATCTCAATACAACAATATTAATACAATTGATATACAATATTCAAATCTTTTGAATTAAAAAGATATCTTTTAAAAATATATATATATTTTTACTTACATAAAAAAAAGTGACACGTTGACAAGAAAACGTTATTAAATTAAATATAATCAAAATTACGAGAATAAAATCTCGTAGAACATTCGGGTATTGAAATACAAACACAATCAACTAATTAATTCAATCAAACCCGAAGTTACTTTAAATATATATATTTATACACTTTTTTTAAATAAAAAGAACGTCCTTGTCTTACTGTTAGACTATGTCTGCCAGTCCACATCAAGCGCGGTGGCTTCGCATAAGGCTGACCTTCAATAATACAAGTTTTTTTTTGTGCGACACATGAAATACATACGGATATACACAGATATCCAAAAATAATAGTACACTCATTTTTAAATAAATTTTTTAATATTAATTGGGGAAAAAACCATAGCAAATGAGGCGTTTTAGCATAAAAAAGGAAAAATTGTTTTGGTACTATTTTACAAAAAATGTTTAGGAGGATATAAATAAATAACTTTTTGTTCATGTTGGATTTTGTTTTATTGAGAAATAAATGATGATTTACAAAAATTGTTGAAAATGTTGACCATTTGCTTCAATACAGAGATTGCACCGTCGGTTCATTGACTCGCGGCTCCTATGAAATATTCCGGGAATAGCTTCTACATGTGTAGAACGCCATTGTTCTTGCTAAGAGATCTTCCTCATTACGACTAGGCGTTTCGCAAACTAAAGATTTCAGATAACCCCAAAGGAGAAAATCTAGGGGTTGAGATCGGCAGAACACGCGGGCCAGGCCACGGGACATCCTCTTCCAATCCATCGGCGGGGAAATTGCTGGTCCAGATACTGGCGCAAGTTTAAACCAAAATGTGGAGGTGCCTCATCATGTTGAAACCACATGTTATTTCTAATGTTTAAAGGAACCAAGAATTAAATAAAAATAGATGATAAAGAATACCTAGGATCAAAAATCTAGTTCTACCGCAGACCTGTAGCGGAACCTCACAATGGAATTACACACAGTTTATTACCTAAGCATTAGTAAAATGGTATCAAGAAAAGTTATGAATTTAACAAAAATTACAATTTATTTAAATCTCTAGTACGCTTCTGGTTTGCGTAATCAATGCAATATATTTCGTTAGAATTACTTAATTGTCGTTAAAATTACTTAATGTGTGAAATAAACTCAATTAATCATTTATTTAAATATAAAATTATTTTAAACATAAATTCTGTAACAATTTATGTACGATAATTAATTTTAAAGTTGTATATTAATCAAATAAATTCTTTTAATTAAATACGTGAATTACGTAATAATTTAACAAAGTTCCAAATATACTTATATACGAAATGAACTAAGACTATATACCCTTGTTAATTGGAGTCAAAAATTGGAAATCGTTGTAAAAGCAAATATAAAAGAGTAATATACGACGAAGATTTAAAGTTCACAAAAAATATCTATGTGGAATGAATATGTCGTCCGGCTGTATGCGTGCGACGGAGATGAAGAGACCCACAGCTGGTATGTGTTCTGGAGTCCAGATGTTCGGTCAAGGCAAAGTTGGCTTGATTCTCTGTCTCCATTGTTTGCTCTGTTGGTCTCCCTTCTTCGTAGCGAAATATATTTATCCTGTTTACGAGACAAAGAAAGCCTATGCCTAATTACGTCTAAATGCTTCGCAGTATGACACCCAAAATTCACTAACGATAACAGGCTTTCTAGCAATTATCACACAGCCTTTCCGAATCTGCTAATAGCGATAATTACTATAAAAAATAGCGTGGCCTTTTTATCTCGCTTACGGAGTATAACAAGAAACAACCTACTTACTCGTACGCCTACTAGAAGACTCGTAAAAGCACACCTCCCGCAGGGGGATCAAATTCAATAAACACAATTTCACTAAATGGCGCAACCGGGATTACCAAGGACGAAATAATGAACTAAATTTGGATATAAATATTTATCTACAGAGCGGTAAAAACTTAGTGTGAAAAACAAATGTAACAATGCTAACATCATGGAAATATTTTGTTTGAAGATTTTGTCAATTTTTCAAACACTTTGCATTATTCTTATAGTGAAAATTCCACTTTGGGTGCCAATTATTACACTTCGTATGGGGCTACTGAATTCTCTATATTAGGCGTCAATTATTACGGTTTATATGGGGCTAAGGAAAGCTCTGCACTGAATGCCAATTATTAATATTTGATTAAAGACAATGAAAGCCCCACGTTGGGTTGCCAATTATGCTTGGGTTGTAATTAACTTTCTAATGTTACGTTTGGTGTTGTTCCTAACTAGATATAGCGTTACAATAAATAAAAGCAGTAAACAGCTAATTAATGATGAACGCTAAAGATCCGAGATATGTGGAAAAGTGACTGAAGGTAAACAAGAAGGTTCATAAAATTTTAAACCAAATTTTGAACGCGTAGAAGTTTGTAACACGGTGGGGTGGGTTCGTTTTGAATCCTACATTAGAGTAGTGTTCCACCAATTATCTATTATTACTCCAGAGTTTATTTAACACCTGGTATTCATTTTCATTAGTTTAATTGAGTCCGAAAAAAACGCCATTGATGTTATATCATGCACTAGGCATCCAACCCTATAACATCAATGGCTGGTCTAGTAGATAGCGATGTCCTTACTTGACTAACACGGCCTCCAAGTTCACAATTATTAAAAACGTACCTATATCTAATATCGCAGATGAAATTGTGGAAACTGCAGATCAAGAGGAAGAGGCTGCCCGGTCCCTGTTATTATCATCTATCGATCTTTATCGTTTGTTTTTTATAACAAATCGTAATCAGTTATTAATTCTATATCGTTCATAAAATTTATAATATTTCGATGTAAAAATCGTTAATCTGGGTCTATTTACTTCAATAATAGCAAACTGGCAGAAATCACGCGGGAACTTGACATGTGGCACACGTTTATAAAGTTCCCAAATACCGGAGAACCAGACGCGTCAGAATTCGCAAACATTCCCGACGTTTGTGTTAGTTTAGCGCATTCTAAGGTTTATCTGTGCTCACCAGATGTCACGGGAAGAAATTACATATATCACACGTTCAATCCTTTATTCTAATTCTGTGTAATACGGTTTCTAAATCACCCTTCCATGTGTTTCACATATGTTGCCTGCTGGTACCTTTCTCATCGGCGACTTTGATGGATGTTTTTGCACATATATCGGAGCGGGTTTCGTGTATGTTATCGTTGATATATGCGTGCGATGCGTCTAACGTATCGAAAGCAAAATGTATATGGAAAATCGCACACACTTCGGTAACACTTAAAATTAGTTAGCGAAGCGGGGACCATGCATGTTAAATCTCAACTTTATAATCGCATTCTAAAAGTTAATAAAATAAATCCTACATGATGGAATAGTATTTACTTTTATAATGCAGATCTAGCGTGAGATATCATTTAATATTTATTGAGAAAGTTCGATTTAAAGTTTGAAGGGATTCCTGCGACTTTTCGAAACTTCTAATACGTAAGAGAAGAACACCGGGCATTTGGAATACATATTACGTTATTTCATTGCCAAAATTTAATAGAAATCAACAAAAACATTTATGAATTTGTTATCGATTCGATTTTTAGAAACAAACAATCACAACAAAGGATATTTACGAGGGGAGGTTTTTATATTATCTACCTAGCCATGAAGAAATTAAGTGACAATAGCAAGCTTTTGCTGTCAAATAGCTGTGACATTTGCATTTATATTGACCAAATTTCGCCCAGAGAGTTTTTACAGATCTTCATTTAACTAAAAATGAGTGAAATTCAGTTAGAACATAGAAAAAGTGTGATCAAATATTACACTCAAAAAGCGGTTTTTGATGTGAAACACGCGCCACGGAGGTAAACTCGGTTCTTGAATGCCATCATGAGATCACGGGGCTCAGTCAGCGCTCCCCTCTCTTCGCCAGACTGCTGGCGCTTTCCACTCTCTGCGGCGCGCATACTGTGTGTGCGTGTATTTCGGTGAACGCTATAACCTGTGTGTATGCTGGCGCCCCCTCTCTCCGCTATCCATACAAGCTGTACACTTAGGTGTTCGCAGCTTTTGCGTCCATCAGTGCGCGCTATAGTCGCTTTACTTGTGTACACGGCATCGTCTCAAGTTTTCATTTCAATCGGAGCCTGTTTTCGAGCATAACAAAGTATTAGCAACCGATTACGCTGCAACTTATTTATTACAATAGTATCTCGTTACTGCCCGTCCCAAATCTATACTCACCAGTGTAATCTCAGTATAAAGAACATGATTATTATAAGTTAGAGAATTTCAAATACAATTAATAATTATAATTAGAGAGGTTCATTCAAGTAATATTCCATCGCAGTAACATCCCACGAACTAAACGTTGTCTGGTAGCGACTGACGAAATAACGAGCGATCAAATAAATCCGGAGTTGAAGCAGGTTGCGCATGAAAAAACGTATTTTCTAACTTAAGCAATTCTGATACCAACATGTATGCATACATATTTGTCAATGTTAACATTTGATATTTAGTTGTCAACGCTGACATTTCACATAACTTTAAATGTATTTCAGCAATTGTAAAATTAAATTATTTTTATAATCTCAAAATATTTCTTTACTTTACTTTATATTCCGTTCTTTAAATAGCAATCGATTTCGATGTTTCACATCTGCTAGGCGTCCCGTGACGGCAAATTTTTTTTATTGCTTAATTTTTCATAGGTTCGCACCATTTCGTTATATGTAAAATCAAATATTCCCCCTTAGTATTGCGTTTCAATAAATCAAATCAAATATTCCCCCTTAGTATTGCGTTTCTGTATATGTAACGTCACCTTTTAGTAATGTTTAATGTCAACTTGTTGTTGGGCACTCCCTAAGTAATGCTATTCGGGGAAAACCCGTTGTGCTATCTCGATCATTGGCGAACCGTCACCAGTCAAAAGCACCATGCCGCTTATGTAATTCGATTCCTGTGTTACGTACACGCGGCACGAACAGGATTTCACGTAACCACGACAAAGTAATGAACGTTTTAATTCATTGTGTTTGTGAAATTTTGCAATTTAGTTGCATCCCGCCCGTTTAGTTACAAACTCTGGTTTGAGGATTTGAAAGTGGAGCCGCCATCATTACACCCCTGGAAGACGCGGCTAACGTCCGACCTAGTCCATCGAGTTCATTAATTTCAACTACTTTGATTCGCTTTGAGTTGCACAGTTTATGAACTTTAGTATTTTTTTTAAGTTGCTTCTATCTTTTTTTTCTTAATTACTTAGCACATACTTAATAATCGTTACTTTAATTAAGGCCTAATTTAAATTTATTTAGGTTATCTGTAAACCAAATTTATCAATTTTCTACCTTTTAACTATGTCGAATACAATAACATATCATTGTTGGTCATCATTGGTATACGTGGTATTAGCATATTTCTCCTTTGAATTTGCCAATTAAAATTCATGTCTATATAAATTCTTATTTTAATATTATTGAAATAAATGTGAGGAACTTTATTGTTAGTCTTAATAGAATAAAAATTAATACTTAATACTTCTCTGGTTTCTATGCCGATATTATAGTCACTGTTTGCATTTCTCTAAACCCTCACCGCAGAGTGGGTGCCTTATTATGGTATTTACACATTAGAAAATTATCTTCTTATTATTTGAAGTCAAATCCTTATGTCTATGGACAGACTATAATTCTAACCATAATATGTGATAAAATATTCTACAGTATCGCATTGGTAATAGCTATGCACGTATTTTTTTTTAAGTATGTATATATCTTTTCAGATATATTTCGGGATATGGGTGACGATTTGCGTGACCGCTTCTTGGGTCGGGGCGACGCACTGTATCAAGTACCTCTATCTTAGGAGACCTCTCGATTACGGAGATCCTGTTCTACTGCCTTCCAATACTACTGGTTTGAATATGACAGCACTTCACAGGCATTATGTAAGTAGTATTATCGATTATGCCAATATACATAATATCGCTATTACTTAAAACTTGATTTCGAGGAATTTATATCTAATATCACAGTCAGTTTATATCTAATGTCACAGATTTTTTAAATCAGTTTTTCGTGCATTCAAGTATTCTGAATCAATAAATAATTCAAAAAGACTGAAAACATTGTGTTATTTTAAATTACGGGGGTAAGCACCATATGCTTGTAATTAAAGGTCATTTGAGCTGTGATGTCACAGCTGAGTAACTCAAGATAAGAATGAACTAACTTGTTCATTATCTGTACGGATCTGTTTTATACCTGTTCGAACCTTCTTATAACTGTTTATTACCTGTTAGAACCTGTTTTATATTTGTTCATTACCTGTTCACCAGGTCTGAACAGATAATGATCAGATTAACCTGTTCATACCGATTTTGCATTATTCAGCTGTGACTTATGTGACTTGCTTATCCACTAATGACCGCGAGGTATTCTATTTTTGTTAACAGAGACAATTTTTTCATGCACTAGTGACGTTTCGTAATTGCAGGTTGATAACTATTGCTTTTAGAACTTTACTATTTATAGCGTAGGTTTAGTATACAACTATGATACGACACACTTTGAACATTTTTGAAAATGTATACACCAGTCAGGCCAAGAACATATAGCGCTAATCTCGTACGTTCTTTGTAAACGTATTTATTTTCTACAACGTTGTTACCACAATTACATCATCATAAATATTTCTCAAGGGTCTGGTTTGTTCACTGGCAAATCATATGCACATCAACGAATAGTATTCTTCAGAGTTGGAAAAATCCAAAAATTTTCAGGTGCATTTTCAGAGTTATTGTTTATCACCTTGAAACTTCCATATGATTTATTCCTTCTTTGGAAGAGCATAGTCTAATTGGATGCCTTTCTGCAGAAAGGAACCAAGCACGCAAAGATAAAACTGAGAAATAAACAAACTTTTCTTTTTACTAAAAATTCTCTATCAAATATGTACCCCTGAATGGCTCTCCATAACACCTTTTTTTTTATCCTTTCCATAATCTGAAAGTTCTGTAAATTAAATATGTATTAGACAGAAAAAAATATATTTTGTGAGTTCTATCTGGTGTTGCGAGATCTATTCAACAGATATCTGGACTATTGGTTTTCAGTGTTGATTATTATATTCCTATAGTTACAGTATAGGTTAGATCTTTTCTGCATAAGCTTCTAGGGTACGTAATAAAACAAATATCCCAAGATCTCAATAATTTTACTTTTGTGACATGGTTCCTTTCTGCAGAAAGGTATCAAATTGTAAATTGCATTTATAATAACACTAAATGACGCCAGGCTAATACAGGCTAATACGAATTGGTAAAGGCAAAACCATTGTGTATGACAAATAAAATTGACACTGGGAATTTACTTTAGAATAACCTTATATATAAGGTTTTTAGAGAGAGTTTTATCCCCAGTTCTGAAAAATCTACTTCTTTATCATCAAACAAGTCAACAATTCGACGTACAGTACGAAATCCTGGATTGTTATTTAGAACTACTTCAAATTTTCTTTTACCATTGTCAACAGCAGCTCCAGATAATTGGGAAAGGAATTGACAAATATTATATACCTACAATATTCATGGCGTTAGTTATAGAATATTATGGCTTGGTTGGTGTAACCTCTAGATGGCGGATGGTTACAGATATTTTGGAAAAATTCATGAATATTGGCTAAATATTGGAAAAGTCCAAAAATTTTCAGGTGAATTTTCAGAGTTATTGTTTATCACCTTGAAACTTCCTCATGGTTCATTCCAGGTGCGAGAGAATTATTTCTTTGGAAGAGCATAGTTCCTACAGTTTCAACGACTTTTCTTAAAATACCTGAAGACAATTCCTTCTCAAAACATCGTTATGCTATTAATGCTATTGGTAATATGTCGATGATAATGTTATGTGCTTTGCTTGTGTTATTTGCTAGAGCTTCGAGTTTAATTTTTTCTACTACTGATCATGACACCATACAAATACAAAATGAAGTGCTTTTCTTAAAATACTTGAAGAAATTTTTTTTTCAAAACATCCTTATGTCGTTAATGTTGTTGGTAATAACGTATATGCTAAATTTTTGACGCAAAATTCAAAGAAATTAAAATTAAATAAGAATTAAATAATATAAAGTTGCCTTTGGTAGCAAAAGTTTATTTACTTTGTTTACTGTACGATGACAGTTCAGTTAATATGAAGTTGTTGCTTTACAATGTCGTATAAATTAGAATCCCGAAAAAGTATCTACAACTTGATTGGGCGGGTGCTCAATGTTGAAAAATTCCGAATCTTGGAGAATAAGAATATTTTACGGTGACCGATTTATAGCATAATAGCGGAATGCGAGCAGGGAATTACATGTCGTAACCTTGCAAAAAGTGGAATAGCGCGGATATATACTCCACAGAGGGCAGAGAGGCTGTTGAGAAGTGCAAAAAAACAAGTTGAGATTTCAGTGAGGAGATACGACAGTTCGAAGAGAACGGTGTCGTTGGAATTGAAAAGAAATGGTCTGAAATATCGAAGAAGACGTAAATGTCCCAAATACACCCAAGGTCAACCGCTGCGATGCCGTCAAATGAGGCGAGTGAATTTTACCGGTGAAAAAATCATTATTGCAGATGACGAAAAGTATTTCACTTTGAGTAACTCTAAAGTGAAAGGAAATTATGTGTTTTATACGGATAATATAGTGGAATTCCCTGACAATGTTAAGTACAAACATAAAGCGAAATTCGCTAATAAAATCCTTGTCTGGTGCGCAATTTCTACGAGGGGTATATACCGACCTTTTGTGGGAAGAATAAGAGATGAACCTTTGAACAATCAGAGCTATATTAATAAATGTCTTTCAAAATTGCTTCATTCCATCAATGAACATCACCTTGGTGACAATACCATGTTTTGACCAGACTTGGCATCGTGCCATTACTCTAGAGATACCCAAAACTGGTTTCGACAACACCACATAGCTTTTGTTTCTAAAAACGATAACTTTCTAAACTTGCCCCAAGCTCGGCCAATAGTGGATTTTTGGACTTTCCTGTCGCAGAAGGTTTATCATGTAGGGTGGGAAGCCCAACGTTGATGATAACGTTGATGTTCTTTGGTTGTGTAAAGTATGTACTAGGGCTCAGAGTTTAATACTTTTTCTATTCCTGATGATGACAACTTAATTGTCAAAACGTATCCAGGATTTGTTGTGGTAAGTCTATATTGTAGTAAGGGTTTTTTAAATCAACTTTTACATGAATGAGAATGTTTAAAAAAAGAAACTAAATCCCTTCATCGAAAAATTCATAATTTTACAAAGTTTTCCGCGCTGAAAAATCAAATTAATTTTCACAAGCAAACAATCCAATATAAATGCCTAAAAAAGCGTCGTTTCAGACCAAATTTAAATTCAGAAGAACGAAGATCTTATTAAATGAATAAATTACAACACGCCGTCGTGAGTCGGCCTTTTTTTATGTGATTATCATGTCCGAACGAAGCTTTGCAAATTAAAATCCATTAAATACTAATGTTATAAAACCCAATATTAAACTAACAAAACTGTAGTAAAAAGAAAAAACAATGAAATTGTATAACATAATAGGTCGTCTGTATTCCTTTCTAGAGTTATTTTATACAAGGCTGCGTCAGTTTCTTTCATCAAGTTTAATAACCAACGCTGAAATGACATTTGACCTACAAACCCACATTTCCTGTACACAGTCCTCTCGGCAGTTCCCCCAGAATCCTCATCAGAGAACGTAGGCTATGTATCTCTATATGATCTAAGGGTGGGCTGCATCTTTTATGAAGTCGTGGTGTTTACGTTTTACCGAAATTAATTATTAACTTTGTAAGAGTTAACAGTCATAACTAGATAGAACTTTGAAATGAATGAGAAATAAAACCCATATTATTTATTTACATGTTTCAATATACCAGTAAGTGAAATGTCAAAGGGTTAGTTTATAAATAATGCGTCTAATAAAGTTTTATTCCGTCGTCAAGGTTCAAATAAAAAAGGGGTTTCCAAATTAGATTTTTTTTCTATTGATATATACGAGGGTTGTTTAAAAATAAGATTAAATTTCGCTTTCTAAAATCGGAAAATTAAGTGTTTGGTATGTTTTCCTAACTATCGAGGGATAGCGACGTTTTCGCTTTGTTAGGGTTTAGATCGGATTCCTCAGTAGCGCCATTTCCCGTGCTCACATACTAGCTGTGAGCCACTGAGGGGATATCTCACCTTCGTAAAAAAAAACTTTAATTCTCTGTAGATTTTCACGGCCGGCTTCACTAATAATATAATCTTTCTCCGGATTTACCGTGCGTTTCATGCGAATAGCGTAAAGACAATTTGATCACAAACCACATTTTTTTGGTATAGTTTTTATTTTAAAGGTGATATCTAAAGGCCGGATTATATGCAAAAAAAAAATTGAAAATATGCGCATAAATATGCAGATGTTTTAGCACTTCCTTATGAAAAATATGCAGGTAAAAAAATACGAGAAATGTTAGAAAATGGAATACTGTAGAAAAAAAGATTCTATTATGTTTACTAAAAGTTTATTTAGAACATTTTACAACCTAATTAACTATGAAAACAATTTACAATAACATATTTCTCAAAGTTTTCAACAGAGAAATTATGACGCTTGTCTGAAAACATGTAACGAGTGATCATTAAAATTTTCGCTCAAGTAAGCCATGTACACAAAAAGTATGTCCTAACTTAAGTTATTAGAGGAGATCTGTCATTATAATTTCAAACGTCATGATTGTTAAAAAATAATTTGAAATGCTGACTTTTATATTAAATATATTTATAATTTTTATACAAAGTAATAGAATATTATAAAAAATGTGTAAAATGTTGACCATTCTCCACCAAGCATAATCGCACTCTATTTCGTAGAGCATTGAAAACATTGATCAGTATTTGCGGTGAGTTATTGATGCGTTCACATTTTTCTATGATTTTATTTCTTAACTCTTGTAGATTATTAATTGGTGTTTCATAAATAATATTCTTTATACATGGCCACACAAAAAAATCCATGACTGTTAAATCACACGATCGTGGTGGATATGGAATCGCTGTATTTCTACTTATTATCCTATCGCCATAAAATTGTTGCAAAAACTGAATATTTTCAAGTGTAACGTGAGATGTAGCCCCATCCTGTTGAAAATATTCGACCTGGAGTTCATCATTAGTCAATTGATTAGTAAAAACACTGAGAATTTCGTTACGATATTTCTCCGATGTTATCGTGCCCTCAAAGAATATTGGTCCTATTAATCGGTAACGACTCATACCTATCCATACGCCTATTTTTTCTGGATGTAGAGGAAGTTCTCTGTAGAAATGAGGATTTTCACTGGACCACATACGCATATTTTGCGAATTAACATAACCTTTCAAATAAAACCAAGCTTCATCGGTGAAAAAAGTATTATTTAAAACGCTAAGAAATAAGTAATTAAACTTCTAGTTTCAAAAATTCTTTTATTGTAAATACCACTACAATATTGTTTCGCCATACAATGGCTTCATCAGGTGGATGAAACAATATTGTAGTGGTATTTACAATAAAAGAATTTTTGAAACCAGAAGTTTAATTACTTATTTCTTAGCGTTATAATGAAGTTTCAACAAGTATCTCCTTCGTCAATTAACTATTTATGATTTAAAATATTGTCTGTCATTGTTTGAATAAACCATTGGCAAAATTGTGTTCTTTTTTCATAATCCGTAGGTAATAGATTTTGTACAGAAGTTAATTTATATGGATACATGTGCAAGTCCTTTTTTAAAATTTTTTGACATGTTCCATATGAAAGCCCTACTTGTTGCGAAACTCTGCGAATAGATGTTTGAGGAGATTCGTTAATAATTTGTCTGACATTTTCAATTACGCCGCGACTTCTCTTGAGAGGAGGACCGCTTCCTTTTTTCCTTAAAATACTGCCTGTTACACAATGCATTAGCGTATCACGGAAAGTTTTATAGCTAGGAACAGTATTTGGATATCTCTCTTCAAACTCCGCAAGGCAATTTTCTATTGAATGCTGCCAAATACCATCAATTTTTTGAGATGTCAGGAAGTAACATTCTACCATAAACGCTTTATGCATATCATTAAAGGACATTACTTTTTCTTTTGATGAAACTTTAAAATATATATTTGACACTGACAGATGTTTGAAATAACATCTTAATGACTAAAGCTACGACATAATTTTTATATACACGGCCAGCTACGAGTGAAAATTTTAATGTTCGCTCGTTATTTATATATTGAAAAGGTTCGTTCTACGTCGATGCTTGTTTTAGGAGCATATTTCAAATTAGAAATATCATCTATAGTCAACTCAATATTTTCTACTGAACCACCACACAAGATTTTAGTAATGTCCTTTAGCTTTTTAAAACCCTCATTTTTTCCTATTAAAAAATTTTTCATACACGGACTGTCCTCCGTTAACATCAAAACATGACTTTTCAAATTTGTTTATTATTTCAACGCTCTCGATTAGCGACATACATTGTTTTACCAACTGCAATATAGAAGAGGAAATAAAACTGTAATTGGCTTTAATAAACGCCAACTGTTGAGGTATTTCCTTACCCGAATACACCTTTTGGGCGTCTATCACAAATTGTGTATCCCTATCAAGATCCATAACAATTGTCTTTATTCCTTCATAATGATTTGCATGAAAAATAGCAGCCTCCAACCACGTTCCCCATCGTGTGATTACTGGTTGAGAAGGAAACGGAACACCGGGTGTTGTTTGTAAAGCTGAACTCGTAATGGGGCCTTTAAAAATACTTTCTTAACATTACTAATCAAAGTATTTACAAAGGGAAAATGGTTTCTGACTTCTGCAACACGATTTAGTCCGTGCGCCAAGCAAATTGTGTGAATTAAATTTGGGTAAAAGATTTTCAAGTTGAAAGCTGCCTTCACCATGTATGGTGCACCATCCGTCAAAAACTATAGAATTTTTTCTGTTGGAATCGATTCCGGTAAGAAGAAAGTTGCCAGTTCTTCCTGTATAAACATTGTTATTGTGAAATTATTTGCCTTTTCCAACTGTTTGGATGAAATTAAATAAGATTTTGCTGGAATCGATACGTTAAGGCTACCAATCATTAAATGAACTATGTATCGGCCCACACTATCAGGAGTTTCATCTACGCATATATAAAGATAATTGTTTGCAACAACCTTCTTCATTCTATTCAATGTTTCTGCATAGACACAGCGAATATAATTTTTTCTTAACGTGCTCTCGTCGGGAATGTTATATTTGCTGATGTACTTTTGCAAAAATAACTTGACATTTAAATCGTTTAATTTATGTAGTGGAATATCTGCCGACTCAAACATTTGACACAAATCTTCATTAAAATATTCTAGTTCCGATTTTTTGGAAGTTGATGGCAAACATTGCGGTAATGTTTGCTTTTTCGCCAATTTCATCTTTGTTAGTTTTTGGAGCATGAGATAGAGTTTTCATATGTTGGTCGACTTGGAACTTTCTCTTAATTGTAATCTGCAAAAAAAATCACGTCATCGGTTATTTTCTTATAAAATAAATGTTAGTAAAGGATAAAGGAGTAATTAAAAACTTAATTAATTAATTAATTAATTAACAAGAAGAAATAAACTTAAAATTTTACTCACAATCTTGTAGCATGCTACGCAAAACACTTCTTCTCCATCCATACGCAATTCTGAATAAGGTGAATCCATCCAGGCACAGTCGCTATTTTCGGCATTTTTGCTATTATATATCACAACTCACAAGTTTACACTTCGAACAGCCAACGTAAAATGACGTATAAATTAAAATTACTTTTGAATATGGAATTGATAAATTTTTCCGAATAGCAAAGAAACACATATACATACTCCTAATTTTCTGGTAAAATGTATTTTTGTATTTATTTAGAAGTTTTAAGGTATTAGCTTTTCCTGGAATTTTGTCTCGGCCTGGATGTATGGGAAGAGCATTAATAAATTCTTGGAAACGCTTATCGGAAAAGTAATGAGAAGAGGCTTAATAAAGTGCTATTTTTAATTTAAAGAGGGCTGTTTAATTTTTGTTTCTTTGTTACATCCACGACATATTTTTAGTAATGCCTATAATAAATTTGATTTAGTAAATAAATAAAACTCGGATACTTAAAATATGCAAAAATGCTGAATTACTACAAAATATGCAAATAATATATAAAATGCATACATTATGCAAATATGCAAACTGCATATAATCCGGCCTTTAGTGATATCTTTCTTCTTTTGTTATTGCATTGCTTTTGTATATTAGATCCTAAAAAATTGAATATTTGATTTATAAATAGTTCTCACTGAGTTAATAAAGGCATTTGATTTGTTTCTAACTAAAATCCTTTTCTGAACTATTATCTAACATTCTTAAGAAATGTCAACCATTTCTACCTTGTCTTTCATTCCTTTCTATTGCTATATTTTTGGAATTTATCAAAACTATAATTTCTTCGTTTTCTTATCCTCTAGCCTGTACGAGTTATACAGGCTGATTCATTTTCGGCCCTCACCATGGGGATCTCGCTTATTATTGGAGATAGACTATAGGTTTAAATTTGGCAAAGTTGTTAAATTTTGTGTTTGTTATAAATCCGTAAAGAAAATAGACCTGTGACAAATGACCTTCGTTATTAAAAAAAAAACGCGAAAACCCCATTTTCTTCTTTTACCTGTAGCACCGACATTTGGCCTTGTAGAGAAAAAATAAAAACACTTCTTCGTGGCCATTTCTAAACCTCTATCCAGTGGTGTAATTTTTATACGACGTTTCGTTTCTTTCCGGCCATCATCAACTATCTAATTTCTTATAGGCGCCATATTGGATTTAGACATCTTCAGAAAGAGTTTTTTTTTCTGATTTCAACCATGTACCACATGCTGACTAAAGTTTTTGACATTAGGTTTTATTTGAAAGAATAAATTATAAGATTAAATAAGGTAGCCATGGAATTTCAATCTGTCAAACATTTTATTTATTGTTCATTAATAATACAAAAATGTCATACACTAACGAAGAGAAACGAGATATGATAAGTATTTTTTATTCTTCGAACCGAAATTCAACAGTAGCGAGTACAAGATATCTACAATTATATCCAGAACGACAACAGCCTCATCGTACCATTTTTCTAGATCTCGACAGAAATTTGGTCGAGAATGGATCGTTTACTAAGCCGCGTAATGGTCAAGACAACAGGAATTTAAATGAAAATCGACAAGATATTTTACAAATGGTAAATTAAAAGCGTGTTTTCAAATTTCATGTTAATCTTGTATTTTTATAGATAAATAATAATCCATCAATTTCTACACGCGAAGTAGCGTCAGAATTAAATTTGTGCCAGTCCAGAGTTTGGAGAACTTTACATAAAAGTAGGTTTAAACCATACAGGATCCATGTTAGTCACTCTTTACTGCCTGGAGATAATTTGAGAAGGCTAGAATATTGAAATTGGTTAATGGGAAGGATAGAAAATGACGAAAATTTTTTAAGCAAAATCATCTGCTCAGATGAAACAAAATTTACAAATTCTGGAATGTTCAACAGAAATACGGAGCACTATTGGGCAGTACAAAATCAAATTTCAAATAAAACCTAATGTCAAAAACTATAGTCAGCATGTGGTAGATGGTTGAAATCAGAAAAAAAAACACTTTCTGAAGATGTCTAAATCCAATATGCGCCTATAAGAAATTAGATAGTTGATGATGGCCAGAAAGAAACGAAGCGTCGTATAAAAATTTAGAGTACACCACTGGATAGAGGTTTAGAAATTGCCACAAGGATGTGTTTTTATTTTTTCTCTACAAGGCCAAATGTCGGTGCTACAGGTAAAAGAAGAAAACGGGGTTTTCGCGTTTTTTTTTAAATAACGATGGTCATTTGTCACAGGTCTATTTTCTTTACGGATTTATAACAAACACAAAATTTAACAACTTTGCCAAATTTAAACCTATACTCTATCTCCAATAATAAGAGAGATCCCCATGGTGAGGGCCGAAAATGAATCAGCCTGTATAGGCTGGTCAACATATTTTAATTTTTTTTTTTTTTTCTTTAGAAATTATGTACAATTTTCATTTCTTTTATAGTTCTAACAATAGTAATAACTAGGGATGTTACGGAGGTGGGTATACCGGAACCGGAGTCGGGGCCGGAGGTTTTGAATCTGATTTGTCGAAGTCGGAGTGTTAACTTTAAGGCAGGCCTAATGAGTAATGGAAAAATATTTCAGTAACCAGTCTCTTTAATCAGTTTAATATAAATGATAATACACATTGCACATACGTGAGTAACAAGCAACAATAAAAAAATATACATCATTTAAAATTTTAAATCAATTTAGGTGACTCTGAAAGTAGCAAATTATTTAAGAAAATATCTCAAAATCCTGACGTGATGGAGCAAATTTCAAATCAGATTGAGAATCAGTATGACAAATGACGTAAAATATACGTATTAGTGTCTAAGAGAACCAAATTGTGTTAACTAGTATTATTAGTCTGAAGTCACACAATTGTGTTTCCTATTTAAAAAATTTTACTTCCCTTATTGTTTTTACTTGTCTCGGCATGTTATGAAGTTGCAAAATTGGAAAGACCTTACGAATACATATTCCGTCGAGAGTTAATGTAATGACTAACACACCTTTGAACGTATTGCATGTGAGAATTGATAATTATTCAAATCTCATCTCACATGCAATTGTCGCTTAATTTGTTGCGTTAGTTTTTTTTTAACAGAACTTTTTCCTAATTTCCATTTAACGATTTATCCTAATCGATCCGTCCAGTAATTGGGGGGAATTATTGTAAGTTTCAAGTTTAAAAAGGATGTGCTGACGCAATATTGGTCGATTATAAAGACATTAGGGATTAAACCTTTGCATTTTAATTCAAGTTGCGACTACTTTCCACAACGAATTACGAACTCGGCTGTTCGTGCCCATGCAATTTCGTTCCGTGAATGAATATTTAATTTTCGCAGAGCGCGACATACAAAGCTCCCTTTTTCACCACATGGTTCGTCACTAACTGGACGATGCTGTTCTTCCCTCTTTATTTCGTCAGCAGATTGGGAACAAGAAAATGCGAATCCCCATCCGACATCTTGTCTGAAAGTATACGAGACTTTAGGGAAAAAGGATTTACGGCAGGTAGGTATATGAAAATAACTTTTCTGATATTGATAATATGTTAAGAGGTAATTTTTTAAAATTTTATACGAAGGGTGCTGGGGAAATTTCTTTTTTTTTACCTCCCTTTATTTAGAAACCTACATAAGTATAGTAATCTATTAGTATGTTTATTGAGTGACTTGCGTAAACTGTTTCCAATGAAACAATAGTACGTAGATACTATCAAAAACTAAATATTATTTGGTACAGAACTTTAGCGCGAAACTGTATAATTAACTAATTATTCAAACAGTAAAAAGAGAAATTAATAAAATAAAATAGTTCATTTTAACGTTTACAACAAAGGAAAATGGCCGTCGTAAGATTTCTTCGCAATTCTTAATTTGGTGATTAAAAAATTCGATCTAATGAATTGCAATATTTTTCGGGACACAAGAAATTAAATTTCAAACTTAACTTTCCTCGAGGAGTTGATAAACCTTCTGGATCGAATGTACGGCTTCTGGCCGGTTAAGATAGTTCACACACGTGGCCGAAATGAGGAGTAAGATAATCTATCGACATCGTGGAAGTTTCCCAATATTTTACGCCCCAATTTTGTACTTATATTCGTGATTCCCTACAGAAAAAGGCACCACGAGACAGCGATAAATAATGCACTTTCTACTAACAAAAGGTGCAAGCAAGAAAAGTCCACGAAAAATTGCCTTGTTAAAATGTTGCTCAATACTAACACCCTCCTGGCAGTTACCTTGCATGGGTGGGTTGAACTTAAAGTGACAAAGCTGGCTGGCTGCTTAACAGCTGTTGATTAATAAACGGACGAATCGCAGTAATTCTGCAATTTTACTTAGCTGCACATAGTTAATTGCTGTCGGATGTGGTTTTCCCCGCTGGTCAAAAAGTTCGTACTGCAAAATGGAGACAGCTCCTAACCACGCGGTAAAGGTTTACCCACAATCTTAACCCTTCAGGGGTCAACAATATTGAAGAAGATAGCGTAACTTACCAAGAAAGGTTTTCTTTCGTTGTAGGTACAAGTGTCGTTAAAATGAGTGTAATTCTCGATAATTAACAGCCAAATTCACAAAAATAAACTCCGTCTAATCGACACCAACAACTTGCGATAGTCATACAACCAAAAGTGTCGGAAGGTCACGCGTAATCTCTACCTCACTACTAAAAAAATCCACAACACGTTGCTGGTAACGTAACGATACGATACTAACGCTAAAGAGTATACGGGGACTAATCCATAAAATATTGTAACAGGAGTTTATTTTGCCAGCGACGACTACGAGTAGTGGATTACACAGTTCAACGTATAGTGCCTTCCTAGTAATAGCTTAGTTACTCAAGAAATGCCATCCTCAGCGTGCCTCTATTGGCCGTCAGATATCTTGAAACGTTTTCTCCTGACGTGTAATGCACAAGATCGTGTATATTTAGCGGTGGCGGAAAGCATTTGAAGTGCTTCTCCACTTACACTGCACGAGGACTAAGATGAATTCGAAACACGTGTTTGTATGTAAAAGCCAACAATAAGTATGCGTTGTGTAAAACTATGTGTACATATACATATTTGCTGTATAAAATTAGTTATTTTAAGTACGAACTGTGATCTGAATTATTGATTAGAAATGTCGAATTGTACCAATACGACAGTTGAAAAACGCGGACACCTCTTAAACTACTAAATTCCAGAAATGTTCCCAGCAGTCCGCCTCGTATATGGATGATAATTTCCAAATTAAATTTTTTTTTCGCAGTTCGTTTCTTGACGAGATGTAGCCTTTTTTGCCTGCTGTGGGTGGGTACGAATTACATGTACATTAGATCCTTGCGAATTCTTTTGGCCACCGACGTGATGGCCCTATTTGCGACGAACGTCTCCAGTGTTTATCTTCTTTCGTGGGTTATCCTTCACGAACAATTTGTCGGAATAAGGGTAAGTTAAGTTCCAATACTTTATATTAAAACAATAATAATACTGTTGGATTTTTTAGTAATATAAAGATGTTCATATTTATTTCATTCATAATAATATTAAAAATAATTCATGTCTAACTTCCCCAAATAGCTTAATGCCAGTTACAGGGGGCATTGACAGGTCAATGTTACCCCCGCGCCATTAGAGTGACTTAAAATGTTTAGCTGCCGGCATTCACCTTAAACGAGAAATAACCTTCTCGAATAGCTGTTCCCGGATCAGACCCCGGAACACCCGACATAATAAGCCAATATATTCCCACTAGGCTATTGGCCGGTGATACATTTCATAAATGAAAAAATGTGATGTTTCTTAAAAAAAGAAACTGTCGGTACAATAAACAAGAAATTTTCCTATGAGATATTTTAAAATTTCACGGGTGTTTTAAATTGGTAATGTTGGTAATAAAGGCCAGGTATAATTTCATTTAATTAAAGGAAACATTTCCATTAATTCATAGCATCGACTTGTATATCAGTCGATAAAGAAAAATTCCATGTCTTCCATTGACCTTGTAAAAAGATACTGTTATAATTAAAAATTTTCCATCTTTCATAATGAATTAAAATTTCTTTCCAAGTACGTTTTAAAATCCCCATTAGTAATAAACATGCAAATCTGATGGTTAAAGAAAAGATATTATACTGTGTAAATGTATTGATAATTTTCATAAAGCAATCGTAAATATTATAATGAAAGTGATAACGCTCTACGTTGCTACAGTCAAAAATAATATGGAACCAAATATAAAGTTGATTGTTAAAAATAACACGTAATAAAGTTCCAAATATAATATACCGGGTGTCCTTGAAATAAAAAGACAACGAATGAAAGTGTGTCACAGAATAACTATTCCTAATTTTCAGAAATTATTGAGGGTACTTAAATAAACATTTTTTATTAATAAATTAGTGTCCGGGAATTTTTCAGTATCGAGATAAAATGAAAAAAATCGGCTGTCACCCCAGAACTTTCGCGGTGGTATCCAAACTAAAAATTCAAACATAGCTACCTTTTAAAAACAACAACCATTTTAGTAGTTGTCATTTTGCGTCTGTCACAAATTATTCCTTATTAATGTTGAAGCACATCTAAACAGCTCGTATCGGCTCTTACCGGCACGGAAAAATTCTTGCGCGGAGTAGACTGCGTACACTTGTGTTGTTGGAATCGCCTCTGTCGTCAAATAATTTATATACAATCAACACCCTGGAACATTTCTTGAATAAACATAAACAATTTTACCCCTATTTCTTCCTATTTATTCTGTCGACGGACTTGACTGTAGTAGTGTGAACTACTGTAACGTTTGGCTATTTTTTAATCCTTTGCAAATAATAATAATGAATGGGGATACCAATTTGCATGTTACTTTAAGAGTTAAAATAGTAATATGAGAGATAGATATGCAGTTTATCATTGATTTAAAATGATTACTTTGCCTATTGTTTGGACGCCACAGGAAAATAATCGTTCCTGACGATATAAAGTTGATTAAGTATATGCCCGGTGATTCACTAACTCTAGCAATGAGACGCTTCAATTATACTATTAAAATTGATATATATTTTGTACTAATAATCTCAGGTCGTGTGATACACGAAAAGTGTGTGTATGTATCCCCTGTATTATAGCAATAAATAGAGCACTGTCATTATTTATTATAAGAATATTTACATAAGCAAATATCGGCTTTGTAAATGTATCTATAAATATATGGGTAAGTAATTAATAAAATATCAGATTACATATAAAACATATATATATATATATTGAATTTAACACATAGGGACTTTTTACATCAATTGAATAGTGTACAGATAACTAAATATGAATATGGTATTGCTATACCTTGCAAATGTTTTTTATAAAGTTCGTTTGATTCTTTTACTAAAATGTCTAGGCCTTTCTTTCTGATATCAGTATGTTTATCTTTTGCTATCGATAGACTTAAGGACATAAACTCCTACCTTGTGGTGATACCGGAGCTCAGAGGAGTTTCACAAAACAAACGCACAATTAACTTTGCACTATAAGGATTCTTTGTTGTAATCCAAATGATTTAAAGCTCGCACAGGTAACTTTATTACAGTGTTGATTCACCCTTTGCGAGTGCTATCAAAACTAGCGTATTTAGTCTTGTTAGGTCCGACGTTTTTTATTTACGTCGTACTAGACCTAAGTAAATCAGCCATTCGCTATTTCTCGCAGGGCTTGATTGACTGATGCTTTTTTCTGTTCTATTTCTTCCTCCTTCCCCTTTCATGCGAAAGAATGTTTCCAGAATATATTCTCCTTCATTGGGCCCCATACATCATACAGTTAATATTACAAAATGTATTATTGCTGACAAAGCATATCCTTATATTAAATATATGTTGACTCTCATTTATATATACATATATATGGGGAAGTATGCGTTACATATTATTACAACGGACAAAGAGAAGTGATCTCATACTAAGGTACTGTTTACGTTATTGAATGTGCGTCCGGGGAAGAACCCGTTTTAATGCAGAATGGCTTGTTAGATAAAATTTTAAAAAGCGAGAATATAAATATAAAGAAATGAAATTGCTTTTAATATATACAGTAGACAACTGGCATATACATTAACGTTTTATTTTCTAAATAATATGACCCATTACACTACTTTGATCGTACAATTCTTTGTAATCTTGAACAAGAATTTCCTCCATAATTTTCTAAACACTTAAATAAAACCACTAGCAAATATTCGTTCGTATATGCGCGCTGATATTACATTTATATTACATAATTATTACATTTCTGTTGTTAACGTCGTCGTATCACCCCGAACAAGAACGAGTATAAACGAAACTTAAAAACATCTGATGTATTCTGGAAGTACAAACGCACACTTGTACGGTCGGAATCGACACGCTAAGAAATTTTACCGATGAATGCTAGTCCCAGCAATTGCAAAAAAGTGCAAACGTTAATTCCAACGAATTATCCCAACAGAGTTAAATTTTCCGAATGGTACTTGAATAAAATTAATGACGAACCAATATTTCCTAGGAGTGTATTATGGACAGACGAGGCATGTTTTACAAGAGATGCCTATTTTAATACACACAATAGTCACATTTGGAGCGAAGAAAATCCTCACGCCGTTCACAGGTTACATCACCAATGGAAGTTTCCTGTCGATATTTGGGCTGGGATTGTTGACTTTTATGTAGTGGGTCCATATTTATTGCCTGCACGGTTAGATGGTCATGTGTATAGAATTTTTCTGGAACATACTTTACCAGAATTACTTGAAAATGTCCCGCTTAATATTCGAAGAAATATTGTTTTCCAGCATGGTGGTGCATCAGCACACTTTGGATTAAATTGCCGAAATGATCTAAATGCACAATTTCCATAAGGATGGATCGGAAGAGGACGGCCGATTTCTTGACCTGCACGTTTACCAGATATGACTCCTGTTAATTTTTGTATTTGGGTTCATATTAAATCACTGGTTCATAAGATATCTGTTAATACAGAAGAAAAATAGTGGCCCGAATTATTCAAGCGTTTGATGATATTGAATGGTTGAAGGAATGGGTACTTTTTATTACTTAAATGTCTATGCACAAAACTTTCACTACTGATTTATTAAAACTTGTAAGTCTCTATATTAAAAAAGATACATGTAAGCATTGTCGCCTGAAATAAAACTTCAAATAACGTTAAGATATTTAGCTAGTGGCGATCCATTCAGCACTCTTGAACATATCCACAGAGTACTAAAAAGTAGAATTTCTAAATTTATTGTATTTGTTTTAACAAGCATATATAAAATCTTATACGATTATACAGGATGGCCCAAAATGACCGAAGGGGTTTGAGTTCATTATAACTTCTTATTTAAGACATAATTATTAATTTTTTTTTATTTTAAATACAGTATATTAATGGAGAATATTTTTAATTTAATTATGAAAAATTATATCTCGCAAGTGGTGGCCATTTTCTGCTTCGCATATTTGTGCTCTTTCCAAAACATTTTCCATGAACTTTCGCAAAACTTCAGGTGTTATGTTGTTGATTTCGTCGCGTATATTATTTTTTAATTGCTGTATGGTTCGAGGCTTATTAATATAGACTTTTCCTTTCAAATAACCCCAAAGGAAACAGTCTGAAGCGGTTAAATCCGGTGAACGCGGAGGCCAATTAAAATCGCTTGTACGGGAAATAATTCGTTCACCAAAGATGTCGCGTAAAAGAGCCATTGTGTCCCTCGCAGTGTGCGCTGTGGCTCCATCCTGTTGGAACCATACTTGCGGATGGTTTTCCACGGCTGGCCTTAAAAAATTTTCGAACATTGTCCGATATCTAACACCAGTGATGGAAACGGCGACACCGTGTTCATTTTCAAAAAAATATATTCCAATTATCCTTTCCGACGAAACACCGCACCAAACGGTACACTTAAGTGGGTGTAATTCTCGCTGTTGAACTACTCTTGGATTTTCCGTAGCCCATATCCTGCAGTTTTGCCTATTAACGAACCCATTTAATTGAAAATGGGCTTCGGCGCTCATAATTAAATTATGAATAAAATCATGATTTTCTTCTGCTTTTTGACGAAAATAAATTGCATAATCAACTCGTTGCTGGTAATCTGTCGGTTTCAATTGTTGGACAAGCTGAATTTTGTATGGAAACATTTTTATTGTATGCAAAATTCTCTGCAGCGACCCTCTTGAGAGGCCAAGTTGTGTTGAACGTCTCCTGGTTGATGTTTCTCTATCTTCCCGAATACTCTCCTGTACCCGTTCAATATTGTCATCCGTGTGCACCGTTCGTCGTCTGCCGGCACCAGGAAGGTTCCTTGCTGCCCCTTGTTCTCGAAAATTTGCAACCAGACGGTTTATTGTTGACTCTGAGGGTCCAACCTGCACATTAAAAGAACGACGATATGCACGCTGAGTCAAAACAATGGATCGTTGATTTGAGAAATAAAGTTCAACGATTTTGGCACGTTGTTCAATTGTGTACTGTTCCATTTTAAATACCCCAAGTCTTCTTTACAAAATACTGAAAACACAAAAAAAAAATTATAATAAAAAAGTTATAAGGAATTAAAACCCCTTCGGTCATTTTGGGCCACCCTGTACAGCACTGTTCTTAAAGTGATAAAACTGAGGTTCTACATTATGTTAAAGGGAGGTAAAGAAGCGCTATGGGAAAATAAAATATATGACTGTCTGAATATCAAATAAATAAATTGAGTAAGGGTGAATTATTAATTTGTAATTGATCATTGAGGATCTTGTCAGTTTTCTTTAATTTATTAATTTCAAGTGACTAATAAATTAAGTTTTTTGCTCTTATTATCTACGTGTAGTATTTTAAATTCTTTGTTAAAATTGTGGGTTGTTAAATTAATGTGAGACGCATATGAAGAGTCACTTTTATTATTTCTAAATGAAGAAAAATGTTCTTTGATGCGTATTTCAAGCGATCTGCCTGTCTGTCCGATATACGTCATGAGACAACTACCGCAAGTTAACTCATAGGCTCCTGACTTTTTATTGTTATTTGTTAAATCTTTATTGTTTTCTATAAATTTGGATAAATTGTTGTTAGTCGAATTATTCTAGCGTTTGATGATATTTGTGAACGTCCGCAGCTATTTGGAAGAATACGTTATATCGTTACAACTTGTGTATCGAAAATAGTGGTCGTAACATCGAACAATTTTTATAAAGTTTGATGCAGTTACTTAACTTACGAAATTAACTCTTTTCTGTTTTCTGTAATTGAAATTGTTTTTAAAAATTTCTAGTTTATCTTCACTCCGAGAAATTTCCAGGCACTAGTTTATTAATAAAAAATATTTATTTAACTGCCCTCTATTATTTCTGAAAATTAGGGATAGTTATTCTGTGACATTCTGAATAGAATATAAATATTTCTCCAAAATTCCCTCTCATAAGCGAGAAAAAATGTGATGAAAATGTTTAAAAAAATTTTGTCACGCCACTGTGCGATCAACTACATTATAAAAGACGGTATCTTAAAGTTGACCGACAATAACAGGAAGAATATTAAAAAATTCGAATAATTATCGTCGTAAAATGTAAAAAGCAATATTTACAGTCACATTACTTCGCGAAAATGCAATTAATTTGCAACAAGAACCGACTACGGGCAAAAATATTTGCATCTGTTTCCTTAATGTGACTTAAGGCGTCCCACAATGTATTCGAAACCAAAGTCCTTGATAGCTTAATGGTTAGAGTATTGGTCCGGCAAACCATGGACGTGGATTCGAATCCTGATTACGGGTGAATTTTTTCTATTAAAAAATTCGAATAATTAGCGTCGTAAAATATAGAAAGCAATATTTACACAAGAAGAATAGTTTTGTTATTTATTATTTATACACATACTAAATATTTTGAATTCATTGACGTCACGTTATACAATTTTCAAGGGTTTTTAATTTCGGGGTTCGCGGCGTAATTGACAATATTTTAGATTTATGTTCTATATAATTATATCTTTCCATTTATCATATATTGCTTCTTTATTTCAATGACACCTGTAGATTCTTTTTAAGAAAATTGAATTTTCGCACTACTAAACTTTATATACCTACCTTTTTCTTATTTACTTTTATTAAATGAATTAATATACATACTTCAAAATTCAAATTAAGAAATAAACAAACTCACATACCCTGAGATCTAATATAATTTACATTGGACAAACAGGAAGATCGATGTGCTTATTAGTAATGGATATGGACATGAATTTTCATCAAGTAAAGACCGAATGAGTTCAAAATATTTTAAAATGTATTAGTAATTTAAAAAGGAACCGTTTCAGAATATAAATGTAAGGTCGAAGGAATTTTTAAAATGGTTGTTTCTTTTTCACGCCATTTAATAAAAATTGCCGAATCCAAATCTCATATAAAAAAAAGAAATTACAGAAAAAATGTCATCTGTATCTAAATTCCAGTCCTCTCTCGATTTTTTTTTATAATCTGCGGACGCACAGTTTAAATCGACGTCGAATAAAGGGCTTTTGACGAACACTTATCACGTCATCCTGACTGACAGGCATTAATTTAAACTCAGTGGTGCGACGAAGAATTGTACTTACTCCTGTGTCACAAACGCTTGTCTCAGAAAACAGGAAACTGAATCGATAGCAGCGTCACTTTCCTTGAAATTCTTTCTTTTCCTCAAACGAAGAAAATTTGTAACACTTACGAAATTCACTGGGAAAGTTCTAAAAACATTGTAATACCCTTAACGGTGCTCTGTAAAATATTGATGGAGGTTTTAAAACTCTTATTGGATTAGTATGTTTACAGAGATCTGTAACTAACAGAATCTAAGTAATTAATTTCTATTATTACATTACTAATTAGATTATTAATGAATGTATGCATCGTTTTGTATTATTTAAGCTAAATCGCGATACATTTTAACTTCATTTAATAAGCTTTAGGTTGTAACAATATACGAGAACGGATTGATATAGAGGGTGTCCTTGAAATAAAGAGACAACGTATGAAAAATGGAATATAAATCCAAAATATTGTGCGTTAATTACTACGCAAGCCCCAAAATTTGAAAACTCCTGAAAATCAAATTATATCTCTATATATATATCCTATGGATCAGAATATTTATTAAAAATTACCTCGATTGACTTTACACACAAACATACGCTGTAATGTTCATGCCAATATTAATTACGTTAAACAAATAAACAAAAAAAAGAACTTTAGCGCGAAATTCTATAACTAGTAATTATTTAATCATTAAATTGGAAATAACAAACATACTCTGTAATGTTCATGTCAATATTAATTACGTTAAATAAATAAACAAAAAAAAGAACTTTAGCGCGAGATTCTATAACTAGTAATTATTTAATCATTAAATTGGAAATTAATAAAATGAAATAGTCTCAATTACACAAGCGATAAAGGGAAGTTTGTAAACAAAATTAACATATCTATTTTAACGTTTACAACAAATGAAAACGTTATATTATACAAAATGGCCGTCGTAAGATTTCTTCGTAATTTTTAATTTGGTGATTAAAATTCGATCTAATGAACTGCAATATTTTTCGGGACACAGAAGAAATCAAATTTCATACTTAACTTTCCTCGAGGGGTTGATAAACCTTCTGGATCGAACGTACGGCTTCTGGCCGGTCAAGTTCACATACGTGGTCGAAATGAGGAGTAAGATAATCTATCGACATCGTGGAAGTTTCCCAATTTTGTATGTATATTCGTGATTCCCACAGAAAAAGATACCACGAGACTTAGCGATAAATAATGCAGCGAAGGGGTCAATAATATTGAAGAAGATAGCGTAACTTACCAAGAAAGGTTTTCTTGCATTCTAGGTACAAGTGTCGTTAAAATTAACCAACTTAAGTTGAACCTTAATTCAGTAATTAGTACAGAGTTGCCTCCACCACAGGGGGTGTAATTCTCAATAATTAGCAGCAAACGAAATAATAAAATTCACAAAAATAGACTCCGTCTAATCGACACCAACAACTTGTGATAGTTATAAAACCAAAAGTGTCAGAAGGTCACGCGCAATCTCTACCCCACTACTTAGGAAAAATGACACTACAAGTTGCCGGTAACGTAACGATACGATATTAACGCTAAAGAGTATACGGGGACTAATCGATAAAATATTGTAACATGAGCTTATTTTGCCAGCGGTGCTTTGTAAAATATCGATGGAGGTTTTAAAATTTTTATTGGATTAGTATGCTTACAGAGATCTGTAACTAACAGAATCTAAGAAATTAACTTCTGTTATTACATTACTTATTAGATTATTAATGAATGTATGCATCGTTTTGTATTATTTAAGCTAAATCGCCATACATTTTAAATTCATTTAATAAGCTTTACGTTGTAACAATATACGAGAACGGATTGATATGCAGCGTGTCCTTGAAATAAAGAGACAATGAATGTAAAATGGAAAGATGCAATTATATAGAATATAAATCCAAAATATTGTGCGTTAATTACGACGCGAACCCTAAAATTAAAAACCCTTTGAAAATAAAATTAGGTGCCGCCAATGGATCAGAATGTCTATTAAAAATGTTTATGTTGTAACATTGTTTCGACAGCTGTCGATGTTATAAAAACTCTACAATGAAACAGTTTTGTTTACTTAGGGTTCAGTAACCTCAATACGATTACGTACGAATATATCAGCTGTAAACCAGTTATAAACTTGATTTGTAAATAGGTGAAACAGGTGGAACGCTCAGATGAAATAATCGAAGCGTCCGCTTTCAGCGTGAAGACATATTGAAAGCGACAAATATTTTCTAAATATCTTTGTCATTTTTTTTATCGCGAAGGAATTTGCGGTAAATATTTTGGATCCATATCTTTCTTTATTTCATGTGTATTAAGAGAATTTTTTTTTGTTACGAGAAGTAACAAATATAAAGTATTAATATGAATTCAGAATGTCTATAGCAAATATGGCTATTGAATTTTCGCGCGCAATAGTTATATTTATAAAAACTCTTGAAGATAACATCTTTAGACAGCTTTATATGTTAAAGATTCGAGAAAAGTCAGATGTTAAAAATTTATAGCGAGTACTTAGGCGGGGGTGTCCATCTGACGGACACAACAAAGTTATTAATTATGTGAACGATAAAAAACTAATTCCACTGAATAAAAATTTTCGTAAACTATCAGAATTCCTTTCAGATTATGGCTGTGATACTATGTGATACCGGCGTTGCGTTGTTGGCCTACATGGATGGTATTACGGGTAGTCCTACCCTGGGAGGCGTAGTACTCGCTGCCTCGGCGGCCGCTGGATCGGCCGTTTACAAGGTGCTTTTTAAAAAAGTGATCGGCGAAGCTACTTACGGACAGGTTGCGCTGTTCTTTTCGTTAATAGGAATGCTCAACGCGGCATTGCTGTGGCCGTTGTGCCTGGCCCTGTTTCTGATGGGGGTCGAAACGTTATATTGGGAAAGACTACCGTGGCCAGCGTTATTAGCGGCCAGTGGATTATCATTAGGCAAGTGTAATTTCTTAATATATTATTCTATTATATGTTCTTTTTCTATAATGTACACCCATTTACTAAACATGCGGTAAAAATTCACGGGGTTATTCCTTGGGCTATTTTAAGAATTTTTTTTGTTATTGGATAATTTTCGGGAAGATCGGAAAATTTGACATGTCTGCAAAATAGTTATTTGTATGCATAGGCTGCGAAATACTTTTTTAGCGTACTGAAAGAAATGTTAGCGCCGAGGCCGCTTGCGGCCGTAGCAGGATAATCTTGAGGTCGCCAAAATGTTTCACAGCCATGGCATACATACTATTTTTCGTGCAATCGTCAAAGTGATTTTACTAGATAATTGCAAAAATAAATATATTATTGCTTTAAAATCAACAGCAGTTGAATTTAATCAAGAAAGTTATAGCATAAATATATAGCATACTATACATATACAGATACGTTTATATATATTTGAATCATTGTGTACTTAGCACTTGTATATTAGAAAACTTGTACAAATATTTAGTTAAGTTTGTAACAAGTGTTCATTTGAAAAGTCAATCTAGTAGCATGTGATTTACTGAGAACATTATGAAGTATGTCGTAAATTAAAATTTACTACTTAACCTACGAAGTCGTATATTTTGACAGTTTCATACATACAAATAAATAACAAATAATAGGTATTTATTGAAAACTATAAGAAATGTTGAAAATGTTGTCCTTCAAGATCAATGCACTTTAAAATCCTCTGTTCAAAATTTCTGATGATATTCTGCAACATTACTGGATTGTTATTAATTTCCATGCATTTCTGTTCGATTCTCTGTAGCATATTATTCAAATTCAATATAGGTGTTCGAAATATGTTATTTTTTAGATAAGGCCACAAAAAGAAGTCGCAAGGTGTTAAATCGCATGAACGTGCAGGCCAGGCAATTTCAGTATTTCGACTAATTATACGCTCATCAAAAAATTCTCTTAAATAATCCAAAGATTCTGCAGTACAGTGACAAGGTGCTCCGTCTTGTTGGAAATATGCATTTTGAAGTTCATCACCATGCAACTGATTGACAAATGGTTGTAAAATTTCCGTACGGTACCTTTGAGCAGTTAACGTGCCCTGAAAAAATATTGGTCCAATGATTCGCCTTTGACTTATCGTTGCCCAAACACCAATTTTCTCTGGATGTAGCGATTCTTCTTTAATAACATGTGGATTTTCACTACTCCAAATTCTTGTATTTTGTGAATTTAGGTATCCCGTTTTATAAAACCATGCTTCATCAGTAAATATGACTCTTTGCGAAAGTTCTCCATTATTGTTCATATTTACAAACCAATTACAAAACTGTAGTCTACGTGGGTAATATTTCTAACAATTCTTATACTGCTGTGACACGGTATGGTTAAAGTTGCATATCTTTTTTTAATAACTTGTGAGTTATACCAACAGAAAGGTTTATTTGTTGACTCAAATGTCGAACAGATGTTTGTGGTTCATTTTCCATTATTTCTTCAACACGATTGACAACTTGAGGTGTACCTTTCTTAACTGCTCCGCTGCCTGATTTTCTTAAGAGACTACCAGTTTCAGAAAAAAGTTTTAAAGTTCTATCCAAAGTATTTTTAAATTGTATATAATCTATTACAAAATGTGGAAACTCAACTTGAAATTCTACCATGCAATCTTGAACAGAATAAACCCATAAACCATCAATTTTATTACCACTTCGAAAATAAGCCTGGATTAAAAAAAAATTTATGTTCTAAAGTGAAAGCCATTTTAAAACTGAGAAGCAATTTATTTAAACCAGAATCGACGCACGATTATTTTATGCACTAACTGATATTTGTGATTGACATTATCAAATGTAATTTGGATTTACGTTTACGGAACAACAAACACATACTAATATATTTGCCTCTTATTCTATCAAAATTTCAAAGTAACCTAGATTGACTTTTCAAATGAACACACGTTATATATACATGTTGGCAAAAAAAAACGAGAGAAACACTCAAAAACATGACACTTTGTTTGAAAACTTTTATCTACATCTGTGTCTACAAACATGTTCGTAAGAAGGACATTTTTACATTTCATATGCAAATACAGTTTATTACATATTATCTTTAAGGTATTTTCTCGTTCATACATCTCTACATATGCTATTTTATATTTTATTACGTTCGGTTTCAGTTGCCAACTTGTTGGGTAATTTCAGCGTTGCCCTAACTTATGATTTATTCATAACTTTAGGACTCATAACGGCCGTTCCCGTTTCTGCAGGTAGGATATTTTTTTACATATTTTCTCTTACCATTTCATTCTCGATAAGAGAGCAGTAACCCAAAACTTGAAATTTTGATTATAATTTAAATTGGACACTTATAAATAAATATACTTTAATGCCCAACAGGTAATACTTAATAACGAGACAGACTAAAAAATATATAATAAATACATTTCGTGAAATCTTTATTGGAAAGAGGGTTAGATATGGATAATTTCGTATGAAATGTTTTAAATGTTAGAATAGTAAAATGTCAAAAAAGTTGTTGAAAATATGACATTGTCAAACGTTGAAGCTAAAGAGTTAATGAAATTATTTTTATATATTATACAGTTTGCTGTAGTATATTTTCCGTTACCTTATGCGACCATTTTGTGTTTATGACGTAATATATATTTATTTGTTGAAACCTTGTATGCGGTTAGTGACGATACTTAGCTTATAATTGACAGATGACAGGTGGTGAACCAACAACAGACAGAAATGTAACGGGTTTTCAGAAACATTCGAAGTCAAGTGGGCTCTGAACAGCAAATCGTATATCTTTACTTAAGTATCTGATTTGTAATAATTATTAAATGTCAACTGTTGTCTGTCAAAAATCAATCTATCTCAGACATGGCTTCATATTTACAAGGACTACTTTGACTTCGAATGTTTCTGAACACCCGTTATACGGATTTGCAGAATCTCATGTTATTTCGATATGGAGAATGTTGAAGACTTTCTTGTATTTACTTCTTTAGAAAAAGCAGCTAAAGAAAGGAAGACACTGTATTCGGCAGCGAAATTTAATTTGCCTTTGATAACATCAGAGAACTGTCATTCTCACTAATGTAAACAGTATACGACTGTTGAGATTTGGTCGAATAATGTCACTATCGTAAAATTCTCTAACAAATTCGGCATTTTTTCAATAAATGTTCTAATCTAACAGATCCTAACAGTACAATATGGTCCAATCTTACATGACAGACGACATTTTATCGCACAAAGGTTATTGATGGGCATGCGCTAGTCATAAGAATTAAATTATGATTCGCTCCTCTATTTCTGGAAATTAGGGTAATTTCATTCTCTATTTAGAAAAAAGTAACCTTATAAATCATATCAGCAATTTTATAAGGGAAAATACACTACCGCAGACTGTCTATTATAAGTATTCGGAACTTTTGGTTAAAAAAAAGAATTATTGATTGATGATAGCAACGAAAAAAATTCCGAACAAATAGACTAGAAATTTGGGAAACCATATAAAAGGTATTATCTTGCGTGTTTCATATCGGGTGTTTTTTTAAGAGCTTGAGAACTATCATATCTTTTTTTAATAACTTGTGAGTTGTACCAACAGAAAGGTTGTGGTTCATTTTTTATTATTTCTTCAACACGTTTGACAACTTGAGGTGTACGTTTCTTAACTGCTCCGCTGCCTGATTTTCTTAAGAGACTACCAGTTTCAGAAAAAAGTTTTAAAGTTCTATCCAAAGTATTCTTAAATTGTATATAATCTATTAAAAAATGTGGAAACTCAACTTGAAATTCTACCATGCAATCTTGAACTGAATAAACCCATAAACCATCAATTTTATTACCACTTCGAAAATAAGCCTGGACTAAAAAAATTTTATGTTCTAAAGTGAAAGCCATTTTAAAACTGAGAAGCAATTTATTTAAACCAGAATCGACGCACGATTATTTTATGCACTAACTGATATTTTGATTGATATTGTGATTGACATTATCAAATGTCATTTGGATTTACGTTTACGGAACAACAAACACATACTAATATATTTGCGTCTTATTCTATCAAAATTTCAAAGTAACCTAGATTGACTTTTCAAATGAACACTCCTGTTATTAGTAGCATAATAAATTTCATACTCATTTATTGGCTTATGACTTATGATTGAAAAGAGATATTAGTTAAATAAATTAAATATACATTTAAATATAGATTTTTGTTTATTTGGTCGTATAGAAACTTGCAATTTCAAATTGAAAGAACCTGAGATCCTGAGATAATTCGTTTACTTATTGTAACAATTTTGATGAACCAACGAAGTGCCTTGTTGTTTCATTTTGGTACCCAACGTTTAGGTTGTGGTGTAACAGTATATAACATACTTCAAGCATACAAATTTAAGAAAATTATCTAACGTGCTAAGACATAGAGATTATTCCATAAACTTGGAAGTTATACTTTAATAATTAAATTGACAGTCTTCCTGATCAAAATAATTTATTTTCATGAGGTTACCAATTATTTTTCAAATTTCTTTCACTATCACAGTATTATTTATTACTTATTTATTTATTTATCCAACACCTCCTAATAATAGACCTATAACTATGGCGATTTTAAATCAATTATGTAGCTTATAACTCACTAGTGAGTTAAAAACATAATTTATCTCACTAGTGAGATAAAACAAGGTGAAATTTAGATTGCATAGAGACATTCAAACTGCTATAGTATTAACACATTTATATTAATTCTAAAGGGTAAACAATAGCAACTAATTAACATTTACATTAATATTAAAGTTGAAGGAAATCCTCTTTGTATCTGACTCTGCATTCATGTTATTCTAATTTAGAGTTATACTAGAAGACGTATTTGAAGTATTCTGAACAGAAATTTGATGACCAGAAGTCGAGGACGTTAGACTGTCTGGACCTTGTATCTTTCTGGATATATCAATCTTGTTGGATACTGAATCTTGTATATAACCTTCTGCCACAGTGGACGATTTCCACCCACCATGTCGTTTAACTGTTGTAATATCAGCTCCTGCGTTTGCCAGAAGAGATGCTGACGAACGTCTCAGACTATGTCCTGTATATAATTGAGCTTCTGGTAGGTTCAGGAAAGATGCAACTTTCTGAGGTATCTTAGAAATGGTGTTAATTCCAACTGGCTGGATAGTGCATTTTTCTTTCTTGTAATTTAGGAAGAATCTGCCATGTGGAATACCTTTTGGTCTCATACAGACATATTTTCTGTAGAGGTCAAGAATATCTGTTGTAAATCCTTCTGCCATAACAGTGAAACTTCTAGATACGTTTGCCTTTGTGTCAGGTATCGAAACATACAAGTATCCTCCTTTATCTTCTATATCGTCAACTTTCAGCTTAGTTATTTCATCACAACGACACGCACCTGATATACCCATTATTAAGGCAACCTGCATAGAATACACGAACGAATAATGAATAAATACTTTGAATTAAATATAAGAAAATAAATAATACCTTCATCATCAAATATTTATTGTTAGGAGCCTCATTCAGAAACTTCTCTACATGTAGCCTCCAAGATTTTCGCCTTTTTGGACTTGTGGGTTCTTGCCTCACTCTTCAAATAGGAAATCAGTTTTCCGTATTTCGATATGTCACTATTCATATACACTTTCAAAGTACTTCTTAACATGGAATACTTCGTCCACAATGAAGAAGGTGCTATTTTCCAGTGATACTTTGCTGTTTTCTCCATTCTTCAAAATGACGAAATTCTTTGTCGTAAGTATCCTTCGATTTTTTTGGCAGTAATTTATAACATGCTGTTTGAGCTTCTTTCTTAACTTCTAGCGGAATGAAAACAGCCTCTTGCAACTCTTCCATTGCCATCAACTTTTAACTGCAGTATTATTAATCAATCACTAATTTTGTTTGCTTGTTGATTTGCATTATTTATTCTCTATAGTGACTGCATTACTGTATATGAATTTTTTTATAAAACATTAAAAGCCATTTTGAACGGATCTTAAGAGGTGTTGGATAAAGTTTTGTATTGCACACGTGTGTTAATTACAAATAAGTCACTTGAGAAAAGTAGCTCACTCGTCCTAGCGGACTCGTGAATTAAACATTTTCTCGCGTGACTTATTTGTAACATAACACACTTGTACAATAAATAACTATTATTGTACATTACTAGAAAAAAATTCCAAATAGTACAATTGCATAATGCAAAATAAAACGTGCACACGTTTGAAAATTATAGTTATAAATTTGTATTAAAAATAGGAAGGAACCCAAAATCCTAAACTTAAAACGATTTCACTGTAACCAACTACAATCAGTAAGAAAAAAAAATAGTAATTGCAGAAAATCGTGGTTTTAATATAATGCAAATCGACCAGATAAAAGATTTAGTTCTAATAAAACTCGGTCCATGGGGTTATGCTTACCATATTCAGTTCTATGGAAACGAACATGGAACATATCACCTGGGCGAGCACGAAACGGTGAAACATGGAAAAGCAACAGAGAAAGAAGGGCAGAACAGTCTATTTTGTTGTGTAATAGCTGAAATCCAAGCTTAATAAACGCTTTACTCCTTCTATTCTCCAACGATTCAATACCCAGTAATTGTAATTTCTCCACGTAATTATATAAATTTGTATGAATTTTTAATTTTAAGAGCATAAAGTTAGCCATTTTACGCTGAATTCGCTCAATCCGATCTATATGAACCTCATGATAATGAGACCATATCACACAAGAATACTCGAGTATAGACCTGACCAGGGCGTTATAAATTAGTATAATATAGATGATGTTCGTGAAGTCACTGCATACACGTTTAATGAAGCCGCATAACTGCAAAGATTTATTTATAATATGATCTATATGTAAAATAAATGATGAATTACCATAAAAAATAACACCCAAGTCAGTCGGTAACGTGTTCAACTCTTTCCAGGGCAATACCTTGCAACATGTAATTAAAAACATAAGTATTATTTTTTTTGAAAAAGTGATAATATGGCATTTACCAAGATTAAGAGACATATTGTTGCTTATACACCATGCCGCTAGCAAATCAATATCATCCTGAAGCGCTCTACCGTCATTGCAACAGTCCACACATTTAAATATTTTCAAATCATCTGCGTAGGCCAAGAAGTTGGAACAAGTGAAGTATTTGTATAAATCATTTATAAAAAGCAGAAAGAGAATTGGTGGTAAGTGGCTGCCCTGTGGAACACCGGAAATAACCGATATAGGTCTGGATGTTTTCGAAAACAAATTAACTATTTGAGACCTTCTTCTTCTTCAGGTGCCATCTCCTCTCAGAAGGTTGGCTATCATCACGGCTATTCTCATCTTTGATGCTGCGGCTCTGAATAGTTCAATGGACCTGCATTTATACCACTGTCTCAAATTATTTAACCAGGAAATACGTCTTCTTCCTATATTTCTTCTTCCCTGTATCTTACCCTGAATAATTATCTGTAGCAGAGCATATCTTTCCCCTCTCAACACGTGGCACGTGGCCCAGATATTGTAGTTTTCTTATCTTTATTGTGTTCAATATTTCCTTCTCTTTCCCAATTCTTTTAAGTACTTCACTATTCGAAATCCTATCTATCCATCTTATCTTCAGGATCCTCCTATATGCCCACATTTCAAATGCCTCTAGACGCTTGTTAGTGTCTTGCTTTAGCGTCCAGGCTTCCATCCCGTACAGCAGCACCTGGAACACGTAACATTTCAATACCCTGATCTTGAGACGCAGACTAAGGTCATTGCCACACAATACTTTCCTCATCTTGTTGAATATATTCCTGGCTTGGCCGATTCTCGTTCGAATTTCTTCTGTATATTCATTTGTATCGGTAACAGTTATTCCCAAATATTTGTATTTCTTTACTCTCTCTATTGGCTGTTCTCCAATCCATAAGCCTTCTTGATGTCGGTTAGACTTTGTAATTTGAGACCTATGAGGTAAGTAAGAGGCAATCCACAAAATCAAGCCACCATTTCCATAAAGGCCAAGTTTTTGGAGCAACAGCTTGTGATCAACACTGTTAAAAGCCTTAGAAAAATCCACATATACAGTATCAACTTGAGATCCTCGCTCCAGTGCGTCATTAATATAGCAGCAAAACTGCAATAAGTTCGTTTGGGTGCTACGGCCAGACAAGAAAACCATGTTGATTAACGTGAATTACTTCACGAAAGGTGTTATAAATAGAACTAGATACAATACGCTCAAAAACTGTTGAAATATTTGATAATAACGATATTGGATGGTAATTATTAATAGTGATTTGTCACCAGACATGAAAACTGGAAAAATGTGAGCAAATTTCCATTGATCGGGAAAACATCCTAATTTTATAGAGAGCTGGTAAATAATTTATAAAGAAGGAACCTTTCAGATAAGAAAGTTTAGAAAACTCAATGTCGCTGTCAATGATTACATTATTAAGAGTAAATGGATTTGTAAAATGAGACAGATCAAGTTTAGAAAAATTAGTGGCCGTATCATTATGGTTAACATATACTGTTCCAAAAAAATCTGCAAACATATCACACACTTCTTCAAGGTTGTCAGATTCAATCCCATTATAACTGAGTCGTTGGGGTAGACTTGATTTTTTCCTTCGCAAAAAAAAGTTCCAGAAAACGCGAAAATCTACAGGCGTCAATTGCTGCGAGAAGAAAACAAACTTTTTATAGTCCTTGTTGATAGATTGCTTAATATGTAATCTTAACTCTTTGTATTTGAGATTGTTATTTATTGTCCATTTGTTATAGTATTTATTTTTTCCTTTATTTCTTTGTTGAAGACGAAAACCATTTAGGATATTTATCAGAATGTACTAGATATTTAGGGACACATCTGTCGAAAGCCAAGTGAAAAGTTCAATACAAATAGGAGAGACCATGTTCCAAATCATCTGATAGTAAAATATACCAATCGACAGAAGAAAAGAAATCATTAATCTGGTCATAGGAAGCTTTCCTGGAATTGTATTTCCAAGAGCTATCCATAATCATTTCCGCAATATAATCATATTTCAGATCGAAACTCAAACATGGATGATGATAATCAGGGCTCGCTAGACAATAAGATTCTTGAAAAACTTTAACAGGTTCGTAATTAAGTAATACTAAATCTAAGATCACACTATTAGCGGAGTTTATAAAACATGAATGTTCACCGTTTATATCCAGGATTAAAATGGTAGTAAATCACCAATAATTATTCCATATGTTCATGTGTTATTAATTGTCTGCCACCGTAAATCTATTTATATATTGAAAACCACCGTTCAACATCTACCAATGAAGTAGGGACATATTTAAAGTACCTAAAGTTTTTTTAGTGACGAATGCAAGAAGATGTGTAGACATTTCCGTGTCGCTGTCCATCACTCCAAAACTCTAGTAACTAATAAAACTAAACAATAGATCGACCCGCTACAAATTCATTTAAGTCCCCTCCTGAAATGTACCCCTGACTGCCGATCCTTAGTCCACACTATATTCCTTTTCATACAACTTCTATTAATTTTGGGTATTGTTTTATCAATAGTTCGTAGCTATATTTCTTCTCTTTTCATTCATCACTGATATATGACAAAACCATTCTCTCGCTTTAATTCTCAGTAAACTTTCTTCTGAGGCAATTTTTTTATGTAATTCTTGTGTATTTGTTTTAATTTTTTAACATTCAATGTTATATTTAGCCGAGCAATTCTGAGAATCCAAGGATATTTGTTGCCAATTCGCGAGATCCTGTCGAAAGAAATCAGAATTTAATTATTTCCATTTTCACTAAACAACATTTTGTTTAATAACTTCATCACCTGTAATCATCGTTCCTGGAGTTAATGAATCTGATATCTAATCGTGTTTACCGGTAAATTATTACTAGGCACTAGACATAACGAACCTATTATCTCCGATTTAAATGGTTTACATAAATTAGGACGTGAACCGGTTGGATATTGATTTTATTTTACGATAAATATGCCAACAAAAGGAAAATATTAATATATATTAGGTCGGTGCATATGAAATATCGATTTTTCTTTTATGCAATATCAGTAATTGTAATTATTTAAGATGGTCGAAAAAGAAGTGACTATAGTTTATAAATTATAAACTATAGATTATAATATTATAAATTATAATAACATAAACTTTATATCATCACTAGCAAATTATCGAATTTATTACGTAAACGATAACGATGGGCTTTGCTAAAATATTGGTTCTTGTGACATTGTCCATTAGTAAGTATAAATTACAAATTACGCTCAATATTTAGTTACAATATATTGCAGCCAGAATCGTGTTGGTGTAATGTCTAGTGGGTAGATGGGTGGTGGGTAGTGCATCCGGACTAAAAAACAAATATTTATCATTGAAAATGGTTCTATAGTTTTTCAAAATCTTCGTGATGATCGATGTACAGGGTTGGCCATTTAAGGTTGCGGTTTTTGAAGTCATATTAAACATACAAAACATTAATTTAAAAAAATGATTTATTTGTGCAATTAAACAACAAGATCTGCCGTTTAATAAATCAGGTTTTCGAAGTGAGAGCCTCGAGCAACGATAACATTTCGCAGCCTCTCCTCAAATTCTCCACGAACTGCCTGAAGTGTTGCGTACGGTATCGCTTCTATTCGCTGCCGTATTGCCATTTCAAGGTCATCCAGGGTGTCTATACCATCGCGATATACCGTATCTTTTAATGATCCCCACAGGTAGAAATCGCAAGGATTGAGGTCTGGACTATATGGTGGCCCTGTTATCCCTCCGCCTGTAAACTGTTGAGCGTCAAGACCAATGATTCTGTTACCGAAATGTTCTTCAAGAATGTTGAAAACTTCTTCCGTGCGATGCTGACGAGCCCCGTCTTGCATAAACCATGCATTCTCCACCATATTTAATCCATGCGCTACGGGAATAAAAGACTCATTAAGCATTTCACAATATTTTTGCGAAGTAACGGTTCCATTGACAATCACGGGACCGATAATTCCTGCCGACGAGATAGCACACCATACAGTCAACCGTCGAGGGTGAAGAGGACGAACAATTGCTAGATGTGGATTTTCTGTCCCCCAATGTCTCCAATTTTGCTTATTCACATAACCGGATACATCGAAATGTGACTCATCCGACCACCACACTCGTTCAATGACATGCTGCCATTTTCAATGCGTTCGATGATTTCGTTCGCAAAATTGTAGCGTCGCTCCATATCAAACGGTCTCAACGGCTGATCAATCTGGATTTTGTATGCTTTCATCTTTAGATCTTGCTTTAGGATCCGCCTTAGTGTTGTACGGGGTATTTCAAGTTCTTGAGATGCTCTTGAGGTCGATGTTGAAGGTTGAGCTGTAAAGTGCTCCCGTACTCGTTCTATGGTTTCCGGTACCCGGATGGTCTTTTGACGTTCTCTAACAGTTGATCTTTCGTCTGCCGCAGATGCTGTTGCTTCAAATTTCACTACAATCCTAAGATATTGTCGGATTAGTAGACATGGAAACACGATAACGAATACTTTGTTACTTTTCTAAATTTATCTTTTTTTTAATACAAAGGTATTTTTAATAATATAAAATATTATTAAAAATCTGGTGTGAAGAACACAATCTTTTTTTATCTTTTTTTCCTTACCTTTTTATAGTGTTTTCCGTTGGTGCGTTATTTCTCCCGAATAGAGTACGCAAGTGTCTTGCCGTAGCTGCAAAAGATTCCCCATTTCTATAATAATATTTTATTAATTCCACACGCACTTCCGTTGGATAAGACGCCATCTTGAAAACTGACAAGGCAAATTTTTCATATATTTATTGTAAACCGCGCTTGGCCCTCTAGTGTAAAAAATATATATTATATTAATTTCTATATATACAAGGGAATAGCGCGATTTTTAAAACCGCAACATTAAATGGCCAACCCGTTACTTTTGCATACGTTTGAACCAACTTTCACAGCATTTTTCAATTCCTATTGAGGTATCTCCGAAACATGAATTTTGAGCGCATCAACCGCTTCTTCTAGCATCGAAAATTGTCAGCTACGTAGTTTATTCTTCGCGAACGAAACAAAAAGAAATCTTTGGGTGCCTAGTCAGGGTCGTACTTCGGATGACACATCTGACCGGTAAAATATTGAGTTGTTTATGTCGATTTGTTAAGAGCTCACATTGCCATGGTGAAGAATGATCCTGCGCCTCTGGTTGTTTTTTCTGATTTCTTCTGTCAAACTCTGGCAAACAAATGTTTGCGTACAATTCAGAATTAACCGTTCTACGATTCTCTAGTGGCACAGTTTGGGTTGGTGCATAATTATCAGGCGTTTTTTAAACAATATCTTTATTATGAAATAAGAAACATAAATATTCAACAATAACATTTTTAAATGATAATTTTGGAGCGTAGTCACCGTCTACTTCAATAATTGCTTCCTATTTGCTTGGAAGACGATTGATTCCACGGCAAAGTCACGGTTCGTGGAGGTAATCCATACCTTGACATCGGTCACTAAATTATCGAAATCGTCGTTAACCTTGTTTGCCTGACAGTTTTTCAGCGATCGATTGACGTGGTAGTCCGTAGGTGATTCTGTGGGAGAACATGGCGGATAAGGAAGCAGTTCCCAACGCATATTGGCGATGTATTCGACAACACGACGCTCAACATATAGAGGCGCATTATCGCGATCGTCCTGTTTCTTTTGCGAGGTCTTTTCGTCTCGATCCCAGCATGAAGACGGTCGAGTTGAGCCAGATAGACATCGCTATTGAATTGCCGCTTACCGTCTTTGTCTGTAATCTGCCACTGTTGACGCTCATCGTCTGGACTTTAGTGGAGGTCGTTTATTTGGAGCGATGAATCAAAATTTGAGCTTTGTGTAGGAGATTTACGGAATAGGGTGATTCGAACGAAAACCGAGGCTTATAACAAAGACTGTCTTCGGCAAAAAGTGAAGTTTCCCGCTTCAATTATGGTGTGGGGATCTATATCCGACAAGGATGTTGGTATGCCTTTATTGAAGGCACCATAAACGCAGAAGAATCGTGGCCATTTTAAATCAGAGCCTTCTTCCATCAATCGATTATCTGCTTAGCTAACCGGCAATTTATCTTCCAACAAAATGGTGCGGCTTACCATACAGCCAAATGTGTGAAATTCTGGATGTCGGAGAACGATATTTCCGTCCTATGTTGGCCCCCGAGTAGTCTCGATCTTTCCCCGATCGAGACATTATGGCATCAAATGAAAAAAAGAATTGCGTAATCGTCTGGCTGAAACAATTCAGTCATTACGATATTGTCTCCAAGAAATATGGAACTCATTTTCTTTAGAAGGCTGCCAGAGTCTTGTAGACTCTATGCCTCGACGTATAAATGCTGTTTTGAAAAATAGAGGTGACCTAACACAATGGTAATTGACTTTACAAATCAGTACATACTAGTTACAGAAAATTCGACATTCAAGTATTTTATGTTTTTATGCTTTCTTTTGTTATTAGTTTTCTTATTATTGCGAATAAGTGTGTACAGTTCTTATATTTCTCAAGTACAAATAAAATCTGTTGTATTTACTTGCGTAGTCTATACCTTGCAGTTTGGCCTGCGTGAACGTTAAAATATATAACGCGCGAACTCATATAATTTTAGGCTCGTATACAGGGTGTAACAGGACGAGCTTACGTTAGCCCTATCTCAGCAACTAAGCAAGTTCCATATTTGTAAATTTGCAGAGTCATTTTGGGCATGGGGGCAAACATTTAGAAAATATTAGTACATATTTTCTATTTCCGGTTTCGCCTGAAGCACAATCAACTTCATTTTTTTAAATAGATTACATAATTTTTTTTCAAACAATTGAATTTAGCAACAAATTTGGTATAGATCATTTATTTCGACTGGTGTAAACATTACCGTTTTATAGCTAACTTGTTTTTTATGTAAATTTTATCAAATTCATCGTAGTACTTAGTGACGTATTTCTTCGGTATGCAGAAGAGTTGATGAATGATTATTGGAAATTAGACAGCTACTAAGATGGGCTATTGAAAATTATTTTCACTTGTGTGCAAATACTATACAGGGTGTTAGTATTTACCGACTTAATATGTTTAATTTCAAACACTAATTATTTTGTAATTTTAAATGGAACACCCTGTATATTTTTGTCGCAAACGGTAGAAAATTAAATTCTTCATCAAATGATATTACATTTCCCTATACCTAAAATGAATATTTAAGGAGCTATTCACAAATTATGTGAATGTATTCAGAAACTTCGTGTGAGCGCTAAAGCGCTAACGTAAGCTCGTCCTGTTACACCTGTATACATCTAAGTTGGTATATTATGTAGATTTGTATGTATGTACGTACATATCAAAATCAATTATGTCTGTAGTTATGTATATATTGTCGTAGTTCATAAATTTGTAAAATTTAAACAATCATTATTTATTTAGTTAGAAACATATTTCAAAATTTAATAAATTTAACGTACTGTAATAGCGACATCTTTTAGGATATTAGATTGCCATGGATAGAAAATAAATTAATGAGCTGTCAAAAAGAGGTTTTTTAAATTTTTAAAAATTTAATGGAAAATTCCGATTAAGATTTTTCCCAATAGATGATTTCGCTTCTGTCCCAACAAACACACCACATTGCCTTCTTACGTAGACGTTTCTCATTATTCCTTTTGGTGAAACTCCTGGCGAAGCGCAGAAATCGGTGAAAATTCGGACACCTTCAATTTTATTGTTGCCAGTGAGTTCGTGGGGGATCCATCCAGCCAATTTCCATAACTTTCCGAGCTTTTTGAGATGACGAACGATGGTTGAATAGTCCACATTGAAGTTTTTGGCAAGCATTCGAGTTCCTTCGTCCTCTTTCACGGCTGCCAAAAGTCCCTGGTCGTCGAAATCCGATGATCAACCTCTTCTTGCCTTATCTTCCAAGCTAGTGTCGCCAGATTTGAAATGGGCAAACCATTCCATGCATCGACTTTCGCCGATTGTTCCTTCGCCAAAAAGTTCGTTGAGATCGGGAAATGATTGCGCTGCTTTTCCATCCTTTCTCGAAATGGTAAAGCATAACATGACGATTATGAGTATGATTATCGACACGCATTTTTATAACCAGAAAATAGAAAAATATTTTTACCAATAAATTTTTAAAAAATTATAAAATATCGTATTGTAAACAAGACGCCTAAAAATTATGCACCAATCTATTAATATATTTTTAACGAAATTATCGTCTCAAATTCTAGCACCCCAAAACTCAAACCTTTTTCATATTTGTCGTTTGGAAACGTTTCATTTGTTTTTTCTAACTTATAAGAACTCTTATTGCAGTACAAATAAGAATATCTCGTTCCTGATTTTCTGAAGTAATTTCCCATTTGTGTTGTTACCGATATAAGCAACCATAACTTTCAAAATGATTAATAATCTGATGCACTGCCTCATATGCAATCCTTTTTTTCAAAATCCATTTGAAATGAATGAATTTCGAAAATGGATTAATCTTGTCTGATTGACGGACCAAGATGACAGTTTATAGCAAATTTTTTTCTTGAAGCCAAAAATGGCCATAGCAAGATATGAAATCAGTTTCATCGGAAATAATAATAACTTAACTGTATGTATGGAGGAAACAAGCAACCGCTAATAAAAGAAAATACTAGATTATCTGCAAATAGTAAATAGACTTGAACCTACAATACATTCCATCTGACACCCAATACATAACTTATGTATCTACGATCCAAATGTATCCAGCAACATCTCTTATTTATTTCTAAACATTACCGATTACTATAGGTGACTATAGATCACTGTCATACGGTATATATTATATTAAGAAATTCAACGAAGTATAAAATATTATAGACGTTTAATATTTTTTCATCGCACTATTTTATACAAATCCTACCCACTTACACGTGCAAGTAAGGGTTAGGCATAAATATTTATGGTTCAATATCTAAAAGGACGGTTTTGTCCGCGGAAGATATTGGAAAATGTATCCGTAAGAAATATTTATTAACTGGAGCGGTAGTATCGAGATCCGTCCTGGAGAAGAATATAGAAGTAATTTATCTTTTATACGTCCTTGTAAATTCAAAGTACATCAATCAATACAATACATTTTCGTGTCTGTGTGTGTGAATGTTGTAAATTATTACTAAAGATTTGTTTCTTTTAAAATTCGAACACGAGATATATTTACTTCCGGAGATTTTTTGCAAATTCGAAACAGAATTTATAAAAATAAACAATTTTTATTGTTAAGCGCCTCAAAAATTTACTGACAATCGTACTTCAAAAATTTAACCTCTAAACTGTCACCAGCTAACCCTAAACAAAGATCGGTGAAAACATATTTCAACAATATAAAACGTATGCAATGTATGCATTGTATTATACTTTATATACATTATAAGTAGAGCAGACCAATTTCTGTGCGCGCCATGAGCGCCGGGAGTGTAATTCGTAATATATTAGAATATGCGATAGAATAGGGACGCAACATGAGCTTGTTACCAATATAAGTATAGAAGTAGAGACATTTATTCTATCAGAAATAATTAAATATACCGCTAAGAAATAAGTAATTAAACTTCTAGTTTCAAAAATTCTTTTATTGTAATTACCACTACAATATTGTTTCGCCATACAATGGCTTCATCAGGTGGATAAATACTGTATTTCATCCACCTGATGAAGCCATTGTATGGCAAAACAATATTGTAGTGGTAATTACAATAAAAGAATTTTTGAAAGTAGAAGTTTAATTACTTATTTCTTAGCGTTATAATGAAGTTTCAACAAGTATCTCCTTCGTCAATTAACTAATTAAATATACATTTGGTTTTCTGCTATTAAAGTAATATGCATAAACACACGAAAAATAAGAATAGTACATATTATAGCAGCGTTGTATGTACCTATAAATAAAATGGAAAATGTATGAAATCAGTGATTGTGTGCACGAGAGAGGATTTAAAAAAAACACTTACCGTTTTAAGCGTCTTCCAAGGATTGACAAACTGGAGAAACCCGATTGTATATTTTCAACATCAGGTGCGTTTCTAAAGTTATTTCTGAAAAACATGTCCGCCGTCAGGAAAAAATATGTTTATATTCGGAAAACGAGCGTTCTACATCTAGTGATGTTATATTCGCATAATCAAAATACTTTTTTAAGCAACTTAACGCATCTGTAGACGTGCCCTCACAAATACGTGTTAAGGTGTCAAAATCTGCATTTCTGTCTAAAACACTTTCAAATTTAATTAGAACACTTTCACATTTTGTTTCTTTTACAGCACACAGTTGTGCGTGAACATCTTTAACGATTTACAGTGATTCCTCTAACGACAGCGACGAATTTTCTAATTTTGTTATTGCTTCTTCTAGTCCCAAGTAATTCTCACGAATACTTTGTAAATCCATTTTAATCTGGGCATCTTGAAATTTTTTCTGGCTTGTATTGATAGCTGCACTTTCTTTCGGATCGAATGATAAAACCACGTCCTTAATATTTTCAAAATGTTCAGGACAGTAAAACACCGCCCATAACCATGTGTCAGAATCGGCTGTGGTAGCTCAGGGGCATGGGGACACAATTCGTGAAATTTCCGAATACGTTTTGGAGATTTCAGGAATACTGCCTTTGTACTCGATATTAAAGCATTTACCTCTGGATAACATCTACGAACCTGTTCTGACACAAGGTGTAGAGCATGGAGTTTACAAGTAATATGTAACAAGTTAGGACAATATTTTCTAAGAGACCGGCCTACAGAACACATGGTTGCGGCACCATCGGTCATAAACATTAATACTTGATCTTTCGAAAGTTTAAATTTTTCCAAAGTATCTAATAGCACCTCTGAAATTTTGTTGACATTACATTGTTCTAGTCGTCTGGATGCTAATAAAATTGAAGATGTTGGTTGATGTGATTCCATATTACGCGCCATCACATTAACTACAGATTGTTTTTTGCTGTCAGTTGTTTCGTCCACACATAACCACAGTTTTTTATTTTTCAATTCGGCATTGATTTTATTTTCAACCTGTTTACGCACCGATGGTAAATTCCTTCGTAACGTTGTCGTGCTCGGTAATATTTGATTCGCGTATTTATACCAAAATGAAATAAATTAATCATTACTTAACAAGGTAAACGGCAGTGTACACACAATCATAGTTACACATAGTTCATGTATAAACTATTGTCGATTAATTTTGTTATTATTGTGCTTCGAACTGCTTATGTGTTCTTTACAATGTGTTTTTGACCAACACATTAGATATGTATTGCACACTAAACATTTAATTTTTGAGCCATCGTGTATTAAGTCCGGGAAATCCATAATAAACTTATTCACTTCGTCTGACAACGGTCGTTTTCTCGATTTATGTGTCGACGACATTTTATTACGTATGCTTACATTTACATGCAGTCTAAGCAAGTACCAAACACATACTAAATGCTTTTTATTAGTTCTGATGCAATACAATCATCCTCACATGGCGCGCACGGAAATTGGTCTGCTCTAATTAAAGTAAAAGTCCTCTTGGATTTGTATCTGTTGGGCTAAATAAATTATTTTATTTGTAAATAATGTCTCCCTATATGTATGTTTTTACATAAAATTTTAATGCAATGTAATAAATGAATTCTCTGCACATTTACCTTATTTCACAATACTTAATTATTTTTAAATTGATTTGTATTTTAACAAATTATATATAGGTGTTGAAGCGTCCTTCTAGTTTCTAAGAATATTTTATTTACAAAATTTTAATTACTGTAACCAACGTAATTTTTCTTTAATCCTTTTATGAAAATAAGTTAAAAACAAGGAAAAGTTAATCCAAAATTTCTCTGTCATCAAATAAAAACATATTATTAATTATTCTTATTTTCTTTTATCACAACAGCGTTAGATGTTGTTCTATACGGCGCCCAATTCGAAGGGATGAAATTGGCGGGCATGATACTAATAGCTGTGGGTTTTTTCTTGGTCATGTTCCCCGATAATTGGCCGGATTATATTACCCGGTTATTAAGGTATGTAAAAAATCTGTTGAATTATTTGTATTTATTACTCTTTGTACAGTTTTTAAATTATTTTTTGTTTTATGTGTACATACAATGTCAATTTTTAAATGTATTCTTTTCCTCTACACATTATAGTGAAGGATTGCTTCAATTTTTTTTGTATATAATTTTTATAAGTAGTTTCTTGTATTTTCTGGAATTGTTACTTCAAATTTCGACTACAATATGAAGCTGTGCCATATAATCAGTAACATCGTTTTTCATCATTACGTTTAAAAAGTTTAATATCATGTATATTAGGTGACAAAAAAAATGAATCAGCCAGTTAAAGTATATATTTTTAAACAAAATTTGCACACATATTTACTGTGTTGAGAATAATAAATGATTAAATTTAGAATGATGATTTATTGGTTTCTTGATCATTTATTATTCTAAACACATTTGTCGATTGTTTTTGCCCGTAGTATATCTTAATGAATTGGCAATTTTTTAATAAACGTAGGTGTGGGTTTCCGCGGTCTTTCTCTAGGTGTAAATCTCGGTTTCCGGGTTGGAACCGCGTCGAATTAGGCGAAATTGCCAACGTTTCGCCCACTGTTACCAGGGACATCTTCAAGGCTATACGTTGATGTTCGTTTCGCAGTAGCTTGAAGAATGCTAGGACATATATGAGTACTTTTAATTTTGTTTTGTGGTCGAAGTTGCCTCCATTTCCACTCCACTGTTTCGTATCTCCCAGGGTTGTAACGTGTTTGTGTCTGATTAATAAATAATCGTGTGTTTTTGTGCGGTCCTGTGTTGCGTGTGTTTGTCGATTTTTTGCGTTTAAGTCACTGGTCATCGGTCTTTTGCGTTTCAGTCATGTGTGTGTTTACTGTTTGTTGTTGTAGAGAGTAATTATTTTCTGTGTGAACCGGCTATATTTAACAGTCTATACAACGTTCATGTTCGTACACACGCTGTTTCGCCAATGTACACAATGCCACATGAACGGAATGCGATACACTCTTTATGCTTAGAGCGGAGATATTTTGTCTTTAACCGAGGGTAAGAGGTCCGAAACTTTAGAATGGGGTCTGAAGACGGTTTTGATTTTATTTTTATGTAGAACCTTTCCTATATGATCGGTGATACCTTGAATATACGGTAAGAAGGCGGTTCTGGTGTTAGGAGCGGGTTCGCTTCGAGGTTTGGGGTTGCGATGTCGAACTATAGTACGGTGTATATCGTGGGCGTTATAATTATTCTGGAGCAGGGTGTTAGAAATAAGTTTAAGTTCAGAGTGTAGTGCCCTGGGTTCTCAGATAGAAAACCCAACGATGTACAAGAATATTGATGACTGCTTGTTTGTGTGCAGGGTGATGGGAAATCCCGTTCAGGTACCGGTCCGTATGAGTCGGTGTCCTGCAACCCGTGTGGCCCCGTTTGCCATTGATATTGCGGGTCAGTAAGACATCTAAAAACGCCCACGACAAACCGAATGATATAGCCGAATTCGTAAATACATCCAGGTACTTCCAATTCCGCAACAAGTTCAGTGTAGGGAGCTGCAATGTGTTCCCCCTTATCCCTGGTTATCGCTAACATTTTTATGAAAGCGTTCGAACAACAAGTCTTAAGTTCCTTTCACTTAAAATCTAAATGTTGATTTAGATATGTAGACGATACGTTCGTCATCTGGCCGCATGGGCGGCAGTCCTTAGATGTCCTAGTTTTCTTAAACTCCCAGCAACGTGACATTACCATGGAGGTGGAATCAGACGGAAGTCTCCCGTTTTTAGATGTCTTATTGATGATGTAATAGGACGATGGCTATACGTTACATCCAACGTAGCAAACTCTATTGAATTCTACTACGAAATACCACGCCCATACGACGCATGCGATTGACTCATTATCTCCACCCTATATAAGTTGTGCCGGTCTCTGTTCTAATATTCTTCAAGCTACTGCGAAACGACGAACATCTACGTATAGTCCTGAAGATGTCCCTTGCAACAGTGGATAAAACGTTGGCAATTTCGCCTAACTCGATGCGGTTCCAACCCGGAAACCGAGATCTACAATTTTTTAATGTTGTTCATAAAAATCTTTTTTTTTTTTTATTATAAAACTGTGCATATTATTGGTACAGCTGTTACTGTATAAATGTACATATTATTTCTTTGAATATACTGTGTGAAGTAGCTCCGCTTGAATAGGGTTTTAATTTTGCAGAAAATCGAGTCGCGTCTTCAGAGGCAAGGTTTGTCTGAGTTATACTAGAACTCATTTAAAAATTCTTGCTATTTATACTATTTTTTTTTAATATAATTACATATAAATATATAATGCATTATTTAATTTCTAATTAATATACAATACGTTCAATTTATGTAAAATTAATGTTCAAGGATTACCCAAAATTATTCATACTTAACTATCAAGTTAATACATATAATAAACTGGTATATACGAGGGTTCTTGAGAATATTTCTGGAATGCTCGCGTTTTTCCTCTATCATGTTCGTAGAAATTGACATTTATAACCCATAATTCAATTCGCAGCTTGTACCTTAAGTTTTTTTTTTCATTAAATAAGCCCATCTTTAATAAATCTAGTCTGAAGACCAATACCAATTTTATTTGAACTTAAATTAACTACGTATTTTAAACTAAGGTCGTATTCCATAATACACGTTAGTGCCAGGCAATAAATAAGTAAAAACAGTTTGTCATATATACAGGGTGAGTCAATATTCACTCCCAGCCCTTGGATGTATGTTCTAAAATTAAAAATAAGACAAAAATTAAGAATACTTTTCTGGTAAAATTGAAATCAAAAATTAAAATTTTTGTTTATTCCTAACAAATCCAAATGCAAAAAAAACGCGTCAAGGTGCCGAACTAGGAAGTAACGGTTAACCAGGAAGGACTTAAAAATATGGAAGTAGTATTCTGATTTTCTAAAGGAGGCCAGCGTGCTAAACTTTATCGAAGGCCTGTGATATGTCTAAAAATCCTGCGGAACAATATATACAATACAATATATATACAGGGTGAGTCAATATTCGATTCCCAGCCTTCAGATATATGTTCTACAATTAGAAATAAGACAAAAATTAAGAATACTAAAATCTAGAAAGCGTAACCGTTTACCAGTAAAATTGAAATAAAAACTTTATTTATTTTTAGCAAATCCAAATACATAAAAAAAAACTTACGTAATATTACGATAATACAAACTATCTGGTTCGAACTAAGCGAAGCGAAAACAAAACATATAATTCCTTAGCAACCCTTCAAAATGAATACCATTTTCGTCAATACAAGTATGTAAGCTATTGCTGAAGTTTTTGGCAAAAAAATTAAAATTATTGTCATTTATATCTTCTACTGCTTCGTGAATGCGGGCAATAACGTCATCCACTCCGGCAAGCACGGTAAAAAAGCCTTTTCGTTTACGTTTCTCTACAACCAAAAATTTACTGCAGTTATAAGTGAAGAGACCGGGGGTGGTCCCCGACCAATTCATTTATCTGGAAAACAACGATTCTAAATTTCTCGCACTTGTCTTGTCGCGTGCGCAGTGTTGAAAAAAACATTGCTATACGTTCTTATAAAGGAATATCTTCTAACAAACTTGACAAAGTGTTCTCGCAAAAGCTACTGTACTATCACCATTCAGTATTCTTGGCAGAAAATTATTCTTTTTCTCAAAATACCTATCCAAACATTCACAAACCCATGCGAATAATAGGTTATTAATAAATCCTCTAGGTACTATTTTTCGTTTGATTAAAACAGCTTTTGAAAACGCTTATATAGTCAAAAGAATCTATTGAATGTATTGTATATATCTACAAAATAGAAATAAATTTATTTGTTGTAATATCTTATTAATTTAGCTAATTTTGAATGTCTTTTCTGCTGTAATCTCCAATTACTTTATTACTTTCACATATACAAAATATTATATTTTGTAATTCCCTTTGTATACGACGTAAAAACATGTTTAAACCAATTCAATTTTAAAATATCGAAAATTTTAAATCAACATAGTTTATACATAACCATATTTCCTTAACGCGCGTAACGTTAATTTTAAAATTTTAATTTTGCCCAACAAACAAACTATTTGACGTTTTCTATTTGTTTATTAATTATCACATTTAGTAAGCAAGCTAAAATTTAAAAATTTCCAAGTTTGCAAATTTTTCACTCGACTCATTAAACATTTTGTGAAGTTGTAACATTTTCTTGTGTTGTTTTAATTGACTTGTCCATCAATATTATAAACAATAAAGACCTCTTTCTAAATCAAAATAAAAATAATAATATAAACATATGCAGCTTGCAAAAAATGTTTTCTTTCTACACTTACATTCTCATTTAACGTTTCTATATGATATAAATTCTATATGAAATACGAGGGATGTCTTTTATGTTTTGCAAACTGGAACATAGAGGGCGCCACTAATCAAATGTCAGTACTAAAAATTAACCTTCCTCTTTAGTTAGCCCAAATCCAAAGTTTCAGTGCGATATGTGTAGTGTTGTAGCTACAACGAACTGTCAAAGTTAACAAGTTAAGGTGCGTCTTAGCGAACTTATTTGCATAGCTCGTTTAGCTCAGCTCGCATAGCTCAGAATGGTTTATTTTCATGCACGGTCTTAAGGCATTTTCTATTTGATAGTTCTGGTTATTCATTTCTATTTGGCAGTTGACGTTGGTTTGTGATGGATCAACGACGAAGAAAAATTTTAATTTATTATTATCTTTACTGTACATCGCTGAAGATGCGACACCATAGTAAGATTGTTATTATACAAAGAGAAATTGAGGGTGCATTTCACAATTTAAATTTAGAAATGCGGCTTTAGGACAAAGAATAATTTTTTATTTTTTATAGAAGTACACAGATACAGAACACGCAGGATATCCCACATCAGAACCGAAAGGTTTATCCACCAAAAACACACACAACTACTAACTACAACAACAATAAACATATACAACAACCTTCCTAAAGTAATAAAAGATCTTCAATATACAAACTTTAGAGCAATAATAAAAGAAATGTTAAAATCTAGTAAAATAATTTGATAAAAGGCACGGACTTTGGCGCCCACTTCTTATTTCACTTTAATGAAAAACAGGAGGCCCTCAACTCCAGTAGCTCGAGATGGTATCCCGTGCCGAAGAAGAGGGACGCAAGCGTGACATTGCATATGTATATAATATATGTTATGTGTATTGTAGAGGCTCATTTTTAAAGTAAGAACCGTTTGCGCATAGCAACCGCGCAGGCTGTCACGTGACGCCAGCTCTAGGTCAGCCACTCTTGCCCGGTCCCCAACTACGCAGTCAGTTGATTTCATGTCTCTGCCACTGTTGGTTCTATCGTAACACTGCTTTGTTTGTCGCCATGTCAATCAATAATCCCGCCGATTGTGAAGTGCGCTCGGTTATTCGGTTTTTAAACGCAAAACAAGTTCGTCCCGCCGAAATTCACCGGCAGCTTGTTGAAGTTTATGGTGAAGGTGTAATGAATGACAGTAATGTGCGTAAATGGTGTAGGCTTTTCAATGAAGGGAGAACAAATGTTCATGATGAAGAACGATCTGGCCGACCAACTGTCATTGACGAAGACTTGGAAAAAAAAGTTGATGAGGAAATTCGACAAAACCGGCGCTTTACGATTGACGAGCTTCATGGGAAATTTCCACAAGTTTCAAGATCGGTTGTTTATCACATTGTTTCCGACAAACTTCATTACAAAAAAATTTGTGCGAGATGGGTGCCAAAAATGTTAACAGAAGAACACAAAAAGAAGCGTTTGGCATATTCTTTGTCATTTTTGGAGCGCTACGATAAGAGTGGTGATGAGTTCTTGAATCATATTGTTACCGGTGATGAAACGTGGGTAGCGTACTACACTCCAGAGACTAAACGTCAATCCAGTGAATGGCATCACTCAAATTCACAACGAATCCACGAAAATTCAAACAAGAACCTTCGACACGGAAAATCATGGCCACGGTCTTTTGGGATCGGAAGGCGTTCTTCTGATTGACTTTCTGCCAAGAGGAATGACCATAAATGCTGAGAGATATTGCGATACACTAACTAAGCTTAGGCGCGCTATTCAAAATCGCCGGCGGGGATTTCTGTCTAGCGGCGTCGTGCTGCTTCACGATAACGCTCGGCCTCACACTGCAGCAACGACAAAGACGCAACTGGACAAATTTCGATGGAAATTACTGGACCACCCCCCCTACAGCCCTGACCTGCCACCATCAGACTTTCATGTTTTTCCTAAACTCAAAGAATATCTTGGTGGAAAGCGATTTGAAAATGATGACGTGTTGAAAGAAACAGTTACTAACTGGTTAAATGCTCAGGCGGCAGAGGTCTATGGTGAGGGGATCCAAAAGCTAGTGCCACGACTTAACAAATGCTTAGATATTCTTGGTGACTATGTAGAAAAGTAAAAATATGTTCATACTTCAGTTTTTGATACAATTTATGTTCATAAATAAATTTGCTGTTACTCCACTTAAAAACGGTTCTTACTTTAAAAATGCCCCTTATGTATGTTGTGTCATAAGTATTCTGAAAATAAACGTATTATTATTATTATTATAGAATGACACCCGGTTTATTAGATAAAATGGTTGAGTTATGTTTACAACAATTTGCCACAGTTTTTGCCTTATATATACATTTTTGTAATTGACTAGCTGCACATTATACAATTCCTCTTTAGCTTGTACTAAATTTATAAAATGTTCTACTTCGTCCATGAATAAACAACCAGAACAACGGTTCACAGAAATTATACAATATTGCAATCTCTTTGGCTCACAATCTTAAAAGTCAAGTTAGGTTTGACAAATTTAATTATTTGACAGTTGAAGTGATCGCTCATCTTGTTCGGCTATAAAAATTGGAATTGATCAAGTTTTGTTGCCGTGCTGTGCTACCTGAACATGTGAATACTTCGCGCGATACGATTGGCTAAGTATTTGTTCCATAGTCGAGCTGAGCTAAACGAGCTATGCAAACAAGTTCGCTTTAGTCGAAAAATGGAATTAAACCGTCAAATTTTCGCGCAATAATTTTTTATAAGTTTCGAAGACGATTATCGCAACAAAAATGCCTCGCCGAGTTGATTCCTGCTTTCGCTAATGAAGCACCACATCAGTCAACAATTTCTCGTTGATATGGAGAATTCAAACATGGATGTATTAGTCTTAGCGAGAATCCAATATCACCTGCACCATATCGCGAAATCGAGGCATCATTGGGGATTTCAAAGACATCAATTCAAAAAATTTTGCTTGAAGAATTGTGTGTAAAAAAATAAGTTTCCCGTTGGATACCGCATCTGTTGACCAAAGAACAGAAAACAGCTAGGGTGAATTGGTGTCAAAGAACTCTATACCGCTTCAACGCAGGAAACTCTAAAAACGTGTACAACATTGTGAGTGGTGATGAATCTTGGATTTACTCATACGAGCCAGTATATAAACGCCAGTCGTCTGTTTTGGTGTTCCAAGATGAAAAAAAGCCGATAAAAGTCATCTGTTCTTGAAGTTTCTCCAAAAAGATAGTCGCGACATATGTCTCGAAAGCAGGTCATACAGCAACAATTTCTCTACGATCAAAGAACTGTTACTTCCGATTGGTATACAACCAATTGTTTGCCACAAGTCATCGCTGAGCTCCGAGAAACCAACCTACAACGACGAATCATCCTCCACCAAGACAATGCAAATTCGCACACAGCTCGCAAGACAATTGAAATTTTAGCGCAGAAAACGTCGAATTGCTACAGTCCCAACTAAGTCCCAATGATTTGTTTAGCTTTCCGAAAATCAAGGACGGATTGCGTGGTTCCAGTCCAATGTTCCAGTCGTCAGAAGGTGCAGTCAATGCCTTCAAAAACGCAATCTTGACTGCACCAACAAACGAGTGGAATAACTGCTTCCAGAGTTAGTTCAAACGCATGCAAAAATGCATTAATCTTCGTGGAGAATACTTCGAAAAACAACCAAGTCTGTAAAAGGTATCTACTGTTTTATTCCAGGTCTATATGCAAAATATAAAAGACAACCCTTTTACAGCACTTAACTAAATAATATTGAAATCGTTAATCGTGAAAAAAATTAAAATTAGTTGCTACAAGAGCGGTCAAACCTTTTTGATTGCATAACCATTTATAACAACATTGTCACCTTATTTCAAGAAAACTCTATATAAAAAAAGACAACAAGCAAAATGAAATTTTAACTAGAAAGAATAATTTACCATAAACTATTAAAGCATGTGATGTAATCATTAACTTATTTTAAATATCTACATATATACGTTAATAAAAGCAAAATGACAAATTTTGGTTACAGCAGATGAGATATTGATATTTTTACGATTTTCGTTGCTCGCTTTACAGCTTTGAAGGAACCAACTCAGATACCGAACACGTTTCTACCCAACACTTTAACGTAATGTAAAAAACGTAGCTTCTTTTCTAAACACCATACTTTTTTGTGTATTTATCGGTGTTTCCAGCACACAAAATTACTGCAGTTCATTCAACGTCCACATTCAGAAGCTTTCTACAAATATTTAAACGCAAGTCCTGACATATAACACCACGTTTAAAACAGCAAAAATATCTTTCAGTCCTGGCAGATTAGAACTCTGTAAAGGGTAATTTCACGGTTACGGTTTCCAGTGATTTATAGTCTATTTACGGTAACAGTTGAAGCACAATAATCAGTAATATCAGGCGCAGTAACCTGAAGAACACAGATGACTAATGAAGCAGTATATTGACTTGTGTTATAGGCTACTTTCTTGAGCATGAAAATCAGGATAGCGTGAGTAATATCTTCAATGTTTTTTCAAAGTTGCTAGATGAATGCCTACCATATGATAAAGTTCTCTTTTTTTGCTTTATTCAATAATTTGGTCGACGTTCTTTATAACACCAGTGGCGGCTGGTACTAAAGGGCACAAGGGCACGTGCCCACCCTACCACCAAGATAAACACAGAAAGAAATTCGCATGTAATTCAGTGCATTATTGTATTTGATTATTTTTACGTATTTTTATAACGATGGTATGAAAGTCTCCTTCCGCACCACAAACACTAGCGCATAAACGGTCAAAACTATGTTCCGGGGCACAATTTCAGATGTACCTATTTCGAATATGGATCGGCCGGTTCCGCTTATCTTCGCCTTATGTTTTTATCCGTCGTTTTGGGGCACAAAATCGCTCGACTCCAGTTAACGTCTTGCGTTTATTATGATTGTATAGTTTTCGGCGCGTACTCCACGTGTTTATTATTAATGATGGAAGTCAATAGTGAGCAAAATCTTTTAAAAAACCCATTTGAGAAAAAACTTTTAATTAAGAAGAAACAAATAAACTATTTTGTTTTATCTGCTTAATTTTTAAGAAAGAGGTTAGTCCGTGGAATAAACAAGGGTTGAATGATTTAAAGCATATTGCAGAAAGGGCAAAGAAACACGAAAATTCCGTTTCTCACATGAATGCATGCGTGGATTTTAGTGTTCTGGGCAAAGTGGACATACGTGAACAGTTAGACACTTACAACGAAGATGTGGAAAAAAATCGTCATATTTTGCGCCGGTTAATTATGTGTATAAAATTTTATGGAGCTTTTGAATTGGCGTTACGAGGCCAATTCAAAAAATAGGAGAATGGATTTTATGTACACCTTTTTTGTGCCCAACTTCTTTCATAACTCACGAGCCGCCACAAACAATGGTTTTCACTCTGCAATAGTGTATTTTTATTCTCAAAACTTATAAAAAAAATAAGAATTCATTGAAAAATTGCGAGTTCGCGTTTGCATTCGAAATTTTAAAAAATACTGACGGTATACAAAATGAAAAATATATTGTTCGTCATATTGTTCTTACCACGGAGAAACTAAACGAAGTTAAAGATGTGTTATTATTAGAGAACGGACACGCTTACCACCCAGTGCAGTACTGGCGAAAGGCTGTATTTCTAAAATATTTAATTTTATTTATATAATTGGAAAACGTGGTGGTGATCTATAAAATTACGAAATACATATTTATTTGTTGAAAAGTTGTATTTATAAAGTTTTTAATTTTATTTATATAATTGGAAAACATGCGGGTGGTGATCTATCTATCTAAAATTACGAAATACATATTTATTAATTAATTTTATTTATATAATTGGAAAACAAACGGGTGGTGATCTATAAAATTACGAAATACATATGTATTTGTTGAAAAGTTATATTTTTAAAGTTTTTAATTTTATTTCTATAATTGGAACATTTTTATTTGTTCATTTTGTCGTTCAAGTTGAGTAAAGGAGTATTAATATTGACTAGCAATAGTTTCTCAAGGTTTTCTTCTGTCAATTTTGTTCTCTTTGAATTAAGTACATCCTTATAAATAGAAAACGTCCTTTCTACATCGCAACTGATTGTAGGTGCATACTGGAAATATTCTTTTATTTCTTCATATTTAGCCGTTAGATTTTGTGGAATTGTCTCCATACATAATTGCTGCAATGTAATTAAATCTGGATTTCTATTAAGAATTGCTTCAAACTTTTGCCGAAGGCCACATCCGAAGTCACTTGGAATACTTTTCAAATTATTAACAGCCACATCTAATGTGGTTAATCCGTCATTTAATTTGAGATTTCGATTTTCAAAATAAGTGTTAGTTTTGGCAATTTTCCAAAGTGTTTATGAAGAAAGTACAACTGATTTTTTAAATTTGGGATTTGTGTGAGCTCCTTGCACTCACCAATACTTCTAGCATCCTCCTTTAGCAGTGTTACGAAATGTTTTAGACTATCGAAATTCTCAGCATAATAACTAGTAGCTTCCAGCCATGTTCCCCATCTAGTTATTACTGGAGTGGGAGGCAGTGACAGATATGGAAATTTTTCCCTGAAAAGAGCTACTCTCAATGGTGCTTTTCTGAAAACTTTTTTAAAAGCTGATACAAGTCTATCAACTTCCGGAAAAGTGTCTCTGATATATTCACAGATTCTGTGGAGAGCATGTGCTACACAAGTAATATGCAGCATATTAGGATATGTTTTCTTCAATAGTCTGCCTGTTTTTAACATATACGCAGCACTATCACTGACAAATAAAAGTATTTTTTCTTTGTACGTGGGGTCCGAATGAAGCATTTTTTGCATATTCTCCTTAATGGTTTCAGCAACTGTTTCCGCATCAACTCTATAACACTTGTTGCTATTACATATGAGTTATAGGGAATAGTTGGATGTAGTACACCAGCTACAACATTTACCACACAGCGTCCTAACATATCCACCGTTTCGTCGGCGCTTGTCCATATGTATTGATTTAAAAGATGGCTTCTAATGCGTTCTACTGTTCTCGTATAGCACCTAGAAACATAATATTTGCGTAAAGTTGATTCATGAGGAGCATTTCGACCAGTATATTTTTTCAGAAATATTTTTAAAGTGGGATTGCTAAGTTTATTTAATGGAATATTAGCCGCCATAAAAGTTTTACAGAGTTCAGATGTGTTCGCGATCCTAAGTGACGAATTTTTGACGATATTTTACGGATTTTGTAATAAATTTCGGAATCACTGACAATGGACATAGAATCAGTATGACCGTCAATCCAACTCGCCATTGTTTTACAATGCCGTTCTCGACATTCTTCCATATCATGTCTGAAAAAGTAACTTAAACAATGCTCTAGATCTAAATAAATGAAAACTAAAAATGTGTGCGTAAGTTATTGTAACTGAACGAAATTCAATGCACACTTACGTCGAAATAATTGGTAGAAATAGATTCAATCAAACGATATTAAACAGGATCTATCACAAAAATTACGATGTAATTAACAGTTAAAACTATGAAAACAAGAAACTTACTCACAGCACTTTATTTATCTTACGAAATATAAACTAATAAATAAAATACATTATAAAAACCCCGCTTCTATCTACGCTCATGAAAACACTTTAAAAAACACTATATTCTCCGAATACAATGGCTGGCTTGTCCATTGTTATCGCGGCGAGACCAGGTGTCCGAGTAAGTCAAACAAATACTTCATTGAATTACGCCGGGATGTACTGAGCGACGTTATACACAATTCCAATTGCCGATTGCGTTTTATGGAAATTGCGTCCGTTCTCTAGTTATTATAATCCAAAAATATACATTGAGAGAAATGGAAAAAGCATCTCCGATGTGTAGTTTGTGGAAATACATTTCGGCGAATATGGTTTTCGGTGAACTTTCCATTCGGTGAATTGTTATTTCGGTGAATTGTTTTCGATGAACTTTCCATGACCCCTTTTAGGTTATTGCACCTGATATTACTAATTATAACATGTCTCGTCGGCTATCGTAAAAGACCGCCATTCTCGGTCGGCTCACAGAGGCGTGGCCAAGCGAGAGGATTGGGAGACGCACTTTACGTCATGCTTGTCCACATAAGTGACAGTCTTTAGTTATCGTAAATAGACTCTATATAAATTTTTTTTAAATTAGTTCATTCTATGACATAAATACTAACATATTTTTTGACATTTAATCGTCCAAGACTGAATGTATTTTAACATGTATTTCTTATTAGCTTCAGGCTAATTTAATGTATTAGCTAAGCATACTGGTTTTACCTTTAGCATGATGCTTTTTAATAGCAGAAATTATAAATGCTGTCTTAGATATAATATTTGTTATGCAAATTTATAACAAAAATTATTTTTATTATTTTAATAAATACAATTTTATTTTATTTAAAAAAAAATAATTTTAAGTCACAAAAATGGAGGAGATGGTTCGGAATGTTCTCGACCCGACACATAGATGGCGCAAGTATAACAGAATGACAATATTTGTAAGAGTATGGTCCTTAGGCGACATTTCTGCCGAGTTTCAGGAGAGTGCATTTACTTGTTTATTTGTGGTGATCGAATAAAGCAAATAAGTTTTGACATTTTGTAAAAAATGGATAAAATCGAAGTTCGAGCTATTATAAAGATCTTGTAAAGACAATACGCACTACATTTTAGGCGATGTTTTCGACGTATTCGAATGAACACTTCTCAAGATTGTTTAGATTTATTAAAACGAAATTCGATAATGTCTTCACACAGGGTTGTTATTACTTCAGTACTTCATGACCTACGCTTCGAAGTGTTTCTATATTCGTCGGATTTGGTTCCTAACCATTACCACCTCTTTCCAAATCTAAGTAAACGGCTTGTTTAACCTAGATTCACTTAAAATGTTAAGCAACTGATGATTTTGCAGAATTAGACAAATCGTTTTATACTAAGGGTGTCAAAAAATTAGAAAGTTGTTGGTCTGTATTTCATTGCAAGGTGACTAACTCTCAAAAATTCTTGTGTTCCCTTTGTCAGGTCGAGAAGATTTCGAACTTCAAAGCTCGAACATTAAACGATAAACATAGACAAAAATAAATCCAATTTCGTCAAATTAAGTATGTTATAATGTACTTCATAACCATAAACTTTAATTTTATTTTACAAAATCTCTAAAGTTATTTCATCCATTGTTCCAGAAATATCATCATGTTGAGTCACAGTGCCAGGTATGTCCGTTTATTCTTAATATTATATTAAAATTCATGTTGTTGTATGTGTTTTGCATGTTAGTTACATTTTAATTTATGATTTTTTTTTTACTCATTTCTTTCTTTAAGCAGTACAAAAATTGTACAAGGTGCATTTGTATGTCTTTATCTAAAATTTATTTAATTAAAGTTTATATTTTATTTATATATTCACATAAACACAACACTTTATTGCAAAAATAATACTAAACCGAATTATTAAGATTAAGATCTGCTTAGAGTTTAGAAATCTTTTAAGATGACTTGTTACAAACTTTACGTTTCAAGTACTAAGTTGGTGTATATGGAATAGTTAGTTTTTTCTCTTCTGGTCCACTTAAAGTGACGACCTCAAATGAGTACGAAATTAAAGAGAAATTTAAAATTCTGGACAAGTAAAGTTGTAATGTTCGAAGGAGAGCATATTCTAGACGACATACCGAAATCAAAATGCATTTAACGTGCTAAAAAACATATCTGTATATACAAATTAATACAAATATGTTAAAGCATTTATGTATCTCTACACTTGGATATACATAAAGTATTTAACCAATGATCAGTTCAACATACAGACATGTGTTTCGATGTAACGATCTCCTCAGTGCAGTTACGAAGTAACATCTTACGACTCTTGTCAGTTGACAGGATAAGTTTATGCTCATTTATGGGAGCGAAACTTAAGACGTCAGTACCCAACCCATAGTAGTACCACAGGTAAGTTCCTTACAGATAGCCGATGCCGTAGAAAAACGTAAAATCACGCAGGTTTGCATATATGCTAGGTGTTTTCTTACAAATTTTAAAATATATGGAGCTCTGCGGGAGCAAGTGAAGAAAGGGAACACATCGTTATGCCACATTGGCGCGCGCGTCGTAGGGTTCCATTTCGACTAAAATCCCGTGCCAAGTTTCGTATTCTCTACCGCTATCTGTTATAACAAGTGTTCATTTGAAAAGTCAATCTAGGTTACTTTGAAATTTTGATAGAATAAGACGCAAATGTATTAGTATGTGTTTGTTGTTCCGTAAACGTAAATCCAAATGACATTTGATAATGTCAATCACAAATATCAGTTAGTGCATAAAATAATCGTGCGTCGATTCTGGTTTAAATAAATTGCTTCTCAGTTTTAAAATGGCTTTCACTTTAGAACATAAATTTTTTTTAGTCCAGGCTTATTTTCGAAGTGGTAATAAAATTGATGGTTTATGGGTTTATTCAGTTCAAGATTGCATAGTAGAATTTCAAGTTGAGTTTCCACATTTATTAAATTTTTTTTATTAAAAAAAGATATGCAACTTTATCCATACCGTATCACAACAGTACAAGAATTATTAGAAATTGGTTACCCACGTAGACTACAGTTTTGTAATTGGTTTGTAAATATGAACAATAATGGAGAACTTTCGCAAAAAGTCATATTTACTGATGAAGCATGGTTTTATAAAACGGGATACCTAAATTCACAAAATACAAGAATTTGGAGTAGTGAAAATTCACATGTAATTAATGAAGAATCGCTATATCCAGAGAAAATTGGTGTATGGGCAGCGATAAGCCAAAGGCGAATCATTGGACCAATATTTTTTTCAGGGAACGTTAACTGCTCAAAGGTACCGTACGGAAATTTTACAACCATTTGTCAATCAGTTGCATTATGATGAACTTCAAAATGCATATTTCCAACAAGACGGAGCACCTCGTCACTGTACTGCAGAATCTTTGGATTATTTAAGAGAATTTTTTGATGAGCGTATAATTAGTCGAAATACTGAAATTGCCTGGCCTACACGTTCATGCGATTTAACACCTTGCGACTTCTTTTTGTGACCTTATCAAAAAAATAACATATTTCGAACACCTATATTGAATTTGAATGATATGCTACAGAGAATCGAACAGAAGTGCATGGAAATTAATAACAATCCAGTAATGTTGCAGAATATCATCAGAAATTTTGAACGGAGGATTTTAAAGTGCATTGATCTTGAAGGACAACATTTTCAACATTTGTTATAGTTTTCAATAAATACCTATTATTTGTGATTTATTTGTATGTATGAAACTGTCAAAATATACGACTTCGTAGGTTAAGTAGTAAATTTTAATTTACGACATACTTCAAAATGTTCTCAGTAAATCACATGCTACTAGATTGACTTTTTAAATGAACACTTCATAACTTATCTGTGGTAGTACCCATACATTGAGGTAAGATGAAAGAGTCAGTACTTCGTTTAGAAGATCTGGCACATAGAAGAACTACGGCCAGTAATAATATATTTAAAGCAACTGCTTCATCCACTTTTTAAAAAATATTCAATGACTTGCAAAATCGTTATGCCGCTTGGTTGCGCCGCAATGGTGAAAATTTTGGACATGACAATTATAAAAAATAAAAATTAAATATAATTGCATTTTCGGCACTTAAATTTTGGCGAGTATATATGTGTATTTATGAAGTCCAACTCTAAATTTTGTGTTTTTACGCAAATGCTCATTTAATAATTAATATTCGCGTTCTTGCAAATTTGAAATTTTTGTGAGACTTTCGAAAAGTTGGGAGATCTCTAAATCCCTAAATATTTGCACGCTTTATTAAAGTCAAAGATTTCAGGTCTTCTTAGCCGTTGATTGAAGTGTGTTCAAATTCTACTTTCAGTTTTATTGATAAAATCCCATATTTCATATGCACCAATTTAAAATTAGTCTAAATTTGGAAATCAACATCAAATTATTCAAAACACGACCAAAACCTTAAGCGGATTATAAAAATTTGTAAAATTGTTTGTTAAGCGATGTTATACCAACAAAAATCTTGATACAAGAACAATATTACTTCAAATGATAATATACAAAATTGAGTACAGATCTATTAATATTAATTATAACTCAGGAAGCATGTGGTTATTATTTGAAATTCCAGAGATTTCCAGATTTCTACTTTTCCAGAAAGGAAGCAGAAAGTCGAACTGTAAGGGGAACAATTAAAAGTAACCAACGCAGGGGTTTTACTATACCCTCCTACTAATTTGTTGTTGGCGTTTTAAGACTAACATTTCCATTAAGTTGCGTTGAATATTTATATATATTAAGATGCAGGCAATGGTTAACGCATAAGCTATAAAGCAGTTTTATTTTTAGAAGAAATGAAGGAATAAAAATGTCTCTTTATGAGAAGTAGGGAAATGCGATAACTTATCAAACCGTTACAAAAAAAAATGCATAAAAATATTAGATAATAAAAGAAGCTAACCAAACGAATCAAAGAACGATAAGGTAAATTTGAACAGTGGAAAAAGATTTCTTTTTAGCTTCCGGTTAGAATCGCATTTTAGACGCTGGTTTGTCTTCATTAGCATAGTATATGGTGAATTCCAAAAAAAAACCTGTCTCAGCGTTGGCCATGAAATTTTCAATTTTTCAAGTATATCTTAACCCAATTACAAAACTTGACTGTTGTCAAGTAATTGTCACCTTTCCCTTACGCGTAATAAATTGGCAAAAAATTATCAAAATTTTAATTTAATTTTAATTTTTGTGGATCTTTGTATTAAGATAATGGTTTGAACGCGTTTAATTAAACTTTGTCAGCGTATACTGTGGCCTATAGGCAATTTTCAAGTCCATGCTGGTGAAAATTCATTCGGTTCATTCATAAACGACTCAAAAATTTCTTCACGATACCTCTCCGCATCAATATTTCCTAAAATAAATATAAAATTGATTGTTTTCTAATAACATTTAATGTTAATTTTACTTTTAAAATATATGGGACTAATTAACCGTCTTCTTGATATAGCTGCCCAAACTCTAATGTGTCCGCAAACATAAAATTCACAGAACGAAAAAGAACAAAATTTAGGAATATGGTAAAAGCTCCGGTTTTGATCAAATTCATGACGAGTTAGAATGGATAGTTTGTTGTGCTAAAGAACGTATAGTGGTTTTTGATTCATCGTCACTTTCCTCTCTCATGAAACAAAGTCACACAAAGATTTATAATTTTACCAAACTGATTATATTCGGCAACAACGGATATTCAATTCGAAATTCGGCTAAAACTCTCTGACAATTTCGATAATAGATTTCATTAACTTTCGAGGTAAATCAGCTAGGTAAAACAGAATGACAGAAACTAAATACCCAAATGATACAGACCGGTCGATTTGTTGTATGTATTAAGTTCAGACATACTGTTTGACTTCACACCGAAACCAAAGCTAACTAGAGGCAGATTTTTTTAACGCACGGTACTTCTATTACAGATGAATTTTAATTAAAAATTCTCAGGATGCGAAGGCTAGACAAAATCTAATTCAACTTGTGTTAAAATTCCGTAGAAATTCGTAAATATACAGTAATCGATCACTGCTCTGACTGAAACATTTCTTTAATCATTTCCCAAGAATTTCACTACAGTAATAGATAATAGGAGATGATCTAAAGACGTTTCATGCAATTAAGGACGAAATGTTAGCTACACCAAAAGATTTCAAGGTGCGAATCAATTCCAGAAATCGAAAAAAAATTGGTCAATAATTATAGAGGAAATACTTGAAGCAAGCAATCAACAACTTAAGAACGTTAAATATTTAGGATCAATAATTGACGATAGGAGAGATTTAGAACCAGAGATACGAGGGTGGTTTGACAATTAACTTGGTTTGCTATGAAAGAAAACAATTTGAGTTTTGCAACGTACTTTATTTTTCGACATAGTCCCCTCGAAGTTCAACGCACTTGCCCCAACGTTTCTCCAGCTTCGCGATTCCTTCACGGAAATGAATTGCTTCGATGCTTTCAAAATACTGGTTTACTTTCGTCCTGCCAGAAAAGTTTTTAGTTTCGGGAATATATGGTAGTCCGAAGGAGCTAGATCTGGCGAATGCGCAGGATGCGGAAGCAGTTGAAATCGTACCTCGGCCAATTTTTGCTGAGCGACACGACTTGAATGCGCGGGGGCATTGTCATGGTGAAACAACACCTTTTTCTTGGCCATTCCCGGGCGTTTCTCTGTTATTGCCGGTCCAAAAGTGATGCATAGTATTCTCCGGTAATGGTTCTTCCCTTTTCAAGGTAGTCGGTTAGGAGAATTCCCTTTGCGTCCCAAAAAACTGACGCCATGACCTTTCCAGCGGATGGAACGCATATCGCTTTTTTCGGAGCCGAGTCGCCATGGGCAATCCATTGTTTCGACTGCTGTTTAGTTTCCGGGATATAGTGGTGTATCCAAGCTTCGTCCATTGTCACAAAACGGCGAAGAAACTAAAGAAACTAAATAAAGTTGGAATTCGTGGTGTGATTCACACCACGAATTCCAACTTTATCCATTTTTTTGCTATTGCTCGAAACACTTCTGTTTAAGTAACTGTCAAACAACGAGTTACTGTCAGAATGACTTAAGACCAGAGAATATTAACTCATAGGAATGACACTTTATGACTAAATATACAGATTACATTTGCGCCCTCTATTAGTGTGAACCAAGTCAATTGTCAAACCACCCTCGTAGGTGACAAAATTAGAAGCTTATGTACCTACTTTATATCAAATACTGGGAAGAGACTTTCTAAGCAAGAAAGAAGTTTAATATGTATTTGTGAGCCTAGGTGTTGAGGTACAGATTAAATCCAAACTGCAAACATATGAAATGTACGTTTTTACAAGAATTTAGAGTCTTATAAGAAGTGATGGGATCAAGGCACAGGACATAGTAAGTTGAATCCGTATATGAACATAGCAAATAAGCAAATATGGTGGTTCAGACATCATCAGAATGCTGCACGACGAAGGAATTGTAACGAAAATATGGGAAATGATACAACCCACAAAAGAAGCAGTTAGAATGAAGAAATCCAGAAGAACTTAGAATGAATAAAAATTAAAAGTTTTTAAGATCAAAGCAATAGCATTACTGATAGCAAAAGAGGCAGATGAGTCGACGTGCGGTAGACCTTTAATTTGAATAATTTATTGGCATTACAAGAGGATAAGAGTATGTACTCGAGATTTGTCCGGAAAATATCCGACCTTATCCTGTAATTTAGTTCCTAGATGTGCTATCAAAATGAGGTATTTACTATGCAGGAGGATCTGTGTAACTGCCCTCACCAGATAGCATGATCCTCCCGGTATTCAGTCGACAAGGTTGATGAATGTCAACCCTCATACGCGTCGTATTCACGATGACGCAGCAAACAAAGAGTTTCGATTAAATTTTGCCAAGAACTTGGTCATTCGTATTCGGAAACCATCAGTAAGATTCGTCAAGTATACACCAACGAATCTATTAGTGAGATATACAAATTAAGGAGTGGTTTAGACGATTTAAAAGTGATCGCAGACCAGTTGAAAGTGGCTCGTTCTCACTGGCTCGCAACGGCAAGAAATCCTGAAAATAGGCAACGAGGGCAGGTTTTAATTAATCAAAATGGTCGTTTGACTATGCGGGGAGCTAGAAGAAGACTTTGGAATTTCAAAAGCTCTGGTTTTGGAACTTTTTTGAGTCAAGATTTAAGAACGAATTGTGGCTGCAAAATTCATTCCACGGTTGCTGGCAGAAGACCAAAAGAATTATTGAGTGGAAGTTGGCCAGGACAATTTGAAAGCAATTAGAGACAATCCGGGAATATTCAAAAGGGTCATTACTGGGTACGAGTTATGGGCTTCTAGTTATGATCCTGAAACAAAAACCCAATCTTCGCAATGAAAGACATCCGACGAGCAATGATACTAGAAAGCACGCCAGTAAGTGTGTAAGTGTAAGTAACATTTTCGAAAGTGGAAGGATCGCTAGAAGATTGTGGCTTCCCAATAGGAGTACTTTGAAAGGGAAAGTCATTGACCAGATTTAACTTCTTTTCTTGCAACACCATGAGGTCGGACTCTTTCTGGGTAGACTTCGTCTAAAAGAAAATTAAATTAAAATTGTAAAACCTGTAAACATAATTATGGTTAAAACACGCTGAAATATTGTAGAAAGAAAGGGTTGAAATCATCCACAAAATTAGGTAGACCGATAATCTTTGTGCTTGACATAGTTCCGCAAATTGTTATAGCAATTTTTCGGTAACAAAACGAATCACAAAAATATGATACACGTCAAAATCAATGAAAAAACTTCGATATAAGAGACGGGAAATGTGCCACAAAGTGTATATTCGTAACGCATTATTTTTAAAACTTAAACCACCGACTTTTTATGCTTCTAAACACCTATACAGACTGTCTTTGAAATAAAGAGAAATATGAAAAGATGCAATTATATAGAATATATATCCACAAAATTGTGAGTCAAATACAACGCAACCCCAAAATTACAAACCCCCTGACAATTAAAGCGTGTGCCGCCTGTGTATTTGTATGTCTACTAGAAATAGCTCTTTTGAATTTACACATATGCTGCAATGTGTATGTTTATAAAAACTGTAACTGATAACATTGTTTAGATGGGTGTCGACGTTATAAAAACCCTTCAATGGAGCAGCTTTATTTACTTAGGGTTCAATAACCTCAATACAATTACATGCAAATATATCTGCTGTGATTCATTTGTGGACGAAAACTTTTAGAACTGACCTAAGTCACCGTCCTTTCTTGTGTATTATTGTGAATGGTTTTTTTGGTTACGAAAAGTACCCAATATAAAATATTAATATGAATTTAGAATGCCGCTATTGAACACTGCAATGTTTGTGTTTATAAAACCTCTAGAAGATAACATTGAATAATCAACTTTGTATGGTAAGGGTTCGAATGTCAGATGTTAAAAATTTATACTTCCTTGTGAATTTTTAACGACGATATAACATGTGTGTAACGTCCTATTTGGTAACAATCATTAATGGAAGACGTAAATTTAAAACATATCGAACAGAGTATGATTAAAGCGAGATCGACAATAACAAAACTATGCTTTTTGTTACTGTCGGTAAACTTTATGATATCGTCTCTGAACTTTTTATGATATAGCTGGTCGTACAGTGGCGTGACAATTTTTTTTTTAAATATCTTTGTCATTTTTTTTCTCGCTTATAAGAGGGAATTTTGGAAAATTTCCTCTTTCCATTTTTTATACGTCTTTTTATTTCAAAGACAGCCGGTGTTTTTAATACATCTTTTTTAAATATGTAATAATATGTACGTCTAAACGACTAGTATTTTTGGCAAACCCTGTAGTTTCTGTTTTGTACTTTTACATTATTATAAGTCAAATATTAGCGCTAAATTTTACATTTAAATACGTTTGTAGACTCGACCATTTACACTAACTCAAAATATTAAACAGTATTTATTATTTTCATTGTTATTTTTAATGATTTATTTTGTATTGGTAGTATTTGTCAGTTTTTATTTCGTTCCTGTTTAGTAACAGTTGTTTTTCTCTTACTTTTTATAGTATGCCAACCCCTCATAGGGGGAAAAAGCGTGAATTAATGTATGTATGTGTAGTTTGTTGCGTCGTGCTCCTCATGATGTACAAGATACGGTAGATGGCATTAAATGTTTATTTTTTTTTTGGAACCAGCTCTATGTATAGTAGACATGCTGTATATTATAAGGATATTTATGTAACACACTGTAACAGAAAACAAATCCATGTGTCTTTCCCCCCTTTGACAAAAAAAGAAGAAGACGAATTTAAAAAGATTAATTACTAAATTCGACAATAAACATTTACCTTTTGAAAGTAATATTTTTAAAAGGAACACCCTAGATAATGTGTTTTATTTTTTATATTTTTTTATATTTAGATTTTAGACAAATAATACCTTTGCCCCATATGTTTCAATCCCCCCCCCCCCCCCCCCGCCCGAGTATTATTTTTGTAAATTAAAACAAATCTTTTATACAAATCTTAATTCCAAAAAAAAGGGGGGCACAGTATTTTAAATGTTAATATTAGATATAAAACAAATGAACTGTAAGTTCTTCATATCTTTTTTTTGGAATTAAAATTTATATTATAAAATTGGTCATGTCTACGCACACTGCAACAATGGCCGCACCAACTGCAAGGCACAATTTATCACGATAAAGGTAGGTTTTCGTTCGCTTGAATGCCGTTTTATTGTCTCTTTTTTTAGTTTAATGCGTTTAATTTAAATATAATCAAAGTTTGAGTAAAATTGATGTCAAAGTTGGCTATGGAAATATAAGTCAACTTCACTTAACAGGCTATAGCCCATGTTAAAGAATATTTAATGAAACGAAACGTTTTAAAGTATGGAGTTTGCCTGGTAATGTAACAAGTGTTCTGTATCAGAATAATTGAAACAATTGTATTAACAAGTGTTCATTTGAAAAGACAATCTAGTAGCATGTGATTTGCTGAGAACATTTTCAAGGATGTTATAAATTAAAATTTACTACTTAACCTACGAAGTCGTATATTTTGACATTTTCATACATACAAATAAATAACAAATAATAGGTATTTATTGAAAACTATAACAAATGTTGAAAATGTTGTCCTTCAAGATCAATGCACTTTAAAATCCTCCGTTCAAAATTTCTTATGATATTCTGCAACATTACTGGATTGTTATTAATTTCCATGCATTTCTGTTCAATTCTCTGTAGCATATCATTCAAATTCAATATGGGTGTTCGAAATATGTTATTTTTTAGATAAGGCCACAAAAAGAAGTCGCAAGGTGTTAAATCGCATGAACGTGCAGGCCAGGCAATTTCAGTATTTCGACGCTCGTACGCTCATCAAAAAATTCTCTTAAATAATCCAAAGATTCTGCAGTACAGTGACAAGGTGCTCCATCTTGTTTGAAATATGCATTTTGAAGTTCATCATCATGTAACTGATTGACAAATGGTCGTAAAATTTCCGTACGGTACCTTTGAGCAGTTAACGTTCCCTGAAAAAATATTCGTCCAATGATACGCCTTTGGCTTATCGCTGCCCAAACACCAATTTTCTCTGGATGTAGCGATTCTTCATTAATTACATGTGGATTTTCACTACTCCAAATTCTTGTATTTTGTGAATTTAGGTATCCCGTTTTATAAAACCATGCTTCATCAGTAAAGATGACTCTTTGCGAAAGTTCTCCATTATTATTCATATTTACAAACCAATTACAAAACTGTAGTCTACGTGGGTAATCAATTTCTAACAATTCTTGTACTGCTGTGACACGGTATGGATAAAATTGCATATCTTTTTTTAATAACTTGTGAGTTGTACCAACAGACTCAAATGTCGAACAGATGTTTGTGGTTCATTTTCCATTATTTCTTCAACAAGATTGACAACTTGAGGTGTACGTTTCTTAACTGCTCCGCTGCCTGATTTTCTTAAGAGACTACCAGTTTCAGAAAAAAGTTTGAAAGTTCTATCCAAAGTATTCTTAAAATGTATATAATCTATTACAAAATGTGGAAACTCAACTTGAAATTCTACCATGTAATCTTGAACTGAATAAACCCATAAACCATCAATTTTATTACCACTTCGAAAATAAGCCTGGACTAAATAGTATATTATACTATAAGGGAGAGAAATGCGTTATTTTGGCAGAGGTGCAATTTGAAGCCCGAGGGCTACAATGCACCGAGGACAAAATAGCATCTCTCCCGAATGGTATATACTATTTTTTCCACGGTCTCATTAACTTAAAAACACATATTTCGTCATTATATCTCCAAAAATTATGTCGTAGTTTTAGTCATTAAGATGTTATTTCAAACATCTGTCAGTGTCAAATATATATTTTAAAGTTTCATCAAAAGAAAAAGTAATGGCCTTTAATGATATGCATAAAGCGTTTATGGTAGATTGTTACTTCCTGACATCTCATAAAATTGATGGTATGTAACATTTAATTTAAATGTCAATAAATAATTTCAATGTTATCTTTTTTTTGCATGAATCACAAACGTTCTCCATAATGTAAACTCCCTTGGGAGCATTATACTCCCTTGGGAATAATCGACTACTTCTGTTTTAATTTTGATGTCATAGAAACTGATTTCTACTCCCGACCGTGGAAAAAAATATTTATGTTCTAAAGTGAAAGCCATTTTAAAACTGAGAAGCAATTTATTTAAACCAGAATCGACGCACGATTATTTTATGCACTAACTGATATTTGTGATTGCCATTATCAAATGTCATTTGGATTTACGTTTACGGAACAACAAACATACTAATATATATGCGTCTTATTCTATCAAAATTTCAAAGTAACCTAGATTGACTTTTCAAATGAACACACGTTATGTCGAGAGATTGTATTGTGATAAATATTCTGTTGAAGTTCGATTAATAAAACACATGGTAAATAAAAATAACTATATTCATAAAGAGTAATAAGTTATATTTAGCAATATCTAACAGTATTTATTTATATATACATTTATATTTAGTTCACGATGATCACTGGTTGAATGAATGAACCTTCCTTTGAGTATTCACAACCATCCGATGACTATAAATAGGATAGTTCTGAATTGTTGGCTTTCTATAGGAGCTAGGAATTTCATGACATGCACAGTCGGTGACGTCATCGCTTAGATCACCGGCTGACACAGTATTTTTATTGCCCGTTCAGTACAATTATATTTTAAATGAAATTACAATATGCACTTTCTGTATTACTGCAGATATTACGTTACCAATGAATCTTCATTAAGTAAATATAAATTATATATTAGTAAGCATATAAAGACAATAAAATGACTTAAGCTAAAATAGAGCTTCATCAAAATTTAATGCTAAAATTATGAGTTAAATTTTCACTATTTAGTTCCTATCAACACATATTATTTTTTACATAAACTTTATATCTCAATAAATCTATTCATAATATACAAAGATTATTTGAGGAGAAAATGAGTTTTCAATCAAATAGGTACTTATTTTTCAGGTAAAAAATATATTTTATTTTAAATTCCAATTTTAAATTCAATTTGCACTATTCACATGCCTTCTGCAGTTATATTTTGGTGTACACGAGAGCGCTATTTCACAAACTTTGAATTTCATTGTAGTACCAGCGTAAACTAAATCCGGAAATCTACTTATTAATTTCTCTGCATCGTGGTAGAGCAGTCTCTTTATAGCTTTCGACATTATTGATTTATTATTTTTCACTTTACAACGAAATAACTGTACTATATCGCAGCCGGCTTGAGATTGGCCATATCACATATATCGGAAACATTTATACATATAATTGATATAATACATGCCCGTGAAATAGAAGCCTTTTCCAACCTACTTGGATACAATTTTACTCAAACTCTGACTGCAAATAACTTGTATACGATTGATACAATTAGAATACTAGAAATTAGATATATTCAAGCATAGAAGTTTTATATTTATCAAACGTCTTCCATGCTTCGACTAATCTGTATATCCAAACAATTCTGTTCATTAAGTGTGTAATAGGTCATTTCTAATGTTGATAATATTCAGCATGCATCCAAATTTTGACTGAGTGTAATTGGAGTTGAAAGATATAAATAATTGCCTAAAATATGATTTAAGAAAAAATAGGAGTTGCTCTTACACAGAGTGCGGTAGAGGAAACGCATACTTTTCAAATGGAAATAACTCAAAGATTTCAAAGTTACATGGAAATAAAGCTAGTGCAATGCAACTTCAGAAAGAAATTTATGAAAAATAACGTCCGTCAAGGGACGTCTTTCAATATGTATACCAACCTCTCTTCAAAATTCTCCATTGCTCTTTTCACCATTTCGACCTCCAAATTAGCGATTTTTAGATGAATAAATTCTTTCCGTTGGGTGGAATGGGGTTTGTTAAGGTACACCTTTAAATTTAAAGTACCCCACGAAAAGTAATCGCATAAGAACAAATCAGGTGAGCTAGACCGCCAATGAATATCACCAAGACAGTGTGCTATGGTGCCGTTTTGTTGGAACCAAATTTACTGCAGGTTGATGTTTCGCCTGCGTACTTCCGGAAACAGAAAGCTGTTCAGCATTTCGACATAACGTGATAACCGAGGTATTTTCATCTTCATGAAAATAAGGACCGACGATTCCAAATTTAGCCACACTGTTGCTTTAAAGCTAAGGGGATCTTTGGTGTAACTGTTGCGGTTTGTCCAGCGCTCAGTACTTGCAATTTTGTTTAATTTATAATCCCATCTAGTAGGAAACGTGTTTTTATCACTCATTATTGTCGCCGTATCTTCATTAAGAATGTCAGCATTGTCTAGCAAAATTGTCCTCGCTATGCGATATCCTCTTAAAGCAATTTTTACACTTTCATTATCTTGTAGTGATGATATCTTAAATGCTTGGATTCGACGTACGGAGCGATCTGGTACAGGAAAGCTGAAGCTTGTCGCCTAGCCGAAAAAAGCGAACTTCCAAGAACTGCAACTCTCACTTACTCGACGTTTTCAGGTGTACGCACATTTGCGAGAAGATCGGGTGGCTTCCTTTTCATGACGGACCTTGTTGCTATAAGCGCTTCGACCCATCTCTCCATCTCATTACTGTGTTACGATCCGGGATGTTTTCATGGCGCACATTAGACTGTTGAAAACGGCGGTGTACCGTGATTAGGAATGTTTTTTCAGTATAGGTTTCAAATACAAACACTAGATGATCCAAGATCCATGACGCCATTGCTACTGCAACTTCACAATCTAAGCTGTCTGCTAACAACGCTATCCAATGGAAAAAACATGCGTTTCCTCAGCCGCACCCTGTATTTCTATCTTCTGAATCCGTTTTTTTTATTTAAAAAAATTTTACACCACCCTATTCATTTTACAAAATGGTATTAAACAAATTCTATTCATTCCTCTTTCAGCCCTTCTCTTCGTTGCTTCGATTTTTATCTGTAAATTTTCAGAAGCAATCTTTCCTTTTTCATTCTTCAATCGTATCTATTACTCTCTTTCTTCTAATTCTCATTCTTCGTCTAATTTTACGACTTTAATTCCTAAATTTTGATTTTATTGATTCTAGTTTTTGCGCGGTGCCTTATTGCATAATTCATACTTATTGGTAACGCACACATTGAAGGTGTTACTAAGTGACTCAGCCATAATAAAAAAACAATTCTTCAATCAAAAATTCCATAATTTATTTTCCTCCTAAGGAGACGGAAAGGGGAACGTAAAGTATCATTGCTAATAGCTTCTTTGATTTGAAAATAAACTTTCAACTTTTAAAACTTTGAACTTTTTCGACGAGGTATTTGCTTCCAAAGCACTCGATTTCTTCGAATATAACTCCTGGACAAAATTAGCGCACCATTTTATTAAACTCAACATAATTACAAAATTATAATTAATGACATAGAAAGATGAGACGATAATTAGGTAGCTTCTACATAGATGGCGCTGCTAGGCAAATAATTTGGTCATCTTGTCAAATACTTGGTTGTGAGCAGCTTTTCAAATTAAACGTGTTTTGAGTTTGTTTTGAAATGGATAATGAGTAAGAAACGTGTCGCCATTAAATTTCTTTACATGAAAGGTTTAAATAGTGAAGAAACATTGGACGAGATGAAAAGTGTTTTGTATGACTGCGCCATTCAAAACACTTTTCATCTTCCTTCGTACGCAATGATAGAAATCTGGGTGGCTCAGTTCAAACGTGATCGTACGAGTATCAAAGATGAACACCGATCGGGACGCTCTAAAAGTGTTACTACTACGTAAGAATTTAGTAGTGTTAAACAATGGAAGTATTAATACTGATCGGTACATAACTAACTTCAAGTACTGTTGTGCCCATTCGCGTCTTATATCGGACCAAATTTTTTATTAATGCAAGATAATGCACGACCCCACAGCGCTCGTATAGGTCAAAATTATCTTGAGGAGGTTGGAATCGTCACCATGGATTGGCCAGCAAGAAGTCCAGACCACAATCCAATAAAGCATGTCTGGGACATGCTTGGCAAGCCCCTGCTTGGCAAGATTATCTGAACTCAGTCAACAACAAACAGATAGGCCGCCATTAAATTTCTGTGTGTTTTGGATGACTGCGACATCATCATGACATGACATGACATGCGCCTTTTCATCTTCCTTCGTACGCAATGGTAGAAAACTGAGTGGCTCAGTTAAAAACGCAATCGCGAGTGTCAAAGATGAACACCGATCGGGACGCTATAAAAGTGTTACTACTACGTAAGGACTTAGTAGTGTTAAACAATGGAAGTATTAACACGATCGGTACATACCTAACATCCTTCAAGAACTGTTGTGCCATTCGCGCCTTATATAGGATCAAATTTGTTATTAATGCAAGATAATGCACGACCCCCTAGCGCTCGTATAGGTCACAATTATCTTGAGGAGGTTGGAATCGACACCATGGATTGGCCAGCAAGAAGTCCAGACCACAATCCAATAGAGCATGTCTGGGACATGCTTGGCAAGCACCTGCTAGATTATCCGAACCCAATCAACAACAAAGAGGTAGGCCGTCGCCTTATGGAAGGATTGGAGCAGAATGACATAAGCTTGCTTATTTTGAGGATGAGTCGTCGATGTCAAGCCATAATTAGAAGCAGAGGTGGATATAGTCGATACTGAGGTCATTTCATTAAAAATGCTAATTAATATTTTTTCGAAATTATCCCTTTTTCATTGGTTTTCACTGTGTATTAATTTGTAAAGGCTAATTTATTAAAAGATTAAACGAAGTTCATTTACTGTTGTTAATTACACAGGCCTGCATAAAATTTGTGATGACGTTATTTTTGTTTGTTAAGCTCAGTTTTTATATAGCAATAACTAATTAAAATACAGTTGGTCTCTACCACCCACAGATTTTTTTTTCACAAAAGAAAAAAAATATATAAAAAAAATCTTATAATCGACGTTTTAGTACATTTTAAAATGAATGTACTACTTCAAATTCTAGGTATTAACCCAAAAATGATTTTCTGTTGTGGTTTTAAAGAAATTTGTTAAACAGGCTCTCATTACCTGATGTAAATCTTTTATTACATGTATTAATTTTGGACAAGATTTCCGGGAATTTTTACCTGCTAAATCCTATTTATTATGCTTTCACTTTATTAGTACTGCGAAGAAGGATTTCAAGTTTATCACTCCAAACAAAATGTATATTTTAATGTCATTTACTTCATTATAGCTCTGAGTGTCGATCAGTAAACAAGTAAAATTAATTTGTCTTTAGTGTTGTGCGTGGTATTTTATAAATAAACATTGCTTAAAAATATGTCTAGCCGGTGTTGCAAAAACAAACCAGATGATTTCTGTTATATTTGTGGATATTTCGTCTTGAAAAAGTTTAAGAGACCAATTGGTGAATTTGTGAAAAATGCATATTATGCTTATTTCAAAATCAAATTAGGAGATCAAGATAAAGATTAGGCACCGCACGTTGTTTGTAAAGTATGTGAAGAAGGTTTAAGACATTGGACTAAAGGGAATAGAAAAAGCCTTCCTTTTGGAATACCGATGGTTTGGAGAGAACCGCAAAATCATCATGAAGATTGCTACTTTTGTCTTTGTGATATTAAGGGGCATAATAGAAAAACTTTGAAACATATTTTGTACCCAAACAATATTAAATCAGCTATCAGACCAATTCCTCACAGTGATCATGTACCTATACCCCCCAAAGTACTACAAGAAGATATTGAAACCTCTTCAACTTCCGGCTCCGTACAGATGGATAGTGATTTTGAACCATCAACCTCAGGTCAAAACCAACCTCAGCTATTTTCACAAGCCGAACTGAATGATTTAGTAAGAGATTTGGGACTTTCAAAAGATCTTTCTGAAGTACTGGGGTCTAGGTTGAAACACAATAATTTGCTTGCCCCAGAAACTACCTTCAGATCTTCCTTCAGCTGAATATGACAGAAAAACAACCAAACGAAGCTTTTCTGAAAAACGAAAACGTTTTTTTAAGAAACATAAAGAATAAACTATTTCTATGTGTATATTTTTGTATTTTTTTTAATATAATATAAAACTAGCTTATAAATGAAATAAATCGTGTTTTTTCTATATTTTTTGATTTTACTGGTTTGAAAAATAACCTTACGTGATACAAAAAAAATAAAAGCAGATTTGAAATCAGCGCTACCCAATTACTAGAAAACAGTTAAAATTTTTAAATCAACATTCAAAGAGTTGAAAAATGCAGGCCTGTGTTATCAAAGAATCGAATATACTATAGTTTTATAAAGGATCTCCTAGTGGTGTGTTAATTTCTTGGAGCAATGTAGTAAAAATATGCAAAATACTCACAAAACATTAAATAAGCCCAGAAAACTCATTTGTTGATATATATTTTAACAACAAATATCTATTTTGCATATAATCCAAGCTTTATGATCTTGAAACAAAATATTTTTTGACAGCATTTATTTAGAATCTCAAGTGATGTCCAAAGCCAACTTACAATACAATTAGTAAACTAAATATTATCGTCATTTTAAAATTAAAAGGAAAAAAACATAGTAATGCGTTAATTTTGTCCAGGACTTTAAATATGAAGAACTATTGTAGGTAGTAATTGTAAAATAATACAATAGCTCTTATTATTGGTTAGTTTGTGCGTTGTTTGTTTAAAAAAAAATAAGTTTATTTAATAAGAGTCACTACTGAATTAATGTTCAACCTGAACACGACATGAGTAGTTCATCTGACTTATCGTCTATAAACCTATCCGTTTTTTTTTTATATCGTTCGATATATTATTCATTTTAGAAATAAATTTCGACCGCTTTACAAATGCTTTAATAACCACCTATGGATTGCCTCGCTTATAATTTCCGCCTTTTTCTTAGCTCATTTTTAATATAAACATATAAATAAAAAAATGTATAAATATGTTACTTAATTATTTTAGTATCGCAATAGAAACATTATTAATTGCATTTTTTATAATTGTTTTGCATTTGCCGCTTCGTGCCGTTGAACATATCGCCTACCTGTTTTATGTGCTCTATGTTCTATTACTGTCCTGCTCTTCTTTGTTTTTGTGTGCCGTGGCAAACATATCCGGTGTACTTGTAACTTGCCCCACCCCGATAGAACACCTATGCAAGAAGAACATCGACTTTCCTCGGCGAATCGTTAACATCCTTAAGGCGACTCTCTACCTGTGAGTGTTTAATTATTTTGTATGGTCATGTATATACAATATCTAATTTTTTAACCATAAGAAATGCAAAAAATTGTTACGTTGTTTCAACAAAGATAAAATTATATTTAATGTTCAGATCGCGATTTCTCATAATTTGTTTTAATATAAAAGTTAACATGGTTATTTTTTAGGGAAAAGTATACAGTCTGTGCAGAAATTAACAGTACGTCATGTTTCAGAAAGACGAAAATTGTATTTGACTGAAATATTTTTTACGATTTTCAAATGAGCTTTTTTGGGCAAAGAATTTGCTTTGCGGAATTAAATTTCTATCAGATGCATTAAAATTCTTAGAGAAAGGTTCGTTGATGAATCTATGTCAAAAACAAGAGTGTTTAAATGTGTTAAAATGATCAGAGAAGGCAGGAAGTATTGAAGACGAATAGTGATCTTGACGACCTTCAACAACACACTGTTCAGTTAATAATCTTCTGACAACGTTTAGTCGTTTACCTATACTTGTTACCAAATTTTCCGTATAATATATATATGTACCGTTTAAAAGGCAACCGACAGAGTGGAAAATCCCGCAAACCCGGGGTTTCAAACGTCTCGACTTTTGCTGCACTACTGATCATTGTACAGTGTTATTAAAAAGTATGGAACGCCCTAAATATCTCTGCTACAGTTCGTTCTTTCTAAATAAAATTGGATACCTATTCTTTTGTAAAAAGATTCAAGGACTCTAACAAAAATAATATCAGATTTGCTGTGTCACTTCTGGTTATATCGGAAATATTTTCGAACACATGCTCGAAACTTAGTTGTTTTGTTCACATTCGTTTGTTGTTGTAACAAGTTTTCATTTGAAAAGTCAATCTAGGTTACTTTGAAATTTTGATAGTATAAGACGCATATATATTAGTATGTGTTTGTTGTTCCGTAAACGTAAATCCAAATGACATTTGATAATGTCAATCACAAATATCAGTTAGTGCATAAAATAATCGTGCGTCGATTCTGGTTTAAATAAATTGCTTCTCAGTTTTAAAATGGCTTTCACTTTAGAACATAAAATTTTTTTAGTCCAGGCTTATTTTCGAAGTGGTAATAAAATTGATGGTTTATGGGTTTATTCAGTTCAAGATTGCATGGTAGAATTTCAAGTTGAGTTTCAACATTTTGTAATAGATTATATACAATCTAAGAATACTTTGGATAGAACTTTAAAACTTTTTTCTGAAACTGGAAGTCTCTTACGAAAATCTGGCAGCGGAGTAGTTAAGAAACGCACACCTCAAGTTGTCAATCGTGTTGAAGAAATAATGGAAAATGAACATCTGTTCGACATTTGAGTCAACAAATAAACCTTTCTGTTGGTACAACTCACAAGTTATTAAAAAAAGATATGCAACTTTATCCATACCGTGTCACAACAGTACAAGAATTGTTAGAAATTGGTTACCCACGTAGACTACAGTTTTGTAATTGGTTTGTAAAAAAAAAGAGTCAATCTTTACTGATGAAGCATGGTTTTATAAAACGGGATACCTAAATTCACAAAATACAAGAATTTGGAGTAGTGAAAATCCACATGTAATTAATGAAGAATCGCTACATCAAGAGAAAATTGATGTTTGGGCAGCGATAAGCCAAAGGCGAATCATTGGACCAATATTTTTTCAGCGAACGTTAACTGCTCAAAGGTACCGTACGGAAATTTTACAACCATTTGTCAATCAGTTGCATAATTATGAACTTCAAAATGCATATTTCCAACAAGACGGAACACCTTGTCAATGTACTGCATAACCTTTGGATTATTTAAGAGAATTTTTTGATGAGCGCATAATTAGTCAAAATACTGAAATTGCACGTTCATGCGATTTAACACCTTGCGACTTCTTTTTGTGGCCTTATCTAAAAAATAACATATTTCGAACACCTATATTGAATTTGAATGATATGCTACAGAGAATCGAACAGAAATGCATGGAAATTAATAACAATCCAGTAATGTTGCAGAATATCATCAGAAATTTTGAACGGAGGATTTTAAAGTGCATTGATCTTGAAGGACAACATTTTCAACATTTGTTATAGTTTTCAATAAATACCTATTATTTGTTATTTATTTGTATGTATGAAACTGTCAACATATACGACTTCGTAGGTTAAGTATTAAATTTTAATTTACGACATACTTCAGAATGTTCTCAGTAAATCACATGCTACTAGATTGACTTTTCAAATGAACACTTGTTATTTTAGTTTTTATGTCTTCTGTTAATTTAATTTGATTTGTTCTTTGTTTTTTTTAATGTAGCCAACGGATTGCTGTTAAATATGTAAATGAAATAAACTGTTAATGAATATAACAAATCATTTATTCTTAAAAAATTTTAGAAAATTGGTACAGGTCCGTACTAGGAATTTTCCTGATTAAGGTCGAGAAAATGACGAAACCGCAATTAAATTATAAAGTATGATAGGTCGTTGAATTCACAATAAAAATGATTTTCAGAATCTAATATAAACACATCAGGGCCGTATTTAAAAAAATTAAGTTTATGATGGTTCGGCAAAGACGAAACGTTGGATTAAAAAACTAACAACAAAATTTCTCAAAAACTAAAAAATTTTCAGGAAAACCGAAACGCCAATTTCTTAGACCTTTGATTACGCAACGTTTCTCTCATTTAACCAAATCTGTATCTCTTAAGGTATCCGAGACACCCATAGTGGCCCTCTTTATCTCGGACACATCGTATATTCACAATGACATGTTTCGCTACGATGTAGCTTCTTCAGATATTACCTTACTACTAACGCACATTCTATAAATTTATGAGTTTCCCACCAATATTTTCCTTGAGTTTTACCTATCTTAATTATTGTATTCTTCTAACCGACTAACACATTTAGATTATATATAATCTAAATGTGTTGTTAATATTGATATCTAAGGATACCAATTTAAAAGAGGGGAGTTATTAAGGTCTATTTGATCATTGAACAGTATATCTGTATATTTAAGTTTATTTCTAGGGCTTCCAGTAAATTTAACTTTAATCCTTTTTGTTGTGATTGTAGAATTTCAAAATTGCTATTGAAACTATGGTTATTTCTAACAGTTGAAGTGCGTAATTGGAATCTGTCTTTTTATTATTGAGTGTGTCACGATCGGACGACACGTGGCACTCGGACAAGTATAAAGAAGACGATGTTTAAACCATGGCAGCTAAGACGAAACAGAATAAGTTTGTGTCGAAGAGAACACTCGTGGTCAGAAAAGATTTATTGTTTTATGACCCAGTGTTAAGAGAGGGATCGAAGTTGTAGATGTCTAAGAATTAAGAACTAATCAAAGACGCGAGCTGAAAAGTTGCGATATCGAGGAAATAAATATCATTAAAATATTCCTCGCTAAAAAAGTTTAAACATGATGTCAAACTAGACATAATTAGAAGAGATTAATTAATGAATAACTAAATTTAAAAATGAAATGCAAAATGTAGAAATTCGAAGCGAACGTTAGATACTTGAGTTGAACGTTCAATCATGTAGATTTCTTAGAAGGGTCGACTGATCAGTATGATAACAAAAACCAAAGGCTTTCTCTTTGCAAACGAATATATACAAAAAATGTCTAAGATATATTTGTGAAGAAATATAATTTAAAATGAAATTAAAACATTCTTATTATATAAGTATAACAAAAACAATTTGAAAGATACTTAGAGTAGAGATACGTTAGCACAGTTTCCGTCTGTTACGGCTGTGTTCGCATATTTGTAAACACACTTCTATATCTACTATTGACCCCGAAAGGTCGTGCTGATGAGTAGTATCTTCAGTTTCTCTCTACACTTGTCACGAGTGATAAGACATACTATACTACTGTGATCTAAAAGTGTCGGGAGTGGTTCATTTAAACCACGGGGGATTAATTCAATCGGGCTATAATTTCTTTTTTAATTCACAATTAATACATTTAAAATAGAATTTGTATATACATGATTTACAAGAATTCCATTTATGTATTACCAATATTATTTGATGAACTTGTTTTCTCTTGTCTTTTTGTAATTTGCAACAAAATTGCTTGTCGTCTTGTGTTAATTTAGTCTTAGCTATAAACTAGGTGTAATGTAATGCGATTTAATTGAAGCATGGAATTGCTAGAATACTCAAATAGTAATAGAATACATTAGGTTTGATAACCCTTTACATTTATAATAAAATTTCGAGTAAATAAAATAAGAAGTGATTATTATTATACTTTAAAATAGGGACATTTACAAGTGAAACAATAAATATATGCTTTAAATCATTTATTAAAAAATATACAAAGAAGGTGAAAAGAATTGAACACGGCTGAAAAGTTTGAGGTATACATATCTGCAAATGCATGAATTTTCCTATATACAATAAAATTAAAATTTCTTATTTACATTACATATTTGGTTCTCATTTAACATATAGTTTATTTCAAATTATAAGAATATAACTTTGAACGGCTCTAATGCTTTTATTGCACCACCTTCTGTGATGATAATTATTATACCTGGTCTCCTTATTGAACGGGTACGGTTTACCTATTTGCAACGTATGAATCTAGGGACCGTATTGACTATAAATTAGGGCCCTATAATATAATAATAAAACGCTGTTAATTTCAAGTATATAATAAAAAATATCTGTACAATGGGTTTATATACAAAGAAAGAATTACAAATCGTGTGGCAACATGTGTAGTGGATACATATAGATATATAAAGCTAATTTATTTGTAATACACAATAAAATTTTTATGTGTCACCGCATTTCATAAATCATCTGTGATTGAGTCGTCTTGCAAATCGGTGTCTGTGTCTGAATCGTATTGCAAATTTATAATCAAAGGTGCTAGTATTTTGTATATGCGCATATATTCGTCCTCTTTTGCTATTGCGTGTTTAACAGCATTTTTACAATTTACAGCAGTTATATGTTCCATAGCATTTTTTATGTGTGTTACGCTGCTTTCACTAAATTTCGGTGTTTGATTTGTTCGTCTTATGGTATTTTTCAGTTGAGCCCATATCAATTCAATGGGATTGAAAATGCAATGGTATGGTGGTAAACGCAAAATTGTATGTCCTGCTTCTTTGGCTCTGTTATCCACATAATAATCCTTTAAATATTCTTTTGTCTTCATCACCTCTATTAATTGTATTTTTTTGTATAATGATCCTCAAAATATAAATCATTTGCTTCTAAAAATGTTTTAATATCTTTCTTATTATTACATTTTGTAGGAATTTTGGTTTGCTGTCGAGAATGATACGGAGCGTTGTCCATCACGATCACACTATCTTTTGGTAAATTTGGCAGCAAAGTGTCACAACACCATTCTTCAAATAAAGATGAGGTCATATCTTCATGGTAATCTAAACTTGAGGATTTAACATTTTTAGCAGATAATAGTAATTTTCTGACCCAGCATGAAGAATGATTATTCTCTTCTCTCTCGAAACCGGCGCGTCCAACTGACACATACTTGAACTATCCACCCAACCTTTGCAAATTGTGTCATGGCTGTCATACCACGTCTCGTCTACATAACATATGACTCGTCCTTCCTGTCTATACCTTCTAATTGCCGTTAAGTATTCAAATCGAAGTTTCTGTAACCTCGGGCTTTCCATAATTGTGCGACGTTTGTCTATAGTGCCAAACTTAAAACCAGCTTTCTTTAGCGTCCGTCACAAGGTTGCTTTAGAACACTAAATATTTATAGGCTCATCACTGATTCTTTTATGTAAGCAGTCAAGTGTAGATACAACATTTCCTCTGTAGAAGGAGTATACTTGCTGCCTAATAGTATCAATTTCATACTCTTCAATTTTTCTCGGTGCTCCTTTGTCACTTCTTTGCTTTCGAGGCCCTGCGTTGGTCTTAATTATTTTATATATTATTCCAAAAGGCACCTTGGTTAATTGCAACGTTCGTTGAATGTTCTGGGTTTGTAGTTCGTTATTTTCTTCCACCAGCGTATGATAGACATTGAAAATTATCTGTTTTGCATCTTCTGATATATGCTTTCTCTGTCGTGCTCCAACAGTATTATCACTATCCACATCATAATCACTAACACTTTCAGCAAAAGGTCGCCACATGTCCGTTAAGTAAAGAGAGAAAAATCAAATATGTATACAGCAGTAAAGATTAACAATAAATGATAAATAGACTCAATATTAGATGTAATATATACCAACTCTCCTAACTATATTTACTTAAATTTTGTTTAATAAATATAAGCACTTATTTCATCTAAATTGTAATTTAATGACTATTTAACTATATATAATAACTATATATTCAAATTAACAACTGTTGGTACATATATTATTATTAAATTTTATTTCATCTAAATTGCAGTAATTACAATTTACTTAAATTTTGTCATTACGAACCTCAGCAGTTTGTTTGCGTAAAAGATAATCGTATTGAGCGGCCAGGTAGTTATTGCCGCAGGTGGTGAAATAAGAGCATTAGAGCCGTTCAAAGTTATATTCTTATAATTTGAAATAAACTATACTAAAATATGTTTTATCTAACCCCGTTACGAAATGTGAAATTTTAAATGCATTTTTGACGTTTTGAAACCTCGTTTTTTTTCATAACTCTCTGTTTCATTACATCACTAGCACTTTAATAGTAAGAAACAAAAAAACTCTATTAATATTTTAGTTACAGGTGTGGTGTAACTAAAAGTCGAAGTAGAAACAGCTTCTTTGGAATGTTCTCGTAGTATCTTTCTTCCAATTCAATGACGTTTTGAAACTTCATTTTTGTTTATGTAGTACATAGGTACTATGTACTATGGATAGCCATAGCAACGCCCAAATAAACCGATGAAGTTCAATTTATTTGTACGGCTGTGAGCGTTATTACATACAATAATTTGCAAAACTCACTCACTTCGTTCTCTCGTTTTGGCAGACATTACATTCGTCAAATAAAATTAGTCCTTTCATAACTGGTTGCGTAAATAACTATTTAATTTCTAATGAGGACGATTTGAAGTGAGAATGACTTTTCGAATGGTTCCATAAAGAATTGTTTTGTCTGCCTTTGATCTGGAGTGTTCTTCCATCTATTTTCAGTCCACTTTTTCATGACTGTTTTAGTAATTGTTTTTCCAAAAGTTGGCCACACGTTCCCCTTGCTAAGTATATTGCTGACTTCAGACATGTTTTAAAACTTACAGCATGTTGTGACTGGATCAACTCAAGTTCACATTTCGTTTAACTGTGTGTGCTTCTGCGGAGCAACTCTAGTTAGATTGGATCACTCGAGGTGGTCCAGTTCAACCTTCGTGGTCCTCATGTCTCGCTAGAATACTTCCTCCAGCCTTGGTCTTTTAATAAAGCTTAAAAGCAACCTTAGTATTGGCACAGTTCATGAATCGCACTTTCTTCTTCCTCTTGGCAGAATCTACACACAGGTTCTTCTCTCAAGCCCATATTATTCATATGTTTGTTGAGCCTTACAATGCCCCGTTAATAAGTCTACTATCATCTCAACAGATTTTCTGTCTTTATTCAGTAGATCCGTTGTAAACTTAGGCGAATGTTTCATAAAGAACTGTTTTGCCTGCCTTTGACCTAGGGAGTTCTTCCATTTTTCCTCAGATCTATTTTCAGTTCACTTTTTCATGTCTGTTTTACTAATTGTTTTTGCAATGCCAAAGGACCTGGTCCTATTAAGGATGTAGACAAAGATTATCAAGCCAATTCATCCGCCTTTTCATTAGATCTATAGCCTTCGTGCCTTGGGACTCAAGTTAATGTCTTATTATTACTGGGCTCATTCAGGGCACTCACACAATCCCATACAAGTCTAAATTTAACCTGTACTAGTGTCTAGTGCCTTTCACATTGTGTGACTGTCGGAGAAGATGGCCGCGGTATGATACGTTTCACAACGCAATGATGCATTGTGTCTACTTAAGCTCACTTTGATCTTCGTCTTTTCTTTGAGCTCAGCAACTCTAGTTACCGTTGCGTTTCCGTTACTACCAGGCTTGACTGAAAAGCAATGCACACATGCGTGTACAGCGTGAACTAAACGACGTTCAGAAGCGTGCCAGGTGAAATGTGGAAGTGACTTCGCCCTCTATACGCATGCACAGATTTGAGATCGTTGAATTCAGCCAGTGTATTTTGAGTATGGAGACGGATTCTAGTGCTATGTAAACGATTAGTTACACGGCGTGCTGTTATCGAATTTTTGGCTGTTGAAAAAGTGACTCCTAGTAAGATTTATCGTCGCTTAACGGATGGGTGTTTATGGTGATGATGCTGTTGGTAGGTCTGAAAATCGATGAGCAATAAAATTTGGTGATTGCAAGCCTGAAAAAGCCAAAATTGTTGATAAAACACGCAGCGGACGTCCGATCACTGCCACAAATGATAAACATCGCAAACTCGTCGACGATTTGATTCGCAATGAACGGCGAATCACTCAAAAGCGTATCGCACACCATATTGGAATATCCAGGGAACGGCTTCATTATTGAACAATTGGGATACCGTAAAATCTGTAGCGTCGATTGAAATGCTGCAAGCAACTTTTGCAACGCTACCGTGACGAAGACGATTTTTTGTATATTGTGGCTGTGACTAATGTATAGTGGAGGCACGTTAATAGAGTTTTTGTCAGTTACAGCTGTATATGTCCCTTGCCAAGTTTTGCACTTGTCATGAAGACAGTGCAAAAACGCGATCGTGAGCTTACATTAACTTTTTGTGTTTGGAGATATGAGGAATGTTCAATTCTATTCAAACCTTTCATTATATACTAAATAATTAAAATATGTTTTTGTACTGTATACAGTATAATAAAAAAGTTTCTGTACATTTTCTTATTTGTAACACAATCAGATTTAAGATCTAACATGCTACATTCATTTGTATAAAATTAACAATTTTTAATTTTATATATTTTTATATAATTTTTTGATGATTGATATTTTTTACAAAAATATTCTTTTTTAATTTTTTATTTAAACTGAATACGGTAGAAAATATATTTACTTGTAAATGCAAGAAGAAATAAATTACTTATTAAACACTTACTTAACTATTATATTCATTTATATAAATATATAAAATCCAGTTAATATTAGCCAGACGGTTTTCAATTTAAAACGAAGTACAATATAATCTTCTACGAAGAACATAAAATGCAATTAAATCAATCTGTTGTGGGTGTATGTTATTTTAAAAAACATAAATAACTTCTCAGTATTAAGTTCGGACTTTCATTTTAATTTCAAAATCTGTTTTTATAATATTTATTATTTCGTTAAATGTTTCTAATCTTTTAAAACCAAATTTTACAAGATACTGACATATTTTTCGTTATTCAATAAAATAGCATAAACCGACAAAAAAAGAATTTAAAATATAGTGAATTTAGGGAATAAACAGTATGGCCAACATACCTATATAAAAAAAAAATCATAAATTATCTAGATATTGTTTACAAAAAAGGATTTTCTTGTTTTGTTTCATGTAGGTACACTCGACCACATAGAAAATGTCCCTATCGTAAACCGACCCCTCGGTCGGTGATTATTGCCTTTTACCTGGACCGGGAACTCGAGAATTGGTCACCATTATTTAGCACGTAAAAAGCGGATAACTACCAAGTAATATTAATGAACCTGTATGATGCAAAGATCCAAAAACAAGAAGAAAAATTTTACATTAATTAGTTAATTATAAATAAATATAAATATTGAAGGAATTGTTGTTATTGTATTATGTTTTTGTGGGTATTTGTATTACTCGAAAGGCCGATTGTAAGTTTCCCCATCAATGAGATTGTTCGTCAAGAATAATAATAATTAATTAATACAATTAAATACTTCATAAATTTATTTTGGAACACGTTTTTTCGTAGTTAGTGGGGATGTCAGGGTGGTAAGTTGCTTGCGGCAATTTTATTGGTGGACAAATTTACATCTCGGGCTTCTGCAAAGGAATTTACAATGGGACCCTCCAAAAGGAACCGCTGTTGGTGGGCATTCTCAGAAAAGCAGGTAAAAACAGACGATCGCCGTAAGTAGGGATTCATTCCAATAGTGCCGAATTCATTCACGCTCTCGTATTTCGTCGCTTGTTTGTTTAGTCGAAATCAGACATAATAAAAAATATTAATTACTGTTAATAATTTATGAAGTATTTAATAGTATTAATTAACTATTATTGTTCTTGATGAACAATCTCATTGATGGGAAAATATACAATCGGCCTTTCGAGTATTACAAATACCCACAAAAACAAAATACAATAACTGCAATTCCTTCATTATTTATATTTATTTATAATTAACTAATTAATTTAGTCGAAATCAGACATAATAAAAAATATTAATTACTGTTAATAATTTATGAAGTATTTAATAGTATTAATTAACTATTATTCTTCTTGATGAACAATCTCATTGATGGGAAAATATACAATCGGCCTTTCGAGTATTACAAATACCCACAAAAACAAAATACAATAACTGCAATTCCTTCATTATTTATATTTATTTATAATTAACTAATTAAATTTTTTAAATAAAATTTTTCTTCTTGTTTTTGGATCTTTGCATCATACAGTTTCATTAATATTACTTGGTAGTTATCCGCGTTTTACGTGCAAAATTATGGTGACCAATTCTCGAGTCCCCGGTCCAGGTAAAAGGCAATAATCACCGACCGAGGGGTCGGTTTACGATAGGGACATTTTCTATGAGGTCGGCAGTACTTCTTATTGTGTAGTCGGTTTAACTTGAAGGCTGAGCGTATACTGAAACACAGGTGACACAGTACAACTCAAGACAGATTTTTGTAGGATATGCAATTCCTAATTTCCCCATATACTGGCGAGATAGTGCATCCGTTTGTTTGCCCTTTGCTGAACTGCTATGTACTGTCCTGAACTGCCCTGTGTGTCAGTATACGCCTAGCTGAACTATTTCTCCTAGTCCCGTCTTTCCCCAGCGTTGATATGTTTCCACTTCACTCTTTCATAGGATTTTGACGCCTTTTTTGACGATCTCTACGTTGTGTAACTTTCAGTTATTTCTAACGTTTGTCAGTTTTTTTTAATTTCCTTTTTTAACTCGTTACAACACTATATCCTACGCGAATATAAAGTTACCTACAGGTGCGACAGAATTGACTAGACAATTTAAAATTGTAAACTAAGTAATTTATTGTTAGATTTAAATCATAATACCTATGTAATTGTAAAATCCGTAGAAAATCATTTTATATGTGTACTACGTTTTCAAAATAACATCACTGAGATGGACTCCATCGTTCAGCAAACAAGATTTTGGACGTCTCATGAGAGAATCCATAGTCTTCCTCAGCATGTGTAATGGAATCTGTTTAATCGCAGTCATGATTGATTCTTTTAAATAATCTATGGTGTGAAGTCGATTCTCGTAGAGTTTATGTTAAATACCCCCTTAACAAGTAATTTCATGCTGATAAATCAGGTGAGCTTGAAGGCCAAGATGCGTCACCATTAGGAGATTACTTTTTCTGAAAACAGTTGTCGTAGTTTGCATTAAGAATCTTGCCATGTTGTAGCACTAATCTTATTGAAACTATAACCATTGGTAAAAGAAAATAATCCAGCATGGTTCATAACGCTCAGATGTTACCATCATTGTTCTTCCACTACGTCTTGAAAAAGGTACCGTCCCAAATATACTTAACTCGCTCCACACCAAATTGTTATCTTCACGTCATGTAAATGGGATTGATGCAATAGACACGGATTTTCCTGTACCCAATATCTAAAATTTTGCTTATTAGATGAAAATATGCCCTCATCTGACTTAATTAAATTGTATCGACAGTTTTACTTCTAGGCAAATAAATTTTTCAAACTCTCATCTGCATACGATTAAAGATACACCCTGGAAGGGAACAAACTCAATGATGTGGTAGGTGCCGATTCCATACCTCGTTCAGTTTTTTCTCTTTTCATAGTTAGAACGTTGGTAATAAGAGGCAGTTTAACTTTTTCCGTAGTGGAGTGTAGTTTGACTCGTCCAGCAAAATTATTTATTTTGAAATTCCACAATACACGAAAACGGACAAAATGGAACAAATGCTGACTACAGGCTAAATATTAATATCTGTTCCTTAATGTAACTCAAGGCTTCCTGATGTATTCCTTAATAGCTCAGGTGGCAGAGCAATGATCCGGCAAATCATGGACGTGGGTTCGTATCCTGCTTAAGGGCGAATTTTTTCAATTAAAAATTCGAATAATTAGCGTCCTAAACCTATTCCATGAACTTAGTTTTCAAAGAGTCAGTGATTTATTTGCTGTAAAGTACCATAACAGATCAATTCCATACAAAGCAGCGATTTTTAATGTAATTTTTTAATTAATTTAATTTTTAATTAATTTAATTTTTAATTAATTTTAATTGGACAATGGAAAGAAAACGAATCTATCGAAAATATAAAAAATCGTATCTCAATCGTAAAATATCCCATGAAATATCTACATTAATATAGGCTTCTAGCGACAACGATTCTACCTCGTCTTCGCGGACTGTTGCTATAAATTTAGGGCTATCTCCTCATTAATCTATATTGAAAACCCTAAAAATAATGTTTTAATAGTTACAAGTTGTCGAAACGTCAAGGATTGCTTGATGTTCAGGAGAATGCATTTTGTGAATCTACCTAATACAAGGCAGTATGTTTGAAAATAAACTAAAAAATAAATCCTATTTAACGTATAAAAATTTAAGTTGGCCCTCCTGTTTTTCCCTACGCAGTAATACCAACTTGAATTAAAAGCAAAAAAAAAAAACGAAAAACGTCACCGTCGATAATATAGAGAGTCACGTTTAAAATGTGTTAATTGTTTTCATGTGAGACAGATGGACCAGGCGCAGCAGGCATGGGACGCCGGGTTCAGGACGGCGCGATGTAGTGGACTATCGCACAGGTTACATACGCTCGCACCTGAGGTCACCGTCAGGTAGGGTTAGATGACTAAACCAAGAATCGAACTATTCTGGATCACCTGGAGGTTTACATCAGATGGAAATGAAATGAAAACACATCGAAATAATCTGAGAAATATCACGAGACACCGTCAATAAGCGAACTAAATCTGTCACAAGAAGAAATATATTAAAGATTTCTGTATTGATTAATATTCAAAAACAAATATTTTTTCCTTACGTCCGACGAGAAGTTCACCGATTCGATATTATTAAAACACGAATATTTCTCAAATTTTAAATGATTTAAACCTTTTACAATAATCAATAGATCACTTCTACTTAAATAAATTCAAAGCCGTTTTTGAATCGTCCTATTATATCGTGTATTTAAAGAATACAAATTGTATTATATAGAAAAACAATATTGGATGAATTATAAGGTTATTAGACATACATATATAAATTTCATAATGACGTTTATATAAAATAATCTTTCGATAAGTTAGTTATCTAGTCAATAACCTATACTATTTTTAGATTTTTCAAACATTATTACATTCGTCGTTCATTCAATTTTATTCAAAATTTCCAAATTTTTCACAAACGCTGTAGATAAAATATTCAGGATGTAACCTAGGAAAGGAACTGCAGAAGACGAATACGAAATGACAAGTGTCCGCAGCTGATAATCGAATACATAGATTGGCATCGATGTACTGAGATATCAAAAATTATCTTGGTCAACGGTGGTGATGATTATTTTATATCATCCTTTTGAGAAAATTCTGATAAATCTTTTAGGTTAAGTGTCATACTGACATTAAGATTAATATATTGACCAATTCTAACGTCAGCATGGCACTTAACCTTAAAATTTTATCAGAATTATCTCAAAAGGATGATATAAATTAAGGCAGACGTTTTTCATGGCCACCTTGACCAAGATAATTTTTTATATCTCGGTAGTATTGGCTATATTCTTTACCCGTCTTGACATTTTTCATTTCTGCCTGATGGTGATGACCAGGGATCAGCACTCAAAGGTACATTCCAGAAAGCAGACGTCAATAGATAATGTAATTCGAAATTGAATACAGTAACAACAGTAATACAATAATATGTGACAAGCTGTACATTATACAAGTGTCCCGTATCGTTATGTTCAAATTTTTTGAGTGTAAAGTAGACACTTCATTTCAAGTAAAAAAGAAAAACGCAAAACATGTAGATCCATTTTTATTTGTTTCATAGTTACAGGCCTACGAATGTTATTGTAAGATAATGAAAAAAATATTATACTATATACAGGCTGATTCATTTTCGGCCCTCACCATGGGGATATCTCTTATTATTGGAGATAGAGTATAGGTTTAAATTTGGCAAAGTTGTTAAATTTTGTGTTTGTTATAAATCCGTAAAGAAAATAGACCTGTGACAAATGACCTTCGTTATTAAAAAAAAAGCGCGAAAACCCAATTTTCTTCTTTTACCTGTAGCACCGACATTTGGCCTTGTAGAGAAAAAATAAAAACACATCCTTGTGGCTATTTCTAAACCTCTATCCAGTGGTGTACTCTAAATTTTTATACGACGTTTCGTTTCTTTCTGGCCATCATCAACTATCTAATTTCTTATAGGCGCCATATTGGATTTAGACATCTTCAGAAAGAGTTTTTTTTTCTGATTTCAACCATGTACCACATGCTGACTAATAAAGTTTTTGACATTAGGTTTTATTTGAAAGAATAAATTATAAGATTAAATAAGGTAGCCTTTGGAATTTCAATCAGTCAAACATTTCATTTATTGTTCATTAATAATACAAAAATGTCATACACTAACGAAGAGAAACGAGATATGATAAGTATTTTTTATTCTTCGAAACGAAATTCAACAGTAGCGAGTACAAGATAACAAAAATATTAATAAAAATACATAGAAAAGTAAACAATAAACTATTACAGTAAATGTTCAATTATCTGGCCATCTTCGGTAATGCACAATTGGGCACGCCTTCTGGCATTTTGTACTGCCCTTTGTATAGTTCTTCTAGGAACTGCATCGAAGGCATTCTGAAGTCTCTCTCGTAATTCTTCAATGTTTTGTGGCGCATCTACTTTATAAATATTATTTTTAACATATCCCCATAAAAAAAATCTAGCGGACTTAAATCAGGTGATCTCGCAGGCCATTCAACAACTCCCCTATTTCCAATCCAACGGTTTGCAAACTCTTGATTTAAGAAATTTCTAACAACAGCTGCATTGTGTGCTGGTGCGCCATCTTGTTGCCACCATAAATATTGTAATTGATTTAATGGGATATTGTCGTCAAGATAGTCAGATACGTATGTACGTAAAATGTTTAAATATCTTTCTCCATTTAAATGTTCTTCATACATAACTGGTCCTAAGAGACGATTTGCCAAAATACCCATCCAAACGTTTATTCCAAAACGATGTTGTGGTCTTCTAGCCCTGTTTTGTCGGGGATTTTGTACTGCCCAGTAGTGCTCCGTATTTCTGTTGAACATTCACGAATTTGTAAATTTTGTTTCATCTGACCAGATGATTTTGCTTAAAAAAATTTTCATCGTTTTCTATCCTTCCCATTAACCAATTACAATATTCTAGCCTTCTCAAATTATCTCCAGACAGTAAACAGTGACTAACATGGATCCTGGATGGTTTAAACCTACTTTTATGTAAAGTTCTCCAAACTCTGGACTGGCACAAATTTAATTCTGACGCTACTTCGCGTGTAGAAATTGATGGATTATTATTTATCTAGAAAAATACAAGATTAACATGAAATTTTAAAACACGCTTTTAATTTACCATTTGTAAAATATCTTGTCGATTTTCATTTAAATTCCTGTTGTCTTGACCATTACGCGGCTTAGTAAACGATCCATTCTCGACCAAATTTCTGTCAAGATCTAGAAAAATGGTACGATGAGGCTGTTGTCGTTCTGGATATAATTGTAGATATCTTGTACTCGCTACTGTTGAATTTCGGTTCGAAGAATAAAAAATACTTATCATATCTCGTTTCTCTTCATTAGTGTATGACATTTTTGTATCATTAATGAACAATAAATGAAATGTTTGGCAGATTGAAATTCCATGGCTACCTTATTTAATCTTATAATTTATTCTTTCAAATAAAACCTAATGTCAAAAACTTTAGTCAGCATGTGGTACATGGTTGAAATCAGAAAAAAAAAACTCTTTCTAAAGATGTCTAAATCCAATATGGCGCCTATAAGAAATTAGATAGTTGATGATGGCCAGAAAGAAACGAAACGTTGTATAAAAATTTAGAGTACACCACTGGATAGAGGTTTAGAAATGGCCACAAGGATGTGTTTTTATTTTTTCTCTACAAGGCCAAATGTCGGTGCTACAGGTAAAAGAAGAAAATGGGGTTTTCGCGTTTTTTTTTTAAATAACGAAGGTCATTTGTCACAGGTCTATTTTCTTTACGGATTTATAACAAACACAAAATTTAACAACTTTGCCAAATTTAAACTTTTACTCTATCTCCAATAATAAGCGAGATCCCCATGGTGAGGGCTGAAAATGAATCAGCCTGTATAGAGATGGGTCGTTCCTTTTGTGACCCGTTCCTTCTCGTTCCATTCTGCAGATGGAACGAGTCCAGAGGATTCGTTCCGTGGAACGATTATAACAACCTAGATGTAAAACAATGTTAAATGCCGATCGGTGTTGTAAGTCCGAAATTGACACATTCATTTCGATCTAGCTTTGTTGGATCGGAATGATTGCCTGCTTGTTTTATTTATTTATTTAAAAGCTGCATGAGTATGTATATGTATAATATTTATGTAAATTCTAATAATTGCAGGCACTACAAACCTATAAATTCAAAATCCAAAATATACAAATGTAACATAGCGTGTGTTCATTTGAAAAGTCAATCTAGGTTACTTTGAAATTTTGATAGAATTATACGCATATATATTAGTATGTGTTTGTTGTTCTGTAAACGTAAATCCAAATGACATTTGATAATGTCAATCACATTTGTTATTTATTTGTATGTATGAAACTGTTAAAATATACGACTTCGTAGGTTAAGTAGTAAATTTTAATTTACGACATACTTCAAAATGTTCTCAGTAAATCACATGCTACTAGATTGACTTTTCAAATGAACACCCGTTATACATATTTCATGACTAGTCTTTACTATTGAAACTAGCGACATTTGATGGAGTAGATAAGAGCCCAATGTTAAAATATACATAAATAGAGATACTCATGCATTAATGATTTGTTTACATTATGAAAAAATAGGTGGACAATATATACATTTATAATTTATATCTATGTGGAAAGACCGACAAATGCTTGACGACGTGCCGTTCTATCGCGGTTATAGATTGAATAATCTCGATAAACCGAAATAGATGAACGACATACACTTACAATTTCGGATTCGTTCCACGGATGGATTCGTTCCTTTGCTCGGTGCAAAGGAACGAATCCATCCGGATCGACACATCACTACGCCAGACCCTATTATATGCAGCCAGGTCGACATACATCACGGTTATCTTCAACCGTCTTTGAAGCCCTGCTTCAATGTACGTTACCTTGTCAACACAGCTACGGTTGAACCTGAATCCAACCTGCTCAGATATTAATGGGGCGAGTTAGTTGATATTATATACTTTTATTACTACAAGTCACGACAAATCATATTTTATCATTTGCAATACATTATAGTCCTTTATTGAAAACCAACGTATTGCAAATTTGAAGACAGAGATTTCTCAGTAGGTATTGTTCACGGTGTATACACGGCAATTTAAACTAACGGCAGTTGGTTGCGTTAAAATCTCTAGATTAAAATATTTTAATATTTTTAGATTGGCAACAGTTCTAAATTTTGTATATCTCCTCGTTTTATCTCCACTATTGTTTGTTGTCGATAGTTATGTGGCATTTTTGTTACTCTTCTTTCTATATTGCTTAATGTCATCACCATTAGTCAGAAAAGACAATGTCAAAAACAGGAAATAATATAGCCAATATTATATTGATGCCAATCAAGTATTCTATTGTCAACTACAGATACTTGAGATTGTTCACATAGTATAGCAAGCGCCAATTAAGTTGGCGCGAGGAGGGAGTGCGCAGAAGACGTTTTTAAAAACGTCCACCCCCACTACCCAAGTAATTGTCAGAATACATTTGTCATTGACGTTTGACGGAACATAATATCTTTGCTAGGGGATCATAAAGTGATACACGCTCAGAGGTTAGAATTATCTGACATTTGATGTAAAACCAAATACAAATCTCCCCACTACTTCTAATCCTGCGCGAACTTACCCCTCCTCGCGCCAACTTAATTGGCGTTTGCTATACGTGTGTAACAAGTTCACTCTCACCTACTAGCGTCTGCACACAGAATCGAAGCAACCTTGAGCCGTGGCAGTTCTTTTCGCGCACAACAAGGTTTCTAAGACATTCTATATTTCAACTTCAAACTTATAGGTTAATTTGTTTTGATGTTAAAGGGCAATTTTTATTTAAGAAACTGATAAAAAATAAAATGAATCAAAATATTTCCTTGAAACTTGTATTTTATATATGGATCTATTTAAATTCAGTACATAATTATATGGTATAATATTATAAGTACATTAATTTAGTTAAATCTTCTATTTGAAAAATATATTAATTATCTTTCCAACTTCAAATTCCCAAAATAGTTATCTCATTGCTCATTAACATCTCAAAACAAATTAACCTATAAGAAGTAACCTATAAGTTCGAAGTTGAAACCACTTGAAACTTTATTGCGCGCGAAAAGAATTTCCCCCACTCATTGTTACTGCGATTCTTTCTGGAGACGCTAGTCTCTCACCTTCAAACAGTGTTGCCTACATATTATAATATATATAATTCCGACCTTGCTAACTGAAATTACTCATTTTTCTCATCATTACAATTGAGAAAGCATATTTAAAATCAAAAACTATACCAATTGGACTTCATGTATCTATTTTGTTATATTAGAAGTATTTTTTACATATTCTTTAAAAAATAAATTACTTTCTAAAATTATATATATTTATAATTATGTTATTCATATCGTAATCTCTTATAATTCCTTCACAGATTCTGCTAAAAAGCTTTGTTGACACAGAGATCTTTCTGGTCTTAATTCCCTCGATACCGGAAACTCCAACGATATATAGCCATTCATTTGTGTAATTCGCTGATTGTGTAGTCTCGCATCATTTTCAAATGCTTCGCATATTTCTTTGCTACCTCCGTGTCCACCGCCATTCTAAATAACTTCTTTGGAACAGTCGAATCATACGCTGCCCGAAAATCAATAAAGAACAAACTGCCCATCCACTCGATATTCATAACACGAGGACATAATTTGTTTCAGCATAAATATGTGATTTGTTGTCGATTTGTCTTTTCGAAAACCACTTCGATAATGTCTCACTAGAGTTTCAGAAAATTCCTCTATCTAAGCTTTATAATGAAATGATCAAAACTTTGTTTACAATATTTTATGCAGTTCCTCTTTAATTTTTACATTTTTTTTATATAATCTCTCTCCAGTCATTTGATATTTGCTTAAAACCTTTCCTCCGTATTTAATATTCCTAGCTGTTACTCCGTTATGTCCTGGTCATATTAGCAGCTTGCCAATCTATTTCCTGGTTACCTATCTTTATACTGACCTTTTCTTCTATATCAAGACTTTTTTATTAAAAATATTATTGAAATACTGCCTTAATCTTTTGAATACCTCTTTTTGACATCCAATTAGTCTTCCTCCGCTATTTTTGCCGAAAATAACCCTTTTTTATTAACTACCCTTTCTTATCTTTTTGGTATCCTTATACAAATTTCTGACATCCTTTTCTTTTATACTTATCCTCTATATATCTTCATTGATTTTGTTTATATTCTCTTTTCGTCTTTCTAATGATTTTTTGTTACACTCTTTTGGTTTCCTATCTTTCTCTTTTCTTATCTGTACATATTTCATCATGAATTCCTTCTTTTTCTTTCATAGTTTCTCCTTACATAAACTATCTACCCAATATTTCTATTTTTTTTAATCTCTGGATCTATTTCTGCTTTAGCATCTTTAGTAACGTTCAACTATTTTGTTCTACATCTTCTCATGCTTTATTTTCCGTAAAACATCTTCTGATTTTACACCTTTGAACTATCTCATTAATACTTACCTTGCTGAACATTTCTTTTTCAGTTTTAATTTCTCCATGTCGTCTTTGCTATAACTAGAAAGAACATGATCGAAATTTACTCCATGGTATGTTCTGACATTAACTAATCAAATGATACACATAAATAATTATGAATACTGTTACCACTGCCGCTACATATTTAAATCACAATATTCACAAATTCGTTTACAGTCTGAAATTTTAAAAAGTTATTTCTTAAAATCATATCAAATCTAAATATAACATAAACGCCTAGAGTTATATCCTGAATGAGCCTGAATCTTCGAAATATATTTATTACAGAAAATACGAAAAAGTTACACCTCCACACCCTACCCCAAAAAAAATTTGATCGCGAACTGATCACTTTTTAATAATGTAAGTTTTTTTAATGCTAATTTTGGAAAGTTGCAATTTCCTATTTTTTTAATTAATTAGGTGGTTTACCTCTGACTGAAAAACAAGTAAATAATATGTACTACATGTAAAAGATCTTTTTGCTCCCAGAAATAATAAAATATTTGCATACATATCTCCTCTTTTCATATGAATTACATATCAACTTAAAAATAAAATGCCGATGATTTGGAATTTTAAGGTTATGCCATGTAAATACATAATATACAAAAGCAATAGAACACTTTTATAAAATTTAATTATTAATTCGTGTTTCAAACTGTAAATTTAAAAGTTCTATATTTTTATTATTTCCTGAAACAGTACTCAAAGAGTTAATTGTATCCTAACTGAAACATATTCCATTATAAGAATCGTATTTATAAATTTATATTTATATGCATTTGCATACATAATATTTAACATCGCCACCACCGAAGTATTATTAAGATTGTATAGGTTAGGAAGCTTCAGTTCTAATGAATGCTATTACAAAATAATGGCAATTATATGACATTTTATTTATTAAATTTTACGAGATTATTACTAAAAAATTTGTGGACACATTTATATCCCATTTTAAAGAATAAAACTAATTTGGTCTTTCTACAAGTCTTAAGTTTAGAATATAATACAATAGTGCATAATACATTAAGTAAATTGAATATATACAAACAAATAAATACAATAAATGGGATCTGACACAAAAATTAGCAAAATTTTACTTTTGAAGGATTTATTATACTCGTATATGTAGTTAATTAATTTACTTGAATTTAATCTTTATGTTTTTATATATATTCCATTTTTGTGTTATTGGCTATCATAAGTAGAGCTGAGGATGTTTGCGGTATAACCATGGTTATATCATGTAACCATAGTAATTTGCTATGGTTACATGATATAACCATGGTTATACCGCAAACATCCTCAGCTCTAATCATAAGATAAATTAACCGAACAAATACATAACCTACCTTTTTGAAGGATAAATCGACATTTATGTTTAAATTTAATTTCATCATCCACTGTCGTTACCGTTGCAGATTTTCCTCTTGTAACACATATAACACGTACGACAAGCATCAAAATACAAAATAATGGTTAAATGTACGTTATTTCTATAATTTAAATTTTACTATTTATCCGCGTGTTAGTAAATCGTTTTGAAAAATTACGCGGCTCGGTTTTGCCAATATAACAACTTAAAATGAAATAGGTAACGTTCATAAGTAAGTTCACACTTAAAAAATTATTTACAAAAAACTATACCGGTAGATTATCTTATTTATCAAAATCGTTAGAAAATATTAGCGTTTGAAATATTCTGCGTTATGTTATAACGAGCCATCGAAAAAATTCATAATTGGAGTAGACTGTGAAATTGGGTTGATACTTTAACCACTTCCACATAATGACATTTATTATTTGAAATTGAAACTATAAGTTTGTCAAATTTTTCAAAACTCTTATTAAGAAAATTGTTTGTGTTTAGATGCAAATGGACAACATTTTCAACAACTTCTGTAGCTATATGTGAATTTTGATTATGATTTCGATATTAAATAAATTATTTGTTTTCTTTTTTGTTGTAGTATCATTTCAATGCCTTTTTACAATGAAACTGTCAAGCATCAAGTAATGTGTCATTATGTGGAAGTGGTTAAAGTACCTACCAACCCAATTTCACAGTCTACTCCAATCATGAATTTTTTTGATGGCTCTATATTATATTGAACGCATCGATATATTAACTGGGTTAAACATGGATCAAGAATTGTGGCGGTAAATGAACGACTAAAATTTAATCTAAGAAAATGTAACTGAAAATTTTGTATTCATTTTCAGTGATTATTTTTAAGGTTATGAAAAATGTTGTATAAATGATAAAATGCAGAGCATATTTCAGGGAACAAACAATTTTAAGTATATGTCTTTATTAATATAAAATTCACTAATTATGTATATTAAATAATAAATTTTCATAAATTAGTGTTATATTTGAAGAGGTTTTGGGTTTAATTAACAGTCAACTGGATCAGTTCTTGATAACTTTTATTATACATACAACCTTTTTATGTAAACAGTACTTGTCACTTGTATATTTTCACTCTATTGTTTTTCCAACTTCTTAAACTAAAACTAACTACTAAACTATTCTATTGCCAATTCCTTAACACGCCCCCTCAATAAAATGGTTTAGTACACATAAAAGTTTAACATTTATCTATAACAACAAAATCAAACCTTAACATTAATACAAGTTTAATTCCATTCTGAATTTCACAAATTTCGCTTTTGATAAGGGCTTGGTGAACATATCAGCTAACTGATCTTCAGTTTTTAAGTATATTATGTTAACCAATCCTTTCTCTATTTTCTCCTTAATAAAGAAATATTTTATGTCCATATGTTTCAACCTTTTAGTATTTTCGGGAGTATTCGCAATCCTTATTGCCGATTGATTATCCTCATATATTGTTATAGGCTTTTCAAGAGGAAATTCATCAAAGTCCAATAACAATTTTCTTAACCAGCAAGCCTCGGTTATTGCTGTGGTTAAGGCAACATATTCTGATTCGGTCGAGGATATTGATACCGTTTGCTGCTTTTTACTTGCCCATACAGTAGGACAGTTAAACAATTTAAAAATGTACCCAGTAGTTGACTTCCTGTCAACAATATCCCCTCCCCAATCCGAATCTACATATCCACGAAGAACATCATTGTTTGTCTCAAAATGTAACTTTAAGTTCAAAGTTCCCTTGACATACCGTAAAATACGTTTTAGAGCTTTATATAAACAAATATTAGCTTTGTCTTGAAATCTACTTAACATAGTTACACTTTCGCATAAATCTGGCCTTGTACCTAACATGGCAAACATAAGACTACCAATAATTTGCCGGCACAGATTTTGCAACTCTTTGTCAATCTTATCACATTTTAATAAATTAAAATTAAAATTATAATCTAAAGGAGTGCTTATCTCTTTACAATTTGACATGTTAAATTTTTCTAAAACTCGTCTTAAATAATTAGATTGATCTAACTCTGTATAACCTTCATTCAAATTCTGATTAACATCCATGCCTAAATACTGAGAAATTACACCTAAATCTTTCATAGAAAAATTCGTGTTTAGCACATCTTTTAAACTTTCAACCTCTGCTAAATTTGATCCTACAATGAGTAGATCATCAACATATAATAATACAAATAGTTTACAGTGTTTAGAAAATTTTGTATACAAACAACAATCATTATGAGATCTTGCAAAGCCTTGGCTTTTCATTAAAGAATCAAATTTGCTATTCCAACACTTAGGAGATTTTTTCAAGCCATATATTGACTTATTTAACTTGCATACAGTATTGCTATTACTTATATTCTTTTTTGGCAATGACATATAAACTTCTTCCGTTATATCCCCATATAAAAAAGCACCTTGTACATCCATTTGGAATATTGGTAAACCTAACTTATTAGCTACTACAACAAGTATTCTAAATGTACTTAATTTAGCCACTGGCGCATAAATATCATATAGTTCATTAATTCCGTCTTGTTGGAATCCGCGGGCAACCAATCTTGCTTTAAACTGATTGTCACTCTTGATTTTAAACACCCACTTACTTTCTATTACCTTTTTATTAACAGGCCATGGCACTTCCGTCCACGTATTATTTTCGCACAACACACATAACTCCTTCTCCATGGCTTCCTTCCACTTTTCTTCATTCTGTGATGTCACTGCTTCTTCATATGTCAATGGTTCCTCTGTAACTGAAAAAAAGTTTACTTCATAATCTTGCATCCATATAGGTTTTCTTCTTCTTCTACTGAGATTCACACTCTCCGTGCTCTCCTCATTAATGTGATTGAGGCTTTTTCTGCAGCCCTCTTCCTTCACATTGTCTATCTCTTCTTCAATTTCATGACTTGTTCCGTATTTTGTTTCTTCTTCACTTTCACTCAAATTTTCCTCTTGTTCTTGATTTCTTTCAATATTTTCATCGTTTTCCCTTTCTATCTCAAGCATCAATCCTTTTTCTGTTGCTTCCAGGCTTTTTGCAATGACATGTCTTTGATTCTGTGGCACAAACAATACATCCCTATGTATTTCTACCTTATTTCTGTCAGGGAAATAAATGCGATAACCCTTGACCTCTTCACTATAACCCATAAATTTACCTCTTTCACTTTTTGGATCTAACTTTCTTCTCTTTTCTTTAGGTATATGTACATTTACCTCTGCCCCAAATTCTTGAAATAGTGATATATCAAACGTTTTTCCATGCCACATCTGGAAAGGTGTTCTATCCTTTACAGAACTTTTTCCAGACCTGTTTAGCACAAAAACCGCCGTATTTACTGCTTCAGCCCAGAAACTTTTATCTAGACTTTTACTATGCAACATTGTCCTTGCAGCTTCGACTATGGTTCTGTTATCCCTTTCTGCCCTTCCATTTTGCTGAGGTGAATATGCACATGTCCTTTCATGTTTTATACCTTTCTTTTCTAATATTTCTTTTAATTCTCTGTTTACAAACTCTAAGCCATTATCTGTACGCAATATTAACATTTCATTGCCTGACTGCTTTTCTGCTAAATTTATAAAATTTTCAATCTTCTTGTTGGTCTCAGATTTATTTTTCAGAAAATACACACTTCTGTAATTCGAAAAATCATCTTTCAATAGCAGAAAATATTTTGAACCTCCTATTGATTCAGCTTCAAATGGTCCACACAAATCTGCATGTATCAACTGACATACTTTTCTTGCTCTAGATTCACTGCTGCCAAAAGATAACCTGTGTTGTTTTCCAATAGGACAATTTTCACAAAATGACTTTCCATTTTCATTATATTTAATGTTATTGGCTTTTAAAATATTTCTTACTTCTTTAAAATTTATATGTGCTAATTTACAATGCCAATCTATTATGCTCTCAACAATATTACCTTGAGGTGCATCAGAATAGTTATCAGACTGTTTAAAACACATTTTGTACAGCTTACCTTTTCTAAGTGCTACTGCACGAACTAGACCATCTTTATCCACAAGTTTACATTTTTCCTTATCTGAACGCATAACAAATCCTTTGTCTAATGCTTTACCTACAGAGAACAAGTTTGTTTTTAATTCTGGTACATACAATACCTCGCTTAATTCAGTTTTAATCCAGTGCTGTCCATTCCAAGCTTGAACTTCTATTTTTCCTATTCCTTTGACTTCAATAAAGGTTCCATCACCAATTTTCACCTGTTTTCTCTCATCCAAGCTATTCACGTACATGAATTGTGTTTCATCATAGCACATGTGATCACTGGCTCCACTGTCCATACACCATTCATATGTTTTCGTATTTAATCCTCCATTCCATTTGACTGCTTCAGTGTTACCTATTAAATCCGACAAACCAAGAAATGCATTAGATGGTTCCTTCCCATCTCTCTTCGATTTTTTAAATCTGCAATCTGCCAACAAATGTCCTTCCTTCTTACAATAAAAACATTTTTTCTTTAAGCTTCTGTCACTTTCTCTTCTATTCAAATTAGGACAATTTCGTTTAAAATGTCCCGTATTATTACATGCATAACATTTTAATTCATACTTATACTGTTTCGGTTCATGCTTACCTGCGGCAAGTGCAGTTGCTACTTCACTCTGTTTTAATCTTTCTTCTTCCACTAGTAGCCTTGATGTTATTTCTTTCAATGTTTGCTTGTCACTTGACGTAGATTCCCATGCTGATATAAAATGTTTCAAATTCTCGGGTAAGGACATTAAGATCTTTGTTATTATCATCCTTTCACTTAATTCCTCACCTAAATGTTTGAGTTGTCCTTTTATTTCTTCTAGTCGTGAAATAAATTCTGCAGTGTTACCTTTATGTTCCAAACCAAAAAACTTTTGTTGTAACAAGTGTATATTAACCTGTGATTTATGTTCATATATTGAGGTTAGTTTATCCCACATGTCTGCTGATGTTTTGCAGGAAAGAATATGAGTTAAGGGTTTCTCTTCCATCCTAACCACAATAATTTCTTGTGCTTTTGCGTCTTTTTTATCGAATTCTTCCGCATTCTGAGCCGGTCGTTGTTCTAGCCCTGTCACAATGTCTAAAAGTCCCTTTGATTTCATAACTATTATCGTTTGAAACTTCCATATCGTCCAGTTTTCGCCTGTGAACTTTATCGAAGGTGTCGCTCCTACCTGATCCATATTCTTTAATTTATCACAACGTAATTTTCTAAAACAGCTTCTCTTTCCCCTGTAATTCCGGGTTCTTTTCTCTCCGCTTTCCCGCCAAACTTTTTCGGTTAGCTCTGACCTTGCTCTGAAGTATTTCACCGTTTTCTACCCAAAGACTCAAATAAATGGCCTAAACGTATCTGGGCCCATAACCTGTTATATTTGAAGAGGTTTTGGGTTTAATTAACAGTCAACTGGATCAGTTCTTGATAACTTTTATTATACATACAACCTTTTTATGTAAACAGTACTTGTCACTTGTATATTTTCACTCTATTGTTTTTCCAACTTCTTAAACTAAAACTAACTACTAAACTATTCTATTGCCAATTCCTTAACAATTAGTGACAGAATTTTTTAGTTAATCAGATTAGTTTTATAGGTTGACCATTGCATTAATGACTTTTATTGGAACTTTAGCTGCCTTACCTGTACCTATTAATAGTTATTATATATCTACTAATTTTAACCTATCTCGCGATCCTTATCATACTAACAACTATTATTAGCATCAAATGAGATAACTGATATAAACATTAATGCAGACGTTATTTTTAACGTATGTGTAGTTAATAACGAAATTTAAACCGTCTCGTTTCGGATCTTACACCAAATTGTTGTAATTTTTCGGGCAATATTAAATTTTGATGTAGAGAGAAAAACACCAAAATATATAATAATTATATTATACGCATGTTAAATAAATAACATTACATTGTGCCAAGGAAGTACAATCAACTAATAACTCACCAATTAAATAAATATTAAATAAAAAAATAAAGTATTCGAAAGAAGAACAATTTATAAATATTTCAATTTCAGGAAAGGAAGTTCTATACGAGTTTCAGATTTTGTAGGTTAAAATTTTTATATCGAAAGCAATTTGTAATTTTAAATTTCTCAGGTGGCAGTAGTGCTTTTAAATGGAATCAAGAGAACAACGTGTGTAATTATTAATGGAATTATTCTATTTTTTATATGTATTATTATATAAAATATATTTCACATGACTACATTGTAAGCCTCACTGGCTTATTTTATTTTTTACATCTAAATAAAACGAATATTCACTGTTTAGATGCCATTTATTGTACGGGCACATACATACACTGACTGACCAACATCTTAATGCTTAAAGTAACTATATAAACGGCATTGCCAACCTTTACATAATAAATGTTACTGTTTACAATATATAGTAGACATAACCCAAATAGAGAAGTACGTATTACGTCACATGCGCAGATCATTTTTATTTTTGTCGGTCGAATCCATTATTGCGCGGCAAGGGGTAGCCGGATATCAGCTGAGGCGTCAGTAGCGTACCAAGCTGTAAGTGGGTTATGAAGGTTATATTCAGTGTATATTTTATTGTTTTTTTTATATTCTGCGCAATAATACTCTGCTATTCTTTATCTTAAAGTGATATCTTCATTTATAAATTTAAGTATATCCAAATTTCTAGTAATGACCTTTTTACAAATTACATATTAGAACTGCATATATTTATTAAATATATATAACAAAATCACTTTTCGAAATATCTCTTTCAAAATTAAATACGTAAAAGGTATTTACAAATATCGATCTTGAAAAATTCGTAATTATTACTCTCGGTCGGCTCACAGAGGCGTGAAGAAGCGAGAGGTTCGGGAGACTCACTTGGCGATCTTTAATTGTTACTTTTAAAATTTGGATGACGGTATATTTTATAAATGGAATGGCGAATCTGACTTGTAGGCTTCGGCGGTCGTTTTCCATGATAGCTTTTAGGATTCCGTGCTTGACACTACGCCCTTGTTGGAACGTTTCGTACACTGTTGCAAGGGATACCTTCAGGGGTTATACTACTGCTGTTGCATTGAAACTGAAAACTGTTAATTTGGAAGGGGGTTACACCGTTTGTCCCAAAACGTACCGACAATGAGTTATTGCTTATTTCATCATTTATATGGCTATAATTTGAATTCCACGAAATTTATGAAATAGATTTTTTAATACATTTTTATTATTTGATTTACGATAAATGTTCAAAAGTATCACCATTGTGTTCGATACACAAAGCCGCACGTTGCAAAGGAGGTCGCTGAATTCTTCACAAGACTAATCAAAGAAACTGTCGATTATCAAAATTTAATATTTGTTAGATATAGTTTCGTACATGATATTTAAATACAATGAATGTCAAATGAATATAATATCCTATAAGTGATAGCCATTTTTCTGCAAAAATTCCTCTAACTTAGTTCCAAAATTAGAAATTACCAAACATACGAAGAGAATATATCATGGGAACTGAATAAAACTCCGAAAGAGAGCCTTAATTTTAGAGTTTAACTATTTCTTAACAACCAAATAAAAATTATACGATGGATTCGATAATATTTATTAAATATAAAATAATATTTATTGTATAAAACTAAAACATTTTTTAATAATATAAAAATTTTATTAAAAATCGGGTGTGGAGAATACAATACAATTTCATATTTGTGTGAAAGTATCTTTCCAAACACATATTTCATCTCACTATGAAATCATCAGTACATGCAGCTGGGGAAAGTGCCCCACAATCGATTTTTAATCATATTTTTATATTATTAGAAAATGTTTTGGTAAATATGCAGAATCCAGCTCCCATTTAGACTGACACAATTGGACTCATTTACGCATGCGCATAACGAATCATATATCGACAATTTATCAGTAACATTGCCAAATCGAATATTTATAATAAATATTGATATAGTGTGATTTGTAGGTTAACAAATCGACATATCGAAATTAAATTAATTTATCCTGTAAACACAATTCCTTAACAATAGTATGCCTTTCAATACCTCCTCTACCTTCCATTTCAATGGAAATTAAATTGGAATACATATAAATCAAATAATATTCAAATATATATTAACTAGAGTGGACCAATTCGGAGCGAAAGCAGAGGCGTGACTTTCAAACTTACTTAAAATACACTCATTTCTTGCGTCTTCTATCGAACATAGCTGTGCAACATTATTAAATACACAGAATATACTTTCCTGCTGCTATTATACGTGTACACACGATGACCGTGAACAACATACTAAGTAATTGTGAACCAATTCGTTAGTCACGCCTCTGCTTTCGCTCCGGATTGGTCCACTCTAATAATCACATAATAATTGTCACTGATATAAGCCACAGAAGGAAGCTACCAAAATTTGGCAACGTTGTGGATAATTTAGTATGTTTGTAACGGGAAATTCGTATGGTAGCTGGATTCTGCAGGTCTACCAATGTTTTCGTTTTATACAAAATTTGGTGAGGTCTTACCTATTCAAATATGTTTCTAATTATGTTGTAATATTTATTAGGCATCAAATAATTTCCTTCTCGCCGCAATTATCCAAATATATAAATTTAGAAATTAGGATCTAGTCACAACCTATACGTCAAAATTGAACTACGAACGTTTAATTGGATTGGATTGGCATTCACTTCATAAAAATCTTATAACCTCACTTTTAACTAAAACACTACACCGTTAATTTAAAATTACAAATTGAACACTACATTTTCTTGTAAATATTCAATAGTATTAATTTATTTATTCAAAAATCTAAATTCCTTTCAAGTAGGAAAGGAAAAGGATATCAAAATTTTATATATTGTGATATTTGCCTACATATTATATAATACGTACACTTTTTTGTTAATAAAAAGATAGTTATGTAGATAGAAAATATATAAAATAGTTTAATAAACAATTTTACGTTACATGAAAAGTTTTTCAATTATACCCAAGAAACCCTCCAGCAAAAATTTTAACTAGTGTAAAGTGAATGTCGACTTATGTCGTCTTATGTGATGCGTTCATAATTACAATCCGACAAACTAAGTTTGTACCAGTATGCAGAACACGCCCTTTCGCGACAACGAACTTCCTGGTAATTAGGTTAATTAAGAATTACTGAAAAAAACAAGTCAATCAACGGGAAACGTACAGACGCGCGTTTCGTTCTGGTTGGATCTGATTTTGTTGATTTCCTTGGTTACCATGGAAACCATCAAAATCGTTCATTAACAGAAGATCATACATTAATAAGGGTCATTAATGTATGATTTTGAGAACGTTAATAACGGATGTAAATACGCGGTCGACGGAAAAAAATGTTAACGTTAGTCCCAATTGGTTAAAATTATTGACTGTCGTTAAAGCAAATATTCTAATTGCCGGTAATTAAGAGTTTACTATCCATTCTGCCACCTATTGAAAAGTTCGCAAACTTGACATCTTTTATCCTTGTCTAACAATTATGTTTTAAACACGGCAATTTAAGTGAAATACCCCTGTATAGCAAACGCCAATTAAGTTGGCGCGAGGAGGGGTAAGTTCGCGCAGGATTAGAAGTAGTGGGGAAGATTTGTATTTGGTTTTACATCAAATGTCAGATAATTCTAACCTCTGAGCGTGTATTACTTTATGATCCCCTAGCAAAGACATTATGTTCCGTGAAACGTCAATGACAAATGTATTCCGACAATTACTTGAGCAGTGGGGGTGGACGTTTTTAAAAACGGCTTCTGCGCACCCCCTCCTCGCGCCTACTTAATTGGCGCTTGCTATATGTACGTATACTTCGTAAAGTATATACTTTGAGTTCAAGGCCAAATTCAAAGCATGTGATTCAAATCAGTACTGCAGAATCAAATGAAGTCAGCATTCAATCGCGGAAACAACCGTTCTTTAAAACGGGATATTATTGAGTGTTTTGTTTGACCTATATATTTCAAATTACAATCGTCGCAATTAATTTTGTAACATCCGATTTCAAATTCAACTGAACTTTACCTTTGGTATTACCTAAGACTATTGTTGGTGTTTTCGGACCGAAAAGCAACTTGGAGACTGTATAAACTTATATTTGGCTCAAAGTACCGAATGTTGCGTTGTATTCGACTCTCGAAGGACCATGTATAATTTTTGTGTTTGACCCACCGCTCACGGAGCGGAAGTTCCGCATAAGCTGGTTATTTCTTTTGGTTGGTGGTAGTTATTTTGAAAGCTGGTGTGTTTTCTGAATGTTTTATTTATTTTACAAGAAACACTTAAACCTAATTTCATAAAATAATTCTCACAATGTAGCACTTAATGTAAATTTAAAAAGGTATATAACCCCTTACCACAATTATTAGTCGTATCCTAAATACGTATTTCGACAACTAAGTTGTCATCATCAGTAGGTAAAAACTACTAATTAAAAGTCACACATGGGTGACATGGGGCACAGTAAAGTAACATAAACGCTTCCGCACAACTACTATACACTGCAACCCTGTAAAGACGAGTCTTTACAGGGTTGCAGTGTATAGTAGTTGTGCGGAAGCGTTTATATTACTTTACTGTGCCCCATGTGTGACTTTTAATTAGTAGTTTTTACCTACTGATGATGACAACTTAGTTGTCGAAATACGTATTTAGGATACGACTAATAATTGTGGTAAGGGGTTATATACCTTTTTAAATTATTATTTAACCACAGTCTCCATTGAAAGAACTTAATGTAAACTTAAACTTCATTCTTTATTGTTTGTTTCAGACTGTATGTCTTGTTCTGTGTCATGTTAAGAATCCGAATGTTGTATATTGTATCCAGAGTGTTTGTTGTATATAGAATGTTTGTTGTAATACAAGTAGATATATAAAACTATATATATATATATATATATATATATATATATGTACTATATTTCCACCACGTTCGTGCGCCTATGATGTAAATGAAAGAAAAACCACTTTTAACAGATTAAACTCTCTTTAATATATTTAAAAACTTTAGTAACATAAACAATATTATAGCGTAACAATTTGAATTTTCCCCCCCTTTTACATATTTGAGTGCATGTGTACCCAAAGTATATTGACAGCAACAATTAGTTTTAAAATGGGTGATAAGCTCTTACAGTATGATAATATAATTAAAACACGAACGAGGTAAGTAATTGATATACATAAGCTACAAACAATGTCAATTTTATTAATGCCTTTAAGGTGGATTGGAAGGATTCATATTAAAAATCAATCAATGCCTCAAAATGGAAACTGTTCTCTATATCAATAATATCGTAATCTCAGGATAAATGAGGTGGGTTCGTCTTAATTATCGACCAATACGTTTATGAAAAATACTAGCTCAGTTATACTATATTTAAATATTCAAAATAGGTGATATTAAGCACAGCGAAGCTGTTCTAACTACGATTTATAATAATAATAAACAGATAATCCTTTATTTATAGGGTAAATTCTACCTTGACTATGAGCACTAATTAACTTGTAACAGAAGGTACGCTGGCTTTGGGATTAGGTTCCTTCGGGAAGGTTCTCGGACTGGATACAGGATTTAATCTTCCGGTAAAATGGCAGGAGATAGGTTGTACAGCACAATTAACTGGATGGCTTTTATATAATGAAATAAAATTAAGGATTAGAAGGTTTAATATAATTAGATGCTGGCTCGATACTCCGTACTGAATTGTTCTAATTTCTTGAAAAAGCATTTAGCAAACAAAGGAAATTTGTAACTCCAAAGTAGTATAGTTATTTTAATAATATTATTCTTTATATTACAGCTTTTAAATACGATTTATAACTTAAAAATCGCCTTTTAAATCTTGATATGGCATTATTATTTAAAAAAGCGACGCTTCGCTTTTTTCGTTGTTGTTATTCATATTTTTTCGTTACCTACCAAGCGAATTTAAAAATCCACATAATTATCAAGCATTAGATCTGTATTTAGGAGCAAATGTTAGAATTTATCTACAAGAAGGTAAATTGAGTTGAAAACAAATAAAATATTTGCGACTACGTTGTTTGGATTTTTACGTTGAAAGTTGTTCACAAATCACGACTAGATTTTCACTAAAAAACAACACACTGAAAAAATTAATTTCATTGACCCCGAGATAGTAAAAAGCGGAACTATAAGTTCAATAGCAGATATAGCTTTACTGTTTCCGAATTTAATACCACAAAACGAACTTGAAAATTTAGATAGGGAATGGAGGCAATTACGAAATTACACAGAACGCCAAAATTTCAGCACAGATATGTTGGAATTCTGGGCTAGTGTCAGGGCAATAAAACGTGGTGATGAATCGAATGTCTTTCCATTATTATGTAATTTTATTCAAAATTTGTTGTGTTTACCACATTCTTCCGCAAATGTGGAACGAATTTTTTCCTCCATCAATTTAATGAAAACTAAACAACGTACTAAATTAAGCATGGAAACAGTCACAGGACTTCTTCATAGTAAGACATTTATAAATAAAAATAGCTGTTTCGATTTTAAAATAGACAAAAAATTGATATTGAAAATAAATGAAGAAACTTTAAAAAATATACCTGATGACGAGTAGAGTTTATTAACTATTATTATTATTAACGTCATTAGTTTTATAAAACATCATGTAGATAATAATATAAGTTATTGTTAGTGTGCTTCATATATATTTACATTTTTATTATATTTACTAGTTATATGATACTATTAATAACTATTATTATATGTATTTTAGAAATTAAAATTGTTTGATTTTAAACTAAGGATAAAAAAATCTACCGAATTTTCACGAACCATTCTACCGATTATCTCAACAGGTCACGGAACAACACTGCTCTCATTCACTATTTAGTACCCCTGTTACTATAGTAACTACAGTTTGCAGCTGTAAAAAGTGTTTGTATTTATAGGTTAGAAATTTTTGTTCAAATTCACCAATCGGTTAACCAAATCCATTTACCGTAAATCAGTTGATCTACCGGTGCAATTTGCGTAAAGGCCTGTCGAGTCGTTGATTTAATCGAAAATTTAAGCCGGATTGGTAATTTTTGCAGAATTTTACCTTATAGTTGGAGTTATACAGCAATTTAAATAAAATTCGCTTGTAAAAAAAGATTTTATTTCATACAATTCACAATCCATCCATTAATTACAAAAATCTGTACAATTTAAACTATTAGTAATTAAAAATTAAAAAAGTATTTAATATGAAAAAGTTCCTAAGGAATGACTAAATGGCGAAATATGAGCACTTTTACGGAAATTTCTAAGTATTACAGTCTCAGTACGTGTTTTCGTTGGTTTAGCAAAATTATTAATTACACTCTCTAGAGTTCATCGTGAGTGTCGCCGCTGTGTTTCAACACGAATTCCGCTAAATCTTCCAGGCTCCTATTGCCTGTGTATTCCGAAATTTTTTCCCCATTCTTATACAAGAAAATCGATGGAAATCCATCGACCTCTTCGTCATTACAAAGCTGCTTATTGATTTCCATTGTGCAATCAACTTTAACGATGTTTATGGTGTCGTCGTGTATAAATTTTTTACCAAGTTCCTCCCATGTGGGAGCTAATCTCTTGCAATGACCGCACCTGCAAATTAACGAGGTGATTAACGTAATATAAAAGGTAAAATTATATTACCAAGGTGCGAAAAATTTGACGAATGATATTCCTTTTTGAACGCCTTGTTCAAAGTTATCTCCACTTAAAATTAATACAACACTCGGTACCTCATCTTTTGATTCTTCCGTTACTTCCTTTTCTTCAGATGTTGTTCCTAACATTTTGTTTACATACAATTTTAAGTCATCATGTGCTCTGGATCCTTGATATTTATCCACCTGCATTAATAAACACATGTAATTGGATCTTCAAATATAACCAAGAAATTTAAATATTTCTGTGAATTTTCTATAGATTATATGTATTATTTTATCCTATATTTTGAAACAAAATTAGTAGAAAAAAAAATATTTACTAACACATCACACATGTTCAAAAATCTATTTTTAAAAAAAGTACTTTGAACATTCTATAAATACTATTTACAATTTGTTACAAATGACATATTTTACTAATATAAAAAGAATGCAAACCTTTTTCCCATCTTCTATCCATAACAGTGATGGATATCCTTTAACTTCAAATTCATTACATATTGTCCTATATTGCGTACAATCTATTTTAGCAATATCAATGTTTTCTTCAAATTCTAAGGATTGTGCTAATTCTTCCCAAACAGGGGCAAGTTTCTATTAAAAAAAGAGTTATATATTATATGTTATATATATATATATATATTATATCTAAAATAAAAAGACTAAAAAGACCCTTACTTGGCAATGACCACACCAAGGTGCATAAAATTTAATGAAATGATTCCCTTCTTTAACATGATCATAAAAGGAGTCTTCTGTTAATTCTATTAATCCCTTCTTTGGTTCGGGAACCTTTGGAACTTCTTCAGGTTTTTCCTGAAATGAATGTATTTAATAAAGTATAAGAGAAGAAAGAAATATCATACAGAACCCAATTGTTCATTTATGAAATTTGATAAAGATGGTAAATCTCTTGTTCCTCTAAAACGTACACCTTCGGATTCCCCTACTTTGAAGAATTTTAACGTGGGATAGCCGGTAACGTCCTGATCGGAGCATATTTTACTATCTTTTGTACAGTCTACTTTTGCAACACGAACATTACCATCTTCTTCGTTTAACATTTCTGCCAGTTGTTCCCATGTAGGTGCTAATCTTTGACAATGTCCACACCTTGAAATTTAAAAAATGTACAAATATATTTAACAAAGAAACAAAGAGGTTAAAACAAACCATGGTGCATAAAACATGACAAAGTGATTTTTCTTTGGTATTTCATCGTCGAAATTATCGATGGTGTATTGCACTGTATGTACGTCGTCATCGTGAGCATAAATTACACTTAAAATACAAAAAGCTACCGCTAAAATACAGGTATTCATTTTACTTAATTTATAAATTTTCGTGTTTTGTTTGACGTCAACCAACGTTCTCTATTGACTACACAATGTGAAATATGAATAAAATTTTTCGTCACGTAATGTGATAATGATCAAATCCACCTCCTGAACAATTTTAAGTACATAACTGAACACTCTAATTGGCCTATTGGAGCCGGCCTATTAAATAAATATTACACAAACACTTTAAAATTGTACCTATGTATACATATAATAAATGTACATCAAATAAATATATTGCACAAAACTAAATAAATTAAAAAGAAAGAAAGAAACCTGTATTAGCGCTATCTCACGAATGTATATCAAAGAAGATATTTATGACCATTTTAAATTTACGTTAAAAACAAAGAAATAAATCTATTTTCCATATTTTTTATTATATAAACATTATCACGGCTAAATTTTAACTTCTATATTTTTTTAAAATATAAATTAAATAACATTTTCAAAAATTGATTTGAACTAATTTTGCCATTTCAATTAAACAAGCAACATGTTTATTTTGATCAGTCATTTTATTCACAGATTTTGTTGTTGACATTTTAAGCATTTCCAATTATTTTCTTTGAAATTCTGTAAATATTGATCACCAAAATATAAAAAATATATATATATTTAATCGAAATTAATGATTACTTTAAAATTTCACACAAAGTATTATTGCTCTCTTAAAAGAATAAATTAATAAGAAAAATTAAAATGAAAAAAAACGCCTTAAGATTGTTGTTTAAGATTAATCAGTTGATTAGAAAACCACAAATAAGCTAAATTTATCATAACTTTCTTATCGGTTCCTTTCTTTGCAATAAAAATATTTATTTATAACTTTTTATTATTATTACTGCTTTGTTTTAATTACATTTCATTTCGTCTCGTTCATACATAAAATATCCAATTCTTTCAAAAAAATGGAAAATGAACTAGGATAAATGTATTTAAATGTTTTTGTTAATAAATATGTTTACAACTATGGGTAGTAAAAACCTTATTAAAGGCCAAGTCAAAGACAAAGAACTATTTATATGAGATTATTTTTACTTTAAATAGAGATTTACAGAAGTCATTGTTTTGAAATCAATAAGAACAATGAATTTTAAAAGGAGCATGCGTAAATTAGTCTACCAAAAATGTCAGTTTGGTGTATTGTGTGTTGACTACATTTTTGATCAGCTGGTCTTTTGTGAAATGGCTCAGAGTAGTGCGAATGTGTACTTAGGTTATGCCGATGAATTTATATCCGAGAAGCATAAAGGAAATATTAATTTTACCGTAAATAAAATCGGTGGGAAACCAGTAAGTAAAATAAAAATTTTGTGTTAGTAAAAAAAACAATTGTGGAGGAGCTGGGATTTGAACCCAGGACTTTCAGCATGCGAAGCAGACACTCTACCACTGAGTTACACCCCCTAATATTAAATACTGTTTCAAGATCCAGTATATAAAGGCAAAACCTTTTTATATTTTTAATATTTTTTAGGATTATCCAAATAATATAAATTTTGACAATCCAATATGCCCATTATGCCAATTACCACGTCCATTAGTTGTACAAGTTTACGCACCACTAGAAAACACAATTTACCATCGTATTTTATACATATTTGCATGTATCAACCCAAATTGTTGGAATCACAGTGAAAGGTAAACCAAAAGGATTAAGTTCACGCGTTGCATTTAAAACATCATTTTAGTTGGTGTTGTTTACGAATTCAAACGTTGGAAAGTGTAAATAACATCAATGAAGCACCCACATCTACAAAACCAATTTCGAATTTAACTGATTGGTGTCAAGACGCTGACGAATGGGAAGACAAAAGTAACGCAAACGTAAATGAAGAAAATGGAAATCTCATTAATAGTGGTGAGAAAGTGTCAGATGAAGATGATGAAAGTTACAGCTTTGAAGACTCAATACGTATAGGTTTAGAAACTTTAACTGTTGATGACAGAAATGCTAATACTGGTGGTATTCCGGAAGCTCGAGGTTAGTTGCACCAAATTTAAAGAAATTATAAGCAATTGGAATATTCTAAACTTGTTTTAATTGAATATTAAAAGTATTTCAAAACCTTCTACTTCTAGTGATAGAAAAAGTTAACTGGTAATGAATGTGTTGAAAAAATTAAAAATCATGTTTAGTAATGATTGGCTTTATTTAATTTTTAACAGGAATGATGACTAGTATTAATTATATTTACTTCTATATGTACTTATACATATATGTACTATAAGATCACAAACAATTCGCTATTCAAAATAATATAAAACAGTTTCATAATTTCTCTAACCTGCTTGCAGTTCACTAGAACGTTTCAATAGTAAATATGATATATTTTCATAAGTCACAAATGTTATCATAGTTGCTGGTGTTACTCGTAATAAATTTGTTCCAAGCCCCTTATAAAAACCACGCCATCCTTCATAAGACCATGTTCTAGAAATGCAATCAATAACTCCGTTGTATGAAAAATGTTGATTTTGCAATCGAGCTCTTATCACTTGATATGGATATGTTGTTGCAGCTGCTATTAACTTTGAAATAGCTGCAAATGATAAATACTCTATAGTCCCAAGCTTTGTAGTAATACTAGTTCCCTTATATTTATTGTATTGATTTTTCATTTCTTCATATGTCATGAATTGAATGGCCCCATGTGATACTCCAAATAAACCAGGTAAAAATCCTTTGTAATATCCCCTAATGCCTTCTTGTGTATATATTTTAACTAAACAATCCGTCATTCCATTGTACAGATATTTGTTAGCATCCATGTAGCTATATTGAAGACACAATCTTGTTTTTACAACCCATATCGGATTTGTTATTAACAATGTCAAAGCACCTGCTTGGGATGCTGCCAGCAAATGTATACCTGGTCCTAAAGGTGTTTGAGTATTACCTTTTTGTATAAATGTTTTTATTGCATTGTAAAACAAAAAATATAGTCCCCATGAACTTGCAGCACCACAACAATTTGGTGTACAACCTCTATAAAACCCTCTAAAACCTTCTTTTGAATATATAGTGTTGAAGGCGTTTGCAATACCTAATAAAACGAAATTAATAGGAAATTAGTTTTAAATCACTTACTGTTGTATTCATGTAAAAATTGCTCCGTCTTTTATTATTATATTACCTGAATATTTTGGTGTCAATTCTGTTCGACCATCATGTACAGCAAAACGAATTTTAATAATGTCTAAAGGGTGCAAACATAACGTTGAAGCAAGTCCACCGGATAAACCAGCAATTAAATGTTCGTATTTTACATGGTTAAAAAAATCTAATTCTTTCCTTAATCTACTTTGAACTGGTGTTGAAGTGGTCGCCATGATTTATTTATTTTCTTGTGTAGGAACTATAATAACTTCGACTAAATTCGTTTACATCATTGTAATCGCTTGAAATTTATCCGATGTTGAGGTTAGTTTCACAATATTTAATTGATCTTTGGCATCAACGCATGCGTTTTACATTATAATACGCAGTTAACAAATGGTTTTGCAGGATCCTCGGTAGTATAGTGGATAGTATCCCCGCCTGTCACGCGGGAGACCGGGGTTCAATTCCCCGCCGGGGAGGATTTTTTTTAAATTTCATATATCGATATTCATAATTGAAAATATAAATTCGGCAGCATATTTGAAAAATTTTTTAATTAATTTTTATTAAATAAAATATTTTTTACACAGAATGTTAGGTAATATATTGTATATTAGAATTTATTGGATTGAACCCAATGGACTTTTATGTACAGGGTTATTCAAATGTTCCGGAACACTTAAATAATTTTGAAACCATAGAAATTTTCAAAAAAGTTTCAGGTAAATTTACAATACTATTGTAAATTCACCTGAAGAAGCCACAGTGGTGAAACGTACGTAGTGTAATTATATATTTTATTTGAAACTAAAAGCAATTGTGTTGTATTTTATTCGTTAAAATGGAGTTTCAACATGTATCTCCTTCGTCGATTAACAGTGTTCCTTTGTCTTATTATTCATATGAGTTTAATTTGTTTAATATTTACGGGACTGAGCAGCAATATGTTTTCAAAAATTCAAGTAAATAATCTTGAAGTTTTAGACTTCAATTAGAATTTGCAATTTAAATTATATTTCTATAGGTGGCGCTGTTGGAAGACTACATTCACCTGCGGCCACGGCAGAAATCGAAGGCGACGAAGGAGAAGTGATCAGCATCGATACTCCAACATTCCCACAACATGACATAGTGGCTCTACTCCAGGAAGTGACCCCTCTTCCACAAGAACTCTGTCAAAAAGCGAAATCCGATTATAAAAAGTCCCTGATCCAGTTCATGCCGTACTTTGTCAACGTTTGGGAAGAATCGAACAATGCCGCCAATCTAAGTGATCACCACATCCGAGAATTGTTACAGGAGTATCAGAAGAACAACGATTACGTAAATCCATCGGAAATGGATTCGGCGGATAGTAGTGGCGGCCGAAGCGGAGCGGACAACATTACCATTGAGAAATACGAGAAGGGTATTCCTTCCCATGGTGATAAGATGTTCCATTACTTTCTAATGAAGATACAGATGAACCAAGGTCAAATTTTGAGGTGAAAAGCATTTATTTCCCATTAATATTTCACAGTGCGGATAAATATTTTCGTTTTCACAGGTATAATAGAGAATGTACCAATCCCTTGTTGCTCTATCCATTACAAGACGTACCAAGGAAATGCCAATATTGCCAGGGCGATATGGTGTTCGAATTACAGATTTTGCCGACCATAATCTCCAAATTGCATTTAACATCCGATCCTAAGCAAATGACTCGATTAGAATTCGGCAACGCGTTAATATTTACTTGTCAAAGAAGTTGCTGGTCAACAGACGTCACCTTCCGTCAAGAAGAAATGATAATTCAAACTGAAATGTATTAATACAACAGTCCAATTATTGTATTTTCAGTAATTTTTTTATTGCTATTTTTCTTGTTCCGTTATTAATTTGTAGTTACTTACGATACGTATTCTACATATAGAACAATTATAATAACTATTATTCATTATTTCAAGACATTTTTGAGCTTATTTTAACAATAAAATAATATATCGGGTGTTCTTTTTAGAGCGTTATAGTTTCCAATAGAGATTAAACGTAAAAAAGTCAAATCTGACCCAAGTGTCATTTATAGGCACTTTAAGTTTTGCCATTTCATCATGAAAAGTTTGACACCGTAACAACCCTTGGAAACTGTGCAATTTTGTTTCGAAAATCGTGATACTGTCGTCCAAACTCAAAGATAGCTTCGCGACATTATCTCCGACCATAAAATTGTGGTCGGCACAATGGCCGATCTCGGCTGATTATTTAGTGAACCATTGATAAATTTTGGTACTGTTACATGTTAGGCGAATGACATTCATCTACACAGACGACGAATCCAAGAAAATAACGACGTTGTTGGGCATAGTATTGAGGAAGACTCGAATAAGTGGATTTGTAACCGTGCACAATATTTGAACTTGTGTTCGTCCACTTTGCGCAAAATTTTATAGCTTACATCCTTACAAGATCCAACTCGTACAAGAAATAAAGCAATATCGCTGCATTTTAAGTGGAGACGATTCACAGGAGACGCTTTAGACGCCATTACAAACAGAGTAATTTCTTGTTTGGTGCGCTCTATGGGCTGGAAGAGTTACCGTGTCGTTTACATCCTTACAAGATCGAACTCGTCCAAGAAATAAGCAATATTGCTGCATTTGGAGTGAAGAGAATTCACAGGATACTGTTCAAACACCATTACAACCAGAGAAATTTACTGTTTGGTGCGCTCTATGGGCTGGAAGAGGCTTCGGGTCGATATTCGGTGAGCGTGTTATAATCAATGGCGAATGCTATTTGAGCAGAACGACAGTACGTACCATACAGCGCGAAACAAAAATCAATCTACTGATGAAAATTTTTGGACAAACAAATCATTTCGCGGAATTGATCTGCCAACTAGTCCCAAGTTCGTATGATTTGACGTCTCTGGATTATTTTCTTTGGGGATACATCAAGTTCTTAGCCTATGCCGATAAGTCAGCGATCATAGGCGATTTGGAAGTCAACATTAGCTCAGATACGGTCCCAGATGTTGAAAATTGGACATCCAGATTCCAGACTATGCTATATTAGGGCCAGTCACGGCAATTATATGTTCGAAATATTCAAATACTAAATGGCATAAAATTATCTGCCCAATATCTCTAAAAGTCGGGTCATTTAGACATTTTTGTTTGTTTTAATTCAGTTCGGAACTACGGCATTCTAAAAAAAAGACCCGATATTTTAGTGCACTTTGTACAGTGTATCCGATTCTTTTTGTAATTTGAAATATATAAATGTTAAAATTTTAAACAATAAATATCTTACTGGAATTGTTTTCTTTTATTATTTGCTTATATTACGTTTCTGGTCAAATTTATTTATTTATTTAATCGTGTCTGAGCTATACAAATACATTATGCAATAACAAATAAGACATACAACATAACATATAGTATTGCTAAACAGATATAAGAAAGGAAACATATCTCTTACCTGACCAAATTACAGATCTTATATCTGCAATTTCTTCGTAATATTGCTCCGGTTGTTTCCTAGCTAGTCGGGTCACTATGAGTTTTTGTTCTTATCAAAAGGGGGGACTGATGTATGTAAGCCTTGTAAATTACCTTATTTTATTTGCACATGTGCTTAAGAATTTCAGGTTACTTAAATCGACAGTTATTGCCTTTTATTTTTGTGTTTTTGTGTTGTTTTAGGTGTGTTATCAAGAGAAACAGGTTAGTACAATATTAACTGGTACTTTATTTAACGTAAAACATAAGGAAAACAATTTGACAATTTGGTGTTGAATTTATGCACACGTAATTATTTAAAACGTATTGCTATGAATAATGGTTTGAAAATTTAGCAGACCACCATCCACAACTAGTTTTCCCAACTAGGTTTCTCAGCCGGTGAATTTTCAAATATGAGACTTCTAACTTCTCGGGTTCCACTCAGGAAAGTCGTGTCTGTGAATTATGTTGGGCGCCAGTGAAATGTTCACAAAAATTTATTTACTTATATTATATAAGTTACTAAGCCTGAACAGCAATATTGGTATGAAAATAAAACAAAAGCAGGATAAAATTTAAACTGAATATTTAATACAAAAATTAAAAAATTTAAAAAAATCTATCTTTACAAAGTATAAAGATATTGTATTATACAAAAATACATGAGGTAAAAACATTCACTGTAAAATTGACAGCTAAATGAATGGAAAACTTCCTCTTAATGACTCCGAACAAACTTATCTAAAAATAATCAAGTTTACTATTAATTTCTTCCCCAGAGAACCAGACTGTATAATCAGATTCTGATACACGTACAAAACTAACACGTGTTCAATCGATACGCACAAAAAAACCCTTTAATCCTCTCGAACAAACTTTTCAATTATAATATTAACAAAGAAATGTTAATAGTAAGTTTTAGTATCTAAATTTCTAATTATTAAAACTCTTAATTACAAGCTTGGATACAATAGCAATATACGTATAATTTTAATTTATGTTTTATGATATCATAAAAAATTTATATCTACCTACTAAAAAAAAATGTGTGGAGACGAAGAACAAAGAAGGTGCATATTCAATTTTATCATCAAATAACTTACGAGAATTAAACTCTACAACTCTCAAATACATCAATAAATCGCTAATCAAACAATTAACCGAATTAATTAAATATAATTAATTATATCACACCAAGCTACCTTCTAGTTCAAGCTATAAAATTGGTCTCCCCGTTTGAATTCCTCGATCTCTACATGAGATCGATCCAGAATAACAAGTTTTTATCTTCGCACATTTAAATAACATTTTCAATATACATACAGTCTGGTTTTAACAAAATATTTACATTTTTAAATAAATTATTTTTAAATAAAAATCCATAGCAGTATGTTATGACGTTCATCTATTTTCAAAATAAATATATTAAAATCGTATAACATAGAAACAAACGTCCTTCTTTACTTTTTTTTATAACAAACACAACAACGCTGTTTATCGTAAAATGGTATTTATATTATAGACGTTGATATCTGCAACTCTATTTGATTCAACGCGAACTAGTATTAAGTGAGCATATATTTAGCAGTACTAGTAACAAAAATAATAATTTCTATGATTGCTTTGCCAAACTGACCTAACTCAAATGTTTTTGTGTACCTGACATATATTAGCAGATCCTTTCCCTAGCGAATTTTGTTGTCGGTAGATGCTGGCCCTTGATTGACTGTTTTCCTGTCTGTTTTTGGGTAATTTCAAACCTGGACGCCGTTTGGAAAACAATTGCCTCTCCACTTTGCGGTTCTTTTTTTCGCGGGCTTTTTCTTCTAGAATCTTCGTTGCTCTAATAGCCGTTTGGATTTCAGTTGTTTTTTTTGCCTGGATAAGTATTAATTTTCTGCCTTACGTCGTGGATGATCTTTTCGGATAATTTTATATAATTCTTCGATCGGTTCGCCGTAATTGTTTTAACGGTTTATGGTTTTAGTTCTAGCACTTTTGTATACAAGTAACTTTCACATTATTTTTTTAATAAAACTAGCTTTAATATTCGTGTTTTAACTTTATTTCAATTTTACAATGTTTTAAAGTTAATCGCTTTAGTTTTAACGATATTTTTCACAATTCTTATTCGCTACGGAGGAAACACGTCTTCCCCGTTGATACCCTTTGCGCGAATCTTTTGCACGGACTATAACCTCCTTGTTCAATTGTTTTGGTTTCCTACTTGACGTTAGCATCTTTAATTATGACTGAAGTTGTTCGCAGATCGCTTTGAAATTTTGAATGTGTACTGATCTTTTTTGATTAATTATTATTAATATAAATACCTTGTTTTTAAATGATTCCCACGTGGATGCGTTTTTACATTGATTGTTTACCCTTTCCTAAATTGATTTTTCATTTTTAAAAAAGTATGTTTTAAAATTATATCTTAATATCTAAACATACATTTTTCTACGTTCTTGTCCACATACCTTTTGTCTGCTTTTAATAATAATAATTTTATGAAATAAAAATATTAATTTCACTGTCTTTTGTTGCATTTGTTTGTCGTTTTGTGAATATTGTACTATCTCAGAAGGAAGGGTAATGGAATAGGAGAAATGTTAAGCTAAGAAGAGAAGCCCTTAATCAGTAGAAAGAATCAAAAGGAAGAACTGCTAAAGGTGAAGTTCCAAACAGAAAAAGCGGAACTATTGATAAAGCCAGTAAGACTGGATCTTCGGAAACCTGCAGATGAGGCAGCTTCATTTAATCTTAAGCAATTGAGACAGAGAGAGTTAATATTATTTAATTTTCCTTAAAATATATTTAGTAACACTTCATTAATTTGTAATTTTATAGGTGTGATCTGAATTATATTTTAAGAGAATTTGAATTTTATTAATAGCAGGTATAGTTTTAGTTGTGATGATTTATTCCTATTTGTAGCAGGTGATTAAAGTATTTTCTATTGAATTTTATTATCTCACAAGTTATGCCAGATTAATACCATGATACATACTTTTTCGCTTATGTATATGATGAGTTGCTGCTGGCGTACATTGAAATTTTGTGCTTTTAGCCGAAATGTAATTTGATTAAGGTTTCAGAATTATATTTTTCTCAATGTAATTACTTTAGTGCCAAACATACTTTATGTATTGGTGTTTTTAATGTATTTTAAATAAATTGATATAGATTAAACAACATTTTTATTCATAAAAAAACTACAAAGAAATGTATAACAATTACTTCAAACGGTGCACATCTGCATATTCACTAAACAAATTTTGGCATACACAGACACAATTAAAAGTAAAAATTATTGCAAATATTACACGTCCAATTTTGATAAATCTGCTAATGCACTAAAAAAAGCTTTTATGATATGTACAATTTATAAGTATACATAATCAAAACTAACACATTACACACGTAATAACTAAACCGAACACGCCACAATTCACTAAATTTGGATATTGTTGGGGAATATTTGTTAGCAAGTCATTAAACCTGTTTTTATTTTTATTCTTATTTCGCCTTATAAATCATGGAGGTCTGAGCGAGGTAACGGCGATATGTAACTGTTTGTTTATAACTGAATTTTATTCAAAAGTATAATGACAACTCTGTTAAATTTTGAATGATGTTTCCATAGTTACAAAATTATCTCTTTGATATGATTGGCTATAAAATTCCTGCATATATTTTGCCTAACTAAGGTTCTTGATTCGTATTAAAGGAATCTGTGATATTCTTAAGGTTATATCTATATGAATATCCTAAAGAAACCTTAAAATTGTATTGATACTGAATGATATACTTTTCTTTTTAACTTACTTTACTTTTCTTACTAAATATACAGGTATGTCTGAATATGATAAAATAAGAACTGGCAAATTAATTTTGAAGGGCGAAAAGCAAAAGTAAGTGTTCCTCTAATATCAACTTTAAAACTAAATATTATTTCATTTTAGAGGTAAGAAACGTAAACACAAGAGTAAGAAAACAGAAGATAAACCCTCCATTGATCGAGATTGTTTAGAACATGGAAATTGGTGGAGAGTTACAAAAATTGAAGAAATAAATGGTGCAGTCGCTATTGAATTTGGTAAACATACCTATATTAAAGCCCTTGATAATGGTTTATTTACATTAGGAGCTCCACATGGTGACGGTGATGGTCCAGCACCTGAAGAAATTTTAACAGCAGTGCCAGTTAATGAAAGAAAAATTGCATTAAAATCAGGTTATAATAAGTATTTGGGTGTCGAAAAAAATGGAGTAGTAACTGGTCGTTCAGATGCTATCGGACCTATGGAGCAATGGGAGCCAGTTTTTCAAGTAAGTTACAATTTATATAGAGATTTGTTATATTAATACACTATTTTAGGATGGTAATATAGCAATTCAAGGATACAATGATTGTTTTATCTCTGTAAGATTTGAAGATGATGGAATAGTTGCAGTCAGTAGAACAGCCACTGATGAAAATATTGTAAAAATTCGTTCACAAACTATAAAGGAAGTTAATCCATTAAAAGATGTACCACTTGAAGAACAGGGTAGTTTAGCACAGATTGAATTGAATTATGTAAAGAAGTTCCAAAAGTTTCAAGACAAACGTATTAAACTTAATCCTAATAATACAAAAGAATTGGATTCTGCAAAAACAGAAGGAAAATTACATGAAGCCTTATTAGATAGGCGAAGTAAAATGAAAGCTGATAGATATTGTAAATAATAAATATTTTTAAATTTGACAATGTTTTATTATTCCAGTATGTATTGTATTTATTTTACAAGAAAAAAGTATATAAATGATTAAATTTTCTGTAACTTTTTCTACCCTACAAACAAAAATCTAGTCAATAAGGAATTTTATAAATTTCTGCTTTTTCTAACCCAGTTATTATTGAAATATATTTAAAAAAGTCTTGGTTGCTTTAGTTAATCATGTAGATGAATTCTATTTTATGGTTTGAAAATATTTTGGAAAAGAATTTAAATTTTCTATGCATAGTTATACCAGAGCCGGTTAATATTAAATAATAGTTATTTATTGTACAAGTGTGTTATGTAAAAAATAAGTCACGCGAGAAAATGTTTAACTCACGAGTGAGCTACTTTTCTCAAGTGACTTATTTGTAATTAACACACGTGTGCAATACAAAACTTTAATGTTTTATAAATTTGACGTTCCATGTCAAATTTAAATTATAAACGACTAATGTAAAAAGTTCATATACAGTAATGCAGTTACTATGGAGAATAAATAATGCAAATCAACAAGCAAACAAAATTAGTGATTGATTAATAATACTGCAGTTAAAAGTTGATGGTAATGGAAGAGTTGCAAGAGGCTGTTTTCATTCCGCTAGAAGTTAAGAAAGAAGCTGAAGCAGCATGTTATAAAATACTGCCAAAAAAATCGAAGGATAATTACGACAAAGAATTTCGTCATTTTGAAGAATGGAGAACACAGTAAAGTATCACTGGAATTAACGAAGAAGTTATGCTGGCGTATTTCCATATTTATAGAAGGAAAATAGCACCTTCTTCATTGTGGACGAAGTATTCCATGTTAAGAAGTACTTTGAAAGTGTATATGAATAGTGACATATCGAAATACGGAAAACTGATTTCCTATTTGAAGAGTGAGGCAAGAACCCACAAGTCCAAAAAGGCGAAAATCTTGGAGAGGCTACATATAGAGAAGTTTCTGAATGAGGCTCCTAACAATAAATATTTGATGATGAAGGTATTATTTATTTTCTTATATTTAATTCAAAGTATTTATTCATTATTCGTTCGTGTATTCTATGCAGGAGGTTGCCTTAATAATGGGTATATCTGGTGCGTGTCGTTGTAATGAAATAACTAAGCTGAAAGTTGACGATATAGAAGATAAAGGAGCATACTTGTACGTTTCGATACCTGACACAAAGACAAACGTATCTAGAAGTTTCACTGTTATGGCAGAAGGATTTACAACAGATATGCTTGACCTCTACAGAAAATATGTCTGTATGAGACCAAAAGGTATTCCACATGGCAGATTCTTCCTAAATTACAAGAAAGAAAAATGCACTATCCAGCCAGTTGGAATTAACACCATTTCTAAGATACCTCAGAAATTTGCATCTTTCCTGAACCTACCAGAAGCTCAATTATATACAGGACATAGTCTGAGACGTTCGTCAGCATCTCTTCTGGCAAACACAGGAGCTGATATTACAATTAACAGTTAAATGACGTGGGTGGAAATCGTCCACTGTGGCAGAAGGTTATATACAAGATTCAGTATCCAACAAGATTGATATAGCCAGAAAGATACAAGGTCCAGACAGTCTAACGTCCTCGACTTCTGGTCATCAAATAATTTGATGACCAGAAGTCGAGGTATCCTGAACAGAAATTTGATTCAAATTTCTGTTCAGGATACTTCAAATACGTCTTCTAGTATAACTCTAAATTCGAATAACCTGAATGCAGAGTCAGATACAAAAAGGATTTCCTTCAACTTTAATATTAATGTAAATTAGTTGCTATTGTTTACCCTTTAGAATTAATATAAATGTGTTAATACTATAGCCGTTTGAATGTCTCTATGCAATCTAAATTTCACCTTGTTTTATCTCACTAGTGAGATAAATTGTGTTTTTAACTCACTAGTGAGTTATAAGCTACATAATTTATTTAAAATCGCCATAGTTATAGGTCTATTATTAGGAGGTGTTGGATAAAAGTAATTAAGATTTCACCAGCGAACAAACAAAAATTTTCAAATTTTACTAGATGTTACACATTCTTTTTGATTGGCTTGCCCCACCTATGTTAGATGGCGCTTTACTGTATCTAATGGTATCTAATTGCGGCGTAGATTATTTTATTTTATTATTAGAGACCGGACCAGTGTTGCCAGCCCTACCGTTTTTCGGTAGATCTACCGATTTCGGATGATTTCTACCGAGTTTCAACACAATTCTACCGAAAAAAAATAATCTATAGAATCTAAATCTATAATCTAAAAATAGTATTCTTGTCACCTCTGAAATATTGTGTTCTGCTAGACTTATATGTATCAAAGTAAGGAAAGGAAACTGAAATATAAAATCTGAATTTTTATCGCAGATTGGTTGTTTAGAAAGGAATAATAAAAATTAACAAATAACGGGTGTTCAGAAACATTCGAAGTCAAAGTAGTCCTTGAAATATGAAGTCATGTCTGAGATAGATTGATACATTTACTTAATACAATTTTATAGGCTATCAAATTAGTATCAGATATAGCAATCGTCAATTAAGTTGGCGCGAGGAGGGAGTGCGCAGAAGCCGTTTTTAAAAACATCCACCCTCACTACTCAAGTAATTGTCAGAATACATTTGTCATTGACGTTTGACGGAACATAATGTCTTTGCTAGGGGATCATAAAGTGATACACGCTCAGAGGTTAGAATTATCTGACATTTGATGTAAAACCAAATATAAATCTCCCCACTACTTCTAATCCTGCGCGAACTTACCCCTCCTCGCGCCAACTTAATTGGCGTTTGCTTATACTTATGTAAAGATATACGATTTTTTGTTCAGAGCCCACTTGACTTCGAATGTTTCTGAACACCCGTTATATCTGTATGTAGAAACCTTACTTATTGGCAATAGTCAGCAGCGTGCATAGGTAATAAACTAACAATATAAGAAAAATTTTAGAACTACAGAAATTTGTTGACAAATCTACCGATTTAACGTTAACACTGGACCGGACACGTCGGACTGAAATGGACGTCATTACGACGGACGTGATGTACTTACAACATCTGTAAGTACACCACGCAGTTGTTGAATAGTTAACTGGACATCTATTTTTTGTGCGCGGTTAACCGAATGAATAGTGCTATTCAATAACTGCGTGATGTACTTACAGATGTTATAGACTATTTATATCGTCCGTCGTAATGACGTAATTTCAGCCCGATGTGTCCGGTCACTAATTATTATATAGAATAGCAGAATATTAGCGTTAAGTTAGACTAGGCAAACTTTTTATACGATTGATTCTGTGCATTAAGGTTTTGGTAGAAGAACCTGCGGCGGAAATTCTTTTCCGTCCATCTGAACGACGCCTTAAGGTTTCAGCACTTTTTTTTGTTCTTTTTCCTCTCTGATTTATTGTTTATTGTAATAAGAGAAAAAAAATTGTGTTGAAATAAAGGAATATTATTATTATTATTATTACATAATTATCCATTTTTTTCGCGCACCAACGGTAGATAGCTACGGAGCGTCCTCGGACTTGGTAGTTTCCACGTAGGATTGAATTTGTTCCAAAACTGACGAAACATTCTTTGTCCGATTTTTCAACCGGTATAATTACATGCACTAACCTCATACTTAAATCACAAGAAAATGCATTATACAGTCTCTCTGATTTTTTTTTTAGATTTGTGTGCTGCACTATTTACATGTTTCTTACACAATCGTGGATTTCAACATAATAAACTTTTCTCACAAACGAATCACCTCACTACTTTACCATTATATCGTAAGTCTGGGAATTGCCATAAAAATATCTTTATCGTGTTAGCAAATGGCGAGTCGATGCATTTGTATGAACTTACATTTTCAATGCTTTGCGTTCAAATTACACATATGGGTCTTTCAGTTACTTCGGAACAAGTAACATTTAAATTACAATAATACCTAATAATCCTAGTATTTCTCTATTAAGTGAATATATTATGTTACGAGAACTGGGCATGGTTGCCAGCTTGGATTCTGTCAAATGTCATTCGAATAAGTTGTTCACAATGAGTTCATATTTACAAGTTCCTCCCTATTTTATTTATAAAACGATATTATATATAAGGTTAGTTATTTTCACAACTAAATCATGCCTATATATAATATAGTATATATAATAACAACATAAAGCATATTAGTAGGAGTTGTGAATATTTTAAAATGACATAAACCTAACCTCATAGATTATTTACTTACAACAGCTGACTCAAAGCAATGTAGCTTTGTCAACTCTGTTTTGTAACTATTTATCACGTGTCTCGTCTGTTATAGTGAAAGACCTATACAGCAGACCGATTTTCATGTGGCCGGTTAGAAGTACCGCCCTCGAGATGCGCACGAAATTCATAGGTAGGGGAACCTCTGGCATTCAGTGTTTTACATCGTTTTAAGCGATAAACACAGTAGTGCAGTGCCGTATTAAGGTAGTGAGTAATGGAGTTTAAATGTAAATTAAATAAATGTGTTTTACACAGTCAAATTCTTGAAGTGATCTCAAATGTATTTAAATATATGCAAGAAGAAAAAACTTCAGGGGTACACAAAATTCCACTGGATCAGTTATATGAACGCGTTATTGCCGCAACGGGTGTTTCTGAGAGAAGTATTAGATGGATTGTTAAAGAAAAAAGTGAAATAAACGCAGGTGCCGGTTCATCTTTTACATCGTCAAAGAAAAATAAAAAAAAAAACCAAGCCCAAAACCGACTTAGACGATGCAGATAAAGGTGTGCTGCGTAGAACAATTTTAAATACCATTACTGTTGACAAAATTGTGCCTACAATGCCAAACATTCTAAGAAAATTTAAAGAAACAGGATACACTGGAGGAATAGATTCTCTTCGGAAAGTAGTAGAAGATATGGGCTTCTGTTGGAGAAAAACAAAAACCAACAGAAAGTTGTTAATGGAAAAGCACGACATTCGTCAGTTAAGAGTGTCTTATTTGCGTACCATTCAAAGCTACAGAAATGAAAAAAGACCAATTATATAACGTGTGTATAAATTGTCGCAAAAGCTACACGCAGCGACGTTCTTCGTTTGGTTCTGAATAAAAAATCTTAATGTTAAAATGTCGTATCATGCTTCGTATGTTTTCACGGGGTTCTTGAAGTTCAGACTTTTAGTGCGTAACTAACCTTTGCTCTTCGGTATCTGTTAATAGAGATAGATGCAATTTAGTTTAAAGCAATAAATTTTACTAGTATTATTTCGTAAATGTTTTCTTTTTGATTTAAAAGCTTGTTTTAAACATTTATTCATTAACGTACTTCCACGAAAAACACATTTGGCAACGTTGTAGAACAATAAGTTTGTATTTCAAAGTGAGTTCAATCAAAATCATTACTGTCAAATTTTGACATTTACGAAATTACGAAGCATGATACGACATTTTAACTTTAAGATTTTTTATTCAGAACCGAACGAAGAATGTCGCTACGTGTAGCTTTTGCGACAATTTATACACACCTTGTATATATGGATGAAACTTACATCCACAGTTCTCATACCGTGGCTACTTGTTGGAGTGACAATTCCAATGAAGGATTAGCAAGGCCTATATCAAAAGGTCTAAGACTAATTATTGTTCATGCTGGCTGCGAGACGGGATTCATTCCGAATGCTAAATTGATTTTTAAGTCTAATACCACAACGGGAGATTATCATCACGAGATGAATTACGAAAATTACAAAAAATGGTTGTTAGAAAAATTAATTCCAAACCTGCCTCCAAAGTCTGTCCTAGTAATTGACAATGCTCCTTATCATAATGTCCAAAAAGATAAACCACCGAATTCTAATAGCAGGAAATCAGTTATGATAGACTGGTTAAGGTCTAAAAATATTTACTTCGACAATAACATGCTCAAGCCCGATTTATATAATATTATTAAAGTACATAAGCCAACAATTAAAACGTTCGAGATAGATGAAATGTTAACACAACGTGGCCATAGTGTTTTGCGATTACCGCCATACCACCTAGATTTAAATCCGATTGAGTTAGTATGGGCTCTTAAACAATATGTGGCACAAAAAAATGTATCATTTACTATTAGATATGTTCAACAGTTATGTGATAACTTTTTTGATGAATTTAGTGCTGCTGAATGGAATAAATGTTGTGACCACGCGATAAAGTGGGAGCAAAAGTTTTTGGAAGCGGAACCGCTCATAGACGAAGTTACAGACCAGTTCAATATTACTTTGGGTGAAGACTCTGAATCGGAGACCGAAGAGGAAGTCAGTGATAGTGATTCTGCATAACTTTTTATATAATTATATGTATAATTTACCGTAATTTTTTTGAAACTTAGTTATTGTTCATTATTGTTTTCTCCTATAATTATTTTTGAGTATTTATGTATTATTTCTTATTGTAATTATTATTTTCATTGTTATTTCCAATAATATTAGTATTAATAATATTCTTTTCTCCACGACTATTAAATAATGTTATTACAACACTCGCCCTACGCTCGTTGAATAATATACTGTTCTTTTGTACATATAGAAAGTATACAATGTGATTATAATGAGAAAGAGATTAGCATAAACATTATTTGCCAATAATTCAGTTAATTATCCAAATTAGTTTTACTTAATCCTAAGCCTTTCTACCGTTAAGTGTAGCTAACAATATTATTCAGTCATCCCCTTAATGTGATGTTAGTACACTATTAGCTAGTAAGTAAGGTAAGACATTTTAATTAAACATGTTACATGAAACTATGCGTTTTATTTTACTTCTATTTGCCTTAATTTAGTGAAATACAAACCATTATAAACATGTTCAAAATGTGTGATTTTCTGAATTTATCCCTTACTACGTCCCAATGCACGACTCGCACAAAGAGTTTGCATTTCATTTTTCCGAATACTGTCTCTATCTAACACTGACCCTTACTTGACGCACGTACAAATTCTCCCACCGGCCACATGAAAATCGGTCTGTTGTACCAACGTGTATTCATAAGTGTATCTACGCATTATGATAGCTGTTCACGTACTAAAGTGGGAAACGCGAAACGCACAAATTGAACCGACAGCAGCTCTGAATCACTCAAACTCCGTGGTCTTCTACGCCAATGTAAACCTACCGAAAATGCCTGTCTCTAATGATCACGATCTCTAGTGATATGTTATATATTTTAACTTAAAACTTACTTACCTTACTGCATCTAACTTAACGTTTGAAATGTTGTAAATAAAAAAAAAATCATTGATGATTAATGAACTTTAGTCTAGAAAATAATTTACAAAAAACAAAAAAAGGAAAACAATAAATTTTTAATTTTTTTTCTATCATAATAGATCAAGAAAGCAGAAAATAATTCAACTTATCCCATCTTTACTTTGATTTAAGTTAACTACTATTGTTTTTTTGTATGATGTTTCCGTCAATTTTTACTAATCTTAAACTTCAATACTCATAATCGTTAATGACTGTGCTTTGCCATTTTACAATATTAAAATTATGCAATATTCAAACATTGTACCATAATAATAATTCCTGTTAACTAATCAAAATTTATTACATTAACATTTCAGTGAAGACAGGTATTTCAAATCGTTTCGTAAAACAGAAATAGATAATTTTTATTTATTCGAACGTTTAAGATTGCGTTAAGTGGAAAACAAAAAGAATTTATCACAAATTGAGAGAAATCGAGAGGGTAGATTCGAGAATACAAACTAACACGTCATACGAATCTAGTATTCGCAGTTTTTTATAAATAAAAAATAAAATTAACATAAAAAAAATACTTGGTCAATCTAAAGATCAAAGTGGGTCACAATGCAGCACAAGACAAAGGGTGTGTAACTTTTATTTATTATAATTATTATTATCATCATCAAATTTCATTTAATAATAATACTACGATGTGATGGTAATATGGCGTCGTTTAAATAAATAAATTTAAAATTTAAAAAATTAATTAAAAAAAAAAGGAATTATTCATTTTGTTTGTATTTTTTTCCCTTTAGTTAACGTATGCTGTTTGTTATTGATGGTATCGTCTGCATAATCATCACTATTTTTTACTTTTAATTGGTGTGTATGAATATAGAAGTGTATGTTATAGGGAGTACGGCACTCCTTTAGCCCATGCTACTGACCGTAATTGATGCAGCTTATATATATAATATATATATATATATATATATATATATGTATATATATCGACACTTTTGTTGTATTTGTTTTGTTTTTGTTTTTAAGTAATTAGTTAGACATGTCCTTTAATAACACTCAAACGATTCGACACTCAACTGATATCAGTCTTCGTTCTTGCTGCTTTCAGCCATTCTACGAACTCATCTAACATCACAGGCCCTGTAAAAAGAATAAAACCTATTAACCTTAAACTTAAAACAGTTACCTCCACTGTTAAATGTTTAAGTCTACAAAAACTTACATGCTCCATCCACATCGTAGTTTGAAAGTTCTATATTTATAGTACGTGAAAACTCCAATATATTACACCACTGGTCTTTATTGATAACTTTGTATTTGGATTGATCAAGAAACTGGCTGAACTGAGTGTAGAGAGGCCAATGTTTGCCCAAGAGGAGCTGCAACATGGCCTTTGCGGTTTCCATATCCATACTCCTTTGGTCTTTGTCTCTAGCAAAATCATAAGCGTACCTATTATGAAAAAATAATTGTATGAAAGGGACCAATTACTTACTTATACATGAAAAGTTATAATTATGCCAAACAGACAAAAAGTCGTATTGCACATAAATACCTGTAAATTGCTTTAAATGTATGTTGATCATTAAGCATGCAACGTAATTGCTCTAATCGTCCTTGCAGTTTTTGTATGGAATCACATTGCAATTCACTTAGCCCCTTCAACCATTCCTCTTGTGTGAAGAAACCCATTTGACGAGCCTGCATCCTATAAGCTAATACCAGCATGACAATGTTCTCTGGTTCTACCCCTATATCTTCACAAAACTTCTCCATACCCTCTGGCCCAAGCACGTCAGGTTCATCTGGGCTGGTGTACTCTCGAAACCATGCAAGGCATTTCTTTTGACTGAAAGTATTTGGTTCATCCAGCCGTTGGAAACGCCTTGAACTACTGAAAGAAATCAATTTTATATAAAAATACCTAACCTCACTTACAATAAGATTTCCCAATAACTTGACAAAAATATCTCCAAGAGTTTATATTCAAATATATTTAAATAACTGTCATGTATTAGAACATATTAAGTGTTAGACAAAATATACATATTAAAATAAAAATAAATGTACTTTATACAGACCCGTCATCATCCATGCAAATAAAAAAATAATAACAACCTTAAATCTAGATTGGCTGACTTACATAAATATAAAAATAATACTACCAGAGGTGGTTCTAAAAATAAACTCATCAACTGTAAGAGAAACTTAACCTTACATTTCATACTTCAAATCAATCGTAAAAACAATTGTAATTCTATGTAGGAATATCAATTTATTATTGTATTTAAATGCTTGTACCTGTTTGAATTTCTTATCCTTTTAGAAGAGTACCTATCTTCATCCGTAGAACTCATCTCAGTTGGGGCTCTTCGCTTACTGCGTGGCATCGCAGTTACGAAGACTTGGTGATTATATTTTCTGTATTTCTACAACACAATTAAAACGATGACACGTTTAAATTTTATTGATATTAATTTCGTGCGATGGCATGTCGATTGTAAAAACATTTTAAAATATATCCATTATGCACCATTTGACATTTGCAATTTAAAAATTAGCCAAATTTTCTGACAATTTGTTCCTAAATTGATTGATTGAAGTTCCTATATTTTTTATTATTCTTCTTAACACAATATCAAAAATATCATATATGTATGTATATATTTACCTAACTTATTTACCCTTTGGGAACATACACCCCTTCCCGCATCAGAACTTAATTATTCACTTGATTGTTTAAATTGCTGCAATAACTTAATTGGAATGCGATGTTATTTATATTTACATGAGATTTTAATTTTATTTTAACATTAAATATATGTTTACAACCTAAAACTTCAATTTCTAAGATAGCCTCATCTATGAGCATACATCAGCTGTGAATATTTTTGACCTTGAACTCTAGGAATATCTTTTCGTATGTTGGTAAATTGATGGGAACTTATAAATCCATGGACATTTATTAGATAGAGTTACTAATTAGAATTATGTATAAATAAAAAGATATACAAAAATCAAATAAATTGAAAGAAACATCCGCAATCCACTAATAAATATTAAATATATTACTTGTACAAAAAATACGTTCATTAATTACTACAATCGAAATATCCCTAAAATATAAAAAGTGCGAAATGTGTATTGAAAATTTTGTTTACGTTTGTTATTTATCTCATATTATTTTACAAATATTTATATAAAATATCTTGGATTTAGTATGTTATTTACTTCTTATAATTTCCAAGTAGATTTAAATTAAAGTAATGAATTCATTCTTTAAATGGACTGTTGGCTATCATGTTACGACGAACTAAAATCCCCTTACTTTGCAATATGTTTTGATAACAAATTTTTAATAGATTTCACTGGTTTTTTTAATTATTCTTTGTTGAAAACTATTTTATTTATATACTTAAATATAGTTTAATACTGGGTACACACTACTATACGATCATATGAAACGACGCAGTAAGTATTATCATTAAGTTTCAATAATCATTTTTATCTCTTATTGTTCATTGTTGTGATAAGAGAATTTAAGGAGGGACATTACCTGTTTGGTGTTTTAGATTGAAATTTATTTATAAGAAATAATAATAAGTGTTGGTTAAAGTGCAGACAAGAGCGGATATCTTACTTGCTAGTGATAATATGGCAAGTGGAGCTGCACCAGAATATGTCGACAGAAAAGTGTCTGCTTTAGCTGAAATTTTCCAGTCTTTAGAGAGAGAGATTATAGACACAGTTTTTTGCCAGTGCCAGTTTGATTGTAAGCATAGTGTTAATAATTGTTTAGATATTATTAATTTTTAAATTGTAGTTGTTAAAGCTAGTAACGTATTAGCTGAAATGAGCGGACATAGAAATAATTCTCAAGAAATAGCAAATGCAAGTTATCATGGAAATCAGATAAAACAGTCTAAAAATGGCACTCCATATGACAGTATTATAGGCTTTATAAAGCAAGGTTATAAAATAATTGTACTTATGCGAGGCTTACCAGGAAGTGGAAAGACAACATTGGCACAGGACATATTACATAGTGGTCTGGGGTTGGTAAACAAAGATGAATTTATATTCAGCACAGATGATTATTTTTATAAATCAGGCAGATATATTTATAATGCAAATGAATTAGAAGAAGCTCATAATTGGAATCACAAAAGATGTTTTTCAAATATGAAGAAAGGTGTTAGTCCCATAATAATTGATAATACTAACTTACAAGCTTGGGAAATGAAAGTTTATTGTGTCATGGCTGTACAATTTGGATACATTGTTGAAATGGCTGTTGCCTCAACTTCTTGGGCCATTAATCCAAAAATTTTAGCAACAAAGAATAATCATGGTGTTGACAAACAAAAGATTAAAGAAATGCTTGATCGTTTTTCTCAATATGTTACAGTCAAAGATTTATTTAAAGAGTTTAAACTAGAGTATACTGTTAAGTTGCCCCAGTTTAGACAATATCCTTCAATACCAAAACCTCCTGAACAACGAAATGTTGCAACTGATAGTTCTGTTATTTGGAGAGCCCCACAGAGAGAATATTCTTCTCCTCAAAATGAAAAACCACAATTACCAATTGAATACGTTCATAAATTTGAAATGAAACAGGATAGAAGTTCACCAAAAAAACAAGTAACTAATGCTGATGAAATACTTACAGTTGATAATGGAAATAAATCAACTGGTCCAAATCCAGATGGTAGGAGTTTTTATTAATTTTTTTTTTAATACTAATTTTAAATTTTATAATTTTTCTATGATTATATTTTTCGAGTTACGATACTTGAATTGCATATTTGTGTTTTACAGATTTAATAAGCTTTATAAATGAACATAAATTATCTCCGAAAAAGGAGCAACCAATCAAATCAACAGATACTGAAGTTTTGACTAGACAATTACAAGAAAATACTCAACTAATGGCTCAAATGATGGCATTTTTAAGTCAGCAAGCAACAGCAAAAGCTCAAGATTCAAATTCTGATGAGAAGATCACATCGTCAACAACAACAGAAACTAAAATGGAGGGTAAGCTATTCAATTGTAAATTATAAAAATTAATATTTATTGTAAATTATATTAAATATTATTGATTTATTTTGTGTAATTTTCTAAATGAACAAAGGGACGTAAATATTATGTTGACATTTAAATTTCAAAAATTATTACGTGAATTTTCAAATTTAAATTTAATGGATTGTTAAATAGTTATAAGTGAACACTATACTTTTTACTTATATTGTAAAATTTGTTAAATATATTAATCTTTTTTATGGCAGTAGACCAAGCAGTGACCAATGAAACTCAAAAGATAGTTCAAAATGAAACGGATAGAGCAGATGATAAAACAATTAATTTACCATTGGATGGTATGGATGTTTTAGAAAAAGAAAATAAAATATTATGGGAAATGTTGAACAGAACACAAACTCCTAAGTTAGAGGAAGATAGATCAAGTATGGTAAGCCGTAACAGCTTATCAAACAGAACACAAACTCCTAAGTTAGAAGAAGATAGATCAAGTATGGGAAGCTGTAACAGCTTATCAAAAACAAGAATCGAAAAAACACCCAAGGCAGTCGAAACAGGATCTTCTGACAGAGAGAAACTTCAATTTGATAGGCTCAACATGTTCTTCTCACAATCAGAAGGTATTTACTTTAGCATCTTTTTTTTTATAATTTTACTTTCATTTTAAACGCCACTGTCTTTATCATTTCGTTGTTGAACAATTAATGAATTTCTGAAACAGTTTCGGCTTTCTATCTTTTCACAACTTATACCGTATTTCCCCGGATTGAGTTTACAAGAGGAAAAAATTTTTATTTTTGATTTTACAAAAAAGTGCTAAAGTAATAAATTTTTTTGCTTAATTTCAAATGACCAAGTCTGTAATTAGAATTACGAAACTGTCAAACCCCTATTTAGAATTACAAATTTTTATTTTTTATTTTCAATCACAACAATAAAAAAATAATTAGGCTAGAAACAATAATGTTTAAAACTATTCTATAAATTCGCCACCCCTTTCAGCACACAATTCGACTCTAAGCCGCAGTTCCTTGTAACTGTTGCGAATTTCTTCAAGCATCAAGGATACAACAGCATCTCTAATGTGATTTTTTAATACTTCCACATTGTTAGGCAAGTTGTCCATGTAGACTAGTTGCTTTAACCGTCCCCACAAATAAAAATCTAAAATAGTTAAGTCAGGGCTTCTTGGAGGCCACAAAACAGGACCATTCCAGCCAATCCAATTATTTTCGAATTTTTGATTGAGCCAGGCAGCTACGATGCGCGAACGGTGGGCCGGACAACCATCCTGTTGAAAATACATCCTCTGCCGATAAGCAAGTGGGAGTTCACTTAAACCATCCCAGAAAAAATTGCTCAACATTTCCAAATAATTATGCTGATTTACATTAGCATCAAAAAAACATGGCCCTATTATTCCATGATAAGAAACAGCACACCACACGTTTACCTTAACAAAATATTGACGTTTTGATGCAATTCTAAAGTGAGGATTAGTATCACTCCAATAACGAACATGTGACGAAACGGTACCATTGCTAGAAAAAGTTGCTTCATCGGAAAATACAATGCTTTTGTGAAAATTTTGTATCTCCATTATTTCATCTCCCATCCACATGCAAAAATAAAGACGCTTCTCATCATCTCCCGGTTCTAACGTATGATTAAAAATCGGTTTATAGGGGTATAATTTACGTTCCTTCAAAACTCTTTCAATATGGGATTTGCTCATATTCAGTTGAAGCGCCCGTCTCCGCAATGAAAGTTTAGGATTATCTTGCACCGAATCCAAAATTAAAACTGTTGTAACATCATCTTCATCACGTACTATTTTCTTTTTCTTTAAATTCAGAACAGAACCAGTTTCCAAAAATTTTTTACCAACTTCCTTATACACATACGGGAAACAGTTACTTGAAATTTTGTATTAAATTCTTCAGCAATACGACGATAGCTCTTTTCCCCAATACCGTAACATTGTATTAAATATATTTTTTGTGATAACGTTAACATTTTCACCAAAACTTACAGAATTACAGTTTGAAGTTATTTTTGACGAATAAATTAGTGTATGACATTTTCAAGTCAAAGGCTTCTACCATTAAAAAATAATAGATGTACTGCGATGAAAAAAATTAAAAAAATTTTTTTTTAGAATATAGATAAGTGGTACAGAAATTCTAATTACAGATTTGGTCATTTGAAATTAAGCAAAAAATTTTATTCCTTAAACACTTTTTTGTAAAATCAAAAATAAAAATTTTTTTCCTCTTGTAAACTCAATCCGGGGACATACGGTATATAACCTTTAACAACATAATAAGAATACATAATTTTTTAATATTGCCATATGCTAAACACCAAACATAACTAAAATCAGGTGTATTCTCGTCTCTTTCTAACACGTCATAATATGTATATTTCTATCTGTTACTTCTCCTTCAGAAAATTACTTGTGACTTGTTTGGCAAATAAGTATTTGTTGAATTAAAGTAACTAATATATTTATTTGTCGAATCTATTCGAAACCTTATTAGTAACTTAGAAAGACTGCCTCTAAATGCATTTTCATTTCACAAGTACCATAATGTTGATTTATTTTACTCAGAAAAGTAGCAACTAAAAAATATTCGCAAATGCTTTTTTTAGCTACTGTATTGTAATATATTTGTCTTTCCGGGGTTCTTAAATAAAACTAACGGTAATTTAAACACACACTATATTAACAACAAAAACAGACTACACTAAATAACAACTTAAAACTAATTACTAATAATAACATTTATTTTCTTTGTTCGTTGAATGAATTAAATCCCTTTTGAGTGCTATTTATATTCATGGGAAAACTCTGGCATGTTCGATTTTCTCGATCCGTCTGCATCGACATTTTTCCAGACGGTTCTAGGCCGTGCGATACCTGACATATAGTCGGTTGGCACTTCACAGTATTTTATGGATGAAAATAAATACTACAGATTTTTTTTTTAAACTCCCTTTATTTAAAAATCTACATAAGAGTAATAAATTTAGAGCTGAGGATGTTTGCGGTATAACCATGGTTATATCATATAACCATAGTAATTTACTATGGTTACATGATATAACCATGGTTATACCGCAAACATCCTCAGCTCTAGTAATAATCTATTAGTTTGATACAAAAACAAAGTTACTTGAGTAGGCTGTTTCCAATGAAACAATCTACATGCTACTAAAACTAAATACTTTTTGTCCATTTGGTTATATATAACTGTGTATTTATGATCAGAGATGTAAAATTACCGTAATATATATTTTTGGTAAATTACCGTGGTAAATTACTGCTTTTTTTTTACCAAGATTTACTCTTGCGTAATTTACCATTTTTGGAGTAAATTACCATGGTAATTTACCACACTTTTTTATTGTTTAAATGAAACCCCTACAATAAAAAAGTCTTATACATTTTATTAAAGGAAAAAAAATAAAGAGTACAATATTAACATATTTTAAAAATAAACAATATTCTGAAAATAGAACTAAACAATGATTTTTCATTATTACCATTATGTAATATGTAATGTTATTTACATAACTATTCCAGATCACTCTCAGTCTCAGTATTGCAATTCGAATCAGAACATTCCAACTCTTCTGTTGGGAGTTGTTTCAGTGCTGGATTTTCTTTCAGTTTTAAATTTAAATTCACATATACCAACTTAGCAGCTCTTTCATTAGTTAATCTATTTCGTTTTTTACTGTGTATAATACTAAACATTGAAAAACTTCTCTCCGTCGCACATGTTGTTGGTGGGCTGTTCAAAATTTCTACTGCGACTTTACTTAAAGCTGTAGTACAACAAAGTGATTTCCTCCATAATACAGAATTCAATTTGCCTGTCTCTAATGCTTGCCATATAAAATCTTTTGAAAACAATTGTTCTTTCGATTTGTAATAAGCAACCTCAGTCATAATTTCTGCTATATCAGATCCACTAACTAGATGCGTTGATAGTTTGTTAATATATGTTAGTGCTGTGATATATTCCTCGTTATTGAGATTTTTGCCTATAAATTTTGGATCTAGTAAATTGACAGCCAAATGTATAGGTGTTATAGCCATTTCTCTCCGTGATTTTAAATGTGATAGGACAGCATTTAGTTCTGAAACTGGGCATGCAGCAATCAGTTGATCTTTCAGGCCTTGAAAATATTCAACAACATGAGATATGCAAGGTTGAGAGGTTTGTATGTTCTTTAAAATTACGGAGACTGGGTGTAAAATTGTATGTAATGTATCAACTCCTTCCCAAAACAGTTCATCTAAAATATTATTTTTTATTCTTTTGTCTAAAGTATTAGCTATAGTTTCTGTTATAGCCAATTCTTTTAAATTTTTTTTATTTGTCCTTAAGCTTTCTAAACAGAAAATATTAGAGCACCATCTAGTTTGGCCAGGTAGTTTAAGAGATTTTAGTGTGTTTGATTTTTGTAATGCTCGCTGTTCATCCTGTATATTTTTAAATGTAGCATTCAAAATATGCGATTTTTTAATAGTTTTTACTATGACTTTACAATCAGTAATTAAACATGCAAATACTTCCAATTTTAAAATATCTTGTGCGAATAAATTCAAAATATGAGCGTAGTGCTCATATTTTGAATTTATTCTTTTCTTTTTCTTTTCTTTTTTTTTTCTTTTTCTTTTCTTGTTATGGATGTAGTATCCATAACAAGAAAAATAATTAGACGGGTACATACACTAATTAATTTCCAAGTTGATTTCATATTGCTAGCGTTATCAGTCACTATGCTTATAACTTTATTAATACCTAAGTCGTCAATAACAGAACTAAGTAAAGAACAAAGATATGCAGCATCGTGGCGATTTTCCTTGCAGTTAATTACTTTAAATAAAACTGGTTCTGGACATGTAATTATTATATTTATAATGGATTCGTTTCTAATATTACTCCACCCATCAACTTGAATTCCAATTGTTTTAGCCTTTGCTATTTTTTCATTAACTTACTGATTTATTTGAGAGTATTGTTTATCTAAAAGCGCATTGGATAACTGATATCTAGTCGGCAATCGTAAAGATGGTTTAATTTTTTTAAACAATTTTTGCCAATGAACATTTTCCGTAAAATTTAAAGGGGTATTACTAGCAAAGCATGCTCTTGCTAAGAGATCCCAAATTTCCTCTTCTGATTTATTCATTACATCCACAAAAAAATTTAAATTTTCACTGTAAGCGGATTTAGTGGTGCTTGCAGCAGATTGTGGGCGAGAATCGCTTGAAATCGTCTCTCCATCGTCGTCTTCTAAATCTGTTTGCGAAGAACTTCTTTCCGGAATCTCTAAAATGTTAAATACGATAAAACCCAATATGAATCAATCAAAATTACTCACCTTTATTTATTGCTTTAATTTTCTTAACACTTAATGCTCTTGATTTTGATTGTATTTCATTCTTTATTTTACGAGGACAACGAATGCACTTATTCTGTAAGTGACTGGACATTCTGGTTACATTTAAAACAAAACTTTGCGAACAGAAGTTACACGAATATAATTTCGAATGTTCTGTGGATTTTGAAAATGCTGTTAAAATAACTTTTTTTATTTTATCTTTTCGCCCCATCCCAGCGCACTGCACTACGAGTAGTAAATTCACTACATCTGCTAGAAAGGGACTTCCCCAATCACCAAGTATGCAATGTCATACGTGTACATAGATGTTTTACTTTGTTTGTAATTTACGGAAATTTTATGTGGTAATTTACCGTAAATGACGGTAATTAATTCGGTAATATACGGGGTAATTTACCGACTTACATCACTGTTTATGATTGTGACACCTTTATATAAGTTTAGTCCCTAGATCAGAGGGTGTGGTCTTTTTCAACCGTCTTATTACTCCATTTTGACTAAATAGCCGTTTGGCTATTTGGGTGATGCGTCACTCTGTCACAGTATTTATCACTGTGGTGAGCAATAGCTTCTTGAGTGGTGGCAATTGAGAGGTCACATTGGATGACGTAGTTCGGTACATATCTTGGAGCGTCAAGTATGGCACCTGAAATACTACAAATAAATTAACCGGTGGCGCAGTGGGTATCGGCGATTTCTGAAACACCACTGTTCTAAATATGAGTAAAGTGGAGGGTACAGCGAATGTATTAAATTATTCCATATTTTATGCAGTTTAGTAGCCATGGATCCAGTGAATTAACGCTGCTTTTGCGTTAAGGCATACCACTGACCGGAGTCTGTTAGAATTCCTTCGCGCAAGACAATGTTGTTGTGGATTGCAAGGTTTCGTGATTGTGGAGGTGTATAAAATGAATATGCCGGTTCAGTCAAAACTGAGTACACCAAAAAAGGTAGAACGATTGTGGCAAGCTGTAACGAGAAGCCTCACCCAGCAAGGCGTCAAGCAGTGGTATTGGGCATTACACGAAGTTTGGGACGAATTTTACAAAAAGAGCTACGATTTCATCCGTATAAAATTCAAATTGTTCATAAAACGAATACAATTTCGTAGAATATTTTGTGATTTACTTAACCCAAATGTTTTAAATTATTTAATGTTGTGTGATGTGGCGCATTTCCGCTTATCAGGATATGCGAATAAACAAAATTCTCGTTACTGGGCTGCCGAACAGCTGCAACAAATTCACGAACAACCTCTGCATTCCGAAAAAGTTACCGTATGGTGCGGTGTGCCTGCTTTCGCAATACTAGACCCGTACTTTTTCGAAGAAGATGTGGCGATACAGTGACTAACATCTCAACGGTGTTTGGAGATGCTTAAAATTTTGATTTCTGTTAAATTGCAATGACTGGTAGTTGAAAATAACGACTTATGATTCCAGCAAGATGCTATACCACGCGAATTTACACGGCTGTTCTAAGAAACACGTTTCATGGACGTTTTCTATCGTAATATGGTGTTTTTAATTGACCGTCAAGGTCACCAGATTTAACCAGTACCGATTTTTTTTGTATGAGGCTATTTAAAGGCTAGGGTTTTCGAGAATAGGGCCTGAATGCTACCAGCTTTAAAATCCAACATTATTCAAGAAATCAGATAGATAAATCTGATGCTGTAACGAGTTATAGAGAATTTTCAATCACAACTTATTATTTTTGTTATAAAACAGGATTATATGTGTAATCAAAATGTATTTCTAGTCGTTGCTTTTCGCTATGCACAGTTTTCCGAATAAAACACTCGTTTGTGAACTAAAATATTTTATTCTATGTTACTTGTTATTAATTTGAAGTTTATTATGAATATCTGAACGAAGATAATGCCGAATTTTCTGTCTAGCTCGATGCTTTACAAGTTCTTGCTAGATGTTTTCTCGTTGAGTTCTTCGTAGATACTGGTCTTTTGTGCCAAGTAAATTATGGGCTCGCATCCACAATTATTCCGACAAGGTAATAAAATTAAACTAAATCTTATTGTAAGAACTCTGGAATATTAATCAATAGACATACGGAAAACGCCTCAATGAACGCCTCAAAGAGGGCTTGACATTCAATTACGCATTTGCATATTTAACAGAAATAACAGGCACGTGACGGGCCACAGAATTATATCTATTATATTAGATCAATTAGGAAATTTTAGTACATAATTTGGAAATTTGACATTTCGTATGGATTATAAGATATGTAATTAATATTGAATTGCAATTCGTATGATCCACATCACGATCTTTTAAGTATACTATATACGTTGATAAGTATGAATTTTAAAGAAAGTGCTACCCCTAAAAATGTGTAGACAGCAATACCACAGTTGGAACTAGGACGTGTCCTAATTCCGCCCCTGGTCTACAAAGGCCCCTCGTAAAACTTGCCGGCCAGCTCAGTATAAAAACGCGGGAGCGTCGTGGGCCAACACAACGCAAGATCTTAAATGGGCACCACTACGTTCGGTCTGGCAAGTTTCTAGGTTAACGTAGAACACCCTCGGGCCATAAGGGCAATAGATCACTAAGGGGGTGTTCGGCTACCTGGTATACCAAATCTACAAACACTTTTGCTCGCTAGGGAAATAGGTAAACAAACGCAAACACAATATTAACAGAAACAATAAATTTATTAAACAAACCAATAGATTCAAATAAAAACAATGTTACAATCTGTAAACGCAAAAAGCGACTGAATAATTAAAATACTACTGTAAAGTATACCCAAAATTTGATTAGTTAAAGACTAAGTGAAAGAGAGTTAAACGTGATTAAAGTTATGAGATCTGGCGTTTATAGTTCCTCAAAGCTTTGAAGTACCTAACAATTTAAACGCTACACACACAGTTTTTATCTATAGTAAATTAAAAGAAAATACTGTGACAATATTAGAACAGAAGGATTCACAAATTGGAAATCTCCAAATATTACAGGGCTCAGCCCGTATATGCAAAATGTAACAAAAGAGAATATCAAAATACTAAGTGTTGTAAAGTGACTTTAAAAGTGGCAAATGAAACAATTATCTTAAGATAGGATAAGAATTAATAAATGAATAATAACAAAAGTTTAATTAACAATTTTACGTTACCAGATAAATTAATTAAAAAAAAAATAATATAAAATTGAATCAAATTTTAACATAAATTAATCGCAATCAAGCCACTAAGATCGGCAGGTTAGATATAATAAATTATTATACGTAAAGATAAATTATTTAACAAATTTAGACAAGAGAAAAAGTTAAATTTACGAAAATTACGTACAAAAAAAAAAAGAAAGAAATTCAGATATCGACAAAATGGTGTCGCCAAAACGGAGCAACACGTGGTTCGAACAGAGAATACAGAAATAGCAGATATCCCCGGGATCTTCGTCCTGTATCAGGAATATGTGACAATTAATTAAATATTCCACACTACCTTGCGGGTAAAATGTATGAGTTTCCAATCGTGGTTACCGGGGTTCCAGAAGCTCGTGGAAAATTGGAGCGCCTTTCCGCCGGATTGCTGCCTAAGACAGGATTTCCCGCGCAGTCACAAGTTCAGCATATATATTAAGCCGTAATTAACAGCCCTATATTAATAAGAAAAGAAAACGAATAAATGGAAGTTCAAAGAAACAAAAGAAAACGGAGTACGATGCTGTGGAAAAATTACAGCCGTCCCCATATTTAAAACTCACCTGAAGCACGTGGTCGAAAAAAAAACTACACTACACTAATGAATTAATAATGCAATTAAGTCAAGATAGACCAAAACCTGCCTACGCAGAAAATTATACTAGGTAAAAATAAATCTTGACTTAGGTTTCAAACTTCTGAGTAATTCAGAGCTAGCGCGAAAAAAGAGAGCCTCTTATTAACGGCTGTATGACATTTATATCAGAAAGTATACTACGACATAGTCTCAAAAGAAACACTTAAAAGAAGCGTGAGTTCGTATAAAAGTTCCCCACATGTTGACTGCGCCGAAATGTTTTACGATACTCCGGGAATATATAGAGTCAGCCAAAGCATTGGAACATGATTAAAAATAGGAGGAATTAAAGTTTAAAAATAGCATAAGTTTGATCAATAATAAACCAGAAATTACAATAAAATAGAAATAAACGTAAATAATGAAAAATGATCGGTCTAAGTAGACTAAGCGAGGTTAATAACGAAGTTAATTGAATAAATTCCCTGAATGTTCTCAAAATGATTTTACGAACGTAACAAAAGTAATTAGCTAAATATATGTAAACTAAACTAAATCTATCTAAAACACAAAACAATTATGAATATTATTGTTTTGCATTGAATATAAGCATATAACGATGTCAAAAAAATTTTCACCTTTGTCTTATGCTTTCTTAGAAATGTCCATAATACTCTAAAAACCGTGAATATTGCGGCAGTCTGTATGTTTCTAAAAGACAAACAACATTTTGAAGAAAAAAGTATGTTCCCTATTATCTATTTGAGAAATACGATTTAAAGATACTACTTACGCTTACAACTCACTTGGTAGTTACACTAAACATTATCAAAGTTCTGTATTCCACAGGCTTTTGATAAGGGCATTCCATCCAAATATATTGCAGGTCAGAGCTGTTTCGAGACGTTATCTAATTTGTTTTTTTCAAATTATCTTTCCAGAATTAAACAGCTTCGAGTTTGTAGAAAACATAATGTCATCTTCTACCGAACAAATAGCAGAAGCACCTGTTAAAAATGAGAAAAACCCGGTTCCAAAGTTCGAATCTAAAGATTGGGGCCTCAGTGACAACGCCCTGAAAAATGAGAAAAACCCGGTTCCAAAGTTCGATTCTAAAGCTTGGGGCCTCAGCGACAACGCCCTGAAAAATGAGAAAACCCCGGTTCCAAAGTTCGATTCTAAAGCTTGGGGCCTCAGTGACAACGCCCTGGTATCGTGGGAATCACCCACTTCTCCTTATGAAATCCCGGTTGATGTGAAACCGTCTTTAGTAGAAACGCACGACAAAAGTACTAACACGACAGCTGACGATTTCAAACTTGCTAGACATACGTCTGAAAACGATAATTCTGTAACAAAGTTGACGGGACGCGAGACTCCTATAAGCGTCCCGAAAAAGTTGAACAACGTCAGTCCCCGTAAAAAGATCACTTTGGACAAAGGATGTATGACCGATGACGAAGAACTGTTGTTGCAGTTAAATTGCAAAGAAAGCGAGCAAGTCAAGAAGATGAAGGAGATATTCCCGAATATTCCTCTGGAAGACTTGTTAGATGTCTATGAAAAATGTGATAAGGATTTCCATTGGACAGCGGATTTAATCAGTAATTCCCCGGCGTATTTATTATCAACGAATAATACAGAAAATTTGAAGGTATACTTTGATACTTTGAAGTAAGTCGTAACTACTCGACTATTTGTTTAAATTTTAGAGAAAGAATCAATCGAAGAATTCCGAACCACCACAAAAAAATAAATCTGGTAGTTTCGCGCTTAATGATTGGAACTTAAACTCCATGCCTAAAGTCGTGAATACCCAAGCAGCTGACGAAGAAATTACAAAGAAGAAACAAGAAGAGGAAGAGGCTAAGCAGTTGAAGAAACAAGAGGAAGTTCTTGAATTGAAAAAGCAGATGGAGAAAGCCGTTACGATCGGAAAAGAACATTATTCTGATCATGTCTGGCAGTTGAAGAATGCTAAAACAGGTGCCGTGCCACGTCAGAAGGACGTATCTGAGCCCGAAAAGAAAGTAGATTCTCCTGAATTGATGACAGTTGATGATGACACCGTTTATATATCCGATAGCAATTCAGATTCTGACAGCGAAAATGACGAGGTTGAAGAAGATTTGGTTGAATTAAATTTGGGAAGCGGTTTGGTGCAACAGTTAGAGAATATGTTCGGGCAATTGATACAGGGGGAGAATTTCAAACCGGTCGTGCAGATGCCGGAATCCTTAGCGAGACAATTGCATGCTCTTTATTTAGAATCCATATGTCGACAAATAGAGAATCAAAGTGAATATATTTCCAGTCAATTAAAGGAAGATGAACAATACGCCATGAAGTTACAAGAGTCGGAAAGGGGTTCCGCGTCTGGAAACAACTTGAATGAAATCATGGACGAAGCTCTGGCACTGAGTATTTATCAAAAAGACGTGGATCAGTGGAAAAATATTACACCAGACACATTAGCTTTAAAATTGACAAGGCAGAAATTGCACGCCGCTTTTCCGCAAATTGAGCCGAAAGTTTTGGACGAGGTTTTGGTTGCGCACGATAATAATTACATGCATACGATTGAAGCGATTATTAATTCTATGGGAACTCCACCTATGCAGACATCCAATACTGAAAACCCAATGGAACCGCCTATATCGGACTCCACACTGAATGAGATGAGAAAACAAGATCACTTTGTTAATAAGGTGAGTGGAAATTTCTTTAAATAGTCGACAATTGCTATGTATTTTCGAATAGGATCTTTTATGTATCAGATATTTTACATGACCTTTTGAAAATATTGTTTTAAATTTCTGAAATAAAATAATATTTTGAGACAGTAATATTAGTGACTAATGCATGTATGGAATCGAGTTTTATTTAGATAATTTTAATTCTCTGGAATTTAGTATTAAATAACAAACTATTTATTTTTCGTGCTTTTTTCAGTAGTAATAGGTATCTATAATATATCTTGAAGGTACAAATTACATGTAGCACAGCGCAGATGTGGGTGACAGACGTATTCTACTCCTGTGGCCACATAGAAGTAGAAGAATTTTGCACTCCTCTGTTGGTTTGCAGGTGCTTTTTCATACAATTAAATGAATTGTTCATTGAACTAGTTATATGCGTGCAAAATATGTCCTTGTAATTTTTAATTATACTTTGAATTTTTTCCCGAAAATATCATCCTCCGTATAGTCGACCTAAGTCCCAACAATATTTTTACGTTCCCAAAAGATCAAAAATGGAATGCGTGGTTGACGATGTCAGTCGCCGAAAGAAGCAGTAGATGTCTTCAAAACAGCAATTTTGACTGTCTCAACTGAAGACTGGAATAACTGCTTTAACAATTGGTTAGAACGAATGCAGAAGTATATTAATTTTGTGGCAAATATTTTGAAAAGAATTTTATGATTATATGCAACACTAAAATGACATCTCTTGTTTACGGTATTAACTGAAATATTTTATACAAGTGTCCCGTATCGTTATGTTCAAATTTTAGGAGTGTAAAGTAGACTTCATTTCAAGTAACAAAAAACGCAAAACTTGTATATTCATTTTTATTTGTTTCAAAGTTTCAGATCTATGAATGTGATTGTCAGATCATGAAAAAAAAATGTAATCCTAAAGTCGATACAAACTGATTTTATTTTAAAGAAGTTATACGATTCAATAAGAGGTCTGTGATTGTTAACGTCGCATAATAAAATGTTATCCTTAAATAAATAAACACGTGTCGTAGTGCATTCAGTAATTTCTTGGAGATCTACAAAAAAGAGTACTGGAAATTGTTTTATGATAAAGAAGATTCTTACTTATTTCCTAAGTGCTGAACCATGAATATCATACAATAAACAAATGTTCAGATGACTGTTAACGTTGCATTTTTTAATAAAGGATTACATTACGTTTCAGTTCATACAACAGCTTATTAGTGAGTGGACACGTTTTCTTTATTCAAAATGCCTTACGGATTTACTTCTCAAGAGTATGCGGACATGCATTTTGTGTATGGCTACTGTAACGGCAGTACACGTCAAGCAGTTATTGAATACCGACATCGGTTTCCTGATAGGCGCATTCCTCATTACAGAACGTTTCTGGAAGTACACAGATAATTTCGGGAATGTGGACTGCGTGATTATCTTTTCGACCGAGGAGTAAATTTGCTAGCAGACTTAGAGGAAGAAGCAGTAGCTATTGTTACAAGGGATCCAACTCTCAGTGTACGTCGAATCGCTAGACAACTAAGAGTGCCACGAACGACAGTTGAGCGAATTTTAAAACGTGAGGGCTTATATCCATATCACTATCGCAGGGGACACGGTTTGTTCGAGGCAGACTACTATGCTCGTCTAGTTTATTCTACCTGGATATTAAGACAGTCACGGCTTTATTTCAATTTCTGCAGATCAGTCCTCTGGACAGACGAATCTACGTTCACGAGAAGTGGTGTTACAAATCTGAGAAACCTGCACAGGTGGTCATCAGAAAATCCCAAAGTTATACGCCCATCTAAATTTCAACATGAATTTTCTATTAACGTTTGGGCGGCACTAATCGAAGAACTTGTTAATTAGTCCTGTCGTTCTCCCTAGGAGGTTAAATGCGGACAATTACCTTCAATTTCTTATTGACGAACTGCCAGGTCTTTTAGAGGATGTCCCATTGAATGTTTGACGAGACATGTGGTTTCACATGGATGGGCCACCACCACATTTCGGAATTGCTGTCCGAAATTGGGTTAACGTCAATTATCCAAGATGGATTGGTCGAGGTGGTCCTGTTGCATGCCCACCCAGATCACCCGATCTTAATCCCCTTGACTTCTACATGAAAAATTTAGTCTACGCGCAATTTTCGAACACAAGAGAAGAGTTGTTGGATCGTATTCACTTGGCTGCCGAGAAAATCCGACAAAACAAGTATGAAATTCGGATAAGTACTTCTTCTGTTGGCTTACGGGCACAAGCCTGCATTCAACAAGGAGGTGGACATTTTGAAAATATTATTAATTGAACTTTTTAAATAAAATCAGTTTTTATTGACTTTAGGATTACATTTTTCTTCATGATCTGACAATCACATTCATAGATCTGCAACTTTGAAACAAATAGAAATGGGATATACATACAAGTTTTGCGTTTTTGTTACTTGAAATGAAGTCTACTTGTACACTCCTAAAATTTGAACATAACGATCCGGGACACTTGTAGGCTTCCGCGGTCGCGGTCGTTGTCTATGATTGCGTTTGGGATTCTGGACTGGAACTACGTCCTTAGCAGTGTTTCCTTCTTGGTTAAGATACCAGTGCCATGGACATGGTTCCAGCCAAGACTCCTAGAAGCAATATATTTGTTTAAACTTTTGAACTTTGTTGGAACACTAACTTGTTATAAAATACTGAGAAATTCATTTTTTAAAACTCGTTTTTACCCAGTTTTACAAAAATCAACATGTTTTACTACGGTGTGTATATAAATGATTGAAAGGTGTTCCCGCTTTCAATTTTTTGGGTTTAAGTTGGTGCTAAGTGCATGCCAGCATCTCTGAGGGAGCAAATGTCGTATATCATAGGCGTAACATTAAAAAATTAGAATAGGAACAAATATAGTAATAAATAATATTTTATTGAAAGATAATTACAATGAAATTATGTATGTTTTCTAATGTTTTCTACTGATTATTTGCGGCATAGCTTGTAGAAGCACCAACTTTCATACATTAAAAAAAGCGCGGGCGATTCAAACACCTTTCAATTATTTATATACACACTGTATATACCAACATATAAACTATTCACCTGAGATGCCAATTTTGAGGTGCGCTCCACTGGCATATTAAGTTAACGCGCAGCCTTTTCCCTCCCGAACTGCAGTTTCAACAATTTCGTCTGCGATGTTAGATATTAGTATGTATATTGAGAGCGACGTGTGTTTGTTTTGCAATAGACTGTTATATATAATAGTAATAATGTCACAGTTAGATGTATCGAGCAAACGACCATTGTCCGACCAAGCAAATAAGTTAATAAGTTGATGTCCTGATTTAATTTACAATTGTGCAAAAATTAAACATACAATTTGCGGTATGTGCTGGTCGAAAACATACAGCGAACGACACGTGATGAGTACAAAGCATATATTTAAAAAAAAACGCATAAAATTGAGCGAGTAATTTTTATTTAAAATGATTTTGTGTTAATCTACCGTTTACTTTATTATCAAATGAATCATTTTGTTCGTTCTGGAATAAATACGCAAAATATCCGTTACCTAGTTGAACAACATCAGAAAATTTTCTACCATTCGTCCGTGAATCTATTAACCATAAGATTAAATCCGAATTGAAAAATAAGGCATATGTCATATTCTGAATTGTATTTTTCCCGGGTGACATCTATGATTTTACGTGTGAACCACTTCCAAGATTACTAATATTTGCCAGTGTCTCAAAAACGACTAAGAAGACGATTATATCATATCTTGCAAGAACATTTTGGAATTCCGTTTCTGGAAATCAAATGTGAAATTGACTACACGAATCTGTAGAATATTTCCATTCTGCATGCGGTAACAGTTCTCCGCTACGAAAATAAGCCTATAAAATAAACTTATCTTGTTCTTCCGTAGATGGCACTGTTGACATCAACGCGACTCTAAAAGTAAGCAAAAATGATAATGATACTCGTATAAACACGCAAAAAATTAACTTACAGTAACAACAAAATGTAACTTTTATTGTTTTGAGAAAGATATTTCTAATATTCAATTAAACGCAGTAAACCAAGGAAAAGAGAAACGACAAAAAGCTTATGTGATTGACAAATTCAAATAATGCGAATGATGACTGTATGACAGACACTTTAACGAAGTTCCAAACCAAAGCATTCATACTTCAATAATTAATGTGTGTCAAACTCGATATATCGATGAAGTGTCACGGTCAACCTTTTTTGATCTCTCTGTATTTTGAAAAAAAAGTTTTACTGTATCAGTCTCGTTATTTTATAACCACACATCGTATAAAATATATTCATGCATGCAAATTATATTTTGAATGTTTATAGCATGGTAACTGAAAGAATAATAGGTAAATAAAAGTCTATTCATTAGAAGAATCGTCACTGGTATTGGAATCCCATATATTTATGATAAATTCTCATAGATTTTCTCGTATTGCATCCAGATCTCACGTTTTTAGTTTCATTAGTTCTTCACCGCTAAAGAAAATCTCGAATTTACACCAACTGTTATGAAGCCGTGTAGCTAATGTAGTGATGCGATACGATTTGACAATTGGCAAAAATGCAACGTCAATTGATATTACACTTGATTAATACTGTTCTCAGAATATTATTTTATGTGACGTCGAATATTTCCAAATTATACTTTATGAAGTGGACAATGTAAATTGTCTGATATATGTAGGTTTTCTCTTTATTAAAAAAAAAATGAAAGAAACCGATATCCATTTGTAGTATTAATCCGTTATTTTTATCTGTTTTTACAACACTGTATGATGGATGATTCATCTTCAGTAATAGTTGAAGAACAGAAATTTTATATCTAGTCATCACCAATTCAGGCAAGTCTCTGTGTAGATAAAACATTATTTTCTTATAGCCAACTAACTTCCCTCTAATAATTTAATACGCTACAGGTAAGATTTGACTCTGAGAGATTCTCTAAATAATAAATCATTTATTTCATAGTGTACAGTATTGTAATTTGTGTCAGGTTTCAGCTTATCATCATTACAGTAAATCGTAATTCATGCGCTATTGTTTTCTGAAGATTTGAACTTTGGAGAAGTGTTTATTTTTTATTTTAAATCTTTTAAAAGTTTCGCTTGTCTAATTATACAACACGCAGTAGGAGTTCTCGGCCTGACACAGAGATGGTGCAAGTATGACCTGATAATGACTATGATATTTGTGAAATGCGCGAAAATGCGTGCATTTAGTTGCTTGTTTGTGATGAGCTGTTATTATTATTATTACTTTGCTTTAAAGGGTTTAATTCTGACTGACGTAAAAAAAAAGAGTTACTATTCCACTTTAAGGGATTCTTCTCTTTTGTTCCCGACGATAATGAAGTGGGGAGCAGAATTTTAACGTGATTTTACAGAGAGCGAAAATGGTTGCCTTGATCCTACACCACTTTCCGCAAATCAAATATAAATATTTACTTACCTCCACTTTGACGCGCGGTTAGGCGTAGAAGATTTTTTATTTTGTTATAAATATTGGCAGTTAGTCAACCTACTAGACGCTTTCGTAATGAATGTAATCCAGCATAACTGAATTTAGATTTAAATTGATCGTGCTCTAGCGGCATTTTTCTCAAATTTTGCGCAAATATAATCAATATTAATCGACGGAAAAATTAAAGGCGGAGGAAATGGCTGCGATACTGAGGCTGAGGCCAATGACGTATGGTGTCCTAATAAGGTTGTAGGGAGCCATACAGATATCACAGGAACTATGTAAGAGCCGATATTTCAAATGCCGGCGGACAATATCCCACCTGAAATTATGTTTACAGCTAGGCTGAACATATTTATACCGACCAGGGAACAGGCAAAAAGTCGCTCGATCGATTGTGGTGCCGGCACCTGGTACACTGATGGATCACAATCTAGTCAGGGGGCAGGTGCAGGCATATGCGGAATGTGCTCTAGAAGGAAGATATCGATATGTCTGGGGAAACATACTACGGTTTTCCAGGCCGAATTGTTTGCAGTCGCAGCCTGCGCCGAGGAAATTCGGGAAGCCGGCTGCGCAAACAAAAGAATTAACATAATGACTGATAGTCAGGCGGCTATTAAAGCCATTATGAACCCATTCACCAGGTCTAAGCTGGTGAAATATTGTAAAAAGGTCCTCAATAAACTGGCACAAGACAATACAGTGTCGCTGATATACAGTAACGCGCCAAGTATCTTCGGCGCCGTCGTGCGCAATACTGATAGGCGCCTTTACCCTATATGTATTGAGCCAAAATTACCAGCCACTCTCCCACAGTTCAACATTGAAATTTATGACGAACTCTTTAGACTTGTTAGTACTGGTAGGTATTTTTTATTTGAGGCAAACAATAGGTTCACATACAAAAAAATATTAAAATTTTTATTGCACACTGAAACAACAGTAACAAAATAAAAAACAGTATTCCAAATTATTAAAAAACAAAAGGTCAAATAAAATATTTTTAGAGTGCCCGTGTTTTTAAATAGATAAACGTGAAGGAAACCAACGGAAATGTCTTATAGAAATTGGACTTTTCTAGCTTTACTTTTGGCAAATTCATTAATAAGAGTTTGCTTTAAAAAGTCAGACTCTATAGAAATGATAGCAAGATTTTCTAGCCGCTCCTGGCCCATTCTAGATCGTAAGTAATCCTTAATTAACTTTAATTTAGAAAATGATCTTTCGGCTGTAGCTACAGAAATTGGTATAGTTAACAATATACGTAATGCAATACATTTGCATCTATAACATATGGCAATGTGTTTAATATTTTTAAAATTTAACTTATCACAAGTGGCCGTAGGCGCCTTTAAGGCCTTGTCGCCGTTGTGCGCTGCACGACCTTGCCCATATGGACGGCGCGTCACTGCTGATATAGGTGCCAGGACAGGAGGGAATTAAAGGCAATGAGATAGCCGACAAACTGGCCAAAGAAGGTACTAATAGAAACTTCAAAGAACCAGAACCGGTATGTGGAATCACTAAGGATTACGCTAAATGGGAGATCTGGTTATGGCTAGAAAAAGAACATAAAAGTAAATGGAGGTTAACGGAAGGTCAACTCCATACCAAAACACTACTAAGGGAGATGGACGGAAAGTTTTCAGCCAACCTAATTCGTAGTAACAAAAAAGAAATTAAAATAATTACCGGGTTAATAACCGGACATTGTCCTTTAAGGAAGCATTTGTACAGTATGGGCTTGGTTAGCGAGCCCTGGTGTAGGAGATGTGAAAAACAGGAGGAAACTAGCCTTCATGTAATATGCACGTGTGAGGAACTCAGACAGAAATATTTCGGGAGAGATCTATTGGATCCTTCGAGTGTACTCAAACTTCCCCCGAGGAGGATAATGGCTTTTATCGAGGACACAAGACTAACAAAGTGGAACTGAGAGATCTATTGGGGATAGTACAAAGAGCAGTGTGCTCAAGTGCCTGGACGTGCTGGCGTAAAACCCAAAACAGAAGAAGAAGAAGAATCAACAGAAAACAACACACCTAACGTACGACTATGGACAGAAAATGATTATTACTTTGTTAAATTCACTAGAGGAGCTAACTTCAGATGGAAAAATGGATGAAAGTATTGATATACACGCCGTGAAAAGTGGTGTAGGATCAGGACAATTAATGAACAATGAACGCTTGGTATGTCCAAAGACCGCTACAACCGACGAAATCGACACAAAAATCCACAGTGATCGTTGGCTGAAGGTACGTGATCTTGCTGACGTTACAAAGTTCTCGATAAACTGTCCACTATATTTCACACTATGGAAGAGTTTTCCCGCTAGATGGATGCTGTGTTTATTAACAGCCGATGTTTCTTCGGAAGTTTTATCGCAGTGAAACATGGATTCATCATTACACATCAGAGCTAAAGCAGCAGTCGGAAGAGTGGGTGGGAAAAGGTGAAAGTGCGTCAAAGAAAGTGAAAACGGATGCATCTGCAGGAAAAGGTCATGGCTAGGTTTTTTTGAGGATTTTCGAAATTGGGTACTGATTAACTACATGGAACAAGGCAGGAATAGTATTACATTTCACTACTAAACTTATTGACAGGCGGTATTCAGGCTGAGCGTCCACATCTGGCAAAAAATAATCTTTCGCGACCATAATAAGCCTGCATATAGGTCTTATTGCTGCAAAACTTGATCAGCTTACGTTCAAAGTGCTTCCACATGCGCAATATTTACTACCTCTTCCCAGTTCTGAAGAAAAGACAAATTTACTTCAAACAATGATGTCAAAATTAAGCCCAATCGGACAACTCGTAATATATTGAGGGTATTAAATGTAATGAATGTATACGTAAAAATAAAAAAAAAATTCTCAAAAATCTTGTGTTTTCTTTGTCAGGCCGAGAACATTTCAAACCCCCTCTTATACAATGAAAATTAGTACGAAAAAGTGTGATATTAATTCACTTCTTCCCATTATATGACTTTGCTTGTCTTTTACAAGCTTAAACAATTTTAACCGCTAACTAACTAACTAACGTTAACTTTGAAGGTAACCGATGAAACTGACGGCGTAGTCAAATCGGCAGCTTCTTACAGAGACCAGGCAAACATGCACATGCAGAAGAGACGAGAACTTCTCCAATTGGCACAAGAGCAGTTTCAAAGACGCAGCTATCACGTGGCTATGTACTACAGGCACTTGGCCCAGGTAGAACTTAAAAAAGCCGAAGTTGCCAACCAGCACGCTACTCACAGTTTTATAGAAGAGAACGCTGAAAAGTTACAGAAGGGTGATACGCTGGACTTGCATTTTCTGTATGTTAGAGACGCCGTTGTCACTCTGGATATTTTCATCGATTATCAGATATCCAATCTGAAACGTGTAAACAAACCACACGATTATTACTACGTTATAACGGGCAGAGGCAACAGAAGTGAAAATGGAATATCGAAGTTGAAGCCGGCGGTCATAAAACGGTTGAAAAAGAGAAAAGTCAGGTTAGTATAGCAAAAAAAAGCTATTTTTAACATTTTTATATACAGGGTTAGTTAAAAGTATGGGGACGGCGATTTATTGTCGTTAATATTCATTTTAGGGAATTATGTTCAATATAAAAGTTTGTTAGGATATTTTGATCTACATTTGAGAATATTTGAATTTTTTTTTTCTTCAATTGTTTTTTAGTTACGCCTGTCCGCGCAGTTTTTTTAAATGGGAACTAGTAAATTTTACTCTACCATTCGATAGAGAATTTTTTTCTCTTTATAATAATATTTTTGTTTTTTTAAAATTCATTTTAATAACTTTTTTTTATAAGGTCGGTTCATGTGTTTAACAGATGTTCGGTACATCGCAGATAGACAGAAGCGTAGCGATAAACAAACTTGAGCGACATAATTTTATCAGTGGTTATTGTGTACGTCAAATAATTCATTTGCGCAATTTGTTGCTGTTAATATTAACAATGGCGAGTTTAAGTGAACATGAACGAATTGAAATACTTATGATGTTGGGTTATGGAGATAGACGCAGAAGTTTACAAGACGTTTGTAATTTATTTAATGATACGCATCCAAATAGAAATCCAATTTCTAAATCCGTTGTTGGTAAAACTTTAAGACGCTTTGAACAAACGGGTAGCGTTAAAGATTTGCCAAGGAGTGGTAGATCTAGAACAGCAAAAAGCGATGATAACATCTGAATATCCCCATTTATCAACCAATCAATTAGCGGCCAATTCAATATTTCACAGTCATCGATCGCGTCATTTTTAAAAAGTGAAAAGTATAAACCTTATAAGGTACACCTTGTACACTAGTTAACGGAAGATGATTTTGATAGGAGATTACAATTTTCTGAAGAAATGTTAAATATTTGCAATAATAATGAAAATTTTGTCAACAATATTCTTTTCTCTGACGAAGCTACTTTTTGCCTTACTGGTGAAGTAAACAGACATAACTCCAGATACTGGTCATCGGAAAATCCCTCTTGGTTTTTGGAGCACCATACGCAGTACCCCCAAAAGGTTCATGTTCGGTTTGGCATTCTAGGCGGTCATATTATCGGTCCCTTTTTCATCAATGGCAATTTAACTTCGGCTCTGTATTTGCAGTTATTGCAAAATGAAATAATACCTGCTTGTGCTACGCTCTATCCTCATGAAAACAATGAACACCTGCCCAATGACAGTATCTGGTTCCAGCAAGATGGCGCCCCACCACATTATGGTGTAAATGTTCGTCAATATCTGGACAACGTTTTTCCCCACACATGGATTGGAAGACGAGGAACCATTGAATGGCCAGCCCGTTCGCCAGATTTAAGTCCTTTAGATTTTTTTCTTTGGGGATACGTAAAAAAGAAAGTTTACAAAGATAAGCCCGATAACGTCGAAGATTTACAAATCCGAATTACCAGAACGATACAAGAAATTCCCCGAGATTTTTTACAGAACTCTGTTCGGGGTTTTGTAAATCGATTGGGTCATTGTCAAATTACTAATGGACGACAATTTGAACACTTACTTTAATTTACTTTGTTATTAATTTGTTTAATTTTTCTTATAAAAAAGTTATTGAAATGAATTTTAAAAAGCAAAAATATTATTGTAAAGAGAAAAAAATTCTCTATCGAATGGTAGAGTAAAATTTACTAGTTCCCATTTAAAAAAACTGCGCGGACAGGCGTAATTAAAAAACAATTGAAGAAAAAAAAATTCAAATATTCTCAAATGTAGATCAAAATATCCTAACAAACTTTTATATTGAACATAATTCCCTAAAATGAATATTAACGACAATAAATCGCCGTCTCCATACTTTTAACTAACCCTGTATAATAGGAGTGGAATTGTGATTATTTATCATCATGTGTGATGGAAAACGGAACATGTTATCAGAGTCCGATAGGACGAGTGAAATTATTTGATAACTTATTGGGTGTATAAACCACGCGATTATCATTAATCACGATATCCAAGAGTTGTATTCATTAGATTAGATATTATACAAGGAATAAGATATTTGAAAAAACAAATATATTAAAATCAAATGGACAATTATTATAAACAGCGTTACAATTTTTTTCGCTTGTAATAGCTGTATTTGTCATTGAGATACTCAATGAGTTGGATGTTAAGGGCACTGATGTGGTCGCGTTGCTTTTCCTAAAGGAAGAAATTATCTTGACACGATGTCCTTCGTTTAATTTTATGTACGGCTCCAACTTTGTAGTTGTATGGTCAGTTATTTTAATTATCTCTTGTAAATTTACACTCGCATTTGCTAAATTGCCAACAGTTGATGTTCTATTTGAATAATTAGTGACCCTCTTCAGTTTTGTATCCAGTTTAATTTTTTCTGCCCTCAAACGGGTCCACTAATTTTATTTAGCCCAACTGGTGTGTTTTACACCCTACAGAATTAATCCAATTTCTGTTTGGAGACAAAAACAATCTTCTGGTTGTTATGTTTTCGTTCCTTTTCGATAACATTTTTTGGAATAATCTGGCTGGGTATAAATCTTGATTTTCTTGGTTGAGAATGAGCTATTTGCTTTTTGTCAAAAATCTCCTTATTGGGCTGTTTTGAGAACACCGTCTTGTATTCATTGCGCTCTGTATAACAACCGTCGCTGTTACGTTTTTTATGAAAAAATCTAGCAAATAGGACATTGCTTCATTTCCCCGCCACGCTAATTCAGCAGTCCCTATTTAATCGGACCTTTTTGAAATCTTTCCGGGGTGCTCTCGTCGAAATTCAAGGCAATCTTGGAACTGTTTTGTAAGTGAAGTGATGGAATTTTCGAGTAACGAGAAAGAGCAGAACTATAAAACCCTCATAGATGAACTCTTGACAGTCAATAAACTACTAGGATATCGCATGTTCTTAAAAATGCGTTTGTTGCATTCGCATTTGTATTTTTTTCGATAAATTTGGGTGCAGTAAATGATGAACAAGGAGATTTCATCAGGATAATGGAAGCATGATACCAGGGACGCTGGAATCCATGTATGCTGGGCAACTACAGCTGGTTTTTAAAACATGATTAAATTGAACACGAAATATTTTGTTTCTGTATGATATCTTCTTGTATCATTTTATATATTTTTTGTGATGATCCTTACTGAAATGTCTGCTTAGATTTAACATGTTTTATATGTTTAAAATCTTTTTTTTATTCAACCACAAACCCCTGTAACAAAAAAAATGTACAGATTTTTAGCAAATCAATTTCGGATTTACGACTACAAACTACTTTATGCAGGTGTCTTTGAAATAAAAAGACATCTTATAAAAAATTGAAAGATGTAATTATATAGAATATAAATCCAAAATATTTCCCTCAAATTTCCTCTCTTAAGCGAGAAAAAAAAATGACAAATATATTTAAAAAAGTTTTGTCACGCCATTGTGCTATTATCGGTGAGTTTTAAGATATCGTCTCCGATACTCTTTATGATATAGTCGGTCGCACTGTGACTGACTATTGGAAATTTACATTAAGTGACACGCCACCATGCGGCAAAATTTTGGAACTAGCGTTGGAGATATACTTGTATTGTTTATTGCAGTTTATTGGGTCCTATCGTGTGTAAAACTGTATTGTATTTTCATATTTTATTTGGTATTTTATATTTTCGCTACTGTTTTACGATAAATTTGCCTTTCTAAACATGATCTATGGTTAGCATATTCTCCAATGGTATTATCTTCGAAAATAATACACCGAAAAAATTATTAGAAATAAAATGTCCATTCAGTAGAAAAGATAAAAGTGCTGTAAATTGCATCGATTCATGTAATTATCTGAAATTGGAAGAAAATCACACAGTGCTAAAGAAAAATCATTCATATAATGCAAATTCAGTTACGAATGGCCATATTAAATTTAAACGAGTGTGACTTCTTTGTATTTGCTTTATGACTAGAGTTACATCAATATTACGGTGCCTTTTGATAAAGTACATTCATATAATTTAAATACAACTTTAAAAAACAAGTATGTAAATAAAATGGTGCATGTAATATGTAAAAATAAAGTTTAAAAGAAAATTTGAAGTATTTTTCAATTTTAAAATTGCTCATGATGTGCTGGAGATCATTAAATAATATGCAATAGAAGTTTATTGTATACAAAATTATTCACAATTGCATGAAACAGTATATAAGTTTTATTTAGGGATTTGTGCTAAAGAATTCTACAAATTCAAAACAATTGGATTTCGCATTTACAGCGTGTTACTTCGTGTTATTTAACAGCTCGAGTTAAATAACTAGTTGTCAAAAAGCTTTATTAGTACAATATTCTTACATGTTTGAATACTCAGATGAAGTAGAGCTTTAAAAAAAGAAGTTTCTTAATGAAGAAATTAAAATCAACATAGAATAAAACCCCGAACCAACTTCGAAAACACTTATTAACACGATACGCTATATACAAAACTATAGAGGTATACCTATTGACGCCATCTTGGCAACGATCGTGGCGCCATCATCGGTAATGTTAAGTCCCAATATCGTAAAGAGTCGTCGGACATGATACCTTAAAGCTCACCGACAATAACAAAGAGAGTAGTTTTGTTATTGTCGGTCTCGCTTTAAGTAACGTCTCCGATTCAGTCGTTACATCTGTACGTTCCATATGATTTACATTTACGTCTCCAATTAAAGGTAGATTGTTACCAAATTGGACGTGAAATGCTCGAAGAGCAAACATCTTATATCTTTAAAAATTTACAATTTTTAGCAGCTGACTTTTCGTACCAGGTTATCGAATCCTTATAAAGCTGTGTTATGTGCTCGTTGCTACGTTCTCGTTTTGGTCGTGAATTAGCGTCTTTTGTTTTATTCCGTTATGTTTATTTTGGACCAGACTGTAGTACTTTCGCTTGCATGTGTATATCTTCACATACAGTAATTACGTATTAGTTTTTCTTCGTGGTCTTCCTCCCTTCTCGATTCTCGAGTGGCGATGACTTCTAGAGGGAGAGACTGAGATCGCTATCGGTAGAGACAAGGTCGATGGTTGTCTTCGTCATTGTTTTGTAACGGCTTATTGAAGGGCTTTATTGCTTTAAGTAGTATTCTGGTTTCTTTTGGCAGCCCTCTCGTTTGAGCGAGGTTATAATTAAGTCGCTACAATTTTAATTGTATCTACAATTACCCGACAGGGGATTTCTTTGTATGTGAGCTGTGGATAATTAACGTACTTAATTTGTCTTTTTTTTTGTTAAGTAACCAGCAAGATTGATTCTTTTTTTATTATTTTAATTTTGTTTCGAAAATAAAGTCTGATTACACCTGGTTGAAATCCGCCTTTTTCTTTCTTTTTTTTACGTTTCGGGCGGCCTGGTTGCGTCCCCTACCCGCTGCGCGTCTTGCCTATTTTTGATGATCACAATTTTCGAATTTTGCGAGCGTCTAACGACGTCTAAATTCGGTAGCGCCCTATACCACCTTAATTCGTGTCTTGAAGTACCTTTAGGTCTCCCCACTCTTTTACTGAGGCTGTCTCTAAAGCCGGGTGGGCCGCTAAACGTTGGCAGGGGCGGGTAGGTGAGGCAATCCCCGTCTCCCGAAACTTGAGTTCCTCTCTTTTCTATTGTCTCAATATACAGAGCGTAACAGCTGTTTAAACAATGTTATCTTCTATAGTTTTTATAAACATAAACATTGCAGTGTGTGTTTGCGTGTCAATTCAGTAGCGGCATTCTGAATCCATATTAATTTTTTATATTTGTCACTTCTCATAACAAAAAAAAAGCATTCACGTAATACACAACAAATGAAACTAATTTAAGTCAGTTCTGAAAGTTCCCGTCCACAAATGATTCACAGTTGATATATTCGTACATAATTGTATTGAGATTACTGAACCCTAAGTAAACAAAGCTGCTCTCCACTGTAGAGTTTTTATAACATTGACAGCCGTCTAAACAATATTATCTTTTAGTTTTTATAAACAAATATTGCAGCGTATGTTCGCGTGTCAATTCAATCGAACTATTTCTTATTGACATTCTGATCCATAGGCGTCACATAATTCTATTTTCAGGGGGTTTTAATTTTGGGATTCGTATCGTAATTGACACATTTTTTTTAGATTTATTTTCTATATAATTGCATCTTTCCATTTTTTCATACGTTGTCTCTTTACTTCCAGGACACCTGCACATACATATTTTCATCAATATTACTTCAAAAAAGTACAAAATTATTCACCAGTATATTTGACGCTTAATAAAAGCTCGGCCTTCTATAGCACGAGGTTTCGGTAACTTGTTCTTAATTTTCAGGAGCTTGTTTCGGCGCTACTGTAGTTACAGGTTTTCCTTTCGTCCAAAATCAACAATTCTAGTGCTTTGAAAAGTCAAAATGGGGTACACATACTAATATTAACTTAATTTTCCAGTTTCACATCGATAAATCCAGGAATGTTGCGTATAAAAGTGCAAAAGAATCTACCGATGAGCACAGACGTAGAAAAACCCCAGGCAAGAAATGGCAGAATGAAGGTTTAATGGTTTTTTTCAAAATTTTTCATCGGTTACCTGAATAAGTGCTATTAATATCATAATAAATGTTTTTGTACAAATTTATATGTGTACATGTTATTAATAAGATTATCGTAAGCTAAATAGAGTTGTGTATCATGTAAAATGGGTGTGTATACATCTGTGTGAAAGACAACACTATATTTTGGGATATAACACTAGGGATTGCAAAAAGAAATAAATCTTATAATACAGAGTGACTGAGTTTGAGTGATCAAAATTTTTAATCGTTTGAGGTTTTTCGAATTGGATTTTAGAATATATCAACACATTTTCTTCTTATTTGTTACCATTCACTTTTAAGTATGAGTTTCTCGTGTTTCGTTTTATTGTGTTTTAAATTAAGATATTCAAACCAAATAAGTTTTATTAATACTTTAACGGATTCTCCCATCTCATCATTATTCCATTCTTTATTTACATAAATTACTTTTTTTAATAGCCAGAATCTTCACTTAATTATTTTATTTCATCAATAATTATTATATCTGGCATTATATTCCGTCCATCTCTATTTAACTTTTATTGTATTCCGATCTATTTTTGAAGTATTTTCTTTAAAACGTATACCCAAAACATTGATCTTTCCGTAGTTATTTAAGTCTTCTTAAGAGAATGCATAATTTTCTGTGAATATCTACTATGTAATCTCCATTAATCTGTGCAAGTACGTATTAATCAAAACTTTATTTTTTAAAATGAAAAAGAAGAATATTTAAATGCCACCCGCCATCCTGCTTTAAACTTGTTCTTTTGATATTGTTTTTTACTGACTGTTACTGGTCTGTTTAACATACATGTATTTTTTTAAGAACTGTTTCATATAATATTCATAGTATTTCATCAGCATGGAAATTACATTTGTCTATATTAATTTCCAGAATTTTTTTAATTTAATTTGAAATTCCTCAACCATTAGTTTCGATTTAGTTTCTTAATGATATCTTCAACGCACCTGAACCTGAAAAAAATAAAAAAGTAAATTGTCGATGTTCATCTATTTTCAAGCTGTTACAATTTATTTAAGATGTCCTCACTGGATAGTGTAAAAGAATTTGTAGAAGCTATTTTCTACAAATTTTCGTTTGAATATTGTTATTGTGATGTCTGCAATAATTAATTTTATTAAATATGAAGTACATTAAATCAAATCCGAACATTGAGAATTTCGGAACAAGATTTGTCTATTTTACTTTGAATTTAATTTACCCAATTTTGTATTTTAGCAGTAAACGACGTCACGACATTGAGTATAAAAATTTGAGGTTATTCTTTGACAAACAGCTTAATTATTTTAAAAATTTTATCTAAATTATAAACATCCGTAGTGTTATGTCCAAAATTCAAGATATTTTTATATTTTCATATATCAAAAAAGACAAATATATTATTGTTTCTTTTTTAATTAATTAATTAATTAATTAATTAATTAATACGTTAGCAATATTTTAATTGTGTTAAATTTAAACATCAATTGTTATTTTTCTTCATGTTTGTTTTATTAGTATTACATATATGCAGTTTATTCATGTTCGAAGCCTTGTTTAAGTTAGAACACATACAGACTTAGTTTTATCAATAGACATATCAATATTATTATCTTATTATTATAATTACATTATGGACGAATTTAGTTAATAAATGGTTTTAAATGTTACAAGTTTTGTTTTTTTCTAATATCCAATACAAAATACTTTTTTTATTTTAACATAAAATATAAACACGTCAAGAGATAAATGTGTTTCAAAATTTTGAACTTATTGATATCGTCGGTATTCTTAAAATTATTGTTACAATGTACCAGGTCTTCCTTTATTTGGAGTAAGTATGCACGTCTGCTGATGGAATGCGCTGACTAATTCCTTTCCTTTGTTATAATAATTTAGATTAATTTATTAAGATTATTGTTAATTGTACAAGCTATTTTGAGACTACAATGTTAAGTTTAAATATATTAGTTAAAATTAGGGTTTTATTTACTATTGAATATTTAACACTATTGTTTGTAATTTTTTATGAACCGAGTTTTGATTTTTCGTTTTTGGTTTTCAGTCATTTAAATTTTTGTCACTTCTATATAGACATTACGTCAACAATCGTGAACAATTCGCGTTTCGATTTGGATTAGAAAAAGTTGTCGTTCAAACCAGTGTTGTTCCGTCTACCGATTTTTCTACACTTCTACCGATCTACCGATGAAGCCATCATATCTACCGATTTTTAAACGAATGAGAAAAAATAAATAAAATTGTGCTAAAACTGTTTATATTCATGTAAATAATACGTGTTAATGTAAATATTTATAGGGGTATTTTTTTTTAATGTATAATAAAGAATAAAAATACAATATAATAAATTACTACTATAATGGCATTCATCTTTAATCTATGACAATAATAAATATAAAATTAAAACAGGCAAGCAATTTTATGAGTAGGGACAGTAATAAAAGCTACTATGGATTGTAGTCGATATAATGCTTGAATTCAAAGGCAACAATTATGTATGTCGGTATTTATTTGCACGCTTCTCAAGCGCTCTTTATTCTAAATAAAGAGACTATTCTGGTTAAAAATTATCTTAAAGAGACATTGTTTTTCAAATAAAAATACTTATTCCCCCGAAAATAATTATTTCAAAATACTACAACAATGAAATAATCCTTTTCATTCGAACAAATGAATGAATGAAATAAATACAACATATCATTCAATAATGAATAAAAGCGATATCGATATCTATTTGGTTATTTGCTTATTTCTATGAGTTTAAAACAGTGGGGCATCTTGAGTGAAGGGTTTGTTTCTGTTTTTGCATTTAAAATTTGAAATCAGTATCCTATATCGGTTCTAGAAGAACACATACATAGGTGTCACTTGATTTTTTTTTAAATTAATATACCTAGTGTTAAAATATGGGTAGTGACAGTGACTGTGAACAAGCTGGCCCAAGTAATTAGCAAAAAAAATAAAATATTCCCAAAATTATAAGGAAGATTGGGAAAAGCTGGAAGACTTTGAGAGATGGCTTTCTAGAAGTAAAAAGGGAAAAAATTTTGCAAGATGTAAGATCTGCAGTAAAGACATTAATATTTCTAGCGGAAAAGATTCTCTAATGAAACACAGTCTTTCGATAATTCATAAACATACAGCAAGGATGATACGCACACAGCCGCGTTTAACCGAATTTTCAGCAGGTATGGCAGAATCGGCGCAAATAAAGAATAATATTGCCGAAGGTATGATTACTTAAATTATTTCATGTTTACAATAATTTTAATTATCTTGGTTTTAGCTGAGATCCGCTTGTCTGCATTTATTGCAGAACATAATTTGCCATTTTTGGTAATGGATCATTTGCCAAAATTAATAGCTAACATTTGTCCCGATTTAAAGATTGCTCAAGGCATATTGTGCGTCAGAAAGAAAACCACAGCTATTGTTCGAAATGTCATAGGTGCTGAATGTTTCGAAAATATATGTGAGGATATTAAATATAATAAATTTTCCCTTATTATAGATGAGTCTACAGATCGCTCAACGATAAAACATCTTTGTCTCGTCGTCAGGTATGCAAAAGACAATTCAATCAGAGACTGTTTTTTTGCTCTTGTGAAATTAGATAGTGCGAATGCGGAAACTTTATATAATCATGTTATAAATACATTTGTCTCAAATTCTGTTCCTTATAAAGATAATATGATTGGCTTTGCTTCTAATGGAGCAAATGTAATGATGGGAAGATATCATTCCGTTACAACATTACTAAAAAAAGATATACCGAATTTATTTGTCATAAAGTGCATCTGCCACTCATTTCACTTAGTTGCTTCATACGCATGCGAAAAATTGCCAAATTTTCTTGAAAACTTAACAAGAAATATTTTTAATTACTTCAACTCTAGTCCAAAAAGAATCAGCGAATTCCAAGAGTATCAATTATTTTGCAATGTTAAAATCCACAAAATTTTACACCCGTGAAATGCAATCAGAATCGCCAAAACTTTACACTTTATATAATAGTGTATCCAATATTTTTCGAACAATTTGTGACTGTTTCCTAAAACGTAACTATTTATTATCTACAACATTAGAAAACATTGAATTTAAAAATCCACATAATTATCAAGCATTAGAAGATCTGTATTTAGGAGCAAATGTTAGAATTTATCTAGAAGAAGGTAAATTGAGTTCAGAATAAATAAAATATTTGCGACTACGTTGTTTGGATTTTTACGTTGAAAGTTGTTCACAAATCACGACTAGATTTCCACTAAAAAACAACCCCCTTAAAAAATTTTATTTCATTGACCCCGAGATACTAAAAAGCGGAATAAGTTCAATAGCAGATATAGCTTTACTTTTTCCGAATTTAATACCACAAAACGAACTTGAAAATTTAGATAGCGAATGGAGGCAATTACGAAATTATGTTGGAATTTTGGGCTAGTGTCAGGGCAATAAAACGTGGTGATGAATCGAATGTCTTTCCATTATTATGTAATTTTATTCAAAATTTGTTGTGTTTATCACATTCTTCCGCAAATGTGGAACGAATTTTTTCCTCCATCAATTTAATGAAAACTAAACAACGTACTAAATTAAGCACGGAAACTGTCATAGGACTTCTTCATAGTAAGACATATATAAATAAAAATAGCTGTTTCGATTTTAAAATAGACAAAAAATTGATATTGAAAATAAATGAAGAAAAATTAAAAAATATACCTGATGACGAGTAGAGTTTATTAACTATTATTATTATTAACGTCATTAGTTTTATAAAACATCATGATTTTTATTATATTTACTAGTTATATGATACTATTAATAACTATTATTATATGTATTTTAGAAATTAAAATTGTTTTCATATAATTGTCTGATTTTAAACTAAGGATAAAAAAATCTACCGAATTTTCACGAACCATTCTACCGATTATCTCAACAGGTCACGGAACAACACTGTTCAAACATAACCTATAAAGTTTTGTTATGAAGAAAACGAGAAATTTATCACAACAATAACATATAATTAAATTTTACTGACATTGACTACCAAAATTTATTACTCTCAGCTGTACATATTCGTAAATTAGTGCAGAACCACATTAATACGTTTACTTCAATGACCATTTTCCGGATTTTACTGAGCTTATTAAAAAGTTGCAACAAATAATGACAAATGCCTACATACAAATATATGATCAAAGACAAAAGTGAAACATGTTCATATGAATGTACAAAAAAGTTTCAATCACGGAATTATTTCCTAGAAAAAATGTTTGAATGCTTAATCATATGTGAATGTGGGGTCAAAAGTGTTACAGAAAATGCAGCAGAAAAACATGTGTTGTCTGTGAAAGATAAGTTCATGACATTTAGAAAATTAACATATGAATCAGCATTGAAGATATAGTGTAGAACAAAATTAGTTATTGGAATACTGGTTGAATGATAAGATGAAATTGTTAAATATTAGAAATTTAGAAAGTAACGAAGGCTGAAATGAAATGTTTTTGAAAAAATGTTTTGAAAATGTTTTGTGTACAATAAAACTTGCTTAAAAGAAAAATACATGGCTACATAAATTAGGTCCCATCTTGGTAAAGATGCATTTTAGGTAACTTAGGTACTTAAAATACATCTTTACCCCTATCTTAAAATTATTGTGAAACTAAATTTATTTACAGCCATTATAATTTATTCTAGTCTAGATGTTAAAAAATTTAATATAAGTATAGAAAATAGAATTATATTGAGTAGAGTGTTATTAATGTAGTAATGTAAATAAGACAAGTTTTTAAGACACTTAAAACATTAAAAGAAAAAGAAAGAACAGAAATATGATCAGGAAAAATATTGATGTAAGAGTACCTACAAATGCAAAATTTATAATAATTTTTTTATTGCAAAAGAAACGAGAAAGGATAGAAAAATGTATATAATGCAGAAAATGGTGCTAGGCATTTGATATTATAAAAGTAGTAGATAAATAATCAAATATTTAGAAAAACAACTTTACAAACAAGTCAGACAGGTAGCCCATTTAATTATCAGTAGTCATTGTTATCTGCTATTACTCATTGATAAGATAATGTGTAAAGGAACATTACTAGTTTTTTTTTTTTAGATTAGAGTTAGAATACATATCTTTTATCAACATTTAGTAATAAGAACAAACATAACACTTGCAAAAATAAAAATATGGCAACGGGATTTTCACCAGACTTTATCAATAAAAATATAACTACTTTATCACAAGTTTTTCAAAATGTAGACCAACATATTATATATATAGTTCTTCAACAATGTCAATTTGATTGTGGGTATTTTTTAACAATTATTTAAATATTATTAATTTTTCTTGATTGTAGTTACTAAAGCTAGTACCATATTAGCTGCTTTGAATGTGCAGAACTCTAGCCACCAGAACGACTTAAGAAGTATAAGTTCTTACAGAGGTGATAACAGTCTTCTTAGACATAATGAAGAACCAATAAGTCCATACAATGGAACTATAGGCTTTATAAAGCAAGGTTGTAAAGTAGTAGTTTTGATAAGAGGATTGCCAGGTAGTGGGAAATCAACATTAGCCACAGAATTATTGAAAAGTAGTCTTGGAAATGTAAATAAAGATGAATTTATATTTAGTGCAGCTCAATATTTTTCTGATTCAGACACTCATATTTATAATAGCAAAGAAGTAGATAAAGCTTACCAATGGAATCAGAAAAGGTGTTTTTTGCAAATGAGAAAGGGTGTAAGTCCTATAATAATCGATGAACCAAATTTTCAAACAGAAGATATGAAAGTTTATTGTGTTATGGCTGTGAAATTCGGTTATATAGTAGAAATTGTTGCACCATTAACTCCTTGGGCATTAAAACCTAAAATTCTTGCAGGAAAAAACAATCATGGAGTAACAAAACGGGAAATTAAGGCAATGCTTGAGTATTTTCAACAAAATGTTACAGTTAAAGATTTATTTAGAGAATTCGGTCTAGAGTACGTTGATCGAATGCCTCAGTTTAGAAAATATCCTCCATTAGTAACATCACAAGTAAATGTTGATTTGAGTAATTGGGATGACGAGGGAAAAACTGGTTTAGGAGAGTATGGCATACCTGAGAACAGAAAATCTGATTTTCAAAAAGGTAACAAGACTTCTTCAGCGAAGAAACAATCAACTGATGCTGATAAAGCCAACAGTCGAGCTAAGTTGGAAGCTCCAAATTTTAATAGTAAGTGTGTATATAACAGTTTTTTTAGTGATTTCTAAAATTCTTTGGCAGTTTTATTTTTTGAATAATTTATTTACTTTTACTTAATCCTAGGCCTGATCTACCTCTAGGTGTAAGACTGGTGTTCTGACAGTTCTGTCACTGTTTTTTATTTTGTGTCATTTCGAACTCCATTCGATGCCATTTCCTTTTTTCTCTACTTCTCTAATTTTGCTGACACATCTGGTTCTTGATTTTCCTTTCCTATTATTCCAGTACTGTTGTTTCGAATACTCTTTTTGTGAGTCTGCAATCTGGCATTCGACACACATGTCCGAACCACCTGAGCTGTCCTATCATTTTTTCGTTACTAATTGATTCTATTTATAGGTTTCGTCAAAATGTTTCATTTCTTATCTTGCCTGTCTTGTTTTTTTTTCTACTTCTCTTAGCAACCTCATTTCTATTGCATTAATTGAGGATTTTTGTTTTTCTATTAACCACTTAAAGACATAACCCGAGTTAATTCGTTATATGTAATGTATGCAATTTCTTTTATTCTAAGATAACTCGGGCTTACTTAACTGTATCAATCTCTTGGAACCCGTACCCGTTCATGTTCGGGCAAAGATATACAATTATTCTACATAACTGTCAAAAATAATTCGCATGTTTTAACGGGTGTTCAGAAACATTCGAAGGCAAAGTAGTCCATGAAAACATGAAGTCATGTCTGAGATAGATTGATACATTTACTTAATAACGAGTGATCATTAAAATTTTCGCTCAAGTAAGCCATGTACACAAAAAGTATGTTCCAACTTAAGTTATTAGAGATCTGTCATTATAATTTCAAACGTCATGATTGTTAAAAAATAATTTGAAATGCTGACTTTTATATTAAATATATTTATAATTTTTATACAAAGTAATAGAATATTATAAAAAATGTGTAAAATGTTGAGTATGTTGACCATTCTCCACCAAGCATAATCGCACTCTATTTCGTAGAGCATTGAAAACATTTATCAGTATTTGCGTTGAGTTATTGATGTGTTCACCTTTTTCTATGATTTTATGTCTTAACTCTTGTAGATTATTAAGTGGTGTTTCATAAATAATATTCTTTATATATGGCCACACAAAAAAATCCATGACTGTTAAATCACACGATCGTGGTGGATATGGAATCGCTGTATTTCTACTTATTAACCTATCGCCATAAAATTGTTGCAAAAACTGAATATTTTCAAGTGTTACGTGAGATATAGCCCCATCCTGTTGAAAATATCCGACCTGGAGTTCATCATTAGTCAATTGATTAGTAAAAACACTGAGAATTTCGTTACGATATTTCTCCGATGTTATCGTGCCCTCAAAGAATATTGGTCCTATTAATCGGTGACGACTCATACCTACCCATACGCCTATTTTTTCTGGATGTAGAGGAACTTCTCTGTAGAAATGAGGATTTTCACTGGACCACATACGCATATTTTGCGAATTAACATAACCTTTCAAATAAAACCAAGCTTCATCGGTGAAAAAAGTATGATTTAAAATATTGTCTGTCATTGTTTCAATAAACCATTGGCAAAATTGTGTTCTTTTTTCATAATCCGTAGGTAATAGATTTTGTACAGAAGTTAATTTGTATGGATACATGTGCAAGTCCTTTTTTAAAATTTTTTGACATGTTCCATACGAAAGCCCTACTTTGCCCTAGATGTTTGAGGAGATTCGTTAAAAATTTGTCTGACATTTTCAATTACGCCGCGACTTCTCTTGAGAGGAGGACCGCTTCCTTTTTTCCTTAAAATACTGCCTGTTTGACGAAAAAGATTTACACAATGCATTAGCGTATCACGGAAAGTTTTATAGCTAGGAACAGTATTTGGATATCTCTCTTCAAACTCCGCAAGGCAATTTTCTATTGAATGCTGCCAAATACCATCAATTTTTTGAGATGTCAGGAAGTAACATTCTACCATAAACGCTTTATGCCTATCATTAAAGGCCATTACTTTTTCTTTTGATGAAACTTTAAAATATATATTTGACACTGACAGATGTTTGAAATAACATCTTAATGACTAAAGCTACGACATAATTTTTATATACACGGCCAGCTACGAGTGAAAATTTTAATGATCGCTCGTTACAATTTTATAGGTTATCAAATTAGTATCAGATACTTAAGTAAAGATATACGATTTTTTGTTCAGAGCCCACTTGACTTCGAATGTTTCTGAACACCCGTTATTAGCACATGGCAGAATATTTTAGACTTTAGCTACAGGTCAAAGATGGGGCCATTAAAACACGAATATTGTTTAGGTTACGGTTATTAGGAGTAGATGCCGGTATTTCTTTACACAAGCTGAGTCGATTCACATTGTTTTTATGTTCTTTACATATGTTTTATCTATGGTTCTTTAGTGATATTTTACCCTATTGTATACGTTCAAAATATTAGATGACGATAGTGAATATGAATATACTATATATGAAATTGGTGGATCAGATATTGAGCAAGATCTAGATGTTAGTGAGAGTGAATCGTAAATAATTCACGGGTTCGTCACTCGTTACACAATATACTAATAGTATGCCTAATCTGTTTAACCAGCAATTTTTTATCATCTAATTTTGTCGAATTAATTTGGAATTATCGTCTAGTTTTCATTTAATAGGTCCGCCACTTTCTACAGAGAAACCTCTTTCAGCACCTGATAAAAACGTGGCATTGGATGAGTTCGATTCTGAGGTGAACGATTTTATGCGAAAGTGTGGCAATGGTGACTCGGAAAATAAATCAATGGCCCAGGAAATTCTCACTAAGAAACTTCCTAAGAGATCGAATAGTATGATTCATGAAGATAATAGAGGTATATTCAAAGAGTTATTCTCGAAGCTAAGTAGTGAAGATAATGAAGAAGTCAAGAAGTTGAGGAATCTATTCCCTAATGTACCACTTGGAATATTACTTGATTCATACCTAAAGTGCAGCAAAAATCTTTTCCAAACCGTGGATTTAGTCAGACAATCTCCGGAATTTTTGGCATCTATTGAAAATCCGAAGGTTTGTAGAAATATTCTGATATTATAAAGAAAATAGCAAACATTGCATTGAAGCACTTTAAATATTGAAGATTTTTACTCTAATTTCAGAGAAAGGATCAATCAAAAAATCTTGAACAACAGAAAAGTTATGCTCTTAATGAATTGAATGTAAATTTTTCGGATAATGTTCGAAGAATCCCAGTTGTTGGTGAAGAATTGAAACAGAAGCTGGAGAAATATTATGCTGACAACTTCCAGGAATTGAAAAACGAACAACCTTCTGGTGCACATGTTAATAAAGAGGAAATCTTATCAGAAACGATGCTTTCTAGTAAAATCGAAAGTAATTTAGGATGCATGACGGATGAAGAAGTATTATTGAAGTTAAATCATGAAGAAAGGGAAGATTTTAAGAATTTGAGAATAATATTTCCGCACATTCCAGTCGAAGATTTATTAGACGTATACGAGAATTGCAACAAAGACATGACGTGGAGTGCGGACCTGCTTGTCAGTTTTACTGTTGAAAACCTAAAGGTTTGTATATAAGATGTCATCTTGAAATAGTATTGTGATTCTAATGTTTTAAACATTTGGATTGATCGATAAAAAAACATGTTTAAGTTGTGAAGAGCCCCGATTTTGTCGCAATTACAAAGAATTTACAAAAAGTTTACGATGATATTAGTGACGGATCTGCCAAAAGTATTGGTTCATTCTAGGCGTTGTAATTAAGTTTGTAAATGGATTTCTTTATTTATTATAACATCCATTAAATTTTACAACAATTAAAGGCTATGACACCTTAAACTGATGTGCCAGAATTAGGAACAAATTGCCCAGAAATTCAAAAAAAGTGTTATCCGTCACTTTACAATCCCGGCTTGTAATACAAGTTGCATTTGTTTGTTTCAAAAATGGCCTTTATAATTTTACCAACAGGTAATATATGGATTAATACATCAATGGGATTCATACCTTAATATTAATGAAGATAATTTCGTTCTTTTGTTCCCTCATTCTGTTCAAGTGCATATCGGCACATATATATGAGTTGATGTATGCTGGTAGATGGTCCAGCAGAAACGTCGGTAAGACTCTATGTACTCTAACGATGGTCAGCGCTTTCACTTTCGTTCGAGATATCATCGATATCGTGTGTGTGATGTTTTAAAACAGCTTATATGTTGTGTAATATCGTGATATTTTCGTATAAAAGAACCCTTTGAGGGGATTTCACGGTCTTACCTACTGTTGGAAAAAGTGACGAGCAAACTCGTCTAGAGGAAACCTTAATGCTCCGCTAAATCTACGCATTTATCTTGACATGTTCAGATTATACAAGGTGTGCTCGTCACTTTTTTCCATCAGTGTATTTAGCATAACCCTTTCATTGATATAAACACACTTCATTGCTCGAATTACGCTCGTATCCATCTTAAACGGTAAGCACCCATTTTTATTATGCTTATTCACATTGAGATCCTCATCTACGTAGCGGCGAGCCGTCATCGTATGCTGTATACACAGCAGATGTGTACGTCCACCATGTTTAACAGGACCCCATACCATAATGCCCTGCTGGTGGTGGATAGAGCGTGGTTGGATGCACTCCTCGAGGTGACGCTCAACACGTTTCCGATGAACCAAAATTCGCGCTTCACCGGTGCTCAATTCGAATCTTGATTCGTCGAAAAACAAAATGGGCCTCCACTCGACAACCCACGCTTTCCCTTCCTGCTGCCAAACGGCTCCAAGTTGCCTTGAGAAAGATGTACGCGCCTCTAAAGCGCTGTGCACAAGGGCGCGAACTTCGCGTGCTGTGCTCGCGCGGGGCCGTCCCGCTCACGGCTGAAGGCGCGTACGTCCTTGCTCCATCCATTCTCGCCATGCCCGTTGCACTGCCGATAATAACCGCTCGACGGCGCGCGCGATATCAAGGAAGAATGCTCCTGTCATGTGCATCCCCACAACCATTCCTCGCTCAAACACACTCAGATAACGCGAACGGCCTTCCATCACGCACAAAGTACGACTATAACTACCCACTTCCTGGTGGAAGTGGGTGGTTAACTAACAATAACCGGTTTCTCCCTCCCCGCATTGGTCTCCATGGAGACAACATATTGCAGCTGTCGGAAGCACTCAGTAAAAAATACAGCGACAGAAAAAGTCAAAACTCGCTGCGCAAACTCGTCTAGAGGAAACCTTAATGCTCCGCTAAATCTACGCATTTATCTTGACACGTTCAGATTGTACAAGGTGTGCTCGTCACTTTTTTTCATCAGTGTATTTAGCATAACCCTTTCATTGATATAAACACACTTCATTGCTCGAATTACGCTCGTATCCATCTTAAACGGTAAGCACCCATTTTTATTATGCTTATTCACATTACAAGGTTTTCTAATGTTGGTTTCGTATTGTGATTTACGAAGTATTTTGGAGAACTAATTTAGAGAGCTATTTAGGGAACAAATTAGGGAGCTAGTTGGAAAAATTAATTAGCGAAATAATTACGAGTATTACTGATTTGACGAAGTAGGAGCATATTCTGTTACACCTGTTAATCAGCCGTCTAGCGCAGGTACGACGTAACACCGTGCAGGCTAGGATTCAGGCCTTACTACAATTATTTACAATTTTTTAATCAGTTCATGTTCATATTTGATGTCGAAACTTTATATGTACATTATGTACTGCTACCTAGCGCGCGCAGGTGCAGTTCTGACATAATGAAGATGGTCGGTAAGTTGTCAAAATCGGTAGCCGTAACGCACAATTTAAAAGTGAGCCTCTATTTATCGTGTATGATCTTAGTTAGTGGAGATGGGTTGAGTAACTTAGTTTTACATACGGAGGCTGGAAACTGAAAACTAAGAAAAGCGTTTATGCGTTTGTAGGCGCATGCGCTGACAGACTACTAAATTGTACCAAAACGAAAAACAAAACTGCACGAAGGAGTACCTAAATACATCAAATAAAGGAATCGGAAATAGTTAATTCGATATTGAGATAACAGCACAAAAAAACAAATAATTAACAAGTGATTAATAAGTGAATAACAAGTGAATAATAAGTGACTTTCAAGCCGCAAATAATATATAGAAATAGGTTATGGAAAATTGACTCTGGGATATGGACATCCTGTAAATCAGATCATTAAGTTATTAAACGCCAAAATCAGATGAATTAATTTAATCTGCAAAATGCATCAAAATTATGACAAATAATTAATTAATTAATTTTAATTTGCCTTAACCTAAGATCAAAAATTCGTAGTTCGACGGCAGATCTGTTGTTGAACCTTACATTTGGTTTTACACACACAGTATATATATTACGAGATTAGTAATAAATACAATAGGAATTACAATTTAAAGTCATAATAAAAAAAAAACATTGTAAAAACTAGAACTCTAGGTTGTTGCAAAAAAATTAAAAAAAATAAAATAAGAGTTAAGTAGTTCTCTTAGTAATTGTGCCAAATCAACTAATTAACCAACAATTAAAAATTATTACTACGTGACCCAATATAATCATTAATTTAATTCAAAATTACTTAAGAGTAAATTTTATAACGATAAAAATGTACGTGAATTAATGTTATAAATGTTTAAGTAACAAGTATATGAGCGTTAATTATCTGGAGAAATGAACAATGATCAAATAAATTATTTTACAAATTACGTGTATAACGTAAAAAAAGCAATTTAACGGAAATACATATACGAATTCAACTAAGTTTATATGCTGTTTAAGCATTAAGATTCGAAATCGTAATTATAGCAAATAAAATATCTGCAAAGATTTTCAGTACACTGCATTTAAAAAGGTTTAGTACAAAAATACCCCATCCTAAGACGACAGAGATGATCCACAAAATCGGCGGTCTTGACCCAGATGGTCGGCAAGAATGAGATGACCTTGACTTTCTAATTACATTGGATCCTTGGTTATTTTGGATTTTCTCCTCGTTCACGAAATATTTTAACTCTAAAATGGACAGAACAAAGAATAGCTCTGAATTGTCTTAGAACAAAAGGACATCCAAATACTCGATACAGAAATGAATTTTTTCTTTCTTTATTTTCTTACAACGCCCTAGCTTGAATCCACTAACTGCGATAATTTCTAAAACACTTAGGCCTGGTGTGAAATATATTTCGATTAGCGGAGTTCACCAAGACCTCGACGTTGCTCAACGGTAGTTCGTATAGAAGTGAAGTCAAATGCTGCTGACGCGAGGAATCGAAGATCCACACAACCCAGACTAGGTGGGACGCGGCCGATAGCATACGCATATGTCGCACTAAATTTAAATGTAAAATATGAATATATCTCCATCCACGCTAAACTTTTAAACAAAGAAAAGTAACTGTAACAGTAAATAAACGGAGGTCTACGGTAATAATTATTCTCCCTTGAGAAATGTCAAATTTTTAGTATAACTCGTTTTTATATACAGTTCCGTTTGTAATTATATATCTACATAGTTGTTGAAATATTTTGGGGAAACGTATGTAATAAATGTTGTTACTTTATTAACTCGTACCGTTTTTATTAATTTATATGTTGTTTGTATTTAACCTCCATTCCATTTATAGACCTCTCACCTTGTGGGTATGTTATATAATATATGCCATCCGTGTGACGTATGAATACTAGTTACAATTTAATTTTAATTTATGATGATGCCTCTATTCTCTTTTATTATAGTCAGACACTCATTAACATTTCGATAAGAACCTATCTATCCATCTTCACTGATCGTAGTCCGGGCATGGCTAGTTAAATTGTATCTGTAACGTCAATCCTCCCACACTGGTGAGTCTGAGGGCTGACCCTACCGTATTTCCGCAGTATATCGTCAAGTATCAGTAGTCAGTTTTGCGAAATCTATTTTTGCTACTTGCCGGTAGCATCCTTTTAAATTAATGATATAAAAATTGCTCTCCATCACTTAAACTTGTTTATATTGAATAATCCCCGGATCTCAATCTATGTGCTTACGTAATTCTTAATCACTTAGAAATGTATTTAAATTTCAGAAGAATGGATCAAAAAAATCACAGAAAACTGCATCAACGAAAGAAAATAATTCCAGATGCTCTTTGCAGTCAGAGAATGCTTCAGGAAATGTGATGCCACGTCAGCAGAATGCAACTGAGAGAAGATGCAACTCTCCCGGTTTTATTACATTTGATGATGACTCTATATACATGTCCGATAGTAATTCTGATTGCGACAGTGAACACGAAGAAACTAACGATTTAGTTGAGTTAAATTTGGGAAAAGAACTGGTGTTACAGTTAGAGAACATGTTCGGGCAATTCGTGTACGGCGAGAATATCAAACCGATGGTGCAAATGCCGAAATCCTTGGCTAGACAATTACATGCACTTTATTTGGAATCGATTTCTCGACAGACAGAAAGTCAAAGCGAATATATTTCCAGTCAATTAAAAGAAGACGAAGAATTTACTATCGAATTACGACAAGAAGAGAGATCTATTTCCGGCAGTAGTACGAGTAGAAATGCGGACGAATCTTTGGACATGAATAGTTACCGAAAAGACCAATGGGAAAATACTACACCTGATACTTTGGCGCTGAAGCTGACGCGAAAAAAATTGCACGCCGTTTTCCCACAAATTGAATATCAGCTTTTGGACGAGATATTAACAGCACACAATAACAATTACACACAGACGGTTGAAGTGGTTACGAACACTATAGAAACCCCACCTTTACCAAGTTGTAGTAACGAAGATCCTTTGAAACAGCCTATATCTGATGATGTATTAAACGAAATGAGAACACAAAATCTTATTGTAAATCAGGTGAGTGGATTTATAATAATACTTAGGTTACAAGATCGAAAATTAAGTTAAATAAAGTATAATTGTGTAAATAATGGATATTGATTTGTGAAGGGATTTAATGGATTCTTTTGGGTAAAATGGGCAAGTTTTTATGGAGGATATTCAATAAAGATTAAGTAGTAGTACCACCCAAATTTTATTTATTAATCTTAGGACCGGTATTATAAACGATATTTAGTAAGCAAGTAAATTTAATTTATTCTACAGATTCGGTATTATAAATAGCGAATAAGGAAACTAAACCAATTCATTTCCACCCTAGAAATTCGTGATATTAAATGTGATTCATTGGTTAAATGCGATCTGCTGTTTGCTCCACTGTGCTTCAAATAAACATAACCCTATCTTTCAGTGGCGTGTCGTGGGGTTTGAGTTTAGAGGGGCGCACCAGAAATCAAATACCAAATGATATATAGGCAAATTGCGCGAAAAAGTATCCATTTATAACATTTATTTAAGTTGAATAAATACGTAGGAATTAAAAAAATATGAATACCTACAATAACGATAAAAACAATAATAATTGTAAATCAAAACGAAAAAAAATCCAAAATAAGGGGCTCATTTTAAACAAAAATCCACCTACCTTAAAATTCAAGTTTGCAAAAACGAAGAGCTGGAACAGCGGAATAGTTTTTATAATGTCATAAAAAATGACTTCACAAAGTAGGTAGCCACGGTTTATAAGTAGGAAAAAGAAAGAACAACATATTTACACAGATTAAACTAAACAAAATGGATGGGTAAGTCATTTTTTAAAAATGAAATCCGCTCTGCGGTCCTTCATGGAAATGAATTTTTTCATGACTTTATTATCAAAATAGTTTATTTTGTGCACTAAATTTCGATTTATGGACATCATAGCTAAAGCATTTAGTCTGTCATTAAGCATGGTATTTCGCAAAAATGTTTTTATGTGTTTACGCGTCGTAAAAGTGCTGTTGTCATTAGAGTCGTCACGATAATTTTTAATATTTTCAACGTTTCGATAAATGTTTCACTAAGGTTATTTTCCATAATAAATAAAAGAAGATTCATTGCTCCAATAATTTCTTTTAAATCTTCTCTCGAGTAAATTACCTCCAACTCAGTTCTTAATCTTGATTTGCTCAACATCGGATAAAATTAACATACATCGTTTAAAACAGTCACAGGGAAATTTTTTGAAAACTCTGAATATTTATCTTTGTTAAAAGGATCAGCCGCTTGTAAATGACCCCGGTATGAAAAGCGTTCCTTCATTTGTACTGTAATTATATCACAAACTTCTTTGGCAATAACACTTCGAAAATTATCATCCATTCGTCTTCTTTTAGATGTTGGATATTCTGATTCAATTTCAATCAATCAATTTGATTTCTAATGTCAGAAACACTTTTCTCGAAAATTAGTAAGTCTTTTTGCAACTGTACGCTTTCCTTATTTTTTGATTGCAATTATTATACAGTATGTCAACATGTGGCAAAATTTTATGGAAGAATTTTAACCAAAATATAAATTCGGGATCTTCCAATGCCCTTCTTAGACCGGATGCTTCATTTGAAGTAACATTTTTCTCACATCTGGTTTCAATTTCTTCGAACACTTCTACAAGCTTTTCAAGATTTTCGTGAACAAAATTAACTGTGCGAATATTATAATTCCATCTAGTTGTCACCGCCCTTGGTAATCTTTTATTTATTATCTCTTGCAAAACATCACAACGATGAGATGAGTTTGAAAAAAAAACAGATATGGCCGACAGATTATTAAAAAACATGCGTACTTTTGCATTTTGTGATGCCGATTTCTGCATAATCAGGTTTAATTGATGGGCATAACAATGAATAAAATGAGCATTGGGATATTTTGTTTTAATTTGAGCTTGAACGCCTCTGTTCACACCGCTCATAACATTTGCGCCGTCATACGTTTGACCTATTAATTTTTGGGGAGTTTTAAAACTAGAGCGTCAATTTCATTTTCAATGCATGTTTTTAACCCATCAGCTGTTTTATCTTTCACCCTTATAAAACCCCAAAAATATTCACGGATGGAGCCTTCACATATCTTAATATTAAAACCATTTGACAATAATTTGAGATATCAGTGGTTTCATCGCATTGAATTGATAAATAGTCTGCCTTTTCAATTTGCTTACAAATTTCTTCCCTACACACTTGTATCATACTGTCTAGAATTTCATTCTCGATAGTATTTGGGGTCCCTTTAAAAACGGTTGCTGTACGTAAATGTTCTTTTAGTATATTGTCCAGCTCTGCAGTGAAATTAATTAGTTCTTTAAATATTCCTTGGTTCTCAGAGGATTCACTTTCATCATGACCTCTAAGTGCTAAATCAAAAGCACCACAAAATTTTACACAACTGATTATCCTTTTTAAAATATAACGATTTTTCTCGACCTTATTATTATGCGAAATAATTCTTTCTCTGTATGCAGAGCTTAAGTGAGACATAATATTAACCTTACCGAGCACAGCAAAGGCAGTACAGGAATTGATGTGGTCACGAGACGATTCATGTTTCCTCATTTTTTCAGGAAGATGGTGTAAATCATTGATTCCTCTTCTTGCCCAGTTGGGGTCCATTCTAGAGTCGGCTTTATAAAAAAGCAAGCACGGAAAACAGTACAACAAATTTGTTATTTCACACCCACATATCCAGTTGTTTTTTTTATAAATATCTTTTGAAAACCGACGCGTAAAAGATCGGTTTTCGTTCACAAGTTTGTGACAACTTTATATCTGGCAACGGCCTCCCCAGTTCTTTAATTTTAAGTTTATCGGCTAATGGCAGCCTATCAAAATTTATTTGAATAATATTATTTACGAAATTCATTATTTATTATGACTAATCACACCCGAATTATATTATACGATACGGTACGATAGTCCCGTAGACGGCACTGAAACACTGGCCGCTAGATAACTGCATCGTAAAATATCCTAAATGTTATTATGGAATCGTGTACTATCGGCCAATATCGGGTCACATTCACCAGGAATCTATAGAGATTTTTGCAGGCCGCGACGTATTTTGGCATTAATATAATTCTGTAGGTTCTAACAACGTTAGACAACGAAAACGGAGTTCAGTTTTTTAAAATTTTGAAATTTTAACTACTTATAAGAATAATAATAATAAAATGGATAGTAATAATAAATATTTAAATAAACATTTAAATTGTGTGTTATATTAAAAATTCTAGGAGGGGCGCGAAGCCGCTGTTTCGCGAAGGACAGATCTATTCGAAATGTACTCAAATGATGAATTTAAAGCAAGATTTCGTTTAACAAAATAAACACTTCAATGTTTTCAATATGAAACTTAAACACAACCTACTAGTCAACAAACACAAACAAAAATAAATCATGAAGAATTAGGTTTTTTTGTATTTTTTCATTTTATACAGTGGCTCCATCGCTTATCGAAACGCTAAACTACAAAATATACTACTATAAACTATTCAGAGTTATTCTACAAGTACTTATTTTACGTGCATGCATTTTTTATAATACCAGGTTTCAATTTATTCGTTCAATAAATTTATAAAAAAGCAAGCACGGAAAACAGTACAACAAATTTGTTATTTCACACCCACATATCCAGTTGTTTTTTTTATAAATATCTTTTGAAAACCGACGCGTAAAAGATCGGTTTTCGTTCACAAGTTTGTGACAACTTTATATCTGGCAACGGCCTCCCCAGTTCTTTAATTTTAAGTTTATCGGCTAATGGCAGCCTATCAAAATTTATTTGAATAATATTATTTACGAAATTCATTATTTATTATGACTAATCACACCCGAATTATATTATACGATACGGTACGATAGTCCCGTAGACGGCACTGAAACACTGGCCGCTAGATAACTGCATCGTAAAATATCCTAAATGTTATTATGGAATCGTGTACTATCGGCCAATATCGGGTCACATTCACCAGGAATCTATAGAGATTTTTGCAGGCCGCGACGTATTTTGGCATTAATATAATTCTGTAGGTTCTAACAACGTTAGACAACGAAAACGGAGTTCAGTTTTTTAAAATTTTGAAATTTTAACTACTTATAAGAATAATAATAATAAAATGAATAGTAATAATAAATATTTAAATAAACATTTAAATTGTGTGTTATATTAAAAATTCTAGGAGGGGCGCGAAGCCGCTGTTTCGCGAAGGACAAATTGTTATTCAGAGATTTATTCGCTGTTTGTAATACTGGCCCTTAAACAAGAATATTTTGATAAGTTTCTATATAGTCTTGTAATGCAATAACCTCATTAGGTGTTCAAAGGCATGGAGAGCGCTTCTTCAAAATTGCCTCTAAAGGCTTAACAGTATCCAATTCTGTTTGAAACTGCCTTCTTTATATACAGCTTTAGTTTTGTATAGCGACAAAGAAAAAGAGGGGTGAAAGATACACATGAGTAGTGCTTTCATAGAAAAAATCACTGTCCAATATTCACGTAGTAACGAGAACATGATTTTTCTTTATTCGAGTTCGGCTCTGTCGCAGTTAATATACTGGTGGCAATACGGGAATCCACCCGCAACTACTATACACTGCAACCCTGTAAAGACTGTCTTTACAGGGTTGCAGTGTATAGTAGTTGTGCGGAAGCGTTTTTCTTACTTTACTGTGCCCCATGTGCGACTTTTAATTAGTAGTTTTTACCTACTGATGATGACAACTTAGTTGTCGAAATACGTATTTAGGATACGACTAATAATTGTGGTAAGGGGTTATATACCTTTTTTAAATTTTTATTTAACCACAGTCTCCATTGAAAGAATATTTCGATATGATTAAATTTTTTTTTATAATTAGAGAGATTTGTGTAAACTCGACAAAATTCCCTCTTTCTCAAGCATTACTTTATTAATTGTATACGAGTTTAAACTTGATAGTTCAGTCACCATCCAATATTACTTTGCAGATAAACGATGAAGATGACGGTACAGTCAAGTCGGCTGCTTCTTACAGGGACGAGGCAAACATGCATATTAAAAGAAGGCGTGAACTACTGCAATTAGCTCAAGAGCAGCAGCAAAAGCATAGTGGTGAAGTGGCCATGTTCTACAGGCACTTAGCTTACGTGGAACTCAAAAAGGCCGAAGTGTCCAACCAGTACGCCATCCATCGTTTCGCAGAAGAGAATGCGGAGAAATTACAGAAAAGTGATACATTGGATTTGTACTTTCACTATGTTAAAGATGCCATTGTCACTCTGGATATCTTCATCGACTATCAGATATCCAATTTGAAGCGCGTTCATAAATCATGCGATTATTACTTTGTCATAACAGGTAGAGGCAAAATAAGTGAACATGGTAAATCGAAGCTGAGAGCTGCTGTAGTAAAAAGGTTGAAACAAAGAAAAATCGGGTAAGTAATACGAAAAAGGGTTTTATAACATTTTATAACTAACATTGATGTTGCATATCGTTGTGTAAATACATCAATTGTATACAAATTAATACAAATATGTTAAAACATATCTGTGTCTGCATGCGTTTCGATTTAGTCATCACGTTAGTGCAGATTCACGAAGTGACACCCTAAGATTCGCTCCCATAATAAAAGCACAACCTTATCTCGTCAGCTGACAAGATTGCTTAGAAATGCAATTGCTTGCCATCTGATGGACAAGAGAGACGTTGTACAAAATTTGTAGTTGAGTGGCCAGCTTGCATGGAAGGTGAGCGAAGCTGGTACGGAAGTTTACACCGTCACCAAAGTATACCAGGCGTTGTCATGTCAAAAACGCATACATCGTGAGACATACGAAAGGTGTACAATAAATACCGTAATATATTTTATTAAGGGCTGCTAAAACTTTAGTCTATGTATTTTTATTTTCGACATTAGGCTTGGAATTTGCTTGTACATGTATTGTGTTCTTTTAATTTTCAGTTTTACCTCGGTAAATCCCGGAATGTTACAAATTGAAGTACAGAAGAAGTCGTTGATGAGCACAGATTTAGAAAAACGGTAGAAAGAATTTGTTACGGATTTTTTGAACGTCTACATTAGTTAAATAAATAAGTGATATTAATATAATATATAATATTCTTGTAAAAATGTATCTATTATGATTATTAAATGTTTAAAGAAATTATTTGCATTTATTAAGTGTGTACTTGTTTGAGACGAGTAAAGCCAGAATCAGAGACATGGGTTAAGTGGGTCTCTTGCGATATTTTCCAAAGTTAAAAAAATTATTAGGATTTTCAAAATCAATAAGATTATAACTTTTTTTTATTACATCTTCCTTGATGTAGCAATCCATTATGGTTCTAACGGTGGCTATAATTTCGTTATACAATCTTAGTTGTGTATAGCGACAAGGAAAAAAGAGTTGAAAGATATATATGAGTAATGCCTTTATACAAAAAATCGCGATCCAATGTTGACGTAGTAACGAGAAAATGATTTTTATTTATTATTATTATTTTTTTATTTTAATTTCGAGTCCAGATCTGTCGTTTGTAACGTGTTTGTAGATACGTCCTCGTTTTGGTCGCGAATTAGCGTCTTCTTTTATTTTATTCCGTTATATTTATTTTGAACGAATGCATCGTATGCCCAGGTTCTCAGTGAGAGAAATTGAAAAAAAATGAATTTCATCGATTACAGCGCCATATATCATGAATTGAAAAAATCTTTCAGACAGATCCTACGTATTTTTTCCAGTAAAATTCGAATCTGTAATAAAATATACGGGTTCCTATTTAAGGTTTCAAAGTTACCCCCGCCCCACCTACATGGAGGGAGAAAGAGGGGTTAATTCTAGCATTAATGCATTTCCTCCATTAAATTATTAAATTTTAAATCTGGACATTTTTTCGTGAACTGCTTATTTTTCGAGATATTTGAAAGTTTCAAGTTAAAAAATACACTCAGTATAGCTAGAATACATAGTTTTCGAAAGTTCAGTGAAACAGTGGCGGCTCGTGCTAAAAATTTTAAGGTGTTCTACAAGATTTACAAAAAAATTTACCTTGCACGGGCAGTAAGAGGTTGTCTCCCATCGATCTTATCGTGCTTTCTTCGCCTTCCGCACTGAAGTAATGGATTTCTGGAACGATTGTCAATTGTCACACAAAAAAATAAGAGTCTCTAATATTATTGTTTTTACGTTAAACTCGCCGCACCGTAAAAATAGTCGCGAAAATATTAAATACCGATAGGTCCAACTCGCAACGGGCCATAGGCAACAATATACGTATGGAACGTAATGCGGTGTGGCAACGTGTGTACGATGCCTATATTGAGTGACTTTCTTAAAATTTTAATTTATTTTGCAGAATTATTGATTTTTTTACTTTTATCTTTTAGAAAACGTTATTGTTTTTTTATTACTTAAAATTACTTTATATGAAAAATAGTATACCATGAAAGTGTAAACAAAGACAGTATACATTGAAACGAATATGCATTCAATTGTATTGTCATGAAATTGAATTTGTCAATCGTTGTTAAATTTGTTAGAATGAATAGATATTTATATTTATCGGAAAATACTAATACTTAAAGCAAACAAATAAGGTGTAGTGTTTTGTTATAGGAATGTATAATATCCATTTCTTCCTGCATATTGATTATGCAGCCGATGCTTTCGTAATATGCTCATATTTGTATTATTTCAACTTATACTTCGGTCGATACATACCGACTTCCTTCAAACCAGGAGGAAGCTACAGTTGTAATTAAACTGTACTTCCTTTTTTTTATTACCTACGGATATTCACAATTCCAAAATACGTTACAATGTTGCCTATTTTAGATTGTAATTAGCTGAATGCTGTCGCAAAACTGATCTCTGCATTTTTAAAAATGCCAGAATAAAATTAATCCCTGCCCTTATTATAATTTTACAAAGGAACAGACACGTACTTCAATTTCTACGAAAACCTAAGCCTACAGTTCATGTATAATACAGTGATAATGAAGACTGGAGCGTTTGTCGACCTACGAAGTTGTACTTAACTTGTTTATTGTTAATAAAAGGCTGATGGAAATATTACGTGAGATTTTGGTATCTGTATTATAATAACATCACGATAATAGTAGAAATACAAATATGAGCATATTACGAAAGCATCAGCTGCATAATCAATAATGCAGGAAGAAATGGATATTATACATTCCTCATTCCTATAACAAAACACTACACCTTATTTGTTTGCTTTAAGTATTAGTATTTTCCTATAAATATAAATATCTATTCATTCTAACAAATTTAACAATTCAACAATGAATATTCGTTTCAATGTATACTGTCTTTGTTTACACTTTTATGGTATACTATTTTTCATATAAAGTAATTTTAAGTAATAAAAAAACAATAACGTTTTCTAAAAGATAAAAGTAAAAAAATCAATAATTCTGCAAAATAAATTTAAATTTTAAGAAAGTCACTCAATATAGGCATCGTACACACGTTGCCCACCGCATTACGTTCCATACGTATATTGTTGCCTATGGCCCGTTGCGAGTTGGACCTATCGTATGCCGAATCATATCGCCTTCCGCGCTGGAATAAATGCTCATTTCGCTGCATTTAATGCAGCGACCAGGCCTGCTAAAATGACGCCTTGGTTTTAGACACCCGCGAGGGTAGCGGGTTGCGCGCGGGTGTTTGGCAGAGCTCTGAGCGCACGCTCGTGTGGACCAGATAAGGAACAAGTGAGCGATCGCGCGAATTAGGTTGGTTATTCCACTGGTCGCCTATTGAATATTATTTGGAATTTCGGAAGCGAATATCTCGGCTTCTACTTGTCGGATTTTGATGATTGGGGTGTCAAATTGTAGGGTTTGATGTCCTCTACAGGTGATGTAGAAAAATATGCAAATTTTTTGATATACAGGGGGAGAATTTTCATAACAATATGTTACGCTTTTATAAACATCAGAAATGTCGGAAAAATTATGTAAAAGAAAACTAGTTATAACTAATGCAGGTTCGCCCGCCCAATTTTTTGGGAGCTCTGCAGCACTGCAGCGCTTATGCGCTAGCCGCCACTGCAGTGAAACATCGTGAAATTTAAGGAAAATCTATTGGCAGTTGTGTAATAACTAGAGTGGACCAATTCGGAGCGAAAGCAGAGGCGTGACTTTCAAAGTTACTTAAAATACACTCATTTCTTGCGTCTTCTATCGAACATAGCTGTGCAACATTATTAAATACACAGAATACACTTTCCTGCTACTATTATACGTGTACACACGATGACCGTGAACAACATACTAAGTAATCGTGAACCAATTCGTTAGTCACGCCTCTGCTTTCGCTCCGGATTGGTCCACTCTAGTAATAACTAATTTATCAGTAACCAAGGATGGGCACTCCGTTCTTTAACGTACACCATTGAATCACTTATTACACTTCTTCCATAAATCTTACAAACTTGTAAAACTTGACGGTGATTTTAATAGGTCTTACGTGCTTTGACTTCAGAAAGGGAATGATAGATCTTAATTTACATCCGGCAGAGTTTTAAATTTTCTTGATCATTGTAAGCAATGCTGCGCCGTACTTTTACATACATTTGTTGGCCCTATTTACTATTTTAACATAGAATTACATTTATATGTTAGAATTACATGGAAAGATATTATTTAATTTATTAAAGATATTTATTGATAAATATATGAATTTCCTAACATTCAATTACATAAGTTACTAAATGTGCATTTTTGAGTATATACTTATTGTATACAATACGAAATATTATGCATAAAAAAAAGAATATTTATCCTGTTATGTTTTCATATTACATAAATTGTCATAAATTTAAACAATTGATGCACCAGTAAAACGAGACCGTAATATAATAACATTTTCAACACTAACAAGTTTAGAGCCTGACACGCAAGCTTGCTGATGAATCTTAAAATTCTAAACACTTGTAAAAATATGTTAGGATAAACCAAACAGTGCTATATTTTTTTATTGCTATCATACATTTTCCAGTCACCGATAAGTGATAAAAAGCCCCGTAATACAAATATCGCTCTAAACACTAACAAATTGAATGTTTGATGCCCTTTAAATACTATACACACGCAAAAAATATTAGATTACGATTAGAAGAAGTGTGTTATCGAGGGTATGGTTGTTTAAAGTAAACATAACCGGTCAATCACTTGAATTCTTTCTTTCGATAGGTCAGCGTGTTTTTTAAGATACACGTTCGTATTATCTTAACCTATTGATTAATGACCAGTGTCTCTAGTAACGTTGAATAATTATCGCCGCCCTTTGATTTGGCCGCCTGTGTGACTTGCACACGTGCACACAATTACGGCGCGGGACTATTTGTAAACACTCACTACTAAGCCAATACAGTCTTCGGCCGTTTCAAACTGGCGTCAGTCTCTTCACAATGAGTCAAGTAAATAGAACAACTAAAATAGAAAGGTAACTTCTGTACGAAACACGAAACCACGGGTGTGCAGTCAACTCAAGTTTTTATAGAAATATACAGGATGTCCAGAAACTCTCCTGACAAACGAAGACCGGAGTTTCCTCAGATAATTTTAAGACAATTAAACCCAAATTCACCTAGTCCGAAAATGCTTCCTAAGGGAGCTAGAGTTCTTTGAAGATGGCGCCTTGTATTTATTTTTTTTTAAATTCCTCCAGAACGCTTCTATTTAGAAAAACAAAAACTGGTATGCTTATTTATCCTCCAGAGATTCCATCAATTGCGAATTTCTAGTACCGGTCATAGGCGTCCGTTTTGGGTAGGTCAACGGTTATTTTAAGGCATAACTTTTTTGTCTTTAACTTTTAAGCATTTGTGACACTAGATTATTAAATTTTCAGGTATTCCAGTACTAAAAGGTACTCTTACTTTAAGTCGGTAGGATACACCGTTTTCTAGAAAAATCGATTTGTAAATTTTTCGTTTTTTCTTCATTAAAGTTCAATTTTTTATTTTTTGCAATAGTTAGCTCTGAACTGCCAACAGAAGTAAAACCTACGTTTTTCATTGTCAAATTGTTGTCAGTTCGCGAAGTTTATCTTTTCATTTTTTACTTTGTGTTATTCAAACACAACGATTTCAATTTAAAAAAAAATGGTTTTTACTAATGAGGAATACGCCGATATGCATTTAGTTTATGGCGAAATGAGGTGTAACGCTCGAGCGGCGCAACGTAGATACGCCGAAAAATTTCCCAATCGTCAGCATCCCACTCACTCAACATTTACAGCTCTTCATCAACGATTAAGAGAAACAGGTTCAGTGGTCCCAAAAAATAATGAAACAGGGAGACATAATGATGTAACAGCAGAACATGAAGATGTTATTTTAATGGAAGTTGAGGAAAATCCAGAAATTAGCGTTCGAAGACTATCTGCCATGTACCCCACAATTTCAAAATCTTCCGTAGGAAATATCTTACACAAAGAAAATTTATATCCTTTTCATTTTACAAAGGTGCAAGGACTGCTAGAAGGAGATTTTCCTGCTCGCGTAGAATTCACTAGATGGTTACAAAATCAGAAAAATCAAGATGAAGATTTCTTCAGAAACATTTTGTTTGGTGACGAAGCTACATTCTCAAAAAATGGAATTTTTAATGTACATAATGCACATTATTATTCGTACGTTGGTGACAATCCCCACGTTGTTCAAGAATTTAAGCATCAGCATAGGTTTAGCATAAACGTCTGGATAGGAGTAGTTGACGATTATCTTGGACCTCTGGAATTACTTGCTCGTTTAAATGGTGCTGATTACTTACATTTCCTGCAAAATATTTTACCTGATTTGTTAGATGAGGTGCGTTTAAATATTCGGCAAAACTTATGGTTTCTACAGGACGGCTGTCCGGCCCACTTTAGCAGGAATGTACGAGACTTTCTAGATAATAACTACGAAGACCATTGGATTGGAAGAGGCGGTCCAGTTGCTTGGCCAGCAAGGTCGCCGGATTTGAATCCTTGCGATTATTGTGTTTGGGGATACATAAAAGCATTTGTTTATTCCGTTCCGTTACAAAATCGCGCACAACTCTGGCTAAGGATACAAGATGCTTGCAACGAATTTAGAAATAACTTTGGAATTTTTGCAAGAATTCGGCGTTCTCTAAGCAAAAGGGTAAACTTATGCATAGAGACTAATGGTCATCACATCGAGCAACTTTTGTAACAATCTACCTTTGATACTTGTTCTTTTTTTGTTAGTTTCGTTCCATTGTAATAAATAATTTGTTTTTAATTTATTAAATTAATTTTCATCCATGCCTTGATAGTCCAAGCCAACTTCGTCGCTAAAAATAAGTAGGTACATAATAAATTGAACTTTAATGAAGAAAAAACGAAAAATTTACAAATCGATTTTTCTAGAAAACGGTGTATCCTACCGACTTAAAGTAAGAGTACCTTTTAGTACTGGAATACCTGAAAATTTAATAATCTAGTGTCACAAATGCTTAAAAGTTAAAGACAAAAAAGTTATGCCTTAAAATAACCGTTGACCTACCCAAAACGGACGCCTATGACCGGTACTAGAAATTCGCAATTGATGGAATCGATTCATCTCTGGAGGATAAATAAGCATACCAGTTTTTGTTTTTCTAAATAGAAGCGTTCTGGAGGAATTAAAAAAAAAAATACAAGGCGCCATCTTCAAAGAACTCTAGCTCCCTTAGGAAGCATTTTCGGACTAGGTGAATTTGGGTTTAATTGTCTTAAAATTATCAGAGGAATCTCCGGTCTTCGTTTGTCAGGAGAGTTTCTGGACACCCTGTATAAGGCTAACTCATTTCCGCATTTTTTTTCGTAATATAAATTGGATTTATACATGCATAGTTTAGTGGTGCCACTACTTACTGACGCCTTAAAAAATACGAACCTTTACTGGTGTGCTAATTACAATGTAGTATATTTGCACAACAAAAAGGGTTTATGTTTGAATTTTATATTTTCTAAGACGGCAGTGAGTAGTGGACCACTTAATCTATGCATTTGTAAAATCACGTTTATACATATTTATAACAATAAAATTACAATATTTTTGAAATCAATACTAACTCCATGAAAAAAGAAGGCTAGTTAAAAGCGGTGCAGGAGGCCGTTCCTGCACCGCTTTTAACAGTTTATCCTATTGATATAAAAATATAAAATCTGTAATATTTAATACAAAGAATACACTAAAAAGAGTTCGTTAGAAATCAATGCTTTTGTAATTGTAAGTTTATGAAAATGGATTGGGTTTACGAACAGAAGAAATATTTATATATGGCAATTAAATTTATATATGGTAATGTCTGCGGCTACCCATATCACTATAGTCTGTCACACAACACCGTTTCGGGTAACTCGACATTATAAGCATAAATAAACAATAAAAACGGCAGAACTACTTCAACTATAAACCAGTTCAAAAATAACTTAAAAATTATTAAATTTAAATTAAACTTACGAAGTCGTTCCTTCGATTACTATCTCCCTGCACCTGCGCTTCAATTTTAGAAACTTAGACAAAGCAGCCATATGATATCTGGTGGATGTGCAGGTTATCATTAACTTGTTATGATAACCTGCACATCCACTCCAATAGCTAATTTAACTTTCCACCCCGTGGTCAAGCATCACAAATTTACGTGTACGAGATAGTTTCGAGGCTAGCGCCATCGCGGCGACAAATGGAACTTTCTGGATGTACAGAGCAGAGACCAATGAGACCGGCAACTAATAACAAAAATTTGTCCTAGTGAAATGGAAGATCATTACGTCCTTCTCTAGTAATTGGGCAGTCAATTAAAGATGGCACTGTCCAACGATGACGCATTTACCCGCCAAAATTTAAATTTGCTTCTCTAGTTTGTCGTATTTATTTTTTATGTTCATACGAAATGTTTATTTTTACATTTTCAGAATTTCTTCATGTTTAATACATAAAGAAAAAGAACTGAAAATGTATAAACATATCGTACAAACATTTGTATTCTTCTTTAGTGGTACATTTTATTATGTTCAATGACATAATTGGAATACTTCACATAAAATTTACTTTATTATAACTACAATACAATTCTAAATAACTAAAATAATTTACAATAATATAGACCTACGAAAATTAATATCAGTAATGGTATAAAGTAGACATATTTTAAAAGTACAATAAAAAAAACATATTTTCTTAATAAATAATTGATGATTTAATGTTTTTAATTTTTTTGTAGTATTTTCGTTCCGTAAATTCCTTACTAACCTTGTGCAGTACCAAGGAAGTCTGTTTGACAAACCATCTATTATTGAGCATCAAATAAAATGATAATGCTGTGTGGAAGACATCCACGAAAAATCTAATTCAATCATTGAGCCAATACCTTGCCTTTTACTGTCCATCTCCTACCTTTTGGAAGATGCTTCGCACAACGAAGTTGAGGAAACAGTAATGATTGTGCACTTGATGATATTCCTGTTGAATAAATAAAATAATTAGACAGATAAAAAAAAGAGGAAGAATAATTTACCTTTAAATATATCTTTGATCATTGAAGACTCATTTAAGTTTAATTTTATATATTTTTGATGGTTCAGCCTCTTTTTTGTGCATATTAATTTTAGTTTTCAAATGTGCTGCATGTTCTTTCTTTATTGCATTCACGGATGCTTTTCCTTTTTTCTTTCTTTTTACTGTTGATATATTTGCTTGCTGATGGGTAATAAGACACAAACTGAATTGCAAATAGGTGTTCTATAGGTACTGTAGGTAAATTGCAATCAATTACCTATGTATTTTCTATTGCTTGCAATGGTAATCTTTGTGGAATATATATTTCTTCTTACAGTTGAGATTCAGAACATTTTGATATCGACATGATTGTTTGTACTAGATGTAAGGATGGTACAGCTCCAGAGTACAATGTGTAACACATATTCTTAACTTAAATTCCTAATACTTCCTATGACAAATTTTAAACCCATTACTTCTAAACCAAGTCTTGGATCAAAAATATGGAAGCCTAAATATTAGTCGTTTTGTTATATATTCATTATTACTGGCTTTTAAGGATTTCGTGGAAAATAATGTAATTTTTCCACATCTATTATCTCCTTTGCCGCACACGATATACAAAATTTTGAAGCCATTTTCAAATAATTTATATGCTGAAAGGAAAAAGTACTTGTAGCATAATTAAAAGCGTCAATGAGAGTAATTAAATATTTTTTTAAGAACTTGTTAATTTTGGGTAAACAAAGCATTTTTGAGTAAAACAATATGGCGTGGGGTATGATGAAATTTCTTGTAAATCCAACTTACTTTTTCAACAGCAAAAAAACACTATACCTAGTCCAGATAAAAAGTGATCTGGTCAATACTTGATTGTATGACAAATATTTCAATAACTCAATTCAAATTCCGATATTGTATTATAATTCAGAACGATATGGAACATCTTGTAAGTATCTCTAAACAACGAAAATAACATTACCAATAAAATTGAAATTATAGAACATTTCAAAATTATACTCCGAACTTACACGATTGATAGCGATTAGACACGAAGTTGTACGATTACAGTGCCCTCTTTAAATGACTACCCAACTGAACGGTAAGGATGAAAAGAGTATAGCAAACGCCAAATAAGTTGGCGCGAGGAGGAGGTGCGCAGAAAACGCTTTTAAAAACGTCTATCCCCACTACTCAAGTAATTGTCAGAATACATTTGTCATTGACGTTTGACGGAACATAATGTATTTGCTAAGGGATCATAAAGTGATATACGCTCAGAGGTTAGAATTATCTGACATTTGATGTAAAACCAAATACAAATCTCCCCACTACTTCCAATCCTGCGCGAACTTACCCCTCCTCGCGCCAACTTAATTGGCGTTTGCTATACATATTTTCAATCAAAGATAAGGCTAGAAATCGGATTAAATTTTCAATGATGTTGCCGGTCTCGTTAGTTTCTGGTACAGAGATATGTGATGCAGTCCCATTAATACATTAAATGTCGACACTCTGTTAATAAATTAATTCGAACGCGATGTTACAGGAAATCATCTACTTATCAATAATTAGTTTTTATCACGTATTATTCAGTATTCTGATAAGATAATGATTAGACGGTACATTACTTGTTCAATATTTTAAATTTCAATTTCTATATAAGTTATCTATACATAGTTTACTTTAACAGGGTATTGTAAGCAAATTGAAACAAATACCTCAATTGCTGAAGTGAAAATATGGCAGCAAACGTTTCGCCAGAGTATATACAAAAGAAGTTGGTTGCATTAGTGAAACATTATAACAATTTGGACGAAAAACTTGTAAAATTAGTTGCTCATCAATATGCGTTTGATTGTAAGTACCGTTTTACTAATTGTTTAGATATTATAATCCATTTTAAAATTACAGTTAAAAAAGCTCAAAAAACATTAGCTGAAATAGAAGGTCAACGAGTTAATTCTGCAAAGATACCTAAAATAAATCAGGGAAATAACCATGTTCCTGGAAATTACGTAGGTCCAAGTGATCTATATGATAGTATTGTTCATATTATAAAGGAAGGTCACAAAGTTCTCGTTCTTATGCGAGGTCTCCCTGGTAGCGGGAAAACAACTTTAGCCATGCAAATATTATATAGAAGCCTTGGGACAGTAAATAAAGAAAAATTTATATTAAGTCCAGATGAATATGTTTTTAGTCCAGGAAGTAATATTTACAATATCAATAAAATAGATGAGCCGCATCAATGGAATCAGAAAAGGTGTTTTACAAATATGAGAAAAGGTGTCAGTCCAATAATAATTGATGACGTCAATTTGGAAATAGAAGACATGAAAGTTTATTGTGTCATGGCGGTACAATTTGGTTATGTCATTCGAATCGCCGTTCCTTTGACTAGCTGGGCATTCAATTCCAGAATGTTAACAATTAAAAATAACCATGGTGTTAACGAGATGAAAATTAAAGAGATGTATAAACGTTTTCAGCAAAATATTACTGCTAAAGACTTGCATGATAAGTTCAAGCTACAATATAGCGAACTAATGCCTCAACTTAGAAAATATCCTCCGCTACAAAGAACTTTACAACCTATGGAACAAATAGGTGTTGCGGCTGGTAAATCGACTGGTCAAGAACCTCCTCAAAGAGAGTATAGCGAACGAATGCCTCAACTCGGAGAATATCCTCCGCTACAAAGAACTTTACAACCTATGGAACAAATAGGTGTTGCGGCTGGTAAATCGACTGGTCAGCAACCTCCTCAACGAGAGTATGGTTCATTGGCAAAGGAAAAACCTCAATTACCAATTGAGTATGTCCACAAGTTTGAAGTAAGACGTGAAATCGCTCCGCCAAAGAAACAAACGCCTGACGTCGGTAAACTAATCGACATAGAAAATGAAACCAAGTCAAAGCGTCCAAGTATTGATGGTAGGGGTTCATATTCGGATTTTGCTTTAATAATAATCTTCATTTTTTGATCGAATTCTTTTTGGATACTAGCAGAGAGCGGACTGAAGCGATTGAATGACCAATTGCCCCGATAAAACGTTGTGGGTCTCAGGTATTGTATGCATGTTATAACAGTCCCACTATTTGCTTGCTCGATTGCATTCGTCGAGCAGATGTTGTTATTTCCGTCTTGTGAATAGTATTTCTTGTGTGTATTCCTTCATAAATTTAATTGAACAGTGGCGTGTAAGACGAAATATACATTTATATATTATTTCGTTAGACTTCGTTGAAATAATCGCTTAAAAAATTATATCCGCTAATTTCCAAAGTGTATTCTCAGTTATAATATCACAAGAGCATAGAAAATAATCGATTATATTTCCGAGTCACGAGACGTATTCCGCGAAGGATATATGTCGAGTGAAGAGGTTATATAATGGATTATTTTCGTTTGCTCGAGTGGTATTCGTTACGATTATATAAAGAATTAACTAACGAAATTTTTTTATTGGTTGAAATTAAAAGTACAATTCTTATAATAAATATTTGTTGTATTATCTTTAGAAGTTGAATTTGAGGTGCTGGTGATGGTAGAGTTGGCAGAATCTTGTTTATTTCTCATTTTTTCATGTATCTTGCTATGGTGTTCATTAGTAAGCTTTAGATACGGCTTCAGAGATTCAGATGATGAGTGGCCTGTTATCTTAATAATTTCTTGTAAGTTTGCTCCAGATTGTGTCAAGTTGTTAACAGCGGAAGAGCGATTGGAATGAATTATGCTTCTTTGTATCAAGTCCCATACTTTCTGCCGCTGAACGTGTCCATTTACTTAATTGATTAAGGCCTACAGGGCAGTTTTTATACCATATTTTAGTTTTCTGCCAATCAGGATTAGGTGTTAAAAATAGACGATTGGTTTTAATGTTTGGTGTTCTTTTGCTTAAAATTTTCTTCAACAGACGTACTGGACACTGATCTTCACAATTTTTATTCGGTGTCAACCATTTAGATTCAGCTGTATGTTTTTCGCCACCTTGTGCTGTCTTTGAAAATATGGTATTGTAATCAATACGTCCTGTGGGTTGACCATAATTGTCGCATTCTGCTTTGAAATAGTCAATTAAGCAAAAGACTGCTTCATTTCCACGCCACGCCAGTTCCACAGAACAAATTTGATAGAATTTTTTTTGTAAACAGTCTGGCGTATTTTCGTCAAAAAATGACACGATTTTGCTAATTTCTTCCGCTTCAAGGGCGACAGAACTTGTTCTTCTTTTTTCAGGAATTGCTTGTAATTTCTTCCTTTTAGCTGCCCGCGCCTTTCTTGCATCTCCAAAAATTACGCCTCTGAATGGATTTGTTTCTCGATTAAACTCTTCATAAAACTTTTTCTGGACAAGTTTAGCGGAAATATTCCAAATTGTTTTCACGGTACCTTCTTTGTATTCGGTGCCGTCTGCACGTTTCATGTTGAATGCCCAATCTTTCAAAATACTTGCTAATTGTTCGTCAGAAGTTTGAGCATAAAGTTTATAATTTCGCTGTTCACAAAATTCGGTGAACTGTTTCCAAACATATTTATGTGTTTTAACGGTATTTTGCGGTGTCAAATCTTCAATTTCTTTATCTATTTCGGTCCCCGAGCTTATACCAAAGCGTTCCATGTCGAAAAAATTAAAAAAAACCTTATGAAAATTGCTGAATATATTTTTGACGTTTATCAACAAACTTCAAAACACTTGTTACCATGACGAAATTCATATTGTTGGAGGAAGCGAAACACCAAAACTGTTATATCACGTCGTCAAGAGTATATTCACTTAGTTATCAATACATGGTAACTATGTAAAATTTGTAATTGCTATTGGCTAAATTTCAAATGAGTTATATAATCGTGTTTACATGCTGTTATACATGTATATACATATATGTATTTATTGTTCTTGAGATAGTATATTTTTTATTCTCTTCTATTAGGGATTGTTTCTGGTTTCGTTTTTTTCAATGTTATTTGGTCACATCTTTTAGTACTTTAAGAAATCAGTTTTATGTTGTTGTATTGTATATTTATCCTATAATTTCTTATAAATATTAAGTTTAATTTACTACCTTACTTTTAGAGTAGTTTTCGTTTCTTCTTTTTAGTCCATTTCTTTCTGTTCTTAGTATTTCCATTTATTTTCATTAATTATGGAGAATTCTCGTAGGGCAACCATGGTAGGATGGATTAGAGGCCATACAGATTGGTTGCATATTCGTAATGATACCGAGATACACTGCAGTGCCTGTTTATTAAGTTTAAGGCGTCCACAAAGGTGTAATGTGCAGAGTATGTTTTTTCGAAAACTCATCAAGATAACATATGACCATCTGCACTTGACACTTTTAACGAAGAACTGTGTTAAGCTTTCATGGCAGCCAATATCCCATTGAAAAAGCTTAACAATCCAGTCCTCAAAGGTTTCTTACAAAATATACTGATCGTCATATACCAAATGAATCTACTTTACGTAAATACCACTTACCAAAATGTTATTTGAGAACCATTGAAAAAATACGAACCAACCTATCTGGTCGTTATCTTTGGGTAAGTGCAGACGAAACAACGGATGTAATGGGACGATATGTGTTAAATGTAGTTGTTGGTATTCTTCATCCGACAACTTTATACCAACCATACTTAATTGCAACTAAAATATTGCCAGTTGTAAATTGTGAAACAGTTGCAGAAGTAATTGATCAATGTACTCATAATATTCTGTCATCGGATAACAACTATAAAGACAAGATGCTATTATTTTTGACTGATGCCGCAGCTTACATGTTAAAAACAGGGAAGTTATTAAAGCAATCTTATCCCAATATGCTACACGTTACCTGTGCAGCACATGCACTACACAGAGTATGTGAATACATCAGGGGTCATTTTTCAAATGTTGATAAGTTAGTTTCATCATTTAAAGAAATATTTCTCAAAGCTGAGACGAAAAGTTGATGGAAATCGAGATTTGAATATATTATATCAATTCTGCACAGAGCCGATTGAGAAATCTATACATTCGAAGTATGGTGCACTTTTGCAACATTTTAATCACGCACCCATCACCAGTTGTGATGTGGAACAGACATTTTCTATTTTTACAGACGTTTTAACATCTAAAGGAACTAATTTAACGCAGGTACACCTTGAACAAATTTTAGTTGTCCATAGTAATGTTTTACACTTTCAATGTTTCACAGAAAATACTTGTCAGCATTACTTTTGTTTCAACAGTAGTTGCTGCCGGTTATTACATTCGCTCTGTTGTGCATTGCATATATGTAGATATGTGCAACTTATGCAGGTGACCACACCGTATCATATTGTTCGAAATTCGCAGGTCTCTTACAGAAACAAACCTATTGCGAATACAAGGCAGACGCCTATGGGCTATGAATCATTAATCGCTCGAGTTCGCTCTTTGGATATTAGTAAAACGTTTTCATACTATAATTTTTCCTTTTTTTTTGTCTTATTAGATTTATTGCGTCTTTCAAATGAAGATGAACCAATTCTCAAAAATGAAGATCCTGTGAAGTCAATAGGCGTCGACGTTTTGGCTAAACAATTGCAGGAAAATAACGAATTGATGGTTCAGGTGATGGCATTCTTACAACAATCTGTAATTAAAGATCAAGGATCCACCTCTGATAAAAAGTTGGCAACAGCGGTAACTAAAATGGAAGGTGAGAGAGATCTGGTTTAAATAACTTTCATGATATTCTTTCTAAATATTTCTATTTTATTTCTACTTCAATTTGTACCAGTGGCGGCTCGGGGTGGTTTACATAGGGAGTGCATAAGTTCAAAATTAAAAAGTGTAATACAAAAACGCTTACCCAATCCTTATAAATTTCACCGACGTACTGTTCCAGACAGTTACTGTTCATTGTAGAGTTTGTTTTGAGGGAATAGTAAATATTACACTACACAGTTTAATTACATCTGACGATAAACGAAGTCCATTTTACGTGTCTTTGACTTGCAGAACAGTTCTATCAATTTTTCATTAAAGTTTGGGAAATCATTTATACATTCTTTTTCACAAGATAACATAGTAAGGGCATTTAATCTCTCTTCTTTCATTGTATTTCTCAGGAAAGTGTTTATTCTCTTCAGCCGTGAAAACTGGCGTTCCGCTTCGGACGTTGTCATTGGGATTGTAATGACAATTTTTAAAAGCGTAACAACTTCATTAAAGGTGTCGCTTAATCCATCCAGCAGAAGACCTAGCAGACCTACAGCACCGACTTCTATATTTTGCTAAAATTCTTCTCTAGAATATAGAACGCTTAATTCAGTTCGTAGTCTGCTTTCATTGAGGCATGGATAAAATTTTACTGCTTCTTTAAGGCAATCTTCCGAAAATTTTTTTTGAAGAGAGGAGAACTGTTTAAAAGAAATTAAGTTTGCTAATATTAAGTGCCCTGTATACCGAAATCTACTTTTTATTTCTAGCAAAATAATATCGCACACTTCAATAGTTTCCCTCCTTCTTTGGCTACCATCAGTTACTCTTCGCCGCTTTGATGGTCGAGGAGTCAGTTCTGGGTCATTTTGTTTAACCAACTGATTATCTGTGTCAGCGATTTCGGTTCGAATTTTTCCAATAGCGCGTTCAAAATTATCTAAATTATTCTTGATTTTTAATGCATCTGTATTGACATTTTGTAATTGATTAAACAATATGTCCACATGTGGCATAATTTTATGAAAGAAAGTTAACCAATAGATAAAATTTTCCTCCTCTAAAATTCGCAAATTGGCACTTGCTTGATGAATGGTAGTTTGTAAACTAGCTTCTCCCTCGATTTGTTCTAGAGCTTCAATTATTTCTTCTCGGTGCTCATATATTGTATTCACTATCCTAGAATTGAAGTTCCATCTTATTTTTGAAGAACGAGGTAAGCTTTTTCTCTGAAGGAATTCTTCCAATCTTGCAGCTCGTTGTGGTGAAGTGGAGAAAAATGTACATACATAATCCCGTCAGATTGGCAAAAAAAATTCTGCAATTACTACTGCTCGATGTAGCATGTGACATAATTAGATTTGTCTGATGTGTATAACAATGTACAAAATTAGCCCTTGGATACTGGTCTTGGACATGTCTTTGCACGCCGTTAATAGCACCACTCATGACTGCTGCCCCATCATAGCTCTGTGCAATCAGTTTTTCTGGGTCATCAACAAGCAAACTAATTTCGTTAAGGATGGAGGCAGATAAAGAATTAGCATCATGTCCACTAGGCAGAAGAAATTTCCAAAATCTTTCGACCGGTCTCGCGTTCACAATATATCTTAAAACAACCACCAACTGAAACTGATTGGACACATCTGTGGTTTCATCAGCTATCACAGATATGAAGTCGGTTGCTTTAATTTCACTGGCAACTTGTTCATGATACACGTTCAACATTGCATCAAGCAGCTCATTCTGTATCGTTTTTGATAATCCCTTAAAAACCGGTGCTGCTTCGATGTGATCTCTGAGCGATTTATCCAATTCTGCCGTAAAATTGATCAATTCCCGAAAAATGCCCTTGTTATTCGACGTTTGCTGTTCATCATGACCCCAAAGTGCCAGTTCAAACGCGCCACAAAATCTAATGCAATATTATTAAATTTAACACATGCCTATTTTTTGTTACCTTTTCATTGTGTTGTTGAATTGCTTTTCTATATGATGAATCTAAAACTTACTGAATGTTATTTTTTTACTAACATTCTTAGACTAAATATATTTTTCAAATGCCCTTCGGAATTTTCATGTTTACTAATTTTAGCACTAAGATGAATTAAGTCTCTTATTCCGTTCTTTGACCAAGACGGTTCACCACCAAACAAAAGACACGGAAAACAAAACAAAGTATTTTTAATTTCACACCCACAAATCCAGTCATTTTTCTGATAAATATTCATTTTGAATTTTCTTTTAACGTCTTTACCTTTAACAGATTGTTTATTTTCTAAACATAATTTAGACATCGGCCGTTTAAGTTTTTTTACTGTGATTTTTTCATTATAACGTTAAACGCGAAAACGCGTTGTTTTCTAAAAGAGACACGGAGTTCATCGCAATAACGCACGAGAGCAGTCTGGTTTAGTTGCTCCAACGGTATGTATTATACGACATTGAAGTACGGCAAAATACGGTTCTCCCCACCATCAATGTAATGTTAATGCCTTACAAGAGCAACGGTAGGGCTTTGCTCAGTATATCTGTGACGACGCTCGGTGTATGTACGTTGTTAGCGTGCCACGTTCCTCGTCAATAACTATGAATACATGATATACATAATAAATAAATATTTTCAATTAGTCGCCGCTTGGTTTGTTTTGTTTCATAATTCCAGGGGGTGCAATTGCTCACTTGCTCTCATTAAAGAGCCGCCACTGATTTGTACTACCTTTTAATCTAGTAAAAGATTTTGGAATTTTCGATTATCAGCAGCACTTTCACTTGCAAATGGTTTTTATGGAATTCGTTACTTTTTCTGCGTAGCTAGAACTCATAATAGTTATTTACGATACAAGTGTTAAAAGTGCGATTTTATTTCACGAGTAAAAGTTTGCGATACGAGCGTTAGCGAGTGTCGCAATTTACGAGTTAAATAAAATAGCATTTTAACATGTGTTCTCGTACAATATTTTTTCTACAAACACAATTTTTATTATAAAATATAATGAAACTCCACTGACCAAATTTGACAGCTCATGAATACGTTTTGACACATCTGGACGCAACCGTTAAATTACGTCAAATTAATTCGTCACAATTTGTACAAAAGATGAGTTCGTGTATTAATAAAGAAAATGAAGTAATACCGAGTGCAATAATTCAAGCCGCTGATAAAGCGACATTAGATTTGTTGCCCTCAAAATCTAGGCAACAATATGAAATTGCGTACAAAAGGTTTATGGAATGGTGCAGATGCAATAATGTGATAGGTAAATTTTGCGAAAATGTTCTACTAGCATATTTTAAAGAAAGGTCTAAAATTTGGAAATCTTCTACTCTTTGGTCACATTTTTCGATGATAAAACTTTTGCTAAATATAAAAGACAACCATGATATTAGTAAATATTATAAACTTATTGCATTTTTGAAACGGAAAGGAGAAGGTTACCGACCAAGAAAATCAAAAATATTGACAAGACAAGAAATTGATAGATTTATTTCTGAAGCATCAGATGAAAAATATATGCTGTTCAAAGTAGCTGTTGTTATGGGTATATTTGGCGCTTGTCGCCGGGAAGAGTTATGCCGTATGACTGTGGATGACATTGAAGATAGAGGAAATGTGTTAGTAGTTACTATACCAGATACTAAAACCAATACTCAAAGAATATTTACCGTTATTGGCTCATATATAAACTTGTATGGCAAATATAAAGCATTACGTCCATCTAATATAAAACATCGACGTTTATTTATTAAATACGCTAATAATAAATGCCCAAGTCAAGCGGTTGGAATAAATTCGTTTGGCAAGATGCCTGCAATTATCGCAATGTTTTTGAAATTGTCGAATGCAGAATCTTATACGGGACATTACTTCCAACGTTCATCGGCTACTTTGCTAGCAGATTCTGGTGCAAGCTTATGCTCAATTAAGCGACATGGAGGCTGGAAAAGTTCCACCGTTGCTGAAGGTTACCTAGAGGATTCTCTAGAAAATAAAAACAAAATTGCTCACTCCATCTTCCCAGATATATCTAATAATTCTATTACAAATGATAATTTAAATCACGATATTTTAGTTCCTATGAACTATTTGTCTGCAAATAATAATTCTGCAAGTACAGCAACACATGGAATAAATATCTCCAATTGCACAAACTGTACATTTAATATTAATTATCCAAAGAATGTGTAATTATCATTGTAATAAAAATCATTTGATATGTACGGAATTTTCTGTTGTCATTTTTGACAAACTGTCATTTACTTTTAACACAAGTGTTAAAAGTCGCCTTTTTAACACGCTACGCTATAAAATCGCATTTTTAAGTGAAGTTAACCGTGTCAAAATGTCAACTTTTAACGGTGTTTGTAGAAAAAACATTTATTGTTGCTATATTTTAAAAGTTTAAACAGAAAAACTCTATTATCGGGATAAAATAAAACAAATTTTAATGAATTTCACTACTTTTACATATAACTAGGTTATATGTCGGACGAAGCTCAGGTTGGAGCGAAACGATCGTTACAGCGTAAAGTAAAAAGTAGTGAAATTCATTAAAATTTGATTTATTTTATCCCGATAATAGTTATAATGGTATTTCATCAAGTAAAGGCTGAAGCAATCCTATAGAAAAACTCTAGATTTTAAATACAAAACGTGTTCACAAAATCTTACACTTTCTGCACATATAAGATGTTTTTAGGTTATGTTGCGCAGATTTTCACCAAAGACTCACTATATCTTATGTGACATTACACCAAAACAGCCTAAACCCAAACGAAAATAACGTTTATGCTTTTCCGTTCAATTGGAGAATGAATGTTAGTTAAGTTAATAATTTTTTCAAACTTTTAGTAGATCAATCAGTAGACCTTGAAAATCAATTGAAAATAAAAAACGAACCACATAAAACCGATGGTAGGCAAGTTAGTTCATCATCGTCTAATATTGACACTTTGCAAAAGCAAACAATGACAATAGATCAACCAGTTGGTTTTGAAAATCAAATGGACATTAAAAAACAATCACATAGACAAGTTAGTTCATCATCGCCTAATATAGACAGTTTGCAAATGCAAAACGATCTGATAAAGGAAATGCTGAGTAAGATTCGAAACGCTGAGTCCTCCAAGGAAGAGAAGTTGGAAGTGAGTGTTGCCGACAGGGATTCTACAGATTCAGAAGCGAAGAAAGAAAACACATCTGATCCTATTGCAAAAATGATTTCAGAGACAGAGAACTTCCAATTTGAGGGATTCAGTTCGTTGCCGGCAAAACCAGAAGGTATCTTATTCACTATACCGAGTGTCTCAGTTATGTTGTTTCAATGGCGTCCCTCCGTTATCTAATAAAATAAAAATTTGAAATTTGGGGCATCTGATATATACCTAATGTTCTTTCAATCGAGCAGGCGCGGCTCGTGATGACGTATTTTGGTTTGCAGTACAATGATACGAGTGCCTCGTGTGTTTTCGGTGTTTACTAAGCAAACGTTACAGTTAGTACACGAGAATACACGAAGCACTCGGATCATTGTACTGCAAACCAAAATACGTCATCACGAGCCGCGCCTGCAATCGAGCCTAATATTAATATTCTTTCACTTCCGGTTTAACTGGAAGTGAAAGAATTTTTTTTAAACTTTTTTATTTTAAATAGCATCCTGTATATTTTCCTCAAAATTTGAATTATACGGAAAATTCTCTTTCCAATGAAGTACTACACTTTATATTTAGACTTCAAAGCAGAGGTGAAATTGGATTTTAAATATTAAAAAATTGGGATTGTAGAAAATTATAAAAAAGCATGTTCATTATTTCGTATTTGAATTTAAAGTAGCAAAAATACACTTCCCAAAAATGCATTTTTAAGATCTCTGTTAGAAAGAATATTCATTTAGACAAGAGTGATTTACAAACATTTTATTGAAAGTTAAATAACAGAAAAATAATATTAAATGAAATACAAAAAATATTACATTTTAATAATATTATTACAAGAACGGTATTTATGACAATTTGCCTTCAAAAACTTTCCTCATTAAAGACGGCCGTGGTTTTTTAATGGAGGATAACAGTGCACGTATTCTGTGAAAAATGAATAATTTTGATAGTTTGGTTATGTCCAGAGACGGCAAAGAGGTACAAGTTTCAGTGCGGAGAACAACGTGGAGGGGCCTAGCGGCCGTATCAAGGCGAGCGTTCAGTAACGTTTACGTACTCGCATCATTTATGTTCGTGACTTTCATGAGTGAGCATAGGCGATGCGAACGCACGAATGTTTACAGAGAAAATAAGATAAAGTATAACAAGTGTTCATTTGAAAAGTCAATCTAGTAGCATATGATTTACTGAGAACATTTTGAAGTACCAATGTCGTAAATTAAAATTTACTACTTAACCTACGAAGTCGTATATTTTGACAGTTTCATACATACAAATAAATAACAAATAATAGGTATTTATTGAAAACTATAACAAATGTTGAAAATGTTGTCCTTCAAGATCAATGCACTTTAAAATCCTCCGTTCAAAATTTCTGATGATATTCTGCAACATTACTGGATTGTTATTAATTTCCATGCATTTCTGTTCGATTCTCTGTAGCATATCATTCAAATTCAAAATAGGTGTTCGAAATATGTTATTTTTTAAATAAGGCCACAAAATGAAGTCGCAATGTGTTAAATCGCATGAACGTGTAGGCCAGGCAATATCAGTATTTCGACTAATTATACGCTCATAAAAAAATTCTCTTAAATAATCCAAAGATTCTGCAGTACAGTGACAAGGTGCTCCGTCTTGTTGGAAATATGCATTTTGAAGTTCATCATAATGCAACTGATTAACAAATGGTTGTAAAATTTCCGTACGGTACCTTTGAGCAGTTAACGTTCCCTGAAAAAATATTGGTCCAATGATTCGCCTTTGGCTTATCGCTGTCCAAACACCAATTTTCTCTGGATGTAGCGATTCTTCATTAATTACATGTGGATTTTCATTACTCCAAATTCTTGTATTTTGTGAATTTAAGTATCCCGTTTTATAAAACCATGCTTCATCAGTAAAGATGACTCTTTGCGAAAGTTCTCCATTATTGTTCATATTTACAAACCAATTACAAAACTGTAGTCTACGTGGGTAATCAATTTGTAACAATTCTTGTACTGCTGTGACACGGTATGGATAAAGTTGCATATCTTTTTTTAATAACTTGTGAGTTGTACCAACAGAAAGGTTTATTTGTTGACTCAAATGTCGAACAGATGTTTGTGGTTCATTTTCCATTATTTCTTCAACACGATTGACAACTTGAGGTGTACGTTTCTTAACTGCTCCGCTGCCTGATTTTCTTAAGAGACTACCACTTTCAGAAAAAAGTTTTAAAGTTCTATCCAAAGTATTCTTAAACTGCATATAATCTATTACAAAATGTGGAAACTCAACTTGAAATTCTACCATGGAATCTTCAACTGAATAAATCCATAAACCATCAATTTTATTACAACTTCGAAAATAAGCCTGGACTAAAAAAATTTTATGTTCTAAAGTGAAAGCCATTTTAAAACTGAGAAGCAATTTATTTAAACCATCGAATCGACGCACGATTATTTTATGCACTAACTGATATTTGTGATTGACATTATCAAATGTCATTTCGATTTACGCTTACGGAACAACAAACACATACTAGTATATTTGCGTCTTATTCTATCAAATTTCAAAGTAACTTAGATTGACTTTTCAAATGAACACTTGTTATATAACGTGCTGAAACACGTACTGTTTTAAAAAGCTTCCATGAAATCACAAACTGGGTGGCATCTGTTAAATATGTGAATCATTAAATATGTTTCCACACTTGTTTCAGTCAAATGAGTACGGCGTGCGGAATAAATATTTTTCAATGATGAAACGTGTGAGTGAACATCATCCACAATTTGAACAGAATCCACAAACGACATTGAAGCATTTTGTAATTTTTCAATTCCCTCCGCTAGTCCATAGTAGTTTTTGCGAATAGTTTCTAAATCACTTTTTACCTGACTATCTTGAAACGTTTTCTGGCTTTTCTTGATAGCTTCGGCGTCTCTCGGATCGAATTGTAAAACTACCTTCTTTACATCATCAAAATGTTCGTAGTAGTAAAACGCAGCTTCTAACCATGTTTCCCAACGCGTAGTAATCGGCTGTGGTGGTTCAGGCACTTAGTATTTTTTTGTACGTTTTGGGTACTTTAGAAACACTGCCTTCGTATGAGCTATTAAAGCATTTACTCGTGGATAACATTTAGGTATCAATTGGGCCACAAAGTTTAAAGCATGGATTTTGCATGTTACATGTAACAGATTGCCACTCGCTTCTTTCAGAGATCGGCCTAAGGAAAGCATGTTAGCGACACCGTCACTCACAAACATTAAAACTTGGTTGGTTGAAACTTGAAATTTGTTCAATTCGCTCAACACCACTTTTAAAATTTCATCGCTAGTACATTTTGCAACTTTTTTGGAAGCAAGTAAGATAGAGGATGGCGGTTTAGATTCTTCCATTGTACGTACCATCACATTCGCCACAGAATTTTTTTGCCGACCGGATGTTTCGTCCACACATAACCACAATTTTTTATCTTTCAATTCTGCTTTAATTCTTCTTTCAACATAGTCACGAGCAGAAGGCATAACGTTTCTTATCGATGTCCGACTTGGTAATGTATAATCCGAATACTTGCTCCAGAAAGAGACAAATGCGTTTTGGTCTAGTAAAGTAAAGTGAATTGTTCACTGTATCGTTTGCCACGGACTGTTGGCACACCTCAAATAGTCGCCGCACCTTACACATTTAACGTTGCTCTCGGCACTTCACTGGAAATTTCTCCTCTTTGCCGAGTCTAGTTATGTCATGTAAATGTGTGTAATCATTAGTAATTTAGTTTTTAAAATAATATTTGTCACAATAGTAGAAATTAAAAGACAATAATACTAAAGCAGATGCTGGAAATGTTGACCATAAAAAAGTTGAACTCTACGCTTCATACTTTCAAAGCCATTTATTAAGATTTCTTGGGTTATGTCAGCACAAGAATTTATAATAGCATTACGAAGAAATTATAATAATAAATTACGAGGAAAAATAAAATAGTCTAAAATTGTCAAATCTGAAGATCTTGGAGGAAAATTAATAATTCTTGTAACGAAAATTTTTACAAAAAATTATATATAAAACTGGCCTATACTAACTTTAAATAATAAATATTTTATGTTGTAACTTTAACATTATAATAAAATATTTTAAAAAATATAAGCGTTTATAATTTGAATTTATGTATGACGACAGTCAGAATTTGAAGTTTTCTAAAGCTTCGCATATGCACCAATCCTTGATTACTTAATTACTTAAAAACAGCTTACTGTAATAAGGAAAGTTTTTGAAGACGAATTACAGTGCAATCGCTATAAAACACAATACTTTGAATTTTGAAGGGTGAGATGTACTTTAGTAATATGTTACTGGAATGCTGCAGAAGTTACAGATTTGTAACAACAAAACAATTTGTAACGTACTTGAGCGAATTGAAATATAATTGTAATTAAGTCTTAAGCAAAGCAAGCTCAAGCGCTTTATATTATACAGTGTGCAAAGTTTGTATATTTATTTGTTTGTTTGTAACAGCAAATCAGCCAGAAAGCGGTGAAAATCGAACATTCGCTGAAAGTGATTTGATCAATCAAGATGACGATACGGAAATGAATTCAATCTTAGATACTTTGGACGTTCTGAAAAAGAGAAATAAAGAGTTACGAAAAATGGTGACCAAAATTCAAGACTCTAATCTAGAGATAAAGAAATCGGAAATGGGAAGCTTCGGACTTTTTGCGGATTCGAAAATAAAAAATGTCGCAACACCGCTTGAGTTGGAGAGATTTCAAACCTACAACCTCGATGATACATCCTATAGAAACAGAGCAGGTACTTTATTTAAATTATATATACGATGTGTCCGAGATAAAGAGGGCCACTATGGGGATCTCGGAAACCTTATGAGATACAGATTTGGTTAAAAGGTAGAAAAGTTGCGTAATCAAAGGTCTAAGAAATTGACGTTTAGATTTTCCTGAAAATTTTTTTAGTTTTTGAGAAATTTTGAAAAAATTGAATTTTTCGATTTTACAAACTTTTTTTCGTGGCATTAATATTTGACCTAGAGCAAAACCAATGATACTTCTCCACAGCAACTTTTAATGCTGTTTAAGGTGGCGTTGTTAGTTTTTTAATCCAACGTTTTGTCTTTGCGGAACCATCATAAACTTATTTTTTTTTAAATACGGCCCTGATGTGTTTATATTAGATTATGAAAACCCCTTTTATTGCGAATTCAACGACTTATCATACTTTATCATTTAATTGCGGTTTCGTAACTTTTTAATTTTTTTAATTTTTTAAGAATAAATGTCTTGTTATGTTCATTAACAGTTTATTTCATTTACATATTTAATAGCAATCCCATGGCTACATTTAAAAAAAACAAAGAACAAATCAAATCAAATTAACAGAAGACATAAAAAGTCAAATACAACAACAAACGAATATGAACAAAACAATTAAGTTTAGAGCATATGTTCGAAAAGACTTCCATTATATTCCAGGCATAGATAGCACCTTCTCACCGTCGATTCTAACACCCTAATAAGCATTTGTGGAGTAATATTGGCAAATGCTTCCAGAACTAACCCCTTCAGTTCTTCATCTGTTGCAAAATTTTGCTGATAAACATGATTCCTAACAAATCCCCATACGAAGAAATCAAGCGGAGTTATATCGGGTGAACGCGCTGGCCAGGGTGTTTCCGAATGCGTGCTAATGATTTTCTCTGGAAATCTCATTGAAAGATATTCCCGAACGGCTCTAGAATTATGAGCATGTGCACAATCTTACTGTATCCAAGAATTATGAATCATAGCTAGGGGCATGCTATCGAGAGCATCGTCTAAATCGTTTTCCAGCAAATGTAGGTAACGCTCTGATGTTAAGGTATGGTGGTAAATAAACGGTCCTAGAATCGTTGTACCGAAAATACCAGCCCACATATTAAAATTAAAATGGTGTTGATGCATTGACGTTTTGTTTAAACGTGGATTGGTTCCAGACAAATAATGGACATTTCGTCTATTGAAAATGCCATTATTCGTAATCATATTCTCATCAGACCGTATTATTTGATAAGGAAAATTCATATTCTCTTGACATTTTCTTGTGTACCATTCACAGAATGAGCGACGTCGTTCTAAATCAAGTGGTCTAAGTCCTTGACGAATTCTGTACTTGTACGGATGTAATTTTTGTTTCTTTAAAATACAATGTGTCGTTGATTTTGGTATACCAATGTTTTGTTCAATCCGCCGGACTGATGTACCGGGATCCTCAGTGACGGCCAACAGAACATTTTTTACGGTTTCCTAATTGCCCGTTTTTCGTCGGGCAGCAGTTTTTCTAAAAGAACCATATGCTTTAAGGTTTGCTACTAATTTTCTAAAAGTCCTTTTATTTGGCTGCCTCCTTTCAGGATACTTCTGCAAGTACATACGCTCTGTAACAGAACAATTTTGGTTGGATGAAATGAAACATGCCACCATGTCAAACTTTTCTTCGTTAGAAAACATAATTAATAGAAAAAAATTATTGCACAAAAAATTAAACACCAAACTAATGTGTCAAAAAACCAACGCAACTGTCAATCCAAATACAACAGTACCACATTTGCTTTCGAAAGGTTGCTTTCGTTTTGGTGATAATGGCGTATCATACATTTGGAAAACGCAAAAAAATCGAAAAAATGACGAAACAGCAATTAAATGATAAAGTACTATAGGACGTCGAATTCGCAATAAAAGGGTTTTCAGAATCTAATATAAACACATTAGGGCCGTATTAAAAAAAATTAAGTTTATGATGGTTCCGCAAAGACGAAACGTTACATTAAAAAAACTAATAGCGCCACCTTAAACAGCATTAAAAGTCGCTGTGGAGAAATCTCATTGGTTTTCTTCTAGGTCAAATATTAACGTCAGGAAAAAATGGTTTGTAAAATCGAGAAATTCTATTTTTTCAAAATTGCTCAAAAACTAAAAAATTTTCCAGGAAAATCTAAACGCCAATTTCTTAGACCTTTGATTAAGCAACTTTTCTCCCATTTAACCAAATCTGTATCTCTTAAGGTTTCCGAGATCCCCATAGTGGCCCTCTTTATCTCGGACACATCGTATACAGGGAATAGTATGGTTACGTTTTTCAAAATACTCAAAATAATAATCGAAATTTATTGAAAAATATCTGCGTTTTTCAGTAAATTTTGATTATTATTTTTTCAAACGATTACATGGACATTGATACGCTGAATCGATTGGTGCAAACCGGAAAGTTACGCGATGCTTGCGTATTGAGTTATGATCCGGAGAACACCAAATTGCAAAATTGAAAATAGCGATTTTCCCAAAATTCATGTTGCGTAGCGGGTTCGTCCTAATGTGGCATAATATTTACTCGTTTTAATCCATTTGCGTGTACTTTAAGTCGCCACAAAGTTCACAGCAATCGATTTAAGAAACAAAGCAAACAAAAAAAATATAATTTAGTTTTGAAAAATGACGTCATCTAAGTGGCGACCGTTTATATCCAAGCATTTCCGGAAGGCGAAAAAATTGTCCATAGTCCTTTCAAGTATAGGGCATGAAAGCTTGAATTTCTCGAGTTATGGCTTCTCTAAGAGTTTCAAGTGTACGTTATTTTTCGTTGTTAGGTTTAGCTTTCAAGAAGTTCCCCGCGCAATGAAATGAAGCCCTTAGGAAAATGTTGTCTTAAAAAAACCAAACATTCTTTCACGATGTTTGCAAGTAGCACCATCCTGTTGAAATCAAACCCTATCGAGGGCAATCCAATGTCTTCTCAATTCAGGCATCTCGCAAAATGCAAGATTTTAGATTATTTTTGGGAAGCATGTTAAACTAACTATTTGTTTCGCAGTATATTCATATTTCTATTAAGAACAACATTGTTGAATTTTTATTTTTGATTCATCTAGTTAGGTCGTTAGGATATTATTTTTATTTACTAAGTAGGGAACCTCTGGAAACGATACCCTCCATAAATCTATTAACACAACGTTAAAAACGTCGCTTCTACTCTAACGTAAGGAACTGTATTTGCGTTAGTCTGTATATATCTTTAACGTTGGTTCTATCGTTAATATGATATTACAGTCACTTCTTCAAAGAAAGTTTCCGGATTGTAATGTCACGCTCACTTTAAAGCCTTTATTTACGTTATCGGGCACACCACCTTAAGTAACGCTGTGTGTTTACCGTCACAGTGCGATCGATTTATCGGAAAGGGTAGTATCAGATTATACCAAATTGGGCTATTCCGCACCACACAGTTACTATCTTTCGATTCTCGAGAAATTATTGCTTTCAACGGAATTGTCTATGATAGTGACAATTCCGTTGAAAGCAATAATTTCGCTTCTTCTTCTGCTGAAATAAACGTATTTAATTGTAAGAAATTTGTTATTAATATTTATAATAAGTAAAGTTTGAAATAAACAATTTTCATGAGTTAATTTTTATTCCTTTCAATAATTTCAATGCACTTATCGTTTTACCGCACTACTCCTGTAAAGTAACTCATTACCACAGTGCGGTAAACTATCTCATTATGACATTTGATGAGATGCCGTAAAGTTTGACATTGTACAATGATAGTAGATAAATAACTATTTTTCTATTTTGCGTTCCTAATGAACGAACTCATTATGAAATCCAAAACAGTATCGAAATGAGATTTTTCATTTCTCAATGTTGGCATTATTTGAAGACAGAAATTGTTCTTTAATTTTAAGAATTTAAATACATTCCACACATAACTGGGGTGAAGTACAAAATGTATTAATTACTATGTTACTCATATTTATATTTTTAAATAATATATCTAGTAATGTTAACGGAAATTAATAAATAATGCCGTGTTTACACGGTCAAATAAATTCATGAATAAATTGACGAATTTCTTCATGAAGAAATCCATGAATTTATTCATCAATTTATTGGACCGTGTAAACGCAAAAGTTCTTCCAATATTTTATTCACAATAATCATGATGACCAACCATCAAATAGTGACATTTGCTTTCCAGCAACTGCGCCCAATTTCTTTTGTTTCATTCGTTCATTTGAAGGTTAGGTTCAACATATTATTAATTATTTATATATAAAAATTACAAAAAAAGCAAAAATAAGACAACGTGTAGCGTTATATACAATGATGCACAAACACGTGTATTTACAACACAATGGAAATGTTGGCAATACATTTTAAACTCAAATGTAACCATAATTCCCTAGAAACTTGACGAAAAATTAGAGCCAGTTCTAATCCGACAATTTATTCATGAATTATTTGACAAGAAAAACTTCACGACAATTTTAGCGTTACACGCTCCGATAAATTCAAGGTCAAAAATTTCATGAATTTATTTGATCGTGTAAACACGGCATAATATTTCGCGAATAGCAATATTTTATTTGAAAATGTCATGTATCAATGTGACCAACTGCTTACTTTATGTAAAATAAAACTCTGAACTTTCAAATTTAATAATTTTAATTTATGAATGAAAAAAATGTAAAATAGAAAAAATTGTATAAAAAGCTCGTTTAGATATAATAAAACACAGTTGTATAGTTTCAAAATAATATATATAATGTTAACACACTACATATGTTTCACCACACTGTGGCTTCATCAGGTGGATGAATATACTAATTCAAAATATCAATTAGATCTTATATATATCAATACAAAGTACAGAACTAATCTCATTCTAAGAGGTCATTTAAAATTATACCTAATTTATTATATTTGTTAATTTCTAAACTTTCTAACATATTCAGTTTTTTACTTTTACTTTTTACTTTTTACTTTACTGAGTTTAATCTATTGTCCGTTTTATCTTTGTTGTTTTTTATAGCGTTTTGTAAGGAATTGTTGGTTTTGAATGAAATGGTCTCTTCTTTACTTGTTTTTATTAAGTTTCCTACTTTGTTTGAAATTGTACCGATGTATGTGATAGAATTATAACTAAATGTTCTATTGTTTTTTACTGTGGGGTTTCATTCAAAACCAACAATTCCTTACAAAACGCTATAAAAAACAACAAAGATAAAACGGACAATAGATTAAACTCAGGGGTTTACAAGTTGACATGCGAAGATTGTAAAAAAGTGTATGTCGGACAAACAGGACGGACATTTGATATTAGAATGAACGAACATGAAAGAAGCCACAGAGACAAGAAGACAGATTCAACTTTTGCCAATCATTGCCTAGAACATAATCACAAATTCAACACTAATTTTAAAACTTTGCATGTTCTAGATAAAAGTAAAAAACTTAATATGTTAGAAAGTTTAGAAATTAACAAATATAATAAATTAGGTATAATTTTAAATGACCAACTAGACATAAATAACTCCCCCCTACTAAACTTAAAACTCATACATGTCCACCCCCTCTTAGAATAAGATTAGTTCTGTACTTTGTATTGATATATATAAGATCTAATTGATATTTTGAATTAGTAATTTCATCCACCTGATGAAGCCACAGTGTGGTGAAACATATGTAGTGTGTTAACATTATATTATTTTGAAACTATACAACTGTGTTTTATTATATCTATATCATGAAGTTTCAACAAGTATCTCCTTCGTCGATTATTAATTTAAAAGCTCGTTTCATAAAGCTTTTGTCGTACTCATTCTTTAGAAAACATGAACTGTTTTAATATACTACTTTACAATTAGCGTTGCTAAGAGCCATATTAAAGCACTCAAAATGAGTGCTTTAATAAATTATGAAAGCGTGGAACATTTAGCGGTTTCAGTTTTAAGTTGATCACATTACGTCTATAAGTCAATATTCATAGTAATAATTTAAGGTTATGATTAAATTCACAATAAACATTTTATTATACTGTAATTATATTTACTCTTGTATTCAAAAAAATCGCGTACACCATTTAAATCAATTAAACATTTTTTAATAGTTCTTTTCTCGTTTAAAAACGGACTTTCTGTCATTTAGACAAAAATTATTATAAAGGTTATGTGTTTTTATAATGTTCCTGTTTCCATCTTCATTTAATTCTTACAATAATGCTCTTATTGTAATGGAAATGACTAATTGACCAACCGTCTTCAAGTTTTGCTATAATAAAATACTTTTCTTGTTCGGTATTTCTTCTGGTATTTGCATTTTTGATTAACTTAATTCGCACGGTATGACGTTAATAAACGTCAGAAAAAGACAAAATTAAACGGGAAAAAAATAGATGTCGCGATTGTTTTGAATACAAGAGTATAGCTGTTTTATATCCAATCATTAAATTAACAGTTATAATTCTGGATAATAGATGGAGTTATTGTTTTGTAAATAGTTTTTAATAAATTTTCTTTGATTTAATAGTTTATATCCAATTAATATTTTAATTATATTTTATAACGAGCGATCATTAAAATTTTCACTCGTAGCTGGCCGTGTATATAAAAATTATGTCGTAGCTTTAGTCATTAAGATGTTATTTCAAACATCTGTCAGTGTCAAATATATATTTTAAAGTTTCATCAAAAGAAAAAGTAATGGCCTTTAATGATATGCATAAAGCGTTTATGGTAGAATGTTACTTCCTGACATCTCAAAAAATTGATGGTATTTGGCAGCATTCAATAGAAAATTGCCTTGCGGAGTTTGAAGAGAGATATCCAAATACTGTTCCTAGCTACAAAACTTTCCGTGATACGCTAATGCATTGTGTAAATCTTTTTCGTCAAACAGGCAATATTTTAAGGAAAAAAGGAACCGGTCCTCCTCTCAAGAGAAGTCGCGGCGTAATTGAAAATGTCAGATAAATTATTAACGAATCTCCTCAAACATCTATTCGCAGAGTTTCGCAACAAGTAGGGCTTTCGTATGGAACATGTCAAAAAAATTTTAAAAAGACTTGCACATGTATCCATATAAATTAACTTCTGTACAAAATCTATTACCTACGGATTATGAAAAAAGAACACAATTTTGCCAATGGTTTATTCAAACAATGACAGACAATATTTTAAATAATACAAAAAAAAGTATTTTTAATAGTATAAAAAAAATATTATTAAAAATGGGGTGTGAATAACACAATACAAGTTCATTTATGTATTTTTGAATGTATCTTCTCCAAAGACGTAGATACGTATTCCATATTTCTACATGTTCGTCGGTACGCCCCTGTTGGAGAAGAGACACATTCAAAACAAACATAACTACGTTACTATCTAACCGAAATTATTCAGACAGAGCGTGAAGGAATATTCAGCGCTGTCTACATAATAACAGCCGAAGCAGACGTGTTTTCTATAGTCGGTAACCACCGTATCTATAAAAAACTGTATTCTCGTGTCTTCACTACTTGTCGGCGTGAGCCGAATATGTATATGACAACATAATTTGAAACATACTTGAGTGGGTAAAACCTCACTAAATTTGTATAATACAAAAGTATTTTTAATAATATAAAAAAAAAAAAAAAAAAAAATATTATTAAAAATGGGGTGTGAAGAACACAATACAAGTTCATTTATGTATTTTTGAATGTATCTTCTCCAAAGACGTAGATACGTATTTCACATTTCTACATGTTCGTCATATTTTAAATCATACTTTTTTCACCGATGAAGCTTGGTTTTATTTAAAAGGTTATGTTAATTCGCAAAATATGCGTATGTGGTCCAGTGAAAATCCTCATTTCTACAGAGAAGTTCCTCTACATCCAGAAAAAATAGGCGTATGGGTAGGTATGAGTCGTCGCCGATTAATAGGACCAATATTCTTTGAGGGCACGATAACATCGGAGAAATATCGTAAGGAAATTCTCAGTGTTTTTACTAATCAATTGACTAATGATGAACTCCAGGTCGGATATTTTCAACAGGATGGGGCTACATCTCACGTTACACTTGAAAATATTCAGTTTTTGCAACAATTTTATGGCGATAAGATAATAAGTAGAAATACAGCGATTCCATATCCACCACGATATCATGTGATTTAACAGTCATGGATTTTTTTGTGTGGCCATATATAAAGAATATTATTTATGAAACACCAATTAATAATCTACAAGAGTTAAGACATAAAATCATAGAAAAATGTGAACACATCAATAACTCACCGCAAATACTGATCAATGTTTTCAATGCTTTACGAAATAGAGTGCGATTATGCTTGGTGGAGAATGGTCAACATTTTACACATTTTTTATAATATTCTATTACTTTGTATAAAAATTATAAATATATTTAATATAAAAGTCAGCATTTCAAATTATTTTTTAACAATCATGACGTTTGAAATTATAATGACAGATCTCCTCTAATAACTTAAGTTAGGACATACTTTTTGTGTACATGGCTTACTTGAGCGAAAATTTTAATGATCACTCTTTATTAATACTATAATAATGATTGTATTGCTTCTATGGTCTTTTTACTTTGAACACGTGTTCAAAATGGGATTTTGGGGACACCTAGAAAACCGCAAAATTGATATTTTACAGTTAGCAAATACAGAAAATTTATTTACTTAACTTTCCGTTACAGTAAATCAGCCAGGAAGCAGTGGAAATAGAACACTAAGTCAAAATGAATCCAATAATACCGACCCTAACCAGATTCAAGTTTCGACAGTTTACTTACAAGCTTTACTAACAGAGAATGAGGAATTGTGGGATATGTTATCAAAAATGTAATTTCTAAATCAGATATTTATTACGCATTCAAAAATAAGGAAAGTAGAACGCATCTAATCATATTTATGAAATGTTTAAAGAATAGCTAAAATATTTCAATTTTATTCTGTGTGAAATACCTTCATTTTTTACAAAATTTTTTGTAACTTTTGTTAAAACACATCATCCAACAAAATCCCAAACAAAATACTTATGTATTTTGCAAATCACGGCTTTTCATGTAAATGTAAATTTATAACTACTTTATTTAGACATTTTACTCTCTTTACTCACATATATATTTGCTTTGTTAGTATTTTGTAAACAATCTACTTTCTTTTTAAACTTTAAATAAGTTAATATATGTGCATATTTAGTTTTATCAATATAAGTACATGTCAATTAGATTTATTGCAATTTCATTATTATTGTAATAGCTTTGATTAATAAATGTTTTGAATGATCTTAAGTTTTATTTAAATAATAAATAAAGTAAAGAAACGGTTATAGAAAATAAAGTAACGAAACGGTTATAGAATTTGAGAATGAAAGAGGAGAACGTTACATACGATCTTGAAGATTCTTCAGGATCCTTACTATTTCGTTTTTATAAAGAATAATAAGTAGGGACCGGACATGAGAGGCCGATGACTCATTGCCCACGGGCGTACTAGAGTTTAATTTCGTATACCCGAAATTAATTGCGATAATTGTAATTTGAAATATATAAGTCAAACGAAACGATCAATAATAACTAGAGAATACAATCCCGAACATGTTTTTCAATCCCAGGATTACGGGATTTTTGAAGCGTAATCCCGGGATCCCGGGATCCCGGGATTAGACTATGTGGTTTCTAATTGGGCTCAAATGAAAAAAAAACTTATGTAATTTCTTAAAAATTATTTATTAATATTGTTGCACAACACAATACACAATATACTAAAATAAGGAACAAAACAAGACAATACAAAAAACTAGTTAGAATTTCGAAAATACAATCGCAGAAATATCAAAGCATCCAATGTTTGACTTCCAAGCCTGGTTCGTAGTTTATTGTCAACATAAGCAGCAGCTGAAAACGCTCCTCAGGTTCTACACTAGTTGGAGGAATAGACAATAGATATTTATATGCTAATTCTAAGTGATATCCACGAACTCCTCATTTTCGAACAGGCTCATTTCGCGTCTAATACTATTTACCAACCCCGATTCATTTTGTACTTCAGGATCTGGGGATTCCATGCTCTTATTAATTTTCAGCTATAACTTTTCCTTTAGTGTCAATTGGGGTTGGGAGGTTTGTTGCCTTCTCTCATCATCTGTTTGTGATCCTGACCTTTCTTCCTCTTCCGTGTTATCTCGACTATTTAGTCTTTTAACAATACTCTTTATTTGCGCCCTCAGTAAAGCCTGTGTAGTAACTGGAAATAAGTCAAGCCATTCCAAATCCGATAATAACTGATTTTCATCATCTTTTCGTGGATTTTGTAAATTTCGTCGTTGCTTTATACGTTCCACTAAGGATGTTTTCATTTTATTGGCGAGTGCTGAATTTTTGCTAGACAATTGTTTTATAAGAAATTTCAAAGCGGCATCAGCTGTGTCTAAATTAGCATCTTGTCGACAGATTGCCTCTGCTGCAGTGGCGGCTAGCGCATAAGCGCTGCAGTGCTGCAGAGCTCCCAAAAAATTGGGCGGGCGAACCTGTATTAGTTATAACTAGTTTTCTTTTACATAATTTTTCCGACATTTCTGATGTTTATAAAAGCGTAACATATTGTTATGAAAATTCTTCCCATGTATATCAAAAAATTTGCATATTTTTCTACATCATCCTGTAGAGGACATCAAACCCTACAATTTGACACCTCAATCATCAAAATCCGACAAGTAGAACCCGAGATATTCGCTTCCGAAATTCCAAATAATATTCAATAGGCGACCAGTGGAATAACCAACCTAATTCGCGCGATCGCTCACTTGTTCCTTATCTGGTCCACACGAGCGTGCGCTCAGAGCTCTGTCAAACACCCGCGCGCACCCCGCTACCCCCGCAGGTGTCTAAAACCAATGCGTCATTTTAGCAGGCCTGGTCGCTGCATTAAATGCAGCGAAATGCAGTGCATTTATTCCAGCGCGGAAGGCGATATGATTCGGTATACGATAGGTCCAACTCGCAACGGGCCATAGGCAACAATATACGTATGGAACGTAATGCGGTGTGGCAACGTGTGTACGATGCCTATATTGAGTGACTTTCTTAAAATTTAAATTTATTTTGCAGAATTATTGATTTTTTTACTTTTATCTTTTAGAAAACGTTATTGTTTTTTTATTACTTAAAATTACTTTATATGAAAAATAATATACCATAAAAGTGTAAACAAAGACAGTATACATTGAAACGAATATTCATTCAATTGTATTGTCATGAAATTAAATTTGTCAATCGTTGTTAAATTTGTTAGAATGAATAGATATTTATATTTATCGGAAAATACTAATACTAAAAGCAAACAAATAAGGTGTAGTGTCTTGTTATAGGAATGAGGAATGTATAATATCCATTTCTTCCTGCATATTGATTATGCAGCTGATGCTTTCGTAATATGCTCATCCATTACTTCAGTGCGGAAGGCGAAGAAAGCACGATAAGATCGATGGGAGACAACCTCTTACTGCCCGTGCAAGGTAAATTTTTTTGTAAAACTTGCAGAACACCTTAAAATTTTTAGCACGAGCCGCCACTGCTCTGCTGTTAATTTTATTGGGGTCAGCACATCAACAATTTTATTTACCAAGTAAAAATCAGCATCTTCTAAACGGATTGGATGATTGAGATCTATAAGAGCTTCTTGAATGCAGGTTTTTAAAAGAGAAAATCGTTCCAGCATGGTTAAAAGACTATTGCACCTGGTTTTACAGTCCAAAAGAAGTGACAGCTCTTTTTCGTGTTCAATCTTCACATATTTTTGAAGTACTGTTTCATTTTTCAATGGTGATCTTTTGAAATACACTATAACTTTGCAGATTTTCTTTATCAGCTCATTAATGTTTTTCATTATTCGTTAACCCTGGTATGTGTTCTCGCGCAAGTTCATTTTGTGACATTAAGATTAAACCTGATTCTGGACAGTCTAAGTCTTCTAAGTTGTCATCATCATCGCTATCGTTCACAGCTGTTTCATTTATAGTATCGTCTGAGTCTGAGGAAGGGCTGTCTTGCCTGTCTTGAAAATAATTCTTTATTTTATAAAGCACATCACAGACGGCCAAATTGATACCATGTGCGAGACACAGTTGTTGTTCAGTGCAAACAAGCTGTCCCACCTTTATCATAACGTTCGGTCCATCGATTACAGTAGCCACGATATCAGTTTCCAGGGAAATATCAAATTTACTTCGATATACGAAGACAATTTTCAGCCGTCATACATCCATGAATAGGAACGAGTCCTAAACTCCAAATTATTTTATATGAATGAACGTTGACAGCCATGTATCGTTTATTAGACGTTGATGTCCACTTGTCGAAAGATAGACTGAATCTTTCACCTGCACTACTCAAATGTTTTAATTCTGCACTTACTTGTTTTTTGATTTTTTCACTGTAAATCAGAATACGCTTTCGAATTGTGATGGCTGATTTTGGTAAATCCGTATATTTCGCTAAGAGCAATTTTCTCAAATTGTCTGAAGTAATGAATGAATACACTGAATGGAAATCCCTCTAATACAATCATTCTTGCCAAAATATCATCCAGGCTATCGTCGGCACTTTCAGTAAAATAATCTTCTTTCGTTTAGCTGGCGGTGGTATTGTGTTCAGATTTTCAGAATCTTGACTTGTTGAAGCTGTTAAACGATTAACGTCAGCTAAAATCTTAATGTTATGTTTTGATGACAAATGTGTATGTAATCCCTTAGTTGATCCACCCAAAGTCTTGAGAATGGCAGGGCATCGCTTACATTTAGCACTATTTCCGTCTTTCGCAATTAAAAAATAACTCCACGCTGACGACGTATCACTGTTTTTTTTTTATGTTGAACAAAGTCTCCCGTCATTTAAAATAACTATTTCAGATAATTGACTTTTAAATTTAAATGACGTAACCTGCGTAACCTTGTCGCTGGTAGAATAATAAATGAAAAAAGTAAATCCTAATAAGCGTATTTATACTTTCGTACAGTGAATCCCCGACGGGGAATCCCTCGCAGCAATATTATGATATATCATATGAGGTTGTTGGGGGATTCCCCTGTTGCCCCGTTGGGGAGTTACTTTAAGAGTATTGTGTTGATGTATGCCGGGCGAGGAAGTCCCTTCTAAGTTACATATTATTTGGGCCGTACCTGTGTAGTTCTTTTATCGTACGGCGTACCTAAGGTTGATTTTTTGTCTTTATATAATAAGTGCCCTTAATGTAATCTAGGTCAGGTCATTGTCAAGGCGCAACGGACTACGGAATGCAAACTGGCAATCCCGAAAATCCCGAGATTAGCCAAGTACAGTCTCGGGATTTACGGGATCAAGACCCGGCCGGGATCCCGAGATCCCGGGATTGTATTCTCTAATAATAACCCGTTTTAAAGAACACATATCACATATTAAATTCAATAGACCAGAAAAATCTAACGTGACCAATCATTCATAAAACACAGATCACAATATGTCGATTAAAGGGTTAAAACTTGTCAAAGCCACCAATAATCCCCGAGATATTAACGTATGTGAAAGCATTCATAACGTTAAAAACAAACCTAATACGATAAACTCAGACAACGGTCCTATCCCATATAGTTGTCTTTTTTCATTCTTAGAAAAGAGGGCGAAAGGTTGAAGGCGTGCGAATAGAGAATAAATACATGTGGTTAAGAGAGGTAAGTTGTCATAATTTTTAGTCTGTATATTTTTATTTTAAAGTCAGTGTATACGCGGACGCGATGTAAAGTTGTTGCGTTACTGTGCGCCATGTTCGACACTTTGATTAGTAGTTTTACCTACTGATGATGACAACTTAATTGTCGAAATACGTATTTGGGATACGATTATTCATTGTGGTAAGGGGTTTTATACCTTTTTGAATGAAACTTTCAAGTTTGTTCTGAAATTATCTCTTTTTTTGCAAAATGGCGTACTGACGTACTTGCTGGATTTGTAAATAGTGTACTGAATTCTGTACAATTGTATTGAAACGGCAGTGCTGGATATAAATATACTCATCGAATCCCAGATTTGTATTTAATTAATTGTGTAAAGTTTTAGTAAAATCTAAGTAGCCTTATCAAAGATATTTGAATGGATCCATGCATTTGTCTGACCCTGTATATTTCCTTCGAAAATTAGAAGAAGAAAAATAAGTAAACCGAGCGTAAGGCAGCGCAATGATGTAGATTTGGCAGAGATAGATTCGCAAATCAAAAATAAAGCAAAAGACTAGACGTATTCAGTAGAGGCGTATATTCAGAAATAGAATTTTAAATACAGTTATGGCGGACGAAAACGAAAGTTAAAATTTTAATAAGAAAATAACAAATTAAATAATTAGGTTTAATCTAAATGATTTGAAAGAAGATATGTTTGAAATGTCTAATAAACAAGCACCTGTGTGACCTGATACGAAGCGATTATAGTTATTTTCAATAATAATTCCATTATCTTTTATTTTTGATTATTACGATAAGATAACTTACGAAGGGACATTACTCGTTTCATTTTTTCAAAGATTTAAATTCCCATTTAGTATCTCAGCCCAGAGTTTAGTAGGATGTGCTGGTTGCAATCAACAAATTGAAATAAATACTCAATTCTGCAAAGTGAAAATATGGCGTCGGGAATTTCACAAGATTTTATCAACCAAAAGGTGACCGCTTTGTCTGAAATTTATCCTCGTTTAGACAAAGAAATTATTTATCTAGTCGTTCAGCAGTGTCACTTTGATTGTGAGTATTTTATAAAGAGTTTCTAGGGATCGGGATCGTGGAGTTAATAAATGGAGTAATAGTTGAAATTTTTTCTTAAATTCATAACCGAGGCGGAAATGTACTTACCGTTGGAAATGTATTGTAAATAGGTATAGCAAGCGCCAATTAAGTAGGCGCGAGGAGGGGGTGCACAGAAGCCGTTTTTAAAAATGTCCACCCCCACTACTCAAGTAATTGTCAGAATACATTTGTTATTGACGTTTGGCGAAACATAGTGGATCATAAAGTGATACACGCTCAGAGGTTAGAATTATCTGACATTTGATGTAAAACCAAATACAAGTCTCCTTTTAATCATGCGCGAACTTACCCCTCCTCGCGCCAACTTAATTGGCGTTTGTTATACATATATGTATAGAAAATTACATTTAAACTGTCTTTCAATTATCACTAAAGTTTAATGTGAATATTGTTAATTATAGTTAATACTTAATGCGTGACAAATGTTAAACACTAACTGATGTTTACAACATAAGAAAATGTCGAATTTTTGTTTTCTAACCGTAGATGTAGGAGTTTAAATATTTAGTCGAGTTTAGAATTATAATTTCGGTTATAAGCATTTAAATGCGGGTAAAAATTGGTCTTTATGGCTCAGATTAATAGAAAATTGCTAAACAACAATTGGATTAAAAAAACAGAGGTCAGTATGGAACATAACGTGCCTTCAAAAACTTTCCTCGTTAGCGACGACCATGCTTATATTTAATGGTTGGTGACAGTGCACGTAATCTGTCACAAACGTATAATTTTGATAGTTTGGTTATGTCATGTAAATGTATGTAATAATTATTAATTCAATTTTTGAAAAAATGGTAAAGACGCATTTTTTAGGTACCTTAGTTAGGCAAAATATATACATGAATTTTATGACCAATCATATCAAAGAATTGTTTTCGCAACCATGGAAACATCATTCAAAATTTAACAGAGTTGTTAATTTCATACAACAATGTACATACATATATCGTAATCGACAAATTTTAATTTCTGGTACGAAAGTAGAAGAGGAAAAGAGCGCGACAGAGAAAAATAAATAAAGACATATAGCGAGGTTGCCAATGAATGTATGCAAGTAGATTAAGTGGGGTACGATAATGTTCAGTTAGCTTATAGCTAGTCAGTAAGTCTATTGCTTTAGAGGGTTGTAGAATGTATCTTAGAAATACGTATAAAATTCGCCACGAATATTTTTAGAAAAATATTTATTTCATGGTGAATTACTTTTATTAGGATGTACAACAAAGTTTATATTTTCCGCGTATAAATAAAATGAAATGAAATATTAATTCTAAATTATGTAAACAAAATTAATGTAACTCTCATGAAAAGAAAATAAATTAACTCTTCTCCGATAATAATAAAAAATAAATATTCTAACTTAAAGGTTCAAATAATCCACCATATTGTTCTTGGAGTATGCCAACCTATAATGAAATTCTTGGCGGACATTACTGAGCATGTCATTTATATTATGCATCCTTTCGTGGGGATTACTGTAAACTTTTTGTTTGATATATCCCTATAGAAAGAACCGACAATTCAATTATTTAAAATACCAGCACATACATTTAATTTTTGTGGATATCGGGTATGTGCAGGTACATTGAGGTGTCTACCGGCATAATACCATTTTATGATTTGTGTCTTTTCTTGATTTGTAAAAACAAGTATGTTGAAATCGACTATTAATATACTCACGTAGAGAAATAAGTGTTGTACACCCGGTAAGTGTTTGTTGGGGAATAGGGCATGTTAAATGTGTATACGTGTCCACCACTCTGCTTCTCCCTTCACTGTTTGAAAGCAGGCATCATTGGTAATAACAAGCATACACTATATACGCAAACAGAAATTAAAATTTGTACGGTATACGGGTACGGTATATACTCGTATAATTTTAATACTCACAATTATCAAATAATTGTTCCTATAAACTAATTGTGATATGTAATAACATTAAAAAGTATATATTTTTTAAATAGATAGTTGCATTTAATTACCACCATTTTTAATATTTTGTTTAATATTGTCTTCTTTATAACCCTATACGTCTTGAAATTATTTACTTCAAATAATCTAACATATGGCAATGCTGTTGAGTGGTTATCGCGTTTCATTGGTTACAACTTCATGTATAATATTTTGCCTAACTAAGGTACCGAAAAAATATTTATTACAACAACCAAAATTAAAATAAAATAATACTAAAGCAGATGTTGGAAATGTTGACCATTATTTTGAAGACAAAGTTGAACTCTACACTTCATGCTTTCAAAGCCATTTATTAGTATTTCTTGGGTTTCGTGAGCACAAGAATTCGCAATAGCATTAGGGGAAATCCTGTAAGCGCTGATTAGTGGACTAAACACAATCTCCATTTTCTAATTTTTGGCGAGTTCTTTAGTAACTTTAAATAATAAATATTTTGTGTTGTAGCTCTAACATTATAATAAAATAATTTAAAAAATATAAGCGTTTATAATTTGAATTTATGTATGAGATGTAATAAGCCTAGTCCTCACATTCAGTGAAAACACTGAAAACTAATATGCCACTTGATCACTAGTCCTTACTAAAGCTTAACTTGCTATAGATCTGCAAATTGTGTTGTTTATACGCAAGCAATGTGACGTATTACTTTATAGGGATATTTTAAATTCTAGTGACCGACACAAATAGTAATTAATTTAATAGATAAGTTAGTATCAAGTGACGAGATATAAACCGTTTATTAATAATATAAATAATATACAGTTTCGGTTATATATCTGTGGCGACCTTAGCTTTTTTATATAAAATAAAATTATGAAGTATAGAAATAAAGCTATAGGCAGTTACATATTCTAAATAACAATTTACTAACATGTATTCATATTTTGTTACACTATAACGGCATTAAGCACAGTTTTTATGTGTTTTGGCAATGTTTCAATTAAATTTTTACATACATCAGTTGAAATATTGTCCCATTTTTTTGAAATTCTTTATTTTAGTTGTGTTTTTACACTTGTTTAAGTTTTCTATAGGGGACAAGTTCGGGGATTTCGCTGGCTATTCAAACTTAGTGCATTCAAATGCTGTGCATTCGACCGTGACACACGTAGATCTCTTCTACGCTATTAGCAGATATACATCCTTATCATAACGCTTATACCATATATGGTTTACTGCACACGCGATATAATCTGAGTGAATCAATTCTCTTCTTCTCTGTTGGAGTAATTTAAATAATGAATATGATGTAATAGCTCTATATAAATATTTTTAATTATTACACCAGTAAATAAATAAATGTAAATTCATTACACTTTTATGTTTGATTCGTCGGATTATAATTTTATCATTCTTTTACCATTCAGTTTTTATATTTTTTCGCCTGTTTTTTTTTTGCTTAAATCAAGCTTTTGATGAGCATTCTACATTGCTATAGTGCTACCAATTTCATCACACAACTCTAGTGGGAAATGATCTTATATTTCTTGAATCATTCTATGTAAACTATTTCTGAAATATTCTCATTTCAAATTACCAAACCATCTTTGCGTAGATTTCCATTTGTATAAAATATCCTTGGTAATAAAATGTGAATAGATTTTTTTTGAATTTCATTAGATCCATAATTTCTTTATCAAAATACATCTCTACATCATAATACTTCGCGGAAGCTTTGCTCCTCTACTAAAACAATCCTTATAAAAGACTTAAAATTAGGTGTCGGTAATCTCACATATAAAAAATAAAATTTGACTGGCCATTAAATATCCGGGTGCTCTTGAAATAAAAAGACAACGTAAATAAAAATGGAAAGACTAAATTATTTAGAACATATACCCAAAATATGTTTCCAAAATTCTCTCTCTCATAAGCGAGAAAAAAAATGACAAAGATATTTAAAAAATATTTGTCACGCCACTGTGCGATGGACTATATTATAAAAGACAGAAATGTCTTTGTTAGAAATTGTCAGAAATTCTCAGAAATTGAAGTTTTCTAAAGCTTCACATGTGCACCAATCTTTGGTTACTTAATAATAGCAAGCGCCAATTAAGTTGGCGCGAGGAGGGGGTGCGCAGAAGCCGTTTTTAAAAACGTCTACCCCCACTACTCAAGTAATTGTCAGAATACATTTGTCATTGACGTTTGACGGAACATAATGTCTTTGCTAGGGGATCATAAAGTGATACACGCTCAGAGGTTAGAATTATCTGACAATTGATGTCAAACCAAATACAAATCTCCCCACTACTTTTGATCCTGCATGAACTTACCCCTCTTCGCGCCAACATAATAGGCGTTTGCTATACTTAAAAAACAGCATACAATAACAATTTTGTAGGCACGTTATATTAACGCCAAGGAAAATAATAAGGGGTGATCCAATTAATACTTTAGAATTCTTAAATGACAATAAAACGTAAAAATTGTTCTGCGACACAAAATGTTTTGTTCTTGCGAAACAGCATCTTATTACAATTATGTCTTGAAAAAATATAAAATAGTCATACTTGAATGGATATGATTTACTAAAGTCTCAGGGACCAAGTAGTTTTGTATTTATTTCGAAATTATATTGAATCTTTAAAGACCAAATAGTCTTTTATCTAATTTTGACACATAAAGTGACACTTTTCAAAACTGTATGACGTTAGGAAACGGTTTACTTTTCGTAACTAGTTACGAAAAGTAAAATATTTCGTAACTAGTGTTGAAAAGTTCATTTCATCACTAGTTACGAAATATTTTGAAAAAATCATTTCATCTCAAGTTCGACAAGCACCAGCTATTCCAACGATCAATGCGACCTTTGTCATTAAATATGTTTTATCATCAGCTTCTGTCATAAACCGGGAGACGTTTTCCTTTGACAAAATATTAGACTTTTTTGCATGGTATCCCTCTGACTGCCTCTTTAGAAATGCATGTAAACTGGCATATTTTGCAATATCAATATTCTTCTTCAAAGACAATTCACTTCGTAACATGGAATAAAGAGTCCAGAGTGTTGAAGCTTTTTGATTCTTTCTTCCTTCGAAATAGGCTAATAAAACCTTCTCATTAACACATTTAATTTTTTTGTCTTTAAGCCACTTCCCAAATTTTTCATAAGCCAAATCGTACTGGGCTTTCGACTTTTGTGGAATCACAGTCGATAAGGCACTTTGTGCAGCCTCTTCTATATCGCTTGGTAGTCCACCTGAATCTGAATCCGACATTTTTACTCGTACAATGCACCGAAATATTTAGTTAATAAAAGTAAATACTTATACTTAAATTAACAAACACCTGTCACGTCAAATGAATTATTATCAATAGCATGAAAACTGTCACTAATTATTTAATACGACTTATGACGTTTAATGTCAAATCAACTGGAAAATTATAAATCTATGTTTTGGTCAAAATTAGATAAAATCTTGTATGAAACACGTTATGGAATGTTATTTTGTGTAACTCACGTCATTTTGCAGGATCTCGCTCGCTACGCTCGCTCGTCCTGCAAACATTCCATTTCGTTACACAAAATAACCCATTTCATAACTGGTTACATAAATAGCTATTAAATAGCGTGGAAACAAAAAGATACTTAAATGTTAAATTAAAAACTTAAAAAAGAATAATTAAGGAAATGTTATAATTGTCAAGTTTTTAATTAAGAGAATCAATAACCTTGAAGAAGATGTATTTTCTTCGTATTCATTCAATTATCGTGCAGTGAATTGAATGAATACGAAGAAAATACATCTTCTTCAAGGTTATTGATTCTATTCATTTCGGCAACACAAAATAACACATTCACGAAACAATCAAATAGTAAAAAGCAAAATCTGCGACCGGACTCGTCAACACTGAATGCAAGTCAGATCGGATTGATTCAAAAATAAGCTGTCTCTAATTGCCAGTTTTATGACTACTCTCTCTGTTCTTTAGTTCCGCGGAGATGTCAACATGTTGATTGAATGTCGGGCTATTTGATACTTGGCTATTAAGGATTAATTTTTAACACAGGCGTACAAATCCAGCTAACGGCGTTTCGTGTATAATATGTGTAATTCTAATAATAATTACGTGTCGGCGGCGTTTATTAATTAATAAATTAATCGTTATTTTCAAAGAAAATATTCACCAAATTCAACATTCAGTTGGTTTCTTTGTTACATAAATGAACAGCACATGATTCGGATTTTGAGGAGTTTGGTTGCAATAATATTCGTTTAAAGCTTGCAGATTTTCAACAAGTTGTAATTCTCCATTCACTAAATTCTTGGTTTGGGTAGAAGTACCCAATTACTTTATAGTTATCACTATATACCTACGCCACTGTAAATCCGCCATTTAACTCCACGATTCCGGTCTCTTATAATTACTTAATTTTTTATGATTTTTATTTATAGTTATTCAAGCTAGTAAAATATTAGCTGAAATGAGTAGTTATGGAGCTGCTTCTCAAGAAATTAACCAAAACAGTCATCACAGAAATGATAGTAATTTTACTGGAGATAGTATTGTTAATATTATAAAGGAAGGTTACAAAGTTCTCGTTCTTATGCGAGGTCTCCCTGGTAGCGGGAAAACAACTTTAGCCATGCAAATATTATATAGAAGCCTGGGCGCAGTAAATAAAGAACCATTTATATTAAGTTCAGATGAATATGTTTTTAGTCCAGGAGGTAGTATTTACAATTACAAAAAAATAGATGAGCCGCATCAATGGAATCAGAAAAGGTGTTTTATAAATATGAGAAAAGGTGTCAGTCCAATAATAATTGATGACGTCAACTTGGAAATAGAAGACATGAAAGTTTATTGTGTCATGGCTGTACAATTTGGTTATGTCATTCAAATCGCCGTTCCTTTGACTAGCTGGGCATTCAATCCCGGAATGTTAACAATTAAAAATAACCATGGCGCTAACGAGATGAGAGTTAAAGAGATGTATAAACGTTTTCAGCTAAATATTACTGTTAAAGACTTGCATGATGAGTTCAAGCTACAGTATAGCGATCAAATACCTCAACTTAGAAAATATCCTCCACTGCAAAGAACTTTACAACCTATGGAACAAATAGGTGTTGCGGCTGGTAAATCGACTGGTCAAGAACCTCCTCAAAGAGAGTATAGCGAACGAATGCCTCATCTCAGAGAATATCCTCCGCTACAAAGATCTTTACAACCTATGGACCTAATAGACGTTGCGGCTGGTAAATCAAGTGGTCAACAACCTACTCAAAGAGAGTATGGTTCATTGGCAAAGAAAAAACCTCAATTACCAATTGGGTATGTCCACAAGTTTGAAATAAGACGTGAAATCGCTCCGGCAAAGAAACAAACGCCTGACGTCGGTAAACTAATCGTCATAGAAAATGAAACCAAGTCAAAGCGTCCAAGTATTGATGGTAGGGGTTCATATTCGATTTTGCTTTAATAATAATCTCCATATTTGTGCTCGAATTTTTTTTGAATACTAGCACAGAGCGGACTTAAGCGATTGAATGACCAATTGTCCCGATAAAACATTTTGTCGGTCTCAGGTATTGTATGCATGTTATAAAAGTCCCACTATTTGCTTGCTCGATTGCATTCGTCGAGCAGATGTTGTTATTTCCGTCTTATGAATTGTATTCATTGTGTGTATTCCTTCATAAATTTAATTGAATAGTGGCGTGTAAGACGGAATATACATTTATATATTATTTCGTTAGAGTTCGTTGAAGTAATCGCTTAAAAAATTATATCCGCTAATTTCCAAAGTGTATTCTCGTGTTTACATGCTGTTATATATGTATATACATATATTTATTTATTGTTCTTGAGATAGTATATTTTCTATTCTCTTCTATAAGGGATTGTTTCTGGTTTCATTTTTTTCAATGTTATTTGGTCACAACTTTTAGTACTTTAAAAAATCCGTTTCATGTTGTTGTATTGTATATTTATCCTATAATTTCTTATAAATATTAAGTTTAATTTACTACCTTACTTTTGGAGTAGTTTTCGTTTCTTCTTTTTAGTCCATTTCTTCCTGTTCTTAGTATTTCCATTTATTTTCATTAATTATGGAGAATTCTCGTAGGGCAACCATGGAAGGATGGATTAGAGGCCATACAGATTGGTTGCATATTCGTAATGATACCGAGGTATACTGAAGTGCCTGTTTACTAAGTTTAAGGCGTCCACAAAGGTGTAATGTGCAGTGTATGTTACTTCGAAAACTCATCAAGATAACATATGACCATCTGCACTTGACACTTTTAATGAAGAACTGTGTTAAGCTTTCATGGCGGCCAATATCCCATTCAAAAAGGTTAACAATCCAGTCCTCCAGGTTTCTTACAAAATATACTGATCGTCATATACCAGATGAATCTACTTTGCGTAAATACCACTTACCAAAATGTTATTTGAGAACCATTGAACAAATGCGAACCAACCTATCTGGTCGTTATCTTTGGGTAAGTGCAGACGAAACAACGGATGTAATGGGACGATATGTGTTAAATGTAGTTGTTGGTATTCTTCATCCGATAACTTTATACCAACCATACTTAATTGCAACTAAAATATTGCCAGTTGTAAATGGTGAAATAGTTGCAGAAGTAATTGATCAATGTACTCATAATATTCTGTCATCGGATAACAACTATAAAGACAAGATGCTATTATTTTTGACTGATGCGGCAGCTTACATGTTAAAAACAGGTAAGTTATTAAAGCAATCTTATCCCAATATGCTACACGTTACCTGTGCAGCACATGCACAACACAGAGTATGTGAATACATCAGGGGTCATTTTCCAAATGTTGATAAGTTAGTTTCATCATTTAAAAAGATATTTCTCAAAGCTGAGACGAAAAGTTGATGGAAATCGAGATTTGAATATATTATATCAATTCTGCACAGAGCCGATTGAGAAATCTATACATTCGATGTATGGTGCACTTCTGCAACATTTTAATCACGCACCCATCACCAGTTGTGATGTGGAACGGACATTTTCTATTTTTACAGACGGTTTAACATCTAAAAGAACTAATTTAACGCAGGTACACCTTGAACAAATTTTAGTTGTCCATAGAAATGTTTTACACTTTCAATGTTTCACAGAAAATACTTGTCAGCATTACTTTTGTTTCAACAGTAGTTGCTGCCGGTTATTACATTCGCTCTGTTGTGAACTCTGTTGTGAACTCTGTTGTGAACTCTGTTGTGCCACTTATGCAGGTGACCACAAGTATCATATTGTTAGAAATTCGCAGATCGCTTACAGAAACAAACCTATTGCGAATACAAGGCAGACGCCTATGGGCTATGAATCATTAATCGCTCGAGTCCGCTCTCTGGATATTAGTAAAACGTTTTCATACTATAATTTTTCCTTTTCTTTGTCTTATTAGATTTATTGCGTCTTTCAAATGAAGATGAACCAATTTTCAAAAATGAAGATCCTGTGAAGTCAATAGGCCTTGACGTTTTGGCTAAACAATTGCAGGAAACTAAGGAATTGATACTTCAGATGATGGCATTCTTACAACAATCTGTAATTAAGGATCAAGGATCCACCTCTGATAAAAAGTTGGCAACAGCGGTAACTAAAATGGAAGGTGAGAGAGATCTGGTATAAATAACTTTCATGATATTGTTTTTAAATATTTCTATTTTATTTCTACTTTAATTTATACTATCTTCTAACCTAGTAAAAGATTTTGGCATTTTCGATTATTAGCAGCACTTTCACCTGCAAATGGTTTTTATGGAATTCGTTTCTTTTTCTGCGTAGCTAGAACTCATTTTATCGTTGCTTTATTTTAAAAGTTTAAACAGAAAAACTCGATTATGTCTTACAGATTTAATAAGCTTTATAAATGAACATAAATTATCTCCGAAAAAGGAGCAACCAATCAAATCAACAGATACTGAAGTTTTGACTAGACAATTACAAGAAAATACTCAACTAATGGCTCAAATGATGGCTTTTTTAAGTCAGCAAGCAGAAGCTCAAGATTCAAATTCTGATGAGAAGATCACATCGTCAACAACAACAGAAACTAAAATGGAGGGTAAGCTATTCAATTGCAAATTATAAAAATTAATATTTATTGTAAATTATATTAAAATATTATTGATTTATTTTGTGTAATTTTCTAAATGAACAAATAGCAAATGCAAGTTATCATGGAAATATGGCAAGTAATATGGCAAGTAATATGGCAAGTGGAGCTGCACCAGAATATGTCGACAGAAAAGTGTCTACTTTAGCTGAAATTTTCCAGTCTTTAGAGAGAGAGATTATAGACACAGTTTTTTGCCAGTGCCAGTTTGATTGTAAGCATAGTGTTAATAATTGTTTAGATATTATTAATTTTTAAATTGTAGTTGTTAAAGCTAGTAACGTATTAGCTGAAATGAGCGGACATAGAAATAATTCTCAAGAAATAGCAAATGCAAGTTATCATGGAAATCAGATAAAACAGTCTAAAAATGTCACTCCATATGACAGTATTATAGGCTTTATAAAGCAAGGTTATAAAATAATTGTACTTATGCGAGGCTTACCAGGAAGTGGAAAGACAACATTGGCACAGGACATATTGCATAGTGGTCTGGGGTTGGTAAACAAAGATGAATTTATATTCAGCACAGATGATTATTTTTATAAATCAGGCAGATATATTTATAATGCAAATTTATTAGAAGAAGCTCATAATTGGAATCACAGAAGATGTTCTTCAAATATGAAGAAAGGTGTTAGTCCCATAATAATTGATAATACTAACTTACATGCTTGGGAAATGAAAGTTTATTGTGTCATGGCTGTACAATTTGGATACATTGTTGAAATGGCTGTTGCCTCAAATTCTTGGGCCCTTAATCCAAAAATTTTAGCAACAAAGAATAATCATGGTGTTGACAAACAAAAGATTAAAGAAATGTCTGATCGTTTTTCTCAATATGTTACAGTCAAGGATTTATTTAAAGAGTTTAAACTAGAGTATACTGTTAAGTTGCCCCAGTTTAGACAATATCCTTCAATACCAAAACCTCCTGAACAACAAAATGTTGCAACTGATAGTTCTGTTATTTGGAGAGCCCCACAGAGAGAATATTCTTCACCTCAAAATAAAAAACCACAATTACAAATTGAATACGTTCATAAATTTGAAATGAAACAGGATAGAAGTTCACCAAAAAAACAAGTAACTAATGCTGATGAAATACTTACTGTTGATAATGGAAATAAATCAACTGGTCCAAATCCAGATGGTAGGAGTTTTTATTAATTTTTTTTTAATACTAATTTTAAATTTTATAATTTTTCTATGATTATATTTTTCGAGTTACGATACTATAATTGCATATTTGTGTCTTAGAGATTTAATAAGCTTTATATATGAACATAAATTATCTCGGAAAAAGGAGCAACCAATCAAATCAACAGATACTGAAGTTTCGACTAGACAATTACAAGAAAATACTCAACTAACGGCTCAAATGATGGCTTTTTTAAGTCAGCAAGCAAAAGCTCAAGATTCAAATTCTGATGAGAAGATCACATCGTCAACAACAACAGAAACTAAAATGGAAGAGCTATTCAATTGCAAATTATAAAAATTAATATTTATTGTAAATTATATTAAAATATTATTGATTTATTTTGTGTAATTTTCTAAATGAACAAAGGGACGTAAATACTATGTTGACATTTAAATTCCAAAAATTATTACCTTAATTTTCAAATTTAAATGGATTGTTAAATAGTGAACACTATACTATTTACTTATATCGTAAAATTTGTTAAATATATTAATTTTTTTTATGGCAGTAGACCAAGCAGTGACCAATGAAGCGCAGAAGATAGTTCAAAATGAAACGGATAGAGCAGATGATAAAATAATTAATTTACCATTGGATGGTATGGATGTTTTAGAAAAAGAAAATAAAATGTTATGGGAAATGTTGAACAGAACACAAACTCCTAAGTTAGAGGAAGATAGATCAAGTATGGAAAGCCGTAACAGCTTATCAAACAGAACACAAACTCCTAAGTTAGAAGAAGATAGATCAAGTATGGGAAGCCGTAACAGCTTATCAAAAACAAGAATCGAAAAAACACCCAAGGCAGTCGAAACAGGATCTTCTGACAGAGAGAAACTTCAATTTGATATCTTTTTTTTATAATTTTACTTTCATTTTAAACGCCACTGTCTTTATCATTTCGTTGTTGAACAATTAATGAATTTCTGAAACAGTTTCGGATTTCTATCTTTTCACAACTTATATATAACCTTTAACAACATAATAAGAATACATAATATCTGAATATTGCCATATGCTAAACACCAAACATAACTAAAATCAGGTGTATTCTCGTCTCTTTCTAACACGTCATAATATGTATATTTCTATCTGTTACTTCTCCTTCAGAAAATTACTTGTGACTTGTTTGACAAATAAGTATTTGTTGAATTAAAGTAGCTAATATATTTATTTGTCGAAAAGTAGCAACTAAAAAATATTCGCAATTTAGCTACTGTATTGTAATATATTTGTCTTTCCGGGGTTCTTAAATAAAACTAACGGTAATTTAAACACACACTATATTAACAATAAAAACAGACTACACTAAATAACAACTTAAAACTAATTACTAATAATAACATTTATTTTCTTTGTTCGTTGAATGAATTAAATCCCTCTTGAGTGCTATTTATATTCAAGGGAAAACTCTGGCATGTTCGATTTTCTTGATCCGTCTGCATCGACATTTTTCGAGACGGTTCTAGGCCATGCTATACCTGACGTATCGTCGGTTGGCACTTCACAGTATTTTATGTGTTTATTTAAAAATCTACATAGGAGTAATAATCTATTAGTTTGATACAAAAACAAAGTTACTTGAGTAGGCTGTTTCCAATGAAACAATCTACATGCTACTAAAACTAAATACTTTTTGTCCATTTGGTTATATATAACTGTGTATTTATGATTGTGACACCTTTGTATAAGTTTAGTCCCTAGATCAGAGCGTGTGGTCTTTTTCAACCGTCTTATTACTATATTTTGACTAAATAGCCGTTTGGCTATTTGGGTGATGCGTCAATCTGTCACAGTATTTATCAATGTGGTGAGCAATAGCTTCTTGAGTGGTGGCAATCGAGAGGTCACATTTGATGACGTAGTTCGGTACATATCTTGGAGCGTCAAGTATGGCACCTGAAATACTAGAGTAAAATTACTTTCGGATGAGACTGAAGCTGCGCGAGCGATGACATTACAAAAATACTGAACACCTTAAAAACATTGAGCAGTCGCAGCAGAGCAATGTAGGTACAAGACCACTACGAAACACACAGATCGAGCGCCTGGTATCGACTGACAAATAATCGATAAACGTTTGTGGCTCGTATAGTACACGGATTTATACTACTAGCTGTTTCTCTCATTTATGAGGTGTCTCTCGTTCTAATTACTAAAATGTGTTTCTGCGCCAGTTTCATCCGAAAGTAATTTTACTCTACAAATAAATTAACCGGTGGCGCAGTGGGTATCGGCGATTTCTGAAGCGCCACTGTTCTAAATATGAGTAAAGTGGAGGGTACAGCGAATGTATTAAATTATTCCATATTTTATGCAGTTTAGTAGCCACGGATCCAGTGAATTAACGCTGCTTTTGCGTTAAGGCATACCACTGACCGGAGTCTGTTAGAATTCCTTCGCGCAAGACAATGTTGTTGTGGATTGCAAGGTTTCGTGATTGTGGAGGTGTATAAAATGAATATGCCGGTTCAGTCAAAACTGAGTACACCAAAAAAGGTAGAACGAGTGTAGCAAGCTGTAACGAGAAGCCTCACCCAGGAAGGCGTCAAGCAGTGGTATTGGGCATTACACGAAGTTTGGGACGAATTTTACAAAAAGAGCTACGATTTCATCCGTATAAAATTCAAATTGTTCATAAAATTATTCTAACGGAAGATTTACCAGCACGAATACAATTTCGTAGAATATTTTGTGATTTACTTAACCCAAATGTTTTAAATTATTTAATGTTGTGTGATGTGGCGCATTTCCGCTTATCAGGATATGCGAATAAACAAAATTCTCGTTACTGAGCTGTCGAACAGCTGCAACAAATTCACGAACAACCTCTGCATTCCGAAAAAGTTACCGTATGGTGCGGTGTGCCTGCTTTCGCAATACTAGACCCGTACTTTTTCGAAGAAGATGTGGCGATACAGTGACTAACTTCTCAACGGTGTTTGGAGATGCTTAAAATTTTGTTTCCTGTTAAATTGCAATTACTGGGGGTTGAAAATAACGACTTATGATTCCAACAAGATGCTATACCGCGCGAATTTACACGGCTGTTCTAAGAAACAGGTTTCATGGACGTTTTCTATCGTAATATTGTGTTTTTAATTGGCCGCCAAGGTCACCAGATTTAACCAGTACCGATTTTTTTTTGTATGGGGCTATTTAAAGGCTAGGGTTTTCGAGAACAGGGCCTGAATGCTACCAGCTTTAAAATCCAACATTATTCAAGAAATCAGATAGATAAATCTGGACATGCTGTAACGAGTTATAGAGAATTTTCAATCACAACTTATTATTTTTATAATACCAAAGTATTTTTAATAATATAAAAAAATATTATTAAAAATGGGGTGTGAAGAACACAATACAAGTTCATTTATGTATTTTTGAATGTATCTTCTCCAAAGACGTAGATACGTATTTCGCATTTCTACATGATTCTCAATACGCCCCTGTTGGAGAAGACACATTCAAACAAACATAACTACGTTACTATCTAGCCGAAATTATTCAGACAGAGCGTGAAGGAATATTCACCGCTGTCTACATAATAAAGGCCGAAGCAGACGTGTTTTCTATAGTCGGTAACCACCGTATCTATCGAAAACTGTATTCTCGTGTCTTCACTATTTATCGGCGTGAGCCGAATATGCATATGACAACATAATTTGAAACATACTTGATTGGGTAAAACCTCACTACATTTGTATAATACCAAAGTATTTTTAATAATATAAAAAAATATTATTAAAAATGGGGTGTGAAGAACACAATACAAGTTCATTTATGTATTTTTCTACGTCTTTGGAGAAGATACATTCAAAAATACATAAATGAACTTGTATTGTGTTCTTCACACCTCATTTTTAATAATATTTTTTTATATTATTAAAAATACTTTGGTATTATACAAATGTAGTGAGGTTTTACCCACTCAAGTATGTTTCAAATTATGTTGTCTTATTATTTTTGTTATAAAACAGGATTTTATGTGTAATCAAAATGTATTTCTAGTCGAAATTCTTTCTTTGGAGACTGTGGTTAAGTAAGAACTTAAAAAAGGTATATAACCCCTTACCACAATTATTAATGGTATCCTAAATACGTATTTCGACAACTAAGTTGTCATCATCAGTAGGTAAAAACCACTAATTAAAAAGTCGCACATGGGGCACAGTAAAGCTTGAAAACCGCTTACGCAACAACTACTTTACACCGCGTCCACGTATAGACTAATTTTAACATGCGAATATAAACTACGAAAAGGTCGAAAAGCACTTAATTCTTAAGGAAAAAGGCCTACACATATGTTTAATCTCAGAGTTGAAATATGTCGAACGAAAGAACGGCAAACATTCATTTCTTAAGGGAAACGGCACTAAACATGTCCTAATAACTTCTATTTTAAAACGACGATGACACACTTATGGTAATAAAAATGAAAAGAGACAAAGAGAATCGGTGATCTATCGCTATTCATGGAATTATGTTTATATTTCGCGATATGTATACTTTCATAAGCATCAAGTTCGTGGGGTTTATTAATTCCTTTGACCAACTTCAACCCTGTAATCGATACATTGTGCAGTGTGCTCAAAGCGTGGTTGGCAACATTCGATTTATCCGGTCTATTGTATTTAATATGTGATATGTGTTCTTTAAAACGGGTTATTATTGGTCGTTTAGTTTGGCCTATATATTTAAAATTACAATCCTCGCAACTAATTTCGTATATACCTGATTTCGAATTGAAATTAACTCTATCTTTAGTATTCCCTAGGAGACTTTTGATAGTATTTTCTGACCGAAAGGCAACCTGGAGACCTCTTTCTTTCACAACTTTATTAATGTTTTTCGTGACGGGGTGGTATGGTAAATACATGTACTTTTTCTCCTGGTTACTTTGAGATATCAAACTTGTGGATTCGCGGATTGTATTTTTTATTTTTGTTTTTCTAATTCATTTATTGATTATTTCTATGCCAAAGCCATTGTATTTCGCGATATTTTTAATGAAATCCAGTTCTATTTCATATCTCTCTTTTGTTAACGGAAAATTTAGTAACCGATTGACTAAGAAATTAAAGGAAGCTGTCTTATGTTGATAACTATGATTTGAATCCGCGGTGATGAATCTATTAACATTGGTTTCTTTCCGGAAAATATCGATTTCTATTTTATGTTTATTCCTAATCAGTAAAGTATCTAAAAATGGTATCTTGCCATTGTTTTTATTTTCCACTGTAAATTTAATCGTCGGAAATTTCAAATTTAATTGATTAACGAACATGTCTAATTCGCATTTCCGTGTATCAAAAATCGCGAGAATGTCATCTACATACCTAATCCAGACTCTCGGGAAATATTTAGCGTTATTTTTAAATTCTACTTCAAATTGACTCATGAATAAATTGGCTATGAAAGGAGATAGGCAGTTACCCATTGTTGTGCCTTGTTTCTGTTCATAAAATTTTTCTTCTACTTGGAAACAATTTTGCGTCATGCACAGAGTTGTCAATCTCATGTATTCTTTTATTTTTGAAGGTTCGATGTTATTCTTGTGGAGCAAGCTTTCTAAATATTTCATAGTCTCTGGAATAGGTACCGAGGGGAATAAAGACGTTACATCGAATGAAACTAAAATTTCCCCGGTTTCCAGTTCACAATCTTTAATTAATTTAACAAATTCTAAAGAATTACTGACTGACAAATTTTCTGGTTTGGCGAGTAAATTTTTAAATTCATTCACTAACCATTTGGAAATTAAGTAAGTCGGTGAGTTGATACCTGAAACTAAAGTTCTCATCGAGTTACCTGGTTTATGTATCTTCGGTAAACAATACATTCTTGGTACTACAGGATTACTAACATTCAATTTATACTTTTGGGTAGAAGTTATTAAAATTGGACATTTCTTAATCGCGTCTTTTGTGTCACTAATCATTTTAGGTAACGGGTTTCTCTTAATTTCTACATACGGACCTTCGGCAATTAAATTTTTGACTCTTTGAAAATAGTCGGGTTTGTCCATAATTACTAACTTGTTCCCTTTATCTGCTTTTAGGTAAAAACAGTCCTTCGATCTAAGAGTTTTAATGATATTCCATTCTTTATTGACCGACTTCTGTTTGTGCTGCTGCAAATTCTTATCGATTTTGGTTTTACAAGCTTCTCGAATAAAGTTTTTTGGCCCTTACGGAAATTAAAGACCATAAATTGAAAAAGAAATGTTTAAAACTTAATAAGAAATTCAGAAAGTTATGTCCACCAAAAAAGTATAATAATAGAATTCCTATAAAAGAAACACTAGTGATCAATCAATCATCCGAGAATTTTAGTGATGTAGAAATAGATTTGTTAAAAAAGGTTTAAAATACAGTTTGCCAAGCCGTCAGATTCCTATGGAACAGGTGATTGCAAGTATCGAAACTTCGATTAAGTATTTTGAACAAGGGCCAAAAAACTTTATTCGAGAAGCTTGTAAAACCCAAATCGATAAGAATTTGCAGCAGCACAAACAGAAGTCGGTCAATAAAGAATGGAATATCATTAAAACTCTTAGATCGAAGGACTGTTTTTACCTAAAAGCAGATAAAGGGAACAAGTTAGTAATTATGGATAAAATCGACTATTTTCAAAGAGTCAAAAATTTAATTGCCGAAGGTCCGTATGTAGAAATTAAGAGAAACCCGTTACCTAAAATGATTAATGACACAAAAGACGCGTTAAAGAAATGTCCAATTTTAATAACTTCTACCCAAAAGTATAAATTGAATGTTAGTAATCCTTTAGTACCAAGAATGTATTGTTTGCCGAAGATACATAAACCAGGTAACTCGATGAGACCTATCGTTTCAGGTATCAACTCACCGACTTACTTGATTTCCAAATGGTTAGTGAATGAATTTAAAAATTTACCCGTAAAACCAGAAAATTTGTCAGTCAGTAATTCCTTAGAATTTGTTAAATTAATTAAAGATTGTGAACTGGAAACCGGGGAAATTTTAGTTTCATTCGATGTAACGTCTTTATTCCCCTCGGTATCTATTCCAGAGACTATGAAATATTTAGAAAGCTTGCTCCACAAGAATAACATCGAACCTTCAAAAATAAAAGAATACATGAGATTGACAACTCTGTGCATGACGCAAAATTGTTTCCAAGTAGGAGAAAAATTTTATGAACAGAAACAAGGCACAACAATGGATAACTGCCTATCTCCTTTCATAGCCAATTTATTCATGAGTCAATTTGAAGTAGAATTTAAAAATAACGCTAAATATTTCCCGAGAGTCTGGATTAGGTATGTAGATGACATTGTATGTAGAGCAACGGTAGGGCTTTGCTCAGTATATCTGTGACGACGCTCGGGCAATATGTACGTTGTTAGCGTGCCACGTTCCTCGTCAATAACTATGAATACATAATATACATAATAAATAAATATTTTCAATTAGTCGCCGCTTGGCTTGTTTTGTTTCATAATTCCAGGGGGTGCAATTGCTCACTTGCTCTCATTAAAGAACCGCCACTGATTTGTATTACCTTTTAATCTAGAAAAAGATTTTGAAATTTTCGATTATCAGCAGCACTTTCACTTGCAAATGGTTTTTATGGAATTCGTTACTTTTTCTGCGTAGCTAGAACTCGCGTTAGCGAGTGTCGCAATTTACGAGTGAAATAAAATAGCATTTTTAACATGTGTATCGTACAATATTTTTTCTACAAACACAATTTTTATTATAAAATATAATGAAACTCCACTGACCAAATTTGACAGCTCATGAATACGTTTTGACACAACTGGACGCAACCGTTAAATTACGTCAAATTAATTCGTCACAATTTGTACAAAAGATGAGTTAGTGTATTAATAAAGAAAATGAAGTAATACCGAGTGCAATAATTGAAGCTGCTGATAAAGCGACATTAGATTTGTTGCCCTCAAAATCTAGGCAACAATATGAAATTGCGTACAAAAGGTTTATGGAATGGTGCAGATGCAATAATGTGATAGGTAAATTTTGCGAAAATGTTCTACTAGCATATTTTAAAGAAAGGTCTAAAATTTGGAAATCTTCTACTCTTTGGTCACATTTTTCGATGATAAAACTTTTGCTAAATATAAAAGACAACCATGATATTAGTAAATATTATAAACTTATTGCATTTTTGAAACGGAAAGGTGAAGGTTACCCTCCAAGAAAATCAAAAATATTGACAAGACAAGAAATTGATAGATTTATTTCTGAAGCATCAGATGAATAATATATGCTGTTCAAAATAGCTGTTGTTATGGGTATATTTGGCGCTTGTCGCCGGGAAGAGTTATGCCGTATGACTGTGGATGACATTGAAGATAGAGGAAATGTGTTAGTAGTTACTATACCAGATACTAAAATCAATACTCAAAGAATATTTACCGTTATTGGCTCATATATAAACTTGTATCGCAAATACAAAGCATTACGTCCATCTAATATAAAACATCGACGTTTATTTATTAAATACGCTAATAATAAATGCACAAGCAAGCGGTTGGAATAAATTCGTTTGGCAAGATGCCTGCAATTATCGCAATGTTTTTGAAATTGCGGAATCCAGAATCTTATACGGGACATTGCTTTCCGACGTTCATCTGCTACTTTGCTAGCAGATTCTGGTGCAAGCTTATGCTCAATTAAGCGACATGGAGGCTGGAAAAGTTCCACCGTTGCTGAAGGTTACCTAGAGGATTCTCTAGAAAATAAAAACAAAATTGCTCACTCCATCTTCCCAGATCTATCTAATAATTCTATAATACAAAGGTATTTTTAATAATATAAAATATTATTAAAAACCTGGTGTGAAGAACACAAATACAGGTTCACTATTAATATTTTTGTGAACGTGTCAAAATACAGTTTCTAGAGGGTTGACTGTGCCACCTTTGGAAAGGCGTCGTTACTTCACATTGGTTATGTGGACGGGGCGAGGTACTTCGGTTGTCTGACAACAGGCAGCGCTGAATTTACTTCTACGCCCGGTCTGGATAATTACGGTGATGTGGTGATGTGGTTCTTTTTTGTGAATGTGTCTGGAAATATTCTTTCTCCAGCAGGGGCGTACCGATGAGCCTGTAGAAAGGTGAAATACGTATCTACGTCTCTGGGGAAAGATATTTTCGGACACGTTCACAAAAATATTAATAGTGAACCTGTATTTGTGTTCTTCACACCAGGTTTTTAATAATATTTTATATTATTAAAAATACCTTTGTATTATACAAAACTGGTGGGGTTTACCTACTCATGTATGTTTCAATTATTCTGATAATAATTCTATTGCAAATGATAATTTAAATCACGATATTTTAGTTCCTATGAACTATTTGTCTGCAAATAATAATTCTGCAAGTACAGCAACACATGGAATAAATATCTCCAATTGCACAAACTGTACATTTAATATTAATTATCCAAGGAATTTGTAATTATCATTGTAATAAAAATCATTTGATATGTACGGAATTTTCTCTTGTCATTTTTGACAAACTGTCATTTACTTTTAACACAAGTGTTAAAAGTCGCCTTTTTAACACGCTACGCTATAAAATCGCATTTTTAAGTGAAGTTAGCCGTGTCAAAATGTCAACTTTTAACGGTGTTTGTAGAAAAAACAAATTTTAATGAATTGCACTACTTTTGCATATAACTAGGTTATATGTCGGGTGAAGCTCAGGTTGGAGCGAAACGATCGTTACTGTGTAAAGTAAAAAGTAGTGAAATTCATTAAAATTTGTTTTATTTTATCCCGATAATAGTTATAATGGTATTTCATCAAGTAAAGGCTGAAACAATCCTATAGAAAAACTCTAGATTTTAAATACAAAACGTGTTTACAAAATCTTACACTTTTTGCACATATAAGATGCTTTTAGGTTATGTTGCGCAGATTTTCACCAAAGACTTACTATATCTTAGGTGACATTACACCAAAACAGCCTAAACCCAAACGAAAATAACGTTGATGCTTTTCTGTTCAATTGGAGAATGAATGTTAGTTAAGTTAATAATTTTTTCAAACTTTTAGTAGATCAACCAGTAGACCTTGAAAATCAATTGAAAATAAAAAAAGAACCACATAAAACCGATGGTAGGCAAGTTAGTTCATCATCGTCTAATATTGACACTTTGCAAAAGCAAACAATGACAATAGATCAACCATTTGGTTTTGAAAATCAAATGAACATTAAAAAACAATCACATAGACAAGTTAGTTCATCATCGCCTAATATAGACAGTTTGCAAATGCAAAAGGATCTGATAAAGGAAATGCTGAGTAAGATTCGAAACGCTGAGTCCTCCAAGGAAGAGAAGTTGGAAGTGAGAGTCGCCGACAGGGATTCTACAGATTCAGAGGCGAAGAAAGAAAGCACATCTGATCCTATTCCAAAAATGATTTCAGAGACAGAGAACTTCCAATTTGAGGGATTCAGTTCCTTGCCGGCAAAAACAGAAGGTATCTTATTCATTATACCGAGTGTCTCAGTTATGTTGTTTCAATGGCGTACCTCTTTTATCTAATCAAATAAAAATTTGAAATTTGAGATATCTGATATACACCTAATGTTCTTTAAATTGAACCTAATATTCATATTCTTTCACTTCCGGTTTCACCGGAAACGACATTAACTTTTTATTTTAATTAGCACCCCGTATATTTTCCTCAAAATTTGAATTATACGAAAAATTCTCTTTCCAATGAAGTATTACACTTTGTATTTAGACATCAAAGCAGAGGTGAAATTGGATTTTAAATATTAAAAATTGGGATTGTAGAAAATTATAGAAAAGTATGTTCATTATTTCGTATTTGAATTTAAAGTAGCAAAAATATACTTCCCAACAATGCATTTTTAAGATCTCTGTTAGAAAGAATATTCATTTAGACAAGAGTGATTTACAAACATTTTATTCAAAGTTAAATAACAGAAAAATAATGTTAAATGAAATACAAAAATATTACATTTTTATAATATTATTACAAGAACGGTATTTATGATAATTTGCCACATTTGCTTTCCAAAGCTTGCTTTCGTTTTGGTGATAATGGCGTATCATACATTTGGAAAACGCAAAAAAATCGAAAAAATGACGAAACAGCAATTAAATGATAAAGTATGATAAGTCGTTGAATTCGCAATAAAAGGGGTTTTCAGAATCTAAATAAACATATCAGGGTCGTATTTAAAAAAATTAAGTTTATGATGGTTCCGCAAAGACAAAACGTTAGATTACAAAAACGAATAGCGCCACCTTAAAAAAATATTATTACAAGAACGGTATTTATGATAATTTGCCTTCAAAAACTTTCCTCATTAGAGACGGCCGTGGTTTTTTAATGGTTGATGTCAGTGCACGTATTCTGTCACAAACGAATAATTTTGATAGTTTGGTTATGTTTAGACACGGCATAGAGGGGTAAGTTTTATTGCAGTGCGGAGAATAACGTTAAGGGGCCTAGCGCCCGTAACAAGGCGAGCGTTCAGTAACGTTTACGTACTCGCATCATTTATGTTCGTGATTTTCATGAGTGAGCATAGGCGATGCGAACGCACGAATGTTTACAGATAAAATAAGATAAAGTATAAAAAGTGTTCATTTGAAAAGTCAATCTAGTAGCATGTGATTTACTGAGAACATTTTGAAGTATGTCGTAAATTAAAATTTACTACTTAACCTACGAAGTCGTATATTTTGACAGTTTCATACATACAAATAAATAACAAATAATATGTATTTATTGAAAACTATAACAAATGTTGAAAATGTTGTCCTTTAAGATCAATGCACTTTAAAATCCTCCATTCAAAATTTCTGATGATATTCTGCAACATTACTGGATTGTTATTAATTTCTTCTCTGTAGCATATCATTCAAATTCAAAATAGGTGTTCGAAATATGTTATTTTTTAGATAAGGCCACAAAAAGAAGTCGCAAGGTGTTAAATCGCATGAACGTGCAGGCCAGGCAATTTCAGTATTTGGACTAATTATACGCTCATCAAAAAATTCTCTTAAATAATCCAAAGATTCTGCATTACAGTGACAAGGTGCTCCGTCTTGTTGGAAATATGCATTTTGAAGTTCATCATAATGCAACTGATTGACAAATGGTTGTAAAATTTCCGTACGGTATCTTTGAGCAGTTAACGTTCCCTGAAAAAATATTGGTCCAATGATTCGCCTATGGCTTATCGCTGCCCAAACACCAATTTTCTCAGGATGTAGCGATTCTTCATTAAGTACATGTGGTTTTTCACTACTCCAAATTCTTGTATTTTGTGAATTTAGGTATCCCGTTTTATAAAACCATGCTTCATCAGTAAAGATGACTCTTTGCGAAAGTTCTCCATTATTGTTCATATTTACAAACCAATTACAAAACTGTAGTCTACGTGGGTAATCAATTTCTAACAATTCTTGTACTGCTGTGACACGGTATGGATAAAGTTGCATATATTTTTTTAATAACTTGTGAGTTGTACCAACAGAAAGGTTTTAGTTTTTGAGAAATTTTGAAAAAATTGAATTTTTCGATTTCACAAACTTTTTTTCGTGGCGTTAATATTTGGCCTAGAGCAAAACCAATGACACTTCTCCACAACAACTTTTAATGCTGTTTAAGGTGGCGTAGTTAGTTTTTTAATCCAACATTTTGTCTTTGCGGAACCATCATAAACTTATTTTTTTTTAAATACGGCACTGATGTGTTTATATTAGATTATGAAAACCCCTTTTATTGCGATTTCAAGAACTTATCATACTTTATCATTTAATTGCAGTTTCGTCACTTTTTCGACTTTAATCAAGAAAATTCCTAGTACGTACCTGTACCAATTTTATTAATTTTTGAAGAATAAATATCTTGTTATGTTCATTAACAGTTTATTTCATTTACATATTTAATAGCAATCCCATGGCTAGATTTAAAAAAACGAAGAACAAATCAAATTAAATTAACAGAAGACATAAAAAGTAAAATACAACAACAAACGAATATGAACAAAACAATTAAGTTTAGAGCATATGTTCGAAAAGATTTCCATTATATTCCAGGCATAGATAGCACCTTCTCACCGTCGATTCTAACACCCTAATAAGCATTTGTGGAGTAATATTGGCAAATGCTTCCAGAACTAACCCCCTCAGTTCTTTATCTGTTGCAAAATTTTGCTGATAAACATGATTCTTAACGAATCCCCATACGAAGAAATCAAGCGGAGTTATATCGGGTGAACGCGCTGGCCAGGGTGTTTCCGAATGCGGGCTAATGATTTTCTCTGGAAATCTCATTGAAAGATATTCCCGAACGGCTCTAGAATTATGTGCAGGTGCACCATCTTGCTGTATCCAAGAATTATGAATCATTGCTAGGGGCATGCTATCGAGAGCATCGTCTAAATCGGTTTCCAGTAAATGTAGGTAACGCTCTGATGTTAAGGTATGGCGGTAAATAAACGGTCCTAGAATCGTTGTACCGAAAATACCAGCCCACATATTAAAATCAAAACGGTGTTGATGCCTTGACGTTTTGTTTAAACGTGGATTGGTTCCAGACAAATAATGGACATTTCGTCTATTGAAAATGCCATTATTCGTAATCATATTCTCATCAGACCATATTATTTGATAAGGAAAATTCATATTCTCTTGACATTTTCTTGTGTACCATTCACAGAATGAGCGACGTCGTTCTAAATCACCTGGTCTAATGCCTTGACGAATTCTGTACTTGTACGGATGTAATTTTTGTTTCTTTAAAATACAATGTGTCGTTGATTTTGGTATACCAATGTTTTGTTCAATCCGCCGGACTGATGTACCGGGATCCTCAGTGACGGCCAACAGAACATTTTGTACAGTTTCCTCATTGCCCGTTTTTCGTCGGGAAACTACAGTTTTTCTAAAAGAACCATATGCTTTAAGGTTTGCTACTAATTTTCTAAAAGTCCTTTTATTTGGCTGCCTCCTTTCAAGATACTTCTGCAAGTACATACGCTCTGTAACAGAATAATTTTGGTTGGATGAAATGAAACATGCCACCATGTCAAACTTTTCTTCGTTAGAAAACATAATTAATAGAAAAAAATTATTGCACAAAAAATTAAACACCAAACTAATGTGTCAAAAAACCAACGCAACTGTCAATCCAAATACAACAGTACCACATTTGATTTCCAAAGCTTGCTTTCGTTTTGGTGATAATGGCGTATCATACATTTGGAAAACGCAATAAAATCGAAAAAAAAACGAAACCGCAATTAAATGATAAAGTATTATAGGTCGTCGAATTCGCAATAAAAGGGTTTTCAGAATCTAATATAAACACATTAGGGCCGTATTGAAAAAAATTAAGTTTATGATGGTTCCGCAAAGACGAAACGTTAGATTAAAAAAACTTATAGCGCCACCTTAAACAGCATTAAAAGTCGCCGTGGAGAAATCTCATTGATTTTGTTCTAGGTCAAATATTAACGCCAGGAAAAAATGGTTTGTAAAATTGAGAAATTCAATTTTTTCAAAATTTCTCAAAAACTAAAAAATTTTTCAGGGAAATCTAAACGCCAATTTCTTAGACCTTTGATTAAGCAACTTTTCTCCCATTTAACCAAATCTGTATCTCTTAAGGTTTCCGAGATCCCCATAGTGTCCCTTTTTATCTCGGACACATCGTATACAGGGAATAGTATGGTTACGTTTTTCAAAATACTCAAAATAATAATCGAAATTTAATGAAAAATATCTGCGTTTTTCAATAAATTTTGATTATTATTTTTTCAAACGATTACATGGACATTGATACGATGAATCGATTGGTGCAAACCGGAAAGTTACGCGATGCTTGCGTATTGAGTTATGATCCGGAGAACACCAAATTGCAAAATTGAAAATCGCGATTTTCCCAAAATTCATGTTGCGTAGCGGGTTCGTCCTAATGTGGCATAATATTTACTCGTTTTAATCCATTTGCGTGTACTTTAAGTCGCCACAAAGTTCACAGCAATCGATTTAAGAAACAAAGCAAACAAAAAAATATAATTTAGTTTTGAAAAATGACGTCATCTAAGTGGCGACCGTTTACATCCAAGCATTTCCGGAAGGCGAAAAAATTGTCCATAGTCCTTTCAAGTATAGGGCATGAAAGCTTGAATTTCTCGAGTTATGGCTTCTCTAAGAGTTTCAAGAGTACGTTATTTTTCGTTGTTAGGTTTAGCTTTCAAGAAGTTCCCCGCGCAATGAAATGAAGCCCTTAGGAAAATGTTCTCTTAAAAAACGAAACATTCTTTCACGGTGTTTGCAAGTAGCACCATCCTGTTGAAATCAAACCCTATCGAGGGCAATCCAATGTTTTCTCAATTCAGGCATCTCGCAAAATGCAAGATTTTAGATTATTTTTGGGAAGCATGTTAAACTAACTATTTGTTTCGATGTATATTCATACTTCTATTAAGAACAACATTGTTGAATTTTTATTATTTTTATTTACTAAGTAGGGAACCTCTGGAAATGATACCCTTCATAAATCTATCAACACAATGATAAAAATGTCGCTTCTAAGGAACTGTGTTTGCGTTAGTCCGTATATATCTTTAACGTTGGATCTATCGTTAATATGATATTACAGTCACTTCATCAAAGAAAATTTCCGGATTGTAATGTCATGCTCACTTTAAAACCTTTATTTACGTTATCGGGCACACCCCCTTAAGTAACGCTGTGTGTTTACCGTCACAGTGCGATCGATTTATTGGAAAGGGTAGTATCAGATTATACCAAATCGGGCTATTCCGCACCACACAGTTACTATCTTTCGATTCTCGAGAAATTATTGCTTTCAACGGAATTGTCTATGATAGTGACAATTCCGTTGAAAGCAATAATTTCGCTTCTTCTTCTGCTGATATAAACGTATCTAATTGTATTAATATTTATAATAAGTAAAGTTTGAAATAAACAATTTTCATGAGTTAATTTTTATTCCTTTCAATAATTTCAATGCACTTATCGGTTTACCGCACTAGTGCTATAAAGTAACTCATTACCACACTAGTGCGGTAAAGTATCTCATTATGACATTTGACGAGATGCCGTAAAGTTTGACATTATACAATGATAGTAGATAAATAACTATTTTCTATTTTGCGTTCGAAATGAACTCATTATGAAACCCAAAACAGTATCGAAATAAGCTTCATTTCGATACGCTTTCTTTCATTTTTCAATGTTGGCGTTGTTCGAATACAGAAATAAATATCATTGCTGTCATTTGATTTTAAGAATTTGACAGATATGATATATGTCCGTATTTTACACAAACAACATATGTATGTTGTATACAATTGACAACAACATATATATGTTTATATGTCACTTATGTTTATATTTTTAAATGAAGTATCAAGTAATGTTAACGAAAATTAGTAAATAATATGCAATATAATATACTTCGCGGATAGCAAGATTTAAATTTGAAAATGTCAAGTATCAATGTGACCAACTGCATGCTTTATATAAAAATTAACCTCTGAACTTTCAAATTAAATAATTCCAATTTAAGCAATTTATTAATGTAAAAAACGCAAAATAGAAAAAATAGTATAAAAAACTCGTTTCATAAGGCCTTTTGCCGCACTCGCTCTTTAGAAAACTCGCCGCAAGCGGCTCGTTTTCTAAACTGATCTCGTGCGGCAAAATGGTGCCTTATGAAACTTGTTTTTTAATATACTATTTTCTATTTTGCGTTCGAAATGAACTCATTATGAAACCAAAAACAGTATCGAAATGAGCTCTATTTCGATACACTTTTTTTCATTTTTCAATGTTGGCGTTGTTCGAATACAGAAATAAATATCATTGCTGTCATATGATTTTAAGAATTTATGTACATTTGACAGATATGATATATGTTCGTATTTTACACAAACAACGTATGTTGTATACAATTGACAACAACATATATATGTTTCTATGTCACTCATGTTTATATTTTTAAATGAAATATCAAGAAATGTTAACGAAAATTAATAAATAATATGTAATATAATATACTTCGCGGATAGCAAGATTTAAATTTGAAAATGTCAAGTATCAATGTGACCAACTGCATGGTTTATATAAAAATTAAACTCTGAACTTTCAAATTAAATAATTCCAATTTAAGCAATTTATTAATGTAAAAAACGCAAAATAGAAAAAATAGTATAAAAAACTCGTTTCATAAGGCCTTTTGCCGCACTCGCTCTTTAGAAAACTCGCCGCAAGCGGCTCGTTTTCTAAACTGATCTCGTGTGGCAAAATGGTGCCTTATGAAACTCGTTTTTTAATATACTATTTTTCTATTTTGCGTTCCTACTGAACTCATTATGAAATCCAAAACAGTATCGAAATGAGATTTTTCATTTCTGCATGTTGGCATTATTCGAAGACAGAAATTGCTGTCGTTTAATTTTAAGAATTTAAATACATTCCACGCGTAACTGGGGTGAAGTACAAAATGTATTAATTACTATGTTACTCATATTTATATTTTTAAATAAAATATCAAGTAATGTTAACGGAAATTAATAAATAATATTTCGCGATTAGCAATATTTTATTTGAAAATGTCATGTATCAATGTGACCAACTGCTTACTTTTTGTAAAATAAAACTCTGAACTTTCAAATTAAATAATTTTAATTTATGAATGAAAAAAATGTAAAATAGAAAAAATTGTATAACAAACTCGTTGCATAAGGCGTTTGTTGTACTCATTCTTTAGAAAACATGAACTGTTTTAATATACTACTTTACAATTAGCGTTGCTAAGAGCCTTATTAAAGCACTCAAAATGAGTGCTTTAATAAATTATGAAAGCGTGGAACATTTAGCGGTTTCAGTTTTAAGTTGATCACATTACGTCTATAAGTCAATAGTCATAGTAATAATTTAAGGTTATGATTAAATTCACAATAAACATTTTATTATACTGTAATTATATTTACTCTTGTATTCAAAAAAATCGCGTACACCATTTAAATCAATTAAACATTTTTTATTAGTTCTTTCATCGTTTAAAAACGGACTTTCTGTCATTTAGACAAAAATTATTATAAAGGTTTGTGTTTTTATAATATTCCTGTTTCCATCTTCATTTAATTCTTAAAATAATGCTCTTATTGTAATGGAAATGACTAATTGACCAACCGTCTTGAAGTTTTGCTATAATAAAATAAATTTCTTGTTCGGTATTTCTTTTGGTATTTGCATTTTTGATTAACTTAATTCGCACGGTACGACGTTAATAAACGTCAGAAAAACACAAAATTAAACGGAAAAAAATAGATGTCGCGATTGTTTTGAATACAAGAGTTGGCACTCCACCCTTCTTGGCCAACGTTTCGTCCACTGTTGCAAGTTCAGTGCAGCACTGAAGATATCCCTTCCAACAGTGGACGAAACGCTGTTTTATATACTTTTTTCTAATTTATTCTTTTAGATTCACAAAATTATTTCAAAATTATAGAGAACAAAACGTCACCTAATACAGAGCAACCTCTAAAATCAAAAAATATTCCGAAGAAATTAAACGATGACGATTCTCCTAAGAATATAATTTTGGATAATGAATATATGGACTGGAAAAATATACCATTGCCGAAGTTCCAAGATGAGGAAATAAAAATATTAAAAGAGTTGAAAAAAGAATTTCCAAATATTTCAGCTCTGAATATGATGATTGCGTATCAAAAATGCGATAAAAATCTTTTTAGGACCACAGATATGCTTCGTAATTCGCAAAAACATCCAGAATCTACAAATATTGTTGAAAATTCCAAGGTTTGTATAATTAAAATACGATGTGTCCGAGATAAAGAGGGCCACTATGGGGATCTCGGAAACCTTAAGAGATACAGATTTGGTTAAATGGGAGAAAAGTTGCGTAATCAAAGGTCTAAGAAATTGGCGCTTTGATCTTCCTGAAAATTTTTTTAGTTTTTGAGAAATTTTGAAAAAATTGAATTTTTCGATTTTACAAACTATTTTTTCCTGGCGTTAACTTAGAGCAAAACCAATGACACTTCTCTACAGCAACTTTTAATTCTGTTTAAGGTGACGTTGTTAGTTTTTTAATCCTACGTTTCGTTATAACAAATAACAAATATGTTATTATGAAGAGTTAAACGTCAAGTTAATTCAAGTCAATCATACAAGAATTTGAATTTTATTCTAATCATATGCGGACGTTACCAACTGCCATAAAATTTTCTTAAATTTCTCATTTTCCCTTAAAAAAATACATTTACTAACCTAATTGCAAAAAAATAGCATAAAAAACACGTTTAATAAGACATTAAAGCATTCATTCATTAAAATACTCGTTTTTTAATCTTGAATTAGTGTCTTAGGAAACCTGTTTTTTAATATACTATTGTAGGTTATGTTTTCTTATATCTGTTTTATATCCAATCATTAAATTAACAGTTATAATTCTGGATAATAGATGGAGTTATTATTTTGTATATAGTTTTTAATAAATTTTCTTTGATTTAAATAGTTTATATCCAATTAATATTTTAATTATATTTTATATTAATACTATAATAATGACTGTATTGCTTCTATGGTCTTTTTACTTTGAACACGTGTTCAAAATGAGATTTTGGGGACACATAGAAAACCGCAAAATTGACATTTTACAGTTAGCAAATACAGAATAGTATATTAAAAAACAAGTTTCATAAGGCCTTATGAAACGAGTTTTTTATACTATTTTTTCTATCTTGCGTTTTTTACATTAATAAATTCCGTAAATTGGAATTATTTAATTTGAAAGTTCAGAGTTTAATTTTTATATAAAGCATGCAGTTGGTCACAATTGATACTTGACATTTTCAAATTTAAATCTTGCTATCCGCGAAGTATATTATATTTTATATTAAAAATACTTTTGTATTATATTATATTACATATTATTTATTAATTTTCGTTAACATAACTTGATATTTTATTTAAAAATATAAACATGAGTGACTTAGAAACATATATATGTTGTTGTCAATTGTATACAACATACGCTGTTTGTGTAAAATAAGGACATATATCATATCTGTCAAATGCACATAAATTCTTATAATCAAATGACAGCAATGATATTTATTTCTGTATTCGAACAACGCCAACATTGAAAAATGAAAAAAAGTGTATCGAAATGAAGCTCATTTGGATACTGTTTTGGGTTTCATAATGAGTTCATTTCGAACGCAAATTAGAAAAAAATTATTTACTTAACTTTTCGTTATAGTAAATCAGCCAGGAAGCAGTGGAAATAGAACACTAATTCAAAATGAATCCAATGACACCGACCCTAACCAGGTTCAATCTTCAACAGTTTACTTACAAGCTTTACGCCGTCGTGCAGAGAATGAGGAATTGTGGGATTTGTTATCAAAAATGTAGATTTCTAAATCAGATATTTATTACGCATTCAAAAATAAGGAAAGTAGAACGCATCTAATCATATTTATGAAATGTTTAAAGAATAGCTAAAATATTTCAATTTTATTCTGTGTGAAATACCTTAATTTTTTACAAAATTTTTTGTAACTTTTGTTAAAACACATCCATCCAACAAAATCCCAAACAAAATACTTATGTATTTTGGAAATCACGGCTTTTCATGTAAATTTATTATTATTAAACTACTTTATTTAGACATTTTACTCTCTTTACTCACTAATTTAACACAGCAAATATATATGTGAGATTTGAGTACTTCTTCCAGGCGCGGCTCGTTATGACGTATTTGGGAGTGCAAGTACAATGATGCGAGTGCCTCGTGTGTTTTCGGTGTTTACTAAGAAACGTTACAGTTAGTACACGAGAATACACGAAGCACTCGCATCATTGTACTTGCACTCCCAAATACGTCATCACGAGCCGCGCCTGGAAGAAGTACTCAAATCTCACATATATATTTGCTTTGTTAGTATTTTGTAAGCAATCTACTTTCTTTTTAAACTTTAAATAAGTTAATATATGTGCATATTTAGTTTTATCAATATAAGTATAGCAAACGCCAATTAAGTTGGCGCGAGGAGGGGTAAGTTCGCGCAAGATTAGAAGTGGTGGGGAGATTTGTATTTGGTTTTACATCAAATGTCAGATAATTCTAACCTCTGAGCGTGTATCACTTTATGATACCCTAGCAAAGACATTATGTTCCGTCAAACGTCAATGACAAATATATTCTGACAATTACTTGAGTAGTGGGGGCGGACGTTTTTAAAAGCGGCTTCTGCGCACCCCCTCCTCGCGCCAACTTAATTGGCACTTGCTATCAGTAACGCGCCAAGTATCTTCGGCGCCGTCGTGCGAAATACTGATAGGCGCCTTTACCCTATATGTATTGAGCCAAGTACACTCTTTGAAGTAACAATAAAATTATTGCTGTCAATGCTAAAATAATTGTAATAATTGTTTTATGTAAATTTGTTGATTTGTTGTAAACTTTCAAAAAATGTTTTTAATATTTTTAAAATTTAACTTATCACAAGTGGCCGTAGGCGCCTTTAAGGCCTTGGCGCCGTTGTGCGCTGCACGACCTTGCCCATATGGACGGCGCGTCACTGCTTGCTATACATGTCAATTAGATTTATTGAAATTTCATTATTATTGTAATAGCTTTGATTAATAAATGTTTTGAACGATCTTAAGTTTTATTTAAATAATAAATAAAGTAAAGAAACGGTTATAGAAAATAAAGTAAAGAAACGGTTATAGAATTTGAGAACGAAAGAGGAGAACGTTACATACGATCTTGAAGATTGGTTATGTGTAATCAATCTTCAAGATCCTTACTATTTCGTTTTTATAAAGAATAATAAGTAGGGACCGGACACGAGAGGCCGATGACTCATTGCCCACGGACGTACTAGAGTTTAATTTCGTATATATCTGAAACTAATTGCGATGATTGTAATTTGAAATATATAGGTCAAACGAAACGATCAATAATAACCCGTTTTAAAGAACACATATTAAGTTCAATAGACCAGAAAAATCTAACGTGGCCATTCATTAAACACAGATCACAATATGTCGTTTAAAGGGTTAAGACTTGTCAAAGCCACCAATAATCCCCGAGATATTAACGTATATGAAAGCATTCATATCGTTAAAAACAAACCTAATACGATAAACTTAGACAACGGTCCTATCCTATATAGTTGCCTTTTTTCATTCTTAAAAAAGAGGAAGAAATGTTGAAGGCGTTCGAATACAGAATAAACACATGCGGATGCCGTTTTCTTAAGAGAGGTAAGTTGTTGTAATTTTTAGTCGGTATATTTTTGAAATCCCGGGATCCCGTCTCCCGGGATTTCAGGATCCCGGCCGGGTTTTGATCACGTAAATTCCGGGACTGTACTTGGATAATCTCGGGATTTTCGGGATTACCAGTTTGCATTCCGTAATCCGTTGCGCCTTGACAATGACCTTACCTAGATTATATTAAAAAAAATCAACGTTAGGTACGCCGTACGATAAAATAACTACACAGGTACAGCCCAAATAATATGTAAGTTAGAAGGGATCTCCCCTCTCGGCATCCTTCAATACAATACTGTTAAAGTAATTCCCCAACGGGCCAACAGGTAAATCATCCGATCACCTCATATGATATATTATAATATTGTTGCGAGGGATCCCCGTCGGGGATGCCCTGTACGAAAGTATAAATACGCTTATTAGGATTTACTGTTTTCATTTATTATTCTACCAGCGACAAGGTTACGTGGGTTACGTCATTTAAATTTAAAAGTTAATTATCTGAAAAAGTTATTTAAAATGGCGGGAGACATAAAAAAACAGTTAATACGTCGTCAGCGTTGAGTTATTTTTTAGTTGCGGAAGACGGGAATAGTGCTAAATGTAAGCGATGCCCTGCCATTCTCAAGACTTTGGGTGGATCGACTAAGGGATTACATACACATTTGTCATCAAAACATAACATAACATACATTTTAGCTGACGTTAATCGTTTAACAGCTTCAACAAGTCAAGATTCCGAAAATCTGAACACAGCACCGCCGCCAGCTAAACGAAAGTTAGAAGATTATTTTACTAAAAGTGCCGACGATAGCCTGGATGATGTTTTGGAAAGAATGATTGCATTAGATGGATTTCCATTCAGTGTATTCATAACTTCAGATGATTTGAGAAAATTGCTCTTAGCGAAATACACGGATTTACCAAAATCAGCCGTCACAATTCGAAAGCGTGTTATGAATTACAGTGAAAAAATCAGAAAGCAAGTAACTGCAGAATTAAAACATTTGAAAAGTGCAGGTGAAAGATTCAGTCCATCTTTCGACGAGTGGACATCAACGTCCAATAAACGATACATGGCTGTCAACGTTCATTCATATAAAAAAAATTGGAGCTTAGGACTCGTTCCTATTCATGGAAGTATGACGGCTGAAAATTGTCTTCGTATATTGAAAGAGCGTCTAAGTAAATTTGATATTTCCCTGGAAACTGATATCGTGGCTACTGTAACCGATGGACCGAACGTTATGATAAAGGTGTGACAGCTTGTTTACACTGAACAACAACTGTGTCTCGCACATGGTATCAATTTGGCCGTCTGTGATGTGCTTTATAAAATAAAAAATTATTTCCAAGACAGGTAAGACAGCCCTACCTCAGACTCAGATGATATTATAAATGAACCAGCTGTGACTGCTGATTATATGAACGATAGCGATGATGATGGCAATTTAGAAGACTTAAACTGTTCAAAATCAGATTTAATCTTAATGTCACAAAATGAACTTGCGCGAGAACATATATCAAAGTTAACGAAAGATGAAAACATTAATGAGCTGATAAAGAAAATCCGCAAAGTTGTAGTGTATTTCAAAAGATCACCATTGAAAAATGAAACAGTACTTCAAAATATATGAAGATTGAACATGAAAAAGAGCTGTCACTTCTTTTGGACTGTAAAACCAGGTGGAATAGTCTTTTAACTATGCTGGAACGATTTTATCTTTTAAAAACCTGCATTCAAAAAGCTCTTATAGATCTCAATCAACCAATCCATTTAGAAGATGCTGATTTTGACTTGGTAAATAAAATTGTTGATGTGTTGACCCCAATTAAATTAACATGCACAGCTGATGCCGCTTTGAAATTTCTTATAAAACAATTGTCTAGCAAAAACTCAGCACTTGCCAATAAAATGAAAATATCCTTAGTGGAATGTATAAAGCAACGACGAAATGATGATTTAACTGGTGTGTTGAATTATTTACAAAATCCACGAAAAGATGATGAAAATCAGTTATTATCAGATTTGGAATGGCTTGACTTATTTCCAGTTCATACACAGGCTTTAGTGAGGGCGCAAATAAAGAGTATTGTTTAAAGACTAAATAGTCGAGATGACACGGAAGAGGAAGAAAGGTCAGGATCACAAACAGATGATGAGCCAAGGCAACAAACCTCCCAACCCCAATTGACACTAAAGGAAAAGTTACAGCTAGAAATTAATAAGAGCATGGAATCCCCAGATCCTGAAGTAAAAAATGAATCGGGGTTGGTAAATAGTATTAGACGCGAAATGAGCCTGTTCGAAAATGGAGGAGTTCGTGGATATCACTTAGAATTAGCATATAAATATCTATTGTCTATTCCTCCAACCAGTGTAGAACCTGAGCGAGCGTTTTCAGCTGCTGCTTATGTTGGCAATAAACTTCGAAGCAGGCTTGGAAGTCAAACATTGGATGCTTTGATATTTCTGCGATTGTATTTTCGAAATTCTAAATAGTTTTTTGTATTTTGTAATTTTTAAGAAATTACCTAAGCTTTTGTTTCATTTGAGCGCAATTAGAAACCACATAGTTTAATCCCGGGATACCGGGATTACGCTTAAAAAATTTCGTAATCTCGGGATTGAAAAACATGCTCGGGGTTGTATTCTCTAACTGTGTCCCATATTCGACACATTGATTAGTGGTTTTACCTACTGACGATGATAACTTAATTGTCGAAATACGTATTTAAGATACGATTATTAATTGTGGTAAGGGGTTTAATGCCTTTTTGAGTGAAACTTTCAAGGTTGTTCTGAAATTAGCTCTTTTTGCAAAATGGCGTACTGACGTACTGGATTTGTAATAGTGTACCAAACGGCAGCGCTGGATATAAATATACTCATCGAATCCCCGATTTGAATTTAATTAATTGTAGAAGAAAGTTTTAGTAAAATCTAAGTAGCCTTATCAAAGATATTTGAATGGATCCATACATTTGTTTAACTCTGTATATCTCCTTCGAAAATTAGGAGAAGAAAAAGAAGTAAACCAAGTGTAAGACAGCGTAATGATGTGGATATGACAGAGATAGATTCGACAAATTAAAAATGAAGCAAAAGACTATATGTATTCAACAAATTATTATAAAAACACACTTGGCTATTTCACAATTTTTTATTAGATCTATGTCTAACATATGTTTCGGCTGTTATGCCATTGTATATGTATTCAGTAGAGGCATATATTCAGAAATGGAATTTTAAATACGGTTATGGCGGACGAAAACGAAAGTTAAAATTTTAATAAGAAAATAACTAATTAAATAATTAGGTTTAATCTAAAAGATATGAAAGAAGATATGTTTGAAATGTCTAATAAACAAGCACCTGTGTGACATGATACGAAGCGATTATAGTTATTTTCAATAATAATTCCATTATCTTTTATTTTTGATTGTTACGATAAGATAACTTACGAAGGGACATTACTCGTTTCATTTTTTTAAAGATTTAAATTCCCATTTAGTATCTCAGCCTAGAGTTTAGTAGGATGTGCTGGTTGCAATCAACAAATTGAAGTAAATACTCAATTCTGCGAAGTGAAAATATGGCGTCGGGAATTTCACAAGATTTTATCAACCAAAATGTGACCGCTTTGTCTGAAATTTATCCTCGTTTAGACAAAGAAATTATTTATGCAGTCGTTCAGCAGTGTCACTTTGATTGTGAGTATTTTATAAAGAGTTTCTAGGGATCGGGATCGTGGAGTTAATAAATGGAGTAATAGTTGAAACTTTTTCTTAAATTCATAACCGAGACGGAAATGTACTTACCGTTGGAAATGTATTGTAAATAGGTACATATATGTATAGAACATTACATTTAAACTGTCTTTCAATTATCAATGTTATTAATGTGAATATTGTTAATTATAGTTAATACTTAATGCGTGACAAATGTTAAACACTAACTGATGTTTACAACACAAGAAAATATCGAATTTTTGTTTTCTAACCGTAGATGTAGGAGTTTAAATATTTAGCCGATTTTAGAATTATAATTTCGTTTATAAGCATTTAAATGCGGGTAAAAATTGGTCTTTATGGCTCAGATTAATAGAAAATTGCTAAACAACAATCGGATTAAAAAAACAGAGGTCAGTATGGAACATAACGTGCCTTCAAAAACTTTCCTCGTTAGAGACGACAATGCTTATATTTAATGGTTGGTGACAGAGCACGTAATCTGTCACAAACGTATAATTTTGATAGTTTGGTTATGCCATGTACATGTGTGTAATAATAATTAATTTAATTTTTGAAAAAATGGTGAAGATGCATTTTTTAGGTACCTTAGTTAGGCAAAATATATACATGAATTTTATGACCAATCATATCAAAGAAATTGTTTTCGTAACCATGGAAACATCATTAAAAATTTAACAGAGTTGTTTCCACTTAATTTCATATAATAATAATATATGTGTATACAGGCTGATTCATTTTCGGCCCTCACCATGGGGATCTCGCTTATTATTGGAGATAGAGTATAGGTTTAAATTTGGCAAAGTTGTTAAATTTTGTGTTTATTATAAATCCGTAAAGAAAATAGACCTGTGACAAATGACCTTCATTATTTAAAAAAAAAACGCGAAAACCCCATTTTCTTCTTTTACCTGTAGCACCGACATTTGGCCTTGTAGAGAAAATATAAAAACACATCCTTGTGGCCATTTCTAAGCCTCTATCCAGTGGTGTACTCTAAATGTTTATACGACGTTTCGTTTCTTTCTGGCCATCATCAACTATCTAATTTCTTATAGGCGCCATATTGGATTTAGACATTTTCAGAAAGAGTTTCTTTTTCTGATTTCAACCATGTACCACATGCTGACTAAAGTTTTTGACATTAGGTTTTATTTGAAAGAATAAATTATAAGATTAAATAAGGTAGCCATGGAATTTCAATATGTCAAACATTTCATTTATTGTTCATTAATAATACAAAAATGTCATACACTAACGAAGAGAAACGAGATATGATAAGTATTTTTTATTCTTCGAACCGAAATTCAACAGTAGCGAGTACAAGATATCTACAATTATATCCAGAACGACAACTGCCTCATCGTACCATTTTTCTAGATCTCGACAGAAATTTGGTCGGGAATGGATCGTTTACTAAGCCGCGTAATGGTCAAGACAACGGGAATTTAAATGAAAATCGACAAGATATTTTACAAATGGTAAATTAAAAGCGTGTTTTCAAATTTCATGTTAATCTTGTATTTTTATAGATAAATAATAATCCATCAATTTCTACACGCGAAGTAGCGTCAGAATTAAATTTGTGCCAGTCCAGAGTTTGGAGAACTTTACATAAAAGTAGGTTTAAACCATACAGGATCCATGTTAGTCACTCTTTACTGCCTGGAGGTAATTTGAGAAGGCTAGAATATTGTAATTGGTTAATGGGAAGGATAGAAAATGACGAACATTTTTTAAGCAAAATCATCTGGTCAGATGAAACAAAATTTACAAAATCTGGAATGTTCAACAGAAATACGGAGCACTATTGGACAGTACAAAATCCCCGACGAAACAGGGCTAGAAGACCACAACATCGTTTTGGAATAAACGTTTGGATGGGTATTTTGACAAATCGCCAATTGTGCATTACCGAGGATGGCCAGATAATTGAACATTTACTGTAATTGTTTATTGTTTACTTTTCTATGTATTTTTATTAATGTTTTTGTTATCTTGTAGTCGCTACTGTTGAATTTCGTTTTGAAGAATAAAAAATACTTATCATATCTCGTTTCTCTTCGTTAGTGTATGACATTTTTGTATTATTAATGAACAATAAATGAAATGTTATATAGATTGAAATTCCAAAGGCTACCTTATTTAATCTTATAGTTTATTCTTTAAAATAAAACCTAATGTCAAATACTTTAGTCAGCATGTGGTACATGGTTGAAATAAGAAAAAAAAACTCTTTCTGAAGATGTCTAAATCCAATATGGCGCCTACAAGAAATTAGATAGTTGATGATGGACAGAAGGAAACAAAACGTCGTATAAAAATTTAGAGGACACCACTGGATAGAGGTTTAGAAATGGCCACAAGGATGTGTTTTTATTTTGTCTCTACAAGGCCAAATGTCGGTGCTACAGGTAAAAGAAGAAAATGGGGTTTTCGCGTTTTTTTAAAAAATAACGAAGGTCATTTGTCACAAGTCTATTTTCTTTACGGATTTATAACAAACACAAAATTTAACAACTTTGCCAAATTTAAACCTATACTCTATCTCCAATAATAAGCGAGATCCCCATGGTGAGGGCCGAAAATAAATCAGCCTGTATATACAGTATAACAACTTGAACTACGAAAGCCTATTGATAGGAGAGGGTGGTGGGAGGTAAAATTAAATGTATTCATTTAGCTTATTTAGCTACTTATAATATGTTTTTTAATAACGTGTAGAGTTTGTTAAATTAAGTTTATATTATGGGAAAACTGAAATTGTATTGCATACTAATTGCAACTAAAGAACCGTCAAATAAAAAATAAGTCCAACAAAATAAAATTTATTATCATATTACAACTTTAATAAACAATACTTTTAATTAATTACGTGTTCGAATCGTGCACCTTGAATTTCTAAACAATACGCTACCCGATCATAAAAACCACGTCTAACATTTGCCAGCATATCGGGCGTAATCGATGCTAAGAAATTTCTTATTTTTTGACGTAGTTCCTCTAAATTATTTGACCGTTGATGTTCGAAACCGTAAATTTTTGACTTTAGATACCCCCACAAGAAAAAAATCATTAGGGGACAAATCTGGTGATCTGGCCGGCCATTCAATTGTACCGCCTAGAGAAATAATTCTATTTCCAAAGGTATTTCTTAAGAATTGACGCACAATTGCACTGTTATGTGCAGGCCGTCTTGCTGATACCAAATACTTCCTATTTCAATATTGGGTATGTTCTGGATAAAAGGAATAATGTCATATTGCAGCAATTGTAAATATTTTTGTGAATTTAACACGCCGTTTATAAAAAATGGACCAATTATATTGTCCCCTAACATTCCAATCCAAATATTCAATTTCTGTGGGTATTGTGTATGAGCTGAATACGATTTATGTTTATTGTCTTTTGACCAATACCTTATTAACATAGGATTATGTCGACCGTGTAAAATAAATGAAGATTCGTCAGTAAAGAGAATATTAGAAATAAAATTTTCATCCACACCACATTTCTCAATTATATCCAAACAGAACTGAACTCGGTTATAATGATCTCCAGGAAATATTTCATTTACTTTTTGTACATGATACGAACGGTATTTATTCTTCTTTAATACTTTTCTAACAGTTTCACGGGAGACATCGACACTTTCACTAATTTGGCCTAACGTTTGGTATTCATTTTCTTCAACAGTAGCACATATCATGATATCCCGATCCGCATTATCATGTGCGGGCTTTTTATGTAAAGAGGGAGAGACACATCCGTATTTTTCAAAATTTTCCTTAATTCGATGAATTGTATTTAAACGTGGAACAGGACGATTGATGAAGGTAGTTCTCCAAATATTTACAATTGATGAAGGTGTGTGGCCTCCATAAAACCACTTTATAATTTGCACTTTTTCATTAATTGTGTATTCCATTAGGATAAAGTTTGATGGTTCGCTAAAGTATTTCACATAACCACTGACATTCCTGTCATATAAAAAGTTGACAATACTAAAATGGATACATTTAATTTTACCTCCCACTACCTTCCCCTATCAATAGGCTTTCGTAGTTCAAGTTGTTTTACTGTATATAATTTTTATACTCACCATTATCAAATAATTGTTCCTATAAACTAATTGTGATATGTAATAACTAGAGACCGGACACATCGGGCTGAAATGGACGTCATTACGACGGACGATATAAATAGTCTACAACAGCGTTTCTTAATCTTTTTGATAAGTGGAACCCTTTTTAGTAGTCACTTTTATTGTGGAACCCCTGGTTTGTTTCAATAGTATGCTTTTAATGTAACATTCTGTAAATGGATTATATGGAACAAAAATGACAATTATTTCAAAAAATATTTATTTTCTTCAAAAAGTAATTCAAAAATTAACACAAAAGTTCTTAAAACAACTTAAATTTACATTTACAGGACTTTTAAATTTTAATTTTAATGGGATGAGTGATATTGCTTTTCATTATCACAAATATACTTAATATTAGGCTTAATTGATGAAAGTTGAATTCTTATATCAGGTTCGGCATCAAGTCTGTTCCGGTATTTAGTTTTTGTCGACAAATAAGCTGAGAACCCCGTTTCGCACATATATGTGGTTACAAATGGTAGAAGCACCAACACGGCCTTTTGCGACAATTGAGGATATTCATCTTTTATACTGCACCAGAATTCCGTTAATGGCATTAATTTAAATTTATTTTGCAATGATGAATTTCAATAAAAGTTTCGTATTCTTCCGTTGACATGGTCGAAGGTCGTGCATTGAAAATAAATGGGTTTTTAATCCACAATTCATTTTGGTATTTAATCTGCTGTTCATTTGGAAAATACTTATTAAAAGCTTCACTCAATCCTTTCAGATGTTGGATAATTTCTTCAATAAATGCCTCTGCCATTTCAACCCCTTCTTCTTCTAAAAAGCCTTTTATTGTTGGGAAACAATCAAACTCGTTGGAGCGCATACAAATTGTCCAAAAATTCAATTTTTTTCTTGAAAGCAAGAATTTTTTCGTGGGCAATAAATACATTTACTTGTTTGCCCTGGAGGGTTAAATTAAGTTCATTTATCTTTGTAAAAATGTCGCTTAAATAGGCAATTTTAAGTAACCAATTTCTATCAAATAATCAACCTTTTAATTCAAAATTGTGTTCTAAAAAAAGCACGCACCTCGTCCCTTAACTCAAGAAAACGGGTTAGTATCTTTACTCGAGATAACCATCTGACTTCAGTATGTAAGAGAAGAGATGTATGTACACTTCCAATCTCCTCACAGAGTATTTTGAATAAACGATTATTTAGCGGTCGAGATTTTATGAAGTTAATGATTTTGATGACCTCATCAAGAGCATTCTTATAACTGGGGAATAATTTTTTAGCAGCAAGTGCCTGCCTATGGATCATGCAGTGGCTACTAGAACAGTTTTTAGCTATATTTTTAATAAGCTGTACAGCCCCATTAATTATGCCACTCATGGCCTTTGCTCCATCGGTACAGATATCAATACTGTTGTCCCATGGTATTTTATTCTCTTCAAGAAGAGAATTTAGAAGACCAAATATTTCGACTCCAGTAGTACGTGTTGGTAGAGATTTGCATAAAAGAAGATCTTCCAATAATGCGTTTTCGTGCTGATATCTAACGATTACAATTAATATTGCGAGTCCAGATACATCGGTTGAGTCATCCATTTGTAATGAAAATTTGCATGATTCGAGACGAAAAGTAAGTTCATTCTTTATATTGGCTGCTAAAACTCTGATGCGCCGAGCTACCGTGTCATTCGAAAGTGGAATCTTAGCCATTTCTTTTGCAGATTTTTCACCTAACAAACATTTTACCATCTCCATACATGAAGGTTTAATAAGATTTTCCGCAATTGAGTATGCTTCACCGCGTTGAGCTATCAGATAGCTGAGTAAGTAAGAAGCCTCACTTGCTTTTTCATTCACAGTTTTTGTGGTTTGAACCATAACCGATTTTAATTTTAAAAGTTCGTCACGCTTCCGAATGAAGAATTCAACATTTTTTTCTTTAAGCTTGCCATGAACAGATTCTAAATGATGACGCATTTTAGCTGGAGCCATAGAGCTATTTGGTAGAACTTTGTTGCATATAACACTGAGAATTATCATTATCGTTCATGAATCCTAAACATATATAACTTTCATCATATTTCCTTAGTTTTTTAGTAACTGCTCTGGGTTGATTACTTGTAGAGGCCATTACTGGCCTAATTTCGTTTGTGGCGATTTCAGTTGCATCACTTTTATTATTACCACAGTTATGTTTAGCAAAAGAGCTAGTTGCTGGGTCCGAAACAGAAGAGTCAAGTTCTGCAGCAGAACGCTTTAAAGTGCCTTCTTTAAGCCACCTCTCCATCCTGCAACAAAATATCGAAAATGGTTTTAAGACAAAAATAACTGCACCAGTTACCTTTTAAGAGGGAGTTCTCATTTTTTAATTAAAAAAAGTTTTTGTTTCTTTTATTATCTTAATGCTATATGTGTCTAGAATAAGTCTAGAATAAGTCTAGAATAAGTACTCGGTTACGTATAAAAGTTATAGCTTTATGTATCACTTGCACAGAAGCTGTATACATCACTCGTATAAAGTTTAAGCAAATTTTTCCCAAAATTATGTTTCTGAAATCGGTAACAAGAATTTCTCAGACGCTAATTGACCAATCTAGATCTAGATCTTTTTGTACATATTATGTTTGTAAACGTGTACACCAGTGGGCAAACTAGGATCTTTGATTAAAATGCTATAGTTCAGTTTTAATTCCACTTTTCCTAATCTAAAAAGGTCGTTTTTTCAAATTTTTAACGCAAAATCTGCGACCGTGCTCGCTAACACTGAATGCAAGTCAGATCGGACTGAGTCAGAAATAAGCTGTCTCTAATTGACAGATTCTTTCTTTCTGTTCTTTAGTTCCGCGGAGATGTCAACAAGTTGATGGAATGCCGGGCTATGGTAAGCATTAATTTTTAACACAGGCGTATAAATCTAGCTAACGGCGTTTAGTGTTTAATATGTGTAATTCTAATTACATTTACGTGTCCGCGCCGTTTATTAATTAATCAGTTAATCGTTATTTTCAAGGAAAATAAAGACTTCTCATATTCATAAAATTCAACATTCAGCTCTCTGTTGGCTTCTTTGTTATACAAATGAAAGGCACATGATTCGGATTTTGAAGGGTTTGGTTGTAAATAATATTCGTTTAAAGCTTGCAGATCGTCAGCAAGTTGTAATTCTCAATTCACTAAATTCTTGGTTTGGGTACAAGTATATTAATAAAAAAAGAGCAAAAAGTAAATAATACTGTATTGTTACCACTATACCGTGTGTCCCAATTTCGATGCTCACCATTGGTATCTCGGTTATTAGAAGATATAGAACAACGGTTAAATGGGGAATGTTTTGCAGAATTCAATACTCGCGGCAAATCTCATTTCAAATTTGACCTAACTTTTTAAATTTTTAAAATATTTTGAAAAATAAAAAATTTGCCGATTTCGTTATTCCTCAATAACTCGATAACGCTTAGTCTGACCTCTTTTAAAGTTTTACATTGTTCAGACACTTTTTTAAAACAAATTATTTGATACAAACAGAAACTCCCGATTGTCATTTGTTTTTAAGTTATTACCACTATCTTTTGTTTTTCATATGGCGGCCATAATGGATTTTGGCTTTGTTAGGTAGTCCTCAAAATGTGCTTTTCAACGATGTATAACATGCCTGAAAAATTTTTATTTATAAGGTAAATATTAATAAAAACGTAAATTAATCTTTAATATGAAATTAGTAGGCTGAAAAATTAAACACCAATGTCATATGAAAGTGAAAAGATATTCTAAGTAAAGCAAAAGCCAATTAAGTTGTAAGTTGTAAGATTTGTATTTGGTTTTACATCAAATGTCAGATAATTCTAACCTCTGAGCGTGTATCACTAGCAAAGACATTATGTTCCGTCAAACGTCAATGACAAATGTATTCTGACAATGAAACAAAACGATAACCTGTCAAAGTACAATTAGTACTGCAGAGATAAGTTAATTAAAACTACTTGTAGTTAGTGATAAGTAATTATTGTCAAGTATTAAGATTTATAAGTATTGATAATGGCACATACATATTCAAACGAAGAAAAAGTTGATATGTTGGAAGTGTATTTCAAAGCAAATAGAAACACTAAAAATGCGTGCACGAGTTATGCAGAGCGTTTTCCAGAAAGACAACAGCCACACAGGACAATTTTTGGAAGACTAGTTAGCAAATTAAAAGACTTTGGAAGCTTCGAACAAAAACGAGCTAACTATGAAGATAATGATGCTGATACACGTCTAAATAATATTTTGCAGAACGTTAGGAACAATCCCAGCAGTTCGTCGTGTGACACGAGACACAGGGATTTGAAAATCTACTGTTCACAGAACCTTGACGAAAAACAAGTATCACCCTTACGAACCAACAATTGTACAAGGTTTAAGTGATAATGACAATCTTCGACGATTACAGTTTAGCAGGTGGTACCTTCAAAAATGTGAATATGACGCTAATTTTCCTAGGAAAATACTATGGACAGATGAAACACGATTTACCAATTGTGGAGTGTTCAATAGAAATAACTATCATCATTGGTCTACTGAAAATCCACATTTGGTAAATCAAAGAAGATTTCAAGTTCGATTTGGTTTTAATGTCTGGTGCGGTTTAATTGGTATGACATTTTGTTTACATTTTTTTTGTTTTTTTGTTTTGTTTTTTTCGTTTTTGATAATCAGTTAATAGGTGCTTTCATTTTTGATTACAATTTAACTGGTAACAGATATTTGGAGCTACTAGCAAACGAGATAATGCCTGCTTTGAGGCAAATTATTAATCCCGAGAACATGCAAAACATCCGGTTCCAGCAAGATGGTTGCCCGGCCCATAACACTCGTAACGTGCAACATTTTTTGAGAGAAAACTTTAATGAGAGAGTGATTTCAAATAATGGACCCGTGCAATGGCCTGCGAGATCACCCGACCTTACCCCGCTTGACTTTTATTTATGGGGTACCCCTAAAACGAAGTATTTGATTTTGAACCGCCAGAAACTCGGGAAATTTTAGAACAAAGAGTACTAGATGTGCTACCATCAGTAAACGGAAATACGCTACGTAGAGTTTGTAACTCTACTTGAACAAGGTGTCAAAATTGTGTGGAACAGAATGGTCGTCATATTGAACAATTTCTTTAAGTGAATGTGAACTTTAATTCTGTATCTTTACTTTTTATTTCTATAATTTTTTTATCGTTTCGTTTGTTTACAGTATTACTTAGAATATATTTTCACTTTCATTTTACATTGGTGTTTAATTTTTCAGCCTACTAATTTCATATTAAAGATTAATTTACGTTTTTATTAATATTTTCCTTATAAATAAAAATTTTTCGGGCATGTTATACATCGTTGAAAAGCACATTTTGAGGACTACCTAACAAACCCAAAATCCAATATGGCCGCCATATGAAGAACAAAAGATAGTGGTAATAACTTAAAAACAAATGACAATCGGGGGTTTCTGTTTGTATCAAATAATTTGTTTTAAAAAAGTGTCTCAACAATGTAAAACTTTAAAAGAGGTCAGACTAAGCGTTATCGAGTTATTGAGGAATAACGAAATCGGCAAATTTTTGATTTTTCAAAATATTTTAAAAATTAAAAAGTTAGGTCAAATTTGAAATGAGATTTGCCGCGAGTATTGAATTCTGCAAAACATTCCCAATTTAACCGTTGTTCTATATCTTCTAATAACCGAGATACCAATGGTGAGCATCGAAATTGGGACACACGGTATACCTACGCCACTGTATATCCGCCATTTAACTCCACGATTCCGGTCTCTAGTAATTACATAAATTTTTATGATTTTTATTTTATAGTTATTCGAGCTAGTAAAATATTAGCTGAAATGAGTAATTGTGGAGCTGCTTCTAAAGAAATTAATCAAAACAGTCATCACAGAAATGATATTAATTTTGCTGGAGGTTATTTAGGACCCAATAATCCATACACCCGTATTATAAATTTTATAAAAAGTGGCTATAAAGTCTTACTTTTTATGCGAGGTCTACCCGCTAGTGGAAAAACAACATTAGCCAAGAAATTATTGCATGAAAGCCTGGGAAAAGTAGGCGAAAATAAATTCATAATTAATACTGACCAATATCTGCCATTGAATGTCAACAGAGACTTAGACAACCCGTATCAATGGAGTCAAAAAAAGTGTTTCTCCAATATGAAAGAGGGTATCAGTCCAATAATAATTGATGACATCCATATTGATATACAAAAATTAAAACCTTATTGTGTTATGGCTGTAAAATTTGGTTATATAATTGAAATCGCTGTTCCCATGACCAATTGGGCTTTAAATCCAAAGATGATATCGTCCCAAACTAATTTGAGATATAGCGAACAAAAATTGAAAGAGATGCTCAAAAGTTATGAACAAAATATTACTGCTAAAGACTTGTTTAAAGAATTCAATTTAGAATACACTGATCAAATTCCCCAATATCGAACATACCCTCCGTTAGAAGTAACATCACAACATGCACGTGAAAGAAATGTTTTAATGAGTAATTCAGTTAGTCAGAAACCTCTTCAAAACGACTATAGCGTCCAGAAAGGAAATACTTGGTTAACTCCTCAAGGAAAGTATGGTGCACTGGAACAGAAAAAAACTCAATTACCAATCGAATATGTTCATAAATTTGAAGTAAGACGTGAAACTTTTCCGTCGAAGAAACCAGTCACTGATGTTAAAGTCCAACCAGTTAATAAAAAAACCCAACCAGTTGACATAAAAACCCAACCAGTTAACATAAAAAATGAAACTAAATTAGAAGGTCCAAGTGCTGAAGGTAAGAAATTCCATTAAATTCTATTTTAGTTTTCATATCGCAATTTTTCATCGGTGTGTTTTATTAGATTTAATAGACTTCATAAACGAACATAAGCAAGCTGCTAAGCAACAAGAACCAATCAAATCAACAGACGCTGAAGATTTAGCCAAACAAATACAGGAAAATAATGAACTAATGACGAAAATGTTAGAAATGTTGAATCAACAGCCGACGAGAATAAATCAGGAACCTCTTCCTGATGGAAAAAATCTCACTAAACCAGCAATGGAAGTTTCAATGGAAGTTCCACTGGAAGGTTTGATTTTTTATATATAGTTTTTGCGCTGCAATGTCTCTCATAACGTTACTAAATTGATTTCAAAACATATTTTGTTAACTAATTTAGACAACATTTTAATTAATTCTTTTGCACAATTGAATATTTCAGTTCATTATACAGGGCCTTCCTAAATTAGTTATACAGAAATAACATTTAATTGTGAAGAAAGTATAAATTCTATTGAACTGAATAATAAAGTAAAAAATTCAGCAATGTGTCATTTACTATTTTTTTTAACTTACCGCAAATAAGAATTAATAACTATTAAATATCATCTCCACATGCAAATGTCGACTAATGCGTTGCTATAATTACTACAATTTGACAAATTAAGTTTGTACCAGTATACAGCACGCAACATGTTGCGACGTTGAATCTTCCTGGTTGTTAGGATAATTAAAAATTCGCACATCCATCCCGGAACGTGTGGATGCATTTCGATCTTATTAGAGTTCGTCAGCACAACGATATTCCGGCGACAGACATGACGCTTCACTTCTATACTTCGTACATATATATATAGTTAACATTTTGAACTTACTGCAAATAGTAATAATATTGTTTATTGCCTAACAGGTACAAACCCAATTACAGAACAACAATAAACATATTCAAGTACATAAATACAAGGTGTGTATAAATTGGCGGACCCACTACATGTGGCGACATTCTTGGTCAAATTTTGAGTTAAAAGTCCTAATCCTAAAACGATGTATTAGGTTTCCTTTGTCTTCAGAATGAATTTGAAAGAAACATACATTTGGCAACATTGAACACGTATGTGCTAGTTATAATCTTCGGAACATTTTTAAACGTCGTCATGTGAACCTTACATTTTAAATTTAAAAAAGAAAGAAACGAAATAAAATTGGTTTCTTAGATTACATATTTATTACAAAAATATTACAAAGTTTTAAAAATTTTTGATAATATTGACTAATTATTGTACATCTTCTTGATAGAAATCAATGTAATTATTACCTACATAATTGTTCGAATTGAAATCCATCAGTTTGTAGACATAGCTGCAATCTTTGTGGTATCGTTTGTACTATTCGCTCAAGTCTTTCTGGTGTGATTTCTAATACTGCGGCGTCAATTCGGGCTCTAACTTCGTCAGCGTCTTGAGGAGCTGTAGCATAAACTTTACCTTTAATGAAACCCCTAACAAAAAAATCTAATGGATTGAGATCGGGGGATCTCGCAGGCCACAAAAGGGGACCGCCACGACCAATCCATCTATCTGGGAAGTCTTCAGTCAACCAGTCTCTTATATTACGAGCAAAATGCGCAGGAGCTCCATCATGCATGTAAATCATATTACGGCGTACGTTCAGCGGTATCTCATCAATAACTTGTTCTAAAACATTTAATATTCACCGGCATCTAGGCGACTTGGTAAGTAAATTGGTCCAACTACCCTGTGGTTTATTATACCCAGCCAAACGTTAACAGAAAACCTTCTTTGGTGACCGTATTCGAAATTCATGTGGATTGTCATCTGCCCAATGATGAAAATTATGAGTATTAAACACACCATCTCTGGTAAACATGCACTCATCACTCTAAAGAATACGTCTTAAAAAGTCACCTTCTTCCTGAATTATATTTAAGATTGTATTGCAATAATTTATTCGAAATAAGTTATCATTTCCGTAGAGAGGCTGAACTTTAGAAACATGGTATGGATGAAGTAAGTTTTCTCGTAGAACCAAATGAACAGTCTTATTACTGGGAATATTTAGTGTAGAAGCTAATTGACGGGTACTCGCAGAGGGATCTTCCTGTATTGTGGCTAGAACTTGCTCTTCTAGTTGCACGGTACGCCTTTGCCTTGGTCGACCTGCGTTCGCATTTCTTGGAATAAACGAACCTGTTTCACGAAGTCATTGGTCCAGCCTTCGAAATACATTTTTACTTGGATGTCTCCGATTTGGAAAACGCACTCGATATTCCTGCCCTGCCATGCTAGCATTTCCACGACAGAAACCGTATATCATGTACATATCGGCATATTCGTTGAACGTAAAATTCATAATAAACAAACAGAACAACTAGTAAACACGAAAACCCGAAAACTGATTAAAACTATACAAATAAATACGAAAACTAAACAAAATTATACAAATAAACACGAAAAATAAGCAAGTCGAATAATAGGTAGATTACATAAGTGTAAATTTGACAGTAGTAATGTATTTGACCAGAACAACATTAGGCTGCCTACTTATTGTTTTACAACGTTGTCAGATGTGTTTTTCGTCAAAATAAGTTAATAAACAAATAATTTAAAAAGGTATATAACCCCTTACCACAATTATTAGTCGTATCCTAAATACGTATTTCGACAACTAAGTTGTCATCATCAGTAGGTAAAAACTACTAATTAAAAGTCACACATGGGGCACAGTAAAGTAAAATAAACGCTTCCGCACAACTACTATACACTGCAACCCTGTAAAAACTAAATTTAACATGCCAATCTCAAACTACGAGACAAACACTTGCCTCTTAAGGAAAAGGTTTTAAACATGTGTTAAGTTATCGAACAAAGGAACGGCAGAAATTCTTCTCTAAAGAAGGCGCCTACTAAAAACTATTTTTAAAGCTACGATGACCTACTATTAAACTAATTGAACCACCTTATATTTTCACAAAACACTAGTATATTTAACTATATGAATATTTCATGTGCATTGTACACATCAGTAGTTATTATTTAAACGTATTATTTCGAGTACAAGTATAGTGACAAATCTATATTGGGTAGGGTGTAAAAATTTTCCATTACAAATGGTTAAAAAGTATGGTCGTATATTGTAAAAGCCGAACTCTCATTGAAAATTCTGAGAAAGACAAAATTAAGAAGGGGCGTTACATGTGAAGAAACAAGACATCCGTGAAGCAATTCGCGGAACACGAAAACCAACGCCAGAAAGCAAATCCGGATAGTCAATCCGACCACATTTCAATTTATACAAAAAGCCTGCGATTAGAATAGTCCATTCCACGAGCCGGATAAATGCCAGATGTTTTGAAACTCAGATACTTCAAAAACCGACGCTGAATTCTCTCTACAGCAACATTCCGAGTATCATAAAAGGGATACCAAACAACAGATCCGTACTCAAGTCTACTTACAACGACCACAAAATATATCGTTTTGAGGAGATCGACGTTATTGAAAAATTTGGTAGATCGTAGGATAAAACCTATAGTTTTACTCGCTGAAAGGCACATATTTTGCAAGTGCAAATTGAAATTTAAGGAGGGAACTCTAGAAACTATATGACCGTCTATATAATAGGAAGAAGGAATAGATGTTAATTTCCTAGTAAAAGATATGACAAAGCATTTATTTGTATTCAGCGTCAAGTGATTGGCACTAGACTAATTAAAATTAAAGTCAATACCTTTCTGCAAACGTTCAGCATTAGCTCCACTCGATAGTACATTGAAAATTTTAATATTATAAGCATAACCCAAGGCATTAAAAGGCAAACTTACAAGTAAGTCATTTATAAACAGTAATGCAAATGCAAATGTCGCTTAATGTGTTGAGTTAATTACTACAATTTGACAAAAGAAGTTTGCACCAGTATGCAGAACGCAACACATCACTCACGATGTAAACCTTTATGGTTGTTAGGACAAATACAAATTTGTGAAAAGCCACGTCCATCTCGGAACGCGTGGATGCATTTATTTCGCTCTTATTAGAGCTCGTCAGCGTAACGATATCTTGGAGACAGACATGACTCTTCACTTCTATACTTCGTGTATATAACGGGTGTATTTTTTAACTTAAATCTTTCAAATATCTCGAAAAATAAGTAGTTCACGAAAAAATGTTCAGATTTAGAATTTAATGGACGAAATACATTAATTAGTGCTAGAATTAGTTCCACTCCCTTCATGTAGGTGAGGCGAAGGTAACTTTGAAATCTTAAATAGGAACCCGTATATTTTATTACAGATTAGAATTCTACTGAAAATAGTACGTAGGATCTGTCTGAAACATTTTTTTCAATTCATGATAGATCGCGCTGTAATCAATGAAATTCAATTTTGTTCAATTTCTTGCACTAAGAACCTATGCATACGATTCTGCAATACGAGTGCAATAAAAAATGCGTTTTCATTGTAAATAATCAAAATTAGTCTTAAAAACTTTTTATTAATTTTACAAATTTCGAATAACTGGGAAACTGTCAGCTGTAGAAATACGACGTAGAAACGACGTGTACATAGTACCCTCTTGGGGGTGCTTGATTAACGTGAGTCTCCTCGCCTCTCGCGTATCAGGGTGCTTCATTTATGTAAGTTCCTTCGGCTCTCTTCTTGGATTTCGGCACAAGCATTTCTGATTCGCTTTTTTAGATAACCTCATAAAAGGAAATTTGGCGAAGTAAGATCTGGTGATTTAGCAGATCAATTTACTGAACCAGCTCTACCAATCCAGCGATCATTGAAATTATGATCAAGTACTTCACGTGCTACCACCGAATAGTGTGCTGGACAACCATAATGTTTAAACCACATGTTCTGTCGCGCTTCTAAGCTAACGTCTTCAAGTAGTGCTGGCAGTTCATTTTCGGTCCATTTCACCATTCAAGTGGCCTGCAATAATGTGGGGGCCGATGACTTTGTTCCCAATTATTCTACAGCATACGTTGACAGTCCAAGGGCGCTGGTGTTCAATTTGACGAAGCCAGTGAGGATTTTCAATACTTCAGTAATGTGTATTGCGTCGATTAACCTTTCCGTGATTTATGAAAGACGCCCCGCCCCGTCAGAGAAAACACGTAATGAAAAAAATTGAGGTTTTGTTGTAATTGTTCACATTCCCACTGATAAAAAGTTACCCGATTTTGGAAATAAACGCCATGAAGATCTTGATGTAAGGACACATGATATGGATGATATTTATGATATTTTAAAATATTGCAAGCACTGGTATAGGACAATCCAGAATCGCGAGCTATACTGAACTTGAGGATATGGCGGAATTTTTAAAACTCATTAGACTTTGCTACTACAGCCGGTTCCACAGCTGTAGAGATATACTTTTGTATAACTAATTTTGGAAGATCCTGTGCACTTATAAAAGTTTTTGTGCGACTTTCCTTCTTTTTAAGGTATTGTTAAATCAGGAAAAATATTTAATATTAAAATTCTTTTTAGTCTTTAGAACTCGTAGTTACGTTTTATCAAACACTGAACGCATTGTATTTTACGGCAAAGGAATGTATGCAAAACTTATTTCTTTTTATATTAGTGACTGAACCAGCAAACATCGAAGATCAGAAACTTGTTCAAAATGAAGTAAATAAAGTCGACGCCCCACCAATTAGTTTTTCATTGATTAATTCTCAAATTCTTAAAAAAGAAAATAAAATGTTATGGGGACTGTTGAACGGAGATAAAGCTCCTAAATTAGAGGAAAAGAAGTCAGAAATTACAAGTACTAGCAGGCCTATCACGGGGTCAATAAAGAAGATAGATAATATATCCGACGATGTTGAAATATTATCTTCTGCGATGGAGAAACTTCGATTCGATAAACCCAACAAAGAAGGTATATTAATAAATTTTTATTTAAATCTACATATTATAAGGGCTTTTAATATCAACAAAATTAAATCTTAACAAGAAGGTTATCTTGTAAAAAGGCTTCACCTTCGATAAGTTTTCTGCGGTGTTTTTCCACAATTTTCTTACGTAATTCAGTTAGCAACTCAGTATAATATGTTCCCGTAATATTTATACACTCTTCTAAATAATCTATTATAATTATTCCATCTTTATTTCAACAAAATAACAAATTTTAAAAAACTGAAGCGAAGAAATTTTTTGAGTCGCGGAGGATCAAAATGCTTCCACTCTTTTTCTGGATTGTTCTTTAGTCCCTGGATAGTACTGATGGATTTAAGTTTCATATATAGTAACAAGCCGATATAAAATATTCGAAAAATCGTCTTTAAAGTGATGGCAGATTTTGTTCAATGTTGTTAATTGAATGCGCTTCTGACTAGGTTTCAAGCATCTCGCAATCCATTTCCCCGAAAGATTTCTTATACGCAAGTCGTGGTGAATGATGTGAAAATACATTTAATTTCAATTCACAATAATATCATGAACAGAATCAATGTTTTCTAGAGTGATAACAGAAATTGGTCTTCCAAAGCAGTGCTCTTCTTTAACATCTGATCCAGTTCTCTTAAATTGTGCAATTCAGTTTTTAATAGTGCAGTTTGAAGAACCACAAATCCCTTAAGGTTTCTATCATATCAGCAAATAATTTTTTGCCTGATAACCCTTTTAAAAATAAAGACTTTATAGCTTTTTGTTAGAGATGTCACTTTAAAAAATTCACAATTTTATAACTATTCAACTATTTTGACAACTTATTTATGAAACATCATAGTTGTAACTGGAGCAACTGAATTCAATTTTGTTTATTATAAACTTTCAGGGGGAACTATACATCACAACTTTCATGTTCAATTCAACTGTAACTATATTATATACCACTTGGTATGACAGACGAATATCTTGTGCTGCAAGATCATGGACCTTTTTAACAGTTTCTTGGGGAGTGACGGTTGTGAGAGCTTCACCTACATGTTCGTCTATACACAACTGTCTACCTCATTTAAACACACGACACCAGCTTTTAACTATGTCATCTGATACTATAGACTCCCCTAATGTATCCACCAAATCTTGATGAATTTGAGTTGGAGTCATTTCTTTTAAACATAAGTATTTAATGTGCGCTGATTGCTCGACACGATCCATTTTGATACTGATATGTGATTCTCTCAGCCTCAGGAGTCTTCTGTAGGCAGACTTTAATAGGTTCAGACTTGTAAGTTTCTAGAGTTAGTCTATACATAGCAGGTTACAATACGCCGTTAAGATAAATAATTGTTTTCATTTATAAATGGGTTAAGGGCGGAGCAAAGGGATTAGTCCTCGTATAACTACGATTTTAAGTACACGACGCTTGTTGGTTGAATGGCTTCTTCCTCCCTCTTCAGCGCTGTACATAGTCCTTCCGGTATTCGAATATACTCCGATCTCGGTTATTCCAGGCTGTTCTATGCCTGCACAGTCAGTGACATCATTGCCAGGTCACCGGCTGACGTAGCGTCGGCTGACTCATATAACAATAGCCTAAAATGAACATCTCTACAATAGCTGTCATTGACCTAAGTTAAAGTTGAAGTTGTTTCTGACATTGGTTGGTTATTTATATAGACCATTAAGGTTAAATGTTATCTTAAGAAAGGCTACTTCTTCAAAGGTTTTATTTTCTTCTTCAGTAGAAAAACTACGACTGTTGAATAACCTGATTATTTTCCCTTTTGGAATTCCGGATTGGAACTGTGTCCTTGGCACTCCACCCTTCTTGGCCAATGTTTCGTCCACTGTTGCAAGTTCTGTGCAGCACTGAAGATATCCCTTCCAACAGTGGACAAAACGTTCATTATTGCAAGTCTTAAAGTCCTAAAATCTTCAATAAGCTTTTAGATAATTCCGAAAATAGTAAAGCAGCGTATCTAATCGTTTAAACCCATCGTAATTATATGATTTTATTAACGCTGTTTTCTATACTTTTTTCTAATTTATCCTTTTAGATTCGCAAAATAATTTCAAAATTATAGAGAACAAAACGTCACCTAATACAGAGCAACCTCTAAAATCACCTGTTATCAATGAGAAAAGCTCTGCTCCAAAATTACCTCCTAAACCAATTAGATTCGAAACTCGCAATCGAAATGTTAGGACTTATATGTCCTCGGATTATTTCAAACAAATGCGACGAACATTCGACAAAGATAGCTGGAAAGCCTCAACAAATATTCCGAAGAAATTAAACGATGACGATTCTCGTAAGAATATAGTTTTGGATAATGGATACATGGCCGGGGAAAATATATCTTTGCCGAAGTTACAAAATGAAGAAATAAAAATATTAAAAGAGTTGAAAAAAGAATTTCCAGATATTTCAGCTCTGAATATGATGATTACGTATCAAAAATGCGATAAAAATCTTTTTAGGACCACGGATATGCTTCGTAATTCGCAAAAACATCCAGAATCTACAGATATTGTTGAAAATTCCAAGGTTTGTATAATTAAAATACGATGTGTCCGAGATAAAGAGACCACTATGGGGATCTCAGAAACCTTAAGAGATACAGATTTGGTTAAATGGGAGAAAAGTTGCGTAATCAAAGGTCTAAGAAATTTCCGTTTAGATTTTCCTGAAAAATTTTTTAGTTTTTGAGAAATTTTGAAAAAATTGAATTTTTCGATTTTACAAACTTTTTTTCGTGGCGTTAATATTTGACCTAGAGCAAAACCAATGATACTTCTCCACAGCAACTTTTAATGCTGTTTAAGGTTGCGCTATTAGTTTTTTTAATGTAACGTTTCGTCTTTGCGGAACCATCATTAACTTATTTTTTTTTAAATACGAAAATTAAGTTTATGATGGTTCCGCAAAGACGAAACGTTGGATTAAAAAACTAACAACGCTACCTTAAACAGCATTAAAAGTTGCTGTGGAGAAGTGTCATTGGTTTTGCAAGTTAAATATTAACGTCAGGAAAAAATGGTTTGTAAAATCGAAAAATTCTTTTTTTTCAAAATTTCTCAAAAACTAAAAAAAATTTCAGGAAAATCTAATTTCTTAGACCTTTGATTACGCAACTTTTCTCCCATTTAACCAAATCTGTATCTCTTAAGGTTTCCGAGATCCCCATAGTGGCCCTCTTTATCTCGGACACATCGTGTATATTTCGATCGAAATCATAATCACATCTTTTAAAAGCTTTAATGTAATTGATTCACAGAGAAAAGGCCAAGTTGTCGAAGAAATAGGAAAAAAGGAACTACAAAAAGGGGAGGATAAACAGTTGAAACAAGAGATAGTTCCAGAATTAAGTAAGCAAGTGGAGAAAATAGGAAAGACACACTATTCTGAAAATGCTCCACAATTGGAGAAGGTTGAAACAGATGCTGTGTCACGTCAGCAGAATTTAACCGACTTGGAAAAGAAAATTGTTCCTACTAAATCAGAGACAATCAAAACTTCTATAGATACTTGTGACGGTAATTCAGACTCTGGCAACGAGAGTGGTAAAGTGGTTGAAGAATTAGTTTCACTGTACTTGGGAAACGATCTAGCTCGTCAGCTAGAGAGTATGTTCGGTAAATTAGTGGAAGAAGGAGAAAATTTCGCTCCGGTAGTACAATCACCAATGTCTCTGGCCAGACAATTGCATGCTCTTTACTTGGAATCGATTTGCCTGCAAAGAGATAATCAAAGCGAAAATATTTCCAGCCAATTAAAAGAGAATGTTTCTGGAAATAGTGCGAATGAAGACCCTGCAATGAGCATTTTCCAAAAGGATTCAGATCAATCGAAAACCATCACACCAGACAGCTTGGCGTTGAAATTGGCACAGCAAAAATTGCATAGCGTTTTTCCACGAATTGATCCGAAAGTTTTGGATAGTGTACTAGCTACAAGAGATAATAATTATAAGGTCACAGTCAAAACGATTATGAATAGAATGGGACTTGCACCTTTGTCGACTACCAATAGTGACAGTCCTTGGGAACCACCTATATCTGACACTATATTGGCTGAAATGAAGAAACAACATCAGATTGTTAATGACGTAAGTTAATATTTGCTTTGTGACACGATATTTTTAGTATCAGATGACGTGTGACTATAAGTGATTGAAGCTTTTCTTATTAAGATGGTTAATTTATAATAATAATAATAATTTATTTTCATCCCTTTGACTACAGTAGCATAGGATAAGTCAATTTAAAGTAAAATAAAATCTTAATCGTGGTCACAATTCTTCTTACATATTGCTATGAATAGTGGTTTGAAAATTTAGCACGCCACCAACAACTAGTTTTCCCAACTAGGTTTCTCAGCCGGTGAATTTTTAAATGTGAGACCTCTAACTTCCCGAGTTCCACTTAGGAAATACGTGTCTAAAATGTAAGTTGAGCGCCAGTGAAATGTTCACAAAAATTTATTTACTTATTTTATATATAATTAATATTTAACAAAATTAAAGTGAGTAAGTAAAACAAACGCGGTTTAAAAGGTGAAATAAATATTTAATACAAAAATTTAAAAAAATAAAAAATATATCTTTACAAAGTACAAAGAATTCAAATAAATTTTACCTCAAAGTAGCCCTTGGAAATTATGATTATGTCTTAGCTTGTTACTAATTTTAATAGGAATTTTGTTGGTTATGAGATGAGATATTTGATTGAAATGACAAATGTCAAAATAATAAAACGAACATTTTTAAGTGAATGAAATATGTTTATTTCCAACAAACAAGCAAAATTTTATAAAAATTGTTCAAAGTGTCCACCACCTTGTTCGAAACATTTCTCACATCTTCTTCTAATGGAGGAAAAAGTGTTTTGTAGTATTGTCGCATTGTCAATTCCATTAATTCTTTCAGCAATTCTGATTTGAAGGCCTGCAAGATCAGGTATCTGTACTTGATAAATTGAGTTCTTTAAGAATGGCCATAAAAAGAAATCACATGGGGTAATGTCACAAGATCTTGGTGGAAATTCATGTTCAGTGTTTAAACTTAACCGATTTTGAAAAAATTGCTGCAGAATATTAATTGTTTCACCTGCTGTGTGTGCTCTAGCTCCGTCTTGTTGAAAGTAACCCTGTGTTATTTCATCGTCGTCAAGCTGTTCGATAAATGGCATAATAATTTCTTGTCGATACCTTTCTCCTGTTAAGGTTCCGTTAAAAAAAATAGGGCCAATAATTCTCCTTCGACTAATCGCACACCATACACCAATTTTCTGCGGATGAAGTGCGGTTTCAACAAAAAAATTATGTGGTTTCTCATTAGTCCACATCCTCAAATTTTGTGAGTTAACATAACCATTCAGATAAAACCATGACTCATCAGAAAAAAAGGTTTTGTCAAGAAGGTCATTATCAAAATTATTTAAGAACCACTGACTAAACGTTATTCTTCTGGGATAGTCGATTTCCTTGATTTCTTGATAACAGGTCATATGATATGGAAATAAATGTAAGTCCTTTTTCAAAATTGTATGACATGTGCCAATTGATACACCCACTTGTTGTGATAATGCTCGTACGGAAGTTCTTGGTGCATTATTTATAATTTCTCTTACATTATTAACTAGCTCTTCTGTACGCTTTTTCGCCCGACCTGCGCCTTCTTTCTGTTTAACACTCCCTGTTTCTCTGAAAACCATAACGGAATGTGTCACTGTGTGCCGAAAACTGTCATAATCAAAGATGACTTTAGGGAACTCATTACTAAATTCTTCTAAACAATCTTGAAGAGAATACTGCCATTGTCCGTCAATCTTATGTCCGTTTCGAAAATAAGATTCTAGCATGAATGATTTGTGTTGTATAGTAAAAACCATGTTAAATCAATTTTAAATTACAAAGCAATTTTTGTCAACTATGCATCTGTCTAATTGACAACTAATGCAAATTTAAATTATTAATAATCATACGTTTTTAAAGGAATGGCCTACTAGAGGCAAAGCTTATTTGAACGCTTTTTATAAAGATGCTGTATCATACATAAATACTTGAGGTAAAAACATTCATTGAAAATTGACAGCTAAATGAATAGAAAACATCCTCTTTAATGACTCCGATCAAAACTTATCTAAAAATAATCAAGTTTAATATTAAATTCTTCCCAAAGAACCACACTGTATAATCAGATATTGATCCACGAATAAAAACTACACATGTGTATTAACATGTACAAAAACCCTGAATCCAATCGAACAAACTTTTCAATTATAATTTTAACAAAGACACTCAATACTAAACTGTATTATTTGTATCCTTAATAATTAACTGTCTTATCTACTTGTTTTAATACAATAAAAATATGATTGTAGTCTTTATGACGTCATAAAAATTTATATACTTTATATACAAAAAAAAACTATTTAATGGAGACTCTTACGAACAAAGGTACTTAATCAAGTCAAACATCAAATAATTACGAGAATGCAACTCTTTAAATCTCGAGAATTTAAAACTCTAATATATCTATATAAATCACTTTCTCTATTAACCGAATTAATAAAATATATTTAAATATATCTCTCGAAACAAGCACCTCTTCGTTTAACAGCTAGTATACGTCTCCACGTCTCTACAATTGCAACCTCGGATAACAAGTTTTTCACTCTAGTTAACCTTCGAAAATTTAAAAACATTTTCAATATACAATCTTTTCCCAAATAAATGTAAATTTTTAAATATTTTATTTTTAAATAAAAATCCATAGCAATATGTAAACGCGTTAATATCTATATATCAAATAAACATTGATATCTAATACTACATTAAGAAGAGTACAAATGAAAATATACAAGGAACTAAACATTAAAAACCTATGCAATAACATAGAGTTTCACTACATTACAACAAATATTATACATCACAGTCATGAACAAACTCCTGGACTGAATAATAGACTTTGGAGATCAATAGGTCCCTAATACTGTATTCAAACAAATCAGGTGGTAGCTGTCTATACTTAAGAGGTAACCTATTGTACAAACTGATTGCCTGGTATTTAGGATTCTTTTCAGTAAATGCTAATTTATGTTTGGGAATTTCCAATACCTGACAATTACGTGTATGATAATGGTGGTTCTCATTTAATTTTGTGAAAATATTAAAATTTTGCTTGACATAAATTAATAATTTATAAATATATACACATGGCAATGTCATAATTTTCATTTCCTTGAATAAGTTTTTACAACTTACTCTTACACTGACTTTATTCATTAATCTAATCGCTCTCTTTTGCAATCTAAAAATTCTCAGTACTTCTATTGAACCGCCCCAAGCAAGTATTCCATATGCGAGTAGGGAATACAAAAGAGCAAAATAGTAAATTCTGAAGAGCTACATTTACGCCCATATAAATTTCCAATTGTTCATCAAACATATCCGCTTAATTTCTTTGCAATGAATCCATTTTTGTCAATGGTATAATGATTATTGCATAATAACATTGACCAGCAAAATATTTCTTTTTGCCAATGAAACTTCGTTTGATCTGTGTGGTTATGTCAATTCGCGGAATTATAAAACGTCTTCCGATAATCTCGAAGTATGTAAAATTTGTGTTTAGATGGCAATTCGAAGGCAATAAATTATTGAGCCACTATTCTTCAAGGAAACAATTAAAGCTCAAAGATAGGAAACCATTATTTTGAAGTTATTTATAAATCTGTTGGATAACAGAATTAAATAATGCTTATTTCCACAGGATTCTGCCACACTACACACAGCCCACACAACTGTAAAGTAAAAAAAAACTATGAGAGATAGGCATAGGGAAAGCTATACGTGCACGATGCAAAATGTTCATCTACTTACTACGGCGTGCGCATCTACAGGCTGTTCCATTAAAAAAAATATTTTTCTTTAATTAAAGAATGTTTAGAAATTGCCCAGAATCTTTTACTTTTCGTTGCCTCCAGTAGAAATATGACGTAGTTCATCAAATACGCCTTAGATATGTGGTTTTAAAAAGGGCAAAACAAAAAAATTCACGAAAATCAAAATAATTCAAAAACGGTTAATTTTTTCCGAAAGAAACCTTAATATAAAGTGTTATAGCACTGAATATTGATTAAAGAACAGAACATTCCTTAATGATTTATTTAACAAAAATTACAGTTTATATACAAATTATATTTACAACTTAATTCTAGCAGTTCTAAAAATGTTATTTTAATGTATATTAAAATAAATGTAATTTAAATCTAGGTCATAGCATATTTGCTGTGTGTGTTCACTGGTATAACCTAGTTGTATTAAACATTTTTGCCTATTAGTAATTCTTGTATTTCATAACATTTATGCGATGGCTATTTACGAATAAACAGAATAGTGAACTATTTTAGATTAAATACCTGACCTGGATATGCGAATTATTTACGGAAAAATGATTGCTTACTATAAAATATAAAATATACGGTATTATAATTACAAAATATGAAATTAAACTAGATTAAATACATTAAAATGTAATATGTGATTAAACAAGCACTTTACGAGGAATCTAAAAAAGCAATAAAAAATATAACTGGCTATTACGAGTACATCCGATGTAATCGAAAGTGGTTCATAAGTATAAATATTTTATTTTAACACAAAAAGTATCAAAATTTGCCACACATTTCCTAAAGTGTCCTAAGGTGTTAACATAGAAAACTAACCAACGTGTTAAGTGAAAAATTGTATATGTCATTCATATTTACGAGAGAAAAATTTCGGGGTTCTGCCAACGCTATTTATTTAGATAAATAATGTATGTGACTTGGTAAACTGGAATGTGTCAAAAATATGATGCTTTTGTCTGATTGTCAAAATATCAGTCAATTTGTGCAGAGTTTCTTAATATTTTGCTCTCTATTTGTCCAGTTTTGAACTAAGTAATTGTTGTCAGTACATAAACATCTTGATTATCTAAAAGAGGCTCAATATCTCTCACCGTATTTAATAACTTTCAAAATTTTCGTGCTATTTTAGTAATTAGTTAATGTAATTCTAACATTAAATTTGAAGGTACCCGATGAAGTCGAGAGCTTTGTCAAATCGGCAACTTATAGGTACGAGACCAAAAAACACATGCAGAAAAGGGAAGAACTTCTACAATTAGCCCAAAAACAGCAACGAAATCACAGTAACGAGATAGCCAAATTTTACAGATCTTTGTCTCAAATAGAACTGCAAAAAGCTGAAGTGTCTAATAAGCTGGCCATCCAATGCTTCACGAAAGAAAATGCGGAAAATTTGGAGAAATGCGATACGTTAAATTTACACTTCTTCTATGCTAAAGATGCCATTGTCGTTCTGGATGCCTTTATCGATAATCAGATAATTAATTTGAGGACCGCTAACCAATCGAATAAACAATATTACGTCGTAACAGGGAGAGGCAAGATTAATGAAGGAGAAATGTTCGAGTTGAAATCAGCTGTCGTGGAACGATTAAAATACAGAAAAATTCGGTAAGTATTACAAAAAATATATTGGTTTATAACATTATCATAAATAGTACATTGTGTATCTAGTAGTAAAGCGATACATTCCCGGACGACAATGTAAATTGTTGGCCGAGGCGTTAAGCCGAGCTTATATTGGCGCTTTTACTACTAAATACACAATGTACTATTTGCGTTAGTAAATTATGTATTTTTATTCCTATTGCAGTTCTAAATAATTGTTTCAATTAACTATCAAATTAAGTTGCTTTCCCACTATAAATGAAGTTCAAGTATAATTTTACACAGTCTAGCTATGAATATTATCGATGTTCCACAATCGTACACAATTATAAGTCGGGGAACATTATTTACACTATGAAGTGGAATATCATAATAGGATCAGCTAACATCGCATTCTACAAAGTGCGACGCCGGTATCAGGTTTACAGATGGATCGCAATCCATTGATGGTACAGGAGCAGGAATTTGCGGAATATGTCCTAGAAGGAAGAGATCACTGAGTCTGGAGAAATACACTGTGGTTTCCCGGGCTGAGTTGCTTGCAATCACAGCCTTCGCCCATCCACCCTTAAAACGTCAGCTCTTAACCTTGTTTACTTGGTAGCTGAATACTGTGTCCCAGTCTGGCTAAACAGCTGCCACGCAAAGATTATCGACATGAAACTCAATGAGACTATGAGAATAATTAGCGGTTGTTTAAAAAGTACACCTCTATCCTGGCTCCCCGTTCTAAGTCAATACTGCACCTCCCATTATCCGGAGATAGTAAAGCCTCGTAAAAGAATATAATAAAATAATATCGAATCCCATTTTCTCAGTACACAATGGCGTATCTGATGCTGGCTTGTCGAGACTGAAGTCTAGATCTCCTCCACTACTGCCAGTTCAACAACCTATACCAAAAAATTTCAAACCAAATAATAGATGCAGAGAGTTTTGGAAAACTTTGAAACCCGTCAAGCGGCACATATCACCTGATAAGGGTCCTACCTTACCCTTATCAGGAATAGAGCAGCCTCGCCACGAATGGAAGAGATTCAATAGAATAAGACCGTCCCACGGCATTTGTCATGACACATTCTATAAATGGGGACTGACTGAGGCCCCGACTTGCGGATGCGGAGAACCTCGCTGGACTATTCACCATATTACAGCTGAGAACTCCCTTACAGCATGTGAAGGTGAGATGAGTGACTTCTTTGAAGCCGCTGACTCCGTGTTGGACTGGATCAATAGCTTTGATTTTAAAATTTAACTCTGTTCTGTGTAGATTTAAATCCGTGTAGACCATACGCCAAATATTATTAACGGTCTTCGCCAAGGAAATTCTGGAAGCTGGCTGTACAAATAAAAGGATCAGCATAATGACTGATAGTGAAGCGACTTTTAAGACCATTATGAACTCAATTACCTGGTCGAAACTGGTTAAACACGTCCTCAACAGATTGGTACAAGACAATACTGTGTCACTGATATGGGTGACAGGACATGAGGAGATTAAAGATTAGATAGCTGATGACCAAGTAGGGGTGACCAAGTAAATAATGGAGGCTAACGGAAATTCAACTACATGCTATGACACTATTAGAACAGTTGGGTGCTGGGTTTTCAGCCAATCTAATTAGAAGCAACAAAAACTAAATTAAGATTATTACTGGCTTAATGGCCGGAGATTTTCCCTTAAAGAAGCAGAACGGCTTGTCTAACAAGTCTTGATGTAGGAGATTTGAAAAACAGCACGAAACTAGCCTTCATGTAATATGTGTGAGGAACTAAAGGGACTCAGACAATAACATTTCTGTAGAGTTTTATTGAATCTAAAATATAAATATTATTTTAAATTATGGCTCTTCATCAAGTAAAAATCGAATTAAATTCTTTTGGGTCCAATGAGGATACTCAAATTTCCCTTGAGGAGAATAGTGGCTTTTATCGAGGACACAGGACTAATAGAGTGGAACTTAGAAATCTATCGAAGGTCGTACATACTTTGCTCAAGTATTTGAACTTATTGTGGTTAATCTAAAGACTTAGAAGAGTGCTCGACAAATTTTATCTCTTTTTTCGCCCATTAATATCAGCCAACATTTCATAAGCCGTACCATTGCTCATTTTTGAGATATTTGTGATGACGTTAATCGTTCGTCCGCGATTATCCGCGTTCTGTACGTGCGTCAAAGACTGAGGCAACTGTTTCTATAAGAATCACTTGATATCCTCTGCGGAAGCAAAATCGCACCCAGACCAATCTCAATGTGGTTAATCCGTCATTTAATTTGAGATTTCGATTTTCAAAATAAGTGATTAGTTTTGGCAATTTTCCAAAGTGTTCGTGAAGAAAGTACAACTGATTTTTTAAATTTGGGATTTGTGTGAGCTCCTTGCACTCACCAATACTTCTAGCATCCTCCTTCAGCAGTGTTACGATATGTTTTAGACTATCGAAATTCTCAGCATAATAACTAATAGCTTCCAGCCATGTTCCCCATCTAGTTATTACTGGAGTGGGAGGCAGTGACAGAGATGGAAATTTTTCCCTGAAAAGAGCTACTCTCAATGGTGCTTTTCTGAAAACTTTTTTAAAAGCTGATACAAGTCTATCAACTTCCGGAAAAGTGTCTCTGATATATTCACAGATTCTGTGGAGAGCATGTGCTACACAAGTAATATGCAGCATATTAGGATATGTTTTCTTCAATAGTCTGCCTGTTTTTAACATATACGCAGCACTATCACTGACAAATAAAAGTATTTTTTCTTTGTACGTGGCGTCCGAATGAAGCATTTTTTGCATATTCTCCTTAATGGTTTCAGCAACTGTTTCCGCATCAACTCTATTTATAACACTTGTTGCTATTACATATGAGTTATAGGGAATAGTTGGATGTAGTACACCAGCTACGACATTTACCACAGAGCGTCCTAACATATCCACCGTTTCGTCAGCGCTTATCCATATGTATTGATTTAAAAGATGGCTTCTAATGCGTTCTACTGTTCTCGTATAGCACCTAGAAACATAATATTTGCGTAAAGTTGATTCATCGGGAACATTTCGACCAGTATATTTTTGAAGAAATATTTTTAAAGTGGGATTGCTAAGTTTATTTAATGGAATATTAGCCGCCATAAAAGTTTTACAGAGTTCAGATGTGTTTGCGATCCTAAGTGACGAATTTTTGACGATATTTTACGGATTTTGTAATAAATTTCGGAATCACTGACAATGGACATACAATCAGTATGACCGTCAATCCAACTCGCCATTGTTTTACAATGCCGTTCTCGACATTCTTCCATATCATGTCTGAAAAAGTAACTTAAGAAATGCTCTAGATCTAAATAAATGAAAACTAAAAATGTGTGCGTAAGTTATTGAAACTGAACGAAATTCAATGCACACTTACGTCGAAATAATATGGGAGAAGTAGATTCAATCAAACGATATTAAACAGGATCCATCACAAAAATTACGATGTAAATAAAAGTTAGAACTACGAAAACAAGAAACTAACTCACAGCACTTTATTTATCTTACGAAATATAAACTAATATATAAAATACATAATAAAAACCCCGCTTCTATCTACGCTCATGAAAACACTATAAGAAGCACTATATTCTACGAATACAATAGCTGGCTTGTCCATTGTTATCGCGGCGAGCCCAGGTGGCCGAGTAAGTCAAACAAATACTTCATTGAATTACGCCGGGATGTACTCAGCGACGTTATACACAATTCCAATTGCCGATTGCGTTTTATGGAAATTGCGTCCCTTCTCTAATTATTAAAAAAATAGTGAGGTTTTACCCATTCAAGTATTTTTCAAATTATTTTGTAAAATATATTTATTTACCGATTTCTCAAAAATCACTTTTCCCTCAAATAATCTTCATATAATAAAGAATTTTCAAAGTACTTAAGAATGCTTAAATTTTATGAATTTTTAATATAAATAACACTTACCATTACCAATATGTGTTTCTTATTTTTAGCGTTTCGTCCATAAATCCCGGAATGTTGCAAATTCTGGTGGAAAAGAATTTACCTACAAGTTCCGATTTAAAAAAGTTTGAACCGAAAACCAAAAGTACCAATGTTTAACATGTGTTTATCTGCTTATGAACAGGGAGGATCAATCATTCTCGGTTTTTATCGCTAAACTTGGATCTAAATTTAGATCGCATATATGTATACTTGTTATAATCTTACTTTTACTATATTATATTTTACGATTACAATTATGGATATCTTGTATTGTAGTTCAACGTTTTTAAAGTCCATATATTTGGTTTCATCAGTATTAGTACACATTTTATTTGTAATTATTGTAATACTGGAGAATAAAGTTAATAAATGATATTAAAAAACCTGCAGTTTTTATTAACAAGCGTCCACATACCATGCACAGTGTATATGTGACTTTTTTCACGCACATATGCGCATACGTCCCTGACTTTTTATTGTATATGAATGGTAATGAATAATAATAATAATATGAAAAGTAACATTTGTATATGTGCTAGTTGTGCATTTTAATGGGCTACATAATTTGAACAATGAATTCAAGAATATGGACTTTTCTTGTCGCGAAGAATTCCATAAATAGCCATGTAATTTTGAAAAGCGGTTGCTAAATTTACTGAGGATGACAAGTTAGTTGTCGAAATACGTATTTGGGATACCATTATTAATTGTGGTAAGGTGTTTTATACCTTTTTAAAGTTCTTTAATATTTTCTTAGTTCCAGCCTCTAAAGAAGGACTTTTTATGTAATACATACTTGGATAAATTAATATATATCAATAATAATTATTAATAAACCAATTCATATTGGAGGTCACAGGAAATGAGCTCGTTGATTTTAAGTAGTTTCTTTTATCTAATATTGTTCACCATTTTGATAAGATAATGCGAGAAGTCATGTGTAATTTTTTTGTTATTTGATATTCTTATTTAATATCTATAAGTAGAAATTGCCAGAGTTTACGGGGTTTCGAAAATAAACAAAGCTAAACATAATATTCGAGAAAGTGGAAAAATGGCAACCAGAGATGCAGCAGATCCGATCAAAAAACGAATTACGGGTTTGTCAAAAATTCTAAAGAATTTAGACGAAGAAATTATAAGTGAAGTTGTCGAACACTGCCAGTTTGATTGTGAGTACAATTGTAATTAGTAATTGTTTATATGTTTTTATTATTTGTCTAAAGTATACTATATTTCACACTCTCTGGAAACGAGCTAGAATTATTCTTGTCTTTTAGAAAGGAAATATCTAATTTTATCGAATTTTCCTAAAATACTTTACTAACGTATTTCAGCAAACACTAAGCGCTGCAAACACTTCTTGTGTGTTCTCGCCAGGATAGATTTTGGTTGATCCACCGCAACCAACCTTACAGGACTTACATAATTTATTATCCAGGTACTTGATAATAGTGCCCAAGTTGACATAATTTACACTGATTTCCCGAATGCATTCGCCGCTATCCATCGTGACATATTATGGAAAAAGGAAGTTCGTTTGGCTCTAGTCCTTGCGTTATAAATCTTATGAGACCATATCAAACCAATCGAACGAATTAAGTCTTCTGTTCTGGGTTCGCATTCTGTTAATAAGTATCTGATCAAGTGTGCTGCAGGGCTCTAATCTCGGACCTTTATTCTTCGTCCTTTTATTAATGACTTAGTGACATCGTGTCGCACTTTTGCCTATGTAGATTATGTAAAAATCTTCTCTGCTATCTACTGCACCATTCACAGTGAGAATTTACGACATTGTATCAAGGTTCTCATAAGATGGCGTAATGATAATCATCTAAATTTAAATTTTTCCATATGTTGTATTGCGTAGGATTAGTTACAGTCTAATAATTTACATGATGTATGATAAACATTTTGCCACTAACACTGTAATTAAAGATTTTCAACATTAATACACTTGGATCAGTGCTGGAGTCTCTCATTATACCAGTTTTATAATTATCAGTATTAAGGTCGTTAAAATATTGTTCTGCTTCTGTAAGCTTCCTAGTCTGTCTTGAATTTCCTTCCGGCGAGAAACAGCTTGAACTAGGATTCATAGAGTCCCTTAAAAGGAATAGCTACAATTTCACGCCGAAATCTTTTAGCTTTAATAAAAAATAATATACCAGGATCTGGTGGGCTTCCAGATACTGACATTTTAAGAAGAACGTTTGTGTTACTGCATGGGCCATCTCAAAAAGATTATACAGGGTGTTTGATCACTTGTATGGCTAATTTGGATGGTATAAAGTTTCCAAATTGTATAATATATTACCAAAAAATCGTGTAGAAAAAGTTTTCAAATAAACGCGGAAAAAAAAGAGGAAAATATGGGAATATGTTTTTAAGACGATCTGCATGCATAATGTGTGTGTGCCTTCTACGTAAGTTTTATGCTATCGACTGTTATTTAAAGGAAAAATGCTGACTTGTAAACAATAGACGCACTTGTCGAACATATGGCGCTATTTTGCTTACAGTATCATATTAAGACATTTACCGTTGAAACTTTAATGTTGGTATTTGTACCGACCACTGAAGTTGAATTAAGAGATAATGGACGAAGAAAACCATTTAATTTAATATTTTGTAATCTGATATCTGAAGAAGTAGGTGAGTAGGTATTTTATTTATAATTGATGAATGTGTTTACATAAAACGAAGATACATCGACGCTTAAACCAATTCTATATTATTGCACATCTGTTAGCGTTCTAATAGAAACAATTTTATTAATGAGCAGTCTAATAATAAAAGCCAAGCAAAGGTATATTTATTTACTACGTTTTCTTTTTTGTACAGGTCACTGCTCTGTGTGTTTGAACTGACTAAACAGCGAATTCTTGTAATTTATCACTTACCAACCTCAACACAATGTGTACTATCTAACATAAAAACGTTGACGTTTTCTTTAAATCAACACAATTAAAAAAAATATCGGATATTGAAATAATTGACGTACATATATATATATATATATATATATATATATATATATATATATATTGAAAATAATAGACTTTTTATTGGTTTAGCGACCTTTTATTGAATTATGATGTTTTATTCTACGACGTTTCGACTTTTATTATTTTTCAGTCTTTTTCAAGTATCTAGAAACAAGAATTAATACAATGAGAACATGAGAATTGTGTTTGCTTTTGTGAGATTGAATTAACAATTAAATTAACAATTAAAATTAAAATTAGATTAAAGACTGAATTACCAATTAGATTAACAATTAAAGTTAAAATTTAAAATTAGATTAATAATGAGTAAGGACAATTAAAGTGATTACATCTGTATAAATGAATAGAAAAATTTGAATTAAACTACAATACAGTAAGGTAAATAGAAACAAGAATTGTATTGTAGTTTAATTCAAATTTTTCTATTCATTTATACAGATGTAATCACTTTAATTGTCCTTACTCATTATTAATCTAATTTTAAATTTTAACTTTAATTGTTAATCTAATTGGTAATTCAGTCTTTAATCTAATTTTAATTTTAATTGTTAATTTAATTGTTAATTCAATCTCACAAAAGCAAACACAATTCTCATGTTCTCATTGTATTAATTCTTGTTTCTAGATACTTGAAAAAGACTGAAAAATAATAAAAGTCGAAACGTCGTAGAATAAAACATCATAATTCAATAAAAGGTCGCTAAACTAATAAAAAGTCTATTATTTTTAATATTAAGACACGGCCAATAAAATAAATAAGAAAAATAAAATTCTTATAAATACTAAATATATATATATATATATATATATATATATATATATATATATATTGTTGTGATGCAAGACATACCCATTGATCAGCACCTAAAATGGAAAATATAAAATACTCAATTTAGAAAATTAATATAAAAAGGTTATGTAAGCAGTGTTATCAAGTTTTAGTAGTGTCGAAATGTATACGAATTAATATAACGATAATATTACAATCTTAAAATTATTATATTTCTATTTCTTTCATCTATTTCATTTTTACTATTTCATATTCATAATTCAAATTTTAGCGCGAAATCACCGATATTTAATTCATATACATCCATACTTTATATCGACGCCAGTAAAACACGCCCACTAATTGACAAGGAAAATAAACCCGCAATGTAAATATTTATCGTGCGCAGTACACAAAAATTAGCATTTAGATTTATGTAAAACTTACGTTAGAATTTGTTGAAAAATATTTTAATTTAGAAAAAATATTAAAAATAGTTAATTTTAGTCTAAGAAAGTAGTTTAAAAAGGCAAAACTTCGAGACTTTTTGGCATATAAGATAACTAGGCTTTGATAAAAACAGACGCTATCGGCATCATCTTATGCAAAATTAAAAAACGTAATAGACGCATTTTTTGATCTACTCCTAGAAATTCTAAAATATCTTTAATTTAAAACGTGTATTCATCGAAAAAGTTATTAAAAACATCCTGCATAAATACTGCTATAGATAACTAGTGAAATTCAAACAGATAATCAGACTTCTAAGTATAAACGCATAATTAAGCGTTACTGTTAAAATATCATCTACAATTACACTAAATACCCGAGATATCCAACCAAGAAAGAATTACAGACCATTTACTGATCGGACTCTCGTAAAATCAAGTCAATACCTCGTATCCAGCAGTCATACAAAGCCGCAGGAAGATACAAGCTGTTTCGAACCAAGTCCGAGGAAATATTTCCAGAGCGTCACCTATAACCCGCTGCACACGCCGTCAGCACTTTGGTTAGCGATCGGACAATTGTACATCGTCGAGACTCATCAACATTGAAGCTTGTAATCTACAAATCAGTACAACAGGTTTACTATTAATACTAGTTAAAAATATATCGTCTTTAGCATTTATTTTATCAATATTAAATCAATACATATAAATAAAGATTCTCGAATTTTTTTACCTTGATCATATAACATCCTATACTTAAAATTTTACTAAATTAAATACCAATTTTACTAATTACTATTAATTTAAAAGGTACTCACCTATTTATTAAAGATATCCTTTGTAATTTAGTCCATATGTTTATTATAACGTTACACACATAACCTTTTCTATTTAACACCATGTTGTCACACATATT